>CAXARG010000333.1:0-1491649 GCA_963971235.1 Cryptus armator
ATGGCATGGAATGGCATGGAATGGCATGGAATGGCATGGAATGGCATGGAATGGCATGGAATGGCATGGAATGGCATGGAATGGCATGGAATGGCATGGAATGGCATGGAATGGCATGGAATGGCATGGAATGGCATGGAATGGCATGGAATGGCATGGAATGGCATGGAATGGCATGGAATGGCATGGAATGGCATGGAATGGCATGGAATGGCATGGAATGGCATGGAATGGCATGGAATGGCATGGAATGGCATGGAATGGCATGGAATGGCATGGAATGGCATGGAATGGCATGGAATGGCATGGAATGGCATGGAATGGCATGGAATGGCATGGAATGGCATGGAATGGCATGGAATGGCATGGAATGGCATGGAATGGCATGGAATGGCATGGAATGGCATGGAATGGCATGGAATGGCATGGAATGGCATGGAATGGCATGGAATGGCATGGAATGGCATGGAATGGCATGGAATGGCATGGAATGGCATGGAATGACATGGAATGGCATGGAATGGAATGGAATGGCATGGAATGGCATGGAATGGCATGGAATGGCATGGAATGGCATGGAATGGCATGGAATGGCATGGAATGGTATGGAATGGCATGGAATGGCATGGAATGGCATGGAATGACATGGAATGGCATGGAATGGCATGGAATGGCATGGAATGGCATGGCAACGCATGGCACGGCATGGCACGGCATGGCACGGCATGGCACGGCATGGCACGGCATGGCACCGGCATGGCACGGCATGGCACCGGCATGGCACGGCATGGCACGGCATGGCACCGGCATGGCACGGCATGGCACCGGCATGGCACCGGCATGGCACGGCATGGCACCGGCATGGCACCGGCATGGCACGGCATGGCACCGGCATGGCACGGCATGGCACCGGCATGGCACCGGCATGGCACGGCATGGCACCGGCATGGCACGGCATGGCACCGGCATGGCACGGCATGGCACGGCATTGAATGGCATGGAATGGCATGGAATGGCATGGAATGGCATGGAATGGCATGGAATGACATGGAATGGCATGGAATGGCATGGAATGGCATGGAATGGCATGGAATGGCATGGAATGGCATGGAATGGCATGGAATGGCATGGAATGGCATGGAATGGCATGGAATGGCATGGAATTGCATGGCACCGCATGGCACGGCATGGCACCGCATGGCACGGCATGGAATGGCATGGCACCGCATGGAATGGCATGGCACGGCATGGAATGGCATGGCACCGGCATGGCACGGCATGGCACCGCATGGCACCGGCATGGCACGGCATGGCACCGCATGGCACGGCATGGAATGGCATGGCACCGGCATGGCACCGGCATGGCATGGCATGGCATCGGCATGGCATGGCATGGCACGGCATGGCACCGGCATGGCACGGCATGGCACCGGCATGGCACGGCATGGCACCGCATTGAGTGGCATGGAATGGCATGGAATGGCATGGACTGGCATGGACTGGCATGGAATGGCATGGAATGGCATGGAATGGCATGGAATGGCATGGAATGGCATGGAATGGCATGGAATGGCATGGAATGGCATGGAATGGCATGGAATGGCATGGAATGGCATGGAATGGCATGGAATGGCATGGAATGGCATGGAATGGCATGGAATGGCATGGAATGGCATGGAATGGCATGGAATGGCATGGAATGGCATGGAATGGCATGGAATGGCATGGAATGGCATGGAATGGCATGGAATGGCATGGAATGGCATGGAATGGCATGGAATGGCATGGAATGGCATGGAATGGCATGGAATGGCATGGAATGGCATGGAATGGCATGGAATGGCATGGAATGGCATGGAATGGCATGGAATGGCATGGAATGGCATGGAATGGCATGGAATGGCATGGAATGGCATGGAATGGCATGGAATGGCATGGAATGGCATGGAATGGCATGGAATGGCATGGAATGGCATGGAATGGCATGGAATGGCATGGAATGGCATGGAATGGCATGGAATGGCATGGAATGGCATGGAATGGCATGGAATGGCATGGAATGGCATGGAATGGCATGGAATGGCATGGAATGGCATGGAATGGCATGGAATGGCATGGAATGGCATGGAATGGCATGGAATGGCATGGAATGGCATGGAATGGCATGGAATGGCATGGAATGGCATGGAATGGCATGGAATGGCATGGAATGGCATGGAATGGCATGGAATGGCATGGCACCGCATGGCACGGCATGGCACGGCATGGCACGGCATGGCACGGCATGGCACGGCATGGCACCGGCATGGCACGGCATGGCACGGCATGGCACCGGCATGGCACGGCACGGCATGGCACCGGCATGGCACGGCATGGCACCAGCATGGCACGGCATGGCACGGCATGGCACGGCATGGCACCAGCATGGCACGGCATGGCACGGCATGGCACCGGCATGGCACGGCATGGCACCGGCATGGCACGGCATGGCACCGGCATGGCACGGCATGGCACCGGCATGGCACGGCATGGCACCGGCATGGCACGGCATGGCACGGCATGGCACGGCATGGCACGGCATGGCACGGCATGGCACGGCATGGCACCGGCATGGCACGGCATGGCACGGCATGGCACCGGCATGGCACGGCATGGCACCGGCATGGCACCGGCATGGCACGGCATGGCACCGGCATGGCACGGCATGGCACCGGCATGGCACGGCATGGCACCGGCATGGCACGGCATGGCACGGCATTGAATGGCATGGAATGGCATGGAATGGCATGGAATGGCATGGAATGGCATGGAATGACATGGAATGGCATGGAATGGCATGGAATGGCATGGAATGGCATGGAATGGCATGGAATGGCATGGAATGGCATGGAATTGCATGGCACCGCATGGCACGGCATGGCACCGCATGGCACGGCATGGAATGGCATGGCACCGCATGGAATGGCATGGCACCGCATGGCACGGCATGGAATGGCATGGCACCGGCATGGCACGGCATGGCACCGCATGGCACCGGCATGGCACGGCATGGCACCGCATGGCACGGCATGGAATGGCATGGCACCGGCATGGCACCGGCATGGCATGGCATGGCACCGGCATGGCATGGCATGGCACGGCATGGCACCGGCATGGCACGGCATGGCACCGGCATGGCACGGCATGGCACCGCATTGAGTGGCATGGAATGGCATGGAATGGCATGGACTGGCATGGACTGGCATGGAATGGCATGGAATGGCATGGAATGGCATGGAATGGCATGGAATGGCATGGAATGGCATGGAATGGCATGGAATGGCATGGAATGGCATGGAATGGCATGGAATGGCATGGAATGGCATGGAATGGCATGGAATGGCATGGAATGGCATGGAATGGCATGGAATGGCATGGAATGGCATGGAATGGCATGGAATGGCATGGAATGGCATGGAATGGCATGGAATGGCATGGAATGGCATGGAATGGCATGGAATGGCATGGAATGGCATGGAATGGCATGGAATGGCATGGAATGGCATGGAATGGCATGGAATGGCATGGAATGGCATGGAATGGCATGGAATGGCATGGAATGGCATGGAATGGCATGGAATGGCATGGAATGGCATGGAATGGCATGGAATGGCATGGAATGGCATGGAATGGCATGGAATGGCATGGAATGGCATGGAATGGCATGGAATGGCATGGAATGGCATGGCACCGCATGGCACGGCATGGCACGGCATGGCACGGCATGGCACGGCATGGCACGGCATGGCACCGGCATGGCACGGCATGGCACGGCATGGCACCGGCATGGCACGGCACGGCATGGCACCGGCATGGCACGGCATGGCACCAGCATGGCACGGCATGGCACGGCATGGCACGGCATGGCACCAGCATGGCACGGCATGGCACGGCATGGCACCGGCATGGCACGGCATGGCACCGGCATGGCACGGCATGGCACCGGCCTGGCACGGCATGGCACCGGCATGGCACGGCATGGCACCGGCATGGCACGGCATGGCACGGCATGGCACGGCATGGCACGGCATGGCACGGCATGGCACCGGCATGGCACGGCATGGCACCGGCATGGCACGGCATGGCACCGGCATGGCACGGCATGGCACCGGCATGGCACGGCATGGCACGGCATGGCACCGCATTGAGTGGCATGGAATGGCATGGAATGGCATGGACTGGCATGGACTGGCATGGAATGGCATGGCACCGGCATGGCACGGCATGGCACCGGCATGGCACGGCATGGCACGGCATGGCACCGGCATGGCACGGCATGGCACGGCATGGCACCGCATTGAGTGTCATGGAATGGCATGGAATGGCATGGAATGGCATGGAATGGCATGGAATGGCATGGAATGGCATGGAATGGCATGGAATGGCATGGAATGGCATGGAATGGCATGGAATGGCATGGAATGGCATGGAATGGCATGGAATGGCATGGAATGGCATGGAATGGCATGGAATGGCATGGAATGGCATGGAATGGCATGGAATGGCATGGAATGGCATGGAATGGCATGGAATGGCATGGAATGGCATGGAATGGCATGGAATGGCATGGAATGGCATGGAATGGCATGGAATGGCATGGAATGGCATGGAATGGCATGGAATGGCATGGAATGGCATGGAATGGCATGGAATGGCATGGAATGGCATGGAATGGCATGGAATGGCATGGAATGACATGGAATGGCATGGAATGGCATCGAATGGCATGGCACCGCATGGCACGGCATGGCACGGCATGGCACCGGCATGGCACGGCATGGCACGGCATGGCACCGGCATGGCACGGCATGGCACGGCATGGCACCGGCATGGCACGGCATGGCACCGGCATGGCACGGCATGGCACCGGCATGGCACGGCATGGCACGGCATGGCACGGCATGGCACCGGCATGGCACGGCATGGCACGGCATGGCACCGGCATGGCACGGCATGGCACGGCATGGCACCGGCATGGCACGGCATGGCACCGGCATGGCACGGCATGGCACGGCATGGCACCGGCATGGCACGGCATGGCACCGGCATGGCACCGCATTGAGTGGCATGGAATGGCATGGAATGGCATGGACTGGCATGGACTGGCATGGAATGGCATGGAATGGCATGGAATGGCATGGAATGGCATGGAATGGCATGGAATGGCATGGAATGGCATGGAATGGCATGGAATGGCATGGAATGGCATGGAATGGCATGGAATGGCATGGAATGGCATGGAATGGCATGGAATGGCATGGAATGGCATGGAATGGCATGGAATGGCATGGAATGGCATGGCACGGCATGGCACCGGCATGGCACGGCATGGCACCGGCATGGCACGGCATGGCACGGCATGGCACGGCATGGCACCGGCATGGCACGGCATGGCACCGGCATGGCACGGCATGGCACGGCATGGCACCGGCATGGCACGGCATGGCACCGGCATGGCACGGCATGGCACCGGCATGGCACGGCATGGCACCGGCATGGCACGGCATGGCACGGCATGGCACCGGCATGGCACGGCATGGCACCGGCATGGCACGGCATGGCACCGGCATGGCACGGCATGGCACCGGCATGGCACGGCATGGAATGGCATGGAATGGCATGGAATGGCATGGAATGGCATGGAATGGCATGGAATGGCATGGAATGGCATGGAATGGCATGGAATGGCATGGAATGGCATGGAATGGCATGGAATGGCATGGAATGGCATGGAATGGCATGGAATGGCATGGAATGGCATGGAATGGCATGGAATGGCATGGAATGGCATGGAATGGCATGGAATGGCATGGAATGGCATGGAATGGCATGGAATGGCATGGAATGGCATGGAATGGCATGGAATGGCATGGAATGGCATGGAATGGCATGGAATGGCATGGAATGGCATGGAATGGCATGGAATGGCATGGCACCGGCATGGCACGGCATGGCACCGGCATGGCACCGGCATGGCACGGCATGGCACCGGCATGGCACGGCATGGCACCGGCATGGCACGGCATGGCACGGCATGGCACCGGCATGGCACGGCATGGCACCGGCATGGCACGGCATGGCACCGGCATGGCACGGCATGGCACGGCATGGCACGGCATTGAATGGCATGGAATGGCATGGAATGGCATGGAATGGCATGGAATGGCATGGAATGGCATGGAATGGCATGGAATGGCATGGAATGGCATGGAATGGCATGGAATGGCATGGAATGGCATGGAATGGCATGGAATGGCATGGAATGGCATGGAATGGCATGGAATGGCATGGAATGGCATGGAATGGCATGGAATGGCATGGAATGGCATGGAATGGCATGGAATGGCATGGAATGGCATGGAATGGCATGGAATGGCATGGAATGGCATGGAATGGCATGGAATGGCATGGAATGGCATGGAATGGCATGGAATGGCATGGAATGGCATGGAATGGCATGGAATGGCATGGAATGGCATGGAATGGCATGGAATGGCATGGAATGGCATGGAATGGCATGGAATGGCATGGAATGGCATGGAATGGCATGGAATGGCATGGAATGGCATGGAATGGCATGGAATGGCATGGAATGGCATGGAATGGCATGGAATGGCATGGAATGGCATGGAATGGCATGGAATGGCATGGAATGGCATGGAATGGCATGGAATGGCATGGAATGGCATGGAATGGCATGGAATGGCATGGAATGGCATGGAATGGCATGGAATGGCATGGAATGGCATGGAATGGCATGGAATGGCATGGAATGGCATGGAATGGCATGGAATGGCATGGAATGGCATGGAATGGCATGGAATGGCATGGAATGGCATGGAATGGCATGGAATGGCATGGAATGGCATGGAATGGCATGGAATGGCATGGAATGGCATGGAATGGCATGGAATGGCATGGAATGGCATGGAATGGCATGGAATGGCATGGAATGGCATGGAATGGCATGGAATGGCATGGAATGGCATGGAATGGCATGGAATGGCATGGAATGGCATGGAATGGCATGGAATGGCATGGAATGGCATGGAATGGCATGGAATGGCATGGAATGGCATGGAATGGCATGGAATGGCATGGAATGGCATGGAATGGCATGGAATGGCATGGAATGGCATGGAATGGCATGGAATGGCATGGAATGGCATGGAATGGCATGGAATGGCATGGAATGGCATGGAATGGCATGGAATGGCATGGAATGGCATGGAATGGCATGGAATGGCATGGAATGGCATGGAATGGCATGGAATGGCATGGAATGGCATGGAATGGCATGGAATGGCATGGAATGGCATGGAATGGCATGGAATGGCATGGAATGGCATGGAATGGCATGGAATGGCATGGAATGGCATGGAATGGCATGGAATGGCATGGAATGGCATGGAATGGCATGGAATGGCATGGAATGGCATGGAATGGCATGGAATGGCATGGAATGGCATGGAATGGCATGGAATGGCATGGAATGGCATGGAATGGCATGGAATGGCATGGAATGGCATGGAATGGCATGGAATGGCATGGAATGGCATGGAATGGCATGGAATGGCATGGAATGGCATGGAATGGCATGGAATGGCATGGAATGGCATGGAATGGCATGGAATGGCATGGAATGGCATGGAATGGCATGGAATGGCATGGAATGGCATGGAATGGCATGGAATGGCATGGAATAGCATGGAATGGCATGGAATGGCATGGAATGGCATGGAATGGCATGGAATGGCATGGAATGGCATGGAATGGCATGGAATGGCATGGAATGGCATGGAATGGCATGGAATGGCATTGAATGGCATGGAATGGCATGGAATGGCATGGAATGGCATGGAATGGCATGGAATGGCATGGAATGGCATGGAATGGCATGGAATGGCATGGAATGGCATGGAATGGCATGGAATGGCATGGAATGGCATGGAATGGCATGGAATGGCATGGCACCGCATGGCACGGCATGGCACGGCATGGCACGGCATGGCACGGCATGGCACGGCATGGCACGGCATGGCACCGGCATGGCACGGCATGGCACGGCATGGCACGGCATGGCACCGGCATGGCACGGCATGGCACGGCATGGCACGGCATGGCACGGCATGGCACCGCATTGAGTGGCATGGAATGGCATGGAATGGCATGGACTGGCATGGACTGGCATGGAATGGCATGGCACCGGCATGGCACGGCATGGCACCGGCATGGCACGGCATGGCACCGGCATGGCACGGCATGGCACCGGCATGGCACCGGCATGGAATGGCATGGAATGGCATGGAATGGCATGGAATGGCATGGAATGGCATGGAATGGCATGGAATGGCATGGAATGGCATGGAATGGCATGGAATGGCATGGAATGGCATGGAATGGCATGGAATGGCATGGAATGGCATGGAATGGCATGGAATGGCATGGAATGGCATGGAATGGCATGGAATGGCATGGAATGGCATGGAATGGCATGGAATGGCATGGAATGGCATGGAATGGCATGGAATGGCATGGAATGGCATGGAATGGCATGGAATGGCATGGAATGGCATGGCACCGCATGGCACGGCATGGCACGGCATGGCACGGCATGGCACGGCATGGCACGGCATGGCACGGCATGGCACGGCATGGCACGGCATGGCACGGCATGGCACGGCATGGCACGGCATGGCACGGCATGGCACGGCATGGCACGGCATGGCACGGCATGGCACGGCATGGCACGGCATGGCACCGGCATGGCACGGCATGGCACGGCATGGCACGGCACGGCATGGCACCGGCATGGCACGGCATGGCACCAGCATGGCACGGCATGGCACGGCATGGCACCGGCATGGCACGGCATGGCACCGGCATGGCACGGCATGGCACCGGCATGGCACGGCATGGCACCGGCATGGCACGGCATGGCACGGCATGGCACGGCATGGCACGGCATGGCACCGGCATGGCACGGCATGGCACCGGCATGGCACGGCATGGCACCGGCATGGCACGGCATGGCACCGGCATGGCACGGCATGGCACCGGCATGGCACGGCATGGCACCGGCATGGCACGGCATGGCACCGCATTGAGTGGAATGGAATGGCATGGAATGGCATGGAATGGCATGGAATGGCATGGACTGGCATGGACTGGCATGGAATGGCATGGAATGGCATGGAATGGCATGGAATGGCATGGAATGGCATGGAATGGCATGGAATGGCATGGAATGGCATGGAATGGCATGGAATGGCATGGAATGGCATGGCACCGGCATGGCACGGCATGGCACCGGCATGGCACGGCATGGCACCGGCATGGCACGGCATGGCACCGGCATGGCACGGCATGGCACGGTATGGCACGGCATGGCACGGCATGGCACCGGCATGGCACGGCATGGCACCGGCATGGCACGGCATGGCACCGGCATGGCACCGGCATGGCACCGGCATGGCACGGCATGGCACGGTATGGCATGGCACCGGCATGGCACGGCATGGCACCGGCATGGCACAGCATGGCACGGCATGGCACCGGCATGGCACGGCATGGCACGGCATGGCACCGGCATGGCACGGCATGGCACCGGCATGGCACGGCATGGCACCGGCATGGCACGGCATGGCACCGGCATGGCACCGGCATGGCACCGGCATGGCACGGCATGGCACGGTATGGCACGGCATGGCACGGCATGGCACCGGCATGGCACGGCATGGAATGGCATGGCACGGCATGGAATGGCATGGAATGGCATGGAATGGCATGGAATGGCATGGAATGGCATGGAATGGCATGGAATGGCATGGAATGGCATGGAATGGCATGGAATGGCATGGAATGGCATGGAATGGCATGGAATGGCATGGAATGGCATGGAATGGCATGGAATGGCATGGAATGGCATGGAATGGCATGGAATGGCATGGAATGGCATGGAATGGCATGGAATGGCATGGAATGGCATGGAATGGCATGGAATGGCATGGAATGGCATGGAATGGCATGGAATGGCATGGAATGGCATGGAATGGCATGGAATGGCATGGAATGGCATGGAATGGCATGGAATGGCATGGAATGGCATGGAATGGCATGCAATGGCATGGAATGGCATGGAATGGCATGGCACCGCATGGCACGGCATGGCACGGCATGGCACGGCATGGCACGGCATGGCACGGCATGGCACGGCATGGCACCGGCATGGCACGGCATGGCACGGCATGGCACCGGCATGGCACGGCACGGCATGGCACCGGCATGGCACGGCATGGCACCAGCATGGCACGGCATGGCACAGCATGGCACCGGCATGGCACGGCATGGCACCGGCATGGCACGGCATGGCACCGGCATGGCACGGCATGGCACCGGCATGGCACCGGCATGGCACGGCATGGCACCGGCATGGCACGGCATGGCACGGCATGGCACGGCATGGCACGGCATGGCACCGGCATGGCACGGCATGGCACCGGCATGGCACGGCATGGCACCGGCATGGCACGGCATGGCACCGGCATGGCACGGCATGGCACCGGCATGGCACGGCATGGCACCGGCATGGCACGGCATGGCACCGGCATGGCACGGCATGGCACCGGCATGGCACGGCATGGCACCGGCATGGCACGGCATGGCACCGGCATGGCACGGCATGGCACCGGCATGGCACGGCATGGCACCGGCATGGCACGGCATGGCACCGCATTGAGTGGCATGGAATGGCATGGAATGGCATGGACTGGCATGGACTGGCATGGAATGGCATGGCACCGGCATGGCACGGCATGGCTCCGGCATGGCACGGCATGGCACCGGCATGGCACGGCATGGCACCGGCATGGCACGGCATGGCACGGCATGGCACCGCATTGAGTGTCATGGAATGGCATGGAATGGCATGGAATGGCATGGACTGGCATGGACTGGCATGGAATGGCATGGAATGGCATGGAATGGCATGGAATGGCATGGAATGGCATGGAATGGCATGGAATGGCATGGAATGGCATGGAATGGCATGGAATGGCATGGAATGGCATGGAATGGCATGGAATGGCATGGAATGGCATGGAATGGCATGGAATGGCATGGAATGGCATGGAATGGCATGGAATGGCATGGAATGGCATGGAATGGCATGGAATGGCATGGAATGGCATGGAATGGCATGGAATGGCATGGAATGGCATGGAATGGCATGGAATGGCATGGAATGGCATGGAATGGCATGGAATGACATGGAATGGCATGGAATGGCATCGAATGGCATGGCACCGCATGGCACGGCATGGCACGGCATGGCACGGCATGGCACCGGCATGGCACGGCATGGCACCGGCATGGCACGGCATGGCACGGCATGGCACCGGCATGGCACGGCATGGCACCGGCATGGCACGGCATGGCACCGGCATGGCACGGCATGGCACCGGCATGGCACGGCATGGCACCGGCATGGCACGGCATGGCACCGGCATGGCACGGCATGGCACCGGCATGGCACGGCATGGCACCGGCATGGCACGGCATGGCACCGGCATGGCACGGCATGGCACCGGCATGGCACGGCATGGCACGGTATGGCACGGCATGGCACGGCATGGCACCGGCATGGCACGGCATGGCACCGGCATGGCACGGCATGGCACCGGCATGGCACGGCATGGCACGGTATGGCACGGCATGGCACGGCATGGCACCGGCATGGCACGGCATGGCACCGGCATGGCACCGGCATGGCACCGGCATGGCACCGGCATGGCACGGCATGGCACCGGCATGGCACGGCATGGCACCGGCATGGCACGGCATGGCACCGGCATGGCACGGCATGGCACCGGCATGGCACGGCATGGCACCGGCATGGCACGGCATGGAATGGCATGGCACGGCATGGAATGGCATGGAATGGCATGGAATGGCATGGAATGGCATGGAATGGCATGGAATGGCATGGAATGGCATGGAATGGCATGGAATGGCATGGAATGGCATGGAATGGCATGGAATGGCATGGAATGGCATGGAATGGCATGGAATGGCATGGAATGGCATGGAATGGCATGGAATGGCATGGAATGGCATGGAATGGCATGGAATGGCATGGAATGGCATGGAATGGCATGGAATGGCATGGAATGGCATGGAATGGCATGGAATGGCATGGAATGGCATGGAATGGCATGGAATGGCATGGAATGGCATGGAATGGCATGGAATGGCATGGAATGGCATGGAATGGCATGGAATGGCATGGAATGGCATGGAATGGCATGGAATGGCATGGAATGGCATGGAATGGCATGGAATGGCATGGAATGGCATGGAATGGCATGGAATGGCATGGAATGGCATGGAATGGCATGGAATGGCATGGAATGGCATGGAATGGCATGGAATGGCATGGAATGGCATGGAATGGCATGGAATGGCATGGAATGGCATGGAATGGCATGGAATGGCATGGAATGGCATGGAATGGCATGGAATGACATGGAATGGCATGGAATGGCATCGAATGGCATGGCACCGCATGGCACGGCATGGCACGGCATGGCACGGCATGGCACCGGCATGGCACGGCATGGCACGGCATGGCACCGGCATGGCACGGCATGGCACGGCATGGCACCGGCATGGCACGGCATGGCACCGGCATGGCACGGCATGGCACCGGCATGGCACGGCATGGCACGGCATGGCACGGCATGGCACCGGCATGGCACGGCATGGCACGGCATGGCACCGGCATGGCACGGCATGGCACGGCATGGCACCGGCATGGCACGGCATGGCACCGGCATGGCACGGCATGGCACGGCATGGCACCGGCATGGCACGGCATGGCACCGGCATGGCACCGCATTGAGTGGCATGGAATGGCATGGAATGGCATGGACTGGCATGGACTGGCATGGAATGGCATGGAATGGCATGGAATGGCATGGAATGGCATGGAATGGCATGGAATGGCATGGAATGGCATGGAATGGCATGGAATGGCATGGAATGGCATGGAATGGCATGGAATGGCATGGAATGGCATGGAATGGCATGGAATGGCATGGAATGGCATGGAATGGCATGGAATGGCATGGAATGGCATGGCACGGCATGGCACCGGCATGGCACGGCATGGCACCGGCATGGCACGGCATGGCACGGCATGGCACGGCATGGCACCGGCATGGCACGGCATGGCACCGGCATGGCACGGCATGGCACGGCATGGCACGGCATGGCACCGGCATGGCACGGCATGGCACCGGCATGGCACGGCATGGCACCGGCATGGCACGGCATGGCACGGCATGGCACCGGCATGGCACGGCATGGCACCGGCATGGCACGGCATGGCACCGGCATGGCACGGCATGGAATGGCATGGAATGGCATGGAATGGCATGGAATGGCATGGAATGGCATGGAATGGCATGGAATGGCATGGAATGGCATGGAATGGCATGGAATGGCATGGAATGGCATGGAATGGCATGGAATGGCATGGAATGGCATGGAATGGCATGGAATGGCATGGAATGGCATGGAATGGCATGGAATGGCATGGAATGGCATGGAATGGCATGGAATGGCATGGAATGGCATGGAATGGCATGGAATGGCATGGAATGGCATGGAATGGCATGGAATGGCATGGAATGGCATGGAATGGCATGGAATGGCATGGAATGGCATGGAATGGCATGGAATGGCATGGAATGGCATGGAATGGCATGGAATGGCATGGAATGGCATGGAATGGCATGGAATGGCATGGAATGGCATGGAATGGCATGGAATGGCATGGAATGGCATGGAATGGCATGGAATGGCATGGAATGGCATGGAATGGCATGGAATGGCATGGAATGGCATGGAATGGCATGGCACGGCATGGCACGGCATGGCACCGGCATGGCACGGCATGGCACCGGCATGGCACGGCATGGCACCGGCATGGCACGGCATGGCACCGGCATGGCACGGCATGGCACCGGCATGGCACGGC
Organism: Cryptus armator; assembly: GCA_963971235.1. NCBI lineage: Eukaryota > Metazoa > Arthropoda > Insecta > Hymenoptera > Ichneumonidae > Cryptus > Cryptus armator. Next base: position 14,078 of record CAXARG010000333.1, read on the forward strand.
ATGGCACCGGCATGGCACGGCATGGCACCGGCATGGCACGGCATGGCACCGGCATGGCACCGGCATGGCACGGCATGGCACCGGCATGGCACGGCATGGCACGGCATGGCACCGGCATGGCACGGCATGGAATGGCATGGCACGGCATGGCACGGCATGGAATGGCATGGAATGGCATGGAATGGCATGGAATGGCATGGAATGGCATGGAATGGCATGGAATGGCATTGAATGGCATGGAATGGCATGGAATGGCATGGAATGGCATGGAATGGCATGGAATGGCATGGAATGGCATGGAATGGCATGGAATGGCATGGAATGGCATGGCACCGCATGGCACGGCATGGCACGGCATGGCACGGCATGGCACGGCATGGCACGGCATGGCACGGCATGGCACGGCATGGCACGGCATGGCACCGGCATGGCACGGCATGGCACGGCATGGCACCGGCATGGCACGGCACGGCATGGCACCGGCATGGCACGGCATGGCACCAGCATGGCACGGCATGGCACGGCATGGCACGGCATGGCACGGCATGGCACCGCATTGAGTGGCATGGAATGGCATGGAATGGCATGGACTGGCATGGACTGGCATGGAATGGCATGGCACCGGCATGGCACGGCATGGCACCGGCATGGCACGGCATGGCACCGGCATGGCACGGCATGGCACCGGCATGGCACCGGCATGGAATGGCATGGAATGGCATGGAATGGCATGGAATGGCATGGAATGGCATGGAATGGCATGGAATGGCATGGAATGGCATGGAATGGCATGGAATGGCATGGAATGGCATGGAATGGCATGGAATGGCATGGAATGGCATGGAATGGCATGGAATGGCATGGAATGGCATGGAATGGCATGGAATGGCATGGAATGGCATGGAATGGCATGGAATGGCATGGAATGGCATGGAATGGCATGGAATGGCATGGAATGGCATGGAATGGCATGGAATGGCATGGAATGGCATGGAATGGCATGGAATGGCATGGAATGGCATGGAATGGCATGGAATGGCATGGAATGGCATGGAATGGCATGGAATGGCATGGAATGGCATGGAATGGCATGGAATGGCATGGAATGGCATGGAATGGCATGGAATGGCATGGAATGGCATGGAATGGCATGGAATGGCATGGAATGGCATGGAATGGCATGGAATGGCATGGAATGGCATGGCACCGCATGGCACGGCATGGCACGGCATGGCACGGCATGGCACGGCATGGCACGGCATGGCACGGCATGGCACGGCATGGCACGGCATGGCACGGCATGGCACGGCATGGCACGGCATGGCACGGCATGGCACGGCATGGCACGGCATGGCACGGCATGGCACGGCATGGCACGGCATGGCACGGCATGGCACGGCATGGCACGGCATGGCACGGCATGGCACGGCATGGCACGGCATGGCACCGGCATGGCACGGCATGGCACGGCATGGCACCGGCATGGCACGGCACGGCATGGCACCGGCATGGCACGGCATGGCACCAGCATGGCACGGCATGGCACGGCATGGCACCGGCATGGCACGGCATGGCACCGGCATGGCACGGCATGGCACCGGCATGGCACGGCATGGCACCGGCATGGCACGGCATGGCACGGCATGGCACGGCATGGCACGGCATGGCACCGGCATGGCACGGCATGGCACCGGCATGGCACGGCATGGCACCGGCATGGCACGGCATGGCACCGGCATGGCACGGCATGGCACCGGCATGGCACGGCATGGCACCGGCATGGCACGGCATGGCACCGGCATGGCACGGCATGGCACCGCATTGAGTGGAATGGAATGGCATGGAATGGCATGGAATGGCATGGACTGGCATGGACTGGCATGGAATGGCATGGAATGGCATGGAATGGCATGGAATGGCATGGAATGGCATGGAATGGCATGGAATGGCATGGAATGGCATGGAATGGCATGGAATGGCATGGAATGGCATGGAATGGCATGGAATGGCATGGAATGGCATGGAATGGCATGGAATGGCATGGAATGGCATGGAATGGCATGGAATGGCATGGAATGGCATGGCACCGGCATGGCACGGCATGGCACCGGCATGGCACGGCATGGCACCGGCATGGCACGGCATGGCACCGGCATGGCACGGCATGGCACGGTATGGCACGGCATGGCACGGCATGGCACCGGCATGGCACGGCATGGCACCGGCATGGCACGGCATGGCACCGGCATGGCACCGGCATGGCACCGGCATGGCACGGCATGGCACGGTATGGCATGGCACCGGCATGGCACGGCATGGCACCGGCATGGCACAGCATGGCACGGCATGGCACCGGCATGGCACGGCATGGCACGGCATGGCACCGGCATGGCACGGCATGGCACCGGCATGGCACGGCATGGCACCGGCATGGCACGGCATGGCACCGGCATGGCACCGGCATGGCACCGGCATGGCACGGCATGGCACGGTATGGCACGGCATGGCACGGCATGGCACCGGCATGGCACGGCATGGAATGGCATGGCACGGCATGGAATGGCATGGAATGGCATGGAATGGCATGGAATGGCATGGAATGGCATGGAATGGCATGGAATGGCATGGAATGGCATGGAATGGCATGGAATGGCATGGAATGGCATGGAATGGCATGGAATGGCATGGAATGGCATGGAATGGCATGGAATGGCATGGAATGGCATGGAATGGCATGGAATGGCATGGAATGGCATGGAATGGCATGGAATGGCATGGAATGGCATGGAATGGCATGGAATGGCATGGAATGGCATGGAATGGCATGGAATGGCATGGAATGGCATGGAATGGCATGGAATGGCATGGAATGGCATGGAATGGCATGGAATGGCATGGAATGGCATGGAATGGCATGGAATGGCATGGAATGGCATGGAATGGCATGGAATGGCATGGAATGGCATGGAATGGCATGGAATGGCATGGAATGGCATGGAATGGCATGGAATGGCATGGAATGGCATGGAATGGCATGGAATGGCATGGAATGGCATGGAATGGCATGGAATGGCATGGAATGGCATGGAATGGCATGGAATGGCATGGAATGGCATGGAATGGCATGGAATGGCATGGAATGGCATGGAATGGCATGGAATGGCATGGAATGGCATGGAATGGCATGGAATGGCATGGAATGGCATGGCACCGCATGGCACGGCATGGCACGGCATGGCACGGCATGGCACGGCATGGCACGGCATGGCACCGGCATGGCACGGCATGGCACCGGCATGGCACGGCACGGCATGGCACCGGCATGGCACGGCATGGCACCAGCATGGCACGGCATGGCACAGCATGGCACCGGCATGGCACGGCATGGCACCGGCATGGCACGGCATGGCACCGGCATGGCACGGCATGGCACCGGCATGGCACGGCATGGCACCGGCATGGCACGGCATGGCACCGGCATGGCACGGCATGGCACGGCATGGCACGGCATGGCACGGCATGGCACCGGCATGGCACGGCATGGCACCGGCATGGCACGGCATGGCACCGGCATGGCACGGCATGGCACCGGCATGGCACGGCATGGCACCGGCATGGCACGGCATGGCACCGGCATGGCACGGCATGGCACCGGCATGGCACGGCATGGCACCGCATTGAGTGGCATGGAATGGCATGGAATGGCATGGACTGGCATGGACTGGCATGGAATGGCATGGCACCGGCATGGCACGGCATGGCTCCGGCATGGCACGGCATGGCACCGGCATGGCACGGCATGGCACCGGCATGGCACGGCATGGCACGGCATGGCACCGCATTGAGTGTCATGGAATGGCATGGAATGGCATGGAATGGCATGGACTGGCATGGACTGGCATGGAATGGCATGGAATGGCATGGAATGGCATGGAATGGCATGGAATGGCATGGAATGGCATGGAATGGCATGGAATGGCATGGAATGGCATGGAATGGCATGGAATGGCATGGAATGGCATGGAATGGCATGGAATGGCATGGAATGGCATGGAATGGCATGGAATGACATGGAATGGCATGGAATGGCATCGAATGGCATGGCACCGCATGGCACGGCATGGCACGGCATGGCACGGCATGGCACGGCATGGCACCGGCATGGCACGGCATGGCACGGCATGGCACCGGCATGGCACGGCATGGCACGGCATGGCACCGGCATGGCACGGCATGGCACCGGCATGGCACGGCATGGCACCGGCATGGCACGGCATGGCACGGCATGGCACGGCATGGCACCGGCATGGCACGGCATGGCACGGCATGGCACCGGCATGGCACGGCATGGCACGGCATGGCACCGGCATGGCACGGCATGGCACCGGCATGGCACGGCATGGCACGGCATGGCACCGGCATGGCACGGCATGGCACCGGCATGGCACCGCATTGAGTGGCATGGAATGGCATGGAATGGCATGGACTGGCATGGACTGGCATGGAATGGCATGGAATGGCATGGAATGGCATGGAATGGCATGGAATGGCATGGAATGGCATGGAATGGCATGGAATGGCATGGAATGGCATGGAATGGCATGGAATGGCATGGAATGGCATGGAATGGCATGGAATGGCATGGAATGGCATGGAATGGCATGGAATGGCATGGAATGGCATGGCACGGCATGGCACCGGCATGGCACGGCATGGCACCGGCATGGCACGGCATGGCACGGCATGGCACGGCATGGCACCGGCATGGCACGGCATGGCACCGGCATGGCACGGCATGGCACGGCATGGCACGGCATGGCACCGGCATGGCACCGGCATGGCACGGCATGGCACGGTATGGCACGGCATGGCACGGCATGGCACCGGCATGGCACGGCATGGAATGGCATGGCACGGCATGGAATGGCATGGAATGGCATGGAATGGCATGGAATGGCATGGAATGGCATGGAATGGCATGGAATGGCATGGAATGGCATGGAATGGCATGGAATGGCATGGAATGGCATGGAATGGCATGGAATGGCATGGAATGGCATGGAATGGCATGGAATGGCATGGAATGGCATGGAATGGCATGGAATGGCATGGAATGGCATGGAATGGCATGGAATGGCATGGAATGGCATGGAATGGCATGGAATGGCATGGAATGGCATGGAATGGCATGGAATGGCATGGAATGGCATGGAATGGCATGGAATGGCATGGAATGGCATGGAATGGCATGGAATGGCATGGAATGGCATGGAATGGCATGGAATGGCATGGAATGGCATGGAATGGCATGGAATGGCATGGAATGGCATGGAATGGCATGGAATGGCATGGAATGGCATGGAATGGCATGGAATGGCATGGAATGGCATGGAATGGCATGGAATGGCATGGAATGGCATGGAATGGCATGGAATGGCATGCAATGGCATGGAATGGCATGGAATGGCATGGCACCGCATGGCACGGCATGGCACGGCATGGCACGGCATGGCACGGCATGGCACGGCATGGCACCGGCATGGCACGGCATGGCACGGCATGGCACCGGCATGGCACGGCACGGCATGGCACCGGCATGGCACGGCATGGCACCAGCATGGCACGGCATGGCACAGCATGGCACCGGCATGGCACGGCATGGCACCGGCATGGCACGGCATGGCACCGGCATGGCACGGCATGGCACCGGCATGGCACGGCATGGCACCGGCATGGCACGGCATGGCACCGGCATGGCACGGCATGGCACCGGCATGGCACGGCATGGCACGGCATGGCACGGCATGGCACGGCATGGCACCGGCACGGCACGGCATGGCACCGGCATGGCACGGCATGGCACCGGCATGGCACGGCATGGCACCGGCATGGCACGGCATGGCACCGGCATGGCACGGCATGGCACCGGCATGGCACGGCATGGCACCGGCATGGCACGGCATGGCACCGCATTGAGTGGCATGGAATGGCATGGAATGGCATGGACTGGCATGGACTGGCATGGAATGGCATGGCACCGGCATGGCACGGCATGGCTCCGGCATGGCACGGCATGGCACCGGCATGGCACGGCATGGCACCGGCATGGCACGGCATGGCACGGCATGGCACCGCATTGAGTGTCATGGAATGGCATGGAATGGCATGGAATGGCATGGACTGGCATGGACTGGCATGGAATGGCATGGAATGGCATGGAATGGCATGGAATGGCATGGAATGGCATGGAATGGCATGGAATGGCATGGAATGGCATGGAATGGCATGGAATGGCATGGAATGGCATGGAATGGCATGGAATGGCATGGAATGGCATGGAATGGCATGGAATGGCATGGAATGGCATGGAATGGCATGGAATGGCATGGAATGGCATGGAATGGCATGGAATGGCATGGAATGGCATGGAATGGCATGGAATGGCATGGAATGGCATGGAATGGCATGGAATGGCATGGAATGGCATGGAATGGCATGGAATGGCATGGAATGGCATGGAATGGCATGGAATGGCATGGAATGGCATGGAATGGCATGGAATGGCATGGAATGACATGGAATGGCATGGAATGGCATCGAATGGCATGGCACCGCATGGCACGGCATGGCACGGCATGGCACGGCATGGCACCGGCATGGCACGGCATGGCACCGGCATGGCACGGCATGGCACGGCATGGCACCGGCATGGCACGGCATGGCACGGCATGGCACCGGCATGGCACGGCATGGCACCGGCATGGCACGGCATGGCACCGGCATGGCACGGCATGGCACCGGCATGGCACGGCATGGCACGGTATGGCACGGCATGGCACGGCATGGCACCGGCATGGCACGGCATGGCACCGGCATGGCACGGCATGGCACGGTATGGCACGGCATGGCACGGCATGGCACCGGCATGGCACGGCATGGCACCGGCATGGCACCGGCATGGCACGGCATGGCACCGGCATGGCACGGCATGGCACCGGCATGGCACGGCATGGCACCGGCATGGCACGGCATGGCACCGGCATGGCACGGCATGGCACCGGCATGGCACGGCATGGCACCGGCATGGCACGGCATGGCACCGCATTGAGTGGCATGGAATGGCATGGAATGGCATGGACTGGCATGGACTGGCATGGAATGGCATGGCACCGGCATGGCACGGCATGGCACCGGCATGGCACGGCATGGCACCGGCATGGCACGGCATGGCACCGGCATGGCACCGGCATGGCACGGCATGGCACCGCATTGAGTGGCATGGAATGGCATGGAATGGCATGGACTGGCATGGACTGGCATGGAATGGCATGGAATGGCATGGAATGGCATGGAATGGCATGGAATGGCATGGAATGGCATGGAATGGCATGGAATGGCATGGAATGGCATGGAATGGCATGGAATGGCATGGAATGGCATGGAATGGCATGGAATGGCATGGAATGGCATGGAATGGCATGGAATGGCATGGAATGGCATGGAATGGCATGGAATGGCATGGAATGGCATGGAATGGCATGGAATGGCATGGAATGGCATGGAATGGCATGGCACGGCATGGCACCGGCATGGCACGGCATGGCACGGCATGGCACGGCATGGCACGGCATGGCACCGGCATGGCACGGCATGGCACCGGCATGGCACGGCATGGCACCGGCATGGCACGGCATGGCACCGGCATGGCACGGCATGGCACCGGCATGGCACGGCATGGCACCGCATTGAGTGGAATGGAATGGCATGGAATGGCATGGAATGGCATGGACTGGCATGGACTGGCATGGAATGGCATGGAATGGCATGGAATGGCATGGAATGGCATGGAATGGCATGGAATGGCATGGAATGGCATGGAATGGCATGGAATGGCATGGAATGGCATGGAATGGCATGGAATGGCATGGAATGGCATGGAATGGCATGGCACCGGCATGGCACGGCATGGCACCGGCATGGCACGGCATGGCACCGGCATGGCACGGCATGGCACGGTATGGCACGGCATGGCACGGCATGGCACCGGCATGGCACGGCATGGCACCGGCATGGCACGGCATGGCACCGGCATGGCACCGGCATGGCACGGCATGGCACCGGCATGGCACCGGCATGGCACCGGCATGGCACCGGCATGGCACGGCATGGCACGGTATGGCACGGCATGGCACGGCATGGCACCGGCATGGAATGGCATGGAATGGCATGGAATGGCATGGAATGGCATGGAATGGCATGGAATGGCATGGAATGGCATGGAATGGCATGGAATGGCATGGAATGGCATGGAATGGCATGGAATGGCATGGAATGGCATGGAATGGCATGGAATGGCATGGAATGGCATGGAATGGCATGGAATGGCATGGAATGGCATGGAATGGCATGGAATGGCATGGAATGGCATGGAATGGCATGGAATGGCATGGAATGGCATGGCACGGCATGGCACGGCATGGCACGGTATGGCACGGCATGGCACGGCATGGCACCGGCATGGCACGGCATGGCACCGGCATGGCACGGCATGGCACCGGCATGGCACGGCATGGCACCGGCATGGCACGGCATGGCACCGGCATGGCACGGCATGGCACCGGCATGGCACGGCATGGCACCGGCATGGCACGGCATGGCACCGGCATGGCACGGCATGGCACCGGCATGGCACGGCATGGCACCGGCATGGCACGGCATGGCACCGGCATGGCACCGCATTGAGTGGCATGGAATGGCATGGAATGGCATGGACTGGCATGGACTGGCATGGAATGGCATGGCACCGGCATGGCACGGCATGGCACCGGCATGGCACGGCATGGCACCGGCATGGCACGGCATGGCACGGCATGGCACCGGCATGGCACGGCATGGAATGGCATGGCACGGCATGGAATGGCATGGAATGGCATGGAATGGCATGGAATGGCATGGAATGGCATGGAATGGCATGGAATGGCATGGAATGGCATGGAATGGCATGGAATGGCATGGAATGGCATGGAATGGCATGGAATGGCATGGAATGGCATGGAATGGCATGGAATGGCATGGAATGGCATGGAATGGCATGGAATGGCATGGAATGGCATGGAATGGCATGGAATGGCATGGAATGGCATGGAATGGCATGGAATGACATGGAATGGCATGGAATGGAATGGAATGGCATGGAATGGCATGGAATGGCATGGAATGGCATGGAATGGCATGGAATGGCATGGAATGGCATGGAATGGCATGGAATGGCATGGAATGGCATGGAATGGCATGGAATGGCATGGAATGGCATGGAATGGTATGGAATGGCATGGAATGGCATGGAATGGCATGGAATGACATGGAATGGCATGGAATGGCATGGCAACGCATGGCACGGCATGGCACGGCATGGCACGGCATGGCACCGGCATGGCACGGCATGGCACCGGCATGGCACGGCATGGCACGGCATGGCACCGGCATGGCACGGCATGGCACCGGCATGGCACCGGCATGGCACGGCATGGCACCGGCATGGCACGGCATGGCACCGGCATGGCACGGCATGGCACCGGCATGGCACGGCATGGCACCGGCATGGCACGGCATGGCACGGCATGGCACCGGCATGGCACGGCATGGCACCGGCATGGCACGGCATGGCACCGGCATGGCACGGCATGGCACCGGCATGGCACGGCATGGCACGGCATTGAATGGCATGGAATGGCATGGAATGGCATGGAATGGCATGGAATGGCATGGAATGGCATGGAATGGCATGGAATGGCATGGAATGGCATGGAATGGCATGGAATGGCATGGAATGGCATGGAATGGCATGGAATGGCATGGAATGGCATGGAATGGCATGGAATGGCATGGAATGGCATGGAATTGCATGGCACCGCATGGCACGGCATGGCACCGCATGGCACGGCATGGAATGGCATGGCACCGCATGGAATGGCATGGCACCGCATGGCACGGCATGGAATGGCATGGCACCGGCATGGCACGGCATGGCACCGCATGGCACCGGCATGGCACGGCATGGCACCGCATGGCACGGCATGGAATGGCATGGCACCGGCATGGCACCGGCATGGCATGGCATGGCACCGGCATGGCATGGCATGGCACGGCATGGCACCGGCATGGCACGGCATGGCACCGGCATGGCACGGCATGGCACCGGCATGGCACGGCATGGCACCGCATTGAGTGGCATGGAATGGCATGGAATGGCATGGACTGGCATGGACTGGCATGGAATGGCATGGAATGGCATGGAATGGCATGGAATGGCATGGAATGGCATGGAATGGCATGGAATGGCATGGAATGGCATGGAATGGCATGGAATGGCATGGAATGGCATGGAATGGCATGGAATGGCATGGAATGGCATGGAATGGCATGGAATGGCATGGAATGGCATGGAATGGCATGGAATGGCATGGAATGGCATGGAATGGCATGGAATGGCATGGAATGGCATGGAATGGCATGGAATGGCATGGAATGGCATGGAATGGCATGGAATGGCATGGAATGGCATGGAATGGCATGGAATGGCATGGAATGGCATGGAATGGCATGGAATGGCATGGAATGGCATGGAATGGCATGGAATGGCATGGAATGGCATGGAATGGCATGGAATGGCATGGAATGGCATGGAATGGCATGGAATGGCATGGAATGGCATGGAATGGCATGGAATGGCATGGAATGGCATGGAATGGCATGGAATGGCATGGAATGGCATGGAATGGCATGGAATGGCATGGAATGGCATGGAATGGCATGGAATGGCATGGAATGGCATGGCACCGCATGGCACGGCATGGCACGGCATGGCACGGCATGGCACGGCATGGCACGGCATGGCACCGGCATGGCACGGCATGGCACGGCATGGCACCGGCATGGCACGGCACGGCATGGCACCGGCATGGCACGGCATGGCACCAGCATGGCACGGCATGGCACGGCATGGCACGGCATGGCACCAGCATGGCACGGCATGGCACGGCATGGCACCGGCATGGCACGGCATGGCACCGGCATGGCACGGCATGGCACCGGCATGGCACGGCATGGCACCGGCATGGCACGGCATGGCACGGCATGGCACGGCATGGCACGGCATGGCACGGCATGGCACCGGCATGGCACGGCATGGCACGGCATGGCACCGGCATGGCACGGCATGGCACCGGCATGGCACCGGCATGGCACGGCATGGCACCGGCATGGCACGGCATGGCACCGGCATGGCACGGCATGGCACCGGCATGGCACGGCATGGCACCGGCATGGCACGGCATGGCACCGGCATGGCACGGCATGGCACCGGCATGGCACGGCATGGCACGGCATTGAATGGCATGGAATGGCATGGAATGGCATGGAATGGCATGGAATGGCATGGAATGACATGGAATGGCATGGAATGGCATGGAATGGCATGGAATGGCATGGAATGGCATGGAATGGCATGGAATGGCATGGAATGGCATGGAATTGCATGGCACCGCATGGCACGGCATGGCACCGCATGGCACGGCATGGAATGGCATGGCACCGCATGGAATGGCATGGCACCGCATGGCACGGCATGGAATGGCATGGCACCGGCATGGCACGGCATGGCACCGCATGGCACCGGCATGGCACGGCATGGCACCGCATGGCACGGCATGGAATGGCATGGCACCGGCATGGCACCGGCATGGCATGGCATGGCACCGGCATGGCATGGCATGGCACGGCATGGCACCGGCATGGCACGGCATGGCACCGGCATGGCACGGCATGGCACCGGCATGGCACGGCATGGCACCGCATTGAGTGGCATGGAATGGCATGGAATGGCATGGACTGGCATGGACTGGCATGGAATGGCATGGAATGGCATGGAATGGCATGGAATGGCATGGAATGGCATGGAATGGCATGGAATGGCATGGAATGGCATGGAATGGCATGGAATGGCATGGAATGGCATGGAATGGCATGGAATGGCATGGAATGGCATGGAATGGCATGGAATGGCATGGAATGGCATGGAATGGCATGGAATGGCATGGAATGGCATGGAATGGCATGGAATGGCATGGAATGGCATGGAATGGCATGGAATGGCATGGAATGGCATGGAATGGCATGGAATGGCATGGAATGGCATGGACTGGCATGGACTGGCATGGAATGGCATGGCACCGGCATGGCACGGCATGGCACCGGCATGGCACGGCATGGCACCGGCATGGCACGGCATGGCACCGGCATGGCACCGGCATGGCACGGCATGGCACCGGCATGGCACCGGCATGGCACGGCATGGCACCGCATTGAGTGGCATGGAATGGCATGGAATGGCATGGACTGGCATGGACTGGCATGGAATGGCATGGAATGGCATGGAATGGCATGGAATGGCATGGAATGGCATGGAATGGCATGGAATGGCATGGAATGGCATGGAATGGCATGGAATGGCATGGAATGGCATGGAATGGCATGGAATGGCATGGAATGGCATGGAATGGCATGGAATGGCATGGAATGGCATGGAATGGCATGGAATGGCATGGAATGGCATGGAATGGCATGGCACGGCATGGCACGGCATGGCACGGCATGGCACGGCATGGCACGGCATGGCACGGCATGGCACGGCATGGCACGGCATGGCACGGCATGGCACGGCATGGCACGGCATGGCACGGCATGGCACGGCATGGCACGGCATGGCACGGCATGGCACGGCATGGCACGGCATGGCACCGGCATGGCACGGCATGGCACGGCATGGCACCGGCATGGCACGGCACGGCATGGCACCGGCATGGCACGGCATGGCACCAGCATGGCACGGCATGGCACGGCATGGCACCGGCATGGCACGGCATGGCACCGGCATGGCACGGCATGGCACCGGCATGGCACGGCATGGCACCGGCATGGCACGGCATGGCACGGCATGGCACGGCATGGCACCGGCATGGCACGGCATGGCACCGGCATGGCACGGCATGGCACGGCATGGCACGGCATGGCACGGCATGGCACCGGCATGGCACGGCATGGCACCGGCATGGCACGGCATGGCACCGGCATGGCACGGCATGGCACCGGCATGGCACGGCATGGCACCGCATTGAGTGGAATGGAATGGCATGGAATGGCATGGAATGGCATGGACTGGCATGGACTGGCATGGAATGGCATGGAATGGCATGGAATGGCATGGAATGGCATGGAATGGCATGGAATGGCATGGAATGGCATGGAATGGCATGGAATGGCATGGAATGGCATGGAATGGCATGGAATGGCATGGAATGGCATGGAATGGCATGGAATGGCATGGCACCGGCATGGCACGGCATGGCACCGGCATGGCACGGCATGGCACCGGCATGGCACGGCATGGCACGGTATGGCACGGCATGGCACGGCATGGCACCGGCATGGCACGGCATGGCACCGGCATGGCACGGCATGGCACCGGCATGGCACCGGCATGGCACCGGCATGGCACGGCATGGCACCGGCATGGCACCGGCATGGCACCGGCATGGCACCGGCATGGCACGGCATGGCACGGTATGGCACGGCATGGCACGGCATGGCACCGGCATGGAATGGCATGGAATGGCATGGAATGGCATGGAATGGCATGGAATGGCATGGAATGGCATGGAATGGCATGGAATGGCATGGAATGGCATGGAATGGCATGGAATGGCATGGAATGGCATGGAATGGCATGGAATGGCATGGAATGGCATGGAATGGCATGGAATGGCATGGAATGGCATGGAATGGCATGGAATGGCATGGAATGGCATGGAATGGCATGGAATGGCATGGAATGGCATGGCACGGCATGGCACGGCATGGCACGGTATGGCACGGCATGGCACGGCATGGCACCGGCATGGCACGGCATGGCACCGGCATGGCACGGCATGGCACCGGCATGGCACGGCATGGCACCGGCATGGCACGGCATGGCACCGGCATGGCACGGCATGGCACCGGCATGGCACGGCATGGCACCGGCATGGCACGGCATGGCACCGGCATGGCACGGCATGGCACCGGCATGGCACGGCATGGCACCGGCATGGCACGGCATGGCACCGGCATGGCACGGCATGGCACCGGCATGGCACGGCATGGCACCGGCATGGCACGGCATGGCACGGCATGGCACCGCATTGAGTGGCATGGAATGGCATGGAATGGCATGGACTGGCATGGACTGGCATGGAATGGCATGGCACCGGCATGGCACGGCATGGCACCGGCATGGCACGGCATGGCACCGGCATGGCACGGCATGGCACGGCATGGCACCGGCATGGCACGGCATGGAATGGCATGGCACGGCATGGAATGGCATGGAATGGCATGGAATGGCATGGAATGGCATGGAATGGCATGGAATGGCATGGAATGGCATGGAATGGCATGGAATGGCATGGAATGGCATGGAATGGCATGGAATGGCATGGAATGGCATGGAATGGCATGGAATGGCATGGAATGGCATGGAATGGCATGGAATGGCATGGAATGGCATGGAATGGCATGGAATGGCATGGAATGGCATGGAATGGCATGGAATGGCATGGAATGACATGGAATGGCATGGAATGGCATGGAATGGCATGGAATGGCATGGAATGGCATGGAATGGCATGGAATGGCATGGAATGGCATGGAATGGCATGGAATGGCATGGAATGGCATGGAATGGCATGGAATGGCATGGAATGGCATGGAATGGCATGGAATGGCATGGAATGGCATGGAATGGTATGGAATGGCATGGAATGGCATGGAATGGCATGGAATGGCATGGAATGGCATGGAATGGCATGGAATGGCATGGAATGGCATGGAATGGCATGGAATGGCATGGAATGGCATGGAATGGCATGGAATGGCATGGAATGGCATGGAATGGCATGGAATGGCATGGAATGGCATGGAATGGCATGGAATGGCATGGAATGGCATGGAATGGCATGGAATGGCATGGAATGGCATGGAATGGCATGGCACGGCATGGCACGGCATGGCACGGCATGGCACGGCATGGCACCGGCATGGCACGGCATGGCACCGGCATGGCACCGGCATGGCACGGCATGGCACCGGCATGGCACGGCATGGCACCGGCATGGCACGGCATGGCACCGGCATGGCACGGCATGGCACCGGCATGGCACGGCATGGCACCGGCATGGCACGGCATGGCACCGGCATGGCACGGCATGGCACGGCATTGAATGGCATGGAATGGCATGGAATGGCATGGAATGGCATGGAATGGCATGGAATGACATGGAATGGCATGGAATGGCATGGAATGGCATGGAATGGCATGGAATGGCATGGAATGGCATGGAATGGCATGGAATGGCATGGAATGGCATGGAATGGCATGGAATGGCATGGAATGGCATGGAATTGCATGGCACCGCATGGCACGGCATGGCACCGCATGGCACGGCATGGAATGGCATGGCACCGCATGGAATGGCATGGCACCGCATGGCACGGCATGGAATGGCATGGCACCGGCATGGCACGGCATGGCACCGCATGGCACCGGCATGGCACGGCATGGCACCGCATGGCACGGCATGGAATGGCATGGCACCGGCATGGCACCGGCATGGCATGGCATGGCACCGGCATGGCATGGCATGGCACGGCATGGCACCGGCATGGCACGGCATGGCACCGGCATGGCACGGCATGGCACCGGCATGGCACGGCATGGCACCGCATTGAGTGGCATGGAATGGCATGGAATGGCATGGACTGGCATGGACTGGCATGGAATGGCATGGAATGGCATGGAATGGCATGGAATGGCATGGAATGGCATGGAATGGCATGGAATGGCATGGAATGGCATGGAATGGCATGGAATGGCATGGAATGGCATGGAATGGCATGGAATGGCATGGAATGGCATGGAATGGCATGGAATGGCATGGAATGGCATGGAATGGCATGGAATGGCATGGAATGGCATGGAATGGCATGGAATGGCATGGAATGGCATGGAATGGCATGGAATGGCATGGAATGGCATGGAATGGCATGGAATGGCATGGAATGGCATGGAATGGCATGGAATGGCATGGAATGGCATGGAATGGCATGGAATTGCATGGCACCGCATGGCACGGCATGGCACCGCATGGCACGGCATGGAATGGCATGGCACCGCATGGAATGGCATGGCACCGCATGGCACGGCATGGAATGGCATGGCACCGGCATGGCACGGCATGGCACCGCATGGCACCGGAATGGCACGGCATGGCACCGCATGGCACGGCATGGAATGGCATGGCACCGGCATGGCACCGGCATGGCATGGCATGGCACCGGCATGGCATGGCATGGCACGGCATGGCACCGGCATGGCACGGCATGGCACCGGCATGGCACGGCATGGCACCGGCATGGCACGGCATGGCACCGCATTGAGTGGCATGGAATGGCATGGAATGGCATGGACTGGCATGGACTGGCATGGAATGGCATGGAATGGCATGGAATGGCATGGAATGGCATGGAATGGCATGGAATGGCATGGAATGGCATGGAATGGCATGGAATGGCATGGAATGGCATGGAATGGCATGGAATGGCATGGAATGGCATGGAATGGCATGGAATGGCATGGAATGGCATGGAATGGCATGGAATGGCATGGAATGGCATGGAATGGCATGGAATGGCATGGAATGGCATGGAATGGCATGGAATGGCATGGAATGGCATGGAATGGCATGGAATGGCATGGAATGGCATGGAATGGCATGGAATGGCATGGAATGGCATGGAATGGCATGGAATGGCATGGAATGGCATGGAATGGCATGGAATGGCATGGAATGGCATGGAATGGCATGGAATGGCATGGAATGGCATGGAATGGCATGGAATGGCATGGAATGGCATGGAATGGCATGGAATGGCATGGAATGGCATGGAATGGCATGGAATGGCATGGAATGGCATGGAATGGCATGGAATGGCATGGAATGGCATGGAATGGCATGGAATGGCATGGAATGGCATGGAATGGCATGGAATGGCATGGAATGGCATGGAATGGCATGGAATGGCATGGAATGGCATGGAATGGCATGGAATGGCATGGAATGGCATGGAATGGCATGGAATGGCATGGCACCGCATGGCACGGCATGGCACGGCATGGCACGGCATGGCACGGCATGGCACGGCATGGCACCGGCATGGCACGGCATGGCACGGCATGGCACCGGCATGGCACGGCACGGCATGGCACCGGCATGGCACGGCATGGCACCAGCATGGCACGGCATGGCACGGCATGGCACGGCATGGCACCAGCATGGCACGGCATGGCACGGCATGGCACCGGCATGGCACGGCATGGCACCGGCATGGCACGGCATGGCACCGCATTGAGTGGCATGGAATGGCATGGAATGGCATGGACTGGCATGGACTGGCATGGAATGGCATGGCACCGGCATGGCACGGCATGGCACCGGCATGGCACGGCATGGCACCGCATTGAGTGTCATGGAATGGCATGGAATGGCATGGAATGGCATGGAATGGCATGGAATGGCATGGAATGGCATGGAATGGCATGGAATGGCATGGAATGGCATGGAATGGCATGGAATGGCATGGAATGGCATGGAATGGCATGGAATGGCATGGAATGGCATGGAATGGCATGGAATGGCATGGAATGGCATGGAATGGCATGGAATGGCATGGAATGGCATGGAATGACATGGAATGGCATGGAATGGCATCGAATGGCATGGCACCGCATGGCACGGCATGGCACGGCATGGCACGGCATGGCACGGCATGGCACGGCATGGCACCGGCATGGCACGGCATGGCACGGCATGGCACCGGCATGGCACGGCATGGCACGGCATGGCACCGGCATGGCACGGCATGGCACCGGCATGGCACGGCATGGCACGGCATGGCACCGGCATGGCACGGCATGGCACCGGCATGGCACGGCATGGCACCGGCATGGCACGGCATGGCACCGGCATGGCACGGCATGGCACGGCATGGCACGGCATGGCACCGGCATGGCACGGCATGGCACGGCATGGCACGGCATGGCACCGGCATGGCACGGCATGGCACCGGCATGGCACGGCATGGCACCGGCATGGCACGGCATGGCACGGCATGGCACGGCATGGCACCGGCATGGCACGGCATGGCACCGGCATGGCACGGCATGGCACCGGCATGGCACGGCATGGCACCGGCATGGCACGGCATGGCACCGGCATGGCACGGCATGGCACCGGCATGGCACGGCATGGCACGGTATGGCACGGCATGGCACGGCATGGCACCGGCATGGCACGGCATGGCACCGGCATGGCACGGCATGGCACCGGCATGGCACGGCATGGCACCGGCATGGCACGGCATGGCACCGGCATGGCACGGCATGGCACCGGCATGGCACGGCATGGCACCGGCATGGCACCGGCATGGCACGGCATGGCACCGGCATGGCACGGCATGGCACCGGCATGGCACGGCATGGCACCGGCATGGCACGGCATGGCACCGCATTGAGTGGCATGGAATGGCATGGAATGGCATGGACTGGCATGGACTGGCATGGAATGGCATGGCACCGGCATGGCACGGCATGGCACCGGCATGGCACGGCATGGCACCGGCATGGCACGGCATGGCACCGGCATGGCACCGGCATGGCACGGCATGGCACCGCATTGAGTGGCATGGAATGGCATGGAATGGCATGGACTGGCATGGACTGGCATGGAATGGCATGGAATGGCATGGAATGGCATGGAATGGCATGGAATGGCATGGAATGGCATGGAATGGCATGGAATGGCATGGAATGGCATGGAATGGCATGGAATGGCATGGAATGGCATGGAATGGCATGGAATGGCATGGAATGGCATGGAATGGCATGGAATGGCATGGAATGGCATGGAATGGCATGGAATGGCATGGAATGGCATGGAATGGCATGGCACGGCATGGCACGGCATGGCACGGCATGGCACGGCATGGCACGGCATGGCACGGCATGGCACGGCATGGCACGGCATGGCACGGCATGGCACCGGCATGGCACGGCATGGCACCGGCATGGCACGGCATGGCACGGCATGGCACGGCATGGCACGGCATGGCACCGGCATGGCACGGCATGGCACCGGCATGGCACGGCATGGCACCGGCATGGCACGGCATGGCACCGGCATGGCACGGCATGGCACCGGCATGGCACGGCATGGCACCGCATTGAGTGGAATGGAATGGCATGGAATGGCATGGAATGGCATGGACTGGCATGGACTGGCATGGAATGGCATGGAATGGCATGGAATGGCATGGAATGGCATGGAATGGCATGGAATGGCATGGAATGGCATGGAATGGCATGGAATGGCATGGAATGGCATGGAATGGCATGGAATGGCATGGAATGGCATGGAATGGCATGGAATGGCATGGAATGGCATGGAATGGCATGGCACCGGCATGGCACGGCATGGCACCGGCATGGCACGGCATGGCACCGGCATGGCACGGCATGGCACGGTATGGCACGGCATGGCACGGCATGGCACCGGCATGGCACGGCATGGCACCGGCATGGCACGGCATGGCACCGGCATGGCACCGGCATGGCACGGCATGGCACCGGCATGGCACCGGCATGGCACCGGCATGGCACCGGCATGGCACGGCATGGCACGGTATGGCACGGCATGGCACGGCATGGCACCGGCATGGAATGGCATGGAATGGCATGGAATGGCATGGAATGGCATGGAATGGCATGGAATGGCATGGAATGGCATGGAATGGCATGGAATGGCATGGAATGGCATGGAATGGCATGGAATGGCATGGAATGGCATGGAATGGCATGGAATGGCATGGAATGGCATGGAATGGCATGGAATGGCATGGCACGGCCTGGCACGGCATGGCACGGTATGGCACGGCATGGCACGGCATGGCACCGGCATGGCACGGCATGGCACCGGCATGGCACGGCATGGCACCGGCATGGCACGGCATGGCACCGGCATGGCACGGCATGGCACCGGCATGGCACGGCATGGCACCGGCATGGCACGGCATGGCACCGGCATGGCACGGCATGGCACCGGCATGGCACGGCATGGCACCGGCATGGCACGGCATGGCACGGCATGGAATGGCATGGCACGGCATGGAATGGCATGGAATGGCATGGAATGGCATGGAATGGCATGGAATGGCATGGAATGGCATGGAATGGCATGGAATGGCATGGAATGGCATGGAATGGCATGGAATGGCATGGAATGGCATGGAATGGCATGGAATGGCATGGAATGGCATGGAATGGAATGGAATGGCATGGAATGGCATGGAATGGCATGGAATGGCATGGAATGGCATGGAATGGCATGGAATGGCATGGAATGGCATGGAATGGCATGGAATGGCATGGAATGGCATGGAATGGCATGGAATGGCATGGAATGGTATGGAATGGCATGGAATGGCATGGAATGGCATGGAATGACATGGAATGGCATGGAATGGCATGGCAACGCATGGCACGGCATGGCACGGCATGGCACGGCATGGCACCGGCATGGCACGGCATGGCACCGGCATGGCACGGCATGGCACGGTATGGCACGGCATGGCACGGCATGGCACCGGCATGGCACGGCATGGCACCGGCATGGCACGGCATGGCACCGGCATGGCACGGCATGGCACCGGCATGGCACGGCATGGCACCGGCATGGCACGGCATGGCACCGGCATGGCACGGCATGGCACCGGCATGGCACCGGCATGGCACGGCATGGCACCGGCATGGCACGGCATGGCACCGGCATGGCACGGCATGGCACCGGCATGGCACGGCATGGCACCGGCATGGCACGGCATGGCACCGGCATGGCACGGCATGGCACCGGCATGGCACGGCATGGCACCGCATTGAGTGGCATGGAATGGCATGGAATGGCATGGACTGGCATGGACTGGCATGGAATGGCATGGCACCGGCATGGCACGGCATGGCACCGGCATGGCACGGCATGGCACCGGCATGGCACGGCATGGCACCGGCATGGCACCGGCATGGCACGGCATGGCACCGCATTGAGTGGCATGGAATGGCATGGAATGGCATGGACTGGCATGGACTGGCATGGAATGGCATGGAATGGCATGGAATGGCATGGAATGGCATGGAATGGCATGGAATGGCATGGAATGGCATGGAATGGCATGGAATGGCATGGAATGGCATGGAATGGCATGGAATGGCATGGAATGGCATGGAATGGCATGGAATGGCACGGCATGGCACGGCATGGCACGGCATGGCACGGCATGGCACGGCATGGCACGGCATGGCACCGGCATGGCACGGCATGGCACCGGCATGGCACGGCATGGCACGGCATGGCACGGCATGGCACGGCATGGCACCGGCATGGCACGGCATGGCACCGGCATGGCACGGCATGGCACCGGCATGGCACGGCATGGCACCGGCATGGCACGGCATGGCACCGCATTGAGTGGAATGGAATGGCATGGAATGGCATGGAATGGCATGGAATGGCATGGACTGGCATGGACTGGCATCGAATGGCATGGAATGGCATGGAATGGCATGGAATGGCATGGAATGGCATGGAATGGCATGGAATGGCATGGAATGGCATGGAATGGCATGGAATGGCATGGAATGGCATGGAATGGCATGGAATGGCATGGAATGGCATGGAATGGCATGGAATGGCATGGAATGGCATGGAATGGCATGGAATGGCATGGAATGGCATGGAATGGCATGGAATGGCATGGCACCGGCATGGCACGGCATGGCACCGGCATGGCACGGCATGGCACCGGCATGGCACGGCATGGCACGGTATGGCACGGCATGGCACGGCATGGCACCGGCATGGCACGGCATGGCACCGGCATGGCACGGCATGGCACCGGCATGGCACCGGCATGGCACGGCATGGCACCGGCATGGCACCGGCATGGCACCGGCATGGCACCGGCATGGCACGGCATGGCACGGTATGGCACGGCATGGCACGGCATGGCACCGGCATGGAATGGCATGGAATGGCATGGAATGGCATGGAATGGCATGGAATGGCATGGAATGGCATGGAATGGCATGGAATGGCATGGAATGGCATGGAATGGCATGGAATGGCATGGAATGGCATGGAATGGCATGGAATGGCATGGAATGGCATGGAATGGCATGGAATGGCATGGAATGGCATGGAATGGCATGGAATGGCATGGAATGGCATGGAATGGCATGGAATGGCATGGAATGGCATGGAATGGCATGGAATGGCATGGAATGGCATGGAATGGCATGGAATGGCATGGAATGGCATGGCACCGCATGGCACGGCATGGCACGGCATGGCACGGCATGGCACGGCATGGCACGGCATGGCACCGGCATGGCACGGCATGGCACGGCATGGCACCGGCATGGCACGGCATGGCACCGGCATGGCACGGCACGGCATGGCACCGGCATGGCACGGCATGGCACCAGCATGGCACGGCATGGCACGGCATGGCACGGCATGGCACCAGCATGGCACGGCATGGCACGGCATGGCACCGGCATGGCACGGCATGGCACCGGCATGGCACGGCATGGCACCGCATTGAGTGGCATGGAATGGCATGGAATGGCATGGACTGGCATGGACTGGCATGGAATGGCATGGCACCGGCATGGCACGGCATGGCACCGGCATGGCACGGCATGGCACCGCATTGAGTGTCATGGAATGGCATGGAATGGCATGGAATGGCATGGAATGGCATGGAATGGCATGGAATGGCATGGAATGGCATGGAATGGCATGGAATGGCATGGAATGGCATGGAATGGCATGGAATGGCATGGAATGGCATGGAATGGCATGGAATGGCATGGAATGGCATGGAATGGCATGGAATGGCATGGAATGGCATGGAATGGCATGGAATGGCATGGAATGACATGGAATGGCATGGAATGGCATCGAATGGCATGGCACCGCATGGCACGGCATGGCACGGCATGGCACGGCATGGCACGGCATGGCACGGCATGGCACCGGCATGGCACGGCATGGCACGGCATGGCACCGGCATGGCACGGCATGGCACGGCATGGCACCGGCATGGCACGGCATGGCACGGCATGGCACGGCATGGCACGGCATGGCACCGGCATGGCACGGCATGGCACCGGCATGGCACGGCATGGCACCGGCATGGCACGGCATGGCACCGGCATGGCACGGCATGGCACGGCATGGCACGGCATGGCACCGGCATGGCACGGCATGGCACGGCATGGCACGGCATGGCACCGGCATGGCACGGCATGGCACCGGCATGGCACGGCATGGCACCGGCATGGCACGGCATGGCACGGCATGGCACGGCATGGCACCGGCATGGCACGGCATGGCACCGGCATGGCACGGCATGGCACCGGCATGGCACGGCATGGCACCGGCATGGCACGGCATGGCACCGGCATGGCACGGCATGGCACCGGCATGGCACGGCATGGCACGGTATGGCACGGCATGGCACGGCATGGCACCGGCATGGCACGGCATGGCACCGGCATGGCACGGCATGGCACCGGCATGGCACGGCATGGCACCGGCATGGCACGGCATGGCACCGGCATGGCACGGCATGGCACCGGCATGGCACGGCATGGCACCGGCATGGCACCGGCATGGCACGGCATGGCACCGGCATGGCACGGCATGGCACCGGCATGGCACGGCATGGCACCGGCATGGCACGGCATGGCACCGGCATGGCACGGCATGGCACCGGCATGGCACGGCATGGCACCGGCATGGCACGGCATGGCACCGGCATGGCACGGCATGGCACCGCATTGAGTGGCATGGAATGGCATGGAATGGCATGGACTGGCATGGACTGGCATGGAATGGCATGGCACCGGCATGGCACGGCATGGCACCGGCATGGCACGGCATGGCACCGGCATGGCACGGCATGGCACCGGCATGGCACCGGCATGGCACGGCATGGCACCGCATTGAGTGGCATGGAATGGCATGGAATGGCATGGACTGGCATGGACTGGCATGGAATGGCATGGAATGGCATGGAATGGCATGGAATGGCATGGAATGGCATGGAATGGCATGGAATGGCATGGAATGGCATGGAATGGCATGGAATGGCATGGAATGGCATGGAATGGCATGGAATGGCATGGAATGGCATGGAATGGCATGGAATGGCATGGAATGGCATGGAATGGCATGGAATGGCATGGAATGGCATGGAATGGCATGGCACGGCATGGCACGGCATGGCACGGCATGGCACGGCATGGCACGGCATGGCACGGCATGGCACGGCATGGCACGGCATGGCACGGCATGGCACGGCATGGCACCGGCATGGCACGGCATGGCACCGGCATGGCACGGCATGGCACGGCATGGCACGGCATGGCACGGCATGGCACCGGCATGGCACGGCATGGCACCGGCATGGCACGGCATGGCACCGGCATGGCACGGCATGGCACCGGCATGGCACGGCATGGCACCGGCATGGCACGGCATGGCACCGCATTGAGTGGAATGGAATGGCATGGAATGGCATGGAATGGCATGGACTGGCATGGAATGGCATGGAATGGCATGGAATGGCATGGAATGGCATGGAATGGCATGGAATGGCATGGAATGGCATGGAATGGCATGGAATGGCATGGAATGGCATGGAATGGCATGGAATGGCATGGAATGGCATGGAATGGCATGGAATGGCATGGAATGGCATGGAATGGCATGGAATGGCATGGAATGGCATGGAATGGCATGGAATGGCATGGAATGGCATGGCACCGGCATGGCACGGCATGGCACCGGCATGGCACGGCATGGCACCGGCATGGCACGGCATGGCACGGTATGGCACGGCATGGCAC
Organism: Cryptus armator; assembly: GCA_963971235.1. Lineage (NCBI taxonomy): Eukaryota > Metazoa > Arthropoda > Insecta > Hymenoptera > Ichneumonidae > Cryptus > Cryptus armator. Next base: position 39,192 of record CAXARG010000333.1, read on the forward strand.
GGCATGGCACCGGCATGGCACGGCATGGCACCGGCATGGCACGGCATGGCACCGGCATGGCACCGGCATGGCACGGCATGGCACCGGCATGGCACCGGCATGGCACCGGCATGGCACCGGCATGGCACGGCATGGCACGGTATGGCACGGCATGGCACGGCATGGCACCGGCATGGAATGGCATGGAATGGCATGGAATGGCATGGAATGGCATGGAATGGCATGGAATGGCATGGAATGGCATGGAATGGCATGGAATGGCATGGAATGGCATGGAATGGCATGGAATGGCATGGAATGGCATGGAATGGCATGGAATGGCATGGAATGGCATGGAATGGCATGGCACGGCATGGCACGGCATGGCACGGTATGGCACGGCATGGCACGGCATGGCACCGGCATGGCACGGCATGGCACCGGCATGGCACGGCATGGCACCGGCATGGCACGGCATGGCACCGGCATGGCACGGCATGGCACCGGCATGGCACGGCATGGCACCGGCATGGCACGGCATGGCACCGGCATGGCACGGCATGGCACCGGCATGGCACGGCATGGCACCGGCATGGCACGGCATGGCACCGGCATGGCACGGCATGGCACCGGCATGGCACGGCATGGCACGGCATGGAATGGCATGGCACGGCATGGAATGGCATGGAATGGCATGGAATGGCATGGAATGGCATGGAATGGCATGGAATGGCATGGAATGGCATGGAATGGCATGGAATGGCATGGAATGGCATGGAATGGCATGGAATGGCATGGAATGGCATGGAATGGCATGGAATGACATGGAATGGCATGGAATGGAATGGAATGGCATGGAATGGCATGGAATGGCATGGAATGGCATGGAATGGCATGGAATGGCATGGAATGGCATGGAATGGCATGGAATGGCATGGAATGGCATGGAATGGCATGGAATGGCATGGAATGGCATGGAATGGTATGGAATGGCATGGAATGGCATGGAATGGCATGGAATGACATGGAATGGCATGGAATGGCATGGCAACGCATGGCACGGCATGGCACGGCATGGCACGGCATGGCACCGGCATGGCACGGCATGGCACCGGCATGGCACGGCATGGCACGGTATGGCACGGCATGGCACGGCATGGCACCGGCATGGCACGGCATGGCACCGGCATGGCACGGCATGGCACCGGCATGGCACGGCATGGCACCGGCATGGCACGGCATGGCACCGGCATGGCACGGCATGGCACCGGCATGGCACGGCATGGCACCGGCATGGCACCGGCATGGCACGGCATGGCACCGGCATGGCACGGCATGGCACCGGCATGGCACGGCATGGCACCGGCATGGCACGGCATGGCACCGGCATGGCACGGCATGGCACCGGCATGGCACGGCATGGCACCGGCATGGCACGGCATGGCACCGCATTGAGTGGCATGGAATGGCATGGAATGGCATGGACTGGCATGGACTGGCATGGAATGGCATGGCACCGGCATGGCACGGCATGGCACCGGCATGGCACGGCATGGCACCGGCATGGCACGGCATGGCACCGGCATGGCACCGGCATGGCACGGCATGGCACCGCATTGAGTGGCATGGAATGGCATGGAATGGCATGGACTGGCATGGACTGGCATGGAATGGCATGGAATGGCATGGAATGGCATGGAATGGCATGGAATGGCATGGAATGGCATGGAATGGCATGGAATGGCATGGAATGGCATGGAATGGCATGGAATGGCATGGAATGGCATGGAATGGCATGGAATGGCATGGAATGGCATGGAATGGCATGGAATGGCATGGAATGGCATGGAATGGCATGGAATGGCATGGAATGGCATGGAATGGCATGGCACGGCATGGCACGGCATGGCACGGCATGGCACGGCATGGCACGGCATGGCACGGCATGGCACGGCATGGCACGGCATGGCACCGGCATGGCACGGCATGGCACCGGCATGGCACGGCATGGCACGGCATGGCACGGCATGGCACGGCATGGCACGGCATGGCACCGGCATGGCACGGCATGGCACCGGCATGGCACGGCATGGCACCGGCATGGCACGGCATGGCACCGGCATGGCACGGCATGGCACCGCATTGAGTGGAATGGAATGGCATGGAATGGCATGGAATGGCATGGACTGGCATGGACTGGCATGGAATGGCATGGAATGGCATGGAATGGCATGGAATGGCATGGAATGGCATGGAATGGCATGGAATGGCATGGAATGGCATGGAATGGCATGGAATGGCATGGAATGGCATGGAATGGCATGGAATGGCATGGAATGGCATGGAATGGCATGGAATGGCATGGAATGGCATGGAATGGCATGGAATGGCATGGAATGGCATGGAATGGCATGGCACCGGCATGGCACGGCATGGCACCGGCATGGCACGGCATGGCACCGGCATGGCACGGCATGGCACGGTATGGCACGGCATGGCACGGCATGGCACCGGCATGGCACGGCATGGCACCGGCATGGCACGGCATGGCACCGGCATGGCACCGGCATGGCACGGCATGGCACCGGCATGGCACCGGCATGGCACCGGCATGGCACCGGCATGGCACGGCATGGCACGGTATGGCACGGCATGGCACGGCATGGCACCGGCATGGAATGGCATGGAATGGCATGGAATGGCATGGAATGGCATGGAATGGCATGGAATGGCATGGAATGGCATGGAATGGCATGGAATGGCATGGAATGGCATGGAATGGCATGGAATGGCATGGAATGGCATGGAATGGCATGGAATGGCATGGAATGGCATGGAATGGCATGGAATGGCATGGAATGGCATGGAATGGCATGGAATGGCATGGAATGGCATGGAATGGCATGGAATGGCATGGAATGGCATGGAATGGCATGGAATGGCATGGAATGGCATGGAATGGCATGGAATGGCATGGAATGGCATGGCACGGCATGGCACGGCATGGCACGGTATGGCACGGCATGGCACGGCATGGCACCGGCATGGCACGGCATGGCACCGGCATGGCACGGCATGGCACCGGCATGGCACGGCATGGCACCGGCATGGCACGGCATGGCACCGGCATGGCACGGCATGGCACCGGCATGGCACGGCATGGCACCGGCATGGCACGGCATGGCACCGGCATGGCACGGCATGGCACCGGCATGGCACGGCATGGCACCGGCATGGCACGGCATGGCACGGCATGGAATGGCATGGCACGGCATGGAATGGCATGGAATGGCATGGAATGGCATGGAATGGCATGGAATGGCATGGAATGGCATGGAATGGCATGGAATGGCATGGAATGGCATGGAATGGCATGGAATGACATGGAATGGCATGGAATGGAATGGAATGGCATGGAATGGCATGGAATGGCATGGAATGGCATGGAATGGCATGGAATGGCATGGAATGGCATGGAATGGCATGGAATGGCATGGAATGGCATGGAATGGCATGGAATGGCATGGAATGGCATGGAATGGCATGGAATGGCATGGAATGGTATGGAATGGCATGGAATGGCATGGAATGGCATGGAATGACATGGAATGGCATGGAATGGCATGGCAACGCATGGCACGGCATGGCACGGCATGGCACGGCATGGCACCGGCATGGCACGGCATGGCACCGGCATGGCACGGCATGGCACGGCATGGCACCGGCATGGCACGGCATGGCACCGGCATGGCACCGGCATGGCACGGCATGGCACCGGCATGGCACGGCATGGCACCGGCATGGCACGGCATGGCACCGGCATGGCACGGCATGGCACCGGCATGGCACGGCATGGCACCGGCATGGCACGGCATGGCACCGGCATGGCACGGCATGGCACGGCATTGAATGGCATGGAATGGCATGGAATGGCATGGAATGGCATGGAATGGCATGGAATGGCATGGAATGGCATGGAATGGCATGGAATGGCATGGAATGGCATGGAATGGCATGGAATGGCATGGAATGGCATGGAATGGCATGGAATGGCATGGAATGGCATGGAATGGCATGGAATGGCATGGAATGGAATGGAATGGCATGGAATGGCATGGAATGGCATGGAATGGCATGGAATGGCATGGAATGGCATGGAATGGCATGGAATGGCATGGAATGGCATGGAATGGTATGGAATGGCATGGAATGGCATGGAATGGCATGGAATGACATGGAATGGCATGGAATGGCATGGCAACGCATGGCACGGCATGGCACGGCATGGCACGGCATGGCACCGGCATGGCACGGCATGGCACCGGCATGGCACGGCATGGCACGGCATGGCACCGGCATGGCACGGCATGGCACCGGCATGGCACCGGCATGGCACGGCATGGCACCGGCATGGCACGGCATGGCACCGGCATGGCACGGCATGGCACCGGCATGGCACGGCATGGCACCGGCATGGCACGGCATGGCACCGGCATGGCACGGCATGGCACCGGCATGGCACGGCATGGCACGGCATTGAATGGCATGGAATGGCATGGAATGGCATGGAATGGCATGGAATGGCATGGAATGGCATGGAATGGCATGGAATGGCATGGAATGGCATGGAATGGCATGGAATGGCATGGAATGGCATGGAATGGCATGGAATGGCATGGAATGGCATGGAATTGCATGGCACCGCATGGCACGGCATGGCACCGCATGGCACGGCATGGAATGGCATGGCACCGCATGGAATGGCATGGCACCGCATGGCACGGCATGGAATGGCATGGCACCGGCATGGCACGGCATGGCACCGCATGGCACCGGCATGGCACGGCATGGCACGGCATGGAATGGCATGGCACCGGCATGGCACCGGCATGGCATGGCATGGCACCGGCATGGCATGGCATGGCACGGCATGGCACCGGCATGGCACGGCATGGCACCGGCATGGCACGGCATGGCACCGGCATGGCACGGCATGGCACCGCATTGAGTGGCATGGAATGGCATGGAATGGCATGGACTGGCATGGACTGGCATGGAATGGCATGGAATGGCATGGAATGGCATGGAATGGCATGGAATGGCATGGAATGGCATGGAATGGCATGGAATGGCATGGAATGGCATGGAATGGCATGGAATGGCATGGAATGGCATGGAATGGCATGGAATGGCATGGAATGGCATGGAATGGCATGGAATGGCATGGAATGGCATGGAATGGCATGGAATGGCATGGAATGGCATGGAATGGCATGGAATGGCATGGAATGGCATGGAATGGCATGGAATGGCATGGAATGGCATGGAATGGCATGGAATGGCATGGAATGGCATGGAATGGCATGGAATGGCATGGAATGGCATGGAATGGCATGGAATGGCATGGAATGGCATGGAATGGCATGGAATGGCATGGAATGGCATGGAATGGCATGGAATGGCATGGAATGGCATGGAATGGCATGGAATGGCATGGAATGGCATGGAATGGCATGGAATGGCATGGAATGGCATGGAATGGCATGGAATGGCATGGAATGGCATGGAATGGCATGGAATGGCATGGAATGGCATGGAATGGCATGGAATGGCATGGAATGGCATGGAATGGCATGGCACCGCATGGCACGGCATGGCACGGCATGGCACGGCATGGCACGGCATGGCACGGCATGGCACCGGCATGGCACGGCATGGCACGGCATGGCACCGGCATGGCACGGCACGGCATGGCACCGGCATGGCACGGCATGGCACCAGCATGGCACGGCATGGCACGGCATGGCACGGCATGGCACCAGCATGGCACGGCATGGCACGGCATGGCACCGGCATGGCACGGCATGGCACCGGCATGGCACGGCATGGCACCGGCATGGCACGGCATGGCACCGGCATGGCACGGCATGGCACGGCATGGCACGGCATGGCACGGCATGGCACGGCATGGCACCGGCATGGCACGGCATGGCACGGCATGGCACCGGCATGGCACGGCATGGCACCGGCATGGCACCGGCATGGCACGGCATGGCACCGGCATGGCACGGCATGGCACCGGCATGGCACGGCATGGCACCGGCATGGCACGGCATGGCACCGGCATGGCACGGCATGGCACCGGCATGGCACGGCATGGCACGGCATTGAATGGCATGGAATGGCATGGAATGGCATGGAATGGCATGGAATGGCATGGAATGGCATGGAATGGCATGGAATGACATGGAATGGCATGGAATGGCATGGAATGGCATGGAATGGCATGGAATGGCATGGAATGGCATGGAATGGCATGGAATTGCATGGCACCGCATGGCACGGCATGGCACCGCATGGCACGGCATGGAATGGCATGGCACCGCATGGAATGGCATGGCACCGCATGGCACGGCATGGAATGGCATGGCACCGGCATGGCACGGCATGGCACCGCATGGCACCGGCATGGCACGGCATGGCACCGCATGGCACGGCATGGAATGGCATGGCACCGGCATGGCACCGGCATGGCACCGGCATGGCATGGCATGGCACCGGCATGGCATGGCATGGCACGGCATGGCACCGGCATGGCACGGCATGGCACCGGCATGGCACGGCATGGCACCGGCATGGCACGGCATGGCACCGCATTGAGTGGCATGGAATGGCATGGAATGGCATGGACTGGCATGGACTGGCATGGAATGGCATGGAATGGCATGGAATGGCATGGAATGGCATGGAATGGCATGGAATGGCATGGAATGGCATGGAATGGCATGGAATGGCATGGAATGGCATGGAATGGCATGGAATGGCATGGAATGGCATGGAATGGCATGGAATGGCATGGAATGGCATGGAATGGCATGGAATGGCATGGAATGGCATGGAATGGCATGGAATGGCATGGAATGGCATGGAATGGCATGGAATGGCATGGAATGGCATGGAATGGCATGGAATGGCATGGAATGGCATGGAATGGCATGGAATGGCATGGAATGGCATGGAATGGCATGGAATGGCATGGAATGGCATGGAATGGCATGGAATGGCATGGAATGGCATGGAATGGCATGGAATGGCATGGAATGGCATGGAATGGCATGGAATGGCATGGAATGGCATGGAATGGCATGGAATGGCATGGAATGGCATGGAATGGCATGGAATGGCATGGAATGGCATGGAATGGCATGGAATGGCATGGAATGGCATGGAATGGCATGGAATGGCATGGAATGGCATGGAATGGCATGGAATGGCATGGAATGGCATGGAATGGCATGGAATGGCATGGAATGGCATGGAATGGCATGGAATGGCATGGAATGGCATGGAATGGCATGGAATGGCATGGAATGGCATGGAATGGCATGGAATGGCATGGAATGGCATGGAATGGCATGGAATGGCATGGAATGGCATGGAATGGCATGGAATGGCATGGAATGGCATGGAATGGCATGGAATGGCATGGAATGGCATGGAATGGCATGGAATGGCATGGAATGGCATGGAATGGCATGGAATGGCATGGAATGGCATGGAATGGCATGGAATGGCATGGAATGGCATGGAATGGCATGGAATGGCATGGAATGGCATGGAATGGCATGGAATGGCATGGAATGGCATGGAATGGCATGGAATGGCATGGAATGGCATGGAATGGCATGGAATGGCATGGAATGGCATGGAATGGCATGGCACCGCATGGCACGGCATGGCACGGCATGGCACGGCATGGCACGGCATGGCACGGCATGGCACGGCATGGCACGGCATGGCACGGCATGGCACGGCATGGCACCGGCATGGCACGGCATGGCACGGCATGGCACCGGCATGGCACGGCACGGCATGGCACCGGCATGGCACGGCATGGCACCAGCATGGCACGGCATGGCACGGCATGGCACGGCATGGCACCAGCATGGCACGGCATGGCACGGCATGGCACCGGCATGGCACGGCATGGCACCGGCATGGCACGGCATGGCACCGGCATGGCACGGCATGGCACCGGCATGGCACGGCATGGCACGGCATGGCACGGCATGGCACGGCATGGCACGGCATGGCACGGCATGGCACCGGCATGGCACGGCATGGCACCGGCATGGCACGGCATGGCACCGGCATGGCACGGCATGGCACCGGCATGGCACGGCATGGCACCGGCATGGCACGGCATGGCACCGGCATGGCACGGCATGGCACCGCATTGAGTGGCATGGAATGGCATGGAATGGCATGGACTGGCATGGACTGGCATGGAATGGCATGGCACCGGCATGGCACGGCATGGCACCGGCATGGCACGGCATGGCACCGGCATGGCACGGCATGGCACCGCATTGAGTGTCATGGAATGGCATGGAATGGCATGGAATGGCATGGAATGGCATGGAATGGCATGGAATGGCATGGAATGGCATGGAATGGCATGGAATGGCATGGAATGGCATGGAATGGCATGGAATGGCATGGAATGGCATGGAATGGCATGGAATGGCATGGAATGGCATGGAATGGCATGGAATGGCATGGAATGGCATGGAATGGCATGGAATGGCATGGAATGGCATGGAATGGCATGGAATGGCATGGAATGGCATGGAATGGCATGGAATGGCATGGAATGGCATGGAATGGCATGGAATGGCATGGAATGGCATGGAATGGCATGGAATGGCATGGAATGGCATGGAATGGCATGGAATGACATGGAATGGCATGGAATGGCATCGAATGGGATGGCACCGCATGGCACGGCATGGCACGGCATGGCACGGCATGGCACCGGCATGGCACGGCATGGCACGGCATGGCACCGGCATGGCACGGCATGGCACGGCATGGCACCGGCATGGCACGGCATGGCACCGGCATGGCACGGCATGGCACCGGCATGGCACGGCATGGCACGGCATGGCACGGCATGGCACCGGCATGGCACGGCATGGCACGGCATGGCACCGGCATGGCACGGCATGGCACGGCATGGCACGGCATGGCACGGCATGGCACGGCATGGCACGGCATGGCACCGGCATGGCACGGCATGGCACCGGCATGGCACGGCATGGCACCGGCATGGCACGGCATGGCACCGGCATGGCACGGCATGGCACCGGCATGGCACGGCATGGCACCGGCATGGCACGGCATGGCACCGGCATGGCACGGCATGGCACGGCATGGCACCGCATTGAGTGTCATGGAATGGCATGGAATGGCATGGAATGGCATGGAATGGCATGGAATGGCATGGAATGGCATGGAATGGCATGGAATGGCATGGAATGGCATGGAATGGCATGGAATGGCATGGAATGGCATGGAATGGCATGGAATGGCATGGAATGGCATGGAATGGCATGGAATGGCATGGAATGGCATGGAATGGCATGGAATGGCATGGAATGGCATGGAATGGCATGGAATGACATGGAATGGCATGGAATGGCATCGAATGGCATGGCACGGCATGGCACCGGCATGGCACGGCATGGCACGGCATGGCACGGCATGGCACCGGCATGGCACGGCATGGCACGGCATGGCACCGGCATGGCACCGGCATGGCACGGCATGGCACCGGCATGGCACGGCATGGCACCGGCATGGCACGGCATGGCACGGCATGGCACGGCATGGCACCGGCATGGCACGGCATGGCACCGGCATGGCACGGCATGGCACCGGCATGGCACGGCATGGCACCGGCATGGCACGGCATGGCACCGGCATGGCACGGCATGGCACCGGCATGGCACGGCATGGCACGGTATGGCACGGCATGGCACGGCATGGCACCGGCATGGCACGGCATGGCACCGGCATGGCACGGCATGGCACCGGCATGGCACGGCATGGCACCGGCATGGCACGGCATGGCACCGGCATGGCACGGCATGGCACCGGCATGGCACGGCATGGCACCGGCATGGCACCGGCATGGCACGGCATGGCACCGGCATGGCACGGCATGGCACCGGCATGGCACGGCATGGCACCGGCATGGCACGGCATGGCACCGGCATGGCACGGCATGGCACCGGCATGGCACGGCATGGCACCGGCATGGCACGGCATGGCACCGGCATGGCACGGCATGGCACCGGCATGGCACGGCATGGCACCGGCATGGCACGGCATGGCACCGGCATGGCACGGCATGGCACCGCATTGAGTGGCATGGAATGGCATGGAATGGCATGGACTGGCATGGACTGGCATGGAATGGCATGGCACCGGCATGGCACGGCATGGCACCGGCATGGCACGGCATGGCACCGGCATGGCACGGCATGGCACCGGCATGGCACCGGCATGGCACGGCATGGCACCGGCATGGCACCGGCATGGCACGGCATGGCACCGCATTGAGTGGCATGGAATGGCATGGAATGGCATGGACTGGCATGGACTGGCATGGAATGGCATGGAATGGCATGGAATGGCATGGAATGGCATGGAATGGCATGGAATGGCATGGAATGGCATGGAATGGCATGGAATGGCATGGAATGGCATGGAATGGCATGGAATGGCATGGAATGGCATGGAATGGCATGGAATGGCATGGAATGGCATGGAATGGCATGGAATGGCATGGAATGGCATGGAATGGCATGGAATGGCATGGAATGGCATGGAATGGCATGGAATGGCATGGAATGGCATGGAATGGCATGGAATGGCATGGAATGGCATGGCACGGCATGGCACGGCATGGCACGGCATGGCACGGCATGGCACGGCATGGCACGGCATGGCACGGCATGGCACGGCATGGCACCGGCATGGCACCGGCATGGCACGGCATGGCACCGCATTGAGTGGCATGGAATGGCATGGAATGGCATGGAATGGCATGGAATGGCATGGAATGGCATGGAATGGCATGGAATGGCATGGAATGGCATGGAATGGCATGGAATGGCATGGAATGGCATGGAATGGCATGGAATGGCATGGAATGGCATGGAATGGCATGGAATGGCATGGAATGGCATGGAATGGCATGGAATGGCATGGAATGGCATGGAATGGCATGGAATGGCATGGCACGGCATGGCACGGCATGGCACGGCATGGCACGGCATGGCACGGCATGGCACGGCATGGCACGGCATGGCACGGCATGGCACGGCATGGCACGGCATGGCACGGCATGGCACGGCATGGCACGGCATGGCACGGCATGGCACGGCATGGCACGGCATGGCACGGCATGGCACGGCATGGCACGGCATGGCACCGGCATGGCACGGCATGGCACGGCATGGCACCGGCATGGCACGGCACGGCATGGCACCGGCATGGCACGGCATGGCACCAGCATGGCACGGCATGGCACGGCATGGCACCGGCATGGCACGGCATGGCACCGGCATGGCACGGCATGGCACCGGCATGGCACGGCATGGCACCGGCATGGCACGGCATGGCACCGGCATGGCACGGCATGGCACCGGCATGGCACGGCATGGCACGGCATGGCACGGCATGGCACCGGCATGGCACGGCATGGCACCGGCATGGCACGGCATGGCACGGCATGGCACGGCATGGCACGGCATGGCACCGGCATGGCACCGGCATGGCACCGGCATGGCACGGCATGGCACCGGCATGGCACGGCATGGCACCGCATTGAGTGGAATGGAATGGCATGGAATGGCATGGAATGGCATGGACTGGCATGGACTGGCATGGAATGGCATGGAATGGCATGGAATGGCATGGAATGGCATGGAATGGCATGGAATGGCATGGAATGGCATGGAATGGCATGGAATGGCATGGAATGGCATGGAATGGCATGGAATGGCATGGAATGGCATGGAATGGCATGGAATGGCATGGAATGGCATGGAATGGCATGGAATGGCATGGAATGGCATGGAATGGCATGGAATGGCATGGCACCGGCATGGCACGGCATGGCACCGGCATGGCACGGCATGGCACCGGCATGGCACGGCATGGCACGGTATGGCACGGCATGGCACGGCATGGCACCGGCATGGCACGGCATGGCACCGGCATGGCACGGCATGGCACCGGCATGGCACCGGCATGGCACGGCATGGCACCGGCATGGCACCGGCATGGCACCGGCATGGCACCGGCATGGCACGGCATGGCACGGTATGGCACGGCATGGCACGGCATGGCACCGGCATGGAATGGCATGGAATGGCATGGAATGGCATGGAATGGCATGGAATGGCATGGAATGGCATGGAATGGCATGGAATGGCATGGAATGGCATGGAATGGCATGGAATGGCATGGAATGGCATGGAATGGCATGGAATGGCATGGAATGGCATGGAATGGCATGGAATGGCATGGAATGGCATGGAATGGCATGGAATGGCATGGAATGGCATGGAATGGCATGGAATGGCATGGAATGGCATGGAATGGCATGGCACGGCATGGCACGGCATGGCACGGTATGGCACGGCATGGCACGGCATGGCACCGGCATGGCACGGCATGGCACCGGCATGGCACGGCATGGCACCGGCATGGCACGGCATGGCACCGGCATGGCACGGCATGGCACCGGCATGGCACGGCATGGCACCGGCATGGCACGGCATGGCACCGGCATGGCACGGCATGGCACCGGCATGGCACGGCATGGCACCGGCATGGCACGGCATGGCACCGGCATGGCACGGCATGGCACCGGCATGGCACGGCATGGCACCGGCATGGCACGGCATGGCACCGGCATGGCACGGCATGGCACGGCATGGCACGGCATGGCACCGCATTGAGTGGCATGGAATGGCATGGAATGGCATGGACTGGCATGGACTGGCATGGAATGGCATGGCACCGGCATGGCACGGCATGGCACCGGCATGGCACGGCATGGCACCGGCATGGCACGGCATGGCACGGCATGGCACCGGCATGGCACGGCATGGAATGGCATGGCACGGCATGGAATGGCATGGAATGGCATGGAATGGCATGGAATGGCATGGAATGGCATGGAATGGCATGGAATGGCATGGAATGGCATGGAATGGCATGGAATGGCATGGAATGGCATGGAATGGCATGGAATGGCATGGAATGGCATGGAATGGCATGGAATGGCATGGAATGGCATGGAATGGCATGGAATGGCATGGAATGGCATGGAATGGCATGGAATGGCATGGAATGGCATGGAATGGCATGGAATGGCATGGAATGGCATGGAATGGCATGGAATGACATGGAATGGCATGGAATGGAATGGAATGGCATGGAATGGCATGGAATGGCATGGAATGGCATGGAATGGCATGGAATGGCATGGAATGGCATGGAATGGCATGGAATGGCATGGAATGGCATGGAATGGCATGGAATGGCATGGAATGGCATGGAATGGCATGGAATGGCATGGAATGGCATGGAATGGCATGGAATGGTATGGAATGGCATGGAATGGCATGGAATGGCATGGAATGACATGGAATGGCATGGAATGACATGGAATGGCATGGAATGACATGGAATGGCATGGAATGGCATGGCAACGCATGGCACGGCATGGCACGGCATGGCACGGCATGGCACCGGCATGGCACGGCATGGCACCGACATGGCACGGCATGGCACGGCATGGCACCGGCATGGCACGGCATGGCACCGGCATGGCACCGGCATGGCACGGCATGGCACCGGCATGGCACGGCATGGCACCGGCATGGCACGGCATGGCACCGGCATGGCACGGCATGGCACCGGCATGGCACGGCATGGCACCGGCATGGCACGGCATGGCACCGGCATGGCACGGCATGGCACGGCATTGAATGGCATGGAATGGCATGGAATGGCATGGAATGGCATGGAATGGCATGGAATGACATGGAATGGCATGGAATGGCATGGAATGGCATGGAATGGCATGGAATGGCATGGAATGGCATGGAATGGCATGGAATGGCATGGAATGGCATGGAATGGCATGGAATGGCATGGAATGGCATGGAATGGCATGGAATTGCATGGCACCGCATGGCACGGCATGGCACCGCATGGCACGGCATGGAATGGCATGGCACCGCATGGAATGGCATGGCACCGCATGGCACGGCATGGAATGGCATGGCACCGGCATGGCACGGCATGGCACCGCATGGCACCGGCATGGCACGGCATGGCACCGCATGGCACGGCATGGAATGGCATGGCACCGGCATGGCACCGGCATGGCATGGCATGGCACCGGCATGGCATGGCATGGCACGGCATGGCACCGGCATGGCACGGCATGGCACCGGCATGGCACGGCATGGCACCGGCATGGCACGGCATGGCACCGCATTGAGTGGCATGGAATGGCATGGAATGGCATGGACTGGCATGGACTGGCATGGAATGGCATGGAATGGCATGGAATGGCATGGAATGGCATGGAATGGCATGGAATGGCATGGAATGGCATGGAATGGCATGGAATGGCATGGAATGGCATGGAATGGCATGGAATGGCATGGAATGGCATGGAATGGCATGGAATGGCATGGAATGGCATGGAATGGCATGGAATGGCATGGAATGGCATGGAATGGCATGGAATGGCATGGAATGGCATGGAATGGCATGGAATGGCATGGAATGGCATGGAATGGCATGGAATGGCATGGAATGGCATGGAATGGCATGGAATGGCATGGAATGGCATGGAATGGCATGGAATGGCATGGAATGGCATGGAATGGCATGGAATGGCATGGAATTGCATGGCACCGCATGGCACGGCATGGCACCGCATGGCACGGCATGGAATGGCATGGCACCGCATGGAATGGCATGGCACCGCATGGCACGGCATGGAATGGCATGGCACCGGCATGGCACGGCATGGCACCGCATGGCACCGGCATGGCACGGCATGGCACCGCATGGCACGGCATGGAATGGCATGGCACCGGCATGGCACCGGCATGGCATGGCATGGCACCGGCATGGCATGGCATGGCACGGCATGGCACCGGCATGGCACGGCATGGCACCGGCATGGCACGGCATGGCACCGGCATGGCACGGCATGGCACCGCATTGAGTGGCATGCAATGGCATGGAATGGCATGGACTGGCATGGACTGGCATGGAATGGCATGGAATGGCATGGAATGGCATGGAATGGCATGGAATGGCATGGAATGGCATGGAATGGCATGGAATGGCATGGAATGGCATGGAATGGCATGGAATGGCATGGAATGGCATGGAATGGCATGGAATGGCATGGAATGGCATGGAATGGCATGGAATGGCATGGAATGGCATGGAATGGCATGGAATGGCATGGAATGGCATGGAATGGCATGGAATGGCATGGAATGGCATGGAATGGCATGGAATGGCATGGAATGGCATGGAATGGCATGGAATGGCATGGAATGGCATGGAATGGCATGGAATGGCATGGAATGGCATGGAATGGCATGGAATGGCATGGCACGGCATGGCACGGCATGGCACGGCATGGCACGGCATGGCACCGGCATGGCACGGCATGGCACGGCATGGCACCGGCATGGCACGGCACGGCATGGCACCGGCATGGCACGGCATGGCACCAGCATGGCACGGCATGGCACGGCATGGCACCGGCATGGCACGGCATGGCACCGGCATGGCACGGCATGGCACCGGCATGGCACGGCATGGCACCGGCATGGCACGGCATGGCACCGGCATGGCACGGCATGGCACGGCATGGCACGGCATGGCACCGGCATGGCACGGCATGGCACCGGCATGGCACGGCATGGCACGGCATGGCACGGCATGGCACGGCATGGCACCGGCATGGCACGGCATGGCACCGGCATGGCACGGCATGGCACCGGCATGGCACGGCATGGCACCGGCATGGCACGGCATGGCACCGGCATGGCACGGCATGGCACCGGCATGGCACGGCATGGCACCGCATTGAGTGGAATGGAATGGCATGGAATGGCATGGAATGGCATGGACTGGCATGGACTGGCATGGAATGGCATGGAATGGCATGGAATGGCATGGAATGGCATGGAATGGCATGGAATGGCATGGAATGGCATGGAATGGCATGGAATGGCATGGAATGGCATGGAATGGCATGGAATGGCATGGAATGGCATGGAATGGCATGGAATGGCATGGAATGGCATGGAATGGCATGGCACCGGCATGGCACGGCATGGCACCGGCATGGCACGGCATGGCACCGGCATGGCACGGCATGGCACCGGCATGGCACGGCATGGCACCGGCATGGCACCGGCATGGCACGGCATGGCACCGGCATGGCACGGCATGGCACCGCATTGAGTGGCATGGAATGGCATGGAATGGCATGGACTGGCATGGACTGGCATGGAATGGCATGGCACCGGCATGGCACGGCATGGCACCGGCATGGCACGGCATGGCACGGCATGGCACGGCATGGCACCGGCATGGCACGGCATGGAATGGCATGGCACGGCATGGAATGGCATGGAATGGCATGGAATGGCATGGAATGGCATGGAATGGCATGGAATGGCATGGAATGGCATGGAATGGCATGGAATGGCATGGAATGGCATGGAATGGCATGGAATGGCATGGAATGGCATGGAATGGCATGGAATGGCATGGAATGGCATGGAATGGCATGGAATGGCATGGAATGGCATGGAATGGCATGGAATGGCATGGAATGGCATGGAATGGCATGGAATGGCATGGAATGGCATGGAATGGCATGGAATGGCATGGAATGGCATGGAATGGCATGGAATGGCATGGAATGGCATGGAATGACATGGAATGGCATGGAATGGAATGGAATGGCATGGAATGGCATGGAATGGCATGGAATGGCATGGAATGGCATGGAATGGCATGGAATGGCATGGAATGGCATGGAATGGCATGGAATGGCATGGAATGGCATGGAATGGCATGGAATGGCATGGAATGGCATGGAATGGCATGGAATGGTATGGAATGGCATGGAATGGCATGGAATGGCATGGAATGACATGGAATGGCATGGAATGACATGGAATGGCATGGAATGGCATGGCAACGCATGGCACGGCATGGCACCGGCATGGCACGGCATGGCACCGGCATGGCACGGCATGGCACGGCATGGCACCGGCATGGCACGGCATGGCACCGGCATGGCACCGGCATGGCACGGCATGGCACCGGCATGGCACGGCATGGCACCGGCATGGCACGGCATGGCACCGGCATGGCACGGCATGGCACCGGCATGGCACGGCATGGCACCGGCATGGCACGGCATGGCACCGGCATGGCACGGCATGGCACCGGCATGGCACGGCATGGCACGGCATTGAATGGCATGGAATGGCATGGAATGGCATGGAATGGCATGGAATGGCATGGAATGACATGGAATGGCATGGAATGGCATGGAATGGCATGGAATGGCATGGAATGGCATGGAATGGCATGGAATGGCATGGAATGGCATGGAATGGCATGGAATGGCATGGAATTGCATGGCACCGCATGGCACGGCATGGCACCGCATGGCACGGCATGGAATGGCATGGCACCGCATGGAATGGCATGGCACCGCATGGCACGGCATGGAATGGCATGGCACCGGCATGGCACGGCATGGCACCGCATGGCACCGGCATGGCACGGCATGGCACCGCATGGCACGGCATGGAATGGCATGGCACCGGCATGGCACCGGCATGGCATGGCATGGCACCGGCATGGCATGGCATGGCACGGCATGGCACCGGCATGGCACGGCATGGCACCGGCATGGCACGGCATGGCACCGGCATGGCACGGCATGGCACCGCATTGAGTGGCATGGAATGGCATGGAATGGCATGGACTGGCATGGACTGGCATGGAATGGCATGGAATGGCATGGAATGGCATGGAATGGCATGGAATGGCATGGAATGGCATGGAATGGCATGGAATGGCATGGAATGGCATGGAATGGCATGGAATGGCATGGAATGGCATGGAATGGCATGGAATGGCATGGAATGGCATGGAATGGCATGGAATGGCATGGAATGGCATGGAATGGCATGGAATGGCATGGAATGGCATGGAATGGCATGGAATGGCATGGAATGGCATGGAATGGCATGGAATGGCATGGAATGGCATGGAATGGCATGGAATGGCATGGAATGGCATGGAATGGCATGGAATGGCATGGAATGGCATGGAATGGCATGGAATGGCATGGAATGGCATGGAATTGCATGGCACCGCATGGCACGGCATGGCACCGCATGGCACGGCATGGAATGGCATGGCACCGCATGGAATGGCATGGCACCGCATGGCACGGCATGGAATGGCATGGCACCGGCATGGCACGGCATGGCACCGCATGGCACCGGCATGGCACGGCATGGCACCGCATGGCACGGCATGGAATGGCATGGCACCGGCATGGCACCGGCATGGCATGGCATGGCACCGGCATGGCATGGCATGGCACGGCATGGCACCGGCATGGCACGGCATGGCACCGGCATGGCACGGCATGGCACCGGCATGGCACGGCATGGCACCGCATTGAGTGGCATGGAATGGCATGGAATGGCATGGACTGGCATGGACTGGCATGGAATGGCATGGAATGGCATGGAATGGCATGGAATGGCATGGAATGGCATGGAATGGCATGGAATGGCATGGAATGGCATGGAATGGCATGGAATGGCATGGAATGGCATGGAATGGCATGGAATGGCATGGAATGGCATGGAATGGCATGGAATGGCATGGAATGGCATGGAATGGCATGGAATGGCATGGAATGGCATGGAATGGCATGGAATGGCATGGAATGGCATGGAATGGCATGGAATGGCATGGAATGGCATGGAATGGCATGGAATGGCATGGAATGGCATGGAATGGCATGGAATGGCATGGAATGGCATGGAATGGCATGGAATGGCATGGAATGGCATGGAATGGCATGGAATGGCATGGAATGGCATGGAATGGCATGGAATGGCATGGAATGGCATGGAATGGCATGGAATGGCATGGAATGGCATGGAATGGCATGGAATGGCATGGAATGGCATGGAATGGCATGGAATGGCATGGAATGGCATGGAATGGCATGGAATGGCATGGAATGGCATGGAATGGCATGGAATGGCATGGAATGGCATGGAATGGCATGGAATGGCATGGAATGGCATGGAATGGCATGGAATGGCATGGAATGGCATGGAATGGCATGGAATGGCATGGAATGGCATGGAATGGCATGGAATGGCATGGAATGGCATGGAATGGCATGGAATGGCATGGAATGGCATGGAATGGCATGGAATGGCATGGAATGGCATGGAATGGCATGGAATGGCATGGAATGGCATGGAATGGCATGGAATGGCATGGAATGGCATGGAATGGCATGGAATGGCATGGAATGGCATGGCACCGCATGGCACGGCATGGCACGGCATGGCACGGCATGGCACGGCATGGCACGGCATGGCACGGCATGGCACCGGCATGGCACGGCATGGCACGGCATGGCACCGGCATGGCACGGCACGGCATGGCACCGGCATGGCACGGCATGGCACCAGCATGGCACGGCATGGCACGGCATGGCACGGCATGGCACCAGCATGGCACGGCATGGCACGGCATGGCACCGGCATGGCACGGCATGGCACCGGCATGGCACGGCATGGCACCGGCATGGCACGGCATGGCACCGGCATGGCACGGCATGGCACGGCATGGCACGGCATGGCACGGCATGGCACGGCATGGCACCGGCATGGCACGGCATGGCACGGCATGGCACCGGCATGGCACGGCATGGCACCGGCATGGCACCGGCATGGCACGGCATGGCACCGGCATGGCACGGCATGGCACCGGCATGGCACGGCATGGCACCGGCATGGCACGGCATGGCACCGGCATGGCACGGCATGGCACCGGCATGGCACGGCATGGCACGGCATTGAATGGCATGGAATGGCATGGAATGGCATGGAATGGCATGGAATGGCATGGAATGGCATGGAATGGCATGGAATGACATGGAATGGCATGGAATGGCATGGAATGGCATGGAATGGCATGGAATGGCATGGAATGGCATGGAATGGCATGGAATTGCATGGCACCGCATGGCACGGCATGGCACCGCATGGCACGGCATGGAATGGCATGGCACCGCATGGAATGGCATGGCACCGCATGGCACGGCATGGAATGGCATGGCACCGGCATGGCACGGCATGGCACCGCATGGCACCGGCATGGCACGGCATGGCACCGCATGGCACGGCATGGAATGGCATGGCACCGGCATGGCACCGGCATGGCACCGGCATGGCATGGCATGGCACCGGCATGGCATGGCATGGCACGGCATGGCACCGGCATGGCACGGCATGGCACCGGCATGGCACGGCATGGCACCGGCATGGCACGGCATGGCACCGCATTGAGTGGCATGGAATGGCATGGAATGGCATGGACTGGCATGGACTGGCATGGAATGGCATGGAATGGCATGGAATGGCATGGAATGGCATGGAATGGCATGGAATGGCATGGAATGGCATGGAATGGCATGGAATGGCATGGAATGGCATGGAATGGCATGGAATGGCATGGAATGGCATGGAATGGCATGGAATGGCATGGAATGGCATGGAATGGCATGGAATGGCATGGAATGGCATGGAATGGCATGGAATGGCATGGAATGGCATGGAATGGCATGGAATGGCATGGAATGGCATGGAATGGCATGGAATGGCATGGAATGGCATGGAATGGCATGGAATGGCATGGAATGGCATGGAATGGCATGGAATGGCATGGAATGGCATGGAATGGCATGGAATGGCATGGAATGGCATGGAATGGCATGGAATGGCATGGAATGGCATGGAATGGCATGGAATGGCATGGAATGGCATGGAATGGCATGGAATGGCATGGAATGGCATGGAATGGCATGGAATGGCATGGAATGGCATGGAATGGCATGGAATGGCATGGAATGGCATGGAATGGCATGGAATGGCATGGAATGGCATGGAATGGCATGGAATGGCATGGAATGGCATGGAATGGCATGGAATGGCATGGAATGGCATGGAATGGCATGGAATGGCATGGAATGGCATGGAATGGCATGGAATGGCATGGAATGGCATGGAATGGCATGGAATGGCATGGAATGGCATGGAATGGCATGGAATGGCATGGAATGGCATGGAATGGCATGGAATGGCATGGAATGGCATGGAATGGCATGGAATGGCATGGAATGGCATGGAATGGCATGGAATGGCATGGAATGGCATGGAATGGCATGGAATGGCATGGAATGGCATGGAATGGCATGGAATGGCATGGAATGGCATGGAATGGCATGGAATGGCATGGAATGGCATGGCACCGCATGGCACGGCATGGCACGGCATGGCACGGCATGGCACGGCATGGCACGGCATGGCACGGCATGGCACGGCATGGCACGGCATGGCACCGGCATGGCACGGCATGGCACGGCATGGCACCGGCATGGCACGGCACGGCATGGCACCGGCATGGCACGGCATGGCACCAGCATGGCACGGCATGGCACGGCATGGCACGGCATGGCACCAGCATGGCACGGCATGGCACGGCATGGCACCGGCATGGCACGGCATGGCACCGGCATGGCACGGCATGGCACCGGCATGGCACGGCATGGCACCGGCATGGCACGGCATGGCACGGCATGGCACGGCATGGCACGGCATGGCACGGCATGGCACGGCATGGCACCGGCATGGCACGGCATGGCACCGGCATGGCACGGCATGGCACCGGCATGGCACGGCATGGCACCGGCATGGCACGGCATGGCACCGGCATGGCACGGCATGGCACCGGCATGGCACGGCATGGCACCGCATTGAGTGGCATGGAATGGCATGGAATGGCATGGACTGGCATGGACTGGCATGGAATGGCATGGCACCGGCATGGCACGGCATGGCACCGGCATGGCACGGCATGGCACCGGCATGGCACGGCATGGCACCGCATTGAGTGTCATGGAATGGCATGGAATGGCATGGAATGGCATGGAATGGCATGGAATGGCATGGAATGGCATGGAATGGCATGGAATGGCATGGAATGGCATGGAATGGCATGGAATGGCATGGAATGGCATGGAATGGCATGGAATGGCATGGAATGGCATGGAATGGCATGGAATGGCATGGAATGGCATGGAATGGCATGGAATGGCATGGAATGGCATGGAATGGCATGGAATGGCATGGAATGGCATGGAATGGCATGGAATGGCATGGAATGGCATGGAATGGCATGGAATGGCATGGAATGGCATGGAATGGCATGGAATGGCATGGAATGACATGGAATGGCATGGAATGGCATCGAATGGGATGGCACCGCATGGCACGGCATGGCACGGCATGGCACGGCATGGCACCGGCATGGCACGGCATGGCACGGCATGGCACCGGCATGGCACGGCATGGCACGGCATGGCACCGGCATGGCACGGCATGGCACCGGCATGGCACGGCATGGCACCGGCATGGCACGGCATGGCACGGCATGGCACGGCATGGCACCGGCATGGCACGGCATGGCACGGCATGGCACCGGCATGGCACGGCATGGCACGGCATGGCACGGCATGGCACGGCATGGCACGGCATGGCACGGCATGGCACCGGCATGGCACGGCATGGCACCGGCATGGCACGGCATGGCACCGGCA
Organism: Cryptus armator; assembly: GCA_963971235.1. Classification (NCBI taxonomy): domain Eukaryota; kingdom Metazoa; phylum Arthropoda; class Insecta; order Hymenoptera; family Ichneumonidae; genus Cryptus; species Cryptus armator. The sequence continues at coordinate 62,005 of CAXARG010000333.1, forward strand.
TGGCACGGCATGGCACCGGCATGGCACGGCATGGCACCGGCATGGCACGGCATGGCACCGGCATGGCACGGCATGGCACCGGCATGGCACGGCATGGCACGGCATGGCACCGCATTGAGTGTCATGGAATGGCATGGAATGGCATGGAATGGCATGGAATGGCATGGAATGGCATGGAATGGCATGGAATGGCATGGAATGGCATGGAATGGCATGGAATGGCATGGAATGGCATGGAATGGCATGGAATGGCATGGAATGGCATGGAATGGCATGGAATGGCATGGAATGGCATGGAATGGCATGGAATGGCATGGAATGGCATGGAATGGCATGGAATGGCATGGAATGACATGGAATGGCATGGAATGGCATCGAATGGCATGGCACGGCATGGCACCGGCATGGCACGGCATGGCACGGCATGGCACGGCATGGCACCGGCATGGCACGGCATGGCACGGCATGGCACCGGCATGGCACCGGCATGGCACGGCATGGCACCGGCATGGCACGGCATGGCACCGGCATGGCACGGCATGGCACGGCATGGCACGGCATGGCACCGGCATGGCACGGCATGGCACCGGCATGGCACGGCATGGCACCGGCATGGCACGGCATGGCACCGGCATGGCACGGCATGGCACCGGCATGGCACGGCATGGCACCGGCATGGCACGGCATGGCACGGTATGGCACGGCATGGCACGGCATGGCACCGGCATGGCACGGCATGGCACCGGCATGGCACGGCATGGCACCGGCATGGCACGGCATGGCACCGGCATGGCACGGCATGGCACCGGCATGGCACGGCATGGCACCGGCATGGCACGGCATGGCACCGGCATGGCACCGGCATGGCACGGCATGGCACCGGCATGGCACGGCATGGCACCGGCATGGCACGGCATGGCACCGGCATGGCACGGCATGGCACCGGCATGGCACGGCATGGCACCGGCATGGCACGGCATGGCACCGGCATGGCACGGCATGGCACCGGCATGGCACGGCATGGCACCGGCATGGCACGGCATGGCACCGGCATGGCACGGCATGGCACCGCATTGAGTGGCATGGAATGGCATGGAATGGCATGGACTGGCATGGACTGGCATGGAATGGCATGGCACCGGCATGGCACGGCATGGCACCGGCATGGCACGGCATGGCACCGGCATGGCACGGCATGGCACCGGCATGGCACCGGCATGGCACGGCATGGCACGGCATGGCACCGGCATGGCACGGCATGGCACCGCATTGAGTGGCATGGAATGGCATGGAATGGCATGGACTGGCATGGACTGGCATGGAATGGCATGGAATGGCATGGAATGGCATGGAATGGCATGGAATGGCATGGAATGGCATGGAATGGCATGGAATGGCATGGAATGGCATGGAATGGCATGGAATGGCATGGAATGGCATGGAATGGCATGGAATGGCATGGAATGGCATGGAATGGCATGGAATGGCATGGAATGGCATGGAATGGCATGGAATGGCATGGAATGGCATGGAATGGCATGGAATGGCATGGAATGGCATGGAATGGCATGGAATGGCATGGAATGGCATGGAATGGCATGGCACGGCATGGCACGGCATGGCACGGCATGGCACGGCATGGCACGGCATGGCACGGCATGGCACGGCATGGCACGGCATGGCACCGGCATGGCACCGGCATGGCACGGCATGGCACCGCATTGAGTGGCATGGAATGGCATGGAATGGCATGGAATGGCATGGAATGGCATGGAATGGCATGGAATGGCATGGAATGGCATGGAATGGCATGGAATGGCATGGAATGGCATGGAATGGCATGGAATGGCATGGAATGGCATGGAATGGCATGGAATGGCATGGAATGGCATGGAATGGCATGGAATGGCATGGAATGGCATGGAATGGCATGGAATGGCATGGAATGGCATGGAATGGCATGGAATGGCATGGAATGGCATGGCACGGCATGGCACGGCATGGCACGGCATGGCACGGCATGGCACGGCATGGCACGGCATGGCACGGCATGGCACGGCATGGCACGGCATGGCACGGCATGGCACGGCATGGCACGGCATGGCACGGCATGGCACGGCATGGCACGGCATGGCACGGCATGGCACGGCATGGCACCGGCATGGCACGGCATGGCACGGCATGGCACCGGCATGGCACGGCACGGCATGGCACCGGCATGGCACGGCATGGCACCAGCATGGCACGGCATGGCACGGCATGGCACCGGCATGGCACGGCATGGCACCGGCATGGCACGGCATGGCACCGGCATGGCACGGCATGGCACCGGCATGGCACGGCATGGCACCGGCATGGCACGGCATGGCACCGGCATGGCACGGCATGGCACCGGCATGGCACGGCATGGCACGGCATGGCACGGCATGGCACCGGCATGGCACGGCATGGCACCGGCATGGCACGGCATGGCACGGCATGGCACGGCATGGCACGGCATGGCACCGGCATGGCACCGGCATGGCACCGGCATGGCACGGCATGGCACCGGCATGGCACGGCATGGCACCGCATTGAGTGGAATGGAATGGCATGGAATGGCATGGAATGGCATGGACTGGCATGGACTGGCATGGAATGGCATGGAATGGCATGGAATGGCATGGAATGGCATGGAATGGCATGGAATGGCATGGAATGGCATGGAATGGCATGGAATGGCATGGAATGGCATGGAATGGCATGGAATGGCATGGAATGGCATGGAATGGCATGGAATGGCATGGAATGGCATGGAATGGCATGGAATGGCATGGAATGGCATGGAATGGCATGGAATGGCATGGCACCGGCATGGCACGGCATGGCACCGGCATGGCACGGCATGGCACCGGCATGGCACGGCATGGCACGGTATGGCACGGCATGGCACGGCATGGCACCGGCATGGCACGGCATGGCACCGGCATGGCACGGCATGGCACCGGCATGGCACCGGCATGGCACGGCATGGCACCGGCATGGCACCGGCATGGCACCGGCATGGCACCGGCATGGCACGGCATGGCACGGTATGGCACGGCATGGCACGGCATGGCACCGGCATGGAATGGCATGGAATGGCATGGAATGGCATGGAATGGCATGGAATGGCATGGAATGGCATGGAATGGCATGGAATGGCATGGAATGGCATGGAATGGCATGGAATGGCATGGAATGGCATGGAATGGCATGGAATGGCATGGAATGGCATGGAATGGCATGGAATGGCATGGAATGGCATGGAATGGCATGGAATGGCATGGAATGGCATGGAATGGCATGGAATGGCATGGAATGGCATGGCACGGCATGGCACGGCATGGCACGGTATGGCACGGCATGGCACGGCATGGCACCGGCATGGCACGGCATGGCACCGGCATGGCACGGCATGGCACCGGCATGGCACGGCATGGCACCGGCATGGCACGGCATGGCACCGGCATGGCACGGCATGGCACCGGCATGGCACGGCATGGCACCGGCATGGCACGGCATGGCACCGGCATGGCACGGCATGGCACCGGCATGGCACGGCATGGCACCGGCATGGCACGGCATGGCACCGGCATGGCACGGCATGGCACCGGCATGGCACGGCATGGCACGGCATGGCACGGCATGGCACCGCATTGAGTGGCATGGAATGGCATGGAATGGCATGGACTGGCATGGACTGGCATGGAATGGCATGGCACCGGCATGGCACGGCATGGCACCGGCATGGCACGGCATGGCACCGGCATGGCACGGCATGGCACGGCATGGCACCGGCATGGCACGGCATGGAATGGCATGGCACGGCATGGAATGGCATGGAATGGCATGGAATGGCATGGAATGGCATGGAATGGCATGGAATGGCATGGAATGGCATGGAATGGCATGGAATGGCATGGAATGGCATGGAATGGCATGGAATGGCATGGAATGGCATGGAATGGCATGGAATGGCATGGAATGGCATGGAATGGCATGGAATGGCATGGAATGGCATGGAATGGCATGGAATGGCATGGAATGGCATGGAATGGCATGGAATGGCATGGAATGGCATGGAATGGCATGGAATGACATGGAATGGCATGGAATGGAATGGAATGGCATGGAATGGCATGGAATGGCATGGAATGGCATGGAATGGCATGGAATGGCATGGAATGGCATGGAATGGCATGGAATGGCATGGAATGGCATGGAATGGCATGGAATGGCATGGAATGGCATGGAATGGCATGGAATGGCATGGAATGGCATGGAATGGCATGGAATGGCATGGAATGGTATGGAATGGCATGGAATGGCATGGAATGGCATGGAATGACATGGAATGGCATGGAATGACATGGAATGGCATGGAATGACATGGAATGGCATGGAATGGCATGGCAACGCATGGCACGGCATGGCACGGCATGGCACGGCATGGCACCGGCATGGCACGGCATGGCACCGACATGGCACGGCATGGCACGGCATGGCACCGGCATGGCACGGCATGGCACCGGCATGGCACCGGCATGGCACGGCATGGCACCGGCATGGCACGGCATGGCACCGGCATGGCACGGCATGGCACCGGCATGGCACGGCATGGCACCGGCATGGCACGGCATGGCACCGGCATGGCACGGCATGGCACCGGCATGGCACGGCATGGCACGGCATTGAATGGCATGGAATGGCATGGAATGGCATGGAATGGCATGGAATGGCATGGAATGACATGGAATGGCATGGAATGGCATGGAATGGCATGGAATGGCATGGAATGGCATGGAATGGCATGGAATGGCATGGAATGGCATGGAATGGCATGGAATGGCATGGAATGGCATGGAATGGCATGGAATGGCATGGAATTGCATGGCACCGCATGGCACGGCATGGCACCGCATGGCACGGCATGGAATGGCATGGCACCGCATGGAATGGCATGGCACCGCATGGCACGGCATGGAATGGCATGGCACCGGCATGGCACGGCATGGCACCGCATGGCACCGGCATGGCACGGCATGGCACCGCATGGCACGGCATGGAATGGCATGGCACCGGCATGGCACCGGCATGGCATGGCATGGCACCGGCATGGCATGGCATGGCACGGCATGGCACCGGCATGGCACGGCATGGCACCGGCATGGCACGGCATGGCACCGGCATGGCACGGCATGGCACCGCATTGAGTGGCATGGAATGGCATGGAATGGCATGGACTGGCATGGACTGGCATGGAATGGCATGGAATGGCATGGAATGGCATGGAATGGCATGGAATGGCATGGAATGGCATGGAATGGCATGGAATGGCATGGAATGGCATGGAATGGCATGGAATGGCATGGAATGGCATGGAATGGCATGGAATGGCATGGAATGGCATGGAATGGCATGGAATGGCATGGAATGGCATGGAATGGCATGGAATGGCATGGAATGGCATGGAATGGCATGGAATGGCATGGAATGGCATGGAATGGCATGGAATGGCATGGAATGGCATGGAATGGCATGGAATGGCATGGAATGGCATGGAATGGCATGGAATGGCATGGAATGGCATGGAATTGCATGGCACCGCATGGCACGGCATGGCACCGCATGGCACGGCATGGAATGGCATGGCACCGCATGGAATGGCATGGCACCGCATGGCACGGCATGGAATGGCATGGCACCGGCATGGCACGGCATGGCACCGCATGGCACCGGCATGGCACGGCATGGCACCGCATGGCACGGCATGGAATGGCATGGCACCGGCATGGCACCGGCATGGCATGGCATGGCACCGGCATGGCATGGCATGGCACGGCATGGCACCGGCATGGCACGGCATGGCACCGGCATGGCACGGCATGGCACCGGCATGGCACGGCATGGCACCGCATTGAGTGGCATGCAATGGCATGGAATGGCATGGACTGGCATGGACTGGCATGGAATGGCATGGAATGGCATGGAATGGCATGGAATGGCATGGAATGGCATGGAATGGCATGGAATGGCATGGAATGGCATGGAATGGCATGGAATGGCATGGAATGGCATGGAATGGCATGGAATGGCATGGAATGGCATGGAATGGCATGGAATGGCATGGAATGGCATGGAATGGCATGGAATGGCATGGAATGGCATGGAATGGCATGGAATGGCATGGAATGGCATGGAATGGCATGGAATGGCATGGAATGGCATGGAATGGCATGGAATGGCATGGAATGGCATGGAATGGCATGGAATGGCATGGAATGGCATGGAATGGCATGGAATGGCATGGAATGGCATGGAATGGCATGGAATGGCATGGAATGGCATGGAATGGCATGGAATGGCATGGAATGGCATGGAATGGCATGGAATGGCATGGAATGGCATGGAATGGCATGGCACCGCATGGCACGGCATGGCACGGCATGGCACGGCATGGCACGGCATGGCACGGCATGGCACGGCATGGCACCGGCATGGCACGGCATGGCACGGCATGGCACCGGCATGGCACGGCACGGCATGGCACCGGCATGGCACGGCACGGCACCAGCATGGCACGGCATGGCACCAGCATGGCACGGCATGGCACGGCATGGCACGGCATGGCACCAGCATGGCACGGCATGGCACGGCATGGCACCGGCATGGCACGGCATGGCACTGGCATGGCACGGCATGGCACCGGCATGGCACGGCATGGCACCGGCATGGCACGGCATGGCACCGGCATGGCACGGCATGGCACCGGCATGGCACGGCATGGCACCGGCATGGCACGGCATGGCACCGGCATGGCACGGCATGGCACGGCATGGCACGGCATGGCACGGCATGGCACGGCATGGCACGGCATGGCACCGGCATGGCACGGCATGGCACCGGCATGGCACGGCATGGCACCGGCATGGCACGGCATGGCACCGGCATGGCACGGCATGGCACCGGCATGGCACGGCATGGCACCGCATTGAGTGGCATGGAATGGCATGGAATGGCATGGACTGGCATGGACTGGCATGGAATGGCATGGCACCGGCATGGCACGGCATGGCACCGGCATGGCACGGCATGGCACCGCATTGAGTGTCATGGAATGGCATGGAATGGCATGGAATGGCATGGAATGGCATGGAATGGCATGGAATGGCATGGAATGGCATGGAATGGCATGGAATGGCATGGAATGGCATGGAATGGCATGGAATGGCATGGAATGGCATGGAATGGCATGGAATGGCATGGAATGGCATGGAATGGCATCGAATGGCATGGCACCGCATGGCACGGCATGGCACGGCATGGCACGGCATGGCACCGGCATGGCACGGCATGGCACGGCATGGCACCGGCATGGCACGGCATGGCACGGCATGGCACCGGCATGGCACGGCATGGCACCGGCATGGCACGGCATGGCACCGGCATGGCACGGCATGGCACGGCATGGCACGGCATGGCACCGGCATGGCACGGCATGGCACGGCATGGCACCGGCATGGCACGGCATGGCACGGCATGGCACCGGCATGGCACCGGCATGGCACGGCATGGCACGGCATGGCACCGGCATGGCACGGCATGGCACCGGCATGGCACCGCATTGAGTGGCATGGAATGGCATGGAATGGCATGGACTGGCATGGACTGGCATGGACTGGCATGGAATGGCATGGAATGGCATGGAATGGCATGGAATGGCATGGAATGGCATGGAATGGCATGGAATGGCATGGAATGGCATGGAATGGCATGGAATGGCATGGAATGGCATGGAATGGCATGGAATGGCATGGAATGGCATGGAATGGCATGGAATGGCATGGAATGGCATGGAATGGCATGGAATGGCATGGAATGGCATGGAATGGCATGGAATGGCATGGAATGGCATGGAATGGCATGGAATGGCATGGAATGGCATGGAATGGCATGGAATGGCATGGAATGGCATGGAATGGCATGGAATGGCATGGAATGGCATGGAATGGCATGGAATGGCATGGAATGGCATGGAATGGCATGGAATGGCATGGAATGGCATGGAATGGCATGGAATGGCATGGAATGGCATGGAATGGCATGGAATGGCATGGAATGGCGTGGAATGGCATGGAATGGCATGGAATGGCATGGAATGGCATGGAATGGCATGGAATGGCATGGAATGGCATGGAATGGCATGGAATGGCATGGAATGGCATGGAATGGCATGGAATGGCATGGAATGGCATGGAATGGCATGGAATGGCATGGAATGGCATGGAATGGCATGGAATGGCATGGAATGGCATGGAATGGCATGGAATGGCATGGAATGGCATGGAATGGCATGGAATGGCATGGAATGGCATGGAATGGCATGGAATGGCATGGAATGGCATGGAATGGCATGGAATGGCATGGAATGGCATGGCACCGCATGGCACGGCATGGCACGGCATGGCACGGCATGGCACGGCATGGCACGGCATGGCACGGCATGGCACGGCATGGCACGGCATGGCACGGCATGGCACCGGCATGGCACGGCATGGCACGGCATGGCACCGGCATGGCACGGCATGGCACCGGCATGGCACGGCATGGCACCGGCATGGCACGGCACGGCATGGCACCGGCATGGCACGGCATGGCACCGGCATGGCACGGCATGGCACGGCATGGCACGGCATGGCACCAGCATGGCACGGCATGGCACGGCATGGCACCGGCATGGCACGGCATGGCACCGGCATGGCACGGCATGGAATGGCATGGAATGGCATGGAATGGCATGGAATGGCATGGAATGGCATGGAATGGCATGGAATGGCATGGAATGGCATGGAATGGCATGGAATGGCATGGAATGGCATGGAATGGCATGGAATGGCATGGAATGGCATGGAATGGCATGGAATGGCATGGAATGGCATGGAATGGCATGGAATGGCATGGAATGGCATGGCACCGGCATGGAATGGCATGGAATGGCATGGAATGGCATGGAATGGCATGGAATGGCATGGAATGGCATGGAATGGCATGGAATGGCATGGAATGGCATGGAATGGCATGGAATGGCATGGAACGGCATGGAATGGCATGGAACGGCATGGAATGGCATTGCACCGCATGGCACGGCATGGCACCGGCATGGCACGGCATGGCACCGGCATGGCACGGCATGGCACCGGCATGGCACGGCATGGCACCGGCATGGCACGGCATGGCACCGGCATGGCACGGCATGGCACCGGCATGGCACGGCATGGCACCGGCATGGCACGGCATGGCACCGGCATGGCACCGGCATGGCACGGCATGGCACCGGCATGGCACGGCATGGCACCGGCATGGCACGGCATGGCACCGGCATGGCACGGCATGGCACCGGCATGGCACGGCATGGCACCGGCATGGCACGGCATGGCACCGGCATGGCACGGCATGGCACCGGCATGGCACGGCATGGCACCGGCATGGCACGGCATGGCACCGGCATGGCACGGCATGGCACCGGCATGGCACGGCATGGCACCGGCATGGCACGGCATGGCACCGGCATGGCACGGCATGGCACCGGCATGGCACGGCATGGCACCGGCATGGCACGGCATGGCACGGCATGGCACCGGCATGGCACGGCATGGCACGGCATGGAACGGCATGGAATGGCATGGAATGGCATGGAATGGCATGGAATGGCATGGAATGGCATGGAATGGCATGGCACCGGCATGGCACGGCATGGCACCGGCATGGCACCGGCATGGCACGGCATGGCACCGGCATGGCACGGCATGGCACCGGCATGGCACGGCATGGCACCGGCATGGCACGGCATGGCACCGGCATGGCACCGGCATGGCACGGCATGGCACCGGCATGGCACGGCATGGCACCGGCATGGCACGGCATGGCACCGGCATGGCACGGCATGGCACCGGCATGGCACGGCATGGCACCGGCATGGCACGGCATGGCACCGGCATGGCACGGCATGGCACCGGCATGGCACGGCATGGCACCGGCATGGCACGGCATGGCACCGGCATGGCACCGGCATGGCACGGCATGGCACCGGCATGGCACGGCATGGCACCGGCATGGCACGGCATGGCACCGGCATGGCACGGCATGGAATGGCATGGCACGGCATGGAATGGCATGGCACGGCATGGAATGGCATGGAATGGCATGGAATGGCATGGAATGGCATGGAATGGCATGGAATGGCATGGAATGGCATGGAATGGCATGGAATGGCATGGAATGGCATGGAATGGCATGGAATGGCATGGAATGGCATGGCACCGGGATGGCACGGCATGGCACCGGCATGGCACGGCATGGAATGGCATGGAATGGCATGGAATGGCATGGAATGGCATGGCACGGCATGGCACCGGCATGGCAAGGCATGGCACCGGCATGGCACGGCATGGCACCGGCATGGCACGGCATGGCACCGGCATGGCACGGCATGGCACCGGCATGGCACGGCATGGCACCGGCATGGCACGGCATGGCACCGGCATGGCACGGCATGGCACCGGCATGGCACGGCATGGCACCGGCATGGCACGGCATGGCACCGGCATGGCACGGCATGGCACCGGCATGGCACGGCATGGCACCGGCATGGCACGGCATGGCACCGGCATGGCACGGCATGGCACCGGCATGGCACGGCATGGCACCGGCATGGCACGGCATGGCACCGGCATGGCACGGCATGGCACCGGCATGGCACGGCATGGCACCGGCATGGCACGGCATGGCACCGGCATGGCACGGCATGGCACCGGCATGGCACGGCATGGCACCGGCATGGCACGGCATGGCACCGGCATGGCACGGCATGGCACCGGCATGGCACGGCATGGCACCGGCATGGCACGGCATGGCACCGGCATGGCACGGCATGGCACCGGCATGGCACGGCATGGCACGGCATGGCACCGGCATGGCACGGCATGGCACCGGCATGGCACGGCATGGCACGGCATGGAATGGCATGGAATGGCATGGAATGGCATGGAATGGCATGGAATGGCATGGAATGGCATGGAATGGCATGGAATGGCATGGAATGGCATGGAATGGCATGGAATGGCATGGAATGGCATGGCACCGGCATGGCACGGCATGGCACCGGCATGGCACCGGCATGGCACGGCATGGCACCGGCATGGCACGGCATGGCACCGGCATGGCACGGCATGGCACCGGCATGGCACGGCATGGCACCGGCATGGCACGGCATGGCACCGGCATGGCACGGCATGGCACCGGCATGGCACGGCATGGCACCGGCATGGCACGGCATGGCACCGGCATGGCACGGCATGGCACCGGCATGGCACGGCATGGCACCGGCATGGCACGGCATGGCACCGGCATGGCACGGCATGGCACCGGCATGGCACGGCATGGCACCGGCATGGCACGGCATGGCACCGGCATGGCACGGCATGGCACCGGCATGGCACCGGCATGGCACGGCATGGCACCGGCATGGCACGGCATGGCACCGGCATGGCACGGCATGGCACCGGCATGGCACGGCATGGCACCGGCATGGCACGGCATGGCACCGGCATGGCACGGCATGGCACCGGCATGGCACGGCATGGCACCGGCATGGCACGGCATGGCACCGGCATGGAATGGCATGGAATGGCATGGAATGGCATGGAATGGCATGGAATGGCATGGAATGGCATGGAATGGCATGGAATGGCATGGAATGGCATGGAATGGCATGGAATGGCATGGAATGGCATGGAATGGCATGGAATGGCATGGAATGGCATGGAATGGCATGGAATGGCATGGAATGGCATGGAATGGCATGGAATGGCATGGAATGGCATGGAATGGCATGGAATGGCATGGAATGGCATGGAATGGCATGGAATGGCATGGAATGGCATGGAATGGCATGGAATGGCATGGAATGGCATGGAATGGCATGGAATGGCATGGAATGGCATGGAATGGCATGGAATGGCATGGAATGGCATGGAATGGCATGGAATGGCATGGAATGGCATGGAATGGCATGGAATGGCATGGAATGGCATGGAATGGCATGGAATGGCATGGCACCGGCATGGCACGGCATGGCACCGGCATGGCACGGCATGGCACCGGCATGGCACGGCATGGCACCGGCATGGCACGGCATGGCACCGGCATGGCACGGCATGGCACCGGCATGGCACGGCATGGCACCGGCATGGCACGGCATGGCACCGGCATGGCACGGCATGGCACCGGCATGGCACGGCATGGCACCGGCATGGCACGGCCTGGCACCGGCATGGCACGGCCTGGCACCGGCATGGCACGGCCTGGCACCGGCATGGCACGGCCTGGCACGGCATGGAATGGCATGGCACGGCATGGAATGGCATGGAATGGCATGGAATGGCATGGAATGGCATGGAATGGCATGGAATGGCATGGAATGGCATGGAATGGCATGGAATGGCATGGAATGGCATGGAATGGCATGGAATGGCATGGAATGGCATGGAATGGCATGGAATGGCATGGAATGGCATGGAATGGCATGGAATGGCATGGAATGGCATGGAATGGCATGGAATGGCATGGAATGGCATGGCACCGGCATGGCACGGCATGGCACCGGCATGGCACGGCATGGCACCGGCATGGCACGGCATGGCACCGGCATGGCACGGCATGGCACCGGCATGGCACGGCATGGCACCGGCATGGCACGGCATGGCACCGGCATGGCACGGCATGGCACCGGCATGGCACGGCATGGCACCGGCATGGCACGGCATGGCACCGGCATGGCACGGCCTGGCACCGGCATGGCACGGCATGGAATGGCATGGAATGGCATGGAATGGCATGGAATGGCATGGAATGGCATGGAATGGCATGGAATGGCATGGAATGGCATGGAATGGCATGGAATGGCATGGAATGGCATGGAATGGCATGGAATGGCATGGAATGGCATGGAATGGCATGGAATGGCATGGAATGGCATGGAATGGCATGGAATGGCATGGAATGGCATGGAATGGCATGGAATGGCATGGAATGGCATGGAATGGCATGGAATGGCATGGAATGGCATGGAATGGCATGGAATGGCATGGAATGGCATGGAATGGCATGGAATGGCATGGCACCGCATGGCACGGCATGGCACCGCATGGCACGGCATGGCATGGCACGGCATGGCACGGCATGGCACCGGCATGGCACCGGCATGGCACGGCATGGCACCGGCATGGCACGGCATGGCACCGGCATGGCACGGCATGGCACCGGCATGGCACGGCATGGCACCGGCATGGCACGGCATGGCACCGGCATGGCACGGCATGGCACCGGCATGGCACGGCATGGCACCGGCATGGCACGGCATGGCACCGGCATGGCACGGCATGGCACCGGCATGGCACGGCATGGCACCGGCATGGCACGGCATGGCACCGGCATGGCACGGCATGGCACCGGCATGGCACGGCATGGCACCGGCATGGCACCGGCATGGCACGGCATGGCACCGGCATGGCACGGCATGGCACCGGCATGGCACGGCATGGCACCGGCATGGCACGGCATGGCACCGGCATGGCACGGCATGGCACCGGCATGGCACGGCATGGCACCGGCATGGCACGGCATGGCACCGGCATGGCACGGCATGGCACCGGCATGGCACGGCATGGAATGGCATGGAATGGCATGGAATGGCATGGAATGGCATGGAATGGCATGGAATGGCATGGAATGGCATGGAATGGCATGGAATGGCATGGAATGGCATGGAATGGCATGGAATGGCATGGAATGGCATGGAATGGCATGGAATGGCATGGAATGGCATGGAATGGCATGGAATGGCATGGAATGGCATGGAATGGCATGGAATGGCATGGAATGGCATGGAATGGCATGGAATGGCATGGAATGGCATGGAATGGCATGGAATGGCATGGAATGGCATGGAATGGCATGGAATGGCATGGAATGGCATGGAATGGCATGGAATGGCATGGAATGGCATGGAATGGCATGGAATGGCATGGAATGGCATGGAATGGCATGGAATGGCATGGAATGGCATGGAATGGCATGGAATGGCATGGAATGGCATGGAATGGCATGGCACCGGCATGGCACGGCATGGCACCGGCATGGCACGGCATGGCACCGGCATGGCACGGCATGGCACCGGCATGGCACGGCATGGCACCGGCATGGCACGGCATGGCACCGGCATGGCACGGCATGGCACCGGCATGGCACGGCATGGCACCGGCATGGCACGGCATGGCACCGGCATGGCACGGCATGGCACCGGCATGGCACGGCCTGGCACCGGCATGGCACGGCCTGGCACCGGCATGGCACGGCCTGGCACGGCATGGAATGGCATGGCACGGCATGGAATGGCATGGAATGGCATGGAATGGCATGGAATGGCATGGAATGGCATGGAATGGCATGGAATGGCATGGAATGGCATGGAATGGCATGGAATGGCATGGAATGGCATGGAATGGCATGGAATGGCATGGAATGGCATGGAATGGCATGGAATGGCATGGAATGGCATGGAATGGCATGGAATGGCATGGAATGGCATGGAATGGCATGGAATGGCATGGAATGGCATGGAATGGCATGGCACCGGCATGGCACGGCATGGCACCGGCATGGCACGGCATGGCACCGGCATGGCACGGCATGGCACCGGCATGGCACGGCATGGCACCGGCATGGCACGGCATGGCACCGGCATGGCACGGCATGGCACCGGCATGGCACGGCATGGCACCGGCATGGCACGGCATGGCACCGGCATGGCACGGCATGGCACCGGCATGGCACGGCATGGCACCGGCATGGCACGGCCTGGCACCGGCATGGCACGGCATGGAATGGCATGGAATGGCATGGAATGGCATGGAATGGCATGGAATGGCATGGAATGGCATGGAATGGCATGGAATGGCATGGAATGGCATGGAATGGCATGGAATGGCATGGAATGGCATGGAATGGCATGGAATGGCATGGAATGGCATGGAATGGCATGGAATGGCATGGAATGGCATGGAATGGCATGGAATGGCATGGAATGGCATGGAATGGCATGGAATGGCATGGAATGGCATGGAATGGCATGGAATGGCATGGAATGGCATGGAATGGCATGGAATGGCATGGAATGGCATGGAATGGCATGGCACCGCATGGCACGGCATGGCACCGCATGGCACGGCATGGCATGGCACGGCATGGCACGGCATGGCACGGCATGGCACCGGCATGGCACCGGCATGGCACGGCATGGCACCGGCATGGCACGGCATGGCACCGGCATGGCACGGCATGGCACCGGCATGGCACGGCATGGCACCGGCATGGCACGGCATGGCACCGGCATGGCACGGCATGGCACCGGCATGGCACGGCATGGCACCGGCATGGCACGGCATGGCACCGGCATGGCACGGCATGGCACCGGCATGGCACGGCATGGCACCGGCATGGCACGGCATGGCACCGGCATGGCACGGCATGGAATGGCATGGAATGGCATGGAATGGCATGGAATGGCATGGAATGGCATGGAATGGCATGGAATGGCATGGAATGGCATGGAATGGCATGGAATGGCATGGAATGGCATGGAATGGCATGGAATGGCATGGAATGGCATGGAATGGCATGGAATGGCATGGAATGGCATGGAATGGCATGGAATGGCATGGAATGGCATGGAATGGCATGGAATGGCATGGAATGGCATGGAATGGCATGGAATGGCATGGAATGGCATGGAATGGCATGGAATGGCATGGAATGGCATGGAATGGCATGGAATGGCATGGAATGGCATGGAATGGCATGGAATGGCATGGAATGGCATGGAATGGCATGGAATGGCATGGAATGGCATGGAATGGCATGGAATGGCATGGAATGGCATGGAATGGCATGGAATGGCATGGAATGGCATGGAATGGCATGGAATGGCATGGAATGGCATGGAATGGCATGGAATGGCATGGAATGGCATGGAATGGCATGGAATGGCATGGAATGGCATGGAATGGCATGGAATGGCATGGAATGGCATGGAATGGCATGGAATGGCATGGAATGGCATGGAATGGCATGGAATGGCATGGAATGGCATGGAATGGCATGGAATGGCATGGAATGGCATGGAATGGCATGGAATGGCATGGAATGGCATGGAATGGCATGGAATGGCATGGCACCGCATGGCACGGCATGGCACCGGCATGGCACGGCATGGCACCGGCATGGCACGGCATGGCACCGGCATGGCACGGCATGGCACCGGCATGGCACGGCATGGCACGGCATGGAATGGCATGGAATGGCATGGAATGGCATGGAATGGCATGGCACCGGCATGGCACGGCATGGCACCGGCATGGCACCGGCATGGCACCGGCATGGCACGGCATGGCACCGGCATGGCACGGCATGGCACCGGCATGGCACGGCATGGCACCGGCATGGCACGGCATGGCACCGGCATGGCACGGCATGGCACCGGCATGGCACGGCATGGCACCGGCATGGCACGGCATGGCACCGGCATGGCACGGCATGGCACCGGCATGGCACGGCATGGCACCGGCATGGCACGGCATGGCACCGGCATGGCACGGCATGGCACCGGCATGGCACGGCATGGCACCGGCATGGCACGGCATGGCACCGGCATGGCACGGCATGGCACCGGCATGGCACGGCATGGCACCGGCATGGCACGGCATGGCACCGGCATGGCACGGCATGGCACCGGCATGGCACGGCATGGCACCGGCATGGCACGGCATGGCACCGGCATGGCACGGCATGGCACCGGCATGGCACGGCATGGCACCGGCATGGCACGGCA
This sequence comes from Cryptus armator, assembly GCA_963971235.1. Taxonomy (NCBI): domain Eukaryota; kingdom Metazoa; phylum Arthropoda; class Insecta; order Hymenoptera; family Ichneumonidae; genus Cryptus; species Cryptus armator. The sequence continues at coordinate 78,971 of CAXARG010000333.1, forward strand.
TGGCACCGGCATGGCACGGCATGGCACCGGCATGGCACGGCATGGCACCGGCATGGCACGGCATGGAATGGCATGGAATGGCATGGAATGGCATGGAATGGCATGGAATGGCATGGAATGGCATGGAATGGCATGGAATGGCATGGAATGGCATGGAATGGCATGGAATGGCATGGAATGGCATGGAATGGCATGGAATGGCATGGAATGGCATGGAATGGCATGGAATGGCATGGAATGGCATGGAATGGCATGGAATGACATGGAATGGCATGGAATGGCATGGAATGGCATGGAATGGCATGGAATGGCATGGAATGGCATGGAATGGCATGGAATGGCATGGAATGGCATGGAATGGCATGGAATGGCATGGAATGGCATGGAATGGCATGGAATGGCATGGAATGGCATGGAATGGCATGGAATGGCATGGAATGGCATGGAATGGCATGGAACGGCATGGCACCGCATGGCACGGCATGGCACCGGCATGGCACGGCATGGCACCGGCATGGCACGGCATGGCACCGGCATGGCACGGCATGGCACCGGCATGGCACGGCATGGCACCGGCATGGCACGGCATGGAATGGCATGGCACGGCATGGAATGGCATGGAATGGCATGGAATGGCATGGAATGGCATGGAATGCCATGGAATGGCATGGAATGCCATGGAATGGCATGGAATGGCATGGAATGGCATGGAATGGCATGGAATGGCATGGAATGGCATGGAATGGCATGGAATGGCATGGAATGGCATGGAATGGCATGGAATGGCATGGCACCGGCATGGCACGGCATGGCACCGGCATGGAATGGCATGGAATGGCATGGAATGGCATGGAATGGCATGGAATGGCATGGAATGGCATGGAATGGCATGGAATGGCATGGAATGGCATGGAATGGCATGGAATGGCATGGAATGGCATGGAATGGCATGGAATGGCATGGAATGGCATGGAATGGCATGGAATGGCATGGAATGGCAGGGAACGGCATGGAATGGCATGGCACCGCATGGAATGGCATGGCACCGCATGGCACGGCATGGCACCGCATGGCACGGCATGGCACCGGCATGGCACGGCATGGCACCGGCATGGCACGGCATGGCACCGGCATGGCACGGCATGGCACCGGCATGGCACGGCATGGCACCGGCATGGCACGGCATGGCACGGCATGGCACGGCATGGCACCGGCATGGCACGGCATGGCACGGCATTGAATGGCATGGAATGGCATGGAATGGCATGGAATGGCATGGAATGGCATGGAATGGCATGGAATGGCATGGAATGGCATGGAATGGCATGGAATGGCATGGAATGGCATGGAATGGCATGGAATGGCATGGAATGGCATGGAATGGCATGGAATGGCATGGAATGGCATGGAATGGCATGGAATGGCATGGAATGGCATGGAATGGCATGGAATGGCATGGAATGGCATGAAATGGCATGGAATGGCATGGAATGGCATGGAATGGCATGGAATGGCATGGAATGGCATGGAATGGCATGGAATGGCATGGAATGGCATGGAATGGCATGGAATGGCATGGAATGGCATGGAATGGCATGGAATGGCATGGAATGGCATGGAATGGCATGGAATGGCATGGAATGGCATGGAATGGCATGGAATGGCATGGAATGGCATGGAATGGCATGGAATGGCATGGAATGGCATGGAATGGCATGGAATGGCATGGAATGGCATGGAATGGCATGGAATGGCATGGAATGGCATGGAATGGCATGGAATGGCATGGAATGGCATGGAATGGCATGGAATGGCATGGAATGGCATGGAATGGCATGGAATGGCATGGAATGGCATGGAATGGCATGGAATGGCATGGAATGGCATGGAATGGCATGGAATGGCATGGCACCGCATGGCACGGCATGGAACCGGCATGGCACGGCATGGCACCGGCATGGCACGGCATGGCACCGGCATGGCACGGCATGGCACCGGCATGGCACGGCATGGCACCGGCATGGCACGGCATGGAATGGCATGGCACGGCATGGAATGGCATGGAATGGCATGGAATGGCATGGAATGGCATGGAATGGCATGGAATGGCATGGAATGGCATGGAATGGCATGGAATGGCATGGAATGGCATGGAATGGCATGGAATGGCATGGAATGGCATGGAATGGCATGGAATGGCATGGAATGGCATGGCACCGGCATGGCACGGCATGGCACCGGCATGGAATGGCATGGAATGGCATGGAATGGCATGGAATGGCATGGAATGGCATGGAATGGCATGGAATGGCATGGAATGGCATGGAATGGCATGGAACGGCATGGAATGGCATGGAACGGCATGGAATGGCATGGCACCGCATGGCACGGCATGGCACCGGCATGGCACGGCATGGCACCGGCATGGCACGGCATGGCACCGGCATGGCACGGCATGGCACCGGCATGGCACGGCATGGCACCGGCATGGCACGGCATGGCACCGGCATGGCACGGCATGGCACCGGCATGGCACGGCATGGCACCGGCATGGCACGGCATGGCACCGGCATGGCACGGCATGGCACCGGCATGGCACGGCATGGCACGGCATTGAATGGCATGGAATGGCATGGAATGGCATGGAATGGCATGGAATGGCATGGAATGGCATGGAATGGCATGGAATGGCATGGAATGGCATGGAATGGCATGGAATGGCATGGAATGGCATGGAATGGCATGGAATGGCATGGAATGGCATGGAATGGCATGGAATGGCATGGAATGGCATGGAATGGCATGGAATGGCATGGAATGGCATGGAATGGCATGGAATGGCATGGAATGGCATGGAATGGCATGGAATGGCATGGAATGGCATGGAATGGCATGGAATGGCATGGAATGGCATGGAATGGCATGGAATGGCATGGAATGGCATGGAATGGCATGGAATGGCATGGAATGGCATGGAATGGCATGGAATGGCATGGAATGGCATGGAATGGCATGGAATGGCATGGAATGGCATGGAATGGCATGGAATGGCATGGAATGGCATGGAATGGCATGGAATGGCATGGAATGGCATGGAATGGCATGGAATGGCATGGAATGGCATGGAATGGCATGGAATGGCATGGAATGGCATGGAATGGCATGGAATGGCATGGAATGGCATGGAATGGCATGGAATGGCATGGAATGGCATGGAATGGCATGGAATGGCATGGAATGGCATGGAATGGCATGGAATGGCATGGAATGGCATGGAATGGCATGGAATGGCATGGAATGGCATGGAATGGCATGGAATGGCATGGAATGGCATGGAATGGCATGGAATGGCATGGAATGGCATGGAATGGCATGGAATGGCATGGAATGGCATGGAATGGCATGGAATGGCATGGAATGGCATGGAATGGCATGGCACCGCATGGCACGGCATGGCACCGGCATGGCACGGCATGGCACCGGCATGGCACGGCATGGCACCGGCATGGCACGGCATGGCACCGGCATGGCACGGCATGGCACCGGCATGGCACGGCATGGCACCGGCATGGCACGGCATGGCACCGGCATGGCACGGCATGGAATGGCATGGCACGGCATGGAATGGCATGGAATGGCATGGAATGGCATGGAATGGCATGGAATGGCATGGAATGGCATGGAATGGCATGGAATGGCATGGAATGGCATGGAATGGCATGGAATGGCATGGAATGGCATGGAATGCCATGGAATGGCATGGAATGCCATGGAATGGCATGGAATGGCATGGAATGGCATGGCACCGGCATGGAATGGCATGGCACCGGCATGGAATGGCATGGAATGGCATGGAATTGCATGGAATGGCATGGAATTGCATGGAATGGCATGGAATGGCATGGAATGGCATGGAACGGCATGGTACGGCATGGCACCGCATGGTACGGCATGGCACCGCATGGCACGGCATGGCACCGGCATGGCACGGCATGGCACCGGCATGGCACGGCATGGCACCGGCATGGCACGGCATGGCACCGGCATGGCACGGCATGGCACGGCATGGAATGGCATGGAATGGCATGGAATGGCATGGAATGGCATGGAATGGCATGGAATGGCATGGCACCGGCATGGCACGGCATGGCACCGGCATGGCACGGCATGGCACCGGCATGGCACCGGCATGGCACCGGCATGGCACGGCATGGCACCGGCATGGCACGGCATGGCACCGGCATGGCACGGCATGGCACCGGCATGGCACGGCATGGCACCGGCATGGCACGGCATGGCACCGGCATGGCACGGCATGACACCGGCATGGCACGGCATGGCACCGGCATGGCACGGCATGGCACCGGCATGGCACGGCATGGCACCGGCATGGCACGGCATGGCACCGGCATGGCACGGCATGGCACCGGCATGGCACGGCATGGCACCGGCATGGCACGGCATGGCACCGGCATGGCACGGCATGGCACCGGCATGGCACGGCATGGCACCGGCATGGCACGGCATGGCACCGGCATGGCACGGCATGGCACCGGCATGGCACGGCATGGCACCGGCATGGCACGGCATGGCACCGGCATGGCACGGCATGGCACCGGCATGGCACGGCATGGCACCGGCATGGAATGGCATGGAATGGCATGGAATGGCATGGAATGGCATGGAATGGCATGGAATGGCATGGAATGGCATGGAATGGCATGGAATGGCATGGAATGGCATGGAATGGCATGGAATGGCATGGAATGGCATGGAATGGCATGGAATGGCATGGAATGGCATGGAATGGCATGGAATGGCATGGAATGGCATGGAATGGCATGGAATGGCATGGAATGGCATGGAATGGCATGGAATGGCATGGAATGGCATGGAATGGCATGGAATGGCATGGAATGGCATGGAATGGCATGGAATGACATGGAATGGCATGGAATGGCATGGAATGGCATGGAATGGCATGGAATGGCATGGAATGGCATGGAATGGCATGGAATGGCATGGAATGGCATGGAATGGCATGGAATGGCATGGAATGGCATGGAATGGCATGGAATGGCATGGAATGGCATGGAATGGCATGGAATGGCATGGAATGGCATGGAATGGCATGGAATGGCATGGAATGGCATGGAATGGCATGGCACCGCATGGCACGGCATGGCACCGGCATGGCACGGCATGGCACCGGCATGGCACGGCATGGCACCGGCATGGCACGGCATGGCACCGGCATGGCACGGCATGGCACCGGCATGGCACGGCATGGAATGGCATGGCACGGCATGGAATGGCATGGAATGGCATGGAATGGCATGGAATGGCATGGAATGCCATGGAATGGCATGGAATGGCATGGAATGGCATGGAATGGCATGGAATGGCATGGAATGGCATGGAATGGCATGGAATGGCATGGCACCGGCATGGCACGGCATGGCACCGGCATGGAATGGCATGGAATGGCATGGAATGGCATGGAATGGCATGGAATGGCATGGAATGGCATGGAATGGCATGGAATGGCATGGAATGGCATGGAATGGCATGGAATGGCATGGAATGGCATGGAACGGCATGGAATGGCATGGCACCGCATGGCACGGCATGGCACCGCATGGCACGGCATGGCACCGGCATGGCACGGCATGGCACCGGCATGGCACGGCATGGCACCGGCATGGCACGGCATGGCACCGGCATGGCACGGCATGGCACGGCATGGCACCGGCATGGCACGGCATGGCACGGCATGGCACCGGCATGGCACGGCATGGCACGGCATGGCACCGGCATGGCACGGCATGGCACCGGCATGGCACGGCATGGCACGGCATTGAATGGCATGGAATGGCATGGAATGGCATGGAATGGCATGGAATGGCATGGAATGGCATGGAATGGCATGGAATGGCATGGAATGGCATGGAATGGCATGGAATGGCATGGAATGGCATGGAATGGCATGGAATGGCATGGAATGGCATGGAATGGCATGGAATGGCATGGAATGGCATGGAATGGCATGGAATGGCATGGAATGGCATGGAATGGCATGGAATGGCATGGAATGGCATGGAATGGCATGGAATGGCATGGAATGGCATGGAATGGCATGGAATGGCATGGAATGGCATGGAATGGCATGGAATGGCATGGAATGGCATGGAATGGCATGGAATGGCATGGAATGGCATGGAATGGCATGGAATGGCATGAAATGGCATGGAATGGCATGGAATGGCATGGAATGGCATGGAATGGCATGGAATGGCATGGAATGGCATGGAATGGCATGGAATGGCATGGAATGGCATGGAATGGCATGGAATGGCATGGAATGGCATGGAATGGCATGGAATGGCATGGAATGGCATGGAATGGCATGGAATGGCATGGAATGGCATGGAATGGCATGGAATGGCATGGCACCGCATGGCACGGCATGGCACCGGCATGGCACGGCATGGCACCGGCATGGCACGGCATGGCACCGGCATGGCACGGCATGGCACCGGCATGGCACGGCATGGCACCGGCATGGCACGGCATGGAATGGCATGGCACGGCATGGAATGGCATGGAATGGCATGGAATGGCATGGAATGGCATGGAATGGCATGGAATGGCATGGAATGGCATGGAATGGCATGGAATGGCATGGAATGGCATGGAATGGCATGGAATGGCATGGAATGGCATGGCACCGGCATGGCACCGGCATGGCACGGCATGGCACCGGCATGGAATGGCATGGAATGGCATGGAATGGCATGGAATGGCATGGAATGGCATGGAATGGCATGGAATGGCATGGAATGGCATGGAATGGCATGGAATGGCATGGAATGGCATGGAACGGCATGGAATGGCATGGAACGGCATGGAATGGCATGGCACCGCATGGCACGGCATGGCACCGGCATGGCACGGCATGGCACCGGCATGGCACGGCATGGCACCGGCATGGCACGGCATGGCACCGGCATGGCACGGCATGGCACCGGCATGGCACGGCATGGCACGGCATGGCACCGGCATGGCACGGCATGGCACCGGCATGGCACGGCATGGCACCGGCATGGCACGGCATGGCACCGGCATGGCACGGCATGGCACGGCATTGAATGGCATGGAATGGCATGGAATGGCATGGAATGGCATGGAATGGCATGGAATGGCATGGAATGGCATGGAATGGCATGGAATGGCATGGAATGGCATGGAATGGCATGGAATGGCATGGAATGGCATGGAATGGCATGGAATGGCATGGAATGGCATGGAATGGCATGGAATGGCATGGAATGGCATGGAATGGCATGGAATGGCATGGAATGGCATGGAATGGCATGGAATGGCATGGAATGGCATGGAATGGCATGGAATGGCATGGAATGGCATGGAATGGCATGGAATGGCATGGAATGGCATGGAATGGCATGGAATGGCATGGAATGGCATGGAATGGCATGGAATGGCATGGAATGGCATGGAATGGCATGGAATGGCATGGAATGGCATGAAATGGCATGGAATGGCATGGAATGGCATGGAATGGCATGGAATGGCATGGAATGGCATGGAATGGCATGGAATGGCATGGAATGGCATGGAATGGCATGGAATGGCATGGAATGGCATGGAATGGCATGGAATGGCATGGAATGGCATGGAATGGCATGGAATGGCATGGAATGGCATGGAATGGCATGGAATGGCATGGAATGGCATGGAATGGCATGGAATGGCATGGAATGGCATGGAATGGCATGGAATGGCATGGAATGGCATGGAATGGCATGGAATGGCATGGAATGGCATGGAATGGCATGGAATGGCATGGCACCGCATGGCACGGCATGGCACCGGCATGGCACGGCATGGCACCGGCATGGCACGGCATGGCACCGGCATGGCACGGCATGGCACCGGCATGGCACGGCATGGAATGGCATGGAATGGCATGGAATGGCATGGAATGGCATGGAATGGCATGGAATGGCATGGAATGGCATGGAATGGCATGGAATGGCATGGAATGGCATGGAATGGCATGGAATGGCATGGAATGGCATGGAATGGCATGGAATGGCATGGAATGGCATGGAATGGCATGGAATGGCATGGAATGGCATGGAATGGCATGGCACCGGCATGGCACGGCATGGCACCGGCATGGAATGGCATGGAATGGCATGGAATGGCATGGAATGGCATGGAATGGCATGGAATGGCATGGAATGGCATGGAATGGCATGGAATGGCATGGAATGGCATGGAATGGCATGGAACGGCATGGAATGGCATGGAACGGCATGGAATGGCATTGCACCGCATGGCACGGCATGGCACCGGCATGGCACGGCATGGCACCGGCATGGCACGGCATGGCACCGGCATGGCACGGCATGGCACCGGCATGGCACGGCATGGCACCGGCATGGCACGGCATGGCACCGGCATGGCACGGCATGGCACCGGCATGGCACCGGCATGGCACGGCATGGCACCGGCATGGCACGGCATGGCACCGGCATGGCACGGCATGGCACCGGCATGGCACGGCATGGCACCGGCATGGCACGGCATGGCACCGGCATGGCACGGCATGGCACCGGCATGGCACGGCATGGCACCGGCATGGCACGGCATGGCACCGGCATGGCACGGCATGGCACCGGCATGGCACGGCATGGCACCGGCATGGCACGGCATGGCACCGGCATGGCACGGCATGGCACCGGCATGGCACGGCATGGCACCGGCATGGCACGGCATGGCACCGGCATGGCACGGCATGGCACGGCATGGCACCGGCATGGCACGGCATGGCACGGCATGGAACGGCATGGAATGGCATGGAATGGCATGGAATGGCATGGAATGGCATGGAATGGCATGGAATGGCATGGCACCGGCATGGCACGGCATGGCACCGGCATGGCACCGGCATGGCACGGCATGGCACCGGCATGGCACGGCATGGCACCGGCATGGCACGGCATGGCACCGGCATGGCACGGCATGGCACCGGCATGGCACCGGCATGGCACGGCATGGCACCGGCATGGCACGGCATGGCACCGGCATGGCACGGCATGGCACCGGCATGGCACGGCATGGCACCGGCATGGCACGGCATGGCACCGGCATGGCACGGCATGGCACCGGCATGGCACGGCATGGCACCGGCATGGCACCGGCATGGCACGGCATGGCACCGGCATGGCACGGCATGGCACCGGCATGGCACGGCATGGCACCGGCATGGCACGGCATGGAATGGCATGGCACGGCATGGAATGGCATGGCACGGCATGGAATGGCATGGAATGGCATGGAATGGCATGGAATGGCATGGAATGGCATGGAATGGCATGGAATGGCATGGAATGGCATGGAATGGCATGGAATGGCATGGAATGGCATGGAATGGCATGGAATGGCATGGCACCGGGATGGCACGGCATGGCACCGGCATGGCACGGCATGGAATGGCATGGAATGGCATGGAATGGCATGGAATGGCATGGCACGGCATGGCACCGGCATGGCAAGGCATGGCACCGGCATGGCACGGCATGGCACCGGCATGGCACGGCATGGCACCGGCATGGCACGGCATGGCACCGGCATGGCACGGCATGGCACCGGCATGGCACGGCATGGCACCGGCATGGCACGGCATGGCACCGGCATGGCACGGCATGGCACCGGCATGGCACGGCATGGCACCGGCATGGCACGGCATGGCACCGGCATGGCACGGCATGGCACCGGCATGGCACGGCATGGCACCGGCATGGCACGGCATGGCACCGGCATGGCACGGCATGGCACCGGCATGGCACGGCATGGCACCGGCATGGCACGGCATGGCACCGGCATGGCACGGCATGGCACCGGCATGGCACGGCATGGCACCGGCATGGCACGGCATGGCACCGGCATGGCACGGCATGGCACCGGCATGGCACGGCATGGCACCGGCATGGCACGGCATGGCACCGGCATGGCACGGCATGGCACCGGCATGGCACGGCATGGCACCGGCATGGCACGGCATGGCACGGCATGGCACCGGCATGGCACGGCATGGCACCGGCATGGCACGGCATGGCACGGCATGGAATGGCATGGAATGGCATGGAATGGCATGGAATGGCATGGAATGGCATGGAATGGCATGGAATGGCATGGAATGGCATGGAATGGCATGGAATGGCATGGAATGGCATGGAATGGCATGGCACCGGCATGGCACGGCATGGCACCGGCATGGCACCGGCATGGCACGGCATGGCACCGGCATGGCACGGCATGGCACCGGCATGGCACGGCATGGCACCGGCATGGCACGGCATGGCACCGGCATGGCACGGCATGGCACCGGCATGGCACGGCATGGCACCGGCATGGCACGGCATGGCACCGGCATGGCACGGCATGGCACCGGCATGGCACGGCATGGCACCGGCATGGCACGGCATGGCACCGGCATGGCACGGCATGGCACCGGCATGGCACGGCATGGCACCGGCATGGCACGGCATGGCACCGGCATGGCACGGCATGGCACCGGCATGGCACGGCATGGCACCGGCATGGCACGGCATGGCACCGGCATGGCACCGGCATGGCACGGCATGGCACCGGCATGGCACGGCATGGCACCGGCATGGCACGGCATGGCACCGGCATGGCACGGCATGGCACCGGCATGGCACGGCATGGCACCGGCATGGCACGGCATGGCACCGGCATGGCACGGCATGGCACCGGCATGGCACGGCATGGCACCGGCATGGAATGGCATGGAATGGCATGGAATGGCATGGAATGGCATGGAATGGCATGGAATGGCATGGAATGGCATGGAATGGCATGGAATGGCATGGAATGGCATGGAATGGCATGGAATGGCATGGAATGGCATGGAATGGCATGGAATGGCATGGAATGGCATGGAATGGCATGGAATGGCATGGAATGGCATGGAATGGCATGGAATGGCATGGAATGGCATGGAATGGCATGGAATGGCATGGAATGGCATGGAATGGCATGGAATGGCATGGAATGGCATGGAATGGCATGGAATGGCATGGAATGGCATGGAATGGCATGGAATGGCATGGAATGGCATGGAATGGCATGGAATGGCATGGAATGGCATGGAATGGCATGGAATGGCATGGAATGGCATGGAATGGCATGGAATGGCATGGAATGGCATGGAATGGCATGGAATGGCATGGAATGGCATGGAATGGCATGGAATGGCATGGCACCGGCATGGCACGGCATGGCACCGGCATGGCACGGCATGGCACCGGCATGGCACGGCATGGCACCGGCATGGCACGGCATGGCACCGGCATGGCACGGCATGGCACCGGCATGGCACGGCATGGCACCGGCATGGCACGGCATGGCACCGGCATGGCACGGCATGGCACCGGCATGGCACGGCATGGCACCGGCATGGCACGGCCTGGCACCGGCATGGCACGGCCTGGCACCGGCATGGCACGGCCTGGCACGGCATGGAATGGCATGGCACGGCATGGAATGGCATGGAATGGCATGGAATGGCATGGAATGGCATGGAATGGCATGGAATGGCATGGAATGGCATGGAATGGCATGGAATGGCATGGAATGGCATGGAATGGCATGGAATGGCATGGAATGGCATGGAATGGCATGGAATGGCATGGAATGGCATGGAATGGCATGGAATGGCATGGAATGGCATGGAATGGCATGGCACCGGCATGGCACGGCATGGCACCGGCATGGCACGGCATGGCACCGGCATGGCACGGCATGGCACCGGCATGGCACGGCATGGCACCGGCATGGCACGGCATGGCACCGGCATGGCACGGCATGGCACCGGCATGGCACGGCATGGCACCGGCATGGCACGGCATGGCACCGGCATGGCACGGCATGGCACCGGCATGGCACGGCCTGGCACCGGCATGGCACGGCATGGAATGGCATGGAATGGCATGGAATGGCATGGAATGGCATGGAATGGCATGGAATGGCATGGAATGGCATGGAATGGCATGGAATGGCATGGAATGGCATGGAATGGCATGGAATGGCATGGAATGGCATGGAATGGCATGGAATGGCATGGAATGGCATGGAATGGCATGGAATGGCATGGAATGGCATGGAATGGCATGGAATGGCATGGAATGGCATGGAATGGCATGGAATGGCATGGAATGGCATGGAATGGCATGGAATGGCATGGAATGGCATGGAATGGCATGGAATGGCATGGAATGGCATGGAATGGCATGGCACCGCATGGCACGGCATGGCACCGCATGGCACGGCATGGCATGGCACGGCATGGCACGGCATGGCACCGGCATGGCACCGGCATGGCACGGCATGGCACCGGCATGGCACGGCATGGCACCGGCATGGCACGGCATGGCACCGGCATGGCACGGCATGGCACCGGCATGGCACGGCATGGCACCGGCATGGCACGGCATGGCACCGGCATGGCACGGCATGGCACCGGCATGGCACGGCATGGCACCGGCATGGCACGGCATGGCACCGGCATGGCACGGCATGGCACCGGCATGGCACGGCATGGCACCGGCATGGCACGGCATGGCACCGGCATGGCACGGCATGGCACCGGCATGGCACCGGCATGGCACGGCATGGCACCGGCATGGCACGGCATGGCACCGGCATGGCACGGCATGGCACCGGCATGGCACGGCATGGCACCGGCATGGCACGGCATGGCACCGGCATGGCACGGCATGGCACCGGCATGGCACGGCATGGCACCGGCATGGCACGGCATGGAATGGCATGGAATGGCATGGAATGGCATGGAATGGCATGGAATGGCATGGAATGGCATGGAATGGCATGGAATGGCATGGAATGGCATGGAATGGCATGGAATGGCATGGAATGGCATGGAATGGCATGGAATGGCATGGAATGGCATGGAATGGCATGGAATGGCATGGAATGGCATGGAATGGCATGGAATGGCATGGAATGGCATGGAATGGCATGGAATGGCATGGAATGGCATGGAATGGCATGGAATGGCATGGAATGGCATGGAATGGCATGGAATGGCATGGAATGGCATGGAATGGCATGGAATGGCATGGAATGGCATGGAATGGCATGGAATGGCATGGAATGGCATGGAATGGCATGGAATGGCATGGAATGGCATGGCACCGGCATGGCACGGCATGGCACCGGCATGGCACGGCATGGCACCGGCATGGCACGGCATGGCACCGGCATGGCACGGCATGGCACCGGCATGGCACGGCATGGCACCGGCATGGCACGGCATGGCACCGGCATGGCACGGCATGGCACCGGCATGGCACGGCATGGCACCGGCATGGCACGGCATGGCACCGGCATGGCACGGCCTGGCACCGGCATGGCACGGCCTGGCACCGGCATGGCACGGCCTGGCACGGCATGGAATGGCATGGCACGGCATGGAATGGCATGGAATGGCATGGAATGGCATGGAATGGCATGGAATGGCATGGAATGGCATGGAATGGCATGGAATGGCATGGAATGGCATGGAATGGCATGGAATGGCATGGAATGGCATGGAATGGCATGGAATGGCATGGAATGGCATGGAATGGCATGGAATGGCATGGAATGGCATGGAATGGCATGGAATGGCATGGAATGGCATGGAATGGCATGGAATGGCATGGAATGGCATGGCACCGGCATGGCACGGCATGGCACCGGCATGGCACGGCATGGCACCGGCATGGCACGGCATGGCACCGGCATGGCACGGCATGGCACCGGCATGGCACGGCATGGCACCGGCATGGCACGGCATGGCACCGGCATGGCACGGCATGGCACCGGCATGGCACGGCATGGCACCGGCATGGCACGGCATGGCACCGGCATGGCACGGCATGGCACCGGCATGGCACGGCCTGGCACCGGCATGGCACGGCATGGAATGGCATGGAATGGCATGGAATGGCATGGAATGGCATGGAATGGCATGGAATGGCATGGAATGGCATGGAATGGCATGGAATGGCATGGAATGGCATGGAATGGCATGGAATGGCATGGAATGGCATGGAATGGCATGGAATGGCATGGAATGGCATGGAATGGCATGGAATGGCATGGAATGGCATGGAATGGCATGGAATGGCATGGAATGGCATGGAATGGCATGGAATGGCATGGAATGGCATGGAATGGCATGGAATGGCATGGAATGGCATGGAATGGCATGGAATGGCATGGAATGGCATGGCACCGCATGGCACGGCATGGCACCGCATGGCACGGCATGGCATGGCACGGCATGGCACGGCATGGCACGGCATGGCACCGGCATGGCACCGGCATGGCACGGCATGGCACCGGCATGGCACGGCATGGCACCGGCATGGCACGGCATGGCACCGGCATGGCACGGCATGGCACCGGCATGGCACGGCATGGCACCGGCATGGCACGGCATGGCACCGGCATGGCACGGCATGGCACCGGCATGGCACGGCATGGCACCGGCATGGCACGGCATGGCACCGGCATGGCACGGCATGGCACCGGCATGGCACGGCATGGAATGGCATGGAATGGCATGGAATGGCATGGAATGGCATGGAATGGCATGGAATGGCATGGAATGGCATGGAATGGCATGGAATGGCATGGAATGGCATGGAATGGCATGGAATGGCATGGAATGGCATGGAATGGCATGGAATGGCATGGAATGGCATGGAATGGCATGGAATGGCATGGCACGGCATGGCACCGGCATGGCACGGCATGGCACCGGCATGGCACGGCATGGCACGGCATTGAATGGCATGGAATGGCATGGAATGGCATGGAATGGCATGGAATGGCATGGAATGGCATGGAATGGCATGGAATGGCATGGAATGGCATGGAATGGCATGAAATGGCATGGAATGGCATGGAATGGCATGGAATGGCATGGAATGGCATGGAATGGCATGGAATGGCATGGAATGGCATGGAATGGCATGGAATGGCATGGAATGGCATGGAATGGCATGGAATGGCATGGAATGGCATGGAATGGCATGGAATGGCATGGAATGGCATGGAATGGCATGGAATGGCATGGAATGGCATGGAATGGCATGGAATGGCATGGAATGGCATGGAATGGCATGGAATGGCATGGAATGGCATGGAATGGCATGGAATGGCATGGAATGGCATGGAATGGCATGGAATGGCATGGAATGGCATGGAATGGCATGGAATGGCATGGAATGGCATGGAATGGCATGGAATGGCATGGAATGGCATGGAATGGCATGGAATGGCATGGAATGGCATGGAATGGCATGGAATGGCATGGAATGGCATGGAATGGCATGGAATGGCATGGAATGGCATGGAATGGCATGGAATGGCATGGAATGGCATGGAATGGCATGGAATGGCATGGAATGGCATGGAATGGCATGGAATGGCATGGAATGGCATGGAATGGCATGGCACCGGCATGGCACCGGCATGGAATGGCATGGAATGGCATGGAATGGCATGGAATGGCATGGAATTGCATGGAATGGCATGGAATGGCATGGAATGGCATGGAACGGCATGGAATGGCATGGAACGGCATGGAATGGCATGGCACCGCATGGTACGGCATGGCACCGCATGGCACGGCATGGCACCGGCATGGCACGGCATGGCACCGGCATGGCACGGCATGGCACCGGCATGGCACGGCATGGCACCGGCATGGCACGGCATGGAATGGCATGGAATGGCATGGAATGGCATGGAATGGCATGGAATGGCATGGAATGGCATGGAATGGCATGGAATGGCATGGAATGGCATGGAATGGCATGGAATGGCATGGAATGGCATGGAATGGCATGGAATGGCATGGAATGGCATGGAATGGCATGGAATGGCATGGCACGGCATGGCACCGGCATGGCACGGCATGGCACCGGCATGGCACGGCATGGCACGGCATTGAATGGCATGGAATGGCATGGAATGGCATGGAATGGCATGGAATGGCATGGAATGGCATGGAATGGCATGGAATGGCATGGAATGGCATGGAATGGCATGGAATGGCATGGAATGGCATGAAATGGCATGGAATGGCATGGAATGGCATGGAATGGCATGGAATGGCATGGAATGGCATGGAATGGCATGGAATGGCATGGAATGGCATGGAATGGCATGGAATGGCATGGAATGGCATGGAATGGCATGGAATGGCATGGAATGGCATGGAATGGCATGGAATGGCATGGAATGGCATGGAATGGCATGGAATGGCATGGAATGGCATGGAATGGCATGGAATGGCATGGAATGGCATGGAATGGCATGGAATGGCATGGAATGGCATGGAATGGCATGGAATGGCATGGAATGGCATGGAATGGCATGGAATGGCATGGAATGGCATGGAATGGCATGGAATGGCATGGAATGGCATGGAATGGCATGGAATGGCATGGAATGGCATGGAATGGCATGGAATGGCATGGAATGGCATGGAATGGCATGGAATGGCATGGAATGGCATGGAATGGCATGGAATGGCATGGAATGGCATGGAATGGCATGGAATGGCATGGAATGGCATGGCACCGCATGGCACGGCATGGCACCGGCATGGCACGGCATGGCACCGGCATGGCACGGCATGGCACCGGCATGGCACGGCATGGCACCGGCATGGCACGGCATGGCACCGGCATGGCACGGCATGGCACCGGCATGGCACGGCATGGCACCGGCATGGCACGGCATGGAATGGCATGGCACGGCATGGAATGGCATGGAATGGCATGGAATGGCATGGAATGGCATGGAATGGCATGGAATGGCATGGAATGGCATGGAATGGCATGGAATGGCATGGAATGGCATGGAATGGCATGGAATGGCATGGAATGGCATGGAATGGCATGGAATGGCATGGAATGCCATGGAATGGCATGGAATGGCATGGAATGGCATGGCACCGGCATGGCACGGCATGGCACCGGCATGGAATGGCATGGAATGGCATGGAATGGCATGGAATGGCATGGAATTGCATGGAATGGCATGGAATGGCATGGAATGGCATGGAACGGCATGGAATGGCATGGAACGGCATGGAATGGCATGGCACCGCATGGTACGGCATGGCACCGCATGGCACGGCATGGCACCGGCATGGCACGGCATGGCACCGGCATGGCACGGCATGGCACCGGCATGGCACGGCATGGCACCGGCATGGCACGGCATGGCACCGGCATGGCACGGCATGGAATGGCATGGAATGGCATGGAATGGCATGGAATGGCATGGAATGGCATGGCACCGGCATGGCACCGGCATGGCACGGCATGGCACCGGCATGGCACGGCATGGCACCGGCATGGCACCGGCATGGCACCGGCATGGCACGGCATGGCACCGGCATGGCACGGCATGGCACCGGCATGGCACGGCATGGCACCGGCATGGCACGGCATGGCACCGGCATGGCACGGCATGGCACCGGCATGGCACGGCATGGCACCGGCATGGCACGGCATGGCACCGGCATGGCACGGCATGGCACCGGCATGGCACGGCATGGCACCGGCATGGCACGGCATGGCACCGGCATGGCACGGCATGGCACCGGCATGGCACGGCATGGCACCGGCATGGCACGGCATGGCACCGGCATGGCACGGCATGGCACCGGCATGGCACGGCATGGCACCGGCATGGCACGGCATGGCACCGGCATGGCACGGCATGGCACCGGCATGGCACGGCATGGCACCGGCATGGCACGGCATGGCACCGGCATGGCACGGCATGGCACCGGCATGGCACGGCATGGCACCGGCATGGCACGGCATGGCACCGGCATGGCACGGCATGGCACCGGCATGGCACGGCATGGCACCGGCATGGCACGGCATGGCACCGGCATGGCACGGCATGGAATGGCATGGAATGGCATGGAATGGCATGGAATGGCATGGAATGGCATGGAATGGCATGGAATGGCATGGAATGGCATGGAATGGCATGGAATGGCATGGAATGGCATGGAATGGCATGGAATGGCATGGAATGGCATGGAATGGCATGGCACCGCATGGCACGGCATGGCACGGCATGGCACGGCATGGCACGGCATGGCACCGGCATGGCACGGCGTGGCACCGGCATGGCACGGCATGGCACGGCATGGCACCGGCATGGCACGGCATGGCACCGGCATGGCACGGCATGGCACCGGCATGGCACGGCATGGCACCGGCATGGCACGGCATGGCACGGCATGGCACGGCATGGCACGGCATGGCACCGGCATGGCACGGCATGGCACCGGCATGGCACGGCATGGCACGGCATGGCACCGGCATGGCACGGCATGGCACGGCATGGCACCGGCATGGCACGGCATGGCACCGGCATGGCACGGCATGGCACGGCATTGAATGGCATGGAATGGCATGGAATGGCATGGAATGGCATGGAATGGCATGGAATGGCATGGAATGGCATGGAATGGCATGGAATGGCATGGAATGGCATGGAATGGCATGGAATGGCATGGAATGGCATGGAATGGCATGGAATGGCATGGAATGGCATGGAATGGCATGGAATGGCATGAAATGGCATGGAATGGCATGGAATGGCATGGAATGGCATGGAATGGCATGGAATGGCATGGAATGGCATGGAATGGCATGGAATGGCATGGAATGGCATGGAATGGCATGGAATGGCATGGAATGGCATGGAATGGCATGGAATGGCATGGAATGGCATGGAATGGCATGGAATGGCATGGAATGGCATGGAATGGCATGGAATGGCATGGAATGGCATGGAATGGCATGGAATGGCATGGAATGGCATGGAATGGCATGGAATGGCATGGAATGGCATGGAATGGCATGGAATGGCATGGAATGGCATGGAATGGCATGGAATGGCATGGAATGGCATGGAATGGCATGGAATGGCATGGAATGGCATGGAATGGCATGGAATGGCATGGAATGGCATGGAATGGCATGGAATGGCATGGAATGGCATGGAATGGCATGGAATGGCATGGAATGGCATGGAATGGCATGGAATGGCATGGAATGGCATGGAATGGCATGGAATGGCATGGAATGGCATGGAATGGCATGGAATGGCATGGAATGGCATGGAATGGCATGGAATGGCATGGAATGGCATGGAATGGCATGGCACCGCATGGCACGGCATGGCACCGGCATGGCACGGCATGGCACCGGCATGGCACGGCATGGCACCGGCATGGCACGGCATGGCACCGGCATGGCACGGCATGGCACCGGCATGGCACGGCATGGCACCGGCATGGCACGGCATGGAATGGCATGGCACGGCATGGAATGGCATGGAATGGCATGGAATGGCATGGAATGGCATGGAATGGAATGGAATGGCATGGAATGGCATGGAATGGCATGGAATGGCATGGAATGGCATGGAATGGCATGGAATGGCATGGAATGCCATGGAATGGCATGGAATGGCATGGAATGGCATGGCACCGGCATGGCACGGCATGGCACCGGCATGGAATGGCATGGAATGGCATGGAATGGCATGGAATGGCATGGAATTGCATGGAATGGCATGGAATGGCATGGAATGGCATGGAACGGCATGGAATGGCATGGAACGGCATGGAATGGCATGGCACCGCATGGTACGGCATGGCACCGCATGGCACGGCATGGCACCGGCATGGCACGGCATGGCACCGGCATGGCACGGCATGGCACCGGCATGGCACGGCATGGCACCGGCATGGCACGGCATGGCACCGGCATGGCACGGCATGGAATGGCATGGAATGGCATGGAATGGCATGGAATGGCATGGAATGGCATGGAATGGCATGGCACCGGCATGGCACGGCATGGCACCGGCATGGCACGGCATGGCACCGGCATGGCACCGGCATGGCACCGGCATGGCACCGGCATGGCACGGCATGGCACCGGCATGGCACGGCATGGCACCGGCATGGCACGGCATGGCACCGGCATGGCACGGCATGGCACCGGCATGGCACGGCATGGCACCGGCATGGCACGGCATGGCACCGGCATGGCACGGCATGGCACCGGCATGGCACGGCATGGCACCGGCATGGCACGGCATGGCACCGGCATGGCACGGCATGGCACCGGCATGGCACGGCATGGCACCGGCATGGCACGGCATGGCACCGGCATGGCACGGCATGGCACCGGCATGGCACGGCATGGCACCGGCATGGCACGGCATGGCACCGGCATGGCACGGCATGGCACCGGCATGGCACGGCATGGCACCGGCATGGCACGGCATGGCACCGGCATGGCACGGCATGGCACCGGCATGGCACGGCATGGCACCGGCATGGCACGGCATGGCACCGGCATGGCACGGCATGGCACCGGCATGGCACGGCATGGCACCGGCATGGCACGGCATGGAATGGCATGGAATGGCATGGAATGGCATGGAATGGCATGGAATGGCATGGAATGGCATGGAATGGCATGGAATGGCATGGAATGGCATGGAATGGCATGGAATGGCATGGAATGGCATGGAATGGCATGGAATGGCATGGAATGGCATGGAATGGCATGGAATGGCATGGAATGGCATGGAATGGCATGGAATGGCATGGAATGGCATGGAATGGCATGGAATGGCATGGAATGGCATGGAATGGCATGGAATGGCATGGAATGGCATGGAATGGCATGGAATGGCATGGAATGGCATGGAATGGCATGGAATGGCATGGAATGGCATGGAATGGCATGGAATGGCATGGAATGGCATGGAATGGCATGGAATGGCATGGAATGGCATGGAATGACATGGAATGGCATGGAATGGCATGGCACCGCATGGCACGGCATGGCACGGCATGGCACGGCATGGCACGGCATGGCACGGCATGGCACCGGCATGGCACGGCGTGGCACCGGCATGGCACGGCATGGCACGGCATGGCACCGGCATGGCACGGCATGGCACCGGCATGGCACGGCATGGCACCGGCATGGCACGGCATGGCACCGGCATGGAACGGCATGGCACCGGCATGGCACGGCATGGCACCGGCATGGCACGGCATGGCACCGGCATGGCACGGCATGGCACGGCATTGAATGGCATGGAATGGCATGGAATGGCATGGAATGGCATGGAATGGCATGGAATGACATGGAATGGCATGGAATGGCATGGAATGGCATGGAATGGCATGGAATGGCATGGAATGGCATGGAATGGCATGGAACGGCATGGCACGGCATGGCACCGGCATGGCACGGCATGGCACCGGCATGGCACGGCATGGCACGGCATGGCACCGGCATGGCACGGCATGGCACCGGCATGGCACGGCATTGAATGGCATGGAATGGCATGGAATGGCATGGAATGGCATGGAATGGCATGGAATGGCATGGAATGGCATGGAATGGCATGGAATGGCATGGAATGGCATGGAATGGCATGGAATGGCATGGGATGGCATGGAATGGCATGGAATGGCATGGAATGGCATGGAATGGCATGGAATGGCATGGAATGGCATGGAATGGCATGGAATGGCATGAAATGGCATGGAATGGCATGGAATGGCATGGAATGGCATGGAATGGCATGGAATGGCATGGAATGGCATGGAATGGCATGGAATGGCATGGAATGGCATGGAATGGCATGGAATGGCATGGAATGGCATGGAATGGCATGGAATGGCATGGAATGGCATGGAATGGCATGGAATGGCATGGAATGGCATGGAATGGCATGGAATGGCATGGAATGGCATGGAATGGCATGGAATGGCATGGAATGGCATGGAATGGCATGGAATGGCATGGAATGGCATGGAATGGCATGGAATGGCATGGAATGGCATGGAATGGCATGGAATGGCATGGAATGGCATGGAATGGCATGGAATGGCATGGAATGGCATGGAATGGCATGGAATGGCATGGAATGGCATGGAATGGCATGGCACCGCATGGCACGGCATGGCACCGGCATGGCACGGCATGGCACCGGCATGGCACGGCATGGCACCGACATGGCACGGCATGGCACCGGCATGGCACGGCATGGCACCGGCATGGCACGGCATGGCACCGACATGGCACGGCATGGCACCGGCATGGCACGGCATGGCACCGGCATGGCACGGCATGGAATGGCATGGCACGGCATGGAATGGCATGGAATGCCATGGAATGGCATGGAATGGCATGGAATGGCATGGAATGGCATGGAACGGCATGGAATGGCATGGCACCGCATGGCACGGCATGGCACCGCATGGCACGGCATGGCACCGGCATGGCACGGCATGGCACCGGCATGGAATGGCATGGAATGGCATGGAATGGCATGGAATGGCATGGAATGGCATGGAATGGCATGGAACGGCATGGAATGGCATGGCACCGCATGGCACGGCATGGCACCGCATGGCACGGCATGGCACCGGCATGGCACGGCATGGCACCGGCATGGCACGGCATGGCACCGGCATGGCACGGCATGGCACCGGCATGGCACGGCATGGCACGGCATGGCACCGGCATGGCACGGCATGGCACGGCATGGCACCGGCATGGCACGGCATGGCACGGCATGGCACCGGCATGGCACGGCATGGCACGGCATTGAATGGCATGGAATGGCATGGAATGGCATGGAATGGCATGGAATGGCATGGAATGGCATGGAATGGCATGGAATGGCATGGAATGGCATGGAATGGCATGGAATGGCATGGAATGGCATGGAATGGCATGGAACGGCATGGAATGGCATGGCACCGCATGGCACGGCATGGCACCGCATGGCACGGCATGGCACCGGCATGGCACGGCATGGCACCGGCATGGCACGGCATGGCACCGGCATGGCACGGCATGGCACCGGCATGGCACGGCATGGCACGGCATGGCACCGGCATGGCACGGCATGGCACGGCATGGCACCGGCATGGCACGGCATGGCACGGCATGGCACCGGCATGGCACGGCATGGCACCGGCATGGCACGGCATGGCACCGGCATGGAACGGCATGGCACCGGCATGGCACGGCATGGCACCGGCATGGCACGGCATGGCACCGGCATGGCACGGCATGGCACGGCATTGAATGGCATGGAATGGCATGGAATGGCATGGAATGGCATGGAATGGCATGGAATGGCATGGAATGGCATGGAATGACATGGAATGGCATGGAATGGCATGGAATGGCATGGAATGGCATGGAATGGCATGGAACGGCATGGCACGGCATGGCACCGGCATGGCACGGCATGGCACCGGCATGGCACGGCATGGCACGGCATGGCACCGGCATGGCACGGCATGGCACCGGCATGGCACGGCATTGAATGGCATGGAATGGCATGGAATGGCATGGAATGGCATGGAATGGCATGGAATGGCATGGAATGGCATGGAATGGCATGGAATGGCATGGAATGGCATGGAATGGCATGGAATGGCATGGAATGGCATGGGATGGCATGGAATGGCATGGAATGGCATGGAATGGCATGGAATGGCATGGAATGGCATGGAATGGCATGGAATGGCATGAAATGGCATGGAATGGCATGGAATGGCATGGAATGGCATGGAATGGCATGGAATGGCATGGAATGGCATGGAATGGCATGGAATGGCATGGAATGGCATGGAATGGCATGGAATGGCATGGAATGGCATGGAATGGCATGGAATGGCATGGAATGGCATGGAATGGCATGGAATGGCATGGAATGGCATGGAATGGCATGGAATGGCATGGAATGGCATGGAATGGCATGGAATGGCATGGAATGGCATGGAATGGCATGGAATGGCATGGAATGGCATGGAATGGCATGGAATGGCATGGAATGGCATGGAATGGCATGGAATGGCATGGAATGGCATGGAATGGCATGGAATGGCATGGAATGGCATGGCACCGCATGGCACGGCATGGCACCGGCATGGCACGGCATGGCACCGGCATGGCACGGCATGGCACCGGCATGGCACGGCATGGCACCGGCATGGCACGGCATGGAATGGCATGGAATGGCATGGAATGGCATGGAATGGCATGGAATGGCATGGAATGGCATGGAATGGCATGGAATGGCATGGAATGGCATGGAATGGCATGGAATGGCATGGAATGGCATGGAATGCCATGGAATGGCATGGAATGGCATGGAATGGCATGGAATGGCATGGCACCGGCATGGCACGGCATGGCACCGGCATGGAATGGCATGGAATGGCATGGAATGGCATGGAATGGCATGGAATGGCATGGAATGGCATGGAATGGCATGGAATGGCATGGAATGGCATGGAATGGCATGGAATGGCATGGAATGGCATGGAATGGCATGGAATGGCATGGAATGGCATGGAATGGCATGGAACGGCATGGAATGGCATGGCACCGCATGGCACGGCATGGCACCGCATGGCACGGCATGGCACCGGCATGGCACGGCATGGCACCGGCATGGCACGGCATGGCACCGGCATGGCACGGCATGGCACCGGCATGGCACGGCATGGCACGGCATGGCACCGGCATGGCACGGCATGGCACGGCATGGCACCGGCATGGCACGGCATGGCACGGCATGGCACCGGCATGGCACGGCATGGCACCGGCATGGCACGGCATGGCACGGCATTGAATGGCATGGAATGGCATGGAATGGCATGGAATGGCATGGAATGGCATGGAATGGCATGGAATGGCATGGAATGGCATGGAATGGCATGGAATGGCATGGAATGGCATGGAATGGCATGGAATGGCATGGAATGGCATGGAATGGCATGGAATGGCATGGAATGGCATGGAATGGCATGGAATGGCATGGAATGGCATGGAATGGCATGGAATGGCATGGAATGGCATGGAATGGCATGGAATGGCATGGAATGGCATGGAATGGCATGGAATGGCATGGAATGGCATGGAATGGCATGGAATGGCATGGAATGGCATGAAATGGCATGGAATGGCATGGAATGGCATGGAATGGCATGGAATGGCATGGAATGGCATGGAATGGCATGGAATGGCATGGAATGGCATGGAATGGCATGGAATGGCATGGAATGGCATGGAATGGCATGGAATGGCATGGAATGGCATGGAATGGCATGGAATGGCATGGAATGGCATGGAATGGCATGGAATGGCATGGAATGGCATGGAATGGCATGGAATGGCATGGAATGGCATGGAATGGCATGGAATGGCATGGAATGGCATGGAATGGCATGGAATGGCATGGAATGGCATGGAATGGCATGGAATGGCATGGAATGGCATGGAATGGCATGGAATGGCATGGAATGGCATGGAATGGCATGGAATGGCATGGAATGGCATGGAATGGCATGGAATGGCATGGAATGGCATGGAATGGCATGGAATGGCATGGAATGGCATGGAATGGCATGGAATGGCATGGAATGGCATGGAATGGCATGGAATGGCATGGAATGGCATGGAATGGCATGGCACGGCATGGCACCGGCATGGCACGGCATGGCACCGGCATGGCACGGCATGGCACCGGCATGGCACGGCATGGCACCGGCATGGCACGGCATGGCACCGGCATGGCACGGCATGGAATGGCATGGCACGGCATGGAATGGCATGGAATGGCATGGAATGGCATGGAATGGCATGGAATGGCATGGAATGGCATGGAATGGCATGGAATGGCATGGAATGGCATGGAATGGCATGGAATGGCATGGAATGGCATGGAATGGCATGGAATGGCATGGAATGGCATGGAATGGCATGGAATGGCATGGAATGGCATGGAATGGCATGGAATGGCATGGAATGGCATGGAATGGCATGGCACGGCATGGAATGGCATGGAATGGCATGGAATGGCATGGAATGGCATGGAATGGCATGGAATGGCATGGAATGGCATGGAATGGCATGGAACGGCATGGAATGGCATGGAACGGCATGGAATGGCATGGAACGGCATGGAATGGCATGGAACGGCATGGAATGGCATGGAACGGCATGGAATGGCATGGCACCGCATGGCACGGCATGGCACCGCATGGCACGGCATGGCACCGGCATGGCACGGCATGGCACCGGCATGGCACGGCATGGCACCGGCATGGCACGGCATGGCACCGGCATGGCACGGCATGGCACCGGCATGGCACGGCATGGCACCGGCATGGCACGGCATGGCACCGGCATGGCACGGCATGGCACGGCATGGCACCGGCATGGCACGGCATGGCACCGGCATGGCACGGCATGGCACCGGCATGGCACGGCATGGCACCGGCATGGCACGGCATGGCACGGCATGGCACCGGCATGGCACGGCATGGCACGGCATGGAATGGCATGGAATGGCATGGAATGGCATGGAATGGCATGGAATGGCATGGAATGGCATGGAATGGCATGGAATGGCATGGCACCGGCATGGCACGGCATGGCACCGGCATGGCACCGGCATGGCACGGCATGGCACCGGCATGGCACGGCATGGCACCGGCATGGCACGGCATGGCACCGGCATGGCACGGCATGGCACCGGCATGGCACGGCATGGCACCGGCATGGCACGGCATGGCACCGGCATGGCACGGCATGGCACCGGCATGGCACGGCATGGCACCGGCATGGCACGGCATGGCACCGGCATGGCACGGCATGGCACCGGCATGGCACGGCATGGCACCGGCATGGCACGGCATGGCACCGGCATGGCACGGCATGGCACCGGCATGGCACCGGCATGGCACGGCATGGCACCGGCATGGCACGGCATGGCACCGGCATGGCACGGCATGGCACCGGCATGGCACGGCATGGCACCGGCATGGCACGGCATGGCACCGGCATGGCACGGCATGGCACCGGCATGGCACGGCATGGAATGGCATGGCACGGCATGGAATGGCATGGAATGGCATGGAATGGCGTGGAATGGCATGGAATGGCATGGAATGGCATGGAATGGCATGGAATGGCATGGAATGGCATGGAATGGCATGGAATGGCATGGAATGGCATGGAATGGCATGGAATGGCATGGAATGGCATGGCACCGGGATGGCACGGCATGGCACCGGCATGGCACGGCATGGAATGGCATGGAATGGCATGGAATGGCATGGAATGGCATGGCACGGCATGGCACCGGCATGGCAAGGCATGGCACCGGCATGGCACGGCATGGCACCGGCATGGCACGGCATGGCACCGGCATGGCACGGCATGGCACCGGCATGGCACGGCATGGCACCGGCATGGCACGGCATGGCACCGGCATGGCACGGCATGGCACCGGCATGGCACGGCATGGCACCGGCATGGCACGGCATGGCACCGGCATGGCACGGCATGGCACCGGCATGGCACGGCATGGCACCGGCATGGCACGGCATGGCACCGGCATGGCACGGCATGGCACCGGCATGGCACGGCATGGCACCGGCATGGCACGGCATGGCACCGGCATGGCACGGCATGGCACCAGCATGGCACGGCATGGCACCGGCATGGCACGGCATGGCACCGGCATGGCACGGCATGGCACCGGCATGGCACGGCATGGCACCGGCATGGCACGGCATGGCACCGGCATGGCACGGCATGGCACCGGCATGGCACGGCATGGCACCGGCATGGCACGGCATGGCACCGGCATGGCACGGCATGGCACCGGCATGGCACGGCATGGCACGGCATGGCAACGGCATGGCACCGGCATGGCACGGCATGGCACCGGCATGGCACGGCATGGCACGGCATGGAATGGCATGGAATGGCATGGAATGGCATGGAATGGCATGGAATGGCATGGAATGGCATGGAATGGCATGGAATGGCATGGAATGGCATGGAATGGCATGGCACCGGCATGGCACGGCATGGCACCGGCATGGCACCGGCATGGCACCGGCATGGCACGGCATGGCACCGGCATGGCACGGCATGGCACCGGCATGGCACGGCATGGCACCGGCATGGCACGGCATGGCACCGGCATGGCACGGCATGGCACCGGCATGGCACGGCATGGCACCGGCATGGCACGGCATGGCACCGGCATGGCACGGCATGGCACCGGCATGGCACGGCATGGCACCGGCATGGCACGGCATGGCACCGGCATGGCACGGCATGGCACCGGCATGGCACCGGCATGGCACCGGCATGGCACGGCATGGCACCGGCATGGCACGGCATGGCACCGGCATGGCACGGCATGGCACCGGCATGGCACGGCATGGCACCGGCATGGCACGGCATGGCACCGGCATGGCACGGCATGGCACCGGCATGGCACGGCATGGCACCGGCATGGCACGGCATGGAATGGCATGGAATGGCATGGAATGGCATGGAATGGCATGGAATGGCATGGAATGGCATGGAATGGCATGGAATGGCATGGAATGGCATGGAATGGCATGGAATGGCATGGAATGGCATGGAATGGCATGGAATGGCATGGAATGGCATGGAATGGCATGGAATGGCATGGAATGGCATGGAATGGCATGGAATGGCATGGAATGGCATGGAATGGCATGGAATGGCATGGAATGGCATGGAATGGCATGGAATGGCATGGAATGGCATGGAATGGCATGGAATGGCATGGAATGGCATGGAATGGCATGGAATGGCATGGAATGGCATGGAATGGCATGGAATGGCATGGAATGGCATGGAATGGCATGGAATGGCATGGAATGGCATGGAATGGCATGGAATGACATGGAATGGCATGGAATGCCATGGCACCGCATGGCACGGCATGGCACGGCATGGCACGGCATGGCACCGGCATGGCACGGCGTGGCACCGGCATGGCACGGCATGGCACGGCATGGCACCGGCATGGCACGGCATGGCACCGGCATGGCACGGCATGGCACCGGCATGGCACGGCATGGCACCGGCATGGCACGGCATGGCACCGGCATGGCACGGCATGGCACCGGCATGGCACGGCATGGCACCGGCATGGCACGGCATGGAATGGCATGGAATGGCATGGAATGGCATGGAATGGCATGGAATGGCATGGAATGGCATGGAATGGCATGGAATGGCATGGAATGGCATGGAATGGCATGGAATGGCATGGAATGGCATGGAATGGCATGGAATGGCATGGAATGGCATGGAATGGCATGGAATGGCATGGAATGGCATGGAATGGCATGGAATGGCATGGAATGGCATGGAATGGCATGAAATGGCATGGAATGGCATGGAATGGCATGGAATGGCATGGAATGGCATGGAATGGCATGGAATGGCATGGAATGGCATGGAATGGCATGGAATGGCATGGAATGGCATGGAATGGCATGGAATGACATGGAATGGCATGGAATGGCATGGCACCGCATGGCACGGCATGGCACGGCATGGCACGGCATGGCACGGCATGGCACCGGCATGGCACGGCGTGGCACCGGCATGGCACGGCATGGCACGGCATGGCACCGGCATGGCACGGCATGGCACCGGCATGGCACGGCATGGCACCGGCATGGCACGGCATGGCACCGGCATGGCACGGCATGGCACCGGCATGGCACGGCATTGAATGGCATGGAATGGCATGGAATGGCATGGAATGGCATGGAATGGCATGGAATGGCATGGAATGGCATGGAATGGCATGGCACGGCATGGCACCGGCATGGCACGGCATGGCACCGGCATGGCACGGCATGGCACCGGCATGGCACGGCATGGCACCGGCATGGCACGGCATGGCACGGCATGGCACCGGCATGGCACGGCATGGCACGGCATGGAATGGCATGGAATGGCATGGAATGGCATGGAATGGCATGGAATGGCATGGAATGGCATGGCACCGGCATGGCACGGCATGGCACCGGCATGGCACGGCATGGCACCGGCATGGCACGGCATGGCACCGGCATGGCACGGCATGGCACCGGCATGGCACGGCATGGCACCGGCATGGCACGGCATGGCACCGGCATGGCACGGCATGGCACCGGCATGGCACGGCATGGCACCGGCATGGCACGGCATGGCACCGGCATGGCACGGCATGGCACCGGCATGGCACGGCATGGCACCGGCATGGCACGGCCTGGCACCGGCATGGCACGGCCTGGCACCGGCATGGCACCGGCATGGAATGGCATGGAATGGCATGGAATGGCATGGAATGGCATGGAATGGCATGGAATGGCATGGAATGGCATGGAATGGCATGGAATGGCATGGAATGGCATGGAATGGCATGGAATGGCATGGAATGGCATGGAATGGCATGGAATGGCATGGAATGGCATGGAATGGCATGGAATGGCATGGAATGGCATGGAATGGCATGGAATGGCATGGAATGGCATGGAATGGCATGGAATGGCATGGAATGGCATGGAATGGCATGGAATGGCATGGAATGGCATGGAATGGCATGGAATGGCATGGAATGGCATGGAATGGCATGGAATGGCATGGAATGGCATGGAATGGCATGGAATGGCATGGAATGGCATGGAATGGCATGGAATGGCATGGAATGGCATGGAATGGCATGGAATGGCATGGAATGGCATGGAATGGCATGGAATGGCATGGAATGGCATGGAATGGCATGGAATGGCATGGAATGGCATGGAATGGCATGGAATGGCATGGAATGGCATGGAATGGCATGGAATGGCATGGCACCGGCATGGCACGGCATGGCACCGGCATGGCACGGCATGGCACCGGCATGGCACGGCATGGCACCGGCATGGCACGGCATGGCACCGGCATGGCACGGCATGGCACCGGCATGGCACGGCATGGCACCGGCATGGCACGGCATGGCACCGGCATGGCACGGCATGGCACCGGCATGGCACCGGCATGGCACGGCATGGCACCGGCATGGCACGGCATGGCACCGGCATGGCACGGCATGGCACCGGCATGGCACGGCCTGGCACCGGCATGGCACGGCCTGGCACCGGCATGGCACCGGCATGGCACGGCATGGAATGGCATGGAATGGCATGGAATGGCATGGAATGGCATGGAATGGCATGGCACCGGCATGGCACGGCATGGCACCGGCATGGCACGGCATGGCACCGACATGGCACCGGCATGGCACCGGCATGGCACGGCATGGCACCGGCATGGCACGGCATGGCACCGGCATGGCACGGCATGGCACCGGCATGGCACGGCATGGCACCGGCATGGCACGGCATGGCACCGGCATGGCACGGCATGGCACCGGCATGGCACGGCATGGCACCGGCATGGCACGGCATGGCACCGGCATGGCACCGGCATGGCACGGCATGGCACCGGCATGGCACGGCATGGCACCGGCATGGCACGGCATGGAATGGCATGGAATGGCATGGAATGGCATGGAATGGCATGGAATGGCATGGAATGGCATGGAATGGCATGGAATGGCATGGAATGGCATGGAATGGCATGGAATGGCATGGAATGGCATGGAATGGCATGGAATGGCATGGAATGGCATGGAATGGCATGGAATGGCATGGAATGGCATGGAATGGCATGGAATGGCATGGAATGGCATGGAATGGCATGGAATGGCATGGAATGGCATGGAATGGCATGGAATGGCATGGAATGGCATGGAATGACATGGAATGGCATGGAATGGCATGGCACCGCATGGCACGGCATGGCACGGCATGGCACGGCATGGCACGGCATGGCACCGGCATGGCACGGCGTGGCACCGGCATGGCACGGCATGGCACGGCATGGCACCGGCATGGCACGGCATGGCACCGGCATGGCACGGCATGGCACCGGCATGGCACGGCATGGCACCGGCATGGCACGGCATGGCACCGGCATGGAACGGCATGGCACCGGCATGGCACGGCATGGCACCGGCATGGCACGGCATGGCACCGGCATGGCACGGCATGGCACGGCATTGAATGGCATGGAATGGCATGGAATGGCATGGAATGGCATGGAATGGCATGGAATGGCATGGAATGACATGGAATGGCATGGAATGGCATGGAATGGCATGGAATGGCATGGAATGGCATGGAACGGCATGGCACGGCATGGCACCGGCATGGCACGGCATGGCACCGGCATGGCACGGCATGGCACGGCATGGCACCGGCATGGCACGGCATGGCACCGGCATGGCACGGCATTGAATGGCATGGAATGGCATGGAATGGCATGGAATGGCATGGAATGGCATGGAATGGCATGGAATGGCATGGAATGGCATGGAATGGCATGGAATGGCATGGAATGGCATGGAATGGCATGGAATGGCATGGGATGGCATGGAATGGCATGGAATGGCATGGCACCGCATGGCACGGCATGGCACGGCATGGCACGGCATGGCACGGCATGGCACCGGCGTGGCACGGCGTGGCACCGGCATGGCACGGCATGGCACGGCATGGCACCGGCATGGCACGGCATGGCACCGGCATGGCACGGCATGGCACCGGCATGGCACGGCATGGCACCGGCATGGCACGGCATGGCACCGGCATGGCACGGCATTGAATGGCATGGAATGGCATGGAATGACATGGAATGGCATGGAATGGCATGGCACGGCATGGCACCGGCATGGCACGGCATGGCACCGGCATGGCACGGCATGGCACCGGCATGGCACGGCATGGCACCGGCATGGCACGGCATGGCACGGCATGGCACCGGCATGGCACGGCATGGCACGGCATGGAATGGCATGGAATGGCATGGAATGGCATGGAATGGCATGGAATGGCATGGAATGGCATGGAATGGCATGGAATGGCATGGAATGGCATGGAATGGCATGGCACCGGCATGGCACGGCATGGCACCGGCATGGCACGGCATGGCACCGGCATGGCACGGCATGGCACGGCATGGCACCGGCATGGCACGGCATGGCACCGGCATGGCACGGCATGGCACCGGCATGGCACGGCATGGCACCGGCATGGCACGGCATGGCACCGGCATGGCACGGCATGGCACCGGCATGGCACGGCATGGCACCGGCATGGCACGGCATGGCACCGGCATGGCACCGGCATGGCACGGCATGGCACCGGCATGGCACGGCATGGCACCGGCATGGCACGGCCTGGCACCGGCATGGCACGGCCTGGCACCGGCATGGCACCGGCATGGCACGGCATGGAATGGCATGGAATGGCATGGAATGGCATGGAATGGCATGGAATGGCATGGAATGGCATGGAATGGCATGGAATGGCATGGAATGGCATGGAATGGCATGGAATGGCATGGAATGGCATGGAATGGCATGGAATGGCATGGAATGGCATGGAATGGCATGGAATGGCATGGAATGGCATGGAATGGCATGGAATGGCATGGAATGGCATGGAATGGCATGGAATGGCATGGAATGGCATGGAATGGCATGGAATGGCATGGAATGGCATGGAATGGCATGGAATGGCATGGAATGGCATGGAATGGCATGGAATGGCATGGAATGGCATGGAATGGCATGGAATGGCATGGAATGGCATGGAATGGCATGGAATGGCATGGAATGGCATGGAATGGCATGGAATGGCATGGAATGGCATGGAATGGCATGGAATGGCATGGAATGGCATGGAATGGCATGGAATGGCATGGAATGGCATGGAATGGCATGGAATGGCATGGAATGGCATGGAATGGCATGGAATGGCATGGAATGGCATGGAATGGCATGGCACCGGCATGGCACGGCATGGCACCGGCATGGCACGGCATGGCACCGGCATGGCACGGCATGGCACCGGCATGGCACGGCATGGCACCGGCATGGCACGGCATGGCACCGGCATGGCACGGCATGGCACCGGCATGGCACGGCATGGCACCGGCATGGCACGGCATGGCACCGGCATGGCACGGCATGGCACCGGCATGGCACGGCATGGCACCGGCATGGCACGGCATGGCACGGCATGGCACCGGCATGGCACGGCATGGCACCGGCATGGCACGGCATTGAATGGCATGGAATGGCATGGAATGGCATGGAATGGCATGGAATGGCATGGAATGGCATGGAATGGCATGGAATGGCATGGAATGGCATGGGATGGCATGGAATGGCATGGAATGGCATGGAATGGCATGGAATGGCATGGAATGGCATGGAATGGCATGGAATGGCATGAAATGGCATGGAATGGCATGGAATGGCATGGAATGGCATGGAATGGCATGGAATGGCATGGAATGGCATGGAATGGCATGGAATGGCATGGAATGGCATGGAATGGCATGGAATGGCATGGAATGGCATGGAATGGCATGGAATGGCATGGAATGGCATGGAATGGCATGGAATGGCATGGAATGGCATGGAATGGCATGGAATGGCATGGAATGGAATGGAATGGCATGGAATGGCATGGAATGCCATGGAATGGCATGGAATGGCATGGAATGGCATGGCACGGCATGGCACCGGCATGGCACGGCATGGCACCGGCATGGCACGGCATGGCACCGGCATGG
Source organism: Cryptus armator (assembly GCA_963971235.1). Classification (NCBI taxonomy): domain Eukaryota; kingdom Metazoa; phylum Arthropoda; class Insecta; order Hymenoptera; family Ichneumonidae; genus Cryptus; species Cryptus armator. The sequence continues at coordinate 113,695 of CAXARG010000333.1, forward strand.
CACGGCATGGCACCGGCATGGAATGGCATGGAATGGCATGGAATGGCATGGAATGGCATGGAATGGCATGGAATGGCATGGAATGGCATGGAATGGCATGGAATGGCATGGAATGGCATGGAATGGCATGGAATGGCATGGAATGGCATGGAATGGCATGGAATGGCATGGAATGGCATGGAATGGCATGGAATGGCATGGAATGGCATGGAATGGCATGGAATGGCATGGAATGGCATGGAATGGCATGGAATGGCATGGAATGGCATGGAATGGCATGGAATGGCATGGAATGGCATGGAATGGCATGGAATGGCATGGAATGGCATGGAATGGCATGGAATGGCATGGAATGGCATGGAATGGCATGGAATGGCATGGAATGGCATGGAATGGCATGGAATGGCATGGAATGGCATGGAATGGCATGGAATGGCATGGAATGGCATGGCACGGCATGGCACCGGCATGGCACGGCATGGCACCGGCATGGCACGGCATGGCACCGGCATGGCACGGCATGGCACCGGCATGGAACGGCATGGCACCGGCATGGCACGGCATGGCACCGGCATGGCACGGCATGGCACCGGCATGGCACGGCATGGCACGGCATTGAATGGCATGGAATGGCATGGAATGGCATGGAATGGCATGGAATGGCATGGAATGGCATGGAATGACATGGAATGGCATGGAATGGCATGGAATGGCATGGAATGGCATGGAATGGCATGGAACGGCATGGCACGGCATGGCACCGGCATGGCACGGCATGGCACCGGCATGGCACGGCATGGCACGGCATGGCACCGGCATGGCACGGCATGGCACCGGCATGGCACGGCATTGAATGGCATGGAATGGCATGGAATGGCATGGAATGGCATGGAATGGCATGGAATGGCATGGAATGGCATGGAATGGCATGGAATGGCATGGAATGGCATGGAATGGCATGGGATGGCATGGAATGGCATGGAATGGCATGGAATGGCATGGAATGGCATGGAATGGCATGGAATGGCATGGAATGGCATGGAATGGCATGAAATGGCATGGAATGGCATGGAATGGCATGGAATGGCATGGAATGGCATGGAATGGCATGGAATGGCATGGAATGGCATGGAATGGCATGGAATGGCATGGAATGGCATGGAATGGCATGGAATGGCATGGAATGGCATGGAATGGCATGGAATGGCATGGAATGGCATGGAATGGCATGGAATGGCATGGAATGGCATGGAATGGCATGGAATGGCATGGAATGGCATGGAATGGCATGGAATGGCATGGAATGGCATGGAATGGCATGGAATGGCATGGAATGGCATGGAATGGCATGGAATGGCATGGAATGGCATGGAATGGCATGGAATGGCATGGAATGGCATGGAATGGCATGGAATGGCATGGAATGGCATGGAATGGCATGGAATGGCATGGCACCGCATGGCACGGCATGGCACCGGCATGGCACGGCATGGCACCGGCATGGCACGGCATGGCACCGACATGGCACGGCATGGCACCGGCATGGCACGGCATGGCACCGGCATGGCACGGCATGGCACCGACATGGCACGGCATGGCACCGGCATGGCACGGCATGGCACCGGCATGGCACGGCATGGAATGGCATGGCACGGCATGGAATGGCATGGAATGCCATGGAATGGCATGGAATGGCATGGAATGGCATGGAATGGCATGGAATGGCATGGAATGGCATGGCACCGGCATGGCACGGCATGGCACCGGCATGGAATGGCATGGAATGGCATGGAATGGCATGGAATGGCATGGAATGGCATGGAATGGCATGGAATGGCATGGAATGGCATGGAATGGCATGGAATGGCATGGAATGGCATGGAACGGCATGGAATGGCATGGCACCGCATGGCACGGCATGGCACCGCATGGCACGGCATGGCACCGGCATGGCACGGCATGGCACCGGCATGGCACGGCATGGCACCGGCATGGCACGGCATGGCACCGGCATGGCACGGCATGGCACGGCATGGCACCGGCATGGCACGGCATGGCACGGCATGGCACCGGCATGGCACGGCATGGCACGGCATGGCACCGGCATGGCACGGCATGGCACCGGCATGGCACGGCATGGCACGGCATGGAATGGCATGGAATGGCATGGAATGGCATGGAATGGCATGGAATGGCATGGAATGGCATGGAATGGCATGGAATGGCATGGAATGGCATGGAATGGCATGGAATGGCATGGAATGGCATGGAATGGCATGGAATGGCATGGAATGGCATGGAATGGCATGGAATGGCATGGAATGGCATGGAATGGCATGGAATGGCATGGAATGGCATGGAATGGCATGGAATGGCATGGAATGGCATGGAATGGCATGGAATGGCATGGAATGGCATGGAATGGCATGGAATGGCATGGAATGGCATGGAATGGCATGGAATGGCATGGAATGGCATGGAATGGCATGGAATGGCATGGAATGGCATGGAATGGCATGGAATGGCATGGAATGGCATGGAATGGCATGGAATGGCATGGAATGGCATGGAATGGCATGGAATGGCATGGAATGGCATGGAATGGCATGGAATGGCATGGAATGGCATGGAATGGCATGGAATGGCATGGAATGGCATGGAATGGCATGGAATGGCATGGAATGGCATGGAATGGCATGGAATGGCATGGAATGGCATGGAATGGCATGGAATGGCATGGAATGGCATGGAATGGCATGGAATGGCATGGAATGGCATGGAATGGCATGGAATGGCATGGAATGGCATGGAATGACATGGAATGGCATGGAATGGCATGGCACCGCATGGCACGGCATGGCACGGCATGGCACGGCATGGCACGGCATGGCACCGGCATGGCACGGCGTGGCACCGGCATGGCACGGCATGGCACGGCATGGCACCGGCATGGCACGGCATGGCACCGGCATGGCACGGCATGGCACCGGCATGGCACGGCATGGCACCGGCATGGAACGGCATGGCACCGGCATGGCACGGCATGGCACCGGCATGGCACGGCATGGCACCGGCATGGCACGGCATGGAATGGCATGGAATGGCATGGAATGGCATGGAATGGCATGGAATGGCATGGAATGGCATGGAATGGCATGGAATGGCATGGAATGGCATGGAATGGCATGGAATGGCATGGAATGGCATGGAATGGCATGGAATGGCATGGAATGGCATGGAATGGCATGGAATGCCATGGAATGGCATGGAATGGCATGGAATGGCATGGAATGGCATGGCACCGGCATGGCACGGCATGGCACCGGCATGGAATGGCATGGAATGGCATGGAATGGCATGGAATGGCATGGAATGGCATGGAATGGCATGGAATGGCATGGAATGGCATGGAATGGCATGGAATGGCATGGAATGGCATGGAATGGCATGGAATGGCATGGAATGGCATGGAATGGCATGGAATGGCATGGAATGGCATGGAATGGCATGGAATGGCATGGAATGGCATGGAATGGCATGGAATGGCATGGCACCGCATGGCACGGCATGGCACCGGCATGGCACGGCATGGCACCGGCATGGCACGGCATGGCACCGGCATGGCACGGCATGGCACCGACATGGCACGGCATGGCACCGGCATGGCACGGCATGGCACCGGCATGGCACGGCATGGAATGGCATGGCACGGCATGGAATGGCATGGAATGGCATGGAATGGCATGGAATGGCATGGAATGGCATGGAATGGCATGGAATGGCATGGAATGCCATGGAATGCCATGGAATGGCATGGAATGGCATGGAATGGCATGGCACCGGCATGGCACGGCATGGCACCGGCATGGAATGGCATGGAATGGCATGGAATGGCATGGAATGGCATGGAATGGCATGGAATGGCATGGAATGGCATGGAATGGCATGGAATGGCATGGAATGGCATGGAATGGCATGGAATGGCATGGAATGGCATGGAATGGCATGGAATGGCATGGAATGGCATGGAACGGCATGGAATGGCATGGAACGGCATGGAATGGCATGGCACCGCATGGCACGGCATGGCACCGCATGGCACGGCATGGCACCGGCATGGCACGGCATGGCACCGGCATGGCACGGCATGGCACCGGCATGGCACGGCATGGCACCGGCATGGCACGGCATGGCACGGCATGGCACCGGCATGGCACGGCATGGCACGGCATGGCACCGGCATGGCACGGCATGGCACGGCATGGCACCGGCATGGCACGGCATGGCACCGGCATGGCACGGCATGGCACGGCATTGAATGGCATGGAATGGCATGGAATGGCATGGAATGGCATGGAATGGCATGGAATGGCATGGAATGGCATGGAATGGCATGGAATGGCATGGAATGGCATGGAATGGCATGGAATGGCATGGAATGGCATGGAATGGCATGGAATGGCATGGAATGGCATGGAATGGCATGGAATGGCATGGAATGGCATGGAATGGCATGGAATGGCATGGAATGGCATGGAATGGCATGGAATGGCATGGAATGGCATGGAATGGCATGGAATGGCATGGAATGGCATGAAATGGCATGGAATGGCATGGAATGGCATGGAATGGCATGGAATGGCATGGAATGGCATGGAATGGCATGGAATGGCATGGAATGGCATGGAATGGCATGGAATGGCATGGAATGGCATGGAATGGCATGGAATGGCATGGAATGGCATGGAATGGCATGGAATGGCATGGAATGGCATGGAATGGCATGGAATGGCATGGAATGGCATGGAATGGCATGGAATGGCATGGAATGGCATGGAATGGCATGGAATGGCATGGAATGGCATGGAATGGCATGGAATGGCATGGAATGGCATGGAATGGCATGGAATGGCATGGAATGGCATGGAATGGCATGGAATGGCATGGAATGGCATGGAATGGCATGGAATGGCATGGAATGGCATGGAATGGCATGGAATGGCATGGAATGGCATGGAATGGCATGGAATGGCATGGAATGGCATGGAATGGCATGGAATGGCATGGAATGGCATGGAATGGCATGGAATGGCATGGAATGGCATGGAATGGCATGGAATGGCATGGAATGGCATGGAATGGCATGGAATGGCATGGAATGGCATGGAATGGCATGGAATGGCATGGAATGGCATGGAATGGCATGGAATGGCATGGAATGGCATGGAATGGCATGGAATGGCATGGAATGGCATGGAATGGCATGGAATGGCATGGAATGGCATGGAATGGCATGGAATGACATGGAATGGCATGGAATGGCATGGCACCGCATGGCACGGCATGGCACGGCATGGCACGGCATGGCACGGCATGGCACCGGCATGGCACGGCGTGGCACCGGCATGGCACGGCATGGCACGGCATGGCACCGGCATGGCACGGCATGGCACCGGCATGGCACGGCATGGCACCGGCATGGCACGGCATGGCACCGGCATGGAACGGCATGGCACCGGCATGGCACGGCATGGCACCGGCATGGCACGGCATGGCACCGGCATGGCACGGCATGGAATGGCATGGAATGGCATGGAATGGCATGGAATGGCATGGAATGGCATGGAATGGCATGGAATGGCATGGAATGGCATGGAATGGCATGGAATGGCATGGAATGGCATGGAATGGCATGGAATGGCATGGAATGGCATGGAATGGCATGGAATGGCATGGAATGGCATGGAATGGCATGGAATGGCATGGAATGGCATGGAATGGCATGGAATGGCATGGAATGGCATGGAATGGCATGGAATGGCATGGAATGGCATGGAATGGCATGGAATGGCATGGAATGACATGGAATGGCATGGAATGGCATGGCACCGCATGGCACGGCATGGCACGGCATGGCACGGCATGGCACGGCATGGCACCGGCATGGCACGGCGTGGCACCGGCATGGCACGGCATGGCACGGCATGGCACCGGCATGGCACGGCATGGCACCGGCATGGCACGGCATGGCACCGGCATGGCACGGCATGGCACCGGCATGGAACGGCATGGCACCGGCATGGCACGGCATGGCACCGGCATGGCACGGCATGGCACCGGCATGGCACGGCATGGCACGGCATTGAATGGCATGGAATGGCATGGAATGGCATGGAATGGCATGGAATGGCATGGAATGGCATGGAATGACATGGAATGGCATGGAATGGCATGGAATGGCATGGAATGGCATGGAATGGCATGGAACGGCATGGCACGGCATGGCACCGGCATGGCACGGCATGGCACCGGCATGGCACGGCATGGCACGGCATGGCACCGGCATGGCACGGCATGGCACGGCATGGCACCGGCATGGCACGGCATGGCACCGGCATGGCACGGCATTGAATGGCATGGAATGGCATGGAATGGCATGGAATGGCATGGAATGGCATGGAATGGCATGGAATGGCATGGAATGGCATGGAATGGCATGGAATGGCATGGAATGGCATGGAATGGCATGGAATGGCATGGAATGGCATGGAATGGCATGGGATGGCATGGAATGGCATGGAATGGCATGGAATGGCATGGAATGGCATGGAATGGCATGGAATGGCATGGAATGGCATGGAATGGCATGAAATGGCATGGAATGGCATGGAATGGCATGGAATGGCATGGAATGGCATGGAATGGCATGGAATGGCATGGAATGGCATGGAATGGCATGGAATGGCATGGAATGGCATGGCACGGCATGGCACCGGCATGGCACGGCATGGCACCGGCATGGCACGGCATGGCACCGGCATGGCACGGCATGGCACCGGCATGGCACGGCATGGCACCGGCATGGCACGGCATGGAATGGCATGGAATGGCATGGAATGGCATGGAATGGCATGGAATGGCATGGAATGGCATGGAATGGCATGGAATGGCATGGAATGGCATGGAATGGCATGGAATGCCATGGAATGGCATGGAATGGCATGGAATGGCATGGAATGGCATGGCACCGGCATGGCACGGCATGGCACCGGCATGGAATGGCATGGAATGGCATGGAATGGCATGGAATGGCATGGAATGGCATGGAATGGCATGGAATGGCATGGAATGGCATGGAATGGCATGGAATGGCATGGAATGGCATGGAATGGCATGGAATGGCATGGAATGGCATGGAACGGCATGGAATGGCATGGCACCGCATGGCACGGCATGGCACCGCATGGCACGGCATGGCACCGGCATGGCACGGCATGGCACCGGCATGGCACGGCATGGCACCGGCATGGCACGGCATGGCACCGGCATGGCACGGCATGGCACGGCATGGCACCGGCATGGCACGGCATGGCACGGCATGGCACCGGCATGGCACGGCATGGCACGGCATGGCACCGGCATGGCACGGCATGGCACCGGCATGGCACGGCATGGCACGGCATTGAATGGCATGGAATGGCATGGAATGGCATGGAATGGCATGGAATGGCATGGAATGGCATGGAATGGCATGGAATGGCATGGAATGGCATGGAATGGCATGGAATGGCATGGAATGGCATGGAATGGCATGGAATGGCATGGAATGGCATGGAATGGCATGGAATGGCATGGAATGGCATGGAATGGCATGGAATGGCATGGAATGGCATGGAATGGCATGGAATGGCATGGAATGGCATGGAATGGCATGGAATGGCATGGAATGGCATGGAATGGCATGGAATGGCATGGAATGGCATGGAATGGCATGGAATGGCATGGAATGGCATGGAATGGCATGGAATGGCATGGAATGGCATGGAATGGCATGGAATGGCATGGAATGGCATGGAATGGCATGGAATGGCATGGAATGGCATGAAATGGCATGGAATGGCATGGAATGGCATGGAATGGCATGGAATGGCATGGAATGGCATGGAATGGCATGGAATGGCATGGAATGGCATGGAATGGCATGGAATGGCATGGAATGGCATGGAATGGCATGGAATGGCATGGAATGGCATGGAATGGCATGGAATGGCATGGAATGGCATGGAATGGCATGGAATGGCATGGAATGGCATGGAATGGCATGGAATGGCATGGAATGGCATGGAATGGCATGGAATGGCATGGAATGGCATGGAATGGCATGGAATGGCATGGAATGGCATGGAATGGCATGGAATGGCATGGAATGGCATGGAATGGCATGGAATGGCATGGAATGGCATGGAATGGCATGGAATGGCATGGAATGGCATGGAATGGCATGGAATGGCATGGAATGGCATGGCACCGCATGGCACGGCATGGCACCGCATGGCACGGCATGGCACCGGCATGGCACGGCATGGCACCGGCATGGCACGGCATGGCACCGGCATGGCACGGCATGGCACCGGCATGGCACGGCATGGCACCGGCATGGCACGGCATGGCACCGGCATGGCACGGCATGGCACCGGCATGGCACGGCATGGCACCGGCATGGCACGGCATGGCACCGGCATGGCACCGGCATGGCACGGCATGGCACCGGCATGGCACGGCATGGCACCGGCATGGCACGGCATGGCACCGGCATGGCACGGCATGGCACCGGCATGGCACGGCATGGCACCGGCATGGCACGGCATGGAATGGCATGGCACGGCATGGAATGGCATGGAATGGCATGGAATGGCATGGAATGGCATGGAATGGCATGGAATGGCATGGAATGGCATGGAATGGCATGGAATGGCATGGAATGGCATGGAATGGCATGGAATGGCATGGAATGGCATGGAATGGCATGGAATGGCATGGAATGGCATGGAATGGCATGGAATGGCATGGAATGGCATGGAATGGCATGGAATGGCATGGAATGGCATGGAATGGCATGGAATGGCATGGAATGGCATGGAATGGCATGGAATGGCATGGAATGGCATGGAATGGCATGGAATGGCATGGAATGGCATGGAATGGCATGGAATGGCATGGAATGGCATGGAATGGCATGGAATGGCATGGAATGGCATGGAATGGCATGGAATGGCATGGAATGGCATGGAATGGCATGGAATGGCATGGAATGGCATGGAATGGCATGGAATGGCATGGAATGGCATGGAATGGCATGGAATGGCATGGAATGGCATGGAATGGCATGGAATGGCATGGAATGGCATGGAATGGCATGGAATGGCATGGAATGGCATGGAATGGCATGGAATGGCATGGAATGGCATGGAATGGCATGGAATGACATGGAATGGCATGGAATGGCATGGCACCGCATGGCACGGCATGGCACGGCATGGCACGGCATGGCACGGCATGGCACCGGCATGGCACGGCGTGGCACCGGCATGGCACGGCATGGCACGGCATGGCACCGGCATGGCACGGCATGGCACCGGCATGGCACGGCATGGCACCGGCATGGCACGGCATGGCACCGGCATGGAACGGCATGGCACCGGCATGGCACGGCATGGCACCGGCATGGCACGGCATGGCACCGGCATGGCACGGCATGGCACGGCATTGAATGGCATGGAATGGCATGGAATGGCATGGAATGGCATGGAATGGCATGGAATGGCATGGAATGACATGGAATGGCATGGAATGGCATGGAATGGCATGGAATGGCATGGAATGGCATGGAATGGCATGGAACGGCATGGCACGGCATGGCACCGGCATGGCACGGCATGGCACCGGCATGGCACGGCATGGCACGGCATGGCACCGGCATGGCACGGCATGGCACGGCATGGCACCGGCATGGCACGGCATGGCACCGGCATGGCACGGCATTGAATGGCATGGAATGGCATGGAATGGCATGGAATGGCATGGAATGGCATGGAATGGCATGGAATGGCATGGAATGGCATGGAATGGCATGGAATGGCATGGAATGGCATGGAATGGCATGGAATGGCATGGAATGGCATGGAATGGCATGGGATGGCATGGAATGGCATGGAATGGCATGGAATGGCATGGAATGGCATGGAATGGCATGGAATGGCATGGAATGGCATGGAATGGCATGAAATGGCATGGAATGGCATGGAATGGCATGGAATGGCATGGAATGGCATGGAATGGCATGGAATGGCATGGAATGGCATGGAATGGCATGGAATGGCATGGAATGGCATGGAATGGCATGGAATGGCATGGAATGGCATGGAATGGCATGGAATGGCATGGAATGGCATGGAATGGCATGGAATGGCATGGAATGGCATGGAATGGCATGGAATGGCATGGAATGGCATGGAATGGCATGGAATGGCATGGAATGGCATGGAATGGCATGGAATGGCATGGAATGGCATGGAATGGCATGGAATGGCATGGCACGGCATGGCACCGGCATGGCACGGCATGGCACCGGCATGGCACGGCATGGCACCGGCATGGCACGGCATGGCACCGGCATGGCACGGCATGGCACCGGCATGGCACGGCATGGCACCGGCATGGCACGGCATGGAATGGCATGGAATGGCATGGAATGGCATGGAATGGCATGGAATGGCATGGAATGGCATGGAATGGCATGGAATGGCATGGAATGCCATGGAATGGCATGGAATGGCATGGAATGGCATGGAATGGCATGGCACCGGCATGGCACGGCATGGCACCGGCATGGAATGGCATGGAATGGCATGGAATGGCATGGAATGGCATGGAATGGCATGGAATGGCATGGAATGGCATGGAATGGCATGGAATGGCATGGAATGGCATGGAACGGCATGGAATGGCATGGCACCGCATGGCACGGCATGGCACCGCATGGCACGGCATGGCACCGGCATGGCACGGCATGGCACCGGCATGGCACGGCATGGCACCGGCATGGCACGGCATGGCACCGGCATGGCACGGCATGGCACGGCATGGCACCGGCATGGCACGGCATGGCACGGCATGGCACCGGCATGGCACGGCATGGCACGGCATGGCACCGGCATGGCACGGCATGGCACCGGCATGGCACGGCATGGCACGGCATTGAATGGCATGGAATGGCATGGAATGGCATGGAATGGCATGGAATGGCATGGAATGGCATGGAATGGCATGGAATGGCATGGAATGGCATGGAATGGCATGGAATGGCATGGAATGGCATGGAATGGCATGGAATGGCATGGAATGGCATGGAATGGCATGGAATGGCATGGAATGGCATGGAATGGCATGGAATGGCATGGAATGGCATGGAATGGCATGGAATGGCATGGAATGGCATGGAATGGCATGGAATGGCATGGAATGGCATGGAATGGCATGGAATGGCATGGAATGGCATGGAATGGCATGGAATGGCATGGAATGGCATGGAATGGCATGGAATGGCATGGAATGGCATGGAATGGCATGGAATGGCATGGAATGGCATGGAATGGCATGGAATGGCATGGAATGGCATGGAATGGCATGGAATGGCATGGAATGGCATGAAATGGCATGGAATGGCATGGAATGGCATGGAATGGCATGGCACCGCATGGCACGGCATGGCACCGCATGGCACGGCATGGCACCGGCATGGCACGGCATGGCACCGGCATGGCACGGCATGGCACCGGCATGGCACGGCATGGCACCGGCATGGCACGGCATGGCACCGGCATGGCACGGCATGGCACCGGCATGGCACGGCATGGCACCGGCATGGCACGGCATGGCACCGGCATGGCACGGCATGGCACCGGCATGGCACCGGCATGGCACGGCATGGCACCGGCATGGCACGGCATGGCACCGGCATGGCACGGCATGGCACCGGCATGGCACGGCATGGCACCGGCATGGCACGGCATGGCACCGGCATGGCACGGCATGGAATGGCATGGCACGGCATGGAATGGCATGGAATGGCATGGAATGGCATGGAATGGCATGGAATGGCATGGAATGGCATGGAATGGCATGGAATGGCATGGAATGGCATGGAATGGCATGGAATGGCATGGAATGGCATGGAATGGCATGGAATGGCATGGAATGGCATGGAATGGCATGGAATGGCATGGAATGGCATGGAATGGCATGGAATGGCATGGAATGGCATGGAATGGCATGGAATGGCATGGAATGGCATGGAATGGCATGGAATGGCATGGAATGGCATGGAATGGCATGGAATGGCATGGAATGGCATGGAATGGCATGGAATGGCATGGAATGGCATGGAATGGCATGGAATGGCATGGAATGGCATGGAATGGCATGGAATGGCATGGAATGGCATGGAATGGCATGGAATGGCATGGAATGGCATGGAATGGCATGGAATGGCATGGCACCGGCATGGCACGGCATGGCACCGGCATGGCACGGCATGGCACCGGCATGGCACGGCATGGCACCGGCATGGCACGGCATGGCACCGGCATGGCACGGCATGGCACCGGCATGGCACGGCATGGCACCGGCATGGCACGGCATGGCACCGGCATGGCACGGCATGGCACCGGCATGGCACGGCATGGCACCGGCATGGCACGGCCTGGCACCGGCATGGCACGGCCTGGCACCGGCATGGCACGGCATGGAATGGCATGGAATGGCATGGAATGGCATGGAATGGCATGGAATGGCATGGAATGGCATGGAATGGCATGGAATGGCATGGAATGGCATGGAATGGCATGGAATGGCATGGAATGGCATGGAATGGCATGGCACGGCATGGCACGGCATGGCACCGGCATGGCACGGCATGGCACCGGCATGGCACGGCATGGCACCGGCATGGCACGGAATGGCACGGCATGGCACCGGCATGTCACGGCATGGCACGGCATTGAATGGCATGGAATGGCACGGCATGGCACGGCATGGCACGGCATGGCACGGCATGGCACCGCATTGAGTGGCATGGAATGGCATGGAATGGCATGGACTGGCATGGACTGGCATGGAATGGCATGGAATGGCATGGAATGGCATGGAATGGCATGGAATGGCATGGAATGGCATGGAATGGCATGGAATGGCATGGAATGGCATGGAATGGCATGGAATGGCATGGAATGGCATGGAATGGCATGGAATGGCATGGAATGGCATGGAATGGCATGGAATGGCATGGAATGGCATGGAATGGCATGGAATGGCATGGAATGGCATGGAATGGCATGGAATGGCATGGAATGGCATGGAATGGCATGGAATGGCATGGAATGGCATGGAATGGCATGGAATGGCATGGAATGGCATGGAATGGCATGGAATGGCATGGAATGGCATGGAATGGCATGGAATGGCATGGAATGGCATGGAATGGCATGGAATGGCATGGAATGGCATGGAATGGCATCGAATGGCATGGAATGGCATGGAATGGCATGGAATGGCATGGAATGGCATGGAATGGCATGGAATGGCATGGAATGGCATGGAATGGCATGGAATGGCATGGAATGGCATGGAATGGCATGGAATGGCATGGCACGGCATGGCACGGCATGGCACCGGCATGGCACGGCATGGCACCGGCATGGCACGGCATGGCACCGGCATGGCACGGAATGGCACGGCATGGCACGGCATTGAATGGCATGGAATGGCATTGAATGGCACGGAATGGCACGGCATGGCACGGCATGGCACGGCATGGCACGGCATGGCACGGCATGGCACGGCATGGCACCGCATTGAGTGGCATGGAATGGCATGGAATGGCATGGACTGGCATGGACTGGCATGGAATGGCATGGAATGGCATGGCCCGGCATGGCACGGCATGGCACGGCATGGCACCGGCATGGCACGGCATGGCACCGGCATGGCACGGCATGGCACCGGCATGGCATGGCATGGCACCGGCATGGCACGGCATGGCACCGGCATGGCACGGCATGGCACCGGCATGGCACGGCATTGAATGGCATGGAATGGCATGGAATGGCATGGAATGGCATGGAATGGCATGGAATGGCATGGCACCGCATGGCACCGCATGGAATGGCATGGCACCGCATGGAATGGCATGGAATGGCATGGAATGGCATGGAATGGCATGGAATGGCATGGAATGGCATGGAATGGCATGGAATGGCATGGAATGGCATGGCACCGCATGGAATGGCATGGCACCGCATGGAATGGCATGGCACCGCATGGCACGGCATGGAATGGCATGGCACCGCATGGCACGGCATGGAATGGCATGGCACCGGCATGGCACGGCATGGCACCGCATGGCACGGCATGGAATGGCATGGCACCGGCATGGCACGGCATGGCACCGCATGGCACCGGCATGGCACGGCATGGCACCGCATGGCACGGCATGGAATGGCATGGCACCGGCATGGCACCGACATGGCATGGCATGGCACGGCATGGCACCGGCATGGCAGGGCATGGCACCGGCATGGCACGGCATGGCACCGCATTGAGTGGCATGGAATGGCATGGAATGGCATGGACTGGGATGGACTGGCATGGAATGGCATGGAATGGCATGGAATGGCATGGAATGGCATGGAATGGCATGGAATGGCATGGAATGGCATGGAATGGCATGGAATGGCATGGAATGGCATGGAATGGCATGGAATGGCATGGAATGGCATGGAATGGCATGGAATGGCATGGAATGGCATGGAATGGCATGGAATGGCATGGAATGGCATGGCACCGCATGGCACGGCATGGCACGGCATGGCACGGCATGGCACCGGCATGGCACGGCATGGCACCGGCATGGCACGGCATGGCACGGCATGGCACCGGCATGGCACGGCATGGCACCGGCATGGCACGGCATGGCACCGGCATGGCACGGCATGGCACGGCATGGCACGGCATGGCACCGGCATGGCACGGCATGGCACGGCATGGAATGGCATGGCACGGCATGGCACGGCATGGAATGGCATGGAATGGCATGGAATGGCATGGAATGGCATGGAATGGCATGGAATGGCATGGAATGGCATGGAATGGCATGGAATGGCATGGAATGGCATGGAATGGCATGGAATGGCATGGAATGGCATGGAATGGCATGGAATGGCATGGAATGGCATGGAATGGCATGGAATGGCATGGAATGGCATGGAATGGCATGGAATGGCATGGAATGGCATGGAATGGCATGGAATGGCATGGAATGGCATGGAATGGCATGGAATGGCATGGAATGGCATGGAATGGCATGGAATGGCATGGAATGGCATGGAATGGCATGGAATGGCATGGAATGGCATGGAATGGCATGGAATGGCATGGAATGGCATGGAATGGCATGGAATGGCATGGAATGGCATGGAATGGCATGGAATGGCATGGAATGGCATGGCACCGCATGGCACGGCATGGCATGGCACGGCATGGCACGGCATGGCACCGGCATGGCACGGCATGGCACCGGCATGGCACGGCATGGCACCGGCATGGCACGGCATGGCACCGGCATGGCACGGCATGGCACCGGCATGGCACGGCATGGCACCGGCATGGCACGGCATGGCACCGGCATGGCACGGCATGGCACCGGCATGGCACGGCATGGCACCGGCATGGCACGGCATGGCACCGGCATGGCACGGCATGGCACCGGCATGGCACGGCATGGCACCGGCATGGCACGGCATGGCACCGGCATGGCACGGCATGGCACCGGCATGGCACGGCATGGCACCGGCATGACACGGCCTGGCACCGGCATGGCACGGCATGGAATGGCATGGAATGGCATGGAATGGCATGGAATGGCATGGAATGGCATGGAATGGCATGGAATGGCATGGAATGGCATGGAATGGCATGGAATGGCATGGAATGGCATGGAATGGCATGGAATGGCATGGAATGGCATGGAATGGCATGGAATGGCATGGAATGGCATGGAATGGCATGGAATGGCATGGAATGGCATGGAATGGCATGGAATGGCATGGAATGGCATGGAATGGCATGGCACGGCATGGCACGGCATGGCACCGGCATGGCACGGCATGGCACCGGCATGGCACGGCATGGCACCGGCATGGCACGGAATGGCACGGCATGGCACCGGCATGTCACGGCATGGCACGGCATTGAATGGCATGGAATGGCATTGAATGGCACGGAATGGCACGGCATGGCACGGCATGGCACGGCATGGCACGGCATGGCACGGCATGGCACCGCATTGAGTGGCATGGAATGGCATGGAATGGCATGGACTGGCATGGACTGGCATGGAATGGCATGGAATGGCATGGCCCGGCATGGCACGGCATGGCACGGCATGGCACCGGCATGGCACGGCATGGCACCGGCATGGCACGGCATGGCACCGGCATGGCATGGCATGGCACCGGCATGGCACGGCATGGCACCGGCATGGCACGGCATGGCACCGGCATGGCACGGCATTGAATGGCATGGAATGGCATGGAATGGCATGGAATGGCATGGAATGGCATGGAATGGCATGGAATGGCATGGAATGGCATGGAATGGCATGGAATGGCATGGAATGGCATGGAATGGCATGGCACCGCATGGCACCGCATGGAATGGCATGGCACCGCATGGAATGGCATGGAATGGCATGGAATGGCATGGAATGGCATGGCACCGCATGGAATGGCATGGCACCGCATGGAATGGCATGGCACCGCATGGCACGGCATGGAATGGCATGGCACGGCATGGAATGGCATGGCACCGCATGGAATGGCATGGCACCGCATGGCACGGCATGGAATGGCATGGCACCGGCATGGCACGGCATGGCACCGCATGGCACCGGCATGGCACGGCATGGCACCGCATGGCACGGCATGGAATGGCATGGCACCGGCATGGCACCGGCATGGCATGGCATGGCACGGCATGGCACCGGCATGGCACGGCATGGCACCGGCATGGCACGGCATGGCACCGCATTGAGTGGCATGGAATGGCATGGAATGGCATGGACTGGGATGGACTGGCACGGAATGGCATGGAATGGCATGGAATGGCATGGAATGGCATGGAATGGCATGGAATGGCATGGAATGGCATGGAATGGCATGGAATGGCATGGAATGGCATGGAATGGCATGGCACCGGCATGGCACGGCATGGCACCGGCATGGCACGGCATGGCACCAGCATGGCACGGCATGGCACCGGCATGGCACGGCATGGCACCGGCATGGCACGGCATGGCACCGGCATGGCACGGCATGGCACCGGCATGGCACGGCATGGCACCGGCATGGCACGGCATGGCACCGGCATGGCACGGCATGGCACCGGCATGGCACGGCATGGCACCGGCATGGCACGGCATGGCACCGGCATGGCACGGCCTGGCACCGGCATGGCACGGCCTGGCACCGGCATGGCACGGCCTGGCACCGGCATGGCACGGCATGGAATGGCATGGAATGGCATGGAATGGCATGGAATGGCATGGAATGGCATGGAATGGCATGGAATGGCATGGAATGGCATGGAATGGCATGGAATGGCATGGAATGGCATGGAATGGCATGGAATGGCATGGAATGGCATGGAATGGCATGGAATGGCATGGCACCGGCATGGCACGGCATGGCACCGGCATGGCACGGCATGGAATGGCATGGAATGGCATGGAATGGCATGGAACGGCATGGAATGGCATGGCACGGCATGGCACCGGCATGGCACGGCATGGCACCGGCATGGCAAGGCATGGCACCGGCATGGCACGGCATGGCACCGGCATGGCACGGCATGGCACCGGCATGGCACGGCATGGCACCGGCATGGCACCGGCATGGCACGGCATGGCACCGGCATGGCACGGCATGGCACCGGCATGGCACGGCATGGCACCGGCATGGCACGGCATGGCACCGGCATGGCACGGCATGGCACCGGCATGGCACGGCATGGCACCGGCATGGCACGGCATGGCACCGGCATGGCACGGCATGGCACCGGCATGGCACGGCATGGCACCGGCATGGCACGGCATGGCACCGGCATGGCACGGCATGGCACCGGCATGGCACGGCATGGCACCGGCATGGCACGGCATGGCACCGGCATGGCACGGCATGGCACCGGCATGGCACGGCATGGCACCGGCATGGCACGGCATGGCACCGGCATGGCACGGCATGGCACCGGCATGGCACGGCATGGCACCGGCATGGCACGGCATGGCACCGGCATGGCACGGCATGGCACCGGCATGGCACGGCATGGCACCGGCATGGCACGGCATGGCACCGGCATGGCACGGCATGGCACGGCATGGCACCGGCATGGCACGGCATGGCACGGCATGGAATGGCATGGAATGGCATGGAATGGCATGGAATGGCATGGAATGGCATGGAATGGCATGGAATGGCATGGAATGGCATGGAATGGCATGGAATGGCATGGAATGGCATGGAATGGCATGGAATGGCATGGAATGGCATGGAATGGCATGGAATGGCATGGAATGGCATGGAATGGCATGGAATGGCATGGAATGGCATGGAATGGCATGGAATGGCATGGAATGGCATGGAATGACATGGAATGGCATGGAATGCCATGGCACCGCATGGCACGGCATGGCACGGCATGGCACGGCATGGCACCGGCATGGCACGGCGTGGCACCGGCATGGCACGGCATGGCACGGCATGGCACCGGCATGGCACGGCATGGCACCGGCATGGCACGGCATGGCACCGGCATGGCACGGCATGGCACCGGCATGGCACGGCATGGCACCGGCATGGCACGGCATGGCACCGGCATGGCACGGCATGGAATGGCATGGAATGGCATGGAATGGCATGGAATGGCATGGAATGGCATGGAATGGCATGGAATGGCATGGAATGGCATGGAATGGCATGGAATGGCATGGAATGGCATGGAATGGCATGGAATGGCATGGAATGGCATGGAATGGCATGGAATGGCATGGAATGGCATGGAATGGCATGGAATGGCATGGAATGGCATGGAATGGCATGGAATGGCATGAAATGGCATGGAATGGCATGGAATGGCATGGAATGGCATGGAATGGCATGGAATGGCATGGAATGGCATGGAATGGCATGGAATGGCATGGAATGGCATGGAATGGCATGGAATGGCATGGAATGACATGGAATGGCATGGAATGGCATGGCACCGCATGGCACGGCATGGCACGGCATGGCACGGCATGGCACGGCATGGCACCGGCATGGCACGGCGTGGCACCGGCATGGCACGGCATGGCACGGCATGGCACCGGCATGGCACGGCATGGCACCGGCATGGCACGGCATGGCACCGGCATGGCACGGCATGGCACCGGCATGGCACGGCATGGCACCGGCATGGCACGGCATTGAATGGCATGGAATGGCATGGAATGGCATGGAATGGCATGGAATGGCATGGAATGGCATGGAATGGCATGGAATGGCATGGAATGGCATGGAATGGCATGGCACGGCATGGCACCGGCATGGCACGGCATGGCACCGGCATGGCACGGCATGGCACCGGCATGGCACGGCATGGCACCGGCATGGCACGGCATGGCACGGCATGGCACCGGCATGGCACGGCATGGCACGGCATGGAATGGCATGGAATGGCATGGAATGGCATGGAATGGCATGGAATGGCATGGAATGGCATGGAATGGCATGGAATGGCATGGAATGGCATGGAATGGCATGGCACCGGCATGGCACGGCATGGCACCGGCATGGCACGGCATGGCACCGGCATGGCACGGCATGGCACCGGCATGGCACGGCATGGCACCGGCATGGCACGGCATGGCACCGGCATGGCACGGCATGGCACCGGCATGGCACGGCATGGCACCGGCATGGCACGGCATGGCACCGGCATGGCACGGCATGGCACCGGCATGGCACGGCATGGCACCGGCATGGCACGGCATGGCACCGGCATGGCACGGCATGGCACCGGCATGGCACGGCATGGCACCGGCATGGCACGGCCTGGCACCGGCATGGCACGGCCTGGCACCGGCATGGCACCGGCATGGAATGGCATGGAATGGCATGGAATGGCATGGAATGGCATGGAATGGCATGGAATGGCATGGAATGGCATGGAATGGCATGGAATGGCATGGAATGGCATGGAATGGCATGGAATGGCATGGAATGGCATGGAATGGCATGGAATGGCATGGAATGGCATGGAATGGCATGGAATGGCATGGAATGGCATGGAATGGCATGGAATGGCATGGAATGGCATGGAATGGCATGGAATGGCATGGAATGGCATGGAATGGCATGGAATGGCATGGAATGGCATGGAATGGCATGGAATGGCATGGAATGGCATGGAATGGCATGGAATGGCATGGAATGGCATGGAATGGCATGGAATGGCATGGAATGGCATGGAATGGCATGGAATGGCATGGAATGGCATGGAATGGCATGGAATGGCATGGAATGGCATGGAATGGCATGGAATGGCATGGAATGGCATGGAATGGCATGGAATGGCATGGAATGGCATGGAATGGCATGGAATGGCATGGAATGGCATGGAATGGCATGGAATGGCATGGAATGGCATGGAATGGCATGGAATGGCATGGCACCGGCATGGCACGGCATGGCACCGGCATGGCACGGCATGGCACCGGCATGGCACGGCATGGCACCGGCATGGCACGGCATGGCACCGGCATGGCACGGCATGGCACCGGCATGGCACGGCATGGCACCGGCATGGCACGGCATGGCACCGGCATGGCACGGCATGGCACCGGCATGGCACGGCATGGCACCGGCATGGCACCGGCATGGCACGGCATGGCACCGGCATGGCACGGCATGGCACCGGCATGGCACGGCATGGCACCGGCATGGCACGGCCTGGCACCGGCATGGCACGGCCTGGCACCGGCATGGCACCGGCATGGCACGGCATGGAATGGCATGGAATGGCATGGAATGGCATGGAATGGCATGGAATGGCATGGCACCGGCATGGCACGGCATGGCACCGGCATGGCACGGCATGGCACCGACATGGCACCGGCATGGCACCGGCATGGCACGGCATGGCACCGGCATGGCACGGCATGGCACCGGCATGGCACGGCATGGCACCGGCATGGCACGGCATGGCACCGGCATGGCACGGCATGGCACCGGCATGGCACGGCATGGCACCGGCATGGCACGGCATGGCACCGGCATGGCACGGCATGGCACCGGCATGGCACGGCATGGCACCGGCATGGCACGGCATGGAATGGCATGGAATGGCATGGAATGGCATGGAATGGCATGGAATGGCATGGAATGGCATGGAATGGCATGGAATGGCATGGAATGGCATGGAATGGCATGGAATGGCATGGAATGGCATGGAATGGCATGGAATGGCATGGAATGGCATGGAATGGCATGGAATGGCATGGAATGGCATGGAATGGCATGGAATGGCATGGAATGGCATGGAATGGCATGGAATGGCATGGAATGGCATGGAATGGCATGGAATGGCATGGAATGGCATGGAATGACATGGAATGGCATGGAATGGCATGGCACCGCATGGCACGGCATGGCACGGCATGGCACGGCATGGCACGGCATGGCACCGGCATGGCACGGCGTGGCACCGGCATGGCACGGCATGGCACGGCATGGCACCGGCATGGCACGGCATGGCACCGGCATGGCACGGCATGGCACCGGCATGGCACGGCATGGCACCGGCATGGAACGGCATGGCACCGGCATGGCACGGCATGGCACCGGCATGGCACGGCATGGCACCGGCATGGCACGGCATGGCACGGCATTGAATGGCATGGAATGGCATGGAATGGCATGGAATGGCATGGAATGGCATGGAATGGCATGGAATGACATGGAATGGCATGGAATGGCATGGAATGGCATGGAATGGCATGGAATGGCATGGAACGGCATGGCACGGCATGGCACCGGCATGGCACGGCATGGCACCGGCATGGCACGGCATGGCACGGCATGGCACCGGCATGGCACGGCATGGCACCGGCATGGCACGGCATTGAATGGCATGGAATGGCATGGAATGGCATGGAATGGCATGGAATGGCATGGAATGGCATGGAATGGCATGGAATGGCATGGAATGGCATGGAATGGCATGGAATGGCATGGAATGGCATGGAATGGCATGGGATGGCATGGAATGGCATGGAATGGCATGGCACCGCATGGCACGGCATGGCACGGCATGGCACGGCATGGCACGGCATGGCACCGGCGTGGCACGGCGTGGCACCGGCATGGCACGGCATGGCACGGCATGGCACCGGCATGGCACGGCATGGCACCGGCATGGCACGGCATGGCACCGGCATGGCACGGCATGGCACCGGCATGGCACGGCATGGCACCGGCATGGCACGGCATTGAATGGCATGGAATGGCATGGAATGGCATGGAATGGCATGGAATGACATGGAATGGCATGGAATGGCATGGCACGGCATGGCACCGGCATGGCACGGCATGGCACCGGCATGGCACGGCATGGCACCGGCATGGCACGGCATGGCACCGGCATGGCACGGCATGGCACGGCATGGCACCGGCATGGCACGGCATGGCACGGCATGGAATGGCATGGAATGGCATGGAATGGCATGGAATGACATGGAATGGCATGGAATGGCATGGAATGGCATGGAATGGCATGGAATGGCATGGAACGGCATGGCACGGCATGGCACCGGCATGGCACGGCATGGCACCGGCATGGCACGGCATGGCACGGCATGGCACCGGCATGGCACGGCATGGCACCGGCATGGCACGGCATTGAATGGCATGGAATGGCATGGAATGGCATGGAATGGCATGGAATGGCATGGAATGGCATGGAATGGCATGGAATGGCATGGAATGGCATGGAATGGCATGGAATGGCATGGAATGGCATGGAATGGCATGGAATGGCATGGAATGGCATGGGATGGCATGGAATGGCATGGAATGGCATGGCACCGCATGGCACGGCATGGCACGGCATGGCACGGCATGGCACGGCATGGCACCGGCGTGGCACGGCGTGGCACCGGCATGGCACGGCATGGCACGGCATGGCACCGGCATGGCACGGCATGGCACCGGCATGGCACGGCATGGCACCGGCATGGCACGGCATGGCACCGGCATGGCACGGCATGGCACCGGCATGGCACGGCATTGAATGGCATGGAATGGCATGGAATGGCATGGAATGGCATGGAATGGCATGGAATGACATGGAATGGCATGGAATGGCATGGCACGGCATGGCACCGGCATGGCACGGCATGGCACCGGCATGGCACGGCATGGCACCGGCATGGCACGGCATGGCACCGGCATGGCACGGCATGGCACGGCATGGCACCGGCATGGCACGGCATGGCACGGCATGGAATGGCATGGAATGGCATGGAATGGCATGGAATGGCATGGAATGGCATGGAATGGCATGGAATGGCATGGAATGGCATGGAATGGCATGGAATGGCATGGAATGGCATGGCACCGGCATGGCACGGCATGGCACCGGCATGGCACGGCATGGCACGGCATGGCACCGGCATGGCACGGCATGGCACCGGCATGGCACGGCATGGCACCGGCATGGCACGGCATGGCACCGGCATGGCACGGCATGGCACCGGCATGGCACGGCATGGCACCGGCATGGCACGGCATGGCACCGGCATGGCACCGGCATGGCACGGCATGGCACCGGCATGGCACGGCATGGCACCGGCATGGCACGGCATGGCACCGGCATGGCACGGCCTGGCACCGGCATGGCACGGCCTGGCACCGGCATGGCACCGGCATGGCACGGCATGGAATGGCATGGAATGGCATGGAATGGCATGGAATGGCATGGAATGGCATGGAATGGCATGGAATGGCATGGAATGGCATGGAATGGCATGGAATGGCATGGAATGGCATGGAATGGCATGGAATGGCATGGAATGGCATGGAATGGCATGGAATGGCATGGAATGGCATGGAATGGCATGGAATGGCATGGAATGGCATGGAATGGCATGGAATGGCATGGAATGGCATGGAATGGCATGGAATGGCATGGAATGGCATGGAATGGCATGGAATGGCATGGAATGGCATGGAATGGCATGGAATGGCATGGAATGGCATGGAATGGCATGGAATGGCATGGAATGGCATGGAATGGCATGGAATGGCATGGAATGGCATGGAATGGCATGGAATGGCATGGAATGGCATGGAATGGCATGGAATGGCATGGAATGGCATGGAATGGCATGGAATGGCATGGAATGGCATGGAATGGCATGGAATGGCATGGAATGGCATGGCACCGGCATGGCACGGCATGGCACCGGCATGGCACGGCATGGCACCGGCATGGCACGGCATGGCACCGGCATGGCACGGCATGGCACCGGCATGGCACGGCATGGCACCGGCATGGCACGGCATGGCACCGGCATGGCACGGCATGGCACCGGCATGGCACGGCATGGCACCGGCATGGCACGGCATGGCACCGGCATGGCACGGCATGGCACCGGCATGGCACGGCATGGCACCGGCATGGCACGGCATGGCACCGGCATGGCACGGCATGGCACCGGCATGGCACGGCATGGCACGGCATGGCACCGGCATGGCACGGCATGGCACCGGCATGGCACGGCATTGAATGGCATGGAATGGCATGGAATGGCATGGAATGGCATGGAATGGCATGGAATGGCATGGAATGGCATGGAATGGCATGGAATGGCATGGGATGGCATGGAATGGCATGGAATGGCATGGAATGGCATGGAATGGCATGGAATGGCATGGAATGGCATGGAATGGCATGGAATGGCATGGAATGGCATGAAATGGCATGGAATGGCATGGAATGGCATGGAATGGCATGGAATGGCATGGAATGGCATGGAATGGCATGGAATGGCATGGAATGGCATGGAATGGCATGGAATGGCATGGAATGGCATGGAATGGCATGGAATGGCATGGAATGGCATGGAATGGCATGGAATGGCATGGAATGGCATGGAATGGCATGGAATGGCATGGAATGGCATGGAATGGCATGGAATGGCATGGAATGGCATGGAATGGCATGGAATGGCATGGAATGGCATGGAATGGCATGGAATGGCATGGAATGGCATGGAATGGCATGGAATGGCATGGAATGGCATGGCACCGCATGGCACGGCATGGCACCGGCATGGCACGGCATGGCACCGGCATGGCACGGCATGGCACCGGCATGGCACGGCATGGCACCGGCATGGCACGGCATGGCACCGGCATGGCACGGCATGGAATGGCATGGCACGGCATGGAATGGCATGGAATGGCATGGAATGGCATGGAATGGCATGGAATGGCATGGAATGGAATGGAATGGCATGGAATGGCATGGAATGCCATGGAATGGCATGGAATGGCATGGAATGGCATGGCACGGCATGGCACCGGCATGGCACGGCATGGCACCGGCATGGCACGGCATGGCACCGGCATGGCACGGCATGGCACCGGCATGGCACGGCATGGCACCGGCATGGAATGGCATGGAATGGCATGGAATGGCATGGAATGGCATGGAATGGCATGGAATGGCATGGAATGGCATGGAATGGCATGGAATGGCATGGAATGGCATGGAATGGCATGGAATGGCATGGAATGGCATGGAATGGCATGGAATGGCATGGAATGGCATGGAATGGCATGGAATGGCATGGAATGGCATGGAATGGCATGGAATGGCATGGAATGGCATGGAATGGCATGGAATGGCATGGAATGGCATGGAATGGCATGGAATGGCATGGAATGGCATGGAATGGCATGGAATGGCATGGAATGGCATGGAATGGCATGGAATGGCATGGAATGGCATGGAATGGCATGGAATGGCATGGAATGGCATGGAATGGCATGGAATGGCATGGAATGGCATGGCACGGCATGGCACCGGCATGGCACGGCATGGCACCGGCATGGCACGGCATGGCACCGGCATGGCACGGCATGGCACCGGCATGGAACGGCATGGCACCGGCATGGCACGGCATGGCACCGGCATGGCACGGCATGGCACCGGCATGGCACGGCATGGCACGGCATTGAATGGCATGGAATGGCATGGAATGGCATGGAATGGCATGGAATGGCATGGAATGGCATGGAATGACATGGAATGGCATGGAATGGCATGGAATGGCATGGAATGGCATGGAACGGCATGGCACGGCATGGCACCGGCATGGCACGGCATGGCACCGGCATGGCACGGCATGGCACGGCATGGCACCGGCATGGCACGGCATGGCACCGGCATGGCACGGCATTGAATGGCATGGAATGGCATGGAATGGCATGGAATGGCATGGAATGGCATGGAATGGCATGGAATGGCATGGAATGGCATGGAATGGCATGGAATGGCATGGAATGGCATGGAATGGCATGGGATGGCATGGAATGGCATGGAATGGCATGGAATGGCATGGAATGGCATGGAATGGCATGGAATGGCATGGAATGGCATGGAATGGCATGAAATGGCATGGAATGGCATGGAATGGCATGGAATGGCATGGAATGGCATGGAATGGCATGGAATGGCATGGAATGGCATGGAATGGCATGGAATGGCATGGAATGGCATGGAATGGCATGGAATGGCATGGAATGGCATGGAATGGCATGGAATGGCATGGAATGGCATGGAATGGCATGGAATGGCATGGAATGGCATGGAATGGCATGGAATGGCATGGAATGGCATGGAATGGCATGGAATGGCATGGAATGGCATGGAATGGCATGGAATGGCATGGAATGGCATGGAATGGCATGGAATGGCATGGAATGGCATGGAATGGCATGGAATGGCATGGAATGGCATGGAATGGCATGGAATGGCATGGAATGGCATGGAATGGCATGGAATGGCATGGAATGGCATGGAATGGCATGGAATGGCATGGAATGGCATGGAATGGCATGGCACCGCATGGCACGGCATGGCACCGGCATGGCACGGCATGGCACCGGCATGGCACGGCATGGCACCGACATGGCACGGCATGGCACCGGCATGGCACGGCATGGCACCGGCATGGCACGGCATGGCACCGACATGGCACGGCATGGCACCGGCATGGCACGGCATGGCACCGGCATGGCACGGCATGGAATGGCATGGCACGGCATGGAATGGCATGGAATGCCATGGAATGGCATGGAATGGCATGGAATGGCATGGAATGGCATGGCACCGGCATGGCACGGCATGGCACCGGCATGGAATGGCATGGAATGGCATGGAATGGCATGGAATGGCATGGAATGGCATGGAATGGCATGGAATGGCATGGAATGGCATGGAATGGCATGGAATGGCATGGAATGGCATGGAATGGCATGGAACGGCATGGAATGGCATGGCACCGCATAGCACGGCATGGCACCGCATGGCACGGCATGGCACCGGCATGGCACGGCATGGCACCGGCATGGCATGGAATGGCATGGAATGGCATGGAATGGCATGGAATGGCATGGAATGGCATGGAATGCCATGGAATGGCATGGAATGGCATGGAATGGCATGGCACCGGCATGGCACGGCATGGCACCGGCATGGAATGGCATGGAATGGCATGGAATGGCATGGAATGGCATGGAATGGCATGGAATGGCATGGAATGCCATGGAATGGCATGGAATGGCATGGAATGGCATGGAATGGCATGGAATGGCATGGAATGGCATGGAATGGCATGGAATGGCATGGAATGGCATGGAATGGCATGGCACCGCATGGCACGGCATGGCACCGGCATGGCACGGCATGGCACCGGCATGGCACGGCATGGCACCGACATGGCACGGCATGGCACCGGCATGGCACGGCATGGCACCGGCATGGCACGGCATGGAATGGCATGGCACGGCATGGAATGGCATGGAATGGCATGGAATGGCATGGAATGGCATGGAATGGCATGGAATGGCATGGAATGGCATGGAATGGCATGGAATGGCATGGAATGGCATGGAATGCCATGGAATGCCATGGAATGGCATGGAATGGCATGGAATGGCATGGCACCGGCATGGCACGGCATGGAATGGCATGGAATGGCATGGAATGGCATGGAATGGCATGGAATGGCATGGAATGGCATGGAATGGCATGGAATGGCATGGAATGGCATGGAATGGCATGGAATGGCATGGAATGGCATGGAATGGCATGGAATGGCATGGAACGGCATGGAATGGCATGGAACGGCATGGAATGGCATGGCACCGCATGGCACGGCATGGCACCGCATGGCACGGCATGGCACCGGCATGGCACGGCATGGCACCGGCATGGCACGGCATGGCACCGGCATGGCACGGCATGGCACCGGCATGGCACGGCATGGCACGGCATGGCACCGGCATGGCACGGCATGGCACGGCATGGCACCGGCATGGCACGGCATGGCACGGCATGGCACCGGCATGGCACGGCATGGCACCGGCATGGCACGGCATGGCACGGCATTGAATGGCATGGAATGGCATGGAATGGCATGGAATGGCATGGAATGGCATGGAATGGCATGGAATGGCATGGAATGGCATGGAATGGCATGGAATGGCATGGAATGGCATGGAATGGCATGGAATGGCATGGAATGGCATGGAATGGCATGGAATGGCATGGAATGGCATGGAATGGCATGGAATGGCATGGAATGGCATGGAATGGCATGGAATGGCATGGAATGGCATGGAATGGCATGGAATGGCATGGAATGGCATGGAATGGCATGGAATGGCATGGAATGGCATGGAATGGCATGGAATGGCATGGAATGGCATGGAATGGCATGGAATGGCATGGAATGGCATGGAATGGCATGGAATGGCATGGAATGGCATGGAATGGCATGGAATGGCATGGAATGGCATGGAATGGCATGGAATGGCATGGAATGGCATGGAATGGCATGGAATGGCATGGAATGGCATGGAATGGCATGGAATGGCATGGAATGGCATGGAATGGCATGGAATGGCATGGAATGGCATGGAATGGCATGGAATGGCATGGAATGGCATGGAATGGCATGGAATGGCATGGAATGGCATGGAATGGCATGGAATGGCATGGAATGGCATGGAATGGCATGGAATGGCATGGAATGGCATGGAATGGCATGGAATGGCATGGAATGGCATGGAATGGCATGGAATGGCATGGAATGGCATGGAATGGCATGGAATGGCATGGAATGGCATGGAATGGCATGGAATGGCATGGAATGGCATGGAATGGCATGGAATGGCATGGAATGGCATGGAATGGCATGGAATGGCATGGAATGGCATGGAATGGCATGGAATGGCATGGAATGGCATGGAATGGCATGGAATGGCATGGAATGGCATGGAATGGCATGGAATGGCATGGAATGGCATGGAATGGCATGGAATGGCATGGAATGACATGGAATGGCATGGAATGGCATGGCACCGCATGGCACGGCATGGCACGGCATGGCACGGCATGGCACCGGCATGGCACGGCGTGGCACCGGCATGGCACGGCATGGCACGGCATGGCACCGGCATGGCACGGCATGGCACCGGCATGGCACGGCATGGCACCGGCATGGCACGGCATGGCACCGGCATGGAACGGCATGGCACCGGCATGGCACGGCATGGCACCGGCATGGCACGGCATGGCACCGGCATGGCACGGCATGGAATGGCATGGAATGGCATGGAATGGCATGGAATGGCATGGAATGGCATGGAATGGCATGGAATGGCATGGAATGGCATGGAATGGCATGGAATGGCATGGAATGGCATGGAATGGCATGGAATGGCATGGAATGGCATGGAATGGCATGGAATGGCATGGAATGGCATGGAATGGCATGGAATGGCATGGAATGGCATGGAATGGCATGGAATGGCATGGAATGGCATGGAATGGCATGGAATGGCATGGAATGGCATGGAATGGCATGGAATGGCATGGAATGGCATGGAATGGCATGGAATGGCATGGAATGGCATGGAATGGCATGGAATGGCATGGAATGACATGGAATGGCATGGAATGGCATGGCACCGCATGGCACGGCATGGCACGGCATGGCACGGCATGGCACGGCATGGCACCGGCATGGCACGGCGTGGCACCGGCATGGCACGGCATGGCACGGCATGGCACCGGCATGGCACGGCATGGCACCGGCATGGCACGGCATGGCACCGGCATGGCACGGCATGGCACCGGCATGGAACGGCATGGCACCGGCATGGCACGGCATGGCACCGGCATGGCACGGCATGGCACCGGCATGGCACGGCATGGCACGGCATTGAATGGCATGGAATGGCATGGAATGGCATGGAATGGCATGGAATGGCATGGAATGGCATGGAATGACATGGAATGGCATGGAATGGCATGGAATGGCATGGAATGGCATGGAATGGCATGGAACGGCATGGCACGGCATGGCACCGGCATGGCACGGCATGGCACCGGCATGGCACCGGCATGGCACGGCATGGCACGGCATGGCACCGGCATGGCACGGCATGGCACCGGCATGGCACGGCATTGAATGGCATGGAATGGCATGGAATGGCATGGAATGGCATGGAATGGCATGGAATGGCATGGAATGGCATGGAATGGCATGGAATGGCATGGAATGGCATGGAATGGCATGGAATGGCATGGGATGGCATGGAATGGCATGGAATGGCATGGAATGGCATGGAATGGCATGGAATGGCATGGAATGGCATGGAATGGCATGGAATGGCATGAAATGGCATGGAATGGCATGGAATGGCATGGAATGGCATGGAATGGCATGGAATGGCATGGAATGGCATGGAATGGCATGGAATGGCATGGGATGGCATGGAATGGCATGGAATGGCATGGAATGGCATGGAATGGCATGGAATGGCATGGAATGGCATGGAATGGCATGGAATGGCATGGAATGGCATGAAATGGCATGGAATGGCATGGAATGGCATGGAATGGCATGGAATGGCATGGAATGGCATGGAATGGCATGGAATGGCATGGAATGGCATGGAATGGCATGGAATGGCATGGAATGGCATGGAATGGCATGGAATGGCATGGAATGGCATGGAATGGCATGGAATGGCATGGAATGGCATGGAATGGCATGGAATGGCATGGAATGGCATGGAATGGCATGGAATGGCATGGAATGGCATGGAATGGCATGGAATGGCATGGAATGGCATGGAATGGCATGGAATGGCATGGCACCGCATGGCACGGCATGGCACCGGCATGGCACGGCATGGCACCGGCATGGCACGGCATGGCACCGGCATGGCACGGCATGGCACCGGAATGGCACGGCATGGCACCGGCATGGCACCGGCATGGCACGGCATGGCACCGGCATGGCACGGCATGGCACCGACATGGCACGGCATGGCACCGGCATGGCACGGCATGGCACCGGCATGGCACGGCATGGAATGGCATGGCACGGCATGGAATGGCATGGAATGGCATGGAATGGCATGGAATGGCATGGAATGGCATGGAATGGCATGGAATGGCATGGAATGGCATGGAATGGCATGGAATGGCATGGAATGCCATGGAATGCCATGGAATGGCATGGAATGGCATGGAATGGCATGGCACCGGCATGGCACGGCATGGAATGGCATGGAATGGCATGGAATGGCATGGAATGGCATGGAATGGCATGGAATGGCATGGAATGGCATGGAATGGCATGGAATGGCATGGAATGGCATGGAATGACATGGAATGGCATGGAATGGCATGGCACCGCATGGCACGGCATGGCACGGCATGGCACGGCATGGCACGGCATGGCACCGGCATGGCACGGCGTGGCACCGGCATGGCACGGCATGGCACGGCATGGCACCGGCATGGCACGGCATGGCACCGGCATGGCATGGAATGGCATGGAATGGCATGGAATGGCATGGAATGGCATGGAATGGCATGGAATGCCATGGAATGGCATGGAATGGCATGGAATGGCATGGCACCGGCATGGCACGGCATGGCACCGGCATGGAATGGCATGGAATGGCATGGAATGGCATGGAATGGCATGGAATGGCATGGAATGGCATGGAATGGCATGGAATGGCATGGAATGGCATGGAATGGCATGGAATGGCATGGAATGGCATGGAATGGCATGGAATGGCATGGAATGGCATGGAATGGCATGGAATGGCATGGAATGGCATGGAATGGCATGGCACCGCATGGCACGGCATGGCACCGGCATGGCACGGCATGGCACCGGCATGGCACGGCATGGCACCGACATGGCACGGCATGGCACCGGCATGGCACGGCATGGCACCGGCATGGCACGGCATGGAATGGCATGGCACGGCATGGAATGGCATGGAATGGCATGGAATGGCATGGAATGGCATGGAATGGCATGGAATGGCATGGAATGGCATGGAATGGCATGGAATGGCATGGAATGGCATGGAATGCCATGGAATGCCATGGAATGGCATGGAATGGCATGGAATGGCATGGCACCGGCATGGCACGGCATGGAATGGCATGGAATGGCATGGAATGGCATGGAATGGCATGGAATGGCATGGAATGGCATGGAATGGCATGGAATGGCATGGAATGGCATGGAATGGCATGGAATGGCATGGAATGGCATGGAATGGCATGGAATGGCATGGAACGGCATGGAATGGCATGGAACGGCATGGAATGGCATGGCACCGCATGGCACGGCATGGCACCGCATGGCACGGCATGGCACCGGCATGGCACGGCATGGCACCGGCATGGCACGGCATGGCACCGGCATGGCACGGCATGGCACCGGCATGGCACGGCATGGCACGGCATGGCACCGGCATGGCACGGCATGGCACGGCATGGCACCGGCATGGCACGGCATGGCACGGCATGGCACCGGCATGGCACGGCATGGCACCGGCATGGCACGGCATGGCACGGCATTGAATGGCATGGAATGGCATGGAATGGCATGGAATGGCATGGAATGGCATGGAATGGCATGGAATGGCATGGAATGGCATGGAATGGCATGGAATGGCATGGAATGGCATGGAATGGCATGGAATGGCATGGAATGGCATGGAATGGCATGGAATGGCATGGAATGGCATGGAATGGCATGGAATGGCATGGAATGGCATGGAATGGCATGGAATGGCATGGAATGGCATGGAATGGCATGGAATGGCATGGAATGGCATGGAATGGCATGGAATGGCATGGAATGGCATGGAATGGCATGGAATGGCATGGAATGGCATGGAATGGCATGGAATGGCATGGAATGGCATGGAATGGCATGGAATGGCATGGAATGGCATGGAATGGCATGGAATGGCATGGAATGGCATGGAATGGCATGGAATGGCATGGAATGGCATGGAATGGCATGGAATGGCATGGAATGGCATGGAATGGCATGGAATGGCATGGAATGGCATGGAATGGCATGGAATGGCATGGAATGGCATGGAATGGCATGGAATGGCATGGAATGGCATGGAATGGCATGGAATGGCATGGAATGGCATGGAATGGCATGGAATGGCATGGAATGGCATGGAATGGCATGGAATGGCATGGAATGGCATGGAATGGCATGGAATGGCATGGAATGGCATGGAATGGCATGGAATGGCATGGAATGGCATGGAATGGCATGGAATGGCATGGAATGGCATGGAATGGCATGGAATGGCATGGAATGGCATGGAATGGCATGGAATGGCATGGAATGGCATGGAATGGCATGGAATGGCATGGAATGGCATGGAATGGCATGGAATGGCATGGAATGGCATGGAATGGCATGGAATGGCATGGAATGGCATGGAATGGCATGGAATGGCATGGAATGGCATGGAATGGCATGGAATGGCATGGAATGGCATGGAATGGCATGGAATGACATGGAATGGCATGGAATGGCATGGCACCGCATGGCACGGCATGGCACGGCATGGCACGGCATGGCACCGGCATGGCACGGCGTGGCACCGGCATGGCACGGCATGGCACGGCATGGCACCGGCATGGCACGGCATGGCACCGGCATGGCACGGCATGGCACCGGCATGGCACGGCATGGCACCGGCATGGAACGGCATGGCACCGGCATGGCACGGCATGGCACCGGCATGGCACGGCATGGCACCGGCATGGCACGGCATGGAATGGCATGGAATGGCATGGAATGGCATGGAATGGCATGGAATGGCATGGAATGGCATGGAATGGCATGGAATGGCATGGAATGGCATGGAATGGCATGGAATGGCATGGAATGGCATGGAATGGCATGGAATGGCATGGAATGGCATGGAATGGCATGGAATGGCATGGAATGGCATGGAATGGCATGGAATGGCATGGAATGGCATGGAATGGCATGGAATGGCATGGAATGGCATGGAATGGCATGGAATGGCATGGAATGGCATGGAATGGCATGGAATGGCATGGAATGGCATGGAATGGCATGGAATGGCATGGAATGACATGGAATGGCATGGAATGGCATGGCACCGCATGGCACGGCATGGCACGGCATGGCACGGCATGGCACGGCATGGCACCGGCATGGCACGGCGTGGCACCGGCATGGCACGGCATGGCACGGCATGGCACCGGCATGGCACGGCATGGCACCGGCATGGCACGGCATGGCACCGGCATGGCACGGCATGGCACCGGCATGGAACGGCATGGCACCGGCATGGCACGGCATGGCACCGGCATGGCACGGCATGGCACCGGCATGGCACGGCATGGCACGGCATTGAATGGCATGGAATGGCATGGAATGGCATGGAATGGCATGGAATGGCATGGAATGGCATGGAATGACATGGAATGGCATGGAATGGCATGGAATGGCATGGAATGGCATGGAATGGCATGGAACGGCATGGCACGGCATGGCACCGGCATGGCACGGCATGGCACCGGCATGGCACGGCATGGCACGGCATGGCACCGGCATGGCACGGCATGGCACGGCATGGCACCGGCATGGCACGGCATGGCACCGGCATGGCACGGCATTGAATGGCATGGAATGGCATGGAATGGCATGGAATGGCATGGAATGGCATGGAATGGCATGGAATGGCATGGAATGGCATGGAATGGCATGGAATGGCATGGAATGGCATGGAATGGCATGGAATGGCATGGGATGGCATGGAATGGCATGGAATGGCATGGAATGGCATGGAATGGCATGGAATGGCATGGAATGGCATGGAATGGCATGGAATGGCATGAAATGGCATGGAATGGCATGGAATGGCATGGAATGGCATGGAATGGCATGGAATGGCATGGAATGGCATGGAATGGCATGGAATGGCATGGGATGGCATGGAATGGCATGGAATGGCATGGAATGGCATGGAATGGCATGGAATGGCATGGAATGGCATGGAATGGCATGGAATGGCATGGAATGGCATGAAATGGCATGGAATGGCATGGAATGGCATGGAATGGCATGGAATGGCATGGAATGGCATGGAATGGCATGGAATGGCATGGAATGGCATGGAATGGCATGGAATGGCATGGAATGGCATGGAATGGCATGGAATGGCATGGAATGGCATGGAATGGCATGGAATGGCATGGAATGGCATGGAATGGCATGGAATGGCATGGAATGGCATGGAATGGCATGGAATGGCATGGAATGGCATGGAATGGCATGGAATGGCATGGCACCGCATGGCACGGCATGGCACCGGCATGGCACGGCATGGCACCGGCATGGCACGGCATGGCACCGGCATGGCACGGCATGGCACCGGCATGGCACGGCATGGCACCGGCATGGCACGGCATGGAATGGCATGGCACGGCATGGAATGGCATGGAATGGCATGGAATGGCATGGAATGGCATGGAATGGCATGGAATGGAATGGAATGGCATGGAATGGCATGGAATGCCATGGAATGGCATGGAATGGCATGGAATGGCATGGCACGGCATGGCACCGGCATGGCACGGCATGGCACCGGCATGGCACGGCATGGCACCGGCATGGCACGGCATGGCACCGGCATGGAATGGCATGGAATGGCATGGAATGGCATGGAATGGCATGGAATGGCATGGAATGGCATGGAATGGCATGGAATGGCATGGAATGGCATGGAATGGCATGGAATGGCATGGAATGGCATGGAATGGCATGGAATGGCATGGAATGGCATGGAATGGCATGGAATGGCATGGAATGGCATGGAATGGCATGGAATGGCATGGAATGGCATGGAATGGCATGGAATGGCATGGAATGGCATGGAATGGCATGGAATGGCATGGAATGGCATGGAATGGCATGGAATGGCATGGAATGGCATGGAATGGCATGGAATGGCATGGAATGGCATGGAATGGCATGGAATGGCATGGAATGGCATGGAATGGCATGGAATGGCATGGAATGGCATGGAATGGCATGGAATGGCATGGCACGGCATGGCACCGGCATGGCACGGCATGGCACCGGCATGGCACGGCATGGCACCGGCATGGCACGGCATGGCACCGGCATGGAACGGCATGGCACCGGCATGGCACGGCATGGCACCGGCATGGCACGGCATGGCACCGGCATGGCACGGCATGGCACGGCATTGAATGGCATGGAATGGCATGGAATGGCATGGAATGGCATGGAATGGCATGGAATGGCATGGAATGACATGGAATGGCATGGAATGGCATGGAATGGCATGGAATGGCATGGAACGGCATGGCACGGCATGGCACCGGCATGGCACGGCATGGCACCGGCATGGCACGGCATGGCACGGCATGGCACCGGCATGGCACGGCATGGCACCGGCATGGCACGGCATTGAATGGCATGGAATGGCATGGAATGGCATGGAATGGCATGGAATGGCATGGAATGGCATGGAATGGCATGGAATGGCATGGAATGGCATGGAATGGCATGGAATGGCATGGGATGGCATGGAATGGCATGGAATGGCATGGAATGGCATGGAATGGCATGGAATGGCATGGAATGGCATGAAATGGCATGGAATGGCATGGAATGGCATGGAATGGCATGGAATGGCATGGAATGGCATGGAATGGCATGGAATGGCATGGAATGGCATGGAATGGCATGGAATGGCATGGAATGGCATGGAATGGCATGGAATGGCATGGAATGGCATGGAATGGCATGGAATGGCATGGAATGGCATGGAATGGCATGGAATGGCATGGAATGGCATGGAATGGCATGGAATGGCATGGAATGGCATGGAATGGCATGGAATGGCATGGAATGGCATGGAATGGCATGGAATGGCATGGAATGGCATGGAATGGCATGGAATGGCATGGAATGGCATGGAATGGCATGGAATGGCATGGAATGGCATGGAATGGCATGGAATGGCATGGAATGGCATGGAATGGCATGGAATGGCATGGAATGGCATGGAATGGCATGGAATGGCATGGCACCGCATGGCACGGCATGGCACCGGCATGGCACGGCATGGCACCGGCATGGCACGGCATGGCACCGACATGGCACGGCATGGCACCGGCATGGCACGGCATGGCACCGGCATGGCACGGCATGGCACCGACATGGCACGGCATGGCACCGGCATGGCACGGCATGGCACCGGCATGGCACGGCATGGAATGGCATGGCACGGCATGGAATGGCATGGAATGCCATGGAATGGCATGGAATGGCATGGAATGGCATGGAATGGCATGGCACCGGCATGGCACGGCATGGCACCGGCATGGAATGGCATGGAATGGCATGGAATGGCATGGAATGGCATGGAATGGCATGGAATGGCATGGAATGGCATGGAATGGCATGGAATGGCATGGAATGGCATGGAATGGCATGGAATGGCATGGAACGGCATGGAATGGCATGGCACCGCATGGCACGGCATGGCACCGCATGGCACGGCATGGCACCGGCATGGCACGGCATGGCACCGGCATGGCACGGCATGGCACCGGCATGGCACGGCATGGCACCGGCATGGCACGGCATGGCACGGCATGGCACCGGCATGGCACGGCATGGCACGGCATGGCACCGGCATGGCACGGCATGGCACGGCATGGCACCGGCATGGCACGGCATGGCACCGGCATGGCACGGCATGGCACGGCATTGAATGGCATGGAATGGCATGGAATGGCATGGAATGGCATGGAATGGCATGGAATGGCATGGAATGGCATGGAATGGCATGGAATGGCATGGAATGGCATGGAATGGCATGGAATGGCATGGAATGGCATGGAATGGCATGGAATGGCATGGAATGGCATGGAATGGCATGGAATGGCATGGAATGGCATGGAATGGCATGGAATGGCATGGAATGGCATGGAATGGCATGGAATGGCATGGAATGGCATGGAATGGCATGGAATGGCATGGAATGGCATGGAATGGCATGGAATGGCATGGAATGGCATGGAATGGCATGGAATGGCATGGAATGGCATGGAATGGCATGGAATGGCATGGAATGGCATGGAATGGCATGGAATGGCATGGAATGGCATGGAATGGCATGGAATGGCATGGAATGGCATGGAATGGCATGGAATGGCATGGAATGGCATGGAATGGCATGGAATGGCATGGAATGGCATGGAATGGCATGGAATGGCATGGAATGGCATGGAATGGCATGGAATGGCATGGAATGGCATGGAATGGCATGGAATGGCATGGAATGGCATGGAATGGCATGGAATGGCATGGAATGGCATGGAATGGCATGGAATGGCATGGAATGGCATGGAATGGCATGGAATGGCATGGAATGGCATGGAATGGCATGGAATGGCATGGAATGGCATGGAATGGCATGGAATGGCATGGAATGGCATGGAATGGCATGGAATGGCATGGAATGGCATGGAATGGCATGGAATGGCATGGAATGGCATGGAATGGCATGGAATGGCATGGAATGGCATGGAATGACATGGAATGGCATGGAATGGCATGGCACCGCATGGCACGGCATGGCACGGCATGGCACGGCATGGCACGGCATGGCACCGGCATGGCACGGCGTGGCACCGGCATGGCACGGCATGGCACGGCATGGCACCGGCATGGCACGGCATGGCACCGGCATGGCACGGCATGGCACCGGCATGGCACGGCATGGCACCGGCATGGAACGGCATGGCACCGGCATGGCACGGCATGGCACCGGCATGGCACGGCATGGCACCGGCATGGCACGGCATGGAATGGCATGGAATGGCATGGAATGGCATGGAATGGCATGGAATGGCATGGAATGGCATGGAATGGCATGGAATGGCATGGAATGGCATGGAATGGCATGGAATGGCATGGAATGGCATGGAATGGCATGGAATGGCATGGAATGGCATGGAATGGCATGGAATGGCATGGAATGGCATGGAATGGCATGGAATGCCATGGAATGGCATGGAATGGCATGGAATGGCATGGCACCGGCATGGCACGGCATGGCACCGGCATGGAATGGCATGGAATGGCATGGAATGGCATGGAATGGCATGGAATGGCATGGAATGGCATGGAATGGCATGGAATGGCATGGAATGGCATGGAATGGCATGGAATGGCATGGAATGGCATGGAATGGCATGGAATGGCATGGAATGGCATGGAATGGCATGGAATGGCATGGAATGGCATGGAATGGCATGGAATGGCATGGAATGGCATGGAATGGCATGGCACCGCATGGCACGGCATGGCACCGGCATGGCACGGCATGGCACCGGCATGGCACGGCATGGCACCGACATGGCACGGCATGGCACCGGCATGGCACGGCATGGCACCGGCATGGCACGGCATGGAATGGCATGGCACGGCATGGAATGGCATGGAATGGCATGGAATGGCATGGAATGGCATGGAATGGCATGGAATGGCATGGAATGGCATGGAATGGCATGGAATGGCATGGAATGGCATGGAATGGCATGGAATGCCATGGAATGGCATGGAATGGCATGGAATGGCATGGCACCGGCATGGCACGGCATGGCACCGGCATGGAATGGCATGGAATGGCATGGAATGGCATGGAATGGCATGGAATGGCATGGAATGGCATGGAATGGCATGGAATGGCATGGAATGGCATGGAATGGCATGGAATGGCATGGAATGGCATGGAATGGCATGGAACGGCATGGAATGGCATGGAACGGCATGGAATGGCATGGCACCGCATGGCACGGCATGGCACCGCATGGCACGGCATGGCACCGGCATGGCACGGCATGGCACCGGCATGGCACGGCATGGCACCGGCATGGCACGGCATGGCACCGGCATGGCACGGCATGGCACGGCATGGCACCGGCATGGCACGGCATGGCACGGCATGGCACCGGCATGGCACGGCATGGCACGGCATGGCACCGGCATGGCACGGCATGGCACCGGCATGGCACGGCATGGCACGGCATTGAATGGCATGGAATGGCATGGAATGGCATGGAATGGCATGGAATGGCATGGAATGGCATGGAATGGCATGGAATGGCATGGAATGGCATGGAATGGCATGGAATGGCATGGAATGGCATGGAATGGCATGGAATGGCATGGAATGGCATGGAATGGCATGGAATGGCATGGAATGGCATGGAATGGCATGGAATGGCATGGAATGGCATGGAATGGCATGGAATGGCATGGAATGGCATGGAATGGCATGGAATGGCATGGAATGGCATGGAATGGCATGAAATGGCATGGAATGGCATGGAATGGCATGGAATGGCATGGAATGGCATGGAATGGCATGGAATGGCATGGAATGGCATGGAATGGCATGGAATGGCATGGAATGGCATGGAATGGCATGGAATGGCATGGAATGGCATGGAATGGCATGGAATGGCATGGAATGGCATGGAATGGCATGGAATGGCATGGAATGGCATGGAATGGCATGGAATGGCATGGAATGGCATGGAATGGCATGGAATGGCATGGAATGGCATGGAATGGCATGGAATGGCATGGAATGGCATGGAATGGCATGGAATGGCATGGAATGGCATGGAATGGCATGGAATGGCATGGAATGGCATGGAATGGCATGGAATGGCATGGAATGGCATGGAATGGCATGGAATGGCATGGAATGGCATGGAATGGCATGGAATGGCATGGAATGGCATGGAATGGCATGGAATGGCATGGAATGGCATGGAATGGCATGGAATGGCATGGAATGGCATGGAATGGCATGGAATGGCATGGAATGGCATGGAATGGCATGGAATGACATGGAATGGCATGGAATGGCATGGCACCGCATGGCACGGCATGGCACGGCATGGCACGGCATGGCACCGGCATGGCACGGCGTGGCACCGGCATGGCACGGCATGGCACGGCATGGCACCGGCATGGCACGGCATGGCACCGGCATGGCACGGCATGGCACCGGCATGGCACGG
The DNA here is from genome assembly GCA_963971235.1 of Cryptus armator. Lineage (NCBI taxonomy): Eukaryota > Metazoa > Arthropoda > Insecta > Hymenoptera > Ichneumonidae > Cryptus > Cryptus armator. Next base: position 155,368 of record CAXARG010000333.1, read on the forward strand.
CATGGCACCGGCATGGAACGGCATGGCACCGGCATGGCACGGCATGGCACCGGCATGGCACGGCATGGCACCGGCATGGCACGGCATGGAATGGCATGGAATGGCATGGAATGGCATGGAATGGCATGGAATGGCATGGAATGGCATGGAATGGCATGGAATGGCATGGAATGGCATGGAATGGCATGGAATGGCATGGAATGGCATGGAATGGCATGGAATGGCATGGAATGGCATGGAATGGCATGGAATGGCATGGAATGGCATGGAATGGCATGGAATGGCATGGAATGGCATGGAATGGCATGGAATGGCATGGAATGGCATGGAATGGCATGGAATGGCATGGAATGGCATGGAATGGCATGGAATGGCATGGAATGGCATGGAATGGCATGGAACGGCATGGAATGGCATGGAACGGCATGGAATGGCATGGCACCGCATGGCACGGCATGGCACCGCATGGCACGGCATGGCACCGGCATGGCACGGCATGGCACCGGCATGGCACGGCATGGCACCGGCATGGCACGGCATGGCACCGGCATGGCACGGCATGGCACGGCATGGCACCGGCATGGCACGGCATGGCACGGCATGGCACCGGCATGGCACGGCATGGCACGGCATGGCACCGGCATGGCACGGCATGGCACCGGCATGGCACGGCATGGCACGGCATTGAATGGCATGGAATGGCATGGAATGGCATGGAATGGCATGGAATGGCATGGAATGGCATGGAATGGCATGGAATGGCATGGAATGGCATGGAATGGCATGGAATGGCATGGAATGGCATGGAATGGCATGGAACGGCATGGCACGGCATGGCACCGGCATGGCACGGCATGGCACCGGCATGGCACGGCATGGCACGGCATGGCACCGGCATGGCACGGCATGGCACGGCATGGCACCGGCATGGCACGGCATGGCACCGGCATGGCACGGCATTGAATGGCATGGAATGGCATGGAATGGCATGGAATGGCATGGAATGGCATGGAATGGCATGGAATGGCATGGAATGGCATGGAATGGCATGGAATGGCATGGAATGGCATGGAATGGCATGGAATGGCATGGAATGGCATGGAATGGCATGGAATGGCATGGGATGGCATGGAATGGCATGGAATGGCATGGAATGGCATGGAATGGCATGGAATGGCATGGAATGGCATGGAATGGCATGGAATGGCATGAAATGGCATGGAATGGCATGGAATGGCATGGAATGGCATGGAATGGCATGGAATGGCATGGAATGGCATGGAATGGCATGGAATGGCATGGAATGGCATGGAATGGCATGGAATGGCATGGAATGGCATGGAATGGCATGGAATGGCATGGAATGGCATGGAATGGCATGGAATGGCATGGAATGGCATGGAATGGCATGGAATGGCATGGAATGGCATGGAATGGCATGGAATGGCATGGAATGGCATGGAATGGCATGGAATGGCATGGAATGGCATGGAATGGCATGGAATGGCATGGAATGGCATGGAATGGCATGGAATGGCATGGAATGGCATGGAATGGCATGGAATGGCATGGAATGGCATGGCACGGCATGGCACCGGCATGGCACGGCATGGCACCGGCATGGCACGGCATGGCACCGGCATGGCACGGCATGGCACCGGCATGGCACGGCATGGCACCGGCATGGCACGGCATGGAATGGCATGGAATGGCATGGAATGGCATGGAATGGCATGGAATGGCATGGAATGGCATGGAATGGCATGGAATGGCATGGAATGGCATGGAATGCCATGGAATGGCATGGAATGCCATGGAATGGCATGGAATGGCATGGCACCGGCATGGCACGGCATGGCACCGGCATGGAATGGCATGGAATGGCATGGAATGGCATGGAATGGCATGGAATGGCATGGAATGGCATGGAATGGCATGGAATGGCATGGAATGGCATGGAATGGCATGGAATGGCATGGAACGGCATGGAATGGCATGGAACGGCATGGCACGGCATGGCACGGCATGGCACGGCATGGCACCGGCATGGCACGGCATGGCACGGCATTGAATGGCATGGAATGGCATGGAATGGCATGGAATGGCATGGAATGGCATGGAATGGCATGGAATGGCATGGAATGGCATGGAATGGCATGGAATGGCATGGAATGGCATGGAATGGCATGGAATGGCATGGAATGGCATGGAATGGCATGGAATGGCATGGAATGGCATGGAATGGCATGGAATGGCATGGAATGGCATGGAATGGCATGGAATGGCATGGAATGGCATGGAATGGCATGGAATGGCATGGAATGGCATGGAATGGCATGGAATGGCATGAAATGGCATGGAATGGCATGGAATGGCATGGAATGGCATGGAATGGCATGGAATGGCATGGAATGGCATGGAATGGCATGGAATGGCATGGAATGGCATGGAATGGCATGGAATGGCATGGAATGGCATGGAATGGCATGGAATGGCATGGAATGGCATGGAATGGCATGGAATGGCATGGAATGGCATGGAATGGCATGGAATGGCATGGAATGGCATGGAATGGCATGGAATGGCATGGAATGGCATGGAATGGCATGGAATGGCATGGAATGGCATGGAATGGCATGGAATGGCATGGAATGGCATGGAATGGCATGGAATGGCATGGAATGGCATGGAATGGCATGGAATGGCATGGAATGGCATGGAATGGCATGGAATGGCATGGAATGGCATGGAATGGCATGGAATGGCATGGAATGGCATGGAATGGCATGGAATGGCATGGAATGGCATGGAATGGCATGGAATGGCATGGAATGGCATGGAATGGCATGGAATGGCATGGAATGGCATGGCACCGCATGGCACGGCATGGCACCGCATGGCACGGCATGGCACCGGCATGGCACGGCATGGCACCGGCATGGCACGGCATGGCACCGGCATGGCACGGCATGGCACCGGCATGGCACGGCATGGCACCGGCATGGCACGGCATGGCACCGGCATGGCACGGCATGGCACCGGCATGGCACGGCATGGCACCGGCATGGCACGGCATGGCACCGGCATGGCACCGGCATGGCACGGCATGGCACCGGCATGGCACGGCATGGCACCGGCATGGCACGGCATGGCACCGGCATGGCACGGCATGGCACCGGCATGGCACGGCATGGCACCGGCATGGAATGGCATGGAATGGCATGGAATGGCATGGAATGGCATGGAATGGCATGGAATGGCATGGAATGGCATGGAATGGCATGGACTGGCATGGACTGGCATGGAATGGCATGGAATGGCCTGGAATGGCATGGAATGGCATGGAATGGCATGGAATGGCATGGAATGGCATGGAATGGCATGGAATGGCATGGAATGGCATGGAATGGCATGGAATGGCATGGAATGGCATGGAATGGCATGGAATGGCATGGAATGGCATGGAATGGCATGGAATGGCATGGAATGGCATGGAATGGCATGGAATGGCATGGAATGGCATGGAATGGCATGGAATGGCATGGAATGGCATGGAATGGCATGGAATGGCATGGAATGGCATGGAATGGCATGGAATGGCATGGAATGGCATGGAATGGCATGGAATGGCATGGAATGGCATGGAATGGCATGGAATGGCATGGAATGGCATGGAATGGCATGGAATGGCATGGAATGGCATGGAATGGCATGGAATGGCATGGAATGGCATGGAATGGCATGGAATGGCATGGAATGGCATGGAATGGCATGGAATGGCATGGAATGGCATGGAATGGCATGGCACGGCATGGCACCGGCATGGCACGGCATGGCACCGGCATGGCACGGCATGGCACCGGCATGGCACGGCATGGCACCGGCATGGCACGGCATGGCACCGGCATGGCACGGCATGGAATGGCATGGAATGGCATGGAATGGCATGGAATGGCATGGAATGGCATGGAATGGCATGGAATGGCATGGAATGGCATGGAATGGCATGGAATGCCATGGAATGGCATGGAATGGCATGGAATGGCATGGAATGGCATGGCACCGGCATGGCACGGCATGGCACCGGCATGGAATGGCATGGAATGGCATGGAATGGCATGGAATGGCATGGAATGGCATGGAATGGCATGGAATGGCATGGAATGGCATGGAATGGCATGGAATGGCATGGAATGGCATGGAACGGCATGGAATGGCATGGAACGGCATGGCACGGCATGGCACGGCATGGCACGGCATGGCACCGGCATGGCACGGCATGGCACGGCATTGAATGGCATGGAATGGCATGGAATGGCATGGAATGGCATGGAATGGCATGGAATGGCATGGAATGGCATGGAATGGCATGGAATGGCATGGAATGGCATGGAATGGCATGGAATGGCATGGAATGGCATGGAATGGCATGGAATGGCATGGAATGGCATGGAATGGCATGGAATGGCATGGAATGGCATGGAATGGCATGGAATGGCATGGAATGGCATGGAATGGCATGGAATGGCATGGAATGGCATGGAATGGCATGGAATGGCATGGAATGGCATGGAATGGCATGGAATGGCATGAAATGGCATGGAATGGCATGGAATGGCATGGAATGGCATGGAATGGCATGGAATGGCATGGAATGGCATGGAATGGCATGGAATGGCATGGAATGGCATGGAATGGCATGGAATGGCATGGAATGGCATGGAATGGCATGGAATGGCATGGAATGGCATGGAATGGCATGGAATGGCATGGAATGGCATGGAATGGCATGGAATGGCATGGAATGGCATGGAATGGCATGGAATGGCATGGAATGGCATGGAATGGCATGGAATGGCATGGAATGGCATGGAATGGCATGGAATGGCATGGAATGGCATGGAATGGCATGGAATGGCATGGAATGGCATGGAATGGCATGGAATGGCATGGAATGGCATGGAATGGCATGGAATGGCATGGAATGGCATGGAATGGCATGGAATGGCATGGAATGGCATGGAATGGCATGGAATGGCATGGAATGGCATGGAATGGCATGGAATGGCATGGAATGGCATGGAATGGCATGGAATGGCATGGAATGGCATGGAATGGCATGGCACCGCATGGCACGGCATGGCACCGCATGGCACGGCATGGCACCGGCATGGCACGGCATGGCACCGGCATGGCACGGCATGGCACCGGCATGGCACGGCATGGCACCGGCATGGCACGGCATGGCACCGGCATGGCACGGCATGGCACCGGCATGGCACGGCATGGCACCGGCATGGCACGGCATGGCACCGGCATGGCACGGCATGGCACCGGCATGGCACCGGCATGGCACGGCATGGCACCGGCATGGCACGGCATGGCACCGGCATGGCACGGCATGGCACCGGCATGGCACGGCATGGCACCGGCATGGCACGGCATGGCACCGGCATGGAATGGCATGGAATGGCATGGAATGGCATGGAATGGCATGGAATGGCATGGAATGGCATGGAATGGCATGGAATGGCATGGACTGGCATGGACTGGCATGGAATGGCATGGAATGGCCTGGAATGGCATGGAATGGCATGGAATGGCATGGAATGGCATGGAATGGCATGGAATGGCATGGAATGGCATGGAATGGCATGGAATGGCATGGAATGGCATGGAATGGCATGGAATGGCATGGAATGGCATGGAATGGCATGGAATGGCATGGAATGGCATGGAATGGCATGGAATGGCATGGAATGGCATGGAATGGCATGGAATGGCATGGAATGGCATGGAATGGCATGGAATGGCATGGAATGGCATGGAATGGCATGGAATGGCATGGAATGGCATGGAATGGCATGGAATGGCATGGAATGGCATGGAATGGCATGGAATGGCATGGAATGGCATGGAATGGCATGGAATGGCATGGAATGGCATGGAATGGCATGGAATGGCATGGAATGGCATGGAATGGCATGGAATGGCATGGAATGGCATGGAATGGCATCGAATGGCATGGAATGGCATGGAATGGCATGGAATGGCATGGAATGGCATGGAATGGCATGGAATGGCATGGAATGGCATGGAATGGCATGGAATGGCATGGAATGGCATGGAATGGCATGGAATGGCATGGCACGGCATGGCACGGCATGGCACCGGCATGGCACGGCATGGCACCGGCATGGCACGGCATGGCACCGGCATGGCACGGCATGGCACCGGCATGGCACGGAATGGCACGGCATGGCACGGCATTGAATGGCATGGAATGGCATTGAATGGCACGGAATGGCACGGCATGGCACGGCATGGCACGGCATGGCACGGCATGGCACGGCATGGCACGGCATGGCACCGCATTGAGTGGCATGGAATGGCATGGAATGGCATGGACTGGCATGGACTGGCATGGAATGGCATGGAATGGCATGGCCCGGCATGGCACGGCATGGCACGGCATGGCACCGGCATGGCACGGCATGGCACCGGCATGGCACGGCATGGCACCGGCATGGCATGGCATGGCACCGGCATGGCACGGCATGGCACCGGCATGGCACGGCATGGCACCGGCATGGCACGGCATTGAATGGCATGGAATGGCATGGAATGGCATGGAATGGCATGGAATGGCATGGAATGGCATGGCACCGCATGGCACCGCATGGAATGGCATGGCACCGCATGGAATGGCATGGAATGGCATGGAATGGCATGGAATGGCATGGAATGGCATGGAATGGCATGGAATGGCATGGAATGGCATGGAATGGCATGGAATGGCATGGCACCGCATGGAATGGCATGGCACCGCATGGAATGGCATGGCACCGCATGGCACGGCATGGAATGGCATGGCACCGCATGGCACGGCATGGAATGGCATGGCACCGGCATGGCACGGCATGGCACCGCATGGCACGGCATGGAATGGCATGGCACCGGCATGGCACGGCATGGCACCGCATGGCACCGGCATGGCACGGCATGGCACCGCATGGCACGGCATGGAATGGCATGGCACCGGCATGGCACCGACATGGCATGGCATGGCACGGCATGGCACCGGCATGGCACGGCATGGCACCGCATTGAGTGGCATGGAATGGCATGGAATGGCATGGACTGGGATGGACTGGCATGGAATGGCATGGAATGGCATGGAATGGCATGGAATGGCATGGAATGGCATGGAATGGCATGGAATGGCATGGAATGGCATGGAATGGCATGGAATGGCATGGAATGGCATGGAATGGCATGGAATGGCATGGAATGGCATGGAATGGCATGGCACCGCATGGCACGGCATGGCACGGCATGGCACGGCATGGCACCGGCATGGCACGGCATGGCACGGCATGGCACCGGCATGGCACGGCATGGCACCGGCATGGCACGGCATGGCACCGGCATGGCACGGCATGGCACGGCATGGCACGGCATGGCACCGGCATGGCACGGCATGGCACGGCATGGAATGGCATGGAATGGCATGGAATGGCATGGAATGGCATGGAATGGCATGGAATGGCATGGAATGGCATGGAATGGCATGGAATGGCATGGAATGGCATGGAATGGCATGGAATGGCATGGAATGGCATGGAATGGCATGGAATGGCATGGAATGGCATGGAATGGCATGGAATGGCATGGAATGGCATGGAATGGCATGGAATGGCATGGAATGGCATGGAATGGCATGGAATGGCATGGAATGGCATGGAATGGCATGGAATGGCATGGAATGGCATGGAATGGCATGGAATGGCATGGAATGGCATGGAATGGCATGGAATGGCATGGAATGGCATGGAATGGCATGGAATGGCATGGCACCGCATGGCACGGCATGGCATGGCACGGCATGGCACGGCATGGCACCGGCATGGCACGGCATGGCACCGGCATGGCACGGCATGGCACCGGCATGGCACGGCATGGCACCGGCATGGCACGGCATGGCACCGGCATGGCACGGCATGGCACCGGCATGGCACGGCATGGCACCGGCATGGCACGGCATGGCACCGGCATGGCACGGCATGGCACCGGCATGGCACGGCATGGCACCGGCATGGCACGGCATGGCACCGGCATGGCACGGCATGGCACCGGCATGGCACGGCATGGCACCGGCATGGCACGGCATGGCACCGGCATGACACGGCCTGGCACCGGCATGGCACGGCATGGAATGGCATGGAATGGCATGGAATGGCATGGAATGGCATGGAATGGCATGGAATGGCATGGAATGGCATGGAATGGCATGGAATGGCATGGAATGGCATGGAATGGCATGGAATGGCATGGAATGGCATGGAATGGCATGGAATGGCATGGAATGGCATGGAATGGCATGGAATGGCATGGAATGGCATGGAATGGCATGGAATGGCATGGAATGGCATGGAATGGCATGGAATGGCATGGAATGGCATGGAATGGCATGGAATGGCATGGAATGGCATGGCACGGCATGGCACGGCATGGCACCGGCATGGCACGGCATGGCACCGGCATGGCACGGCATGGCACCGGCATGGCACGGAATGGCACGGCATGGCACCGGCATGTCACGGCATGGCACGGCTTTGAATGGCATGGAATGGCATTGAATGGCACGGAATGGCACGGCATGGCACGGCATGGCACGGCATGGCACGGCATGGCACGGCATGGCACGGCATGGCACCGCATTGAGTGGCATGGAATGGCATGGAATGGCATGGACTGGCATGGACTGGCATGGAATGGCATGGAATGGCATGGCCCGGCATGGCACGGCATGGCACGGCATGGCACCGGCATGGCACGGCATGGCACCGGCATGGCACGGCATGGCACCGGCATGGCATGGCATGGCACCGGCATGGCACGGCATGGCACCGGCATGGCACGGCATGGCACCGGCATGGCACGGCATTGAATGGCATGGAATGGCATGGAATGGCATGGAATGGCATGGAATGGCATGGAATGGCATGGAATGGCATGGAATGGCATGGAATGGCATGGAATGGCATGGAATGGCATGGAATGGCATGGAATGGCATGGAATGGCATGGAATGGCATGGCACCGCATGGCACCGCATGGAATGGCATGGCACCGCATGGAATGGCATGGAATGGCATGGAATGGCATGGAATGGCATGGCACCGCATGGAATGGCATGGCACCGCATGGCACGGCATGGAATGGCATGGCACCGCATGGAATGGCATGGCACCGCATGGCACGGCATGGAATGGCATGGCACCGGCATGGCACGGCATGGCACCGCATGGCACCGGCATGGCACGGCATGGCACCGCATGGCACGGCATGGAATGGCATGGCACCGGCATGGCACCGGCATGGCATGGCATGGCACGGCATGGCACCGGCATGGCACGGCATGGCACCGGCATGGCACGGCATGGCACCGCATTGAGTGGCATGGAATGGCATGGAATGGCATGGACTGGGATGGACTGGCACGGAATGGCATGGAATGGCATGGAATGGCATGGAATGGCATGGAATGGCATGGAATGGCATGGAATGGCATGGAATGGCATGGAATGGCATGGAATGGCATGGCACCGGCATGGCACGGCATGGCACCGGCATGGCACGGCATGGCACCAGCATGGCACGGCATGGCACCGGCATGGCACGGCATGGCACCGGCATGGCACGGCATGGCACCGGCATGGCACGGCATGGCACCGGCATGGCACGGCATGGCACCGGCATGGCACGGCATGGCACCGGCATGGCACGGCATGGCACCGGCATGGCACGGCATGGCACCGGCATGGCACGGCATGGCACCGGCATGGCACGGCCTGGCACCGGCATGGCACGGCCTGGCACCGGCATGGCACGGCATGGAATGGCATGGAATGGCATGGAATGGCATGGAATGGCATGGAATGGCATGGAATGGCATGGAATGGCATGGAATGGCATGGAATGGCATGGAATGGCATGGAATGGCATGGAATGGCATGGAATGGCATGGAATGGCATGGAATGGCATGGAATGGCATGGAATGGCATGGAATGGCATGGAATGGCATGGAATGGCATGGAATGGCATGGAATGGCATGGAATGGCATGGAATGGCATGGAATGGCATGGAATGGCATGGAATGGCATGGAATGGCATGGAATGGCATGGAATGGCATGGAATGGCATGGCACCGGCATGGAATGGCATGGCACCGGCATGGCACGGCATGGCACCGGCATGGCACGGCATGGAATGGCATGGAATGGCATGGAATGGCATGGAACGGCATGGCACCGGCATGGCACGGCATGGCACCGGCATGGCAAGGCATGGCACCGGCATGGCAAGGCATGGCACCGGCATGGCACGGCATGGCACCGGCATGGCACGGCATGGCACCGGCATGGCACGGCATGGCACGGCATGGCACCGGCATGGCACGGCATGGCACCGGCATGGCACGGCATGGCACCGGCATGGCACGGCATGGCACCGGCATGGCACGGCATGGCACCGGCATGGCACGGCATGGCACCGGCATGGCACGGCATGGCACCGGCATGGCACGGCATGGCACCGGCATGGCACGGCATGGCACCGGCATGGCACGGCATGGCACCGGCATGGCACGGCATGGCACCGGCATGGCACGGCATGGCACCGGCATGGCACGGCATGGCACCGGCATGGCACGGCATGGCACCGGCATGGCACGGCATGGCACCGGCATGGCACGGCATGGCACCGGCATGGCACGGCATGGCACCGGCATGGCACGGCATGGCACCGGCATGGCACGGCATGGCACCGGCATGGCACGGCATGGCACCGGCATGGCACGGCATGGCACCGGCATGGCACGGCATGGCACCGGCATGGCACGGCATGGCACCGGCATGGCACGGCATGGCACCGGCATGGCACGGCATGGCACCGGCATGGCACGGCATGGCACCGGCATGGCACGGCATGGCACCGGCATGGCACGGCATGGCACCGGCATGGCACGGCATGGCACGGCATGGCACCGGCATGGCACGGCATGGCACGGCATGGAATGGCATGGAATGGCATGGAATGGCATGGAATGGCATGGAATGGCATGGAATGGCATGGAATGGCATGGAATGGCATGGAATGGCATGGAATGGCATGGAATGGCATGGAATGGCATGGAATGGCATGGAATGGCATGGAATGGCATGGAATGGCATGGAATGGCATGGAATGGCATGGAATGGCATGGAATGGCATGGAATGGCATGGAATGGCATGGAATGGCATGGAATGGCATGGAATGGCATGGAATGGCATGGAATGGCATGGAATGGCATGGAATGGCATGGAATGGCATGGAATGGCATGGAATGGCATGGAATGGCATGGAATGGCATGGAATGGCATGGAATGGCATGGAATGACATGGAATGGCATGGAATGGCATGGCACCGCATGGCACGGCATGGCACGGCATGGCACGGCATGGCACGGCATGGCACCGGCATGGCACGGCGTGGCACCGGCATGGCACGGCATGGCACGGCATGGCACCGGCATGGCACGGCATGGCACCGGCATGGCACGGCATGGCACCGGCATGGAACGGCATGGCACCGGCATGGCACGGCATGGCACCGGCATGGCACGGCATGGCACCGGCATGGCACGGCATGGCACGGCATTGAATGGCATGGAATGGCATGGAATGGCATGGAATGGCATGGAATGGCATGGAATGGCATGGAATGGCATGGAATGGCATGGAATGGCATGGAATGACATGGAATGGCATGGAATGGCATGGAATGGCATGGAACGGCATGGCACGGCATGGCACCGGCATGGCACGGCATGGCACCGGCATGGCACGGCATGGCACGGCATGGCACCGGCATGGCACGGCATGGCACCGGCATGGCACGGCATGGCACCGGCATGGCACGGCATGGCACCGGCATGGCACGGCATGGCACCGGCATGGCACGGCATGGCACGGCATGGCACCGGCATGGCACGGCATGGCACCGGCATGGCACGGCATGGCACCGGCATGGCACGGCATGGCACGGCATTGAATGGCATGGAATGGCATGGAATGGCATGCAATGGCATGGAATGACATGGAATGGCATGGAATGGCATGGAATGGCATGGCACCGCATGGCACGGCATGGCACGGCATGGCACGGCATGGCACGGCATGGCACCGGCATGGCACGGCATGGCACCGGCATGGCACGGCATGGCACCGGCATGGCACGGCATAGCACGGCATGGCACCGGCATGGCACGGCATGGCACCGGCATGGCACGGCATGGCACCGGCATGGCACGGCATGGCACCGGCATGGCACGGCATGGCACGGCATGGCACGGCATGGCACGGCATGGCACCGGCATGGCACGGCATGGCACGGCATGGCACCGGCATGGCACGGCATGGCACGGCATGGCACCGGCATGGCACGGCATGGCACGGCATGGAATGGCATGGAATGGCATGGAATGGCATGGAATGGCATGGAATGGCATGGAATGGCATGGAATGGCATGGAATGGCATGGAATGGCATGGAATGGCATGGAATGGCATGGAATGGCATGGAATGGCATGGAATGGCATGGAATGGCATGGAATGGCATGGAATGGCATGGAATGGCATGGAATGGCATGGAATGGCATGGAATGGCATGGAATGGCATGGAATGGCATGGAATGGCATGGAATGACATGGAATGGCATGGAATGGCATGGCACCGCATGGCACGGCATGGCACGGCATGGCACGGCATGGCACGGCATGGCACCGGCATGGCACGGCGTGGCACCGGCATGGCACGGCATGGCACGGCATGGCACCGGCATGGCACGGCATGGCACCGGCATGGCACGGCATGGCACCGGCATGGAACGGCATGGCACCGGCATGGCACGGCATGGCACCGGCATGGCACGGCATGGCACCGGCATGGCACGGCATGGCACCGGCATGGCACGGCATGGCACGGCATTGAATGGCATGGAATGGCATGGAATGGCATGGAATGGCATGGAATGGCATGGAATGGCATGGAATGACATGGAATGGCATGGAATGGCATGGAATGGCATGGAATGGCATGGAATGGCATGGAACGGCATGGCACGGCATGGCACCGGCATGGCACGGCATGGCACCGGCATGGCACGGCATGGCACGGCATGGCACCGGCATGGCACGGCATGGCACCGGCATGGCACGGCATGGCACCGGCATGGCACGGCATGGCACCGGCATGGCACGGCATGGCACGGCATGGCACCGGCATGGCACGGCATGGCACCGGCATGGCACGGCATGGCACCGGCATGGCACGGCATGGCACGGCATTGAATGGCATGGAATGGCATGGAATGGCATGCAATGGCATGGAATGACATGGAATGGCATGGAATGGCATGGAATGGCATGGAATGGCATGGAATGGCATGGCACCGCATGGCACGGCATGGCACGGCATGGCACGGCATGGCACGGCATGGCACCGGCATGGCACGGCATGGCACCGGCATGGCACGGCATGGCACCGGCATGGCACGGCATAGCACGGCATGGCACCGGCATGGCACGGCATGGCACCGGCATGGCACGGCATGGCACCGGCATGGCACGGCATGGCACCGGCATGGCACGGCATGGCACGGCATGGCACGGCATGGCACGGCATGGCACCGGCATGGCACGGCATGGCACGGCATGGCACCGGCATGGCACGGCATGGCACGGCATGGCACCGGCATGGCACGGCATGGCACCGGCATGGCACGGCATGGCACGGCATTGAATGGCATGGAATGGCATGGAATGGCATGGAATGGCATGGAATGGCATGGAATGGCATGGAATGGCATGGAATGGCATGGAATGGCATGGAATGGCATGGAATGGCATGGAATGGCATGGAATGGCATGGGATGGCATGGAATGGCATGGAATGGCATGGAATGGCATGGAATGGCATGGAATGGCATGGAATGGCATGGAATGGCATGGAATGGCATGAAATGGCATGGAATGGCATGGAATGGCATGGAATGGCATGGAATGGCATGGAATGGCATGGAATGGCATGGAATGGCATGGAATGGCATGGAATGGCATGGAATGGCATGGAATGGCATGGAATGGCATGGAATGGCATGGAATGGCATGGAATGGCATGGAATGGCATGGAATGGCATGGAATGGCATGGAATGGCATGGAATGGCATGGGATGGCATGGAATGGCATGGAATGGCATGGAATGGCATGGAATGGCATGGAATGGCATGGAATGGCATGGAATGGCATGGAATGGCATGGAATGGCATGGAATGGCATGAAATGGCATGGAATGGCATGGAATGGCATGGAATGGCATGGAATGGCATGGAATGGCATGGAATGGCATGGAATGGCATGGAATGGCATGGAATGGCATGGAATGGCATGGAATGGCATGGAATGGCATGGAATGGCATGGAATGGCATGGAATGGCATGGAATGGCATGGAATGGCATGGAATGGCATGGAATGGCATGGAATGGCATGGAATGGCATGGAATGGCATGGAATGGCATGGAATGGCATGGAATGGCATGGAATGGCATGGAATGGCATGGAATGGCATGGAATGGCATGGAATGGCATGGAATGGCATGGAATGGCATGGAATGGCATGGAATGGCATGGCACCGGCATGGCACGGCATGGCACCGGCATGGCACGGCATGGCACCAGCATGGCACGGCATGGCACCGGCATGGCACGGCATGGCACCGGCATGGCACGGCATGGCACCGGCATGGCACGGCATGGCACCGGCATGGCACGGCATGGCACCGGCATGGCACGGCATGGCACCGGCATGGCACGGCATGGCACCGGCATGGCACGGCATGGCACCGGCATGGCACGGCATGGCACCGGCATGGCACGGCCTGGCACCGGCATGGCACGGCCTGGCACCGGCATGGCACGGCATGGAATGGCATGGAATGGCATGGAATGGCATGGAATGGCATGGAATGGCATGGAATGGCATGGAATGGCATGGAATGGCATGGAATGGCATGGAATGGCATGGAATGGCATGGAATGGCATGGAATGGCATGGAATGGCATGGAATGGCATGGAATGGCATGGAATGGCATGGAATGGCATGGAATGGCATGGAATGGCATGGAATGGCATGGAATGGCATGGAATGGCATGGAATGGCATGGAATGGCATGGAATGGCATGGAATGGCATGGCACCGGCATGGCACGGCATGGCACCGGCATGGCACGGCATGGAATGGCATGGAATGGCATGGAATGGCATGGAACGGCATGGAATGGCATGGCACGGCATGGCACCGGCATGGCACGGCATGGCACCGGCATGGCAAGGCATGGCACCGGCATGGCACGGCATGGCACCGGCATGGCACGGCATGGCACCGGCATGGCACGGCATGGCACCGGCATGGCACGGCATGGCACCGGCATGGCACCGGCATGGCACGGCATGGCACCGGCATGGCACGGCATGGCACCGGCATGGCACGGCATGGCACCGGCATGGCACGGCATGGCACCGGCATGGCACCGGCATGGCACGGCATGGCACCGGCATGGCACGGCATGGCACCGGCATGGCACGGCATGGCACCGGCATGGCACGGCATGGCACCGGCATGGCACGGCATGGCACCGGCATGGCACGGCATGGCACCGGCATGGCACGGCATGGCACCGGCATGGCACGGCATGGCACCGGCATGGCACGGCATGGCACCGGCATGGCACGGCATGGCACCGGCATGGCACGGCATGGCACCGGCATGGCACGGCATGGCACCGGCATGGCACGGCATGGCACCGGCATGGCACGGCATGGCACCGGCATGGCACGGCATGGCACCGGCATGGCACGGCATGGCACCGGCATGGCACGGCATGGCACCGGCATGGCACGGCATGGCACGGCATGGCACCGGCATGGCACGGCATGGCACCGGCATGGCACGGCATGGCACGGCATGGAATGGCATGGAATGGCATGGAATGGCATGGAATGGCATGGAATGGCATGGAATGGCATGGAATGGCATGGAATGGCATGGAATGGCATGGAATGGCATGGAATGGCATGGAATGGCATGGAATGGCATGGAATGGCATGGAATGGCATGGAATGGCATGGAATGGCATGGAATGGCATGGAATGGCATGGAATGGCATGGAATGGCATGGAATGGCATGGAATGGCATGGAATGGCATGGAATGGCATGGAATGGCATGGAATGGCATGGAATGGCATGGAATGGCATGGAATGGCATGGAATGGCATGGAATGGCATGGAATGGCATGGAATGGCATGGAATGGCATGGAATGGCATGGAATGGCATGGAATGGCATGGAATGGCATGGAATGGCATGGAATGGCATGGAATGGCATGGAATGGCATGGAATGGCATGGAATGGCATGGAATGACATGGAATGGCATGGAATGGCATGGCACCGCATGGCACGGCATGGCACGGCATGGCACGGCATGGCACGGCATGGCACCGGCATGGCACGGCGTGGCACCGGCATGGCACGGCATGGCACGGCATGGCACCGGCATGGCACGGCATGGCACCGGCATGGCACGGCATGGCACCGGCATGGAACGGCATGGCACCGGCATGGCACGGCATGGCACCGGCATGGCACGGCATGGCACCGGCATGGCACGGCATGGCACGGCATTGAATGGCATGGAATGGCATGGAATGGCATGGAATGGCATGGAATGGCATGGAATGGCATGGAATGGCATGGAATGGCATGGAATGGCATGGAATGGCATGGAATGGCATGGAATGACATGGAATGGCATGGAATGGCATGGAATGGCATGGAATGGCATGGAATGGCATGGAACGGCATGGCACGGCATGGCACCGGCATGGCACGGCATGGCACCGGCATGGCACGGCATGGCACGGCATGGCACCGGCATGGCACGGCATGGCACCGGCATGGCACGGCATGGCACCGGCATGGCACGGCATGGCACCGGCATGGCACGGCATGGCACGGCATGGCACCGGCATGGCACGGCATGGCACCGGCATGGCACGGCATGGCACGGCATTGAATGGCATGGAATGGCATGGAATGGCATGCAATGGCATGGAATGACATGGAATGGCATGGAATGGCATGGAATGGCATGGCACCGCATGGCACGGCATGGCACGGCATGGCACGGCATGGCACGGCATGGCACCGGCATGGCACGGCATGGCACCGGCATGGCACGGCATGGCACCGGCATGGCACGGCATAGCACGGCATGGCACCGGCATGGCACGGCATGGCACCGGCATGGCACGGCATGGCACCGGCATGGCACGGCATGGCACCGGCATGGCACGGCATGGCACGGCATGGCACGGCATGGCACGGCATGGCACCGGCATGGCACGGCATGGCACGGCATGGCACCGGCATGGCACGGCATGGCACGGCATGGCACCGGCATGGCACGGCATGGCACGGCATGGAATGGCATGGAATGGCATGGAATGGCATGGAATGGCATGGAATGGCATGGAATGGCATGGAATGGCATGGAATGGCATGGAATGGCATGGAATGGCATGGAATGGCATGGAATGGCATGGAATGGCATGGAATGGCATGGAATGGCATGGAATGGCATGGAATGGCATGGAATGGCATGGAATGGCATGGAATGGCATGGAATGGCATGGAATGGCATGGAATGGCATGGAATGGCATGGAATGGCATGGAATGGCATGGAATGGCATGGAATGGCATGGAATGGCATGGAATGACATGGAATGGCATGGAATGGCATGGCACCGCATGGCACGGCATGGCACGGCATGGCACGGCATGGCACGGCATGGCACCGGCATGGCACGGCGTGGCACCGGCATGGCACGGCATGGCACGGCATGGCACCGGCATGGCACGGCATGGCACCGGCATGGCACGGCATGGCACCGGCATGGAACGGCATGGCACCGGCATGGCACGGCATGGCACCGGCATGGCACGGCATGGCACCGGCATGGCACGGCATGGCACGGCATTGAATGGCATGGAATGGCATGGAATGGCATGGAATGGCATGGAATGGCATGGAATGGCATGGAATGGCATGGAATGGCATGGAATGGCATGGAATGGCATGGAATGGCATGGAATGACATGGAATGGCATGGAATGGCATGGAATGGCATGGAATGGCATGGAATGGCATGGAACGGCATGGCACGGCATGGCACCGGCATGGCACGGCATGGCACCGGCATGGCACGGCATGGCACGGCATGGCACCGGCATGGCACGGCATGGCACCGGCATGGCACGGCATGGCACCGGCATGGCACGGCATGGCACCGGCATGGCACGGCATGGCACGGCATGGCACGGCATGGCACCGGCATGGCACGGCATGGCACCGGCATGGCACGGCATGGCACCGGCATGGCACGGCATGGCACGGCATTGAATGGCATGGAATGGCATGGAATGGCATGCAATGGCATGGAATGACATGGAATGGCATGGAATGGCATGGAATGGCATGGAATGGCATGGAATGGCATGGCACCGCATGGCACGGCATGGCACGGCATGGCACGGCATGGCACGGCATGGCACCGGCATGGCACGGCATGGCACCGGCATGGCACGGCATGGCACCGGCATGGCACGGCATAGCACGGCATGGCACCGGCATGGCACGGCATGGCACCGGCATGGCACGGCATGGCACCGGCATGGCACGGCATGGCACGGCATGGCACGGCATGGCACGGCATGGCACCGGCATGGCACGGCATGGCACGGCATGGCACCGGCATGGCACGGCATGGCACGGCATGGCACCGGCATGGCACGGCATGGCACCGGCATGGCACGGCATGGCACGGCATTGAATGGCATGGAATGGCATGGAATGGCATGGAATGGCATGGAATGGCATGGAATGGCATGGAATGGCATGGAATGGCATGGAATGGCATGGAATGGCATGGAATGGCATGGAATGGCATGGAATGGCATGGAATGGCATGGAATGGCATGGAATGGCATGGAATGGCATGGAATGGCATGGAATGGCATGGAATGGCATGGAATGGCATGGAATGGCATGGAATGGCATGGAATGGCATGGAATGGCATGGAATGGCATGGAATGGCATGGAATGGCATGGAATGGCATGGAATGGCATGAAATGGCATGGAATGGCATGGAATGGCATGGAATGGCATGGAATGGCATGGAATGGCATGGAATGGCATGGAATGGCATGGAATGGCATGGAATGGCATGGAATGGCATGGAATGGCATGGAATGGCATGGAATGGCATGGAATGGCATGGAATGGCATGGAATGGCATGGAATGGCATGGAATGGCATGGAATGGCATGGAATGGCATGGAATGGCATGGAATGGCATGGAATGGCATGGAATGGCATGGAATGGCATGGAATGGCATGGAATGGCATGGAATGGCATGGAATGGCATGGAATGGCATGGAATGGCATGGAATGGCATGGAATGGCATGGAATGGCATGGAATGGCATGGAATGGCATGGAATGGCATGGAATGGCATGGAATGGCATGGAATGGCATGGAATGGCATGGAATGGCATGGAATGGCATGGAATGGCATGGAATGGCATGGCACCGCATGGCACGGCATGGCACCGGCATGGCACGGCATGGCACCGGCATGGCACGGCATGGTACCGGCATGGCACGGCATGGTACCGGCATGGCACGGCATGGCACCGGCATGGCACGGCATGGCACCGGCATGGCACGGCATGGAATGGCATGGCACGGCATGGAATGGCATGGAATGGCATGGAATGGCATGGAATGGCATGGAATGGCATGGAATGGCATGGAATGGCATGGAATGGCATGGAATGGCATGGAATGCCATGGAATGCCATGGAATGGCATGGAATGGCATGGAATGGCATGGCACCGGCATGGCACGGCATGGCACCGGCATGGAATGGCATGGAATGGCATGGAATGGCATGGAATGGCATGGAATGGCATGGAATGGCATGGAACGGCATGGAATGGCATGGAACGGCATGGAATGGCATGGCACCGCATGGCACGGCATGGCACCGCATGGCACGGCATGGCACCGGCATGGCACGGCATGGCACCGGCATGGCACGGCATGGCACCGGCATGGCACGGCATGGCACCGGCATGGCACGGCATGGCACCGGCATGGCACGGCATGGCACCGGCATGGCACGGCATGGCACCGGCATGGCACGGCATGGCACCGGCATGGCACGGCATGGCACCGGCATGGCACGGCATGGCACCGGCATGGCACGGCCTGGCACCGGCATGGCACGGCATGGAATGACATGGAATGGCATGGAATGGCATGGAATGGCATGGAATGGCATGGAATGGCATGGAATGGCATGGAATGGCATGGAATGGCATGGAATGGCATGGAATGGCATGGAATGGCATGGAATGGCATGGAATGGCATGGAATGGCATGGAATGGCATGGAATGGCATGGAATGGCATGGAATGGCATGGAATGGCATGGAATGGCATGGAATGGCATGGAATGGCATGGAATGGCATGGAATGGCATGGAATGGCATGGAATGGCATGGAATGGCATGGAATGGCATGGAATGGCATGGAATGGCATGGAATGGCATGGAACGGCATGGAATGGCATGGAATGGCATGGAATGGCATGGAATGGCATGGAATGGCATGGAATGGCATGGAATGGCATGGAATGGCATGGAATGGCATGGAATGGCATGGAATGGCATGGAATGGCATGGAATGGCATGGCACGGCATGGCACGGCATGGCACCGGCATGGCACGGCATGGCACCGGCATGGCACGGCATGGCACCGGCATGGCACGGAATGGCACGGCATGGCACCGGCATGTCACGGCATGTCACGGCATGGCACGGCATTGAATGGCATGGAATGGCACGGCATGGCACGGCATGGCACGGCATGGCACGGCATGGCACGGCATGGCACCGCATTGAGTGGCATGGAATGGCATGGAATGGCATGGAATGGCATGGACTGGCATGGACTGGCATGGAATGGCATGGAATGGCATGGAATGGCATGGAATGGCATGGAATGGCATGGAATGGCATGGAATGGCATGGAATGGCATGGAATGGCATGGAATGGCATGGAATGGCATGGAATGGCATGGAATGGCATGGAATGGCATGGAATGGCATGGAATGGCATGGAATGGCATGGAATGGCATGGAATGGCATGGAATGGCATGGAATGGCATGGAATGGCATGGAATGGCATGGAATGGCATGGAATGGCATGGAATGGCATGGAATGGCATGGAATGGCATGGAATGGCATGGAATGGCATGGAATGGCATGGAATGGCATGGAATGGCATGGAATGGCATGGAATGGCATGGAATGGCATGGAATGGCATGGAATGGCATGGAATGGCATGGAATGGCATGGAATGGCATGGAATGGCATGGAATGGCATGGAATGGCATGGAATGGCATGGAATGGCATGGAATGGCATGGAATGGCATGGAATGGCATCGAATGGCATGGAATGGCATGGAATGGCATGGAATGGCATGGAATGGCATGGAATGGCATGGAATGGCATGGAATGGCATGGAATGGCATGGAATGGCATGGAATGGCATCGAATGGCATGGAATGGCATGGAATGGCATGGAATGGCATGGAATGGCATGGAATGGCATGGAATGGCATGGAATGGCATGGAATGGCATGGAATGGCATGGAATGGCATGGAATGGCATGGAATGGCATGGAATGGCATGGAATGGCATGGCACGGCATGGCACGGCATGGCACCGGCATGGCACGGCATGGCACCGGCATGGCACGGCATGGCACCGGCATGGCACGGAATGGCACGGCATGGCACCGGCATGGCACGGCATGGCACGGCATTGAATGGCATGGAATGGCATTGAATGGCACGGAATGGCACGGCATGGCACGGCATGGCACGGCATGGCACGGCATGGCACGGCATGGCACCGCATTGAGTGGCATGGAATGGCATGGAATGGCATGGACTGGCATGGACTGGCATGGAATGGCATGGAATGGCATGGCCCGGCATGGCACGGCATGGCACGGCATGGCACCGGCATGGCACGGCATGGCACCGGCATGGCACGGCATGGCACCGGCATGGCATGGCATGGCACCGGCATGGCACGGCATGGCACCGGCATGGCACGGCATGGCACCGGCATGGCACGGCATGGCACCGGCATGGCACGGCATTGAATGGCATGGAATGGCATGGAATGGCATGGAATGGCATGGAATGGCATGGAATGGCATGGCACCGCATGGCACCGCATGGAATGGCATGGCACCGCATGGAATGGCATGGAATGGCATGGAATGGCATGGAATGGCATGGAATGGCATGGCACCGCATGGAATGGCATGGCACCGCATGGAATGGCATGGCACCGCATGGCACGGCATGGAATGGCATGGCACCGCATGGAATGGCATGGCACCGCATGGCACGGCATGGAATGGCATGGCACCGGCATGGCACGGCATGGCACCGCATGGCACCGGCATGGCACGGCATGGCACCGCATGGCACGGCATGGAATGGCATGGCACCGGCATGGCACCGGCATGGCATGGCATGGCACGGCATGGCACCGGCATGGCACGGCATGGCACCGGCATGGCACGGCATGGCACCGCATTGAGTGGCATGGAATGGCATGGAATGGCATGGACTGGGATGGACTGGCATGGAATGGCATGGAATGGCATGGAATGGCATGGAATGGCATGGAATGGCATGGAATGGCATGGAATGGCATGGAATGGCATGGAATGGCATGGAATGGCATGGAATGGCATGGAATGGCATGGCACCGCATGGCACGGCATGGCACGGCATGGCACGGCATGGCACCGGCATGGCACGGCATGGCACCGGCATGGCACGGCATGGCACGGCATGGCACCGGCATGGCACGGCATGGCACCGGCATGGCACGGCATGGCACCGGCATGGCACGGCATGGCACGGCATGGCACGGCATGGCACCGGCATGGCACGGCATGGCACGGCATGGAATGGCATGGAATGGCATGGAATGGCATGGAATGGCATGGAATGGCATGGAATGGCATGGAATGGCATGGAATGGCATGGAATGGCATGGAATGGCATGGAATGGCATGGAATGGCATGGAATGGCATGGCACCGCATGGCACGGCATGGCACGGCATGGCACGGCATGGCACCGGCATGGCACGGCATGGCACCGGCATGGCACGGCATGGCACGGCATGGCACCGGCATGGCACGGCATGGCACCGGCATGGCACGGCATGGCACCGGCATGGCACGGCATGGCACGGCATGGCACGGCATGGCACGGCATGGCACCGGCATGGCACGGCATGGCACGGCATGGAATGGCATGGAATGGCATGGAATGGCATGGAATGGCATGGAATGGCATGGAATGGCATGGAATGGCATGGAATGGCATGGAATGGCATGGCACCGGCATGGCACGGCATGGCACCGGCATGGCACGGCATGGCACCGGCATGGCACGGCATGGCACCGGCATGGCACGGCATGGCACCGGCATGGCACGGCATGGCACCGGCATGGCACGGCATGGCACCGGCATGGCACGGCATGGCACCGGCATGGCACGGCATGGCACCGGCATGGCACGGCATGGCACCGGCATGGCACGGCATGGCACCGGCATGGCACGGCATGGCACCGGCATGGCACGGCATGGCACCGGCATGGCACGGCATGGCACCGGCATGGCACGGCCTGGCACCGGCATGGCACGGCATGGAATGGCATGGAATGGCATGGAATGGCATGGAATGGCATGGAATGGCATGGAATGGCATGGAATGGCATGGAATGGCATGGAATGGCATGGAATGGCATGGAATGGCATGGAATGGCATGGAATGGCATGGAATGGCATGGAATGGCATGGAATGGCATGGAATGGCATGGAATGGCATGGAATGGCATGGAATGGCATGGAATGGCATGGAATGGCATGGAATGGCATGGAATGGCATGGAATGGCATGGAATGGCATGGAATGGCATGGAATGGCATGGAATGGCATGGAATGGCATGGAATGGCATGGAATGGCATGGAATGGCATGGAATGGCATGGAATGGCATGGAATGGCATGGAATGGCATGGCACCGCATGGCACGGCATGGCATGGCACGGCATGGCATGGCACGGCATGGCACGGCATGGCACCGGCATGGCACGGCATGGCACCGGCATGGCACGGCATGGCACCGGCATGGCACGGCATGGCACCGGCATGGCACGGCATGGCACCGGCATGGCACGGCATGGCACCGGCATGGCACGGCATGGCACCGGCATGGCACGGCATGGCACCGGCATGGCACGGCATGGCACCGGCATGGCACGGCATGGCACCGGCATGGCACGGCATGGCACCGGCATGGCACGGCATGGCACCGGCATGGCACGGCATGGCACCGGCATGGCACGGCATGGCACCGGCATGGCACGGCATGGCACCGGCATGGCACGGCATGGCACCGGCATGGCACGGCCTGGCACCGGCATGGCACGGCCTGGCACCGGCATGGCACGGCATGGAATGGCATGGAATGGCATGGAATGGCATGGAATGGCATGGAATGGCATGGAATGGCATGGAATGGCATGGAATGGCATGGAATGGCATGGAATGGCATGGAATGGCATGGAATGGCATGGAATGGCATGGAATGGCATGGAATGGCATGGAATGGCATGGAATGGCATGGAATGGCATGGAATGGCATGGAATGGCATGGAATGGCATGGAATGGCATGGAATGGCATGGAATGGCATGGAATGGCATGGAATGGCATGGAATGGCATGGAATGGCATGGAATGGCATGGAATGGCATGGAATGGCATGGAATGGCATGGAATGGCATGGAATGGCATGG
Source organism: Cryptus armator (assembly GCA_963971235.1). Taxonomy (NCBI): domain Eukaryota; kingdom Metazoa; phylum Arthropoda; class Insecta; order Hymenoptera; family Ichneumonidae; genus Cryptus; species Cryptus armator. The sequence continues at coordinate 180,498 of CAXARG010000333.1, forward strand.
AATGGCATGGAATGGCATGGAATGGCATGGAATGGCATGGAATGGCATGGAATGGCATGGAATGGCATGGAATGGCATGGAATGGCATGGAATGGCATGGAATGGCATGGAATGGCATGGAATGGCATGGAATGGCATGGAATGGCATGGAATGGCATGGAATGGCATGGAATGGCATGGAATGGCATGGAATGGCATGGAATGGCATGGAATGGCATGGAATGGCATGGAATGGCATGGAATGGCATGGAATGGCATGGAATGGCATGGAATGGCATGGAATGGCATGGAATGGCATGGAATGGCATGGAATGGCATGGAATGGCATGGAATGGCATGGCACCGGCATGGCACGGCATGGCACCGGCATGGCACGGCATGGAATGGCATGGAATGGCATGGAATGGCATGGAATGGCATGGAATGGCATGGAATGGCATGGAATGGCATGGAATGGCATGGCACGGCATGGCACCGGCATGGCACGGCATGGCACCGGCATGGCAAGGCATGGCACCGGCATGGCACGGCATGGCACGGCATGGCACCGGCATGGCACGGCATGGCACCGGCATGGCACGGCATGGCACCGGCATGGCACCGGCATGGCACCGGCATGGCACCGGCATGGCACGGCATGGCACCGGCATGGCACGGCATGGCACCGGCATGGCACGGCATGGCACCGGCATGGCACGGCATGGCACCGGCATGGCACGGCATGGCACCGGCATGGCACGGCATGGCACCGGCATGGCACGGCATGGCACCGGCATGGCACGGCATGGCACCGGCATGGCACGGCATGGCACCGGCATGGCACGGCATGGCACCGGCATGGCACGGCATGGCACCGGCATGGCACGGCATGGCACCGGCATGGCACGGCATGGCACCGGCATGGCACGGCATGGCACCGGCATGGCACGGCATGGCACCGGCATGGCACGGCATGGCACGGCATGGCACCGGCATGGCACGGCATGGCACGGCATGGAATGGCATGGAATGGCATGGAATGGCATGGAATGGCATGGAATGGCATGGAATGGCATGGAATGGCATGGAATGGCATGGAATGGCATGGAATGGCATGGAATGGCATGGAATGGCATGGAATGGCATGGAATGGCATGGAATGGCATGGAATGGCATGGAATGGCATGGAATGGCATGGAATGGCATGGAATGGCATGGAATGGCATGGAATGGCATGGAATGGCATGGAATGGCATGGAATGGCATGGAATGGCATGGAATGGCATGGAATGGCATGGAATGGCATGGAATGGCATGGAATGGCATGGAATGGCATGGAATGGCATGGAATGGCATGGAATGGCATGGAATGGCATGGAATGGCATGGAATGGCATGGAATGGCATGGAATGGCATGGAATGGCATGGAATGGCATGGAATGGCATGGAATGGCATGGAATGACATGGAATGGCATGGAATGGCATGGCACCGCATGGCACGGCATGGCACGGCATGGCACGGCATGGCACCGGCATGGCACGGCGTGGCACCGGCATGGCACGGCATGGCACGGCATGGCACCGGCATGGCACGGCATGGCACCGGCATGGCACGGCATGGCACCGGCATGGCACGGCATGGCACCGGCATGGAACGGCATGGCACCGGCATGGCACGGCATGGCACCGGCATGGCACGGCATGGCACCGGCATGGCACGGCATGGCACGGCATTGAATGGCATGGAATGGCATGGAATGGCATGGAATGGCATGGAATGGCATGGAATGGCATGGAATGACATGGAATGGCATGGAATGGCATGGAATGGCATGGAATGGCATGGAATGGCATGGAACGGCATGGCACGGCATGGCACCGGCATGGCACGGCATGGCACCGGCATGGCACGGCATGGCACGGCATGGCACCGGCATGGCACGGCATGGCACCGGCATGGCACGGCATGGCACCGGCATGGCACGGCATGGCACGGCATGGCACCGGCATGGCACGGCATGGCACCGGCATGGCACGGCATGGCACCGGCATGGCACGGCATGGCACCGGCATGGCACGGCATGGCACGGCATTGAATGGCATGGAATGGCATGGAATGGCATGCAATGGCATGGAATGACATGGAATGGCATGGAATGGCATGGAATGGCATGGAATGGCATGGAATGGCATGGCACCGCATGGCACCGCATGGCACGGCATGGCACGGCATGGCACGGCATGGCACGGCATGGCACCGGCATGGCACGGCATGGCACCGGCATGGCACGGCATGGCACCGGCATGGCACGGCATAGCACGGCATGGCACCGGCATGGCACGGCATGGCACCGGCATGGCACGGCATGGCACCGGCATGGCACGGCATGGCACCGGCATGGCACGGCATGGCACGGCATGGCACGGCATGGCACGGCATGGCACCGGCATGGCACGGCATGGCACGGCATGGCACCGGCATGGCACGGCATGGCACGGCATGGCACCGGCATGGCACGGCATGGCACCGGCATGGCACGGCATGGCACGGCATTGAATGGCATGGAATGGCATGGAATGGCATGGAATGGCATGGAATGGCATGGAATGGCATGGAATGGCATGGAATGGCATGGAATGGCATGGAATGGCATGGAATGGCATGGAATGGCATGGAATGGCATGGAATGGCATGGAATGGCATGGAATGGCATGGAATGGCATGGAATGGCATGGAATGGCATGGAATGGCATGGAATGGCATGGAATGGCATGGCACCGCATGGCACGGCATGGCACCGGCATGGCACGGCATGGCACCGGCATGGCACGGCATGGTACCGGCATGGCACGGCATGGTACCGGCATGGCACGGCATGGCACCGGCATGGCACGGCATGGCACCGGCATGGCACGGCATGGAATGGCATGGCACGGCATGGAATGGCATGGAATGGCATGGAATGGCATGGAATGGCATGGAATGGCATGGAATGGCATGGAATGGCATGGAATGGCATGGAATGGCATGGAATGCCATGGAATGCCATGGAATGGCATGGAATGGCATGGAATGGCATGGCACCGGCATGGCACGGCATGGCACCGGCATGGAATGGCATGGAATGGCATGGAATGGCATGGAATGGCATGGAATGGCATGGAATGGCATGGAACGGCATGGAATGGCATGGAACGGCATGGAATGGCATGGCACCGCATGGCACGGCATGGCACCGCATGGCACGGCATGGCACCGGCATGGCACGGCATGGCACCGGCATGGCACGGCATGGCACCGGCATGGCACGGCATGGCACCGGCATGGCACGGCATGGCACCGGCATGGCACGGCATGGCACCGGCATGGCACGGCATGGCACCGGCATGGCACGGCATGGCACCGGCATGGCACGGCATGGCACCGGCATGGCACGGCATGGCACCGGCATGGCACGGCATGGCACCGGCATGGCACGGCATGGCACCGGCATGGCACGGCATGGCACCGGCATGGCACGGCCTGGCACCGGCATGGCACGGCATGGAATGACATGGAATGGCATGGAATGGCATGGAATGGCATGGAATGGCATGGAATGGCATGGAATGGCATGGAATGGCATGGAATGGCATGGAATGGCATGGAATGGCATGGAATGGCATGGAATGGCATGGAATGGCATGGAATGGCATGGAATGGCATGGAATGGCATGGAATGGCATGGAATGGCATGGAATGGCATGGAATGGCATGGAATGGCATGGAATGGCATGGAATGGCATGGAATGGCATGGAATGGCATGGAATGGCATGGAACGGCATGGAATGGCATGGAATGGCATGGAATGGCATGGAATGGCATGGAATGGCATGGAATGGCATGGAATGGCATGGAATGGCATGGAATGGCATGGAATGGCATGGAATGGCATGGAATGGCATGGAACGGCATGGCACGGCATGGCACGGCATGGCACCGGCATGGCACGGCATGGCACCGGCATGGCACGGCATGGCACCGGCATGGCACGGCATGGCACCGGCATGGCACGGAATGGCACGGCATGGCACCGGCATGTCACGGCATGTCACGGCATGGCACGGCATTGAATGGCATGGAATGGCACGGCATGGCACGGCATGGCACGGCATGGCACGGCATGGCACGGCATGGCACCGCATTGAGTGGCATGGAATGGCATGGAATGGCATGGAATGGCATGGACTGGCATGGACTGGCATGGAATGGCATGGAATGGCATGGAATGGCATGGAATGGCATGGAATGGCATGGAATGGCATGGAATGGCATGGAATGGCATGGAATGGCATGGAATGGCATGGAATGGCATGGAATGGCATGGAATGGTATGGAATGGCATGGAATGGCATGGAATGGCATGGAATGGCATGGAATGGCATGGAATGGCATGGAATGGCATGGAATGGCATGGAATGGCATGGAATGGCATGGAATGGCATGGAATGGCATGGAATGGCATGGAATGGCATGGAATGGCATGGAATGGCATCGAATGGCATGGAATGGCATGGAATGGCATGGAATGGCATGGAATGGCATGGAATGGCATGGAATGGCATGGAATGGCATGGAATGGCATGGAATGGCATGGAATGGCATGGAATGGCATGGAATGGCATGGCACGGCATGGCACGGCATGGCACCGGCATGGCACGGCATGGCACCGGCATGGCACGGCATGGCACCGGCATGGCATGGCATGGCACCGGCATGGCACGGCATGGCACCGGCATGGCACGGCATGGCACCGGCATGGCACGGCATTGAATGGCATGGAATGGCATGGAATGGCATGGAATGGCATGGAATGGCATGGAATGGCATGGCACCGCATGGCACCGCATGGAATGGCATGGCACCGCATGGAATGGCATGGAATGGCATGGAATGGCATGGAATGGCATGGAATGGCATGGAATGGCATGGCACCGCATGGAATGGCATGGCACCGCATGGAATGGCATGGCACCGCATGGCACGGCATGGAATGGCATGGCACCGCATGGAATGGCATGGCACCGCATGGCACGGCATGGAATGGCATGGCACCGGCATGGCACGGCATGGCACCGCATGGCACCGGCATGGCACGGCATGGCACCGCATGGCACGGCATGGAATGGCATGGCACCGGCATGGCACCGGCATGGCACCGGCATGGCACGGCATGGCACCGGCATGGAACGGCATGGCACCGGCATGGCACGGCATGGCACCGGCATGGCACGGCATGGCACCGGCATGGCACGGCATGGCACGGCATTGAATGGCATGGAATGGCATGGAATGGCATGGAATGGCATGGAATGGCATGGAATGGCATGGAATGACATGGAATGGCATGGAATGGCATGGAATGGCATGGAATGGCATGGAATGGCATGGAACGGCATGGCACGGCATGGCACCGGCATGGCACGGCATGGCACCGGCATGGCACGGCATGGCACGGCATGGCACCGGCATGGCACGGCATGGCACCGGCATGGCACGGCATGGCACCGGCATGGCACGGCATGGCACGGCATGGCACCGGCATGGCACGGCATGGCACCGGCATGGCACGGCATGGCACCGGCATGGCACGGCATGGCACCGGCATGGCACGGCATGGCACGGCATTGAATGGCATGGAATGGCATGGAATGGCATGCAATGGCATGGAATGACATGGAATGGCATGGAATGGCATGGAATGGCATGGAATGGCATGGAATGGCATGGCACCGCATGGCACCGCATGGCACGGCATGGCACGGCATGGCACGGCATGGCACGGCATGGCACCGGCATGGCACGGCATGGCACCGGCATGGCACGGCATGGCACCGGCATGGCACGGCATAGCACGGCATGGCACCGGCATGGCACGGCATGGCACCGGCATGGCACGGCATGGCACCGGCATGGCACGGCATGGCACCGGCATGGCACGGCATGGCACGGCATGGCACGGCATGGCACGGCATGGCACCGGCATGGCACGGCATGGCACGGCATGGCACCGGCATGGCACGGCATGGCACGGCATGGCACCGGCATGGCACGGCATGGCACCGGCATGGCACGGCATGGCACGGCATTGAATGGCATGGAATGGCATGGAATGGCATGGAATGGCATGGAATGGCATGGAATGGCATGGAATGGCATGGAATGGCATGGAATGGCATGGAATGGCATGGAATGGCATGGAATGGCATGGAATGGCATGGAATGGCATGGAATGGCATGGAATGGCATGGAATGGCATGGAATGGCATGGAATGGCATGGAATGGCATGGAATGGCATGGCACCGCATGGCACGGCATGGCACCGGCATGGCACGGCATGGCACCGGCATGGCACGGCATGGTACCGGCATGGCACGGCATGGTACCGGCATGGCACGGCATGGCACCGGCATGGCACGGCATGGCACCGGCATGGCACGGCATGGAATGGCATGGCACGGCATGGAATGGCATGGAATGGCATGGAATGGCATGGAATGGCATGGAATGGCATGGAATGGCATGGAATGGCATGGAATGGCATGGAATGGCATGGAATGGCATGGAATGCCATGGAATGCCATGGAATGGCATGGAATGGCATGGAATGGCATGGCACCGGCATGGCACGGCATGGCACCGGCATGGAATGGCATGGAATGGCATGGAATGGCATGGAATGGCATGGAATGGCATGGAATGGCATGGAATGGCATGGAACGGCATGGAATGGCATGGAACGGCATGGAATGGCATGGCACCGCATGGCACGGCATGGCACCGCATGGCACGGCATGGCACCGGCATGGCACGGCATGGCACCGGCATGGCACGGCATGGCACCGGCATGGCACGGCATGGCACCGGCATGGCACGGCATGGCACCGGCATGGCACGGCATGGCACCGGCATGGCACGGCATGGCACCGGCATGGCACGGCATGGCACCGGCATGGCACGGCATGGCACCGGCATGGCACGGCATGGCACCGGCATGGCACGGCATGGCACCGGCATGGCACGGCATGGCACCGGCATGGCACGGCATGGCACCGGCATGGCACGGCCTGGCACCGGCATGGCACGGCATGGAATGACATGGAATGGCATGGAATGGCATGGAATGGCATGGAATGGCATGGAATGGCATGGAATGGCATGGAATGGCATGGAATGGCATGGAATGGCATGGAATGGCATGGAATGGCATGGAATGGCATGGAATGGCATGGAATGGCATGGAATGGCATGGAATGGCATGGAATGGCATGGAATGGCATGGAATGGCATGGAATGGCATGGAATGGCATGGAATGGCATGGAATGGCATGGAATGGCATGGAATGGCATGGAATGGCATGGAACGGCATGGAATGGCATGGAATGGCATGGAATGGCATGGAATGGCATGGAATGGCATGGAATGGCATGGAATGGCATGGAATGGCATGGAATGGCATGGAATGGCATGGAATGGCATGGAATGGCATGGAATGGCATGGCACGGCATGGCACGGCATGGCACCGGCATGGCACGGCATGGCACCGGCATGGCACGGCATGGCACCGGCATGGCACGGAATGGCACGGCATGGCACCGGCATGTCACGGCATGTCACGGCATGGCACGGCATTGAATGGCATGGAATGGCACGGCATGGCACGGCATGGCACGGCATGGCACGGCATGGCACGGCATGGCACCGCATTGAGTGGCATGGAATGGCATGGAATGGCATGGAATGGCATGGACTGGCATGGAATGGCATGGAATGGCATGGAATGGCATGGAATGGCATGGAATGGCATGGAATGGCATGGAATGGCATGGAATGGCATGGAATGGCATGGAATGGCATGGAATGGCATGGAATGGCATGGAATGGCATGGAATGGCATGGAATGGCATGGAATGGCATGGAATGGCATGGAATGGCATGGAATGGCATGGAATGGCATGGAATGGCATGGAATGGCATGGAATGGCATGGAATGGCATGGAATGGCATGGAATGGCATGGAATGGCATGGAATGGCATGGAATGGCATGGAATGGCATGGAATGGCATGGAATGGCATGGAATGGCATGGAATGGCATGGAATGGCATGGAATGGCATGGAATGGCATGGAATGGCATGGAATGGCATGGAATGGCATGGAATGGCATGGAATGGCATGGAATGGCATGGAATGGCATGGAATGGCATGGAATGGCATGGAATGGCATGGAATGGCATGGAATGGCATGGAATGGCATGGAATGGCATGGAATGGCATCGAATGGCATGGAATGGCATGGAATGGCATGGAATGGCATGGAATGGCATGGAATGGCATGGAATGGCATGGAATGGCATGGAATGGCATGGAATGGCATGGAATGGCATGGAATGGCATGGAATGGCATGGCACGGCATGGCACGGCATGGCACCGGCATGGCACGGCATGGCACCGGCATGGCACGGCATGGCACCGGCATGGCACGGAATGGCACGGCATGGCACCGGCATGGCACGGCATGGCACGGCATTGAATGGCATGGAATGGCATTGAATGGCACGGAATGGCACGGCATGGCACGGCATGGCACGGCATGGCACGGCATGGCACGGCATGGCACCGCATTGAGTGGCATGGAATGGCATGGAATGGCATGGACTGGCATGGACTGGCATGGAATGGCATGGAATGGCATGGCCCGGCATGGCACGGCATGGCACGGCATGGCACCGGCATGGCACGGCATGGCACCGGCATGGCACGGCATGGCACCGGCATGGCATGGCATGGCACCGGCATGGCACGGCATGGCACCGGCATGGCACGGCATGGCACCGGCATGGCACGGCATTGAATGGCATGGAATGGCATGGAATGGCATGGAATGGCATGGAATGGCATGGAATGGCATGGCACCGCATGGCACCGCATGGAATGGCATGGCACCGCATGGAATGGCATGGAATGGCATGGAATGGCATGGAATGGCATGGAATGGCATGGCACCGCATGGAATGGCATGGCACCGCATGGAATGGCATGGCACCGCATGGCACGGCATGGAATGGCATGGCACCGCATGGAATGGCATGGCACCGCATGGCACGGCATGGAATGGCATGGCACCGGCATGGCACGGCATGGCACCGCATGGCACCGGCATGGCACGGCATGGCACCGCATGGCACGGCATGGAATGGCATGGCACCGGCATGGCACCGGCATGGCACCGGCATGGCACGGCATGGCACCGGCATGGCACGGCATGGCACGGCATGGCACGGCATGGCACCGGCATGGCACGGCATGGCACGGCATGGAATGGCATGGAATGGCATGGAATGGCATGGAATGGCATGGAATGGCATGGAATGGCATGGAATGGCATGGAATGGCATGGCACCGGCATGGCACGGCATGGCACCGGCATGGCACGGCATGGCACCGGCATGGCACGGCATGGCACCGGCATGGCACGGCATGGCACCGGCATGGCACGGCATGGCACCGGCATGGCACGGCATGGCACCGGCATGGCACGGCATGGCACCGGCATGGCACGGCATGGCACCGGCATGGCACGGCATGGCACCGGCATGGCACGGCATGGCACCGGCATGGCACGGCCTGGCACCGGCATGGCACGGCATGGAATGGCATGGAATGGCATGGAATGGCATGGAATGGCATGGAATGGCATGGAATGGCATGGAATGGCATGGAATGGCATGGAATGGCATGGAATGGCATGGAATGGCATGGAATGGCATGGAATGGCATGGAATGGCATGGAATGGCATGGAATGGCATGGAATGGCATGGAATGGCATGGAATGGCATGGAATGGCATGGAATGGCATGGAATGGCATGGAATGGCATGGAATGGCATGGAATGGCATGGAATGGCATGGAATGGCATGGAATGGCATGGAATGGCATGGAATGGCATGGAATGGCATGGAATGGCATGGAATGGCATGGAATGGCATGGAATGGCATGGAATGGCATGGAATGGCATGGCACCGCATGGCACGGCATGGCATGGCACGGCATGGCATGGCACGGCATGGCACGGCATGGCACCGGCATGGCACGGCATGGCACCGGCATGGCACGGCATGGCACCGGCATGGCACGGCATGGCACCGGCATGGCACGGCATGGCACCGGCATGGCACGGCATGGCACCGGCATGGCACGGCATGGCACCGGCATGGCACGGCATGGCACCGGCATGGCACGGCATGGCACCGGCATGGCACGGCATGGCACCGGCATGGCACGGCATGGCACCGGCATGGCACGGCATGGCACCGGCATGGCACGGCATGGCACCGGCATGGCACGGCATGGCACCGGCATGGCACGGCATGGCACCGGCATGGCACGGCCTGGCACCGGCATGGCACGGCCTGGCACCGGCATGGCACGGCATGGAATGGCATGGAATGGCATGGAATGGCATGGAATGGCATGGAATGGCATGGAATGGCATGGAATGGCATGGAATGGCATGGAATGGCATGGAATGGCATGGCACCGGCATGGCACGGCATGGCACCGGCATGGCACGGCATGGAATGGCATGGAATGGCATGGAATGGCATGGAATGGCATGGAATGGCATGGAATGGCATGGCACGGCATGGCACCGGCATGGCACGGCATGGCACCGGCATGGCAAGGCATGGCACCGGCATGGCACGGCATGGCACGGCATGGCACCGGCATGGCACGGCATGGCACCGGCATGGCACGGCATGGCACCGGCATGGCACCGGCATGGCACCGGCATGGCACCGGCATGGCACGGCATGGCACCGGCATGGCACGGCATGGCACCGGCATGGCACGGCATGGCACCGGCATGGCACGGCATGGCACCGGCATGGCACGGCATGGCACCGGCATGGCACGGCATGGCACCGGCATGGCACGGCATGGCACCGGCATGGCACGGCATGGCACCGGCATGGCACGGCATGGCACCGGCATGGCACGGCATGGCACCGGCATGGCACGGCATGGCACCGGCATGGCACGGCATGGCACCGGCATGGCACGGCATGGCACCGGCATGGCACGGCATGGCACCGGCATGGCACGGCATGGCACGGCATGGCACCGGCATGGCACGGCATGGCACGGCATGGAATGGCATGGAATGGCATGGAATGGCATGGAATGGCATGGAATGGCATGGAATGGCATGGAATGGCATGGAATGGCATGGAATGGCATGGAATGGCATGGAATGGCATGGAATGGCATGGAATGGCATGGAATGGCATGGAATGGCATGGAATGGCATGGAATGGCATGGAATGGCATGGAATGGCATGGAATGGCATGGAATGGCATGGAATGGCATGGAATGGCATGGAATGGCATGGAATGGCATGGAATGGCATGGAATGGCATGGAATGGCATGGAATGGCATGGAATGGCATGGAATGGCATGGAATGGCATGGAATGGCATGGCACCGGCATGGCACGGCATGGCACCGGCATGGCACGGCATGGAATGGCATGGAATGGCATGGAATGGCATGGAATGGCATGGAATGGCATGGAATGGCATGGCACGGCATGGCACCGGCATGGCACGGCATGGCACCGGCATGGCACGGCATGGCACCGGCATGGCAAGGCATGGCACCGGCATGGCACGGCATGGCACGGCATGGCACCGGCATGGCACGGCATGGCACCGGCATGGCACGGCATGGCACCGGCATGGCACCGGCATGGCACCGGCATGGCACCGGCATGGCACGGCATGGCACCGGCATGGCACGGCATGGCACCGGCATGGCACGGCATGGCACCGGCATGGCACGGCATGGCACCGGCATGGCACGGCATGGCACCGGCATGGCACGGCATGGCACCGGCATGGCACGGCATGGCACCGGCATGGCACGGCATGGCACCGGCATGGCACGGCATGGCACCGGCATGGCACGGCATGGCACCGGCATGGCACGGCATGGCACCGGCATGGCACGGCATGGCACCGGCATGGCACGGCATGGCACCGGCATGGCACGGCATGGCACCGGCATGGCACGGCATGGCACGGCATGGCACCGGCATGGCACGGCATGGCACGGCATGGAATGGCATGGAATGGCATGGAATGGCATGGAATGGCATGGAATGGCATGGAATGGCATGGAATGGCATGGAATGGCATGGAATGGCATGGAATGGCATGGAATGGCATGGAATGGCATGGAATGGCATGGAATGGCATGGAATGGCATGGAATGGCATGGAATGGCATGGAATGGCATGGAATGGCATGGAATGGCATGGAATGGCATGGAATGGCATGGAATGGCATGGAATGGCATGGAATGGCATGGAATGGCATGGAATGGCATGGAATGGCATGGAATGGCATGGAATGGCATGGAATGGCATGGAATGGCATGGAATGGCATGGAATGGCATGGAATGGCATGGAATGGCATGGAATGACATGGAATGGCATGGAATGGCATGGCACCGCATGGCACGGCATGGCACGGCATGGCACGGCATGGCACGGCATGGCACCGGCATGGCACGGCGTGGCACCGGCATGGCACGGCATGGCACGGCATGGCACCGGCATGGCACGGCATGGCACCGGCATGGCACGGCATGGCACCGGCATGGCACGGCATGGCACCGGCATGGAACGGCATGGCACCGGCATGGCACGGCATGGCACCGGCATGGCACGGCATGGCACCGGCATGGCACGGCATGGCACGGCATTGAATGGCATGGAATGGCATGGAATGGCATGGAATGGCATGGAATGGCATGGAATGGCATGGAATGACATGGAATGGCATGGAATGGCATGGAATGGCATGGAATGGCATGGAATGGCATGGAACGGCATGGCACGGCATGGCACCGGCATGGCACGGCATGGCACCGGCATGGCACGGCATGGCACGGCATGGCACCGGCATGGCACGGCATGGCACCGGCATGGCACGGCATGGCACCGGCATGGCACGGCATGGCACGGCATGGCACCGGCATGGCACGGCATGGCACCGGCATGGCACGGCATGGCACCGGCATGGCACGGCATGGCACCGGCATGGCACGGCATGGCACGGCATTGAATGGCATGGAATGGCATGGAATGGCATGCAATGGCATGGAATGACATGGAATGGCATGGAATGGCATGGAATGGCATGGAATGGCATGGAATGGCATGGAATGGCATGGAATGGCATGGAATGGCATGGAATGGCATGGAATGGCATGGAATGGCATGGAATGGCATGGAATGGCATGGAATGACATGGAATGGCATGGAATGGCATGGCACCGCATGGCACGGCATGGCACGGCATGGCACGGCATGGCACGGCATGGCACCGGCATGGCACGGCGTGGCACCGGCATGGCACGGCATGGCACGGCATGGCACCGGCATGGCACGGCATGGCACCGGCATGGCACGGCATGGCACCGGCATGGCACGGCATGGCACCGGCATGGAACGGCATGGCACCGGCATGGCACGGCATGGCACCGGCATGGCACGGCATGGCACCGGCATGGCACGGCATGGCACGGCATTGAATGGCATGGAATGGCATGGAATGGCATGGAATGGCATGGAATGGCATGGAATGGCATGGAATGACATGGAATGGCATGGAATGGCATGGAATGGCATGGAATGGCATGGAATGGCATGGAACGGCATGGCACGGCATGGCACCGGCATGGCACGGCATGGCACCGGCATGGCACGGCATGGCACGGCATGGCACCGGCATGGCACGGCATGGCACCGGCATGGCACGGCATGGCACCGGCATGGCACGGCATGGCACGGCATGGCACCGGCATGGCACGGCATGGCACCGGCATGGCACGGCATGGCACCGGCATGGCACGGCATGGCACCGGCATGGCACGGCATGGCACGGCATTGAATGGCATGGAATGGCATGGAATGGCATGCAATGGCATGGAATGACATGGAATGGCATGGAATGGCATGGAATGGCATGGAATGGCATGGAATGGCATGGCACCGCATGGCACGGCATGGCACGGCATGGCACGGCATGGCACGGCATGGCACGGCATGGCACCGGCATGGCACGGCATGGCACCGGCATGGCACGGCATGGCACCGGCATGGCACGGCATAGCACGGCATGGCACCGGCATGGCACGGCATGGCACCGGCATGGCACGGCATGGCACCGGCATGGCACGGCATGGCACGGCATGGCACGGCATGGCACGGCATGGCACGGCATGGCACCGGCATGGCACGGCATGGCACGGCATGGCACCGGCATGGCACGGCATGGCACCGGCATGGCACGGCATGGCACGGCATGGAATGGCATGGAATGGCATGGAATGGCATGGAATGGCATGGAATGGCATGGAATGGCATGGAATGGCATGGAATGGCATGGAATGGCATGGAATGGCATGGAATGGCATGGAATGGCATGGAATGGCATGGAATGGCATGGAATGGCATGGAATGGCATGGAATGGCATGGAATGGCATGGAATGGCATGGAATGGCATGGAATGGCATGGAATGGCATGGAATGGCATGGAATGGCATGGAATGGCATGGAATGGCATGGAATGGCATGGAATGGCATGGAATGGCATGGAATGGCATGGAATGGCATGGAATGGCATGGAATGGCATGGAATGGCATGGAATGGCATGGAATGGCATGGAATGGCATGGAATGGCATGGAATGGCATGGAATGGCATGGAATGGCATGGAATGGCATGGAATGGCATGGAATGGCATGGAATGGCATGGCACCGCATGGCACGGCATGGCATGGCACGGCATGGCATGGCACGGCATGGCACGGCATGGCACCGGCATGGCACGGCATGGCACCGGCATGGCACGGCATGGCACCGGCATGGCACGGCATGGCACCGGCATGGCACGGCATGGCACCGGCATGGCACGGCATGGCACCGGCATGGCACGGCATGGCACCGGCATGGCACCGGCATGGCACGGCATGGCACCGGCATGGCACGGCATGGCACCGGCATGGCACGGCATGGCACCGGCATGGCACGGCATGGCACGGCATGGCACGGCATGGCACGGCATGGCACCGGCATGGCACGGCATGGCACGGCATGGCACCGGCATGGCACGGCATGGCACGGCATGGCACCGGCATGGCACGGCATGGCACCGGCATGGCACGGCATGGCACCGGCATGGCACGGCATGGCACCGGCATGGCACGGCATGGCACCGGCATGGCACGGCATGGCACCGGCATGGCACGGCATGGCACCGGCATGGCACGGCCTGGCACCGGCATGGCACGGCCTGGCACCGGCATGGCACGGCATGGAATGGCATGGAATGGCATGGAATGGCATGGAATGGCATGGAATGGCATGGAATGGCATGGAATGGCATGGAATGGCATGGAATGGCATGGAATGGCATGGAATGGCATGGAATGGCATGGCACCGGCATGGCACGGCATGGCACCGGCATGGCACGGCATGGAATGGCATGGAATGGCATGGAATGGCATGGAATGGCATGGAATGGCATGGAATGGCATGGCACGGCATGGCACCGGCATGGCACGGCATGGCACCGGCATGGCAAGGCATGGCACCGGCATGGCACGGCATGGCACGGCATGGCACCGGCATGGCACGGCATGGCACCGGCATGGCACGGCATGGCACCGGCATGGCACCGGCATGGCACCGGCATGGCACCGGCATGGCACGGCATGGCACCGGCATGGCACGGCATGGCACCGGCATGGCACGGCATGGCACCGGCATGGCACGGCATGGCACCGGCATGGCACGGCATGGCACCGGCATGGCACGGCATGGCACCGGCATGGCACGGCATGGCACCGGCATGGCACGGCATGGCACCGGCATGGCACGGCATGGCACCGGCATGGCACGGCATGGCACCGGCATGGCACGGCATGGCACCGGCATGGCACGGCATGGCACCGGCATGGCACGGCATGGCACGGCATGGCACCGGCATGGCACGGCATGGCACGGCATGGAATGGCATGGAATGGCATGGAATGGCATGGAATGGCATGGAATGGCATGGAATGGCATGGAATGGCATGGAATGGCATGGAATGGCATGGAATGGCATGGAATGGCATGGAATGGCATGGAATGGCATGGAATGGCATGGAATGGCATGGAATGGCATGGAATGGCATGGAATGGCATGGAATGGCATGGAATGGCATGGAATGGCATGGAATGGCATGGAATGGCATGGAATGGCATGGAATGGCATGGAATGGCATGGCACCGGCATGGCACGGCATGGCACCGGCATGGCACGGCATGGAATGGCATGGAATGGCATGGAATGGCATGGAATGGCATGGAATGGCATGGAATGGCATGGCACGGCATGGCACCGGCATGGCACGGCATGGCACCGGCATGGCACGGCATGGCACCGGCATGGCAAGGCATGGCACCGGCATGGCACGGCATGGCACGGCATGGCACCGGCATGGCACGGCATGGCACCGGCATGGCACGGCATGGCACCGGCATGGCACCGGCATGGCACCGGCATGGCACCGGCATGGCACGGCATGGCACCGGCATGGCACGGCATGGCACCGGCATGGCACGGCATGGCACCGGCATGGCACGGCATGGCACCGGCATGGCACGGCATGGCACCGGCATGGCACGGCATGGCACCGGCATGGCACGGCATGGCACCGGCATGGCACGGCATGGCACCGGCATGGCACGGCATGGCACCGGCATGGCACGGCATGGCACCGGCATGGCACGGCATGGCACCGGCATGGCACGGCATGGCACCGGCATGGCACGGCATGGCACCGGCATGGCACGGCATGGCACCGGCATGGCACGGCATGGCACGGCATGGCACCGGCATGGCACGGCATGGCACGGCATGGAATGGCATGGAATGGCATGGAATGGCATGGAATGGCATGGAATGGCATGGAATGGCATGGAATGGCATGGAATGGCATGGAATGGCATGGAATGGCATGGAATGGCATGGAATGGCATGGAATGGCATGGAATGGCATGGAATGGCATGGAATGGCATGGAATGGCATGGAATGGCATGGAATGGCATGGAATGGCATGGAATGGCATGGAATGGCATGGAATGGCATGGAATGGCATGGAATGGCATGGAATGGCATGGAATGGCATGGAATGGCATGGAATGGCATGGAATGGCATGGAATGGCATGGAATGGCATGGAATGGCATGGAATGGCATGGAATGGCATGGAATGGCATGGAATGGCATGGAATGGCATGGAATGGCATGGAATGGCATGGAATGGCATGGAATGGCATGGAATGGCATGGAATGACATGGAATGGCATGGAATGGCATGGCACCGCATGGCACGGCATGGCACGGCATGGCACGGCATGGCACGGCATGGCACCGGCATGGCACGGCGTGGCACCGGCATGGCACGGCATGGCACGGCATGGCACCGGCATGGCACGGCATGGCACCGGCATGGCACGGCATGGCACCGGCATGGCACGGCATGGCACCGGCATGGAACGGCATGGCACCGGCATGGCACGGCATGGCACCGGCATGGCACGGCATGGCACCGGCATGGCACGGCATGGCACGGCATTGAATGGCATGGAATGGCATGGAATGGCATGGAATGGCATGGAATGGCATGGAATGGCATGGAATGACATGGAATGGCATGGAATGGCATGGAATGGCATGGAATGGCATGGAATGGCATGGAACGGCATGGCACGGCATGGCACCGGCATGGCACGGCATGGCACCGGCATGGCACGGCATGGCACGGCATGGCACCGGCATGGCACGGCATGGCACCGGCATGGCACGGCATGGCACCGGCATGGCACGGCATGGCACGGCATGGCACCGGCATGGCACGGCATGGCACCGGCATGGCACGGCATGGCACCGGCATGGCACGGCATGGCACCGGCATGGCACGGCATGGCACGGCATTGAATGGCATGGAATGGCATGGAATGGCATGCAATGGCATGGAATGACATGGAATGGCATGGAATGGCATGGAATGGCATGGAATGGCATGGAATGGCATGGCACCGCATGGCACGGCATGGCACGGCATGGCACGGCATGGCACGGCATGGCACCGGCATGGCACGGCATGGCACCGGCATGGCACGGCATGGCACCGGCATGGCACGGCATAGCACGGCATGGCACCGGCATGGCACGGCATGGCACCGGCATGGCACGGCATGGCACCGGCATGGCACGGCATGGCACGGCATGGCACGGCATGGCACGGCATGGCACCGGCATGGCACGGCATGGCACGGCATGGCACCGGCATGGCACGGCATGGCACGGCATGGCACCGGCATGGCACGGCATGGCACCGGCATGGCACGGCATGGCACGGCATTGAATGGCATGGAATGGCATGGAATGGCATGGAATGGCATGGAATGGCATGGAATGGCATGGAATGGCATGGAATGGCATGGAATGGCATGGAATGGCATGGAATGGCATGGAATGGCATGAAATGGCATGGAATGGCATGGAATGGCATGGAATGGCATGGAATGGCATGGAATGGCATGGAATGGCATGGAATGGCATGGAATGGCATGGAATGGCATGGAATGGCATGGAATGGCATGGAATGGCATGGAATGGCATGGAATGGCATGGAATGGCATGGAATGGCATGGAATGGCATGGAATGGCATGGAATGGCATGGAATGGCATGGAATGGCATGGAATGGCATGGAATGGCATGGAATGGCATGGAATGGCATGGAATGGCATGGAATGGCATGGAATGGCATGGAATGGCATGGAATGGCATGGAATGGCATGGAATGGCATGGAATGGCATGGAATGGCATGGAATGGCATGGAATGGCATGGAATGGCATGGAATGGCATGGAATGGCATGGAATGGCATGGAATGGCATGGAATGGCATGGAATGGCATGGAATGGCATGGAATGGCATGGAATGGCATGGAATGGCATGGAATGGCATGGAATGGCATGGAATGGCATGGAATGGCATGGAATGGCATGGAATGGCATGGAATGGCATGGAATGGCATGGAATGGCATGGAATGGCATGGAATGGCATGGAATGGCATGGAATGGCATGGAATGGCATGGAATGGCATGGAATGGCATGGAATGGCATGGAATGGCATGGAATGGCATGGAATGGCATGGAATGGCATGGCACCGCATGGCACGGCATGGCACCGGCATGGCACGGCATGGCACCGGCATGGCACGGCATGGTACCGGCATGGCACGGCATGGTACCGGCATGGCACGGCATGGCACCGGCATGGCACGGCATGGCACCGGCATGGCACGGCATGGAATGGCATGGCACGGCATGGAATGGCATGGAATGGCATGGAATGGCATGGAATGGCATGGAATGGCATGGAATGGCATGGAATGGCATGGAATGGCATGGAATGCCATGGAATGCCATGGAATGGCATGGAATGGCATGGCACCGGCATGGCACGGCATGGCACCGGCATGGAATGGCATGGAATGGCATGGAATGGCATGGAATGGCATGGAATGGCATGGAATGGCATGGAACGGCATCGAATGGCATGGAACGGCATGGAATGGCATGGCACCGCATGGCACGGCATGGCACCGCATGGCACGGCATGGCACCGGCATGGCACGGCATGGCACCGGCATGGCACGGCATGGCACCGGCATGGCACGGCATGGCACCGGCATGGCACGGCATGGCACCGGCATGGCACGGCATGGCACCGGCATGGCACGGCATGGCACCGGCATGGCACGGCATGGCACCGGCATGGCACGGCATGGCACCGGCATGGCACGGCATGGCACCGGCATGGCACGGCATGGCACCGGCATGGCACGGCATGGCACCGGCATGGCACGGCATGGCACCGGCATGGCACGGCCTGGCACCGGCATGGCACGGCATGGAATGACATGGAATGGCATGGAATGGCATGGAATGGCATGGAATGGCATGGAATGGCATGGAATGGCATGGAATGGCATGGAATGGCATGGAATGGCATGGAATGGCATGGAATGGCATGGAATGGCATGGAATGGCATGGAATGGCATGGAATGGCATGGAATGGCATGGAATGGCATGGAATGGCATGGAATGGCATGGAATGGCATGGAATGGCATGGAATGGCATGGAATGGCATGGAATGGCATGGAATGGCATGGAATGGCATGGAATGGCATGGAATGGCATGGAATGGCATGGAATGGCATGGAATGGCATGGAATGGCATGGAATGGCATGGAATGGCATGGAACGGCATGGAATGGCATGGAATGGCATGGAATGGCATGGAATGGCATGGAATGGCATGGAATGGCATGGAATGGCATGGAATGGCATGGAATGGCATGGAATGGCATGGAATGGCATGGCACGGCATGGCACGGCATGGCACCGGCATGGCACGGCATGGCACCGGCATGGCACGGCATGGCACCGGCATGGCACGGAATGGCACGGCATGGCACCGGCATGTCACGGCATGTCACGGCATGGCACGGCATTGAATGGCATGGAATGGCACGGCATGGCACGGCATGGCACGGCATGGCACGGCATGGCACGGCATGGCACCGCATTGAGTGGCATGGAATGGCATGGAATGGCATGGAATGGCATGGACTGGCATGGACTGGCATGGAATGGCATGGAATGGCATGGAATGGCATGGAATGGCATGGAATGGCATGGAATGGCATGGACTGGCATGGACTGGCATGGAATGGCATGGAATGGCATGGAATGGCATGGAATGGCATGGAATGGCATGGAATGGCATGGAATGGCATGGAATGGCATGGAATGGCATGGAATGGCATGGAATGGCATGGAATGGCATGGAATGGCATGGAATGGCATGGAATGGCATGGAATGGCATGGAATGGCATGGAATGGCATGGAATGGCATGGAATGGCATGGAATGGCATGGAATGGCATGGAATGGCATGGAATGGCATGGAATGGCATGGAATGGCATGGAATGGCATGGAATGGCATGGAATGGCATGGAATGGCATGGAATGGCATGGAATGGCATGGAATGGCATGGAATGGCATGGAATGGCATGGAATGGCATGGAATGGCATGGAATGGCATGGAATGGCATGGAATGGCATGGAATGGCATGGAATGGCATGGAATGGCATGGAATGGCATGGAATGGCATGGAATGGCATCGAATGGCATGGAATGGCATGGAATGGCATGGAATGGCATGGAATGGCATGGAATGGCATGGAATGGCATGGAATGGCATGGAATGGCATGGAATGGCATGGAATGGCATGGAATGGCATGGCACGGCATGGCACGGCATGGCACCGGCATGGCACGGCATGGCACCGGCATGGCACGGCATGGCACCGGCATGGCACCGGCATGGCACGGAATGGCACGGCATGGCACCGGCATGGCACGGCATGGCACGGCATTGAATGGCATGGAATGGCATTGAATGGCACGGAATGGCACGGCATGGCACGGCATGGCACGGCATGGCACGGCATGGCACGGCATGGCACGGCATGGCACCGCATTGAGTGGCATGGAATGGCATGGAATGGCATGGACTGGCATGGACTGGCATGGAATGGCATGGAATGGCATGGAATGGCATGGCCCGGCATGGCACGGCATGGCACCGGCATGGCACGGCATGGCACCGGCATGGCACGGCATGGCACCGGCATGGCATGGCATGGCACCGGCATGGCACGGCATGGCACCGGCATGGCACGGCATGGCACCGGCATGGCACGGCATTGAATGGCATGGAATGGCATGGAATGGCATGGAATGGCATGGAATGGCATGGAATGGCATGGCACCGCATGGCACCGCATGGAATGGCATGGAATGGCATGGCACCGCATGGAATGGCATGGCACCGCATGGAATGGCATGGCACCGCATGGCACGGCATGGAATGGCATGGCACCGCATGGAATGGCATGGCACCGCATGGCACGGCATGGAATGGCATGGCACCGGCATGGCACGGCATGGCACCGCATGGCACCGGCATGGCACGGCATGGCACCGCATGGCACGGCATGGCACCGCATGGCACGGCATGGAATGGCATGGCACCGGCATGGCACCGGCATGGCATGGCATGGCACGGCATGGCACCGGCATGGCACGGCATGGCACCGGCATGGCACGGCATGGCACCGCATTGAGTGGCATGGAATGGCATGGAATGGCATGGACTGGGATGGACTGGCATGGAATGGCATGGAATGGCATGGAATGGCATGGAATGGCATGGAATGGCATGGAATGGCATGGAATGGCATGGAATGGCATGGAATGGCATGGAATGGCATGGAATGGCATGGAATGGCATGGAATGGCATGGAATGGCATGGAATGGCATGGAATGGCATGGAATGGCATGGAATGGCATGGAATGGCATGGAATGGCATGGCACCGCATGGCACGGCATGGCACGGCATGGCACGGCATGGCACCGGCATGGCACGGCATGGCACCGGCATGGCACGGCATGGCACGGCATGGCACCGGCATGGCACGGCATGGCACCGGCATGGCACGGCATGGCACCGGCATGGCACGGCATGGCACGGCATGGCACGGCATGGCACCGGCATGGCACGGCATGGCACGGCATGGAATGGCATGGAATGGCATGGAATGGCATGGAATGGCATGGAATGGCATGGAATGGCATGGAATGGCATGGAATGGCATGGAATGGCATGGAATGGCATGGAATGGCATGGAATGGCATGGAATGGCATGGAATGGCATGGAATGGCATGGAATGGCATGGAATGGCATGGAATGGCATGGAATGGCATGGAATGGCATGGAATGGCATGGAATGGCATGGAATGGCATGGAATGGCATGGAATGGCATGGAATGGCATGGAATGGCATGGAATGGCATGGCACGGCATGGCATGGCACGGCATGGCATGGCACGGCATGGCACGGCATGGCATGGCACGGCATGGCACGGCATGGCACCGGCATGGCACGGCATGGCACCGGCATGGCACGGCATGGCACCGGCATGGCACGGCATGGCACCGGCATGGCACGGCATGGCACCGGCATGGCACGGCATGGCACCGGCATGGCACGGCATGGCACCGGCATGGCACGGCATGGCACCGGCATGGCACGGCATGGCACCGGCATGGCACGGCATGGCACCGGCATGGCACGGCATGGCACCGGCATGGCACGGCATGGCACCGGCATGGCACGGCATGGCACCGGCATGGCACGGCCTGGCACCGGCATGGCACGGCATGGAATGGCATGGAATGGCATGGAATGGCATGGAATGGCATGGAATGGCATGGAATGGCATGGAATGGCATGGAATGGCATGGAATGGCATGGAATGGCATGGAATGGCATGGAATGGCATGGAATGGCATGGAATGGCATGGAATGGCATGGAATGGCATGGAATGGCATGGAATGGCATGGAATGGCATGGAATGGCATGGAATGGCATGGAATGGCATGGAATGGCATGGAATGGCATGGAATGGCATGGAATGGCATGGAATGGCATGGAATGGCATGGAATGGCATGGAATGGCATGGAATGGCATGGAATGGCATGGAATGGCATGGAATGGCATGGCACCGGCATGGCACGGCATGGCACCGGCATGGCACGGCATGGAATGGCATGGAATGGCATGGAATGGCATGGAATGGCATGGAATGGCATGGCACGGCATGGCACCGGCATGGCACGGCATGGCACCGGCATGGCAAGGCATGGCACCGGCATGGCACGGCATGGCACGGCATGGCACCGGCATGGCACGGCATGGCACCGGCATGGCACGGCATGGCACCGGCATGGCACCGGCATGGCACCGGCATGGCACCGGCATGGCACGGCATGGCACCGGCATGGCACGGCATGGCACCGGCATGGCACGGCATGGCACCGGCATGGCACGGCATGGCACCGGCATGGCACGGCATGGCACCGGCATGGCACGGCATGGCACCGGCATGGCACGGCATGGCACCGGCATGGCACGGCATGGCACCGGCATGGCACGGCATGGCACCGGCATGGCACGGCATGGCACCGGCATGGCACGGCATGGCACCGGCATGGCACGGCATGGCACCGGCATGGCACGGCATGGCACCGGCATGGCACGGCATGGCACCGGCATGGCACGGCATGGCACGGCATGGCACCGGCATGGCACGGCATGGCACGGCATGGAATGGCATGGAATGGCATGGAATGGCATGGAATGGCATGGAATGGCATGGAATGGCATGGAATGGCATGGAATGGCATGGAATGGCATGGAATGGCATGGAATGGCATGGAATGGCATGGAATGGCATGGAATGGCATGGAATGGCATGGAATGGCATGGAATGGCATGGAATGGCATGGAATGGCATGGAATGGCATGGAATGGCATGGAATGGCATGGAATGGCATGGAATGGCATGGAATGGCATGGAATGGCATGGAATGGCATGGAATGGCATGGAATGGCATGGAATGGCATGGAATGGCATGGAATGGCATGGAATGGCATGGAATGGCATGGAATGGCATGGAATGGCATGGAATGGCATGGAATGGCATGGAATGGCATGGAATGACATGGAATGGCATGGAATGGCATGGCACCGCATGGCACGGCATGGCACGGCATGGCACGGCATGGCACGGCATGGCACCGGCATGGCACGGCGTGGCACCGGCATGGCACGGCATGGCACGGCATGGCACCGGCATGGCACGGCATGGCACCGGCATGGCACGGCATGGCACCGGCATGGCACGGCATGGCACCGGCATGGAACGGCATGGCACCGGCATGGCACGGCATGGCACCGGCATGGCACGGCATGGCACCGGCATGGCACGGCATGGCACGGCATTGAATGGCATGGAATGGCATGGAATGGCATGGAATGGCATGGAATGGCATGGAATGGCATGGAATGGCATGGAATGGCATGGAATGGCATGGAATGGCATGGAATGGCATGGAATGGCATGGAATGGCATGGAATGGCATGGAATGACATGGAATGGCATGGAATGGCATGGCACCGCATGGCACGGCATGGCACGGCATGGCACGGCATGGCACGGCATGGCACCGGCATGGCACGGCATGGCACCGGCATGGCACGGCATGGCACCGGCATGGAACGGCATGGCACCGGCATGGCACGGCATGGCACCGGCATGGCACGGCATGGCACCGGCATGGCACGGCATGGCACGGCATTGAATGGCATGGAATGGCATGGAATGGCATGGAATGGCATGGAATGGCATGGAATGGCATGGAATGACATGGAATGGCATGGAATGGCATGGAATGGCATGGAATGGCATGGAATGGCATGGAACGGCATGGCACGGCATGGCACCGGCATGGCACGGCATGGCACCGGCATGGCACGGCATGGCACGGCATGGCACCGGCATGGCACGGCATGGCACCGGCATGGCACGGCCTGGCACCGGCATGGCACGGCATGGAATGACATGGAATGGCATGGAATGGCATGGAATGGCATGGAATGGCATGGAATGGCATGGAATGGCATGGAATGGCATGGAATGGCATGGAATGGCATGGAATGGCATGGAATGGCATGGAATGGCATGGAATGGCATGGAATGGCATGGAATGGCATGGAATGGCATGGAATGGCATGGAATGGCATGGAATGGCATGGAATGGCATGGAACGGCATGGAATGGCATGGAATGGCATGGAATGGCATGGAATGGCATGGAATGGCATGGAATGGCATGGAATGGCATGGAATGGCATGGAATGGCATGGAATGGCATGGAATGGCATGGCACGGCATGGCACGGCATGGCACCGGCATGGCACGGCATGGCACCGGCATGGCACGGAATGGCACGGCATGGCACCGGCATGTCACGGCATGTCACGGCATGGCACGGCATTGAATGGCATGGAATGGCACGGCATGGCACGGCATGGCACGGCATGGCACGGCATGGCACGGCATGGCACCGCATTGAGTGGCATGGAATGGCATGGAATGGCATGGAATGGCATGGACTGGCATGGACTGGCATGGAATGGCATGGAATGGCATGGAATGGCATGGAATGGCATGGAATGGCATGGAATGGCATGGAATGGCATGGAATGGCATGGAATGGCATGGAATGGCATGGAATGGCATGGAATGGCATGGAATGGCATGGAATGGCATGGAATGGCATGGAATGGCATGGAATGGCATGGAATGGCATGGAATGGCATGGAATGGCATGGAATGGCATGGAATGGCATGGAATGGCATGGAATGGCATGGAATGGCATGGAATGGCATGGAATGGCATGGAATGGCATGGAATGGCATGGAATGGCATGGAATGGCATGGAATGGCATGGAATGGCATCGAATGGCATGGAATGGCATGGAATGGCATGGAATGGCATGGAATGGCATGGAATGGCATGGAATGGCATGGAATGGCATGGAATGGCATGGAATGGCATGGAATGGCATGGAATGGCATGGAATGGCATGGAATGGCATGGAATGGCATGGAATGGCATGGAATGGCATGGCACGGCATGGCACGGCATGGCACCGGCATGGCACGGCATGGCACCGGCATGGCACGGAATGGCACGGCATGGCACCGGCATGGCACGGCATGGCACGGCATTGAATGGCATGGAATGGCATTGAATGGCACGGAATGGCACGGCATGGCACGGCATGGCACGGCATGGCACGGCATGGCACGGCATGGCACGGCATGGCACCGCATTGAGTGGCATGGAATGGCATGGAATGGCATGGACTGGCATGGACTGGCATGGAATGGCATGGAATGGCATGGCCCGGCATGGCACGGCATGGCACGGCATGGCACCGGCATGGCACGGCATGGCACCGGCATGGCACGGCATGGCACCGGCATGGCATGGCATGGCACCGGCATGGCACGGCATGGCACCGGCATGGCACGGCATGGCACCGGCATGGCACGGCATTGAATGGCATGGAATGGCATGGAATGGCATGGAATGGCATGGAATGGCATGGAATGGCATGGCACCGCATGGCACCGCATGGAATGGCATGGCACCGCATGGAATGGCATGGAATGGCATGGAATGGCATGGAATGGCATGGAATGGCATGGCACCGCATGGAATGGCATGGCACCGCATGGAATGGCATGGCACCGCATGGCACGGCATGGAATGGCATGGCACCGCATGGAATGGCATGGCACCGCATGGCACGGCATGGAATGGCATGGCACCGGCATGGCACGGCATGGCACCGCATGGCACCGGCATGGCACGGCATGGCACCGCATGGCACGGCATGGAATGGCATGGCACCGGCATGGCACCGGCATGGCATGGCATGGCACGGCATGGCACCGGCATGGCACGGCATGGCACCGGCATGGCACGGCATGGCACCGCATTGAGTGGCATGGAATGGCATGGAATGGCATGGACTGGGATGGACTGGCATGGAATGGCATGGAATGGCATGGAATGGCATGGAATGGCATGGAATGGCATGGAATGGCATGGAATGGCATGGAATGGCATGGAATGGCATGGAATGGCATGGAATGGCATGGAATGGCATGGCACCGCATGGCACGGCATGGCACGGCATGGCACGGCATGGCACCGGCATGGCACGGCATGGCACCGGCATGGCACGGCATGGCACGGCATGGCACCGGCATGGCACGGCATGGCACCGGCATGGCACGGCATGGCACCGGCATGGCACGGCATGGCACGGCATGGCACGGCATGGCACCGGCATGGCACGGCATGGCACGGCATGGAATGGCATGGAATGGCATGGAATGGCATGGAATGGCATGGAATGGCATGGAATGGCATGGAATGGCATGGAATGGCATGGAATGGCATGGAATGGCATGGAATGGCATGGAATGGCATGGAATGGCATGGAATGGCATGGAATGGCATGGAATGGCATGGAATGGCATGGAATGGCATGGAATGGCATGGAATGGCATGGCACCGCATGGCACGGCATGGCACGGCATGGCACCGGCATGGCACGGCATGGCACCGGCATGGCACGGCATGGCACGGCATGGCACCGGCATGGCACGGCATGGCACCGGCATGGCACGGCATGGCACCGGCATGGCACGGCATGGCACGGCATGGCACGGCATGGCACCGGCATGGCACGGCATGGCACGGCATGGAATGGCATGGAATGGCATGGAATGGCATGGAATGGCATGGAATGGCATGGAATGGCATGGAATGGCATGGAATGGCATGGAATGGCATGGAATGGCATGGAATGGCATGGAATGGCATGGAATGGCATGGAATGGCATGGAATGGCATGGAATGGCATGGAATGGCATGGCACCGGCATGGCACGGCATGGCACCGGCATGGCACGGCATGGCACCGGCATGGCACGGCATGGCACCGGCATGGCACGGCATGGCACCGGCATGGCACGGCATGGCACCGGCATGGCACGGCATGGCACCGGCATGGCACGGCATGGCACCGGCATGGCACGGCATGGCACCGGCATGGCACGGCATGGCACCGGCATGGCACGGCATGGCACCGGCATGGCACGGCCTGGCACCGGCATGGCACGGCATGGAATGGCATGGAATGGCATGGAATGGCATGGAATGGCATGGAATGGCATGGAATGGCATGGAATGGCATGGAATGGCATGGAATGGCATGGAATGGCATGGAATGGCATGGAATGGCATGGAATGGCATGGAATGGCATGGAATGGCATGGAATGGCATGGAATGGCATGGAATGGCATGGAATGGCATGGAATGGCATGGAATGGCATGGAATGGCATGGAATGGCATGGAATGGCATGGAATGGCATGGAATGGCATGGAATGGCATGGAATGGCATGGAATGGCATGGAATGGCATGGAATGGCATGGAATGGCATGGAATGGCATGGAATGGCATGGAATGGCATGGAATGGCATGGAATGGCATGGAATGGCATGGCACCGCATGGCACGGCATGGCATGGCACGGCATGGCATGGCACGGCATGGCACGGCATGGAATGGCATGGAATGGCATGGAATGGCATGGAATGGCATGGAATGGCATGGAATGGCATGGAATGGCATGGAATGGCATGGAATGGCATGGAATGGCATGGAATGGCATGGAATGGCATGGAATGGCATGGAATGGCATGGAATGGCATGGAATGGCATGGAATGGCATGGAATGGCATGGAATGGCATGGAATGGCATGGAATGGCATGGAATGGCATGGAATGGCATGGAATGGCATGGAATGGCATGGAATGGCATGGAATGGCATGGAATGGCATGGAATGGCATGGAATGGCATGGAATGGCATGGAATGGCATGGAATGGCATGGAATGGCATGGAATGGCATGGAATGGCATGGAATGGCATGGAATGGCATGGCACCGCATGGCACGGCATGGCATGGCACGGCATGGCATGGCACGGCATGGCACGGCATGGCACCGGCATGGCACGGCATGGCACCGGCATGGCACGGCATGGCACGGCATGGCACCGGCATGGCACGGCATGGCACCGGCATGGCACGGCATGGCACCGGCATGGCACGGCCTGGCACCGGCATGGCACGGCCTGGCACCGGCATGGAATGGCATGGAATGGCATGGAATGGCATGGAATGGCATGGAATGGCATGGAATGGCATGGAATGGCATGGAATGGCATGGAATGGCATGGAATGGCATGGAATGGCATGGAATGGCATGGAATGGCATGGAATGGCATGGAATGGCATGGAATGGCATGGAATGGCATGGAATGGCATGGAATGGCATGGAATGGCATGGAATGGCATGGAATGGCATGGAATGGCATGGAATGGCATGGAATGGCATGGAATGGCATGGAATGGCATGGAATGGCATGGAATGGCATGGAATGGCATGGAATGGCATGGAATGGCATGGAATGGCATGGAATGGCATGGAATGGCATGGAATGGCATGGAATGGCATGGAATGGCATGGAATGGCATGGAATGGCATGGAATGGCATGGCACCGGCATGGCACGGCATGGCACCGGCATGGCACGGCATGGAATGGCATGGAATGGCATGGAATGGCATGGAATGGCATGGAATGGCATGGCACGGCATGGCACCGGCATGGCACGGCATGGCACCGGCATGGCAAGGCATGGCACCGGCATGGCACGGCATGGCACGGCATGGCACCGGCATGGCACGGCATGGCACCGGCATGGCACGGCATGGCACCGGCATGGCACCGGCATGGCACCGGCATGGCACCGGCATGGCACGGCATGGCACCGGCATGGCACGGCATGGCACCGGCATGGCACGGCATGGCACCGGCATGGCACGGCATGGCACCGGCATGGCACGGCATGGCACCGGCATGGCACGGCATGGCACCGGCATGGCACGGCATGGCACCGGCATGGCACGGCATGGCACCGGCATGGCACGGCATGGCACCGGCATGGCACGGCATGGCACCGGCATGGCACGGCATGGCACCGGCATGGCACGGCATGGCACCGGCATGGCACGGCATGGCACGGCATGGCACCGGCATGGCACGGCATGGCACGGCATGGAATGGCATGGAATGGCATGGAATGGCATGGAATGGCATGGAATGGCATGGAATGGCATGGAATGGCATGGAATGGCATGGAATGGCATGGAATGGCATGGAATGGCATGGAATGGCATGGAATGGCATGGAATGGCATGGAATGGCATGGAATGGCATGGAATGGCATGGAATGGCATGGAATGGCATGGAATGGCATGGAATGGCATGGAATGACATGGAATGGCATGGAATGGCATGGCACCGCATGGCACGGCATGGCACGGCATGGCACGGCATGGCACGGCATGGCACCGGCATGGCACGGCGTGGCACCGGCATGGCACGGCATGGCACGGCATGGCACCGGCATGGCACGGCATGGCACCGGCATGGCACGGCATGGCACCGGCATGGCACGGCATGGCACCGGCATGGAACGGCATGGCACCGGCATGGCACGGCATGGCACCGGCATGGCACGGCATGGCACCGGCATGGCACGGCATGGCACGGCATTGAATGGCATGGAATGGCATGGAATGGCATGGAATGGCATGGAATGGCATGGAATGGCATGGAATGACATGGAATGGCATGGAATGGCATGGAATGGCATGGAATGGCATGGAATGGCATGGAACGGCATGGCACGGCATGGCACCGGCATGGCACGGCATGGCACCGGCATGGCACGGCATGGCACGGCATGGCACCGGCATGGCACGGCATGGCACCGGCATGGCACGGCATGGCACCGGCATGGCACGGCATGGCACGGCATGGCACCGGCATGGCACGGCATGGCACCGGCATGGCACGGCATGGCACCGGCATGGCACGGCATGGCACGGCATGGCACCGGCATGGCACGGCATGGCACCGGCATGGCACGGCATGGCACGGCATGGCACGGCATGGCACCGGCATGGCACGGCATGGCACCGGCATGGCACGGCATGGCACCGGCATGGCACGGCATAGCACGGCATGGCACCGGCATGGCACGGCATGGCACCGGCATGGCACGGCATGGCACCGGCATGGCACGGCATGGCACCGGCATGGCACGGCATGGCACGGCATGGCACGGCATGGCACGGCATGGCACCGGCATGGCACGGCATGGCACGGCATGGCACCGGCATGGCACGGCATGGCACGGCATGGCACCGGCATGGCACGGCATGGCACCGGCATGGCACGGCATGGCACCGGCATGGCACGGCATGGCACGGCATTGAATGGCATGGAATGGCATGGAATGGCATGGAATGGCATGGAATGGCATGGAATGGCATGGAATGGCATGGAATGGCATGGAATGGCATGGAATGGCATGGAATGACATGGAATGGCATGGAATGGCATGGAATGGCATGGAATGGCATGGAATGGCATGGAACGGCATGGCACGGCATGGCACCGGCATGGCACGGCATGGCACCGGCATGGCACGGCATGGCACGGCATGGCACCGGCATGGCACGGCATGGCACCGGCATGGCACGGCATGGCACCGGCATGGCACGGCATGGCACCGGCATGGCACGGCATGGCACGGCATGGCACCGGCATGGCACGGCATGGCACCGGCATGGCACGGCATGGCACCGGCATGGCACGGCATGGCACGGCATTGAATGGCATGGAATGGCATGGAATGGCATGCAATGGCATGGAATGACATGGAATGGCATGGAATGGCATGGAATGGCATGGAATGGCATGGAATGGCATGGCACCGCATGGCACGGCATGGCACGGCATGGCACGGCATGGCACGGCATGGCACCGGCATGGCACGGCATGGCACCGGCATGGCACGGCATGGCACCGGCATGGCACGGCATAGCACGGCATGGCACCGGCATGGCACGGCATGGCACCGGCATGGCACGGCATGGCACCGGCATGGCACGGCATGGCACCGGCATGGCACGGCATGGCACGGCATGGCACGGCATGGCACGGCATGGCACCGGCATGGCACGGCATGGCACGGCATGGCACCGGCATGGCACGGCATGGCACGGCATGGCACCGGCATGGCACGGCATGGCACCGGCATGGCACGGCATGGCACGGCATTGAATGGCATGGAATGGCATGGAATGGCATGGAATGGCATGGAATGGCATGGAATGGCATGGAATGGCATGGAATGGCATGGAATGGCATGGAATGGCATGGAATGGCATGGAATGGCATGGAATGGCATGGAATGGCATGGAATGGCATGGGATGGCATGGAATGGCATGGAATGGCATGGAATGGCATGGAATGGCATGGAATGGCATGGAATGGCATGGAATGGCATGGAATGGCATGAAATGGCATGGAATGGCATGGAATGGCATGGAATGGCATGGAATGGCATGGAATGGCATGGAATGGCATGGAATGGCATGGAATGGCATGGAATGGCATGGAATGGCATGGAATGGCATGGAATGGCATGGAATGGCATGGAATGGCATGGAATGGCATGGAATGGCATGGAATGGCATGGAATGGCATGGAATGGCATGGAATGGCATGGGATGGCATGGGATGGCATGGAATGGCATGGAATGGCATGGAATGGCATGGAATGGCATGGAATGGCATGGAATGGCATGGAATGGCATGAAATGGCATGGAATGGCATGGAATGGCATGGAATGGCATGGAATGGCATGGAATGGCATGGAATGGCATGGAATGGCATGGAATGGCATGGAATGGCATGGAATGGCATGGAATGGCATGGAATGGCATGGAATGGCATGGAATGGCATGGAATGGCATGGAATGGCATGGAATGGCATGGAATGGCATGGAATGGCATGGAATGGCATGGAATGGCATGGAATGGCATGGAATGGCATGGAATGGCATGGAATGGCATGGAATGGCATGGAATGGCATGGAATGGCATGGAATGGCATGGAATGGCATGGAATGGCATGGAATGGCATGGAATGGCATGGAATGGCATGGAATGGCATGGAATGGCATGGAATGGCATGGCACCGCATGGCACGGCATGGCACCGGCATGGCACGGCATGGCACCGGCATGGCACGGCATGGTACCGGCATGGCACGGCATGGTACCGGCATGGCACGGCATGGCACCGGCATGGCACGGCATGGCACCGGCATGGCACGGCATGGAATGGCATGGCACGGCATGGAATGGCATGGAATGGCATGGAATGGCATGGAATGGCATGGAATGGCATGGAATGGCATGGAATGGCATGGAATGGCATGGAATGGCATGGAATGGCATGGAATGGCATGGAATGCCATGGAATGCCATGGAATGGCATGGAATGGCATGGAATGGCATGGCACCGGCATGGCACGGCATGGCACCGGCATGGAATGGCATGGAATGGCATGGAATGGCATGGAATGGCATGGAATGGCATGGAACGGCATGGAATGGCATGGAACGGCATGGAATGGCATGGCACCGCATGGCACGGCATGGCACCGCATGGCACGGCATGGCACCGGCATGGCACGGCATGGCACCGGCATGGCACGGCATGGCACCGGCATGGCACGGCATGGCACCGGCATGGCACGGCATGGCACCGGCATGGCACGGCATGGCACCGGCATGGCACGGCATGGCACCGGCATGGCACGGCATGGCACCGGCATGGCACGGCATGGCACCGGCATGGCACGGCATGGCACCGGCATGGCACGGCCTGGCACCGGCATGGCACGGCATGGAATGACATGGAATGGCATGGAATGGCATGGAATGGCATGGAATGGCATGGAATGGCATGGAATGGCATGGAATGGCATGGAATGGCATGGAATGGCATGGAATGGCATGGAATGGCATGGAATGGCATGGAATGGCATGGAATGGCATGGAATGGCATGGAATGGCATGGAATGGCATGGAATGGCATGGAATGGCATGGAATGGCATGGAATGGCATGGAATGGCATGGAATGGCATGGAATGGCATGGAATGGCATGGAACGGCATGGAATGGCATGGAATGGCATGGAATGGCATGGAATGGCATGGAATGGCATGGAATGGCATGGAATGGCATGGAATGGCATGGAATGGCATGGAATGGCATGGAATGGCATGGAATGGCATGGAATGGCATGGAATGGCATGGAATGGCATGGCACGGCATGGCACGGCATGGCACCGGCATGGCACGGCATGGCACCGGCATGGCACGGCATGGCACCGGCATGGCACGGAATGGCACGGCATGGCACCGGCATGTCACGGCATGTCACGGCATGGCACGGCATTGAATGGCATGGAATGGCACGGCATGGCACGGCATGGCACGGCATGGCACGGCATGGCACGGCATGGCACGGCATGGCACCGCATTGAGTGGCATGGAATGGCATGGAATGGCATGGAATGGCATGGACTGGCATGGACTGGCATGGAATGGCATGGAATGGCATGGAATGGCATGGAATGGCATGGAATGGCATGGAATGGCATGGAATGGCATGGAATGGCATGGAATGGCATGGAATGGCATGGAATGGCATGGAATGGCATGGAATGGCATGGAATGGCATGGAATGGCATGGAATGGCATGGAATGGCATGGAATGGCATGGAATGGCATGGAATGGCATGGAATGGCATGGAATGGCATGGAATGGCATGGAATGGCATGGAATGGCATGGAATGGCATGGAATGGCATGGAATGGCATGGAATGGCATGGAATGGCATGGAATGGCATGGAATGGCATGGAATGGCATGGAATGGCATGGAATGGCATGGAATGGCATGGAATGGCATGGAATGGCATGGAATGGCATGGAATGGCATGGAATGGCATGGAATGGCATGGAATGGCATGGAATGGCATGGAATGGCATGGAATGGCATGGAATGGCATGGAATGGCATGGAATGGCATGGAATGGCATGGAATGGCATGGAATGGCATCGAATGGCATGGAATGGCATGGAATGGCATGGAATGGCATGGAATGGCATGGAATGGCATGGAATGGCATGGAATGGCATGGAATGGCATGGAATGGCATGGAATGGCATGGAATGGCATGGAATGGCATGGAATGGCATGGCACGGCATGGCACGGCATGGCACCGGCATGGCACGGCATGGCACCGGCATGGCACGGCATGGCACCGGCATGGCACGGAATGGCACGGCATGGCACCGGCATGGCACGGCATGGCACGGCATTGAATGGCATGGAATGGCATTGAATGGCACGGAATGGCACGGCATGGCACGGCATGGCACGGCATGGCACGGCATGGCACGGCATGGCACGGCATGGCACGGCATGGCACCGCATTGAGTGGCATGGAATGGCATGGAATGGCATGGACTGGCATGGACTGGCATGGAATGGCATGGAATGGCATGGCCCGGCATGGCACGGCATGGCACGGCATGGCACCGGCATGGCACGGCATGGCACCGGCATGGCACGGCATGGCACCGGCATGGCATGGCATGGCACCGGCATGGCACGGCATGGCACCGGCATGGCACGGCATGGCACCGGCATGGCACGGCATTGAATGGCATGGAATGGCATGGAATGGCATGGAATGGCATGGAATGGCATGGAATGGCATGGCACCGCATGGCACCGCATGGAATGGCATGGCACCGCATGGAATGGCATGGAATGGCATGGAATGGCATGGAATGGCATGGAATGGCATGGCACCGCATGGAATGGCATGGCACCGCATGGAATGGCATGGCACCGCATGGCACGGCATGGAATGGCATGGCACCGCATGGAATGGCATGGCACCGCATGGCACGGCATGGAATGGCATGGCACCGGCATGGCACGGCATGGCACCGCATGGCACCGGCATGGCACGGCATGGCACCGCATGGCACGGCATGGAATGGCATGGCACCGGCATGGCACCGGCATGGCATGGCATGGCACGGCATGGCACCGGCATGGCACGGCATGGCACCGGCATGGCACGGCATGGCACCGCATTGAGTGGCATGGAATGGCATGGAATGGCATGGACTGGGATGGACTGGCATGGAATGGCATGGAATGGCATGGAATGGCATGGAATGGCATGGAATGGCATGGAATGGCATGGAATGGCATGGAATGGCATGGAATGGCATGGAATGGCATGGAATGGCATGGAATGGCATGGAATGGCATGGAATGGCATGGAATGGCATGGAATGGCATGGAATGGCATGGAATGGCATGGCACCGCATGGCACGGCATGGCACGGCATGGCACGGCATGGCACCGGCATGGCACGGCATGGCACCGGCATGGCACGGCATGGCACGGCATGGCACCGGCATGGCACGGCATGGCACCGGCATGGCACGGCATGGCACCGGCATGGCACGGCATGGCACGGCATGGCACGGCATGGCACCGGCATGGCACGGCATGGCACGGCATGGAATGGCATGGAATGGCATGGAATGGCATGGAATGGCATGGAATGGCATGGAATGGCATGGAATGGCATGGAATGGCATGGAATGGCATGGAATGGCATGGAATGGCATGGAATGGCATGGAATGGCATGGAATGGCATGGAATGGCATGGAATGGCATGGAATGGCATGGAATGGCATGGAATGGCATGGAATGGCATGGAATGGCATGGCACCGCATGGCACGGCATGGCACGGCATGGCACGGCATGGCACCGGCATGGCACGGCATGGCACCGGCATGGCACGGCATGGCACGGCATGGCACCGGCATGGCACGGCATGGCACCGGCATGGCACGGCATGGCACCGGCATGGCACGGCATGGCACGGCATGGCACGGCATGGCACCGGCATGGCACGGCATGGCACGGCATGGAATGGCATGGAATGGCATGGAATGGCATGGAATGGCATGGAATGGCATGGAATGGCATGGAATGGCATGGCACCGGCATGGCACGGCATGGCACCGGCATGGCACGGCATGGCACCGGCATGGCACGGCATGGCACCGGCATGGCACGGCATGGCACCGGCATGGCACGGCATGGCACCGGCATGGCACGGCATGGCACCGGCATGGCACGGCATGGCACCGGCATGGCACGGCATGGCACCGGCATGGCACGGCATGGCACCGGCATGGCACGGCATGGCACCGGCATGGCACGGCATGGCACCGGCATGGCACGGCATGGCACCGGCATGGCACGGCCTGGCACCGGCATGGCACGGCATGGAATGGCATGGAATGGCATGGAATGGCATGGAATGGCATGGAATGGCATGGAATGGCATGGAATGGCATGGAATGGCATGGAATGGCATGGAATGGCATGGAATGGCATGGAATGGCATGGAATGGCATGGAATGGCATGGAATGGCATGGAATGGCATGGAATGGCATGGAATGGCATGGAATGGCATGGAATGGCATGGAATGGCATGGAATGGCATGGAATGGCATGGAATGGCATGGAATGGCATGGAATGGCATGGAATGGCATGGAATGGCATGGAATGGCATGGAATGGCATGGAATGGCATGGAATGGCATGGAATGGCATGGAATGGCATGGAATGGCATGGAATGGCATGGAATGGCATGGAATGGCATGGAATGGCATGGAATGGCATGGAATGGCATGGAATGGCATGGAATGGCATGGAATGGCATGGAATGGCATGGAATGGCATGGAATGGCATGGAATGGCATGGAATGGCATGGAATGGCATGGAATGGCATGGAATGGCATGGAATGGCATGGAATGGCATGGAATGGCATGGCACCGCATGGCACGGCATGGCATGGCACGGCATGGCATGGCACGGCATGGCACGGCATGGCACCGGCATGGCACGGCATGGCACCGGCATGGCACGGCATGGCACCGCATGGCACGGCATGGCATGGCACGGCATGGCATGGCACGGCATGGCACGGCATGGAATGGCATGGAACGGCATGGAATGGCATGGCACCGCATGGCACGGCATGGCACCGCATGGCACGGCATGGCACCGGCATGGCACGGCATGGCACCGGCATGGCACGGCATGGCACCGGCATGGCACGGCATGGCACCGGCATGGCACGGCATGGCACCGGCATGGCACGGCATGGCACCGGCATGGCACGGCATGGCACCGGCATGGCACGGCATGGCACCGGCATGGCACGGCCTGGCACCGGCATGGCACGGCCTGGCACCGGCATGGCACGGCCTGGCACCGGCATGGCACGGCATGGAATGGCATGGAATGGCATGGAATGGCATGGAATGGCATGGAATGGCATGGAATGGCATGGAATGGCATGGAATGGCATGGAATGGCATGGAATGGCATGGAATGGCATGGAATGGCATGGAATGGCATGGAATGGCATGGAATGGCATGGAATGGCATGGAATGGCATGGAATGGCATGGAATGGCATGGAATGGCATGGAATGGCATGGAATGGCATGGAATGGCATGGAATGGCATGGAATGGCATGGAATGGCATGGAATGGCATGGAATGGCATGGAATGGCATGGAATGGCATGGAATGGCATGGAATGGCATGGAATGGCATGGAATGGCATGGAATGGCATGGAATGGCATGGAATGGCATGGAATGGCATGGAATGGCATGGAATGGCATGGAATGGCATGGAATGGCATGGAATGGCATGGAATGGCATGGAATGGCATGGCACCGGCATGGCACGGCATGGCACCGGCATGGCACGGCATGGAATGACATGGAATGGCATGGAATGGCATGGAATGGCATGGAATGGCATGGAATGGCATGGCACGGCATGGCACCGGCATGGCACGGCATGGCACCGGCATGGCAAGGCATGGCACCGGCATGGCACGGCATGGCACGGCATGGCACCGGCATGGCACGGCATGGCACCGGCATGGCACGGCATGGCACCGGCATGGCACCGGCATGGCACCGGCATGGCACCGGCATGGCACGGCATGGCACCGGCATGGCACGGCATGGCACCGGCATGGCACGGCATGGCACCGGCATGGCACGGCATGGCACCGGCATGGCACGGCATGGCACCGGCATGGCACGGCATGGCACCGGCATGGCACGGCATGGCACCGGCATGGCACGGCATGGCACCGGCATGGCACGGCATGGCACCGGCATGGCACGGCATGGCACCGGCATGGCACGGCATGGCACCGGCATGGCACGGCATGGCACCGGCATGGCACGGCATGGCACCGGCATGGCACGGCATGGCACCGGCATGGCACGGCATGGCACCGGCATGGCACGGCATGGCACCGGCATGGCACGGCATGGCACCGGCATGGAATGGCATGGCACCGCATGGAATGGCATGGCACCGCATGGCACGGCATGGAATGGCATGGCACCGGCATGGCACGGCATGGCACCGCATGGCACCGGCATGGCACGGCATGGCACCGCATGGCACGGCATGGAATGGCATGGCACCGGCATGGCACCGGCATGGCATGGCATGGCACGGCATGGCACCGGCATGGCACGGCATGGCACCGGCATGGCACGGCATGGCACCGCATTGAGTGGCATGGAATGGCATGGAATGGCATGGACTGGGATGGACTGGCATGGAATGGCATGGAATGGCATGGAATGGCATGGAATGGCATGGAATGGCATGGAATGGCATGGAATGGCATGGAATGGCATGGAATGGCATGGAATGGCATGGAATGGCATGGAATGGCATGGAATGGCATGGAATGGCATGGAATGGCATGGAATGGCATGGAATGGCATGGAATGGCATGGAATGGCATGGCACCGCATGGCACGGCATGGCACGGCATGGCACGGCATGGCACCGGCATGGCACGGCATGGCACCGGCATGGCACGGCATGGCACGGCATGGCACCGGCATGGCACGGCATGGCACCGGCATGGCACGGCATGGCACCGGCATGGCACGGCATGGCACGGCATGGCACGGCATGGCACCGGCATGGCACGGCATGGCACGGCATGGAATGGCATGGAATGGCATGGAATGGCATGGAATGGCATGGAATGGCATGGAATGGCATGGAATGGCATGGAATGGCATGGAATGGCATGGAATGGCATGGAATGGCATGGAATGGCATGGAATGGCATGGAATGGCATGGAATGGCATGGAATGGCATGGAATGGCATGGAATGGCATGGAATGGCATGGAATGGCATGGCACCGCATGGCACGGCATGGCACGGCATGGCACGGCATGGCACCGGCATGGCACGGCATGGCACCGGCATGGCACGGCATGGCACGGCATGGCACCGGCATGGCACGGCATGGCACCGGCATGGCACGGCATGGCACCGGCATGGCACGGCATGGCACGGCATGGCACGGCATGGCACCGGCATGGCACGGCATGGCACGGCATGGAATGGCATGGAATGGCATGGAATGGCATGGAATGGCATGGAATGGCATGGAATGGCATGGAATGGCATGGCACCGGCATGGCACGGCATGGCACCGGCATGGCACGGCATGGCACCGGCATGGCACGGCATGGCACCGGCATGGCACGGCATGGCACCGGCATGGCACGGCATGGCACCGGCATGGCACGGCATGGCACCGGCATGGCACGGCATGGCACCGGCATGGCACGGCATGGCACCGGCATGGCACGGCATGGCACCGGCATGGCACGGCATGGCACCGGCATGGCACGGCATGGCACCGGCATGGCACGGCATGGCACCGGCATGGCACGGCATGGCACCGGCATGGCACGGCCTGGCACCGGCATGGCACGGCATGGAATGGCATGGAATGGCATGGAATGGCATGGAATGGCATGGAATGGCATGGAATGGCATGGAATGGCATGGAATGGCATGGAATGGCATGGAATGGCATGGAATGGCATGGAATGGCATGGAATGGCATGGAATGGCATGGAATGGCATGGAATGGCATGGAATGGCATGGAATGGCATGGAATGGCATGGAATGGCATGGAATGGCATGGAATGGCATGGAATGGCATGGAATGGCATGGAATGGCATGGAATGGCATGGAATGGCATGGAATGGCATGGAATGGCATGGAATGGCATGGAATGGCATGGAATGGCATGGAATGGCATGGAATGGCATGGAATGGCATGGAATGGCATGGAATGGCATGGAATGGCATGGAATGGCATGGAATGGCATGGAATGGCATGGAATGGCATGGAATGGCATGGAATGGCATGGAATGGCATGGAATGGCATGGAATGGCATGGAATGGCATGGAATGGCATGGAATGGCATGGAATGGCATGGAATGGCATGGAATGGCATGGAATGGCATGGAATGGCATGGAATGGCATGGAATGGCATGGAATGGCATGGAATGGCATGGAATGGCATGGAATGGCATGGAATGGCATGGAATGGCATGGAATGGCATGGAATGGCATGGAATGGCATGGAATGGCATGGAATGGCATGGAATGGCATGGCACCGCATGGCACGGCATGGCATGGCACGGCATGGCATGGCACGGCATGGCACGGCATGGCACCGGCATGGCACGGCATGGCACCGGCATGGCACGGCATGGCACCGGCATGGCACGGCATGGCACCGGCATGGCACGGCATGGCACCGGCATGGCACGGCATGGCACCGGCATGGCACGGCATGGCACCGGCATGGCACGGCATGGCACGGCATGGCACCGGCATGGCACGGCATGGCACCGGCATGGCACGGCATGGCACCGGCATGGCACGGCATGGCACCGGCATGGCACGGCATGGCACCGGCATGGCACGGCATGGCACCGGCATGGCACGGCATGGCACCGGCATGGCACGGCATGGCACCGGCATGGCACGGCATGGCACCGGCATGGCACGGCCTGGCACCGGCATGGCACGGCCTGGCACCGGCATGGCACGGCCTGGCACCGGCATGGCACGGCATGGAATGGCATGGAATGGCATGGAATGGCATGGAATGGCATGGAATGGCATGGAATGGCATGGAATGGCATGGAATGGCATGGAATGGCATGGAATGGCATGGAATGGCATGGAATGGCATGGAATGGCATGGAATGGCATGGAATGGCATGGAATGGCATGGAATGGCATGGAATGGCATGGAATGGCATGGAATGGCATGGAATGGCATGGAATGGCATGGAATGGCATGGAATGGCATGGAATGGCATGGAATGGCATGGAATGGCATGGAATGGCATGGAATGGCATGGAATGGCATGGAATGGCATGGAATGGCATGGAATGGCATGGAATGGCATGGAATGGCATGGAATGGCATGGAATGGCATGGAATGGCATGGAATGGCATGGAATGGCATGGAATGGCATGGAATGGCATGGAATGGCATGGAATGGCATGGAATGGCATGGAATGGCATGGAATGGCATGGAATGGCATGGAATGGCATGGAATGGCATGGAATGGCATGGAATGGCATGGAATGGCATGGAATGGCATGGAATGGCATGGAATGGCATGGAATGGCATGGCACCGGCATGGCACGGCATGGCACCGGCATGGCACGGCATGGAATGACATGGAATGGCATGGAATGGCATGGAATGGCATGGAATGGCATGGAATGGCATGGCACGGCATGGCACCGGCATGGCACGGCATGGCACCGGCATGGCAAGGCATGGCACCGGCATGGCACGGCATGGCACGGCATGGCACCGGCATGGCACGGCATGGCACCGGCATGGCACGGCATGGCACCGGCATGGCACCGGCATGGCACCGGCATGGCACCGGCATGGCACGGCATGGCACCGGCATGGCACGGCATGGCACCGGCATGGCACGGCATGGCACCGGCATGGCACGGCATGGCACCGGCATGGCACGGCATGGCACCGGCATGGCACGGCATGGCACCGGCATGGCACGGCATGGCACCGGCATGGCACGGCATGGCACCGGCATGGCACGGCATGGCACCGGCATGGCACGGCATGGCACCGGCATGGCACGGCATGGCACCGGCATGGCACGGCATGGCACCGGCATGGCACGGCATGGCACCGGCATGGCACGGCATGGCACCGGCATGGCACGGCATGGCACCGGCATGGCACGGCATGGCACCGGCATGG
Organism: Cryptus armator; assembly: GCA_963971235.1. Taxonomy (NCBI): domain Eukaryota; kingdom Metazoa; phylum Arthropoda; class Insecta; order Hymenoptera; family Ichneumonidae; genus Cryptus; species Cryptus armator. Next base: position 224,445 of record CAXARG010000333.1, read on the forward strand.
CACGGCATGGCACCGGCATGGCACGGCATGGCACCGGCATGGCACGGCATGGCACCGGCATGGCACGGCATGGCACCGGCATGGCACGGCATGGCACCGGCATGGCACGGCATGGCACCGGCATGGCACGGCATGGCACCGGCATGGCACGGCATGGCACCGGCATGGCACGGCATGGCACCGGCATGGCACGGCATGGCACCGGCATGGCACGGCATGGCACCGGCATGGCACGGCATGGCACCGGCATGGCACGGCATGGCACCGGCATGGCACGGCATGGCACCGGCATGGCACGGCATGGCACCGGCATGGCACGGCATGGCACCGGCATGGCACGGCATGGCACCGGCATGGCACGGCATGGCACCGGCATGGCACGGCATGGCACCGGCATGGCACGGCATGGCACCGGCATGGCACGGCATGGCACCGGCATGGCACGGCATGGCACCGGCATGGCACGGCATGGCACGGCATGGCACCGGCATGGCACGGCATGGCACCGGCATGGCACGGCATGGCACCGGCATGGCACGGCATGGCACGGCATGGAATGGCATGGAATGGCATGGAATGGCATGGAATGGCATGGAATGGCATGGAATGGCATGGAATGGCATGGAATGGCATGGAATGGCATGGAATGGCATGGAATGGCATGGAATGGCATGGAATGGCATGGCACCGGCATGGCACGGCATGGCACCGGCATGGCACCGGCATGGCACCGGCATGGCACGGCATGGCACCGGCATGGCACGGCATGGCACCGGCATGGCACGGCATGGCACCGGCATGGCACGGCATGGCACCGGCATGGCACGGCATGGCACCGGCATGGCACGGCATGGCACCGGCATGGCACGGCATGGCACCGGCATGGCACGGCATGGCACCGGCATGGCACGGCATGGCACCGGCATGGCACGGCATGGCACCGGCATGGCACGGCATGGCACCGGCATGGCACGGCATGGCACCGGCATGGCACCGGCATGGCACGGCATGGCACCGGCATGGCACGGCATGGCACCGGCATGGCACGGCATGGCACCGGCATGGCACGGCATGGCACCGGCATGGCACGGCATGGCACCGGCATGGCACGGCATGGCACCGGCATGGCACGGCATGGAATGGCATGGAATGGCATGGAATGGCATGGAATGGCATGGAATGGCATGGAATGGCATGGAATGGCATGGAATGGCATGGAATGGCATGGAATGGCATGGAATGGCATGGAATGGCATGGAATGGCATGGAATGGCATGGAATGGCATGGAATGGCATGGAATGGCATGGAATGGCATGGAATGGCATGGAATGGCATGGAATGGCATGGAATGGCATGGAATGGCATGGAATGGCATGGAATGGCATGGAATGGCATGGAATGGCATGGAATGGCATGGAATGGCATGGAATGGCATGGAATGGCATGGAATGGCATGGAATGGCATGGAATGGCATGGAATGGCATGGAATGGCATGGAATGGCATGGAATGGCATGGAATGGCATGGAATGGCATGGAATGGCATGGAATGGCATGGAATGGCATGGAATGACATGGAATGGCATGGAATGCCATGGCACCGCATGGCACGGCATGGCACGGCATGGCACGGCATGGCACCGGCATGGCACGGCGTGGCACCGGCATGGCACGGCATGGCACGGCATGGCACCGGCATGGCACGGCATGGCACCGGCATGGCACGGCATGGCACCGGCATGGCACGGCATGGCACCGGCATGGCACGGCATGGCACCGGCATGGCACGGCATGGCACCGGCATGGCACGGCATGGCACCGGCATGGCACGGCATGGAATGGCATGGAATGGCATGGAATGGCATGGAATGGCATGGAATGGCATGGAATGGCATGGAATGGCATGGAATGGCATGGAATGGCATGGAATGGCATGGAATGGCATGGAATGGCATGGAATGGCATGGAATGGCATGGAATGGCATGGAATGGCATGGAATGGCATGGAATGGCATGGAATGGCATGGAATGGCATGGAATGGCATGGAATGGCATGGAATGGCATGGAATGGCATGAAATGGCATGGAATGGCATGGAATGGCATGGAATGGCATGCAATGGCATGGAATGGCATGGAATGGCATGGAATGGCATGGAATGGCATGGAATGGCATGGAATGGCATGGAATGGCATGGAATGACATGGAATGGCATGGAATGGCATGGCACCGCATGGCACGGCATGGCACGGCATGGCACGGCATGGCACGGCATGGCACCGGCATGGCACGGCGTGGCACCGGCATGGCACGGCATGGCACGGCATGGCACCGGCATGGCACGGCATGGCACCGGCATGGCACGGCATGGCACCGGCATGGCACGGCATGGCACCGGCATGGCACGGCATGGCACCGGCATGGCACGGCATTGAATGGCATGGAATGGCATGGAATGGCATGGAATGGCATGGAATGGCATGGAATGGCATGGAATGGCATGGAATGGCATGGCACGGCATGGCACCGGCATGGCACGGCATGGCACCGGCATGGCACGGCATGGCACCGGCATGGCACGGCATGGCACCGGCATGGCACGGCATGGCACGGCATGGCACCGGCATGGCACGGCATGGCACGGCATGGAATGGCATGGAATGGCATGGAATGGCATGGAATGGCATGGAATGGCATGGAATGGCATGGAATGGCATGGAATGGCATGGAATGGCATGGAATGGCATGGAATGGCATGGAATGGCATGGCACCGGCATGGCACGGCATGGCACCGGCATGGCACGGCATGGCACCGGCATGGCACGGCATGGCACCGGCATGGCACGGCATGGCACCGGCATGGCACGGCATGGCACCGGCATGGCACGGCATGGCACCGGCATGGCACGGCATGGCACCGGCATGGCACGGCATGGCACCGGCATGGCACGGCATGGCACCGGCATGGCACGGCATGGCACCGGCATGGCACGGCCTGGCACCGGCATGGCACGGCCTGGCACCGGCATGGCACCGGCATGGAATGGCATGGAATGGCATGGAATGGCATGGAATGGCATGGAATGGCATGGAATGGCATGGAATGGCATGGAATGGCATGGAATGGCATGGAATGGCATGGAATGGCATGGAATGGCATGGAATGGCATGGAATGGCATGGAATGGCATGGAATGGCATGGAATGGCATGGAATGGCATGGAATGGCATGGAATGGCATGGAATGGCATGGAATGGCATGGAATGGCATGGAATGGCATGGAATGGCATGGAATGGCATGGAATGGCATGGAATGGCATGGAATGGCATGGAATGGCATGGAATGGCATGGAATGGCATGGAATGGCATGGAATGGCATGGAATGGCATGGAATGGCATGGAATGGCATGGAATGGCATGGAATGGCATGGAATGGCATGGAATGGCATGGAATGGCATGGAATGGCATGGAATGGCATGGAATGGCATGGAATGGCATGGAATGGCATGGCACCGGCATGGCACGGCATGGCACCGGCATGGCACGGCATGGCACCGGCATGGCACGGCATGGCACCGGCATGGCACGGCATGGCACCGGCATGGCACGGCATGGCACCGGCATGGCACGGCATGGCACCGGCATGGCACGGCATGGCACCGGCATGGCACGGCATGGCACCGGCATGGCACGGCATGGCACCGGCATGGCACGGCATGGCACCGGCATGGCACGGCATGGCACCGGCATGGCACGGCCTGGCACCGGCATGGCACGGCCTGGCACCGGCATGGCACCGGCATGGCACGGCATGGAATGGCATGGAATGGCATGGAATGGCATGGAATGGCATGGAATGGCATGGCACCGGCATGGCACGGCATGGCACCGGCATGGCACGGCATGGCACCGACATGGCACCGGCATGGCACCGGCATGGCACGGCATGGCACCGGCATGGCACGGCATGGCACCGGCATGGCACGGCATGGCACCGGCATGGCACGGCATGGCACCGGCATGGCACGGCATGGCACCGGCATGGCACGGCATGGCACCGGCATGGCACGGCATGGCACCGGCATGGCACGGCATGGCACCGGCATGGCACGGCATGGCACCGGCATGGCACGGCATGGCACCGGCATGGCACGGCATGGAATGGCATGGAATGGCATGGAATGGCATGGAATGGCATGGAATGGCATGGAATGGCATGGAATGGCATGGAATGGCATGGAATGGCATGGAATGGCATGGAATGGCATGGAATGGCATGGAATGGCATGGAATGGCATGGAATGGCATGGAATGGCATGGAATGGCATGGAATGGCATGGAATGGCATGGAATGGCATGGAATGGCATGGAATGGCATGGAATGGCATGGAATGGCATGGAATGACATGGAATGGCATGGAATGGCATGGCACCGCATGGCACGGCATGGCACGGCATGGCACGGCATGGCACGGCATGGCACCGGCATGGCACGGCGTGGCACCGGCATGGCACGGCATGGCACGGCATGGCACCGGCATGGCACGGCATGGCACCGGCATGGCACGGCATGGCACCGGCATGGCACGGCATGGCACCGGCATGGAACGGCATGGCACCGGCATGGCACGGCATGGCACCGGCATGGCACGGCATGGCACCGGCATGGCACGGCATGGCACGGCATGGCACGGCATTGAATGGCATGGAATGGCATGGAATGGCATGGAATGGCATGGAATGGCATGGAATGGCATGGAATGACATGGAATGGCATGGAATGGCATGGAATGGCATGGAATGGCATGGAATGGCATGGAACGGCATGGCACGGCATGGCACCGGCATGGCACGGCATGGCACCGGCATGGCACGGCATGGCACGGCATGGCACCGGCATGGCACGGCATGGCACCGGCATGGCACGGCATTGAATGGCATGGAATGGCATGGAATGGCATGGAATGGCATGGAATGGCATGGAATGGCATGGAATGGCATGGAATGGCATGGAATGGCATGGAATGGCATGGAATGGCATGGAATGGCATGGGATGGCATGGAATGGCATGGAATGGCATGGCACCGCATGGCACGGCATGGCACGGCATGGCACGGCATGGCACCGGCATGGCACGGCGTGGCACCGGCATGGCACGGCATGGCACGGCATGGCACCGGCATGGCACGGCATGGCACCGGCATGGCACGGCATGGCACCGGCATGGCACGGCATGGCACCGGCATGGCACGGCATGGCACCGGCATGGCACGGCATGGCACCGGCATGGCACGGCATTGAATGGCATGGAATGGCATGGAATGGCATGGAATGGCATGGAATGACATGGAATGGCATGGAATGGCATGGCACGGCATGGCACCGGCATGGCACGGCATGGCACCGGCATGGCACGGCATGGCACCGGCATGGCACGGCATGGCACCGGCATGGCACGGCATGGCACGGCATGGCACCGGCATGGCACGGCATGGCACGGCATGGAATGGCATGGAATGGCATGGAATGGCATGGAATGGCATGGAATGGCATGGAATAGCATGGAATGGCATGGAATGGCATGGAATGGCATGGAATGGCATGGCACCGGCATGGCACGGCATGGCACCGGCATGGCACGGCATGGCACCGGCATGGCACGGCATGGCACCGGCATGGCACGGCATGGCACCGGCATGGCACGGCATGGCACCGGCATGGCACGGCATGGCACCGGCATGGCACGGCATGGCACCGGCATGGCACGGCATGGCACCGGCATGGCACGGCATGGCACCGGCATGGCACGGCATGGCACCGGCATGGCACGGCATGGCACCGGCATGGCACGGCATGGCACCGGCATGGCACGGCATGGCACCGGCATGGCACGGCATGGCACCGGCATGGCACGGCATGGCACCGGCATGGCACGGCCTGGCACCGGCATGGCACGGCCTGGCACCGGCATGGCACCGGCATGGCACGGCATGGAATGGCATGGAATGGCATGGAATGGCATGGAATGGCATGGAATGGCATGGAATGGCATGGAATGGCATGGAATGGCATGGAATGGCATGGAATGGCATGGAATGGCATGGAATGGCATGGAATGGCATGGAATGGCATGGAATGGCATGGAATGGCATGGAATGGCATGGAATGGCATGGAATGGCATGGAATGGCATGGAATGGCATGGAATGGCATGGAATGGCATGGAATGGCATGGAATGGCATGGAATGGCATGGAATGGCATGGAATGGCATGGAATGGCATGGAATGGCATGGAATGGCATGGAATGGCATGGAATGGCATGGAATGGCATGGAATGGCATGGAATGGCATGGAATGGCATGGAATGGCATGGAATGGCATGGAATGGCATGGAATGGCATGGAATGGCATGGAATGGCATGGAATGGCATGGAATGGCATGGAATGGCATGGAATGGCATGGCACCGGCATGGCACGGCATGGCACCGGCATGGCACGGCATGGCACCGGCATGGCACGGCATGGCACCGGCATGGCACGGCATGGCACCGGCATGGCACGGCATGGCACCGGCATGGCACGGCATGGCACCGGCATGGCACGGCATGGCACCGGCATGGCACGGCATGGCACCGGCATGGCACGGCATGGCACCGGCATGGCACGGCCTGGCACCGGCATGGCACGGCCTGGCACCGGCATGGCACCGGCATGGCACGGCATGGAATGGCATGGAATGGCATGGAATGGCATGGAATGGCATGGAATGGCATGGCACCGGCATGGCACGGCATGGCACCGGCATGGCACGGCATGGCACCGGCATGGCACCGGCATGGCACCGGCATGGCACGGCATGGCACCGGCATGGCACGGCATGGCACCGGCATGGCACGGCATGGCACCGGCATGGCACGGCATGGCACCGGCATGGCACGGCATGGCACCGGCATGGCACGGCATGGCACCGGCATGGCACGGCATTGAATGGCATGGAACGGCATGGCACGGCATGGCACCGGCATGGCACGGCATGGCACCGGCATGGCACGGCATGGCACCGGCATGGCACGGCATGGCACGGCATGGCACCGGCATGGCACGGCATGGCACCGGCATGGCACGGCATTGAATGGCATGGAATGGCATGGAATGGCATGGAATGGCATGGAATGGCATGGAATGGCATGGAATGGCATGGAATGGCATGGAATGGCATGGAATGGCATGGAATGGCATGGGATGGCATGGAATGGCATGGAATGGCATGGAATGGCATGGAATGGCATGGAATGGCATGGAATGGCATGGAATGGCATGGAATGGCATGGAATGGCATGAAATGGCATGGAATGGCATGGAATGGCATGGAATGGCATGGAATGGCATGGAATGGCATGGAATGGCATGGAATGGCATGGAATGGCATGGAATGGCATGGAATGGCATGGAATGGCATGGAATGGCATGGAATGGCATGGAATGGCATGGAATGGCATGGAATGGCATGGAATGGCATGGAATGGCATGGAATGGCATGGAATGGCATGGAATGGCATGGAATGGCATGGAATGGCATGGAATGGCATGGAATGGCATGGAATGGCATGGAATGGCATGGAATGGCATGGCACCGCATGGCACGGCATGGCACCGGCATGGCACGGCATGGCACCGGCATGGCACGGCATGGCACCGGCATGGCACGGCATGGAATGGCATGGCACGGCATGGAATGGCATGGAATGGCATGGAATGGCATGGAATGGCATGGAATGGCATGGAATGGCATGGAATGGCATGGAATGGCATGGAATGCCATGGAATGGCATGGAATGGCATGGAATGGCATGGCACGGCATGGCACCGGCATGGCACGGCATGGCACCGGCATGGCACGGCATGGCACCGGCATGGCACGGCATGGAATGGCATGGAATGGCATGGAATGGCATGGAATGGCATGGAATGGCATGGAATGGCATGGAATGGCATGGAATGGCATGGAATGGCATGGAATGGCATGGAATGGCATGGAATGGCATGGAATGGCATGGAATGGCATGGAATGGCATGGAATGGCATGGAATGGCATGGAATGGCATGGAATGGCATGGAATGGCATGGAATGGCATGGAATGGCATGGAATGGCATGGAATGGCATGGAATGGCATGGAATGGCATGGAATGGCATGGAATGGCATGGAATGGCATGGAATGGCATGGAATGGCATGGAATGGCATGGAATGGCATGGCACGGCATGGCACCGGCATGGCACGGCATGGCACCGGCATGGCACGGCATGGCACCGGCATGGCACGGCATGGCACCGGCATGGAACGGCATGGCACCGGCATGGCACGGCATGGCACCGGCATGGCACGGCATGGCACCGGCATGGCACGGCATGGCACGGCATTGAATGGCATGGAATGGCATGGAATGGCATGGAATGGCATGGAATGGCATGGAATGGCATGGAATGACATGGAATGGCATGGAATGGCATGGAATGGCATGGAATGGCATGGAATGGCATGGAACGGCATGGCACGGCATGGCACCGGCATGGCACGGCATGGCACCGGCATGGCACGGCATGGCACGGCATGGCACCGGCATGGCACGGCATGGCACCGGCATGGCACGGCATTGAATGGCATGGAATGGCATGGAATGGCATGGAATGGCATGGAATGGCATGGAATGGCATGGAATGGCATGGAATGGCATGGAATGGCATGGAATGGCATGGAATGGCATGGGATGGCATGGAATGGCATGGAATGGCATGGAATGGCATGGAATGGCATGGAATGGCATGGAATGGCATGAAATGGCATGGAATGGCATGGAATGGCATGGAATGGCATGGAATGGCATGGAATGGCATGGAATGGCATGGAATGGCATGGAATGGCATGGAATGGCATGGAATGGCATGGAATGGCATGGAATGGCATGGAATGGCATGGAATGGCATGGAATGGCATGGAATGGCATGGAATGGCATGGAATGGCATGGAATGGCATGGAATGGCATGGAATGGCATGGAATGGCATGGAATGGCATGGAATGGCATGGAATGGCATGGAATGGCATGGAATGGCATGGAATGGCATGGAATGGCATGGAATGGCATGGAATGGCATGGAATGGCATGGAATGGCATGGAATGGCATGGAATGGCATGGAATGGCATGGAATGGCATGGAATGGCATGGAATGGCATGGAATGGCATGGAATGGCATGGAATGGCATGGAATGGCATGGCACCGCATGGCACGGCATGGCACCGGCATGGCACGGCATGGCACCGGCATGGCACGGCATGGCACCGACATGGCACGGCATGGCACCGGCATGGCACGGCATGGCACCGGCATGGCACGGCATGGCACCGACATGGCACGGCATGGCACCGGCATGGCACGGCATGGCACCGGCATGGCACGGCATGGAATGGCATGGCACGGCATGGAATGACATGGAATGCCATGGAATGGCATGGAATGGCATGGAATGGCATGGAATGGCATGGCACCGGCATGGCACGGCATGGCACCGGCATGGAATGGCATGGAATGGCATGGAATGGCATGGAATGGCATGGAATGGCATGGAATGGCATGGAATGGCATGGAATGGCATGGAATGGCATGGAATGGCATGGAATGGCATGGAATGGCATGGAATGGCATGGAACGGCATGGAATGGCATGGCACCGCATGGCACGGCATGGCACCGCATGGCACGGCATGGCACCGGCATGGCACGGCATGGCACCGGCATGGCACGGCATGGCACCGGCATGGCACGGCATGGCACCGGCATGGCACGGCATGGCACGGCATGGCACCGGCATGGCACGGCATGGCACGGCATGGCACCGGCATGGCACGGCATGGCACCGGCATGGCACGGCATGGCACGGCATGGCACCGGCATGGCACGGCATGGCACCGGCATGGCACGGCATGGCACCGGCATGGCACGGCATGGCACGGCATTGAATGGCATGGAATGGCATGGAATGGCATGGAATGGCATGGAATGGCATGGAATGGCATGGAATGGCATGGAATGGCATGGAATGGCATGGAATGGCATGGAATGGCATGGAATGGCATGGAATGGCATGGAATGGCATGGAATGGCATGGAATGGCATGGAATGGCATGGAATGGCATGGAATGGCATGGAATGGCATGGAATGGCATGGAATGGCATGGAATGGCATGGAATGGCATGGAATGGCATGGAATGGCATGGAATGGCATGGAATGGCATGGAATGGCATGGAATGGCATGGAATGGCATGGAATGGCATGGAATGGCATGGAATGGCATGGAATGGCATGGAATGGCATGGAATGGCATGGAATGGCATGGAATGGCATGGAATGGCATGGAATGGCATGGAATGGCATGGAATGGCATGGAATGGCATGGAATGGCATGGAATGGCATGGAATGGCATGGAATGGCATGGAATGGCATGGAATGGCATGGAATGGCATGGAATGGCATGGAATGGCATGGAATGGCATGGAATGGCATGGAATGGCATGGAATGGCATGGAATGGCATGGAATGGCATGGAATGGCATGGAATGGCATGGAATGGCATGGAATGGCATGGAATGGCATGGAATGGCATGGAATGGCATGGAATGGCATGGAATGGCATGGAATGGCATGGAATGGCATGGAATGACATGGAATGGCATGGAATGGCATGGCACCGCATGGCACGGCATGGCACGGCATGGCACGGCATGGCACGGCATGGCACCGGCATGGCACGGCGTGGCACCGGCATGGCACGGCATGGCACGGCATGGCACCGGCATGGCACGGCATGGCACCGGCATGGCACGGCATGGCACCGGCATGGCACGGCATGGCACCGGCATGGAACGGCATGGCACCGGCATGGCACGGCATGGCACCGGCATGGCACGGCATGGCACCGGCATGGCACGGCATGGAATGGCATGGAATGGCATGGAATGGCATGGAATGGCATGGAATGGCATGGAATGGCATGGAATGGCATGGAATGGCATGGAATGGCATGGAATGGCATGGAATGGCATGGAATGGCATGGAATGGCATGGAATGGCATGGAATGGCATGGAATGGCATGGAATGGCATGGAATGGCATGGAATGGCATGGAATGGCATGGAATGGCATGGAATGGCATGGAATGGCATGGAATGGCATGGAATGGCATGGAATGGCATGGAATGGCATGGAATGCCATGGAATGGCATGGAATGGCATGGAATGGCATGGAATGGCATGGAATGGCATGGAATGACATGGAATGGCATGGAATGGCATGGCACCGCATGGCACGGCATGGCACGGCATGGCACGGCATGGCACGGCATGGCACCGGCATGGCACGGCGTGGCACCGGCATGGCACGGCATGGCACGGCATGGCACCGGCATGGCACGGCATGGCACCGGCATGGCACGGCATGGCACCGGCATGGCACGGCATGGCACCGGCATGGAACGGCATGGCACCGGCATGGCACGGCATGGCACCGGCATGGCACGGCATGGCACCGGCATGGCACGGCATGGAATGGCATGGAATGGCATGGAATGCATGGAATGGCATGGAATGGCATGGAATGGCATGGAATGGCATGGAATGGCATGGAATGGCATGGAATGGCATGGAATGGCATGGAATGGCATGGAATGGCATGGAATGGCATGGAATGGCATGGAATGGCATGGAATGGCATGGAATGGCATGGAATGGCATGGAATGCATGGAATGGCATGGAATGGCATGGAATGGCATGGAATGGCATGGAATGGCATGGAATGGCATGGAATGGCATGGAATGGCATGGAATGGCATGGAATGCCATGGAATGGCATGGAATGGCATGGAATGGCATGGCACCGGCATGGCACGGCATGGCACCGGCATGGAATGGCATGGAATGGCATGGAATGGCAATGGAATGGCATGGAATGGCATGGAATGGCATGGAATGGCATGGAATGGCATGGAATGGCATGGAAATGGCATGGAATGGCATGGAATGGCATGGAATGGCATGGAATGGCATGGAATGGCATGGAATGGCATGGAATGGCATGGAATGGCATGGAATGGCATGGAATGGCATGGAATGGCATGGAATGGCATGGAATGGCATGGAATGGCATGCACCGCATGGCACGGCATGGCACCTGGCATGGCACGGCATGGCACCGGCATGGCACGGCATGGCACCGACATGGCACGGCATGGCACCGGCATGGCACGGCATGGCACCGGCATGGCACGGCATGGAATGGCATGGGACGGCATGGAATGGCATGGAATGGCATGGAATGGCATGGAATGGCATGGAATGGCATGGAATGGCATGGAATGGCATGGAATGGCATGGAATGGCATGGAATGGCATGGAATGCCATGGAATGGCATGGAATGGCATGGAATGGCATGGAATGGCATGGCACCGGCATGGCACGGCATGGCACCGGCATGGAATGGCATGGAATGGCATGGAATGCATGGAATGGCATGGAATGGCATGGAATGGCATGGAATGGCATGGAATGGCATGGAATGCATGGAATGGCATGGAATGGCATGGAACGGCATGGAATGGCATGGAACGGCATGGAATGGCATGGCACCGCATGGCACGGCATGGCACCGCATGGCACGGCATGGCACCGGCATGGCACGGCATGGCACCGGCATGGCACGGCATGGCACCGGCATGGCACGGCATGGCACCGGCATGGCACGGCATGGCACGGCATGGCACGGCATGGCACGGCATGGCACCGCATGGCACGGCATGGCACGGCATGGCACGGCATGGCACCGGCATGGCACGGCATGGCACGGCATGGCACGGCATGGCACGGCATCTGGCATGGCACTGGAATGGCATGGAATGGCATGGAATGGCATGGAATGGCATGGAATGGCATGGAATGGCATGGAATGGCATGGAATGGCATGGAATGCATGGAATGGCATGGAATGGCATGGAATGGCATGGAATGGCATGAATGGCATGGAATGGCATGGAATGGCATGGAATGGCATGGAATGGCATGGAATGGCATGGAATGGCATGGAATGGCATGGAATGGCATGGAATGGCATGGAATGGCATGGAATGGCATGGAATGGCATGGAATGGCATGGAATTGGCATGGAATGGCATGGAATGGCATGGAATGGCATGGAATGGCATGGAATGGCATGGAATGGCATGGAATGGCATGGAATGGCATGGAATGGCATGGAATGGCATGGAATGGCATGGAATGGCATGAATGGCATGGAATGGCATGGAATGGCATGGAATGGCATGGAATGGCATGGAATGGCATGGAATGGCATGGAATGGCATGGAATGGCATGGAATGGCATGGAATGGCATGGAATGGCATGGAATAGGCATGGAATGGCATGGAATGGCATGGAATGGCATGGAATGGCATGGAATGGCATGGAATGGCATGGAATGGCATGGAATGGCATGGAATGGCATGGTAATGGCATGGAATGGCATGGAATGGCATGGAATGGCATGGAATGGCATGGAATGGCATGGAATGGCATGGAATGGCATGGAATGGCATGGAATGGCATGGAATGGCATGGAATGGCATGGAATGGCATGGAATGGCATGGAATGGCATGGAATGGCATGGAATGACATGGAATGGCATGGAATGGCATGGCACCGCATGGCACGGCATGGCACGGCATGGCACGGCATGGCACGGCATGGCACCGGCATGGCACGGCGTGGCACCGGCATGGCACGGCATGGCACGGCATGGCACCGGCATGGCACGGCATGGCACCGGCATGGCACGGCATGGCACCGGCATGGCACGGCATGGCACCGGCATGGAACGGCATGGCACCGGCATGGCACGGCATGGCACCGGCATGGCACGGCATGGCACCGGCATGGCACGGCATGGAATGGCATGGAATGGCATGGAATGGCATGGAATGGCATGGAATGGCATGGAATGGCATGGAATGGCATGGAATGGCATGGAATGGCATGGAATGGCATGGAATGGCATGGAATGGCATGGAATGGCATGGAATGGCATGGAATGGCATGGAATGGCATGGAATGGCATGGAATGGCATGGAATGGCATGGAATGGCATGGAATGGCATGGAATGGCATGGAATGGCATGGAATGGCATGGAATGGCATGGAATGGCATGGAATGGCATGGAATGGCATGGAATGGCATGGAATGGCATGGAAATGGCATGGAATGGCATGGAATGGCATGGAATGGCATGGAATGACATGGAATGGCATGGAATGGCATGGCACCGCATGGCACGGCATGGCACGGCATGGCACGGCATGGCACGGCATGGCACCGGCATGGCACGGCGTGGCACCGGCATGGCACGGCATGGCACGGCATAGGCACCGGCATGGCACGGCATGGCACCGGCATGGCACGGCATGGCACCGGCATGGCACGGCATGGCACCGGCATGGAACGGCATGGCACCGGCATGGCACGGCATGGCACCGGCATGGCACGGCATGGCACCGGCATGGCACGGCATGGCACGGGCATTGAATGGCATGGAATGGCATGGAATGGCATGGAATGGCATGGAATGGCATGGAATGGCATGGAATGGCATGGAATGACATGGAATGGCATGGAATGGCATGGAATGGCATGGAATGGCATGGAATGGCATGAGAACGGCATGGCACGGCATGGCACCGGCATGGCACGGCATGGCACCGGCATGGCACGGCATGGCACGGCATGGCACCGGCATGGCACGGCATGGCACGGCATGGCACCGGCATGGCACGGCATGGCACCGGCAATGGCACGGCATTGAATGGGCATGGAATGGCATGGAATGGCATGGAATGGCATGGAATGGCATGGAATGGCATGGAATGGCATGGAATGGCATGGAATGGCATGGAATGGCATGGAATGGCATGGAATGGCATGGGATGGCATGGAATGGCATGGAATGGCATGGAATGGCATGGAATGGCATGGAATGGCATGGAATGGCATGGAATGGCATGGAATGGCATGGAATGGCATGGAATGGCATGAAATGGCATGGAATGGCATGGAATGGCATGGAATGGCATGGAATGGCATGGAATGGCATGGAATGGCATGGAATGGCATGGAATGGCATGGAATGGCATGGAATGGCATGGAATGGCATGGAATGGCATGGAATGGCATGGAATGGCATGGAATGGCATGGAATGGCATGGAATGGCATGGAATGGCATGGAATGGCATGGAATGGCATGGAATGGCATGGAATGGCATGGAATGGCATGGAATGGCATGGAATGGCATGGAATGGCATGGCACGGCATGGCACCGGCATGGCACGGCATGGCACCGGCATGGCACGGCATGGCACCGGCATGGCACGGCATGGCACCGGCATGGAACGGCATGGCACCGGCATGGCACGGCATGGCACCGGCATGGCACGGCATGGCACCGGCATGGCACGGCATGGCACGGCATTGAATGGCATGGAATGGCATGGAATGGCATGGAATGGCATGGAATGGCATGGAATGGCATGGAATGACATGGAATGGCATGGAATGGCATGGAATGGCATGGAATGGCATGGAATGGCATGGAACGGCATGGCACGGCATGGCACCGGCATGGGCACGGCATGGCACCCGGCATGGCACGGCATGGCACGGCATGGCACCGGGCATGGCACGGCATGGCACCGGCATTGCAACGGCATTGAATGGCATGGAATGGCATGGAATGGCATGGAATGGCATGGATGGCATGGAATGGCATGGAATGGCATGGAATGGCATGGAATGGCATGGAATGGCATGGGGATGGCATGGAATGGCATGGAATGGCATGGAATGGCATGGAATGGCATGGAATGGCATGGAATGGCATGGAATGGCATGGAATGGCATGGAATGGCATGGAATGGCATGGAATGGCATGAATGGCATGGAGGAATGGCATGGAATGGCATGGAATGGCATGGAATGGCATGGAATGGCATGGAATGGCATGGAATGGCATGGAATGGCATGGAATGGCATGGAATGGCATGGAATGGCATGGAATGGCATGGAATGGCATGGAATGGCATGGAATGGCATGGAATGGCATGGAATGGCATGGAATGGCATGGAATGGCATGGAATGGCATGGAATGGCATGGAATGGCATGGAATGGCATGGAATGGCATGGAATGGCATGAATGGCATGGAATGGCATGGAATGGCATGGAATGGCATGGAATGGCATGAATGGCATGGAATGGCATGGAATGGCATGGAATGGCATGGAATGGCATGGAATGGCATGGAATGGCATGGAATGGCATGGAATGGCATGGAATGGCATGGAATGGCATGGAATGGCATGGAATGGCATGAATGGCATGGAATGGCATGGAATGGCATGGAATGGCATGGAATGGCATGGAATGGCATGGAATGGCATGGAATGGCATGGAATGGCATGGAATGGCATGGAATGGCATGGCACCGCATGGCACGGCATGGCACCGGCATGGCACGGCATGGCACCGGCATGGCACGGCATGGCACCGACATGGCACGGCATGGCACCGGCATGGCACGGCATGGCACCGGCATGGCACGGCATGGCACCGACATGGCACGGCATGGCACCGGCATGGCACGGCATGGCACCGGCATGGCACGGCATGGAATGGCATGGCACGGCATGGAATGGCATGGAATGGCATGGAAATGGCATGGAATGGCATGGAATGGCATGGAATGGCATGGCACCGGCATGGCACGGCATGGCACCGGCATGGAATGGCATGGAATGGCATGGAATGGCATGGAATGGCATGGAATGGCATGGAATGGCATGGAATGGCATGGAATGGCATGGAATGGCATGGAATGGCATGGAATGGCATGGAACGGCATGGAATGGCATGGCACCGCATGGCACGGCATGGCACCGCATGGCACGGCATGGCACCGGCATGGCACGGCATGGCACCGGCATGGCACGGCATGGCACCGGCATGGCACGGCATGGCACCGGCATGGCACGGCATGGCACCGGCATGGCACGGCATGGCACGGCATGGCACCGGCATGGCACGGCATGGCACGGCATGGCACCGGCATGGCACGGCATGGCACGGCATGGCACCGGCATGGCACGGCATGGCACCGGCATGGCACGGCATGGCCACGGCATTGAATGGCATGGAATGGCATGGAATGGCATGGAATGGCATGGAATGGCATGGAATGGCATGGAATGGCATGGAATGGCATGGAATGGCATGGAATGGCATGGAATGGCATGGAATGGCATGGAATGGCATGGAATGGCATGGAATGGCATGGAATGGCATGGAATGGCATGGAATGGCATGGAATGGCATGGAATGGCATGGAATGGCATGGAATGGCATGGAATGGCATGAATGGCATGGAATGGCATGGAATGGCATGGAATGGCATGGAATGGCATGGAATGGCATGGAATGGCATGGAATGGCATGGAATGGCATGGAATGGCATGGAATGGCATGGAATGGCATGGAATGGCATGGAATGGCATGGAATGGCATGGAATGGCATGGAATGGCATGGAATGGCATGGAATGGCATGGAATGGCATGGAATGGCATGGAATGGCATGGAATGGCATGGAATGGCATGGAATGGCATGGAAGAATGGCATGGAATGGCATGGAATGGCATGGAATGGCATGGAATGGCATGGAATGGCATGGAATGGCATGGAATGACATGGAATGGCATGGAATGGCATGGCACCGCATGGCACGGCATGGCACGGCATGCACGGCATGGCACGGCATGGCACCGGCATGGCACGGCGTGGCACCGGCATGGCACGGCATGGCACGGCATGGCACCGGCATGGCACGGCATGGCACCGGCATGGCACGGCATGGCACCGGCATGGCACGGCATGGCACCGGCATGGCACGGCATGGCACCGGCATGGAACGGCATGGCACCGGCATGGCACGGGCATGGCACCGGCATGGCACGGCATGGCACGGCATGGCACGGCATGGAATGGCATGGAATGGCATGGAATGGCATGAATGGCATGGAATGGCATGGAATGGCATGGATGCATGAATGGCATGGAATGGCATGGAATGGCATGGAATGGCATGGAATGGCATGGAATGGCATGGAATGGCATGGAATGGCATGGAATGGCATGGAATGGCATGGAATGGCATGGAATGGCATGGAATGGCATGGAATGGCATGGAATGGCATGGAATGGCATGGAATGGCATGGAATGGCATGGAATGGCATGGAATGGCATGGAATGCCATGGAATGGCATGGAATGGCATGGAATGGCATGGAATGGCATGGAATGGCATGGAATGACATGGAATGGCATGGAATGGCATGGCACCGCATGGCACGGCATGGCACGGCATGGCACGGCATGGCACGGCATGGCACCGGCATGGCACGGCGTGGCACCGGCATGGCACGGCATGGCACGGCATGGCACCGGCATGGCACGGCATGGCACCGGCATGGCACGGCATGGCACCCGGCATGGCACGGCATGGCACCGGCATGGAACGGCATGGCACCGGCATGGCACGGCATGGCACCGGCATGGCACAGGCATGGCACCGGCATGGCACGGCATGGAATGGCATGGAATGGCATGGAATGGCATGGAATGGCATGGAATGGCATGGAATGGCATGGAATGGCATGGAATGGCATGGAACTGGCATGGAATGGCATGGAATGGCATGGAATGGCATGGAATGGCATGGAATGGCATGGAATGGGCATGTGAATGGCATGGAATGGCATGGAATGCATGGAATGGCATGGAATGGCATGGAATGGCATGGAATGGCATGGAATGCCATGGAATGGCATGGAATGGCATGGAATGGCATGGCACCGGCATGGCACGGCATGGAATGGCATGGAATGGCATGGAATGGCATGGAATGGCATGGAATGGCATGGAATGGCATGGAATGGCATGGAATGGCATGGAATGGCATGGAATGGCATGGAATGGCATGGAATGGCATGGAATGGCATGGAATGGCATGGAATGGCATGGAATGGCATGGAATGGCATGGAATGGCATGGAATGGCATGGCACCGCATGGCACGGCATGGCACCGGCATGGCACGGCATGGCACCCGGGCATGGCACGGGCATGGCACCCGACATGGCACGGCATGGCACCGGCATGGCACGGCATGGCACCGGCATGGCACGGCATGGAATGGCATGGGACGGCATGGAATGGCATGGAATGGCATGGAATGGCATGGAATGGCATGGAATGGCATGAATGGCATGGAATGGCATGGAATGGCATGGAATGGCATGGAATGGCATGGAATGGCATGGAATGCCATGGAATGCATGGAATGGCATGGCACCGGCATGGCACGGCATGGCACCGGCATGGAATGGCATGGAATGGCGTGGAATGGCATGGAATGGCATGGAATGGCATGGAATGGCATGGAATGGCATGGAATGGCATGGAATGGCATGGAATGGCATGGAATTGGCATGGAATGGCATGGAATGGCATGGAACGGCATGGAATGGCATGGGAACGGCATGGAATGGCATGGCACCGCATGGCACGGCATGGCACCGCATGGCACGGCATGGCACCGGCATGGCACGGCATGGCACCGGCATGGCACGGCATGGCACCGGCATGGCACGGCATGGCACCGGCATGGCACGGCATGGCACGGCATGGCACCGGCATGGCACGGCATGGCACGGCATGGCACCGGCATGGCACGGCATGGCACGGCATGGCACCGGCATGGCACGGCATGGCACCGGCATGGCACGGCATGGCACGGCATTGAATGGCATGGAATGGCATGGAATGGCATGGAATGGCATGGAATGGCATGGAATGGCATGGAATGGCATGGAATGGCATGGAATGGCATGGAATGGCATGGAATGGCATGGAATGGCATGGAATGGCATGGAATGGCATGGAATGGCATGGAATGGCATGGAATGGCATGGAATGGCATGGAATGGCATGGAATGGCATGGAATGGCATGGAATGGCATGGAATGGCATGGAATGGCATGGAATGGCATGGAATGGCATGGAATGGCATGGAATGGCATGGAATGGCATGGAATGGCATGGAATGGCATGGAATGGCATGGAATGGCATGAAATGGCATGGAATGGCATGGAATGGCATGGAATGGCATGGAATGGCATGGAATGGCATGGAATGGCATGGAATGGCATGGAATGGCATGGAATGGCATGGAATGGCATGGAATGGCATGGAATGGCATGGAATGGCATGGAATGGCATGGAATGGCATGGAATGGCATGGAATGGCATGGAATGGCATGGAATGGCATGGAATGGCATGGAATGGCATGGAATGGCATGGAATGGCATGGAATGGCATGGAATGGCATGGAATGGCATGGAATGGCATGGAATGGCATGGAATGGCATGGAATGGCATGGAATGGCATGGAATGGCATGGAATGGCATGGAATGGCATGGAATGGCATGGAATGGCATGGAATGGCATGGAATGGCATGGAATGGCATGGAATGGCATGGAATGGCATGGAATGGCATGGAATGGCATGGAATGGCATGGAATGGCATGGAATGGCATGGAATGGCATGGAATGGCATGGAATGGCATGGAATGGCATGGAATGGCATGGAATGGCATGGAATGGCATGGAATGGCATGGAATGGCATGGAATGGCATGGAATGGCATGGAATGGCATGGAATGGCATGGAATGGCATGGAATGGCATGGAATGGCATGGAATGGCATGGAATGGCATGGAATGACATGGAATGGCATGGAATGGCATGGCACCGCATGGCACGGCATGGCACGGCATGGCACGGCATGGCACGGCATGGCACCGGCATGGCACGGCGTGGCACCGGCATGGCACGGCATGGCACGGCATGGCACCGGCATGGCACGGCATGGCACCGGCATGGCACGGCATGGCACCGGCATGGCACGGCATGGCACCGGCATGGAACGGCATGGCACCGGCATGGCACGGCATGGCACCGGCATGGCACGGCATGGCACCGGCATGGCACGGCATGGAATGGCATGGAATGGCATGGAATGGCATGGAATGGCATGGAATGGCATGGAATGGCATGGAATGGCATGGAATGGCATGGAATGGCATGGAATGGCATGGAATGGCATGGAATGGCATGGAATGGCATGGAATGGCATGGAATGGCATGGAATGGCATGGAATGGCATGGAATGGCATGGAATGGCATGGAATGGCATGGAATGGCATGGAATGGCATGGAATGGCATGGAATGGCATGGAATGGCATGGAATGGCATGGAATGGCATGGAATGGCATGGAATGGCATGGAATGGCATGGAATGACATGGAATGGCATGGAATGACATGGAATGGCATGGAATGGCATGGCACCGCATGGCACGGCATGGCACGGCATGGCACGGCATGGCACGGCATGGCACCGGCATGGCACGGCGTGGCACCGGCATGGCACGGCATGGCACGGCATGGCACCGGCATGGCACGGCATGGCACCGGCATGGCACGGCATGGCACCGGCATGGCACGGCATGGCACCGGCATGGAACGGCATGGCACCGGCATGGCACGGCATGGCACCGGCATGGCACGGCATGGCACCGGCATGGCACGGCATGGCACGGCATTGAATGGCATGGAATGGCATGGAATGGCATGGAATGGCATGGAATGGCATGGAATGGCATGGAATGGCATGGAATGACATGGAATGGCATGGAATGGCATGGAATGGCATGGAATGGCATGGAATGGCATGGAACGGCATGGCACGGCATGGCACCGGCATGGCACGGCATGGCACCGGCATGGCACGGCATGGCACGGCATGGCACCGGCATGGCACGGCATGGCACGGCATGGCACCGGCATGGCACGGCATGGCACCGGCATGGCACGGCATTGAATGGCATGGAATGGCATGGAATGGCATGGAATGGCATGGAATGGCATGGAATGGCATGGAATGGCATGGAATGGCATGGAATGGCATGGAATGGCATGGAATGGCATGGAATGGCATGGGATGGCATGGAATGGCATGGAATGGCATGGAATGGCATGGAATGGCATGGAATGGCATGGAATGGCATGGAATGGCATGGAATGGCATGAAATGGCATGGAATGGCATGGAATGGCATGGAATGGCATGGAATGGCATGGAATGGCATGGAATGGCATGGAATGGCATGGAATGGCATGGAATGGCATGGAATGGCATGGAATGGCATGGAATGGCATGGAATGGCATGGAATGGCATGGAATGGCATGGAATGGCATGGAATGGCATGGAATGGCATGGAATGGCATGGAATGGCATGGAATGGCATGGAATGGCATGGAATGGCATGGAATGGCATGGAATGGCATGGAATGGCATGGAATGGCATGGAATGGCATGGAATGGCATGGAATGGCATGGAATGGCATGGAATGGCATGGAATGGCATGGAATGGCATGGAATGGCATGGCACGGCATGGCACCGGCATGGCACGGCATGGCACCGGCATGGCACGGCATGGCACCGGCATGGCACGGCATGGCACCGGCATGGCACGGCATGGAATGGCATGGAATGGCATGGAATGGCATGGAATGGCATGGAATGGCATGGAATGGCATGGAATGGCATGGAATGCCATGGAATGGCATGGAATGGCATGGAATGGCATGGAATGGCATGGCACCGGCATGGCACGGCATGGCACCGGCATGGAATGGCATGGAATGGCATGGAATGGCATGGAATGGCATGGAATGGCATGGAATGGCATGGAATGGCATGGAATGGCATGGAATGGCATGGAATGGCATGGAACGGCATGGAATGGCATGGCACCGCATGGCACGGCATGGCACCGCATGGCACGGCATGGCACCGGCATGGCACGGCATGGCACCGGCATGGCACGGCATGGCACCGGCATGGCACGGCATGGCACCGGCATGGCACGGCATGGCACGGCATGGCACCGGCATGGCACGGCATGGCACGGCATGGCACCGGCATGGCACGGCATGGCACGGCATGGCACCGGCATGGCACGGCATGGCACCGGCATGGCACGGCATGGCACGGCATTGAATGGCATGGAATGGCATGGAATGGCATGGAATGGCATGGAATGGCATGGAATGGCATGGAATGGCATGGAATGGCATGGAATGGCATGGAATGGCATGGAATGGCATGGAATGGCATGGGATGGCATGGAATGGCATGGAATGGCATGGAATGGCATGGAATGGCATGGAATGGCATGGAATGGCATGGAATGGCATGGAATGGCATGAAATGGCATGGAATGGCATGGAATGGCATGGAATGGCATGGAATGGCATGGAATGGCATGGAATGGCATGGAATGGCATGGAATGGCATGGAATGGCATGGAATGGCATGGAATGGCATGGAATGGCATGGAATGGCATGGAATGGCATGGAATGGCATGGAATGGCATGGAATGGCATGGAATGGCATGGAATGGCATGGAATGGCATGGAATGGCATGGAATGGCATGGAATGGCATGGAATGGCATGGAATGGCATGGAATGGCATGGAATGGCATGGAATGGCATGGAATGGCATGGAATGGCATGGAATGGCATGGAATGGCATGGAATGGCATGGAATGGCATGGAATGGCATGGCACGGCATGGCACCGGCATGGCACGGCATGGCACCGGCATGGCACGGCATGGCACCGGCATGGCACGGCATGGCACCGGCATGGCACGGCATGGAATGGCATGGAATGGCATGGAATGGCATGGAATGGCATGGAATGGCATGGAATGGCATGGAATGGCATGGAATGGCATGGAATGCCATGGAATGGCATGGAATGGCATGGAATGGCATGGAATGGCATGGAATGGCATGGCACCGGCATGGCACGGCATGGCACCGGCATGGAATGGCATGGAATGGCATGGAATGGCATGGAATGGCATGGAATGGCATGGAATGGCATGGAATGGCATGGAATGGCATGGAATGGCATGGAATGGCATGGAATGGCATGGAATGGCATGGAATGGCATGGAACGGCATGGAATGGCATGGCACCGCATGGCACGGCATGGCACCGCATGGCACGGCATGGCACCGGCATGGCACGGCATGGCACCGGCATGGCACGGCATGGCACCGGCATGGCACGGCATGGCACGGCATGGCACCGGCATGGCACGGCATGGCACGGCATGGCACCGGCATGGCACGGCATGGCACGGCATGGCACCGGCATGGCACGGCATGGCACCGGCATGGCACGGCATGGCACCGGCATGGCACGGCATGGCACGGCATTGAATGGCATGGAATGGCATGGAATGGCATGGAATGGCATGGAATGGCATGGAATGGCATGGAATGGCATGGAATGGCATGGAATGGCATGGAATGGCATGGAATGGCATGGAATGGCATGGAATGGCATGGAATGGCATGGAATGGCATGGAATGGCATGGAATGGCATGGAATGGCATGGAATGGCATGGAATGGCATGGAATGGCATGGAATGGCATGGAATGGCATGGAATGGCATGGAATGGCATGGAATGGCATGGAATGGCATGGAATGGCATGGAATGGCATGGAATGGCATGAAATGGCATGGAATGGCATGGAATGGCATGGAATGGCATGGAATGGCATGGAATGGCATGGAATGGCATGGAATGGCATGGAATGGCATGGAATGGCATGGAATGGCATGGAATGGCATGGAATGGCATGGAATGGCATGGAATGGCATGGAATGGCATGGAATGGCATGGAATGGCATGGAATGGCATGGAATGGCATGGAATGGCATGGAATGGCATGGAATGGCATGGAATGGCATGGAATGGCATGGAATGGCATGGAATGGCATGGAATGGCATGGAATGGCATGGAATGGCATGGAATGGCATGGAATGGCATGGAATGGCATGGAATGGCATGGAATGGCATGGAATGGCATGGAATGGCATGGAATGGCATGGAATGGCATGGAATGGCATGGAATGGCATGGAATGGCATGGAATGGCATGGAATGGCATGGAATGGCATGGAATGGCATGGAATGGCATGGAATGGCATGGCACCGCATGGCACGGCATGGCACCGCATGGCACGGCATGGCACCGGCATGGCACGGCATGGCACCGGCATGGCACGGCATGGCACCGGCATGGCACGGCATGGCACCGGCATGGCACGGCATGGCACCGGCATGGCACGGCATGGCACCGGCATGGCACGGCATGGCACCGGCATGGCACGGCATGGCACCGGCATGGCACGGCATGGCACCGGCATGGCACGGCATGGCACCGGCATGGCACGGCATGGCACCGGCATGGCACGGCATGGCACCGGCATGGCACGGCATGGCACCGGCATGGCACCGGCATGGCACGGCATGGCACCGGCATGGCACGGCATGGCACCGGCATGGCACGGCATGGCACCGGCATGGCACGGCATGGCACCGGCATGGCACGGCATGGCACCGGCATGGCACGGCATGGCACCGGCATGGCACGGCATGGAATGGCATGGAATGGCATGGAATGGCATGGAATGGCATGGAATGGCATGGAATGGCATGGAATGGCATGGAATGGCATGGAATGGCATGGAATGGCATGGAATGGCATGGAATGGCATGGAATGGCATGGAATGGCATGGAATGGCATGGAATGGCATGGAATGGCATGGAATGGCATGGAATGGCATGGAATGGCATGGAATGGCATGGAATGGCATGGAATGGCATGGAATGGCATGGAATGGCATGGAATGGCATGGAATGGCATGGAATGGCATGGAATGGCATGGAATGGCATGGAATGGCATGGAATGGCATGGAATGGCATGGAATGGCATGGAATGGCATGGAATGGCATGGAATGGCATGGAATGGCATGGAATGGCATGGAATGGCATGGAATGGCATGGAATGGCATGGAATGGCATGGAATGGCATGGAATGGCATGGAATGGCATGGAATGGCATGGAATGGCATGGAATGGCATGGAATGGCATGGAATGGCATGGAATGGCATGGAATGGCATGGAATGGCATGGAATGGCATGGAATGGCATGGAATGGCATGGAATGGCATGGAATGGCATGGCACGGCATGGCACCGGCATGGCACGGCATGGCACCGGCATGGCACGGCATGGCACCGGCATGGCACGGCATGGCACCGGCATGGCACGGCATGGAATGGCATGGAATGGCATGGAATGGCATGGAATGGCATGGAATGGCATGGAATGGCATGGAATGGCATGGAATGCCATGGAATGGCATGGAATGGCATGGAATGGCATGGAATGGCATGGCACCGGCATGGCACGGCATGGCACCGGCATGGAATGGCATGGAATGGCATGGAATGGCATGGAATGGCATGGAATGGCATGGAATGGCATGGAATGGCATGGAATGGCATGGAATGGCATGGAATGGCATGGAATGGCATGGAATGGCATGGAACGGCATGGAATGGCATGGCACCGCATGGCACGGCATGGCACCGCATGGCACGGCATGGCACCGGCATGGCACGGCATGGCACCGGCATGGCACGGCATGGCACCGGCATGGCACGGCATGGCACCGGCATGGCACGGCATGGCACGGCATGGCACCGGCATGGCACGGCATGGCACGGCATGGCACCGGCATGGCACGGCATGGCACGGCATGGCACCGGCATGGCACGGCATGGCACCGGCATGGCACGGCATGGCACGGCATTGAATGGCATGGAATGGCATGGAATGGCATGGAATGGCATGGAATGGCATGGAATGGCATGGAATGGCATGGAATGGCATGGAATGGCATGGAATGGCATGGAATGGCATGGAATGGCATGGGATGGCATGGAATGGCATGGAATGGCATGGAATGGCATGGAATGGCATGGAATGGCATGGAATGGCATGGAATGGCATGGAATGGCATGAAATGGCATGGAATGGCATGGAATGGCATGGAATGGCATGGAATGGCATGGAATGGCATGGAATGGCATGGAATGGCATGGAATGGCATGGAATGGCATGGAATGGCATGGAATGGCATGGAATGGCATGGAATGGCATGGAATGGCATGGAATGGCATGGAATGGCATGGAATGGCATGGAATGGCATGGAATGGCATGGAATGGCATGGAATGGCATGGAATGGCATGGAATGGCATGGAATGGCATGGAATGGCATGGAATGGCATGGAATGGCATGGAATGGCATGGAATGGCATGGAATGGCATGGAATGGCATGGAATGGCATGGAATGGCATGGAATGGCATGGAATGGCATGGCACGGCATGGCACCGGCATGGCACGGCATGGCACCGGCATGGCACGGCATGGCACCGGCATGGCACGGCATGGCACCGGCATGGCACGGCATGGAATGGCATGGAATGGCATGGAATGGCATGGAATGGCATGGAATGGCATGGAATGGCATGGAATGGCATGGAATGCCATGGAATGGCATGGAATGGCATGGAATGGCATGGAATGGCATGGAATGGCATGGCACCGGCATGGCACGGCATGGCACCGGCATGGAATGGCATGGAATGGCATGGAATGGCATGGAATGGCATGGAATGGCATGGAATGGCATGGAATGGCATGGAATGGCATGGAATGGCATGGAATGGCATGGAATGGCATGGAATGGCATGGAATGGCATGGAACGGCATGGAATGGCATGGCACCGCATGGCACGGCATGGCACCGCATGGCACGGCATGGCACCGGCATGGCACGGCATGGCACCGGCATGGCACGGCATGGCACCGGCATGGCACGGCATGGCACGGCATGGCACCGGCATGGCACGGCATGGCACGGCATGGCACCGGCATGGCACGGCATGGCACGGCATGGCACCGGCATGGCACGGCATGGCACCGGCATGGCACGGCATGGCACCGGCATGGCACGGCATGGCACGGCATTGAATGGCATGGAATGGCATGGAATGGCATGGAATGGCATGGAATGGCATGGAATGGCATGGAATGGCATGGAATGGCATGGAATGGCATGGAATGGCATGGAATGGCATGGAATGGCATGGAATGGCATGGAATGGCATGGAATGGCATGGAATGGCATGGAATGGCATGGAATGGCATGGAATGGCATGGAATGGCATGGAATGGCATGGAATGGCATGGAATGGCATGGAATGGCATGGAATGGCATGGAATGGCATGGAATGGCATGGAATGGCATGGAATGGCATGAAATGGCATGGAATGGCATGGAATGGCATGGAATGGCATGGAATGGCATGGAATGGCATGGAATGGCATGGAATGGCATGGAATGGCATGGAATGGCATGGAATGGCATGGAATGGCATGGAATGGCATGGAATGGCATGGAATGGCATGGAATGGCATGGAATGGCATGGAATGGCATGGAATGGCATGGAATGGCATGGAATGGCATGGAATGGCATGGAATGGCATGGAATGGCATGGAATGGCATGGAATGGCATGGAATGGCATGGAATGGCATGGAATGGCATGGAATGGCATGGAATGGCATGGAATGGCATGGAATGGCATGGAATGGCATGGAATGGCATGGAATGGCATGGAATGGCATGGAATGGCATGGAATGGCATGGAATGGCATGGAATGGCATGGAATGGCATGGAATGGCATGGAATGGCATGGAATGGCATGGAATGGCATGGAATGGCATGGAATGGCATGGAATGGCATGGAATGGCATGGCACCGCATGGCAC
The DNA here is from genome assembly GCA_963971235.1 of Cryptus armator. Taxonomy (NCBI): domain Eukaryota; kingdom Metazoa; phylum Arthropoda; class Insecta; order Hymenoptera; family Ichneumonidae; genus Cryptus; species Cryptus armator. The sequence continues at coordinate 253,448 of CAXARG010000333.1, forward strand.
GGCATGGCACCGCATGGCACGGCATGGCACCGGCATGGCACGGCATGGCACCGGCATGGCACGGCATGGCACCGGCATGGCACGGCATGGCACCGGCATGGCACGGCATGGCACCGGCATGGCACGGCATGGCACCGGCATGGCACGGCATGGCACCGGCATGGCACGGCATGGCACCGGCATGGCACGGCATGGCACCGGCATGGCACGGCATGGCACCGGCATGGCACGGCATGGCACCGGCATGGCACGGCATGGCACCGGCATGGCACGGCATGGCACCGGCATGGCACCGGCATGGCACGGCATGGCACCGGCATGGCACGGCATGGCACCGGCATGGCACGGCATGGCACCGGCATGGCACGGCATGGCACCGGCATGGCACGGCATGGCACCGGCATGGCACGGCATGGCACCGGCATGGCACGGCATGGAATGGCATGGAATGGCATGGAATGGCATGGAATGGCATGGAATGGCATGGAATGGCATGGAATGGCATGGAATGGCATGGAATGGCATGGAATGGCATGGAATGGCATGGAATGGCATGGAATGGCATGGAATGGCATGGAATGGCATGGAATGGCATGGAATGGCATGGAATGGCATGGAATGGCATGGAATGGCATGGAATGGCATGGAATGGCATGGAATGGCATGGAATGGCATGGAATGGCATGGAATGGCATGGAATGGCATGGAATGGCATGGAATGGCATGGAATGGCATGGAATGGCATGGAATGGCATGGAATGGCATGGAATGGCATGGAATGGCATGGAATGGCATGGAATGGCATGGCACCGGCATGGCACGGCATGGCACCGGCATGGCACGGCATGGCACCGGCATGGCACGGCATGGCACCGGCATGGCACGGCATGGCACCGGCATGGCACGGCATGGCACCGGCATGGCACGGCATGGCACCGGCATGGCACGGCCTGGCACCGGCATGGCACGGCCTGGCACCGGCATGGCACGGCATGGAATGGCATGGAATGGCATGGAATGGCATGGAATGGCATGGAATGGCATGGAATGGCATGGAATGGCATGGAATGGCATGGAATGGCATGGAATGGCATGGAATGGCATGGAATGGCATGGAATGGCATGGAATGGCATGGAATGGCATGGAATGGCATGGCACGGCATGGCACGGCATGGCACCGGCATGGCACGGCATGGCACCGGCATGGCACGGCATGGCACCGGCATGGCACGGAATGGCACGGCATGGCACCGGCATGTCACGGCATGGCACGGCATTGAATGGCATGGAATGGCACGGCATGGCACGGCATGGCACGGCATGGCACGGCATGGCACGGCATGGCACCGCATTGAGTGGCATGGAATGGCATGGAATGGCATGGACTGGCATGGACTGGCATGGAATGGCATGGAATGGCATGGAATGGCATGGAATGGCATGGAATGGCATGGAATGGCATGGAATGGCATGGAATGGCATGGAATGGCATGGAATGGCATGGAATGGCATGGAATGGCATGGAATGGCATGGAATGGCATGGAATGGCATGGAATGGCATGGAATGGCATGGAATGGCATGGAATGGCATGGAATGGCATGGAATGGCATGGAATGGCATGGAATGGCATGGAATGGCATGGAATGGCATGGAATGGCATGGAATGGCATGGAATGGCATGGAATGGCATGGAATGGCATGGAATGGCATGGAATGGCATGGAATGGCATGGAATGGCATGGAATGGCATGGAATGGCATGGAATGGCATGGAATGGCATGGAATGGCATGGAATGGCATGGAATGGCATCGAATGGCATGGAATGGCATGGAATGGCATGGAATGGCATGGAATGGCATGGAATGGCATGGAATGGCATGGAATGGCATGGAATGGCATGGAATGGCATGGAATGGCATGGAATGGCATGGAATGGCATGGCACGGCATGGCACGGCATGGCACCGGCATGGCACGGCATGGCACCGGCATGGCACGGCATGGCACCGGCATGGCACGGCATGGCACCGGCATGGCACGGAATGGCACGGCATGGCACGGCATTGAATGGCATGGAATGGCATTGAATGGCACGGAATGGCACGGCATGGCACGGCATGGCACGGCATGGCACGGCATGGCACGGCATGGCACGGCATGGCACCGCATTGAGTGGCATGGAATGGCATGGAATGGCATGGACTGGCATGGACTGGCATGGAATGGCATGGAATGGCATGGCCCGGCATGGCACGGCATGGCACGGCATGGCACCGGCATGGCACGGCATGGCACCGGCATGGCACGGCATGGCACCGGCATGGCATGGCATGGCACCGGCATGGCACGGCATGGCACCGGCATGGCACGGCATGGCACCGGCATGGCACGGCATTGAATGGCATGGAATGGCATGGAATGGCATGGAATGGCATGGAATGGCATGGAATGGCATGGCACCGCATGGCACCGCATGGAATGGCATGGCACCGCATGGAATGGCATGGAATGGCATGGAATGGCATGGAATGGCATGGAATGGCATGGAATGGCATGGAATGGCATGGAATGGCATGGAATGGCATGGAATGGCATGGAATGGCATGGAATGGCATGGAATGGCATGGCACCGCATGGAATGGCATGGCACCGCATGGAATGGCATGGCACCGCATGGCACGGCATGGAATGGCATGGCACCGCATGGAATGGCATGGCACCGCATGGCACGGCATGGAATGGCATGGCACCGGCATGGCACGGCATGGCACCGCATGGCACCGGCATGGCACGGCATGGCACCGCATGGCACGGCATGGAATGGCATGGCACCGGCATGGCACCGGCATGGCATGGCATGGCACGGCATGGCACCGGCATGGCACGGCATGGCACCGGCATGGCACGGCATGGCACCGCATTGAGTGGCATGGAATGGCATGGAATGGCATGGACTGGGATGGACTGGCATGGAATGGCATGGAATGGCATGGAATGGCATGGAATGGCATGGAATGGCATGGAATGGCATGGAATGGCATGGAATGGCATGGAATGGCATGGAATGGCATGGAATGGCATGGAATGGCATGGAATGGCATGGAATGGCATGGAATGGCATGGAATGGCATGGCACCGCATGGCACGGCATGGCACGGCATGGCACGGCATGGCACCGGCATGGCACGGCATGGCACCGGCATGGCACGGCATGGCACGGCATGGCACCGGCATGGCACGGCATGGCACCGGCATGGCACGGCATGGCACCGGCATGGCACGGCATGGCACGGCATGGCACGGCATGGCACGGCATGGCACCGGCATGGCACGGCATGGCACGGCATGGAATGGCATGGAATGGCATGGAATGGCATGGAATGGCATGGAATGGCATGGAATGGCATGGAATGGCATGGAATGGCATGGAATGGCATGGAATGGCATGGAATGGCATGGAATGGCATGGAATGGCATGGAATGGCATGGAATGGCATGGAATGGCATGGAATGGCATGGAATGGCATGGAATGGCATGGAATGGCATGGAATGGCATGGAATGGCATGGAATGGCATGGAATGGCATGGAATGGCATGGAATGGCATGGAATGGCATGGAATGGCATGGAATGGCATGGAATGGCATGGAATGGCATGGAATGGCATGGAATGGCATGGAATGGCATGGAATGGCATGGAATGGCATGGAATGGCATGGAATGGCATGGAATGGCATGGAATGGCATGGAATGGCATGGAATGGCATGGAATGGCATGGAATGGCATGGAATGGCATGGCACCGCATGGCACGGCATGGCACCGCATGGCACGGCATGGCATGGCACGGCATGGCACGGCATGGCACCGGCATGGCACGGCATGGCACCGGCATGGCACGGCATGGCACCGGCATGGCACGGCATGGCACCGGCATGGCACGGCATGGCACCGGCATGGCACGGCATGGCACCGGCATGGCACGGCATGGCACCGGCATGGCACGGCATGGCACCGGCATGGCACGGCATGGCACCGGCATGGCACGGCATGGCACCGGCATGGCACGGCATGGCACCGGCATGGCACGGCATGGCACCGGCATGGCACGGCATGGCACCGGCATGGCACGGCATGGCACCGGCATGACACGGCCTGGCACCGGCATGGCACGGCATGGAATGGCATGGAATGGCATGGAATGGCATGGAATGGCATGGAATGGCATGGAATGGCATGGAATGGCATGGAATGGCATGGAATGGCATGGAATGGCATGGAATGGCATGGAATGGCATGGAATGGCATGGAATGGCATGGAATGGCATGGAATGGCATGGAATGGCATGGAATGGCATGGAATGGCATGGAATGGCATGGAATGGCATGGAATGGCATGGAATGGCATGGAATGGCATGGAATGGCATGGCACGGCATGGCACGGCATGGCACCGGCATGGCACGGCATGGCACCGGCATGGCACGGCATGGCACCGGCATGGCACGGAATGGAACGGCATGGCACCGGCATGTCACGGCATGGCACGGCATTGAATGGCATGGAATGGCATTGAATGGCACGGAATGGCACGGCATGGCACGGCATGGCACGGCATGGCACGGCATGGCACGGCATGGCACGGCATGGCACCGCATTGAGTGGCATGGAATGGCATGGAATGGCATGGACTGGCATGGACTGGCATGGAATGGCATGGAATGGCATGGCCCGGCATGGCACGGCATGGCACGGCATGGCACCGGCATGGCACGGCATGGCACCGGCATGGCACGGCATGGCACCGGCATGGCATGGCATGGCACCGGCATGGCACGGCATGGCACCGGCATGGCACGGCATGGCACCGGCATGGCACGGCATTGAATGGCATGGAATGGCATGGAATGGCATGGAATGGCATGGAATGGCATGGAATGGCATGGAATGGCATGGAATGGCATGGAATGGCATGGAATGGCATGGAATGGCATGGAATGGCATGGAATGGCATGGAATGGCATGGAATGGCATGGAATGGCATGGAATGGCATGGAATGGCATGGAATGGCATGGCACCGCATGGCACCGCATGGAATGGCATGGCACCGCATGGAATGGCATGGAATGGCATGGAATGGCATGGAATGGCATGGCACCGCATGGAATGGCATGGCACCGCATGGAATGGCATGGCACCGCATGGCACGGCATGGAATGGCATGGCACCGCATGGAATGGCATGGCACCGCATGGCACGGCATGGAATGGCATGGCACCGGCATGGCACGGCATGGCACCGCATGGCACCGGCATGGCACGGCATGGCACCGCATGGCACGGCATGGAATGGCATGGCACCGGCATGGCACCGGCATGGCATGGCATGGCACGGCATGGCACCGGCATGGCACGGCATGGCACCGGCATGGCACGGCATGGCACCGCATTGAGTGGCATGGAATGGCATGGAATGGCATGGACTGGGATGGACTGGCACGGAATGGCATGGAATGGCATGGAATGGCATGGAATGGCATGGAATGGCATGGAATGGCATGGAATGGCATGGAATGGCATGGAATGGCATGGAATGGCATGGAATGGCATGGCACCGGCATGGCACGGCATGGCACCGGCATGGCACGGCATGGCACCAGCATGGCACGGCATGGCACCGGCATGGCACGGCATGGCACCGGCATGGCACGGCATGGCACCGGCATGGCACGGCATGGCACCGGCATGGCACGGCATGGCACCGGCATGGCACGGCATGGCACCGGCATGGCACGGCATGGCACCGGCATGGCACGGCATGGCACCGGCATGGCACGGCATGGCACCGGCATGGCACGGCCTGGCACCGGCATGGCACGGCCTGGCACCGGCATGGCACGGCATGGAATGGCATGGAATGGCATGGAATGGCATGGAATGGCATGGAATGGCATGGAATGGCATGGAATGGCATGGAATGGCATGGAATGGCATGGAATGGCATGGAATGGCATGGAATGGCATGGAATGGCATGGAATGGCATGGAATGGCATGGAATGGCATGGAATGGCATGGAATGGCATGGAATGGCATGGAATGGCATGGAATGGCATGGAATGGCATGGCACCGGCATGGCACGGCATGGCACCGGCATGGCACGGCATGGAATGGCATGGAATGGCATGGAATGGCATGGAACGGCATGGAATGGCATGGCACGGCATGGCACCGGCATGGCACGGCATGGCACCGGCATGGCAAGGCATGGCACCGGCATGGCACGGCATGGCACCGGCATGGCACGGCATGGCACCGGCATGGCACGGCATGGCACCGGCATGGCACCGGCATGGCACGGCATGGCACCGGCATGGCACGGCATGGCACCGGCATGGCACGGCATGGCACCGGCATGGCACGGCATGGCACCGGCATGGCACGGCATGGCACCGGCATGGCACGGCATGGCACCGGCATGGCACGGCATGGCACCGGCATGGCACGGCATGGCACCGGCATGGCACGGCATGGCACCGGCATGGCACGGCATGGCACCGGCATGGCACGGCATGGCACCGGCATGGCACGGCATGGCACCGGCATGGCACGGCATGGCACCGGCATGGCACGGCATGGCACCGGCATGGCACGGCATGGCACCGGCATGGCACGGCATGGCACCGGCATGGCACGGCATGGCACCGGCATGGCACGGCATGGCACCGGCATGGCACGGCATGGCACCGGCATGGCACGGCATGGCACCGGCATGGCACGGCATGGCACCGGCATGGCACGGCATGGCACCGGCATGGCACGGCATGGCACCGGCATGGCACGGCATGGCACCGGCATGGCACGGCATGGCACCGGCATGGCACGGCATGGCACCGGCATGGCACGGCATGGCACCGGCATGGCACGGCATGGCACCGGCATGGCACGGCATGGCACCGGCATGGCACGGCATGGCACGGCATGGCACCGGCATGGCACGGCATGGCACCGGCATGGCACGGCATGGCACGGCATGGAATGGCATGGAATGGCATGGAATGGCATGGAATGGCATGGAATGGCATGGAATGGCATGGAATGGCATGGAATGGCATGGAATGGCATGGAATGGCATGGAATGGCATGGAATGGCATGGAATGGCATGGAATGGCATGGAATGGCATGGAATGGCATGGAATGGCATGGAATGGCATGGAATGGCATGGAATGGCATGGAATGGCATGGAATGGCATGGAATGGCATGGAATGGCATGGAATGGCATGGAATGGCATGGAATGGCATGGAATGGCATGGAATGGCATGGAATGGCATGGAATGGCATGGAATGGCATGGAATGGCATGGAATGGCATGGAATGGCATGGAATGGCATGGAATGGCATGGAATGGCATGGAATGGCATGGAATGGCATGGAATGGCATGGAATGGCATGGAATGGCATGGAATGGCATGGAATGGCATGGAATGGCATGGAATGGCATGGAATGGCATGGAATGACATGGAATGGCATGGAATGGCATGGCACCGCATGGCACGGCATGGCACGGCATGGCACGGCATGGCACGGCATGGCACCGGCATGGCACGGCGTGGCACCGGCATGGCACGGCATGGCACGGCATGGCACCGGCATGGCACGGCATGGCACCGGCATGGCACGGCATGGCACCGGCATGGAACGGCATGGCACCGGCATGGCACGGCATGGCACCGGCATGGCACGGCATGGCACCGGCATGGCACGGCATGGCACGGCATTGAATGGCATGGAATGGCATGGAATGGCATGGAATGGCATGGAATGGCATGGAATGGCATGGAATGGCATGGAATGGCATGGAATGGCATGGAATGGCATGGAATGACATGGAATGGCATGGAATGGCATGGAATGGCATGGAATGGCATGGAATGGCATGGAACGGCATGGCACGGCATGGCACCGGCATGGCACGGCATGGCACCGGCATGGCACGGCATGGCACGGCATGGCACCGGCATGGCACGGCATGGCACCGGCATGGCACGGCATGGCACCGGCATGGCACGGCATGGCACCGGCATGGCACGGCATGGCACGGCATGGCACCGGCATGGCACGGCATGGCACCGGCATGGCACGGCATGGCACCGGCATGGCACGGCATGGCACGGCATTGAATGGCATGGAATGGCATGGAATGGCATGCAATGGCATGGAATGACATGGAATGGCATGGAATGGCATGGAATGGCATGGCACCGCATGGCACGGCATGGCACGGCATGGCACGGCATGGCACGGCATGGCACCGGCATGGCACGGCATGGCACCGGCATGGCACGGCATGGCACCGGCATGGCACGGCATAGCACGGCATGGCACCGGCATGGCACGGCATGGCACCGGCATGGCACGGCATGGCACCGGCATGGCACGGCATGGCACCGGCATGGCACGGCATGGCACCGGCATGGCACGGCATGGCACGGCATGGCACGGCATGGCACGGCATGGCACCGGCATGGCACGGCATGGCACGGCATGGCACCGGCATGGCACGGCATGGCACGGCATGGCACCGGCATGGCACGGCATGGCACGGCATGGAATGGCATGGAATGGCATGGAATGGCATGGAATGGCATGGAATGGCATGGAATGGCATGGAATGGCATGGAATGGCATGGAATGGCATGGAATGGCATGGAATGGCATGGAATGGCATGGAATGGCATGGAATGGCATGGAATGGCATGGAATGGCATGGAATGGCATGGAATGGCATGGAATGGCATGGAATGGCATGGAATGGCATGGAATGGCATGGAATGGCATGGAATGGCATGGAATGGCATGGAATGGCATGGAATGGCATGGAATGGCATGGAATGGCATGGAATGGCATGGAATGGCATGGAATGGCATGGAATGGCATGGAATGGCATGGAATGGCATGGAATGGCATGGAATGGCATGGAATGGCATGGAATGGCATGGAATGGCATGGAATGGCATGGAATGGCATGGAATGGCATGGAATGGCATGGAATGGCATGGAATGGCATGGAATGACATGGAATGGCATGGAATGGCATGGCACCGCATGGCACGGCATGGCACGGCATGGCACGGCATGGCACGGCATGGCACGGCATGGCACCGGCATGGCACGGCGTGGCACCGGCATGGCACGGCATGGCACGGCATGGCACCGGCATGGCACGGCATGGCACCGGCATGGCACGGCATGGCACCGGCATGGAACGGCATGGCACCGGCATGGCACGGCATGGCACCGGCATGGCACGGCATGGCACCGGCATGGCACGGCATGGCACGGCATTGAATGGCATGGAATGGCATGGAATGGCATGGAATGGCATGGAATGGCATGGAATGGCATGGAATGACATGGAATGGCATGGAATGGCATGGAATGGCATGGAATGGCATGGAATGGCATGGAACGGCATGGCACGGCATGGCACCGTCATGGCACGGCATGGCACCGGCATGGCACGGCATGGCACGGCATGGCACCGGCATGGCACGGCATGGCACCGGCATGGCACGGCATGGCACCGGCATGGCACGGCATGGCACCGGCATGGCACGGCATGGCACGGCATGGCACCGGCATGGCACGGCATGGCACCGGCATGGCACGGCATGGCACCGGCATGGCACGGCATGGCACGGCATTGAATGGCATGGAATGGCATGGAATGGCATGCAATGGCATGGAATGACATGGAATGGCATGGAATGGCATGGAATGGCATGGAATGGCATGGAATGGCATGGCACCGCATGGCACGGCATGGCACGGCATGGCACGGCATGGCACGGCATGGCACCGGCATGGCACGGCATGGCACCGGCATGGCACGGCATGGCACCGGCATGGCACGGCATAGCACGGCATGGCACCGGCATGGCACGGCATGGCACCGGCATGGCACGGCATGGCACCGGCATGGCACGGCATGGCACCGGCATGGCACGGCATGGCACGGCATGGCACGGCATGGCACGGCATGGCACCGGCATGGCACGGCATGGCACGGCATGGCACCGGCATGGCACGGCATGGCACGGCATGGCACGGCATGGCACGGCATGGCACCGGCATGGCACGGCATGGCACCGGCATGGCACGGCATGGCACGGCATTGAATGGCATGGAATGGCATGGAATGGCATGGAATGGCATGGAATGGCATGGAATGGCATGGAATGGCATGGAATGGCATGGAATGGCATGGAATGGCATGGAATGGCATGGAATGGCATGGGATGGCATGGAATGGCATGGAATGGCATGGAATGGCATGGAATGGCATGGAATGGCATGGAATGGCATGGAATGGCATGAAATGGCATGGAATGGCATGGAATGGCATGGAATGGCATGGAATGGCATGGAATGGCATGGAATGGCATGGAATGGCATGGAATGGCATGGAATGGCATGGAATGGCATGGAATGGCATGGAATGGCATGGAATGGCATGGAATGGCATGGAATGGCATGGAATGGCATGGAATGGCATGGGATGGCATGGAATGGCATGGAATGGCATGGAATGGCATGGAATGGCATGGAATGGCATGGAATGGCATGGAATGGCATGGAATGGCATGGAATGGCATGGAATGGCATGAAATGGCATGGAATGGCATGGAATGGCATGGAATGGCATGGAATGGCATGGAATGGCATGGAATGGCATGGAATGGCATGGAATGGCATGGAATGGCATGGAATGGCATGGAATGGCATGGAATGGCATGGAATGGCATGGAATGGCATGGAATGGCATGGAATGGCATGGAATGGCATGGAATGGCATGGAATGGCATGGAATGGCATGGAATGGCATGGAATGGCATGGAATGGCATGGAATGGCATGGAATGGCATGGAATGGCATGGAATGGCATGGAATGGCATGGAATGGCATGGAATGGCATGGAATGGCATGGAATGGCATGGAATGGCATGGAATGGCATGGAATGGCATGGAATGGCATGGAATGGCATGGAATGGCATGGAATGGCATGGAATGGCATGGCACCGGCATGGCACGGCATGGCACCGGCATGGCACGGCATGGCACCAGCATGGCACGGCATGGCACCGGCATGGCACGGCATGGCACCGGCATGGCACGGCATGGCACCGGCATGGCACGGCATGGCACCGGCATGGCACGGCATGGCACCGGCATGGCACGGCATGGCACCGGCATGGCACGGCATGGCACCGGCATGGCACGGCATGGCACCGGCATGGCACGGCATGGCACCGGCATGGCACGGCATGGCACCGGCATGGCACGGCCTGGCACCGGCATGACACGGCCTGGCACCGGCATGGCACGGCATGGAATGGCATGGAATGGCATGGAATGGCATGGAATGGCATGGAATGGCATGGAATGGCATGGAATGGCATGGAATGGCATGGAATGGCATGGAATGGCATGGAATGGCATGGAATGGCATGGAATGGCATGGCACCGGCATGGCACGGCATGGCACCGGCATGGCACGGCATGGAATGGCATGGAATGGCATGGAATGGCATGGAACGGCATGGAATGGCATGGCACGGCATGGCACCGGCATGGCACGGCATGGCACCGGCATGGCAAGGCATGGCACCGGCATGGCACGGCATGGCACCGGCATGGCACGGCATGGCACCGGCATGGCACGGCATGGCACCGGCATGGCACGGCATGGCACCGGCATGGCACCGGCATGGCACGGCATGGCACCGGCATGGCACGGCATGGCACCGGCATGGCACGGCATGGCACCGGCATGGCACGGCATGGCACCGGCATGGCACGGCATGGCACCGGCATGGCACGGCATGGCACCGGCATGGCACGGCATGGCACCGGCATGGCACGGCATGGCACCGGCATGGCACGGCATGGCACCGGCATGGCACGGCATGGCACCGGCATGGCACGGCATGGCACCGGCATGGCACGGCATGGCACCGGCATGGCACGGCATGGCACCGGCATGGCACGGCATGGCACCGGCATGGCACGGCATGGCACCGGCATGGCACGGCATGGCACCGGCATGGCACGGCATGGCACCGGCATGGCACGGCATGGCACCGGCATGGCACGGCATGGCACCGGCATGGCACGGCATGGCACCGGCATGGCACGGCATGGCACCGGCATGGCACGGCATGGCACCGGCATGGCACGGCATGGCACCGGCATGGCACGGCATGGCACAGGCATGGCACGGCATGGCACCGGCATGGCACGGCATGGCACGGCATGGCACCGGCATGGCACGGCATGGCACGGCATGGAATGGCATGGAATGGCATGGAATGGCATGGAATGGCATGGAATGGCATGGAATGGCATGGAATGGCATGGAATGGCATGGAATGGCATGGAATGGCATGGAATGGCATGGAATGGCATGGAATGGCATGGAATGGCATGGAATGGCATGGAATGGCATGGAATGGCATGGAATGGCATGGAATGGCATGGAATGGCATGGAATGGCATGGAATGGCATGGAATGGCATGGAATGGCATGGAATGGCATGGAATGGCATGGAATCGCATGGAATGGCATGGAATGGCATGGAATGGCATGGAATGGCATGGAATGGCATGGAATGGCATGGAATGGCATGGAATGGCATGGAATGGCATGGAATGGCATGGAATGGCATGGAATGGCATGGAATGACATGGAATGGCATGGAATGGCATGGCACCGCATGGCACGGCATGGCACGGCATGGCACGGCATGGCACGGCATGGCACCGGCATGGCACGGCGTGGCACCGGCATGGCACGGCATGGCACGGCATGGCACCGGCATGGCACGGCATGGCACCGGCATGGCACGGCATGGCACCGGCATGGAACGGCATGGCACCGGCATGGCACGGCATGGCACCGGCATGGCACGGCATGGCACCGGCATGGCACGGCATGGCACGGCATTGAATGGCATGGAATGGCATGGAATGGCATGGAATGGCATGGAATGGAATGGAATGGCATGGAATGGCATGGAATGGCATGGAATGGCATGGAATGGCATGGAATGACATGGAATGGCATGGAATGGCATGGAATGGCATGGAATGGCATGGAATGGCATGGAACGGCATGGCACGGCATGGCACCGGCATGGCACGGCATGGCACCGGCATGGCACGGCATGGCACCGGCATGGCACGGCATGGCACGGCATGGCACCGGCATGGCACGGCATGGCACCGGCATGGCACGGCATGGCACCGGCATGGCACGGCATGGCACCGGCATGGCACGGCATGGCACGGCATGGCACCGGCATGGCACGGCATGGCACCGGCATGGCACGGCATGGCACCGGCATGGCACGGCATGGCACGGCATTGAATGGCATGGAATGGCATGGAATGGCATGCAATGGCATGGAATGACATGGAATGGCATGGAATGGCATGGAATGGCATGGAATGGCATGGAATGGCATGGCACCGCATGGCACGGCATGGCACGGCATGGCACGGCATGGCACGGCATGGCACCGGCATGGCACGGCATGGCACCGGCATGGCACGGCATGGCACCGGCATGGCACGGCATAGCACGGCATGGCACCGGCATGGCACGGCATGGCACCGGCATGGCACGGCATGGCACCGGCATGGCACGGCATGGCACCGGCATGGCACGGCATGGCACGGCATGGCACGGCATGGCACGGCATGGCACCGGCATGGCACGGCATGGCACGGCATGGCACCGGCATGGCACGGCATGGCACGGCATGGCACCGGCATGGCACGGCATGGCACGGCATGGAATGGCATGGAATGGCATGGAATGGCATGGAATGGCATGGAATGGCATGGAATGGCATGGAATGGCATGGAATGGCATGGAATGGCATGGAATGGCATGGAATGGCATGGAATGGCATGGAATGGCATGGAATGGCATGGAATGGCATGGAATGGCATGGAATGGCATGGAATGGCATGGAATGGCATGGAATGGCATGGAATGGCATGGAATGGCATGGAATGGCATGGAATGGCATGGAATGGCATGGAATGGCATGGAATGACATGGAATGGCATGGAATGGCATGGCACCGCATGGCACGGCATGGCACGGCATGGCACGGCATGGCACGGCATGGCACCGGCATGGCACGGCGTGGCACCGGCATGGCACGGCATGGCACGGCATGGCACCGGCATGGCACGGCATGGCACCGGCATGGCACGGCATGGCACCGGCATGGAACGGCATGGCACCGGCATGGCACGGCATGGCACCGGCATGGCACGGCATGGCACCGGCATGGCACGGCATGGCACGGCATTGAATGGCATGGAATGGCATGGAATGGCATGGAATGGCATGGAATGGCATGGAATGGCATGGAATGACATGGAATGGCATGGAATGGCATGGAATGGCATGGAATGGCATGGAATGGCATGGAACGGCATTGCACGGCATGGCACCGGCATGGCACGGCATGGCACCGGCATGGCACGGCATGGCACGGCATGGCACCGGCATGGCACGGCATGGCACCGGCATGGCACGGCATGGCACCGGCATGGCACGGCATGGCACCGGCATGGCACGGCATGGCACGGCATGGCACCGGCATGGCACGGCATGGCACCGGCATGGCACGGCATGGCACCGGCATGGCACGGCATGGCACGGCATTGAATGGCATGGAATGGCATGGAATGGCATGCAATGGCATGGAATGACATGGAATGGCATGGAATGGCATGGAATGGCATGGAATGGCATGGAATGGCATGGCACCGCATGGCACGGCATGGCACGGCATGGCACGGCATGGCACGGCATGGCACCGGCATGGCACGGCATGGCACCGGCATGGCACGGCATGGCACCGGCATGGCACGGCATAGCACGGCATGGCACCGGCATGGCACGGCATGGCACCGGCATGGCACGGCATGGCACCGGCATGGCACGGCATGGCACCGGCATGGCACGGCATGGCACGGCATGGCACGGCATGGCACGGCATGGCACCGGCATGGCACGGCATGGCACGGCATGGCACCGGCATGGCACGGCATGGCACGGCATGGCACCGGCATGGCACGGCATGGCACCGGCATGGCACGGCATGGCACGGCATTGAATGGCATGGAATGGCATGGAATGGCATGGAATGGCATGGAATGGCATGGAATGGCATGGAATGGCATGGAATGGCATGGAATGGCATGGAATGGCATGGAATGGCATGGAATGGCATGGAATGGCATGGAATGGCATGGAATGGCATGGAATGGCATGGGATGGCATGGAATGGCATGGAATGGCATGGAATGGCATGGAATGGCATGGAATGGCATGGAATGGCATGGAATGGCATGGAATGGCATGAAATGGCATGGAATGGCATGGAATGGCATGGAATGGCATGGAATGGCATGGAATGGCATGGAATGGCATGGAATGGCATGGAATGGCATGGAATGGCATGGAATGGCATGGAATGGCATGGAATGGCATGGAATGGCATGGAATGGCATGGAATGGCATGGAATGGCATGGAATGGCATGGAATGGCATGGAATGGCATGGAATGGCATGGAATGGCATGGAATGGCATGGAATGGCATGGAATGGCATGGAATGGCATGGAATGGCATGGGATGGCATGGAATGGCATGGAATGGCATGGAATGGCATGGAATGGCATGGAATGGCATGGAATGGCATGGAATGGCATGGAATGGCATGAAATGGCATGGAATGGCATGGAATGGCATGGAATGGCATGGAATGGCATGGAATGGCATGGAATGGCATGGAATGGCATGGAATGGCATGGAATGGCATGGAATGGCATGGAATGGCATGGAATGGCATGGAATGGCATGGAATGGCATGGAATGGCATGGAATGGCATGGAATGGCATGGAATGGCATGGAATGGCATGGAATGGCATGGAATGGCATGGAATGGCATGGAATGGCATGGAATGGCATGGAATGGCATGGAATGGCATGGAATGGCATGGAATGGCATGGAATGGCATGGAATGGCATGGAATGGCATGGAATGGCATGGAATGGCATGGAATGGCATGGAATGGCATGGAATGGCATGGAATGGCATGGAATGGCATGGAATGGCATGGAATGGCATGGAATGGCATGGAATGGCATGGAATGGCATGGAATGGCATGGAATGGCATGGAATGGCATGGAATGGCATGGAATGGCATGGAATGGCATGGCACCGCATGGCACGGCATGGCACCGGCATGGCACGGCATGGCACCGGCATGGCACGGCATGGTACCGGCATGGCACGGCATGGTACCGGCATGGCACGGCATGGCACCGGCATGGCACGGCATGGCACCGGCATGGCACGGCATGGAATGGCATGGCACGGCATGGAATGGCATGGAATGGCATGGAATGGCATGGAATGGCATGGAATGGCATGGAATGGCATGGAATGGCATGGAATGGCATGGAATGGCATGGAATGGCATGGAATGGCATGGCACCGGCATGGCACGGCATGGCACCGGCATGGAATGGCATGGAATGGCATGGAATGGCATGGAATGGCATGGAATGGCATGGAACGGCATGGAATGGCATGGAACGGCATGGAATGGCATGGCACCGCATGGCACGGCATGGCACCGCATGGCACGGCATGGCACCGGCATGGCACGGCATGGCACCGGCATGGCACGGCATGGCACCGGCATGGCACGGCATGGCACCGGCATGGCACGGCATGGCACCGGCATGGCACGGCATGGCACCGGCATGGCACGGCATGGCACCGGCATGGCACGGCATGGCACCGGCATGGCACGGCATGGCACCGGCATGGCACGGCCTGGCACCGGCATGGCACGGCATGGAATGACATGGAATGACATGGAATGGCATGGAATGGCATGGAATGGCATGGAATGGCATGGAATGGCATGGAATGGCATGGAATGGCATGGAATGGCATGGAATGGCATGGAATGGCATGGAATGGCATGGAATGGCATGGAATGGCATGGAATGGCATGGAATGGCATGGAATGGCATGGAATGGCATGGAATGGCATGGAATGGCATGGAATGGCATGGAATGGCATGGAATGGCATGGAATGGCATGGAATGGCATGGAATGGCATGGAATGGCATGGAATGGCATGGAATGGCATGGAATGGCATGGAATGGCATGGAACGGCATGGAATGGCATGGAATGGCATGGAATGGCATGGAATGGCATGGAATGGCATGGAATGGCATGGAATGGCATGGAATGGCATGGAATGGCATGGAATGGCATGGAATGGCATGGAATGGCATGGAATGGCATGGAATGGCATGGCACGGCATGGCACGGCATGGCACCGGCATGGCACGGCATGGCACCGGCATGGCACGGCATGGCACCGGCATGGCACGGAATGGCACGGCATGGCACCGGCATGTCACGGCATGTCACGGCATGGCACGGCATTGAATGGCATGGAATGGCACGGCATGGCACGGCATGGCACGGCATGGCACGGCATGGCACGGCATGGCACCGCATTGAGTGGCATGGAATGGCATGGAATGGCATGGAATGGCATGGACTGGCATGGACTGGCATGGAATGGCATGGAATGGCATGGAATGGCATGGAATGGCATGGAATGGCATGGAATGGCATGGAATGGGCATGGAATGGCATGGAATGGCATGGAATGGCATGGAATGGCATGGAATGGCATGGAATGGCATGGAATGGCATGGAATGGCATGGAATGGCATGGAATGGCATGGAATGGCATGGAATGGCATGGAATGGCATGGAATGGCATGGAATGGCATGGAATGGCATGGAATGGCATGGAATGGCATGGAATGGCATGGAATGGCATGGAATGGCATGGAATGGCATGGAATGGCATGGAATGGCATGGAATGGCATGGAATGGCATGGAATGGCATGGAATGGCATGGAATGGCATGGAATGGCATGGAATGGCATGGAATGGCATGGAATGGCATGGAATGGCATGGAATGGCATGGAATGGCATGGAATGGCATGGAATGGCATGGAATGGCATGGAATGGCATGGAATGGCATGGAATGGCATGGAATGGCATCGAATGGCATGGAATGGCATGGAATGGCATGGAATGGCATGGAATGGCATGGAATGGCATGGAATGGCATGGAATGGCATGGAATGGCATGGAATGGCATGGAATGGCATGGAATGGCATGGCACGGCATGGCACGGCATGGCACCGGCATGGCACGGCATGGCACCGGCATGGCACGGCATGGCACCGGCATGGCACGGAATGGCACGGCATGGCACCGGCATGGCACGGCATGGCACGGCATTGAATGGCATGGAATGGCATTGAATGGCACGGAATGGCACGGCATGGCACGGCATGGCACGGCATGGCACGGCATGGCACGGCATGGCACCGCATTGAGTGGCATGGAATGGCATGGAATGGCATGGACTGGCATGGAATGGCATGGAATGGCATGGCCCGGCATGGCACGGCATGGCACGGCATGGCACCGGCATGGCACGGCATGGCACCGGCATGGCACGGCATGGCACCGGCATGGCATGGCATGGCACCGGCATGGCACGGCATGGCACCGGCATGGCACGGCATGGCACCGGCATGGCACGGCATTGAATGGCATGGAATGGCATGGAATGGCATGGAATGGCATGGAATGGCATGGAATGGCATGGCACCGCATGGCACCGCATGGAATGGCATGGCACCGCATGGAATGGCATGGAATGGCATGGAATGGCATGGAATGGCATGGAATGGCATGGCACCGCATGGAATGGCATGGCACCGCATGGAATGGCATGGCACCGCATGGCACGGCATGGAATGGCATGGCACCGCATGGAATGGCATGGCACCGCATGGCACGGCATGGAATGGCATGGCACCGGCATGGCACGGCATGGCACCGCATGGCACCGGCATGGCACGGCATGGCACCGCATGGCACGGCATGGAATGGCATGGCACCGGCATGGCACCGGCATGGCATGGCATGGCACGGCATGGCACCGGCATGGCACGGCATGGCACCGGCATGGCACGGCATGGCACCGCATTGAGTGGCATGGAATGGCATGGAATGGCATGGACTGGGATGGACTGGCATGGAATGGCATGGAATGGCATGGAATGGCATGGAATGGCATGGAATGGCATGGAATGGCATGGAATGGCATGGAATGGCATGGAATGGCATGGAATGGCATGGAATGGCATGGAATGGCATGGAATGGCATGGAATGGCATGGAATGGCATGGAATGGCATGGAATGGCATGGAATGGCATGGCACCGCATGGCACGGCATGGCACGGCATGGCACGGCATGGCACCGGCATGGCACGGCATGGCACCGGCATGGCACGGCATGGCACGGCATGGCACCGGCATGGCACGGCATGGCACCGGCATGGCACGGCATGGCACCGGCATGGCACGGCATGGCACGGCATGGCACGGCATGGCACCGGCATGGCACGGCATGGCACGGCATGGAATGGCATGGAATGGCATGGAATGGCATGGAATGGCATGGAATGGCATGGAATGGCATGGAATGGCATGGAATGGCATGGAATGGCATGGAATGGCATGGAATGGCATGGAATGGCATGGAATGGCATGGAATGGCATGGAATGGCATGGAATGGCATGGAATGGCATGGCACCGCATGGCACGGCATGGCACGGCATGGCACGGCATGGCACCGGCATGGCACGGCATGGCACCGGCATGGCACGGCATGGCACGGCATGGCACCGGCATGGCACGGCATGGCACCGGCATGGCACGGCATGGCACCGGCATGGCACGGCATGGCACGGCATGGCACGGCATGGCACGGCATGGCACCGGCATGGCACGGCATGGCACGGCATGGAATGGCATGGAATGGCATGGAATGGCATGGAATGGCATGGAATGGCATGGAATGGCATGGAATGGCATGGAATGGCATGGCACCGGCATGGCACGGCATGGCACCGGCATGGCACGGCATGGCACCGGCATGGCACGGCATGGCACCGGCATGGCACGGCATGGCACCGGCATGGCACGGCATGGCACCGGCATGGCACGGCATGGCACCGGCATGGCACGGCATGGCACCGGCATGGCACGGCATGGCACCGGCATGGCACGGCATGGCACCGGCATGGCACGGCATGGCACCGGCATGGCACGGCCTGGCACCGGCATGGCACGGCATGGAATGGCATGGAATGGCATGGAATGGCATGGAATGGCATGGAATGGCATGGAATGGCATGGAATGGCATGGAATGGCATGGAATGGCATGGAATGGCATGGAATGGCATGGAATGGCATGGAATGGCATGGAATGGCATGGAATGGCATGGAATGGCATGGAATGGCATGGAATGGCATGGAATGGCATGGAATGGCATGGAATGGCATGGAATGGCATGGAATGGCATGGAATGGCATGGAATGGCATGGAATGGCATGGAATGGCATGGAATGGCATGGAATGGCATGGAATGGCATGGAATGGCATGGAATGGCATGGAATGGCATGGAATGGCATGGAATGGCATGGAATGGCATGGAATGGCATGGAATGGCATGGAATGGCATGGCACCGCATGGCACGGCATGGCATGGCACGGCATGGCATGGCACGGCATGGCACGGCATGGCACCGGCATGGCACGGCATGGCACCGGCATGGCACGGCATGGCACCGGCATGGCACGGCATGGCACCGGCATGGCACGGCATGGCACCGGCATGGCACGGCATGGCACCGGCATGGCACGGCATGGCACCGGCATGGCACGGCATGGCACCGGCATGGCACGGCATGGCACCGGCATGGCACGGCATGGCACCGGCATGGCACGGCATGGCACCGGCATGGCACGGCATGGCACCGGCATGGCACGGCATGGCACCGGCATGGCACGGCATGGCACCGGCATGGCACGGCATGGCACCGGCATGGCACGGCATGGCACCGGCATGGCACGGCATGGCACCGGCATGGCACGGCCTGGCACCGGCATGGCACGGCCTGGCACCGGCATGGCACGGCATGGAATGGCATGGAATGGCATGGAATGGCATGGAATGGCATGGAATGGCATGGAATGGCATGGAATGGCATGGAATGGCATGGAATGGCATGGAATGGCATGGAATGGCATGGAATGGCATGGAATGGCATGGAATGGCATGGAATGGCATGGAATGGCATGGAATGGCATGGAATGGCATGGAATGGCATGGAATGGCATGGAATGGCATGGAATGGCATGGAATGGCATGGAATGGCATGGAATGGCATGGAATGGCATGGAATGGCATGGAATGGCATGGAATGGCATGGAATGGCATGGAATGGCATGGAATGGCATGGAATGGCATGGAATGGCATGGAATGGCATGGAATGGCATGGAATGGCATGGAATGGCATGGAATGGCATGGAATGGCATGGAATGGCATGGAATGGCATGGAATGGCATGGAATGGCATGGAATGGCATGGAATGGCATGGAATGGCATGGAATGGCATGGAATGGCATGGAATGGCATGGAATGGCATGGAATGGCATGGAATGGCATGGAATGGCATGGAATGGCATGGAATGGCATGGAATGGCATGGAATGGCATGGAATGGCATGGCACCGGCATGGCACGGCATGGCACCGGCATGGCACGGCATGGAATGGCATGGAATGGCATGGAATGGCATGGAATGGCATGGAATGGCATGGAATGGCATGGAATGGCATGGCACGGCATGGCACCGGCATGGCACGGCATGGCACCGGCATGGCAAGGCATGGCACCGGCATGGCACGGCATGGCACGGCATGGCACCGGCATGGCACGGCATGGCACCGGCATGGCACGGCATGGCACCGGCATGGCACCGGCATGGCACCGGCATGGCACCGGCATGGCACGGCATGGCACCGGCATGGCACGGCATGGCACCGGCATGGCACGGCATGGCACCGGCATGGCACGGCATGGCACCGGCATGGCACCGGCATGGCACGGCATGGCACCGGCATGGCACGGCATGGCACCGGCATGGCACGGCATGGCACCGGCATGGCACGGCATGGCACCGGCATGGCACGGCATGGCACCGGCATGGCACGGCATGGCACCGGCATGGCACGGCATGGCACCGGCATGGCACGGCATGGCACCGGCATGGCACGGCATGGCACCGGCATGGCACGGCATGGCACGGCATGGCACCGGCATGGCACGGCATGGCACGGCATGGAATGGCATGGAATGGCATGGAATGGCATGGAATGGCATGGAATGGCATGGAATGGCATGGAATGGCATGGAATGGCATGGAATGGCATGGAATGGCATGGAATGGCATGGAATGGCATGGAATGGCATGGAATGGCATGGAATGGCATGGAATGGCATGGAATGGCATGGAATGGCATGGAATGGCATGGAATGGCATGGAATGGCATGGAATGGCATGGAATGGCATGGAATGGCATGGAATGGCATGGAATGGCATGGAATGGCATGGAATGGCATGGAATGGCATGGAATGGCATGGAATGGCATGGAATGGCATGGAATGGCATGGAATGGCATGGAATGGCATGGAATGGCATGGAATGGCATGGAATGGCATGGAATGGCATGGAATGGCATGGAATGGCATGGAATGGCATGGAATGGCATGGAATGGCATGGAATGGCATGGAATGACATGGAATGGCATGGAATGGCATGGCACCGCATGGCACGGCATGGCACGGCATGGCACGGCATGGCACGGCATGGCACCGGCATGGCACGGCGTGGCACCGGCATGGCACGGCATGGCACGGCATGGCACCGGCATGGCACGGCATGGCACCGGCATGGCACGGCATGGCACCGGCATGGCACGGCATGGCACCGGCATGGAACGGCATGGCACCGGCATGGCACGGCATGGCACCGGCATGGCACGGCATGGCACCGGCATGGCACGGCATGGCACGGCATTGAATGGCATGGAATGGCATGGAATGGCATGGAATGGCATGGAATGGCATGGAATGGCATGGAATGACATGGAATGGCATGGAATGGCATGGAATGGCATGGAATGGCATGGAATGGCATGGAACGGCATGGCACGGCATGGCACCGGCATGGCACGGCATGGCACGGCATGGCACCGGCATGGCACGGCATGGCACCGGCATGGCACGGCATGGCACCGGCATGGCACGGCATGGCACGGCATGGCACCGGCATGGCACGGCATGGCACCGGCATGGCACGGCATGGCACCGGCATGGCACGGCATGGCACCGGCATGGCACGGCATGGCACGGCATTGAATGGCATGGAATGGCATGGAATGGCATGCAATGGCATGGAATGACATGGAATGGCATGGAATGGCATGGAATGGCATGGAATGGCATGGAATGGCATGGCACCGCATGGCACCGCATGGCACGGCATGGCACGGCATGGCACGGCATGGCACGGCATGGCACCGGCATGGCACGGCATGGCACCGGCATGGCACGGCATGGCACCGGCATGGCACGGCATAGCACGGCATGGCACCGGCATGGCACGGCATGGCACCGGCATGGCACGGCATGGCACCGGCATGGCACGGCATGGCACCGGCATGGCACGGCATGGCACGGCATGGCACGGCATGGCACGGCATGGCACCGGCATGGCACGGCATGGCACGGCATGGCACCGGCATGGCACGGCATGGCACGGCATGGCACCGGCATGGCACGGCATGGCACCGGCATGGCACGGCATGGCACGGCATTGAATGGCATGGAATGGCATGGAATGGCATGGAATGGCATGGAATGGCATGGAATGGCATGGAATGGCATGGAATGGCATGGAATGGCATGGAATGGCATGGAATGGCATGGAATGGCATGGAATGGCATGGAATGGCATGGAATGGCATGGAATGGCATGGAATGGCATGGAATGGCATGGAATGGCATGGAATGGCATGGAATGGCATGGAATGGCATGGAATGGCATGGAATGGCATGGAATGGCATGGAATGGCATGGAATGGCATGGAATGGCATGGAATGGCATGGCACGGCATGGCACGGCATGGCACCGGCATGGCACGGCATGGCACCGGCATGGCACGGCATGGCACCGGCATGGCACGGAATGGCACGGCATGGCACCGGCATGTCACGGCATGTCACGGCATGGCACGGCATTGAATGGCATGGAATGGCACGGCATGGCACGGCATGGCACGGCATGGCACGGCATGGCACGGCATGGCACCGCATTGAGTGGCATGGAATGGCATGGAATGGCATGGAATGGCATGGACTGGCATGGACTGGCATGGAATGGCATGGAATGGCATGGAATGGCATGGAATGGCATGGAATGGCATGGAATGGCATGGAATGGCATGGAATGGCATGGAATGGCATGGAATGGCATGGAATGGCATGGAATGGCATGGAATGGCATGGAATGGCATGGAATGGCATGGAATGGCATGGAATGGCATGGAATGGCATGGAATGGCATGGAATGGCATGGAATGGCATGGAATGGCATGGAATGGCATGGAATGGCATGGAATGGCATGGAATGGCATGGAATGGCATGGAATGGCATGGAATGGCATGGAATGGCATGGAATGGCATGGAATGGCATGGAATGGCATGGAATGGCATGGAATGGCATGGAATGGCATGGAATGGCATGGAATGGCATGGAATGGCATGGAATGGCATGGAATGGCATGGAATGGCATGGAATGGCATGGAATGGCATGGAATGGCATGGAATGGCATGGAATGGCATGGAATGGCATGGAATGGCATGGAATGGCATGGAATGGCATGGAATGGCATGGAATGGCATGGAATGGCATGGAATGGCATGGAATGGCATCGAATGGCATGGAATGGCATGGAATGGCATGGAATGGCATGGAATGGCATGGAATGGCATGGAATGGCATGGCACCGCATGGAATGGCATGGCACCGCATGGAATGGCATGGCACCGCATGGCACGGCATGGAATGGCATGGCACCGCATGGAATGGCATGGCACCGCATGGCACGGCATGGAATGGCATGGCACCGGCATGGCACGGCATGGCACCGGCATGGCACGGCATGGCACCGCATGGCACCGGCATGGCACGGCATGGCACCGCATGGCACGGCATGGAATGGCATGGCACCGGCATGGCACCGGCATGGCATGGCATGGCACGGCATGGCACCGGCATGGCACGGCATGGCACCGGCATGGCACGGCATGGCACCGCATTGAGTGGCATGGAATGGCATGGAATGGCATGGACTGGGATGGACTGGCATGGAATGGCATGGAATGGCATGGAATGGCATGGAATGGCATGGAATGGCATGGAATGGCATGGAATGGCATGGAATGGCATGGAATGGCATGGAATGGCATGGAATGGCATGGAATGGCATGGAATGGCATGGAATGGCATGGAATGGCATGGAATGGCATGGAATGGCATGGAATGGCATGGCACCGCATGGCACGGCATGGCACGGCATGGCACGGCATGGCACCGGCATGGCACGGCATGGCACCGGCATGGCACGGCATGGCACGGCATGGCACCGGCATGGCACGGCATGGCACCGGCATGGCACGGCATGGCACCGGCATGGCACGGCATGGCACGGCATGGCACGGCATGGCACCGGCATGGCACGGCATGGCACGGCATGGAATGGCATGGAATGGCATGGAATGGCATGGAATGGCATGGAATGGCATGGAATGGCATGGAATGGCATGGAATGGCATGGAATGGCATGGAATGGCATGGAATGGCATGGAATGGCATGGAATGGCATGGAATGGCATGGAATGGCATGGAATGGCATGGAATGGCATGGCACCGCATGGCACGGCATGGCACGGCATGGCACGGCATGGCACCGGCATGGCACGGCATGGCACCGGCATGGCACGGCATGGCACGGCATGGCACCGGCATGGCACGGCATGGCACCGGCATGGCACGGCATGGCACCGGCATGGCACGGCATGGCACGGCATGGCACGGCATGGCACGGCATGGCACCGGCATGGCACGGCATGGCACGGCATGGAATGGCATGGAATGGCATGGAATGGCATGGAATGGCATGGAATGGCATGGAATGGCATGGAATGGCATGGAATGGCATGGCACCGGCATGGCACGGCATGGCACCGGCATGGCACGGCATGGCACCGGCATGGCACGGCATGGCACCGGCATGGCACGGCATGGCACCGGCATGGCACGGCATGGCACCGGCATGGCACGGCATGGCACCGGCATGGCACGGCATGGCACCGGCATGGCACGGCATGGCACCGGCATGGCACGGCATGGCACCGGCATGGCACGGCATGGCACCGGCATGGCACGGCCTGGCACCGGCATGGCACGGCATGGAATGGCATGGAATGGCATGGAATGGCATGGAATGGCATGGAATGGCATGGAATGGCATGGAATGGCATGGAATGGCATGGAATGGCATGGAATGGCATGGAATGGCATGGAATGGCATGGAATGGCATGGAATGGCATGGAATGGCATGGAATGGCATGGAATGGCATGGAATGGCATGGAATGGCATGGAATGGCATGGAATGGCATGGAATGGCATGGAATGGCATGGAATGGCATGGAATGGCATGGAATGGCATGGAATGGCATGGAATGGCATGGAATGGCATGGAATGGCATGGAATGGCATGGAATGGCATGGAATGGCATGGAATGGCATGGAATGGCATGGAATGGCATGGAATGGCATGGAATGGCATGGAATGGCATGGAATGGCATGGCACCGCATGGCACGGCATGGCATGGCACGGCATGGCATGGCACGGCATGGCACGGCATGGCACCGGCATGGCACGGCATGGCACCGGCATGGCACGGCATGGCACCGGCATGGCACGGCATGGCACCGGCATGGCACGGCATGGCACCGGCATGGCACGGCATGGCACCGGCATGGCACGGCATGGCACCGGCATGGCACGGCATGGCACCGGCATGGCACGGCATGGCACCGGCATGGCACGGCATGGCACCGGCATGGCACGGCATGGCACCGGCATGGCACGGCATGGCACCGGCATGGCACGGCATGGCACCGGCATGGCACGGCATGGCACCGGCATGGCACGGCATGGCACCGGCATGGCACGGCATGGCACCGGCATGGCACGGCATGGCACCGGCATGGCACGGCCTGGCACCGGCATGGCACGGCCTGGCACCGGCATGGCACGGCATGGAATGGCATGGAATGGCATGGAATGGCATGGAATGGCATGGAATGGCATGGAATGGCATGGAATGGCATGGAATGGCATGGAATGGCATGGAATGGCATGGAATGGCATGGAATGGCATGGAATGGCATGGAATGGCATGGAATGGCATGGAATGGCATGGAATGGCATGGAATGGCATGGAATGGCATGGAATGGCATGGAATGGCATGGAATGGCATGGAATGGCATGGAATGGCATGGAATGGCATGGAATGGCATGGAATGGCATGGAATGGCATGGAATGGCATGGAATGGCATGGAATGGCATGGAATGGCATGGAATGGCATGGAATGGCATGGAATGGCATGGAATGGCATGGAATGGCATGGAATGGCATGGAATGGCATGGAATGGCATGGAATGGCATGGAATGGCATGGAATGGCATGGAATGGCATGGAA
This sequence comes from Cryptus armator, assembly GCA_963971235.1. Lineage (NCBI taxonomy): Eukaryota > Metazoa > Arthropoda > Insecta > Hymenoptera > Ichneumonidae > Cryptus > Cryptus armator. The sequence goes on from CAXARG010000333.1 coordinate 281,355, forward strand.
TGGCATGGAATGGCATGGAATGGCATGGAATGGCATGGAATGGCATGGAATGGCATGGAATGGCATGGAATGGCATGGAATGGCATGGAATGGCATGGAATGGCATGGAATGGCATGGAATGGCATGGCACCGGCATGGCACGGCATGGCACCGGCATGGCACGGCATGGAATGGCATGGAATGGCATGGAATGGCATGGAATGGCATGGAATGGCATGGAATGGCATGGAATGGCATGGCACGGCATGGCACCGGCATGGCACGGCATGGCACCGGCATGGCAAGGCATGGCACCGGCATGGCACGGCATGGCACGGCATGGCACCGGCATGGCACGGCATGGCACCGGCATGGCACGGCATGGCACCGGCATGGCACCGGCATGGCACCGGCATGGCACCGGCATGGCACGGCATGGCACCGGCATGGCACGGCATGGCACCGGCATGGCACGGCATGGCACCGGCATGGCACGGCATGGCACCGGCATGGCACCGGCATGGCACGGCATGGCACCGGCATGGCACGGCATGGCACCGGCATGGCACGGCATGGCACCGGCATGGCACGGCATGGCACCGGCATGGCACGGCATGGCACCGGCATGGCACGGCATGGCACCGGCATGGCACGGCATGGCACCGGCATGGCACGGCATGGCACCGGCATGGCACGGCATGGCACCGGCATGGCACGGCATGGCACGGCATGGCACCGGCATGGCACGGCATGGCACGGCATGGAATGGCATGGAATGGCATGGAATGGCATGGAATGGCATGGAATGGCATGGAATGGCATGGAATGGCATGGAATGGCATGGAATGGCATGGAATGGCATGGAATGGCATGGAATGGCATGGAATGGCATGGAATGGCATGGAATGGCATGGAATGGCATGGAATGGCATGGAATGGCATGGAATGGCATGGAATGGCATGGAATGGCATGGAATGGCATGGAATGGCATGGAATGGCATGGAATGGCATGGAATGGCATGGAATGGCATGGAATGGCATGGAATGGCATGGAATGGCATGGAATGGCATGGAATGGCATGGAATGGCATGGAATGGCATGGAATGGCATGGAATGGCATGGAATGGCATGGAATGGCATGGAATGGCATGGAATGGCATGGAATGGCATGGAATGGCATGGAATGGCATGGAATGACATGGAATGGCATGGAATGGCATGGCACCGCATGGCACGGCATGGCACGGCATGGCACGGCATGGCACGGCATGGCACCGGCATGGCACGGCGTGGCACCGGCATGGCACGGCATGGCACGGCATGGCACCGGCATGGCACGGCATGGCACCGGCATGGCACGGCATGGCACCGGCATGGCACGGCATGGCACCGGCATGGAACGGCATGGCACCGGCATGGCACGGCATGGCACCGGCATGGCACGGCATGGCACCGGCATGGCACGGCATGGCACGGCATTGAATGGCATGGAATGGCATGGAATGGCATGGAATGGCATGGAATGGCATGGAATGGCATGGAATGACATGGAATGGCATGGAATGGCATGGAATGGCATGGAATGGCATGGAATGGCATGGAACGGCATGGCACGGCATGGCACCGGCATGGCACGGCATGGCACCGGCATGGCACGGCATGGCACGGCATGGCACCGGCATGGCACGGCATGGCACCGGCATGGCACGGCATGGCACCGGCATGGCACGGCATGGCACGGCATGGCACCGGCATGGCACGGCATGGCACCGGCATGGCACGGCATGGCACCGGCATGGCACGGCATGGCACCGGCATGGCACGGCATGGCACGGCATTGAATGGCATGGAATGGCATGGAATGGCATGCAATGGCATGGAATGACATGGAATGGCATGGAATGGCATGGAATGGCATGGAATGGCATGGAATGGCATGGCACCGCATGGCACCGCATGGCACGGCATGGCACGGCATGGCACGGCATGGCACGGCATGGCACCGGCATGGCACGGCATGGCACCGGCATGGCACGGCATGGCACCGGCATGGCACGGCATAGCACGGCATGGCACCGGCATGGCACGGCATGGCACCGGCATGGCACGGCATGGCACCGGCATGGCACGGCATGGCACCGGCATGGCACGGCATGGCACGGCATGGCACGGCATGGCACGGCATGGCACCGGCATGGCACGGCATGGCACGGCATGGCACCGGCATGGCACGGCATGGCACGGCATGGCACCGGCATGGCACGGCATGGCACCGGCATGGCACGGCATGGCACGGCATTGAATGGCATGGAATGGCATGGAATGGCATGGAATGGCATGGAATGGCATGGAATGGCATGGAATGGCATGGAATGGCATGGAATGGCATGGAATGGCATGGAATGGCATGGAATGGCATGGAATGGCATGGAATGGCATGGAATGGCATGGAATGGCATGGAATGGCATGGAATGGCATGGAATGGCATGGAATGGCATGGAATGGCATGGAATGGCATGGAATGGCATGGAATGGCATGGAATGGCATGGAATGGCATGGAATGGCATGGAATGGCATGGAATGGCATGGAATGGCATGGCACGGCATGGCACGGCATGGCACCGGCATGGCACGGCATGGCACCGGCATGGCACGGCATGGCACCGGCATGGCACGGAATGGCACGGCATGGCACCGGCATGTCACGGCATGTCACGGCATGGCACGGCATTGAATGGCATGGAATGGCACGGCATGGCACGGCATGGCACGGCATGGCACGGCATGGCACGGCATGGCACCGCATTGAGTGGCATGGAATGGCATGGAATGGCATGGAATGGCATGGACTGGCATGGACTGGCATGGAATGGCATGGAATGGCATGGAATGGCATGGAATGGCATGGAATGGCATGGAATGGCATGGAATGGCATGGAATGGCATGGAATGGCATGGAATGGCATGGAATGGCATGGAATGGCATGGAATGGCATGGAATGGCATGGAATGGCATGGAATGGCATGGAATGGCATGGAATGGCATGGAATGGCATGGAATGGCATGGAATGGCATGGAATGGCATGGAATGGCATGGAATGGCATGGAATGGCATGGAATGGCATGGAATGGCATGGAATGGCATGGAATGGCATGGAATGGCATGGAATGGCATGGAATGGCATGGAATGGCATGGAATGGCATGGAATGGCATGGAATGGCATGGAATGGCATGGAATGGCATGGAATGGCATGGAATGGCATGGAATGGCATGGAATGGCATGGAATGGCATGGAATGGCATGGAATGGCATGGAATGGCATGGAATGGCATGGAATGGCATGGAATGGCATGGAATGGCATGGAATGGCATGGAATGGCATGGAATGGCATGGAATGGCATGGAATGGCATGGAATGGCATCGAATGGCATGGAATGGCATGGAATGGCATGGAATGGCATGGAATGGCATGGAATGGCATGGAATGGCATGGAATGGCATGGAATGGCATGGAATGGCATGGAATGGCATGGAATGGCATGGAATGGCATGGCACGGCATGGCACGGCATGGCACCGGCATGGCACGGCATGGCACCGGCATGGCACGGCATGGCACCGGCATGGCACGGAATGGCACGGCATGGCACCGGCATGGCACGGCATGGCACGGCATTGAATGGCATGGAATGGCATTGAATGGCACGGAATGGCACGGCATGGCACGGCATGGCACGGCATGGCACGGCATGGCACGGCATGGCACCGCATTGAGTGGCATGGAATGGCATGGAATGGCATGGACTGGCATGGACTGGCATGGAATGGCATGGAATGGCATGGCCCGGCATGGCACGGCATGGCACGGCATGGCACCGGCATGGCACGGCATGGCACCGGCATGGCACGGCATGGCACCGGCATGGCATGGCATGGCACCGGCATGGCACGGCATGGCACCGGCATGGCACGGCATGGCACCGGCATGGCACGGCATTGAATGGCATGGAATGGCATGGAATGGCATGGAATGGCATGGAATGGCATGGAATGGCATGGCACCGCATGGCACCGCATGGAATGGCATGGCACCGCATGGAATGGCATGGAATGGCATGGAATGGCATGGAATGGCATGGAATGGCATGGAATGGCATGGCACCGCATGGAATGGCATGGCACCGCATGGAATGGCATGGCACCGCATGGCACGGCATGGAATGGCATGGCACCGCATGGAATGGCATGGCACCGCATGGCACGGCATGGAATGGCATGGCACCGGCATGGCACGGCATGGCACCGCATGGCACCGGCATGGCACGGCATGGCACCGCATGGCACGGCATGGAATGGCATGGCACCGGCATGGCACCGGCATGGCATGGCATGGCACGGCATGGCACCGGCATGGCACGGCATGGCACCGGCATGGCACGGCATGGCACCGCATTGAGTGGCATGGAATGGCATGGAATGGCATGGACTGGGATGGACTGGCATGGAATGGCATGGAATGGCATGGAATGGCATGGAATGGCATGGAATGGCATGGAATGGCATGGAATGGCATGGAATGGCATGGAATGGCATGGAATGGCATGGAATGGCATGGAATGGCATGGAATGGCATGGAATGGCATGGAATGGCATGGAATGGCATGGCACGGCATGGCACGGCATGGCACCGGCATGGCACGGCATGGCACCGGCATGGCACGGCATGGCACCGGCATGGCACGGAATGGCACGGCATGGCACCGGCATGTCACGGCATGGCACGGCATTGAATGGCATGGAATGGCACGGCATGGCACGGCATGGCACGGCATGGCACGGCATGGCACGGCATGGCACCGCATTGAGTGGCATGGAATGGCATGGAATGGCATGGACTGGCATGGACTGGCATGGAATGGCATGGAATGGCATGGAATGGCATGGAATGGCATGGAATGGCATGGAATGGCATGGAATGGCATGGAATGGCATGGAATGGCATGGAATGGCATGGAATGGCATGGAATGGCATGGAATGGCATGGAATGGCATGGAATGGCATGGAATGGCATGGAATGGCATGGAATGGCATGGAATGGCATGGAATGGCATGGAATGGCATGGAATGGCATGGAATGGCATGGAATGGCATGGAATGGCATGGAATGGCATGGAATGGCATGGAATGGCATGGAATGGCATGGAATGGCATGGAATGGCATGGAATGGCATGGAATGGCATGGAATGGCATGGAATGGCATGGAATGGCATGGAATGGCATCGAATGGCATGGAATGGCATGGAATGGCATGGAATGGCATGGAATGGCATGGAATGGCATGGAATGGCATGGAATGGCATGGAATGGCATGGAATGGCATGGAATGGCATGGAATGGCATGGCACGGCATGGCACGGCATGGCACCGGCATGGCACGGCATGGCACCGGCATGGCACGGCATGGCACCGGCATGGCACGGAATGGCACGGCATGGCACGGCATTGAATGGCATGGAATGGCATTGAATGGCACGGAATGGCACGGCATGGCACGGCATGGCACGGCATGGCACGGCATGGCACGGCATGGCACGGCATGGCACCGCATTGAGTGGCATGGAATGGCATGGAATGGCATGGACTGGCATGGACTGGCATGGAATGGCATGGAATGGCATGGCCCGGCATGGCACGGCATGGCACGGCATGGCACCGGCATGGCACGGCATGGCACCGGCATGGCACGGCATGGCACCGGCATGGCATGGCATGGCACCGGCATGGCACGGCATGGCACCGGCATGGCACGGCATGGCACCGGCATGGCACGGCATTGAATGGCATGGAATGGCATGGAATGGCATGGAATGGCATGGAATGGCATGGAATGGCATGGCACCGCATGGCACCGCATGGAATGGCATGGCACCGCATGGAATGGCATGGAATGGCATGGAATGGCATGGAATGGCATGGAATGGCATGGAATGGCATGGAATGGCATGGAATGGCATGGAATGGCATGGAATGGCATGGCACCGCATGGAATGGCATGGCACCGCATGGAATGGCATGGCACCGCATGGCACGGCATGGAATGGCATGGCACCGCATGGAATGGCATGGCACCGCATGGCACGGCATGGAATGGCATGGCACCGGCATGGCACGGCATGGCACCGCATGGCACCGGCATGGCACGGCATGGCACCGCATGGCACGGCATGGAATGGCATGGCACCGGCATGGCACCGGCATGGCATGGCATGGCACGGCATGGCACCGGCATGGCACGGCATGGCACCGGCATGGCACGGCATGGCACCGCATTGAGTGGCATGGAATGGCATGGAATGGCATGGACTGGGATGGACTGGCATGGAATGGCATGGAATGGCATGGAATGGCATGGAATGGCATGGAATGGCATGGAATGGCATGGAATGGCATGGAATGGCATGGAATGGCATGGAATGGCATGGAATGGCATGGAATGGCATGGAATGGCATGGAATGGCATGGAATGGCATGGAATGGCATGGCACCGCATGGCACGGCATGGCACGGCATGGCACGGCATGGCACCGGCATGGCACGGCATGGCACCGGCATGGCACGGCATGGCACGGCATGGCACCGGCATGGCACGGCATGGCACCGGCATGGCACGGCATGGCACCGGCATGGCACGGCATGGCACGGCATGGCACGGCATGGCACGGCATGGCACCGGCATGGCACGGCATGGCACGGCATGGAATGGCATGGAATGGCATGGAATGGCATGGAATGGCATGGAATGGCATGGAATGGCATGGAATGGCATGGAATGGCATGGAATGGCATGGAATGGCATGGAATGGCATGGAATGGCATGGAATGGCATGGAATGGCATGGAATGGCATGGAATGGCATGGAATGGCATGGAATGGCATGGAATGGCATGGAATGGCATGGAATGGCATGGAATGGCATGGAATGGCATGGAATGGCATGGAATGGCATGGAATGGCATGGAATGGCATGGAATGGCATGGAATGGCATGGAATGGCATGGAATGGCATGGAATGGCATGGAATGGCATGGAATGGCATGGAATGGCATGGAATGGCATGGAATGGCATGGAATGGCATGGAATGGCATGGAATGGCATGGAATGGCATGGAATGGCATGGAATGGCATGGAATGGCATGGAATGGCATGGAATGGCATGGCACCGCATGGCACGGCATGGCACCGCATGGCACGGCATGGCATGGCACGGCATGGCACGGCATGGCACCGGCATGGCACGGCATGGCACCGGCATGGCACGGCATGGCACCGGCATGGCACGGCATGGCACCGGCATGGCACGGCATGGCACCGGCATGGCACGGCATGGCACCGGCATGGCACGGCATGGCACCGGCATGGCACGGCATGGCACCGGCATGGCACGGCATGGCACCGGCATGGCACGGCATGGCACCGGCATGGCACGGCATGGCACCGGCATGGCACGGCATGGCACCGGCATGGCACGGCATGGCACCGGCATGGCACGGCATGGCACCGGCATGACACGGCCTGGCACCGGCATGGCACGGCATGGAATGGCATGGAATGGCATGGAATGGCATGGAATGGCATGGAATGGCATGGAATGGCATGGAATGGCATGGAATGGCATGGAATGGCATGGAATGGCATGGAATGGCATGGAATGGCATGGAATGGCATGGAATGGCATGGAATGGCATGGAATGGCATGGAATGGCATGGAATGGCATGGAATGGCATGGAATGGCATGGAATGGCATGGAATGGCATGGAATGGCATGGCACGGCATGGCACGGCATGGCACCGGCATGGCACGGCATGGCACCGGCATGGCACGGCATGGCACCGGCATGGCACGGAATGGAACGGCATGGCACCGGCATGTCACGGCATGGCACGGCATTGAATGGCATGGAATGGCATTGAATGGCACGGAATGGCACGGCATGGCACGGCATGGCACGGCATGGCACGGCATGGCACGGCATGGCACGGCATGGCACCGCATTGAGTGGCATGGAATGGCATGGAATGGCATGGACTGGCATGGACTGGCATGGAATGGCATGGAATGGCATGGCCCGGCATGGCACGGCATGGCACGGCATGGCACCGGCATGGCACGGCATGGCACCGGCATGGCACGGCATGGCACCGGCATGGCATGGCATGGCACCGGCATGGCACGGCATGGCACCGGCATGGCACGGCATGGCACCGGCATGGCACGGCATTGAATGGCATGGAATGGCATGGAATGGCATGGAATGGCATGGAATGGCATGGAATGGCATGGAATGGCATGGAATGGCATGGAATGGCATGGAATGGCATGGAATGGCATGGAATGGCATGGAATGGCATGGAATGGCATGGAATGGCATGGAATGGCATGGAATGGCATGGAATGGCATGGAATGGCATGGCACCGCATGGCACCGCATGGAATGGCATGGCACCGCATGGAATGGCATGGAATGGCATGGAATGGCATGGAATGGCATGGCACCGCATGGAATGGCATGGCACCGCATGGAATGGCATGGCACCGCATGGCACGGCATGGAATGGCATGGCACCGCATGGAATGGCATGGCACCGCATGGCACGGCATGGAATGGCATGGCACCGGCATGGCACGGCATGGCACCGCATGGCACCGGCATGGCACGGCATGGCACCGCATGGCACGGCATGGAATGGCATGGCACCGGCATGGCACCGGCATGGCATGGCATGGCACGGCATGGCACCGGCATGGCACGGCATGGCACCGGCATGGCACGGCATGGCACCGCATTGAGTGGCATGGAATGGCATGGAATGGCATGGACTGGGATGGACTGGCACGGAATGGCATGGAATGGCATGGAATGGCATGGAATGGCATGGAATGGCATGGAATGGCATGGAATGGCATGGAATGGCATGGAATGGCATGGAATGGCATGGAATGGCATGGCACCGGCATGGCACGGCATGGCACCGGCATGGCACGGCATGGCACCAGCATGGCACGGCATGGCACCGGCATGGCACGGCATGGCACCGGCATGGCACGGCATGGCACCGGCATGGCACGGCATGGCACCGGCATGGCACGGCATGGCACCGGCATGGCACGGCATGGCACCGGCATGGCACGGCATGGCACCGGCATGGCACGGCATGGCACCGGCATGGCACGGCATGGCACCGGCATGGCACGGCCTGGCACCGGCATGGCACGGCCTGGCACCGGCATGGCACGGCATGGAATGGCATGGAATGGCATGGAATGGCATGGAATGGCATGGAATGGCATGGAATGGCATGGAATGGCATGGAATGGCATGGAATGGCATGGAATGGCATGGAATGGCATGGAATGGCATGGAATGGCATGGAATGGCATGGAATGGCATGGAATGGCATGGAATGGCATGGAATGGCATGGAATGGCATGGAATGGCATGGAATGGCATGGAATGGCATGGAATGGCATGGAATGGCATGGAATGGCATGGAATGGCATGGCACCGGCATGGCACGGCATGGCACCGGCATGGCACGGCATGGAATGGCATGGAATGGCATGGAATGGCATGGAACGGCATGGAATGGCATGGCACGGCATGGCACCGGCATGGCACGGCATGGCACCGGCATGGCAAGGCATGGCACCGGCATGGCACGGCATGGCACCGGCATGGCACGGCATGGCACCGGCATGGCACGGCATGGCACCGGCATGGCACCGGCATGGCACGGCATGGCACCGGCATGGCACGGCATGGCACCGGCATGGCACGGCATGGCACCGGCATGGCACGGCATGGCACCGGCATGGCACGGCATGGCACCGGCATGGCACGGCATGGCACCGGCATGGCACGGCATGGCACCGGCATGGCACGGCATGGCACCGGCATGGCACGGCATGGCACCGGCATGGCACGGCATGGCACCGGCATGGCACGGCATGGCACCGGCATGGCACGGCATGGCACCGGCATGGCACGGCATGGCACCGGCATGGCACGGCATGGCACCGGCATGGCACGGCATGGCACCGGCATGGCACGGCATGGCACCGGCATGGCACGGCATGGCACCGGCATGGCACGGCATGGCACCGGCATGGCACGGCATGGCACCGGCATGGCACGGCATGGCACCGGCATGGCACGGCATGGCACCGGCATGGCACGGCATGGCACCGGCATGGCACGGCATGGCACCGGCATGGCACGGCATGGCACCGGCATGGCACGGCATGGCACCGGCATGGCACGGCATGGCACCGGCATGGCACGGCATGGCACCGGCATGGCACGGCATGGCACCGGCATGGCACGGCATGGCACCGGCATGGCACGGCATGGCACGGCATGGCACCGGCATGGCACGGCATGGCACCGGCATGGCACGGCATGGCACGGCATGGAATGGCATGGAATGGCATGGAATGGCATGGAATGGCATGGAATGGCATGGAATGGCATGGAATGGCATGGAATGGCATGGAATGGCATGGAATGGCATGGAATGGCATGGAATGGCATGGAATGGCATGGAATGGCATGGAATGGCATGGAATGGCATGGAATGGCATGGAATGGCATGGAATGGCATGGAATGGCATGGAATGGCATGGAATGGCATGGAATGGCATGGAATGGCATGGAATGGCATGGAATGGCATGGAATGGCATGGAATGGCATGGAATGGCATGGAATGGCATGGAATGGCATGGAATGGCATGGAATGGCATGGAATGGCATGGAATGGCATGGAATGGCATGGAATGGCATGGAATGGCATGGAATGGCATGGAATGGCATGGAATGGCATGGGAATGGCATGGAATGGCATGGAATGGCATGGAATGACATGGAATGGCATGGAATGGCATGGCACCGCATGGCACGGCATGGCACGGCATGGCACGGCATGGCACGGCATGGCACCGGCATGGCACGGCGTGGCACCGGCATGGCACGGCATGGCACGGCATGGCACCGGCATGGCACGGCATGGCACCGGCATGGCACGGCATGGCACCGGCATGGAACGGCATGGCACCGGCATGGCACGGCATGGCACCGGCATGGCACGGCATGGCACCGGCATGGCACGGCATGGCACGGCATTGAATGGCATGGAATGGCATGGAATGGCATGGAATGGCATGGAATGGCATGGAATGGCATGGAATGGCATGGAATGGCATGGAATGGCATGGAATGACATGGAATGGCATGGAATGGCATGGAATGGCATGGAATGGCATGGAATGGCATGGAACGGCATGGCACGGCATGGCACCGGCATGGCACGGCATGGCACCGGCATGGCACGGCATGGCACGGCATGGCACCGGCATGGCACGGCATGGCACCGGCATGGCACGGCATGGCACCGGCATGGCACGGCATGGCACCGGCATGGCACGGCATGGCACGGCATGGCACCGGCATGGCACGGCATGGCACCGGCATGGCACGGCATGGCACCGGCATGGCACGGCATGGCACGGCATTGAATGGCATGGAATGGCATGGAATGGCATGCAATGGCATGGAATGACATGGAATGGCATGGAATGGCATGGAATGGCATGGCACCGCATGGCACGGCATGGCACGGCATGGCACGGCATGGCACGGCATGGCACCGGCATGGCACGGCATGGCACCGGCATGGCACGGCATGGCACCGGCATGGCACGGCATAGCACGGCATGGCACCGGCATGGCACGGCATGGCACCGGCATGGCACGGCATGGCACCGGCATGGCACGGCATGGCACCGGCATGGCACGGCATGGCACCGGCATGGCACGGCATGGCACGGCATGGCACGGCATGGCACGGCATGGCACCGGCATGGCACGGCATGGCACGGCATGGCACCGGCATGGCACGGCATGGCACGGCATGGCACCGGCATGGCACGGCATGGCACGGCATGGAATGGCATGGAATGGCATGGAATGGCATGGAATGGCATGGAATGGCATGGAATGGCATGGAATGGCATGGAATGGCATGGAATGGCATGGAATGGCATGGAATGGCATGAATGGCATGGAATGGCATGGAATGGCATGGAATGGCATGGAATGGCATGGAATGGCATGGAATGGCATGGAATGGCATGGAATGGCATGGAATGGCATGGAATGGCATGGAATGGCATGGAATGGCATGGAATGGCATGGAATGGCATGAAAGGCATGGAATGGCATGGAATGGCATGGAATGGCATGGAATGGCATGGAATGGCATGGAATGGCATGGAATGGCATGGAATGGCATGGAATGGCATGGAATGGCATGGAATGGCATGGAATGGCATGGAATGGCATGGAATGGCATGGAATGGCATGGAATGGCATGGAATGGCATGGAATGGCATGGAATGGCATGGAATGGCATGGAATGACATGGAATGGCATGGAATGGCATGGCACCGCATGGCACGGCATGGCACGGCATGGCACGGCATGGCACGGCATGGCACGGCATGGCACCGGCATGGCACGGCGTGGCACCGGCATGGCACGGCATGGCACGGCATGGCACCGGCATGGCACGGCATGGCACCGGCATGGCACGGCATGGCACCGGCATGGAACGGCATGGCACCGGCATGGCACGGCATGGCACCGGCATGGCACGGCATGGCACCGGCATGGCACGGCATGGCACGGCATTGAATGGCATGGAATGGCATGGAATGGCATGGAATGGCATGGAATGGCATGGAATGGCATGGAATGACATGGAATGGCATGGAATGGCATGGAATGGCATGGAATGGCATGGAATGGCATGGAACGGCATGGCACGGCATGGCACCGTCATGGCACGGCATGGCACCGGCATGGCACGGCATGGCACGGCATGGCACCGGCATGGCACGGCATGGCACCGGCATGGCACGGCATGGCACCGGCATGGCACGGCATGGCACCGGCATGGCACGGCATGGCACGGCATGGCACCGGCATGGCACGGCATGGCACCGGCATGGCACGGCATGGCACCGGCATGGCACGGCATGGCACGGCATTGAATGGCATGGAATGGCATGGAATGGCATGCAATGGCATGGAATGACATGGAATGGCATGGAATGGCATGGAATGGCATGGAATGGCATGGAATGGCATGGCACCGCATGGCACGGCATGGCACGGCATGGCACGGCATGGCACGGCATGGCACCGGCATGGCACGGCATGGCACCGGCATGGCACGGCATGGCACCGGCATGGCACGGCATAGCACGGCATGGCACCGGCATGGCACGGCATGGCACCGGCATGGCACGGCATGGCACCGGCATGGCACGGCATGGCACCGGCATGGCACGGCATGGCACGGCATGGCACGGCATGGCACGGCATGGCACCGGCATGGCACGGCATGGCACGGCATGGCACCGGCATGGCACGGCATGGCACGGCATGGCACGGCATGGCACGGCATGGCACCGGCATGGCACGGCATGGCACCGGCATGGCACGGCATGGCACGGCATTTGAATGGCATGGAATGGCATGGAATGGCATGGAATGGCATGGAATGGCATGGAATGGCATGGAATGGCATGGAATGGCATGGAATGGCATGGAATGGCATGGAATGGCATGGAATGGCATGGGATGGCATGGAATGGCATGGAATGGCATGGAATGGCATGGAATGGCATGGAATGGCATGGAATGGCATGGAATGGCATGAAATGGCATGGAATGGCATGGAATGGCATGGAATGGCATGGAATGGCATGGAATGGCATGGAATGGCATGGAATGGCATGGAATGGCATGGAATGGCATGGAATGGCATGGAATGGCATGGAATGGCATGGAATGGCATGGAATGGCATGGAATGGCATGGAATGGCATGGAATGGCATGGAATGGCATGGGATGGCATGGAATGGCATGGAATGGCATGGAATGGCATGGAATGGCATGGAATGGCATGGAATGGCATGGAATGGCATGGAATGGCATGGAATGGCATGGAATGGCATGAAATGGCATGGAATGGCATGGAATGGCATGGAATGGCATGGAATGGCATGGAATGGCATGGAATGGCATGGAATGGCATGGAATGGCATGGAATGGCATGGAATGGCATGGAATGGCATGGAATGGCATGGAATGGCATGGAATGGCATGGAATGGCATGGAATGGCATGGAATGGCATGGAATGGCATGGAATGGCATGGAATGGCATGGAATGGCATGGAATGGCATGGAATGGCATGGAATGGCATGGAATGGCATGGAATGGCATGGAATGGCATGGAATGGCATGGAATGGCATGGAATGGCATGGAATGGCATGGAATGGCATGGAATGGCATGGAATGGCATGGAATGGCATGGAATGGCATGGAATGGCATGGAATGGCATGGAATGGCATGGAATGGCATGGAATGGCATGGAATGGCATGGAATGGCATGGCACCGGCATGGCACGGCATGGCACCGGCATGGCACGGCATGGCACCAGCATGGCACGGCATGGCACCGGCATGGCACGGCATGGCACCGGCATGGCACGGCATGGCACCGGCATGGCACGGCATGGCACCGGCATGGCACGGCATGGCACCGGCATGGCACGGCATGGCACCGGCATGGCACGGCATGGCACCGGCATGGCACGGCATGGCACCGGCATGGCACGGCATGGCACCGGCATGGCACGGCATGGCACCGGCATGGCACGGCCTGGCACCGGCATGACACGGCCTGGCACCGGCATGGCACGGCATGGAATGGCATGGAATGGCATGGAATGGCATGGAATGGCATGGAATGGCATGGAATGGCATGGAATGGCATGGAATGGCATGGAATGGCATGGAATGGCATGGAATGGCATGGAATGGCATGGAATGGCATGGAATGGCATGGAATGGCATGGAATGGCATGGAATGGCATGGAATGGCATGGAATGGCATGGAATGGCATGGAATGGCATGGAATGGCATGGAATGGCATGGAATGGCATGGAATGGCATGGCACCGGCATGGCACGGCATGGCACCGGCATGGCACGGCATGGAATGGCATGGAATGGCATGGAATGGCATGGAACGGCATGGAATGGCATGGCACGGCATGGCACCGGCATGGCACGGCATGGCACCGGCATGGCAAGGCATGGCACCGGCATGGCACGGCATGGCACCGGCATGGCACGGCATGGCACCGGCATGGCACGGCATGGCACCGGCATGGCACGGCATGGCACCGGCATGGCACCGGCATGGCACGGCATGGCACCGGCATGGCACGGCATGGCACCGGCATGGCACGGCATGGCACCGGCATGGCACGGCATGGCACCGGCATGGCACGGCATGGCACCGGCATGGCACGGCATGGCACCGGCATGGCACGGCATGGCACCGGCATGGCACGGCATGGCACCGGCATGGCACGGCATGGCACCGGCATGGCACGGCATGGCACCGGCATGGCACGGCATGGCACCGGCATGGCACGGCATGGCACCGGCATGGCACGGCATGGCACCGGCATGGCACGGCATGGCACCGGCATGGCACGGCATGGCACCGGCATGGCACGGCATGGCACCGGCATGGCACGGCATGGCACCGGCATGGCACGGCATGGCACCGGCATGGCACGGCATGGCACCGGCATGGCACGGCATGGCACCGGCATGGCACGGCATGGCACCGGCATGGCACGGCATGGCACCGGCATGGCACGGCATGGCACAGGCATGGCACGGCATGGCACCGGCATGGCACGGCATGGCACGGCATGGCACCGGCATGGCACGGCATGGCACGGCATGGAATGGCATGGAATGGCATGGAATGGCATGGAATGGCATGGAATGGCATGGAATGGCATGGAATGGCATGGAATGGCATGGAATGGCATGGAATGGCATGGAATGGCATGGAATGGCATGGAATGGCATGGAATGGCATGGAATGGCATGGAATGGCATGGAATGGCATGGAATGGCATGGAATGGCATGGAATGGCATGGAATGGCATGGAATGGCATGGAATGGCATGGAATGGCATGGAATGGCATGGAATGGCATGGAATGGCATGGAATCGCATGGAATGGCATGGAATGGCATGGAATGGCATGGAATGGCATGGAATGGCATGGAATGGCATGGAATGGCATGGAATGGCATGGAATGGCATGGAATGGCATGGAATGGCATGGAATGGCATGGAATGACATGGAATGGCATGGAATGGCATGGCACCGCATGGCACGGCATGGCACGGCATGGCACGGCATGGCACGGCATGGCACCGGCATGGCACGGCGTGGCACCGGCATGGCACGGCATGGCACGGCATGGCACCGGCATGGCACGGCATGGCACCGGCATGGCACGGCATGGCACCGGCATGGAACGGCATGGCACCGGCATGGCACGGCATGGCACCGGCATGGCACGGCATGGCACCGGCATGGCACGGCATGGCACGGCATTGAATGGCATGGAATGGCATGGAATGGCATGGAATGGCATGGAATGGAATGGAATGGCATGGAATGGCATGGAATGGCATGGAATGGCATGGAATGGCATGGAATGACATGGAATGGCATGGAATGGCATGGAATGGCATGGAATGGCATGGAATGGCATGGAACGGCATGGCACGGCATGGCACCGGCATGGCACGGCATGGCACCGGCATGGCACGGCATGGCACCGGCATGGCACGGCATGGCACGGCATGGCACCGGCATGGCACGGCATGGCACCGGCATGGCACGGCATGGCACCGGCATGGCACGGCATGGCACCGGCATGGCACGGCATGGCACGGCATGGCACCGGCATGGCACGGCATGGCACCGGCATGGCACGGCATGGCACCGGCATGGCACGGCATGGCACGGCATTGAATGGCATGGAATGGCATGGAATGGCATGCAATGGCATGGAATGACATGGAATGGCATGGAATGGCATGGAATGGCATGGAATGGCATGGAATGGCATGGCACCGCATGGCACGGCATGGCACGGCATGGCACGGCATGGCACGGCATGGCACCGGCATGGCACGGCATGGCACCGGCATGGCACGGCATGGCACCGGCATGGCACGGCATAGCACGGCATGGCACCGGCATGGCACGGCATGGCACCGGCATGGCACGGCATGGCACCGGCATGGCACGGCATGGCACCGGCATGGCACGGCATGGCACGGCATGGCACGGCATGGCACGGCATGGCACCGGCATGGCACGGCATGGCACGGCATGGCACCGGCATGGCACGGCATGGCACGGCATGGCACCGGCATGGCACGGCATGGCACGGCATGGAATGGCATGGAATGGCATGGAATGGCATGGAATGGCATGGAATGGCATGGAATGGCATGGAATGGCATGGAATGGCATGGAATGGCATGGAATGGCATGGAATGGCATGGAATGGCATGGAATGGCATGGAATGGCATGGAATGGCATGGAATGGCATGGAATGGCATGGAATGGCATGGAATGGCATGGAATGGCATGGAATGGCATGGAATGGCATGGAATGGCATGGAATGGCATGGAATGGCATGGAATGGCATGGAATGGCATGGAATGGCATGGAATGGCATGGAATGACATGGAATGGCATGGAATGGCATGGCACCGCATGGCACGGCATGGCACGGCATGGCACGGCATGGCACGGCATGGCACCGGCATGGCACGGCGTGGCACCGGCATGGCACGGCATGGCACGGCATGGCACCGGCATGGCACGGCATGGCACCGGCATGGCACGGCATGGCACCGGCATGGAACGGCATGGCACCGGCATGGCACGGCATGGCACCGGCATGGCACGGCATGGCACCGGCATGGCACGGCATGGCACGGCATTGAATGGCATGGAATGGCATGGAATGGCATGGAATGGCATGGAATGGCATGGAATGGCATGGAATGACATGGAATGGCATGGAATGGCATGGAATGGCATGGAATGGCATGGAATGGCATGGAACGGCATTGCACGGCATGGCACCGGCATGGCACGGCATGGTACCGGCATGGCACGGCATGGCACGGCATGGCACCGGCATGGCACGGCATGGCACCGGCATGGCACGGCATGGCACCGGCATGGCACGGCATGGCACCGGCATGGCACGGCATGGCACGGCATGGCACCGGCATGGCACGGCATGGCACCGGCATGGCACGGCATGGCACCGGCATGGCACGGCATGGCACGGCATTGAATGGCATGGAATGGCATGGAATGGCATGCAATGGCATGGAATGACATGGAATGGCATGGAATGGCATGGAATGGCATGGAATGGCATGGAATGGCATGGCACCGCATGGCACGGCATGGCACGGCATGGCACGGCATGGCACGGCATGGCACCGGCATGGCACGGCATGGCACCGGCATGGCACGGCATGGCACCGGCATGGCACGGCATAGCACGGCATGGCACCGGCATGGCACGGCATGGCACCGGCATGGCACGGCATGGCACCGGCATGGCACGGCATGGCACCGGCATGGCACGGCATGGCACGGCATGGCACGGCATGGCACGGCATGGCACCGGCATGGCACGGCATGGCACGGCATGGCACCGGCATGGCACGGCATGGCACGGCATGGCACCGGCATGGCACGGCATGGCACCGGCATGGCACGGCATGGCACGGCATTGAATGGCATGGAATGGCATGGAATGGCATGGAATGGCATGGAATGGCATGGAATGGCATGGAATGGCATGGAATGGCATGGAATGGCATGGAATGGCATGGAATGGCATGGAATGGCATGGAATGGCATGGAATGGCATGGAATGGCATGGAATGGCATGGGATGGCATGGAATGGCATGGAATGGCATGGAATGGCATGGAATGGCATGGAATGGCATGGAATGGCATGGAATGGCATGGAATGGCATGGAATGGCATGGAATGGCATGAAATGGCATGGAATGGCATGGAATGGCATGGAATGGCATGGAATGGCATGGAATGGCATGGAATGGCATGGAATGGCATGGAATGGCATGGAATGGCATGGAATGGCATGGAATGGCATGGAATGGCATGGAATGGCATGGAATGGCATGGAATGGCATGGAATGGCATGGAATGGCATGGAATGGCATGGAATGGCATGGAATGGCATGGAATGGCATGGAATGGCATGGAATGGCATGGAATGGCATGGAATGGCATGGAATGGCATGGGATGGCATGGAATGGCATGGAATGGCATGGAATGGCATGGAATGGCATGGAATGGCATGGAATGGCATGGAATGGCATGGAATGGCATGGAATGGCATGAAATGGCATGGAATGGCATGGAATGGCATGGAATGGCATGGAATGGCATGGAATGGCATGGAATGGCATGGAATGGCATGGAATGGCATGGAATGGCATGGAATGGCATGGAATGGCATGGAATGGCATGGAATGGCATGGAATGGCATGGAATGGCATGGAATGGCATGGAATGGCATGGAATGGCATGGAATGGCATGGAATGGCATGGAATGGCATGGAATGGCATGGAATGGCATGGAATGGCATGGAATGGCATGGAATGGCATGGAATGGCATGGAATGGCATGGAATGGCATGGAATGGCATGGAATGGCATGGAATGGCATGGAATGGCATGGAATGGCATGGAATGGCATGGAATGGCATGGAATGGCATGGAATGGCATGGAATGGCATGGAATGGCATGGAATGGCATGGAATGGCATGGAATGGCATGGAATGGCATGGAATGGCATGGAATGGCATGGAATGGCATGGAATGGCATGGAATGGCATGGAATGGCATGGAATGGCATGGAATGGCATGGCACCGCATGGCACGGCATGGCACCGGCATGGCACGGCATGGCACCGGCATGGCACGGCATGGTACCGGCATGGCACGGCATGGTACCGGCATGGCACGGCATGGCACCGGCATGGCACGGCATGGCACCGGCATGGCACGGCATGGAATGGCATGGCACGGCATGGAATGGCATGGAATGGCATGGAATGGCATGGAATGGCATGGAATGGCATGGAATGGCATGGAATGGCATGGAATGGCATGGAATGGCATGGAATGGCATGGAATGGCATGGCACCGGCATGGCACGGCATGGCACCGGCATGGAATGGCATGGAATGGCATGGAATGGCATGGAATGGCATGGAATGGCATGGAACGGCATGGAATGGCATGGAACGGCATGGAATGGCATGGCACCGCATGGCACGGCATGGCACCGCATGGCACGGCATGGCACCGGCATGGCACGGCATGGCACCGGCATGGCACGGCATGGCACCGGCATGGCACGGCATGGCACCGGCATGGCA
Organism: Cryptus armator; assembly: GCA_963971235.1. NCBI lineage: Eukaryota > Metazoa > Arthropoda > Insecta > Hymenoptera > Ichneumonidae > Cryptus > Cryptus armator. Next base: position 301,804 of record CAXARG010000333.1, read on the forward strand.
CGGCATGGCACCGGCATGGCACGGCATGGCACCGGCATGGCACGGCATGGCACCGGCATGGCACGGCATGGCACCGGCATGGCACGGCATGGCACCGGCATGGCACGGCCTGGCACCGGCATGGCACGGCATGGAATGACATGGAATGACATGGAATGGCATGGAATGGCATGGAATGGCATGGAATGGCATGGAATGGCATGGAATGGCATGGAATGGCATGGAATGGCATGGAATGGCATGGAATGGCATGGAATGGCATGGAATGGCATGGAATGGCATGGAATGGCATGGAATGGCATGGAATGGCATGGAATGGCATGGAATGGCATGGAATGGCATGGAATGGCATGGAATGGCATGGAATGGCATGGAATGGCATGGAATGGCATGGAATGGCATGGAATGGCATGGAATGGCATGGAACGGCATGGAATGGCATGGAATGGCATGGAATGGCATGGAATGGCATGGAATGGCATGGAATGGCATGGAATGGCATGGAATGGCATGGAATGGCATGGAATGGCATGGAATGGCATGGAATGGCATGGAATGGCATGGCACGGCATGGCACGGCATGGCACCGGCATGGCACGGCATGGCACCGGCATGGCACGGCATGGCACCGGCATGGCACGGAATGGCACGGCATGGCACCGGCATGTCACGGCATGTCACGGCATGGCACGGCATTGAATGGCATGGAATGGCACGGCATGGCACGGCATGGCACGGCATGGCACGGCATGGCACGGCATGGCACCGCATTGAGTGGCATGGAATGGCATGGAATGGCATGGAATGGCATGGACTGGCATGGACTGGCATGGAATGGCATGGAATGGCATGGAATGGCATGGAATGGCATGGAATGGCATGGAATGGCATGGAATGGCATGGAATGGCATGGAATGGCATGGAATGGCATGGAATGGCATGGAATGGCATGGAATGGCATGGAATGGCATGGAATGGCATGGAATGGCATGGAATGGCATGGAATGGCATGGAATGGCATGGAATGGCATGGAATGGCATGGAATGGCATGGAATGGCATGGAATGGCATGGAATGGCATGGAATGGCATGGAATGGCATGGAATGGCATGGAATGGCATGGAATGGCATGGAATGGCATGGAATGGCATGGAATGGCATGGAATGGCATGGAATGGCATGGAATGGCATGGAATGGCATGGAATGGCATGGAATGGCATGGAATGGCATGGAATGGCATGGAATGGCATGGAATGGCATGGAATGGCATGGAATGGCATGGAATGGCATGGAATGGCATGGAATGGCATCGAATGGCATGGAATGGCATGGAATGGCATGGAATGGCATGGAATGGCATGGAATGGCATGGAATGGCATGGAATGGCATGGAATGGCATGGAATGGCATGGAATGGCATGGAATGGCATGGCACGGCATGGCACGGCATGGCACCGGCATGGCACGGCATGGCACCGGCATGGCACGGCATGGCACCGGCATGGCACGGAATGGCACGGCATGGCACCGGCATGGCACGGCATGGCACGGCATTGAATGGCATGGAATGGCATTGAATGGCACGGAATGGCACGGCATGGCACGGCATGGCACGGCATGGCACGGCATGGCACGGCATGGCACCGCATTGAGTGGCATGGAATGGCATGGAATGGCATGGACTGGCATGGACTGGCATGGAATGGCATGGAATGGCATGGCCCGGCATGGCACGGCATGGCACGGCATGGCACCGGCATGGCACGGCATGGCACCGGCATGGCACGGCATGGCACCGGCATGGCATGGCATGGCACCGGCATGGCACGGCATGGCACCGGCATGGCACGGCATGGCACCGGCATGGCACGGCATTGAATGGCATGGAATGGCATGGAATGGCATGGAATGGCATGGAATGGCATGGAATGGCATGGCACCGCATGGCACCGCATGGAATGGCATGGCACCGCATGGAATGGCATGGAATGGCATGGAATGGCATGGAATGGCATGGAATGGCATGGCACCGCATGGAATGGCATGGCACCGCATGGAATGGCATGGCACCGCATGGCACGGCATGGAATGGCATGGCACCGCATGGAATGGCATGGCACCGCATGGCACGGCATGGAATGGCATGGCACCGGCATGGCACGGCATGGCACCGCATGGCACCGGCATGGCACGGCATGGCACCGCATGGCACGGCATGGAATGGCATGGCACCGGCATGGCACCGGCATGGCATGGCATGGCACGGCATGGCACCGGCATGGCACGGCATGGCACCGGCATGGCACGGCATGGCACCGCATTGAGTGGCATGGAATGGCATGGAATGGCATGGACTGGGATGGACTGGCATGGAATGGCATGGAATGGCATGGAATGGCATGGAATGGCATGGAATGGCATGGAATGGCATGGAATGGCATGGAATGGCATGGAATGGCATGGAATGGCATGGAATGGCATGGAATGGCATGGAATGGCATGGAATGGCATGGAATGGCATGGAATGGCATGGAATGGCATGGAATGGCATGGCACCGCATGGCACGGCATGGCACGGCATGGCACGGCATGGCACCGGCATGGCACGGCATGGCACCGGCATGGCACGGCATGGCACGGCATGGCACCGGCATGGCACGGCATGGCACCGGCATGGCACGGCATGGCACCGGCATGGCACGGCATGGCACGGCATGGCACGGCATGGCACCGGCATGGCACGGCATGGCACGGCATGGAATGGCATGGAATGGCATGGAATGGCATGGAATGGCATGGAATGGCATGGAATGGCATGGAATGGCATGGAATGGCATGGAATGGCATGGAATGGCATGGAATGGCATGGAATGGCATGGAATGGCATGGAATGGCATGGAATGGCATGGAATGGCATGGAATGGCATGGCACCGCATGGCACGGCATGGCACGGCATGGCACGGCATGGCACCGGCATGGCACGGCATGGCACCGGCATGGCACGGCATGGCACGGCATGGCACCGGCATGGCACGGCATGGCACCGGCATGGCACGGCATGGCACCGGCATGGCACGGCATGGCACGGCATGGCACGGCATGGCACGGCATGGCACCGGCATGGCACGGCATGGCACGGCATGGAATGGCATGGAATGGCATGGAATGGCATGGAATGGCATGGAATGGCATGGAATGGCATGGAATGGCATGGAATGGCATGGCACCGGCATGGCACGGCATGGCACCGGCATGGCACGGCATGGCACCGGCATGGCACGGCATGGCACCGGCATGGCACGGCATGGCACCGGCATGGCACGGCATGGCACCGGCATGGCACGGCATGGCACCGGCATGGCACGGCATGGCACCGGCATGGCACGGCATGGCACCGGCATGGCACGGCATGGCACCGGCATGGCACGGCATGGCACCGGCATGGCACGGCCTGGCACCGGCATGGCACGGCATGGAATGGCATGGAATGGCATGGAATGGCATGGAATGGCATGGAATGGCATGGAATGGCATGGAATGGCATGGAATGGCATGGAATGGCATGGAATGGCATGGAATGGCATGGAATGGCATGGAATGGCATGGAATGGCATGGAATGGCATGGAATGGCATGGAATGGCATGGAATGGCATGGAATGGCATGGAATGGCATGGAATGGCATGGAATGGCATGGAATGGCATGGAATGGCATGGAATGGCATGGAATGGCATGGAATGGCATGGAATGGCATGGAATGGCATGGAATGGCATGGAATGGCATGGAATGGCATGGAATGGCATGGAATGGCATGGAATGGCATGGAATGGCATGGAATGGCATGGAATGGCATGGAATGGCATGGAATGGCATGGCACCGCATGGCACGGCATGGCATGGCACGGCATGGCATGGCACGGCATGGCACGGCATGGCACCGGCATGGCACGGCATGGCACCGGCATGGCACGGCATGGCACCGGCATGGCACGGCATGGCACCGGCATGGCACGGCATGGCACCGGCATGGCACGGCATGGCACCGGCATGGCACGGCATGGCACCGGCATGGCACGGCATGGCACCGGCATGGCACGGCATGGCACCGGCATGGCACGGCATGGCACCGGCATGGCACGGCATGGCACCGGCATGGCACGGCATGGCACCGGCATGGCACGGCATGGCACCGGCATGGCACGGCATGGCACCGGCATGGCACGGCATGGCACCGGCATGGCACGGCATGGCACCGGCATGGCACGGCATGGCACCGGCATGGCACGGCCTGGCACCGGCATGGCACGGCCTGGCACCGGCATGGCACGGCATGGAATGGCATGGAATGGCATGGAATGGCATGGAATGGCATGGAATGGCATGGAATGGCATGGAATGGCATGGAATGGCATGGAATGGCATGGAATGGCATGGAATGGCATGGAATGGCATGGAATGGCATGGAATGGCATGGAATGGCATGGAATGGCATGGAATGGCATGGAATGGCATGGAATGGCATGGAATGGCATGGAATGGCATGGAATGGCATGGAATGGCATGGAATGGCATGGAATGGCATGGAATGGCATGGAATGGCATGGAATGGCATGGAATGGCATGGAATGGCATGGAATGGCATGGAATGGCATGGAATGGCATGGAATGGCATGGAATGGCATGGAATGGCATGGAATGGCATGGAATGGCATGGAATGGCATGGAATGGCATGGAATGGCATGGAATGGCATGGAATGGCATGGAATGGCATGGAATGGCATGGAATGGCATGGAATGGCATGGAATGGCATGGAATGGCATGGAATGGCATGGAATGGCATGGCACCGGCATGGCACGGCATGGCACCGGCATGGCACGGCATGGAATGGCATGGAATGGCATGGAATGGCATGGAATGGCATGGAATGGCATGGAATGGCATGGAATGGCATGGCACGGCATGGCACCGGCATGGCACGGCATGGCACCGGCATGGCAAGGCATGGCACCGGCATGGCACGGCATGGCACGGCATGGCACCGGCATGGCACGGCATGGCACCGGCATGGCACGGCATGGCACCGGCATGGCACCGGCATGGCACCGGCATGGCACCGGCATGGCACGGCATGGCACCGGCATGGCACGGCATGGCACCGGCATGGCACGGCATGGCACCGGCATGGCACGGCATGGCACCGGCATGGCACCGGCATGGCACCGGCATGGCACGGCATGGCACCGGCATGGCACGGCATGGCACCGGCATGGCACGGCATGGCACCGGCATGGCACGGCATGGCACCGGCATGGCACGGCATGGCACCGGCATGGCACGGCATGGCACCGGCATGGCACGGCATGGCACCGGCATGGCACGGCATGGCACCGGCATGGCACGGCATGGCACGGCATGGCACCGGCATGGCACGGGGCATGGAATGGCATGGAATGGCATGAATGGCATGGAATGGCATGGAATGGCATGGAATGGCATGGAATGGCATGGAATGGCATGGAATGGCATGAATGGCATGGAATGGCATGGAATGGCATGGAATGGCATGGAATGGCATGGAATGGCATGGAATGGCATGGAATGGCATGGAATGGCATGGAATGGCATGGAATGGCATGGAATGGCATGGAATGGCATGGAATGGCATGGAATGGCATGGAATGGCATGGAATGGCATGGATGGCATGGAATGGCATGGAATGGCATGGAATGGCATGGAATGGCATGGAATGGCATGGAATGGCATGGAATGGCATGGAATGGGCATGGAATGGCATGGAATGGCATGGAATGGCATGGAATGGCATGGAATGGCATGGAATGGCATGGAATGGCATGGAATGGCATGGAATGACATGGAATGGCATGGAATGGCATGGCACCGCATGGCACGGCATGGCACGGCATGGCACGGCATGGCACGGCATGGCACCGGCATGGCACGGCGTGGCACCGGCAGGCACCGGCATGGCACGGCATGGCACGGCATGGCACCGGCATGGCACGGCATGGCACCGGCATGGCACGGCATGGCACCGGCATGGCACGGCATGGCACCGGCATGGAACGGCATGGCACCGGCATGGCACGGCATGGCACCGGCATGGCACGGCATGGCACCGGCATGGCACGGCATGGCACGGCATTGAATGGCATGGAATGGCATGGAATGGCATGGAATGGCATGGAATGGCATGGAATGGCATGGAATGACATGGAATGGCATGGAATGGCATGGAATGGCATGGAATGGCATGGAATGGCATGGAACGGCATGGCACGGCATGGCACCGGCATGGCACGGCATGGCACCGGCATGGCACGGCATGGCACGGCATGGCACCGGCATGGCACGGCATGGCACCGGCATGGCACGGCATGGCACCGGCATGGCACGGCATGGCACGGCATGGCACCGGCATGGCACGGCATGGCACCGGCATGGCACGGCATGGCACCGGCATGGCACGGCATGGCACCGGCATGGCACGGCATGGCACGGCATTGAATGGCATGGAATGGCATGGAATGGCATGCAATGGCATGGAATGACATGGAATGGCATGGAATGGCATGGAATGGCATGGAATGGCATGGAATGGCATGGCACCGCATGGCACCGCATGGCACGGCATGGCACGGCATGGCACGGCATGGCACGGCATGGCACCGGCATGGCACGGCATGGCACCGGCATGGCACGGCATGGCACCGGCATGGCACGGCATAGCACGGCATGGCACCGGCATGGCACGGCATGGCACCGGCATGGCACGGCATGGCACCGGCATGGCACGGCATGGCACCGGCATGGCACGGCATGGCACGGCATGGCACGGCATGGCACGGCATGGCACCGGCATGGCACGGCATGGCACGGCATGGCACCGGCATGGCACGGCATGGCACGGCATGGCACCGGCATGGCACGGCATGGCACCGGCATGGCACGGCATGGCACGGCATTGAATGGCATGGAATGGCATGGAATGGCATGGAATGGCATGGAATGGCATGGAATGGCATGGAATGGCATGGAATGGCATGGAATGGCATGGAATGGCATGGAATGGCATGGAATGGCATGGAATGGCATGGAATGGCATGGAATGGCATGGAATGGCATGGAATGGCATGGAATGGCATGGAATGGCATGGAATGGCATGGAATGGCATGGAATGGCATGGAATGGCATGGAATGGCATGGAATGGCATGGAATGGCATGGAATGGCATGGAATGGCATGGAATGGCATGGAATGGCATGGAATGGCATGGAATGGCATGGCACGGCATGGCACGGCATGGCACCGGCATGGCACGGCATGGCACCGGCATGGCACGGCATGGCACCGGCATGGCACGGAATGGCACGGCATGGCACCGGCATGTCACGGCATGTCACGGCATGGCACGGCATTGAATGGCATGGAATGGCACGGCATGGCACGGCATGGCACGGCATGGCACGGCATGGCACGGCATGGCACCGCATTGAGTGGCATGGAATGGCATGGAATGGCATGGAATGGCATGGACTGGCATGGACTGGCATGGAATGGCATGGAATGGCATGGAATGGCATGGAATGGCATGGAATGGCATGGAATGGCATGGAATGGCATGGAATGGCATGGAATGGCATGGAATGGCATGGAATGGCATGGAATGGCATGGAATGGCATGGAATGGCATGGAATGGCATGGAATGGCATGGAATGGCATGGAATGGCATGGAATGGCATGGAATGGCATGGAATGGCATGGAATGGCATGGAATGGCATGGAATGGCATGGAATGGCATGGAATGGCATGGAATGGCATGGAATGGCATGGAATGGCATGGAATGGCATGGAATGGCATGGAATGGCATGGAATGGCATGGAATGGCATGGAATGGCATGGAATGGCATGGAATGGCATGGAATGGCATGGAATGGCATGGAATGGCATGGAATGGCATGGAATGGCATGGAATGGCATGGAATGGCATGGAATGGCATGGAATGGCATGGAATGGCATGGAATGGCATGGAATGGCATGGAATGGCATGGAATGGCATGGAATGGCATGGAATGGCATGGAATGGCATGGAATGGCATGGAATGGCATGGAATGGCATCGAATGGCATGGAATGGCATGGAATGGCATGGAATGGCATGGAATGGCATGGAATGGCATGGAATGGCATGGAATGGCATGGAATGGCATGGAATGGCATGGAATGGCATGGAATGGCATGGAATGGCATGGCACGGCATGGCACGGCATGGCACCGGCATGGCACGGCATGGCACCGGCATGGCACGGCATGGCACCGGCATGGCACGGAATGGCACGGCATGGCACCGGCATGGCACGGCATGGCACGGCATTGAATGGCATGGAATGGCATTGAATGGCACGGAATGGCACGGCATGGCACGGCATGGCACGGCATGGCACGGCATGGCACGGCATGGCACCGCATTGAGTGGCATGGAATGGCATGGAATGGCATGGACTGGCATGGACTGGCATGGAATGGCATGGAATGGCATGGCCCGGCATGGCACGGCATGGCACGGCATGGCACCGGCATGGCACGGCATGGCACCGGCATGGCACGGCATGGCACCGGCATGGCATGGCATGGCACCGGCATGGCACGGCATGGCACCGGCATGGCACGGCATGGCACCGGCATGGCACGGCATTGAATGGCATGGAATGGCATGGAATGGCATGGAATGGCATGGAATGGCATGGAATGGCATGGCACCGCATGGCACCGCATGGAATGGCATGGCACCGCATGGAATGGCATGGAATGGCATGGAATGGCATGGAATGGCATGGAATGGCATGGAATGGCATGGCACCGCATGGAATGGCATGGCACCGCATGGAATGGCATGGCACCGCATGGCACGGCATGGAATGGCATGGCACCGCATGGAATGGCATGGCACCGCATGGCACGGCATGGAATGGCATGGCACCGGCATGGCACGGCATGGCACCGCATGGCACCGGCATGGCACGGCATGGCACCGCATGGCACGGCATGGAATGGCATGGCACCGGCATGGCACCGGCATGGCATGGCATGGCACGGCATGGCACCGGCATGGCACGGCATGGCACCGGCATGGCACGGCATGGCACCGCATTGAGTGGCATGGAATGGCATGGAATGGCATGGACTGGGATGGACTGGCATGGAATGGCATGGAATGGCATGGAATGGCATGGAATGGCATGGAATGGCATGGAATGGCATGGAATGGCATGGAATGGCATGGAATGGCATGGAATGGCATGGAATGGCATGGAATGGCATGGAATGGCATGGAATGGCATGGAATGGCATGGAATGGCATGGAATGGCATGGAATGGCATGGCACCGCATGGCACGGCATGGCACGGCATGGCACGGCATGGCACCGGCATGGCACGGCATGGCACCGGCATGGCACGGCATGGCACGGCATGGCACCGGCATGGCACGGCATGGCACCGGCATGGCACGGCATGGCACGGCATGGCACGGCATGGCACCGGCATGGCACGGCATGGCACGGCATGGAATGGCATGGAATGGCATGGAATGGCATGGAATGGCATGGAATGGCATGGAATGGCATGGAATGGCATGGAATGGCATGGAATGGCATGGAATGGCATGGAATGGCATGGCACCGCATGGCACGGCATGGCACGGCATGGCACGGCATGGCACCGGCATGGCACGGCATGGCACCGGCATGGCACGGCATGGCACGGCATGGCACCGGCATGGCACGGCATGGCACCGGCATGGCACGGCATGGCACCGGCATGGCACGGCATGGCACGGCATGGCACGGCATGGCACGGCATGGCACCGGCATGGCACGGCATGGCACGGCATGGAATGGCATGGAATGGCATGGAATGGCATGGAATGGCATGGAATGGCATGGAATGGCATGGAATGGCATGGAATGGCATGGCACCGGCATGGCACGGCATGGCACCGGCATGGCACGGCATGGCACCGGCATGGCACGGCATGGCACCGGCATGGCACGGCATGGCACCGGCATGGCACGGCATGGCACCGGCATGGCACGGCATGGCACCGGCATGGCACGGCATGGCACCGGCATGGCACGGCATGGCACCGGCATGGCACGGCATGGCACCGGCATGGCACGGCATGGCACCGGCATGGCACGGCCTGGCACCGGCATGGCACGGCATGGAATGGCATGGAATGGCATGGAATGGCATGGAATGGCATGGAATGGCATGGAATGGCATGGAATGGCATGGAATGGCATGGAATGGCATGGAATGGCATGGAATGGCATGGAATGGCATGGAATGGCATGGAATGGCATGGAATGGCATGGAATGGCATGGAATGGCATGGAATGGCATGGAATGGCATGGAATGGCATGGAATGGCATGGAATGGCATGGAATGGCATGGAATGGCATGGAATGGCATGGAATGGCATGGAATGGCATGGAATGGCATGGAATGGCATGGAATGGCATGGAATGGCATGGAATGGCATGGAATGGCATGGAATGGCATGGAATGGCATGGAATGGCATGGAATGGCATGGAATGGCATGGAATGGCATGGAATGGCATGGAATGGCATGGAATGGCATGGAATGGCATGGAATGGCATGGAATGGCATGGAATGGCATGGAATGGCATGGCACCGCATGGCACGGCATGGCATGGCACGGCATGGCATGGCACGGCATGGCATGGCACGGCATGGCACGGCATGGCACCGGCATGGCACGGCATGGCACCGGCATGGCACGGCATGGCACCGGCATGGCACGGCATGGCACCGGCATGGCACGGCATGGCACCGGCATGGCACGGCATGGCACCGGCATGGCACGGCATGGCACCGGCATGGCACGGCATGGCACCGGCATGGCACGGCATGGCACCGGCATGGCACGGCATGGCACCGGCATGGCACGGCATGGCACCGGCATGGCACGGCATGGCACCGGCATGGCACGGCATGGCACCGGCATGGCACGGCATGGCACCGGCATGGCACGGCATGGCACCGGCATGGCACGGCATGGCACCGGCATGGCACGGCATGGCACCGGCATGGCACGGCATGGCACCGGCATGGCACGGCATGGCACCGGCATGGCACGGCATGGCACCGGCATGGCACGGCATGGCACCGGCATGGCACGGCATGGCACCGGCATGGCACGGCATGGCACGGCATGGCACCGGCATGGCACGGCATGGCACGGCATGGAATGGCATGGAATGGCATGGAATGGCATGGAATGGCATGGAATGGCATGGAATGGCATGGAATGGCATGGAATGGCATGGAATGGCATGGAATGGCATGGAATGGCATGGAATGGCATGGAATGGCATGGAATGGCATGGAATGGCATGGAATGGCATGGAATGGCATGGAATGGCATGGAATGGCATGGAATGGCATGGAATGGCATGGAATGGCATGGAATGGCATGGAATGGCATGGAATGGCATGGAATGGCATGGAATGGCATGGAATGGCATGGAATGGCATGGAATGGCATGGAATGACATGGAATGGCATGGAATGGCATGGCACCGCATGGCACGGCATGGCACGGCATGGCACGGCATGGCACGGCATGGCACCGGCATGGCACGGCGTGGCACCGGCATGGCACGGCATGGCACGGCATGGCACCGGCATGGCACGGCATGGCACCGGCATGGCACGGCATGGCACCGGCATGGCACGGCATGGCACCGGCATGGAACGGCATGGCACCGGCATGGCACGGCATGGCACCGGCATGGCACGGCATGGCACCGGCATGGCACGGCATGGCACGGCATTGAATGGCATGGAATGGCATGGAATGGCATGGAATGGCATGGAATGGCATGGAATGGCATGGAATGACATGGAATGGCATGGAATGGCATGGAATGGCATGGAATGGCATGGAATGGCATGGAACGGCATGGCACGGCATGGCACCGGCATGGCACGGCATGGCACCGGCATGGCACGGCATGGCACGGCATGGCACCGGCATGGCACGGCATGGCACCGGCATGGCACGGCATGGCACCGGCATGGCACGGCATGGCACGGCATGGCACCGGCATGGCACGGCATGGCACCGGCATGGCACGGCATGGCACCGGCATGGCACGGCATGGCACCGGCATGGCACGGCATGGCACGGCATTGAATGGCATGGAATGGCATGGAATGGCATGCAATGGCATGGAATGACATGGAATGGCATGGAATGGCATGGAATGGCATGGAATGGCATGGAATGGCATGGCACCGCATGGCACCGCATGGCACGGCATGGCACGGCATGGCACGGCATGGCACGGCATGGCACCGGCATGGCACGGCATGGCACCGGCATGGCACGGCATGGCACCGGCATGGCACGGCATAGCACGGCATGGCACCGGCATGGCACGGCATGGCACCGGCATGGCACGGCATGGCACCGGCATGGCACGGCATGGCACCGGCATGGCACGGCATGGCACGGCATGGCACGGCATGGCACGGCATGGCACCGGCATGGCACGGCATGGCACGGCATGGCACCGGCATGGCACGGCATGGCACGGCATGGCACCGGCATGGCACGGCATGGCACCGGCATGGCACGGCATGGCACGGCATTGAATGGCATGGAATGGCATGGAATGGCATGGAATGGCATGGAATGGCATGGAATGGCATGGAATGGCATGGAATGGCATGGAATGGCATGGAATGGCATGGAATGGCATGGAATGGCATGGAATGGCATGGAATGGCATGGAATGGCATGGAATGGCATGGAATGGCATGGAATGGCATGGAATGGCATGGAATGGCATGGAATGGCATGGAATGGCATGGAATGGCATGGAATGGCATGGAATGGCATGGAATGGCATGGAATGGCATGGAATGGCATGGCACCGCATGGCACGGCATGGCACCGGCATGGCACGGCATGGCACCGGCATGGCACGGCATGGTACCGGCATGGCACGGCATGGTACCGGCATGGCACGGCATGGCACCGGCATGGCACGGCATGGCACCGGCATGGCACGGCATGGAATGGCATGGAATGGCATGGAATGGCATGGAATGGCATGGAATGGCATGGAATGGCATGGAATGGCATGGAATGGCATGGAATGGCATGGAATGCCATGGAATGCCATGGAATGCCATGGAATGGCATGGAATGGCATGGAATGGCATGGCACCGGCATGGCACGGCATGGCACCGGCATGGAATGGCATGGAATGGCATGGAATGGCATGGAATGGCATGGAATGGCATGGAATGGCATGGAACGGCATGGAATGGCATGGAACGGCATGGAATGGCATGGCACCGCATGGCACGGCATGGCACCGCATGGCACGGCATGGCACCGGCATGGCACGGCATGGCACCGGCATGGCACGGCATGGCACCGGCATGGCACGGCATGGCACCGGCATGGCACGGCATGGCACCGGCATGGCACGGCATGGCACCGGCATGGCACGGCATGGCACCGGCATGGCACGGCATGGCACCGGCATGGCACGGCATGGCACCGGCATGGCACGGCATGGCACCGGCATGGCACGGCATGGCACCGGCATGGCACGGCATGGCACCGGCATGGCACGGCCTGGCACCGGCATGGCACGGCATGGAATGACATGGAATGGCATGGAATGGCATGGAATGGCATGGAATGGCATGGAATGGCATGGAATGGCATGGAATGGCATGGAATGGCATGGAATGGCATGGAATGGCATGGAATGGCATGGAATGGCATGGAATGGCATGGAATGGCATGGAATGGCATGGAATGGCATGGAATGGCATGGAATGGCATGGAATGGCATGGAATGGCATGGAATGGCATGGAATGGCATGGAACGGCATGGAATGGCATGGAATGGCATGGAATGGCATGGAATGGCATGGAATGGCATGGAATGGCATGGAATGGCATGGAATGGCATGGAATGGCATGGAATGGCATGGAATGGCATGGAATGGCATGGAATGGCATGGCACGGCATGGCACGGCATGGCACCGGCATGGCACGGCATGGCACCGGCATGGCACGGCATGGCACCGGCATGGCACGGAATGGCACGGCATGGCACCGGCATGTCACGGCATGTCACGGCATGGCACGGCATTTCACGGCATGGCACGGCATTGAATGGCATGGAATGGCACGGCATGGCACGGCATGGCACGGCATGGCACGGCATGGCACGGCATGGCACCGCATTGAGTGGCATGGAATGGCATGGAATGGCATGGAATGGCATGGACTGGCATGGACTGGCATGGAATGGCATGGAATGGCATGGAATGGCATGGAATGGCATGGAATGGCATGGAATGGCATGGAATGGCATGGAATGGCATGGAATGGCATGGAATGGCATGGAATGGCATGGAATGGCATGGAATGGCATGGAATGGCATGGAATGGCATGGAATGGCATGGAATGGCATGGAATGGCATGGAATGGCATGGAATGGCATGGAATGGCATGGAATGGCATGGAATGGCATGGAATGGCATGGAATGGCATGGAATGGCATGGAATGGCATGGAATGGCATGGAATGGCATGGAATGGCATGGAATGGCATGGAATGGCATGGAATGGCATGGAATGGCATGGAATGGCATGGAATGGCATGGAATGGCATGGAATGGCATGGAATGGCATGGAATGGCATGGAATGGCATGGAATGGCATGGAATGGCATGGAATGGCATGGAATGGCATGGAATGGCATGGAATGGCATGGAATGGCATGGAATGGCATCGAATGGCATGGAATGGCATGGAATGGCATGGAATGGCATGGAATGGCATGGAATGGCATGGAATGGCATGGAATGGCATGGAATGGCATGGAATGGCATGGAATGGCATGGAATGGCATGGAATGGCATGGAATGGCATGGCACGGCATGGCACGGCATGGCACCGGCATGGCACGGCATGGCACCGGCATGGCACGGCATGGCACCGGCATGGCATGGCATGGCACCGGCATGGCACGGCATGGCACCGGCATGGCACGGCATGGCACCGGCATGGCACGGCATTGAATGGCATGGAATGGCATGGAATGGCATGGAATGGCATGGCACCGCATGGCACCGCATGGAATGGCATGGCACCGCATGGAATGGCATGGAATGGCATGGAATGGCATGGAATGGCATGGAATGGCATGGCACCGCATGGAATGGCATGGCACCGCATGGAATGGCATGGCACCGCATGGCACGGCATGGAATGGCATGGCACCGCATGGAATGGCATGGCACCGCATGGCACGGCATGGAATGGCATGGCACCGGCATGGCACGGCATGGCACCGCATGGCACCGGCATGGCACGGCATGGCACCGCATGGCACGGCATGGAATGGCATGGCACCGGCATGGCACCGGCATGGCACCGGCATGGCACGGCATGGCACCGGCATGGAACGGCATGGCACCGGCATGGCACGGCATGGCACCGGCATGGCACGGCATGGCACCGGCATGGCACGGCATGGCACCGGCATGGCACGGCATGGCACGGCATTGAATGGCATGGAATGGCATGGAATGGCATGGAATGGCATGGAATGGCATGGAATGGCATGGAATGGCATGGAATGACATGGAATGGCATGGAATGGCATGGAATGGCATGGAATGGCATGGAATGGCATGGAACGGCATGGCACGGCATGGCACCGGCATGGCACGGCATGGCACCGGCATGGCACGGCATGGCACGGCATGGCACCGGCATGGCACGGCATGGCACCGGCATGGCACGGCATGGCACCGGCATGGCACGGCATGGCACGGCATGGCACCGGCATGGCACGGCATGGCACCGGCATGGCACGGCATGGCACCGGCATGGCACGGCATGGCACCGGCATGGCACGGCATGGCACGGCATTGAATGGCATGGAATGGCATGGAATGGCATGCAATGGCATGGAATGACATGGAATGGCATGGAATGGCATGGAATGGCATGGAATGGCATGGAATGGCATGGCACCGCATGGCACCGCATGGCACGGCATGGCACGGCATGGCACGGCATGGCACGGCATGGCACCGGCATGGCACGGCATGGCACCGGCATGGCACGGCATGGCACCGGCATGGCACGGCATAGCACGGCATGGCACCGGCATGGCACGGCATGGCACCGGCATGGCACGGCATGGCACCGGCATGGCACGGCATGGCACGGCATGGCACGGCATGGCACGGCATGGCACGGCATGGCACGGCATGGCACCGGCATGGCACCGGCATGGCACGGCATGGCACGGCATGGCACCGGCATGGCACGGCATGGCACGGCATGGCACCGGCATGGCACGGCATGGCACGGCATTGAATGGCATGGAATGGCATGGAATGGCATGGAATGGCATGGAATGGCATGGAATGGCATGGAATGGCATGGAATGGCATGGAATGGCATGGAATGGCATGGAATGGCATGGAATGGCATGGAATGGCATGGAATGGCATGGAATGGCATGGCACCGCATGGCACGGCATGGCACCGGCATGGCACGGCATGGCACCGGCATGGCACGGCATGGTACCGGCATGGCACGGCATGGTACCGGCATGGCACGGCATGGCACCGGCATGGCACGGCATGGCACCGGCATGGCACGGCATGGAATGGCATGGCACGGCATGGAATGGCATGGAATGGCATGGAATGGCATGGAATGGCATGGAATGGCATGGAATGGCATGGAATGGCATGGAATGGCATGGAATGGCATGGAATGGCATGGAATGCCATGGAATGCCATGGAATGGCATGGAATGGCATGGAATGGCATGGCACCGGCATGGCACGGCATGGCACCGGCATGGAATGGCATGGAATGGCATGGAATGGCATGGAATGGCATGGAATGGCATGGAATGGCATGGAACGGCATGGAATGGCATGGAACGGCATGGAATGGCATGGCACCGCATGGCACGGCATGGCACCGCATGGCACGGCATGGCACCGGCATGGCACGGCATGGCACCGGCATGGCACGGCATGGCACCGGCATGGCACGGCATGGCACCGGCATGGCACGGCATGGCACCGGCATGGCACGGCATGGCACCGGCATGGCACGCATGGCACCGGCATGGCACGGCATGGCACCGGCATGGCACGGCATGGCACCGGCATGGCACGGCATGGCACCGGCATGGCACGGCATGGCACCGGCATGGCACGGCATGTCACCGGCATGGCACGGCCTGGCACCGGCATGGCACGGCATGGAATGACATGGAATGGCATGGAATGGCATGGAATGGCATGGAATGGCATGGAATGGCATGGAATGGCATGGAATGGCATGGAATGGCATGGAATGGCATGGAATGGCATGGAATGGCATGGAATGGCATGGAATGGCATGGAATGGCATGGAATGGCATGGAATGGCATGGAATGGCATGGAATGGCATGGAATGGCATGGAATGGCATGGAATGGCATGGAATGGCATGGAATGGCATGGAATGGCATGGAATGGCATGGAATGGCATGGAATGGCATGGAACGGCATGGAATGGCATGGAATGGCATGGAATGGCATGGAATGGCATGGAATGGCATGGAATGGCATGGAATGGCATGGAATGGCATGGAATGGCATGGAATGGCATGGAATGGCATGGAATGGCATGGAATGGCATGGCACGGCATGGCACGGCATGGCACCGGCATGGCACGGCATGGCACCGGCATGGCACGGCATGGCACCGGCATGGCACGGAATGGCACGGCATGGCACCGGCATGTCACGGCATGTCACGGCATGGCACGGCATTGAATGGCATGGAATGGCACGGCATGGCACGGCATGGCACGGCATGGCACGGCATGGCACGGCATGGCACCGCATTGAGTGGCATGGAATGGCATGGAATGGCATGGAATGGCATGGACTGGCATGGACTGGCATGGAATGGCATGGAATGGCATGGAATGGCATGGAATGGCATGGAATGGCATGGAATGGCATGGAATGGCATGGAATGGCATGGAATGGCATGGAATGGCATGGAATGGCATGGAATGGCATGGAATGGCATGGAATGGCATGGAATGGCATGGAATGGCATGGAATGGCATGGAATGGCATGGAATGGCATGGAATGGCATGGAATGGCATGGAATGGCATGGAATGGCATGGAATGGCATGGAATGGCATGGAATGGCATGGAATGGCATGGAATGGCATGGAATGGCATGGAATGGCATGGAATGGCATGGAATGGCATGGAATGGCATGGAATGGCATGGAATGGCATGGAATGGCATGGAATGGCATGGAATGGCATGGAATGGCATGGAATGGCATGGAATGGCATGGAATGGCATGGAATGGCATGGAATGGCATGGAATGGCATGGAATGGCATGGAATGGCATGGAATGGCATGGAATGGCATGGAATGGCATGGAATGGCATGGAATGGCATGGAATGGCATGGAATGGCATGGAATGGCATGGAATGGCATGGAATGGCATGGAATGGCATGGAATGGCATGGAATGGCATGGAATGGCATGGCACCGCATGGCACGGCATGGCACCGGCATGGCACGGCATGGCACCGGCATGGCACGGCATGGTACCGGCATGGCACGGCATGGTACCGGCATGGCACGGCATGGCACCGGCATGGCACGGCATGGCACCGGCATGGCACGGCATGGAATGGCATGGAATGGCATGGAATGGCATGGAATGGCATGGAATGGCATGGAATGGCATGGAATGGCATGGAATGGCATGGAATGGCATGGAATGCCATGGAATGCCATGGAATGCCATGGAATGCCATGGAATGGCATGGAATGGCATGGCACCGGCATGGCACGGCATGGCACCGGCATGGAATGGCATGGAATGGCATGGAATGGCATGGAATGGCATGGAATGGCATGGAATGGCATGGAACGGCATGGAATGGCATGGAACGGCATGGAATGGCATGGCACCGCATGGCACGGCATGGCACCGCATGGCACGGCATGGCACCGGCATGGCACGGCATGGCACCGGCATGGCACGGCATGGCACCGGCATGGCACGGCATGGCACCGGCATGGCACGGCATGGCACCGGCATGGCACGGCATGGCACCGGCATGGCACGGCATGGCACCGGCATGGCACGGCATGGCACCGGCATGGCACGGCATGGCACCGGCATGGCACGGCATGGCACCGGCATGGCACGGCATGGCACCGGCATGGCACGGCATGGCACCGGCATGGCACGGCATGGCACCGGCATGGCACGGCCTGGCACCGGCATGGCACGGCATGGAATGACATGGAATGGCATGGAATGGCATGGAATGGCATGGAATGGCATGGAATGGCATGGAATGGCATGGAATGGCATGGAATGGCATGGAATGGCATGGAATGGCATGGAATGGCATGGAATGGCATGGAATGGCATGGAATGGCATGGAATGGCATGGAATGGCATGGAATGGCATGGAATGGCATGGAATGGCATGGAATGGCATGGAATGGCATGGAATGGCATGGAACGGCATGGAATGGCATGGAATGGCATGGAATGGCATGGAATGGCATGGAATGGCATGGAATGGCATGGAATGGCATGGAATGGCATGGAATGGCATGGAATGGCATGGAATGGCATGGAATGGCATGGAATGGCATGGAATGGCATGGCACGGCATGGCACGGCATGGCACCGGCATGGCACGGCATGGCACCGGCATGGCACGGCATGGCACCGGCATGGCACGGAATGGCACGGCATGGCACCGGCATGTCACGGCATGTCACGGCATGGCACGGCATTGAATGGCATGGAATGGCACGGCATGGCACGGCATGGCACGGCATGGCACGGCATGGCACGGCATGGCACCGCATTGAGTGGCATGGAATGGCATGGAATGGCATGGAATGGCATGGACTGGCATGGACTGGCATGGAATGGCATGGAATGGCATGGAATGGCATGGAATGGCATGGAATGGCATGGAATGGCATGGAATGGCATGGAATGGCATGGAATGGCATGGAATGGCATGGAATGGCATGGAATGGCATGGAATGGCATGGAATGGCATGGAATGGCATGGAATGGCATGGAATGGCATGGAATGGCATGGAATGGCATGGAATGGCATGGAATGGCATGGAATGGCATGGAATGGCATGGAATGGCATGGAATGGCATGGAATGGCATGGAATGGCATGGAATGGCATGGAATGGCATGGAATGGCATGGAATGGCATGGAATGGCATGGAATGGCATGGAATGGCATGGAATGGCATGGAATGGCATGGAATGGCATGGAATGGCATGGAATGGCATGGAATGGCATGGAATGGCATGGAATGGCATGGAATGGCATCGAATGGCATGGAATGGCATGGAATGGCATGGAATGGCATGGAATGGCATGGAATGGCATGGAATGGCATGGAATGGCATGGAATGGCATGGAATGGCATGGAATGGCATGGAATGGCATGGAATGGCATGGAATGGCATGGCACGGCATGGCACGGCATGGCACCGGCATGGCACGGCATGGCACCGGCATGGCACGGCATGGCACCGGCATGGCATGGCATGGCACCGGCATGGCACGGCATGGCACCGGCATGGCACGGCATGGCACCGGCATGGCACGGCATTGAATGGCATGGAATGGCATGGAATGGCATGGAATGGCATGGAATGGCATGGAATGGCATGGCACCGCATGGCACCGCATGGAATGGCATGGCACCGCATGGAATGGCATGGAATGGCATGGAATGGCATGGAATGGCATGGAATGGCATGGCACCGCATGGAATGGCATGGCACCGCATGGAATGGCATGGCACCGCATGGCACGGCATGGAATGGCATGGCACCGCATGGAATGGCATGGCACCGCATGGCACGGCATGGAATGGCATGGCACCGGCATGGCACGGCATGGCAGCGCATGGCACCGGCATGGCACGGCATGGCACCGCATGGCACGGCATGGAATGGCATGGCACCGGCATGGCACCGGCATGGCACCGGCATGGCACGGCATGGCACCGGCATGGAACGGCATGGCACCGGCATGGCACGGCATGGCACCGGCATGGCACGGCATGGCACCGGCATGGCACGGCATGGCACGGCATTGAATGGCATGGAATGGCATGGAATGGCATGGAATGGCATGGAATGGCATGGAATGGCATGGAATGGCATGGAATGACATGGAATGGCATGGAATGGCATGGAATGGCATGGAATGGCATGGAATGGCATGGAACGGCATGGCACGGCATGGCACCGGCATGGCACGGCATGGCACCGGCATGGCACGGCATGGCACGGCATGGCACCGGCATGGCACGGCATGGCACCGGCATGGCACGGCATGGCACCGGCATGGCACGGCATGGCACGGCATGGCACCGGCATGGCACGGCATGGCACCGGCATGGCACGGCATGGCACCGGCATGGCACGGCATGGCACCGGCATGGCACGGCATGGCACGGCATTGAATGGCATGGAATGGCATGGAATGGCATGCAATGGCATGGAATGACATGGAATGGCATGGAATGGCATGGAATGGCATGGAATGGCATGGAATGGCATGGCACCGCATGGCACCGCATGGCACGGCATGGCACGGCATGGCACGGCATGGCACGGCATGGCACCGGCATGGCACGGCATGGCACCGGCATGGCACGGCATGGCACCGGCATGGCACGGCATAGCACGGCATGGCACCGGCATGGCACGGCATGGCACCGGCATGGCACGGCATGGCACCGGCATGGCACGGCATGGCACGGCATGGCACGGCATGGCACGGCATGGCACGGCATGGCACGGCATGGCACCGGCATGGCACCGGCATGGCACGGCATGGCACGGCATGGCACCGGCATGGCACGGCATGGCACGGCATGGCACCGGCATGGCACGGCATGGCACCGGCATGGCACGGCATGGCACGGCATTGAATGGCATGGAATGGCATGGAATGGCATGGAATGGCATGGAATGGCATGGAATGGCATGGAATGGCATGGAATGGCATGGAATGGCATGGAATGGCATGGAATGGCATGGAATGGCATGGAATGGCATGGAATGGCATGGAATGGCATGGAATGGCATGGAATGGCATGGAATGGCATGGAATGGCATGGAATGGCATGGAATGGCATGGAATGGCATGGAATGGCATGGCACCGCATGGCACGGCATGGCACCGGCATGGCACGGCATGGCACCGGCATGGCACGGCATGGTACCGGCATGGCACGGCATGGTACCGGCATGGCACGGCATGGCACCGGCATGGCACGGCATGGCACCGGCATGGCACGGCATGGAATGGCATGGCACGGCATGGAATGGCATGGAATGGCATGGAATGGCATGGAATGGCATGGAATGGCATGGAATGGCATGGAATGGCATGGAATGGCATGGAATGGCATGGAATGCCATGGAATGCCATGGAATGGCATGGAATGGCATGGAATGGCATGGCACCGGCATGGCACGGCATGGCACCGGCATGGAATGGCATGGAATGGCATGGAATGGCATGGAATGGCATGGAATGGCATGGAATGGCATGGAACGGCATGGAATGGCATGGAACGGCATGGAATGGCATGGCACCGCATGGCACGGCATGGCACCGCATGGCACGGCATGGCACCGGCATGGCACGGCATGGCACCGGCATGGCACGGCATGGCACCGGCATGGCACGGCATGGCACCGGCATGGCACGGCATGGCACCGGCATGGCACGGCATGGCACCGGCATGGCACGGCATGGCACCGGCATGGCACGGCATGGCACCGGCATGGCACGGCATGGCACCGGCATGGCACGGCATGGCACCGGCATGGCACGGCATGGCACCGGCATGGCACGGCATGTCACCGGCATGGCACGGCCTGGCACCGGCATGGCACGGCATGGAATGACATGGAATGGCATGGAATGGCATGGAATGGCATGGAATGGCATGGAATGGCATGGAATGGCATGGAATGGCATGGAATGGCATGGAATGGCATGGAATGGCATGGAATGGCATGGAATGGCATGGAATGGCATGGAATGGCATGGAATGGCATGGAATGGCATGGAATGGCATGGAATGGCATGGAATGGCATGGAATGGCATGGAATGGCATGGAATGGCATGGAATGGCATGGAATGGCATGGAATGGCATGGAATGGCATGGAATGGCATGGAACGGCATGGAATGGCATGGAATGGCATGGAATGGCATGGAATGGCATGGAATGGCATGGAATGGCATGGAATGGCATGGAATGGCATGGAATGGCATGGAATGGCATGGAATGGCATGGCACGGCATGGCACGGCATGGCACCGGCATGGCACGGCATGGCACCGGCATGGCACGGCATGGCACCGGCATGGCACGGAATGGCACGGCATGGCACCGGCATGTCACGGCATGTCACGGCATGGCACGGCATTGAATGGCATGGAATGGCACGGCATGGCACGGCATGGCACGGCATGGCACGGCATGGCACGGCATGGCACCGCATTGAGTGGCATGGAATGGCATGGAATGGCATGGAATGGCATGGACTGGCATGGACTGGCATGGAATGGCATGGAATGGCATGGAATGGCATGGAATGGCATGGAATGGCATGGAATGGCATGGAATGGCATGGAATGGCATGGAATGGCATGGAATGGCATGGAATGGCATGGAATGGCATGGAATGGCATGGAATGGCATGGAATGGCATGGAATGGCATGGAATGGCATGGAATGGCATGGAATGGCATGGAATGGCATGGAATGGCATGGAATGGCATGGAATGGCATGGAATGGCATGGAATGGCATGGAATGGCATGGAATGGCATGGAATGGCATGGAATGGCATGGAATGGCATGGAATGGCATGGAATGGCATGGAATGGCATGGAATGGCATGGAATGGCATGGAATGGCATGGAATGGCATGGAATGGCATGGAATGGCATGGAATGGCATGGAATGGCATGGAATGGCATGGAATGGCATGGAATGGCATGGAATGGCATGGAATGGCATGGAATGGCATGGAATGGCATGGAATGGCATGGAATGGCATGGAATGGCATGGAATGGCATGGAATGGCATGGAATGGCATGGAATGGCATGGAATGGCATGGAATGGCATGGAATGGCATGGAATGGCATCGAATGGCATGGAATGGCATGGAATGGCATGGAATGGCATGGAATGGCATGGAATGGCATGGAATGGCATGGAATGGCATGGAATGGCATGGAATGGCATGGAATGGCATGGAATGGCATGGCACGGCATGGCACGGCATGGCACCGGCATGGCACGGCATGGCACCGGCATGGCACGGCATGGCACCGGCATGGCACGGAATGGCACGGCATGGCACCGGCATGGCACGGCATGGCACGGCATTGAATGGCATGGAATGGCATTGAATGGCACGGAATGGCACGGCATGGCACGGCATGGCACGGCATGGCACGGCATGGCACCGCATTGAGTGGCATGGAATGGCATGGAATGGCATGGACTGGCATGGACTGGCATGGAATGGCATGGAATGGCATGGCCCGGCATGGCACGGCATGGCACGGCATGGCACCGGCATGGCACGGCATGGCACCGGCATGGCACGGCATGGCACCGGCATGGCATGGCATGGCACCGGCATGGCACGGCATGGCACCGGCATGGCACGGCATGGCACCGGCATGGCACGGCATTGAATGGCATGGAATGGCATGGAATGGCATGGAATGGCATGGAATGGCATGGAATGGCATGGCACCGCATGGCACCGCATGGAATGGCATGGCACCGCATGGAATGGCATGGAATGGCATGGAATGGCATGGAATGGCATGGAATGGCATGGCACCGCATGGAATGGCATGGCACCGCATGGAATGGCATGGCACCGCATGGCACGGCATGGAATGGCATGGCACCGCATGGAATGGCATGGCACCGCATGGCACGGCATGGAATGGCATGGCACCGGCATGGCACGGCATGGCACCGCATGGCACCGGCATGGCACGGCATGGCACCGCATGGCACGGCATGGAATGGCATGGCACCGGCATGGCACCGGCATGGCACCGGCATGGCACGGCATGGCACCGGCATGGCACGGCATGGCACGGCATGGCACGGCATGGCACCGGCATGGCACGGCATGGCACGGCATGGAATGGCATGGAATGGCATGGAATGGCATGGAATGGCATGGAATGGCATGGAATGGCATGGAATGGCATGGAATGGCATGGCACCGGCATGGCACGGCATGGCACCGGCATGGCACGGCATGGCACCGGCATGGCACGGCATGGCACCGGCATGGCACGGCATGGCACCGGCATGGCACGGCATGGCACCGGCATGGCACGGCATGGCACCGGCATGGCACGGCATGGCACCGGCATGGCACGGCATGGCACCGGCATGGCACGGCATGGCACCGGCATGGCACGGCATGGCACCGGCATGGCACGGCCTGGCACCGGCATGGCACGGCATGGAATGGCATGGAATGGCATGGAATGGCATGGAATGGCATGGAATGGCATGGAATGGCATGGAATGGCATGGAATGGCATGGAATGGCATGGAATGGCATGGAATGGCATGGAATGGCATGGAATGGCATGGAATGGCATGGAATGGCATGGAATGGCATGGAATGGCATGGAATGGCATGGAATGGCATGGAATGGCATGGAATGGCATGGAATGGCATGGAATGGCATGGAATGGCATGGAATGGCATGGAATGGCATGGAATGGCATGGAATGGCATGGAATGGCATGGAATGGCATGGAATGGCATGGAATGGCATGGAATGGCATGGAATGGCATGGAATGGCATGGAATGGCATGGAATGGCATGGAATGGCATGGAATGGCATGGAATGGCATGGAATGGCATGGAATGGCATGGAATGGCATGGAATGGCATGGAATGGCATGGAATGGCATGGAATGGCATGGAATGGCATGGAATGGCATGGAATGGCATGGAATGGCATGGAATGGCATGGAATGGCATGGAATGGCATGGCACCGCATGGCACGGCATGGCATGGCACGGCATGGCATGGCACGGCAT
This sequence comes from Cryptus armator, assembly GCA_963971235.1. Classification (NCBI taxonomy): domain Eukaryota; kingdom Metazoa; phylum Arthropoda; class Insecta; order Hymenoptera; family Ichneumonidae; genus Cryptus; species Cryptus armator. The sequence goes on from CAXARG010000333.1 coordinate 328,128, forward strand.
GGCACGGCATGGCACCGGCATGGCACGGCATGGCACCGGCATGGCACGGCATGGCACCGGCATGGCACGGCATGGCACCGGCATGGCACGGCATGGCACCGGCATGGCACGGCATGGCACCGGCATGGCACGGCATGGCACCGGCATGGCACGGCATGGCACCGGCATGGCACGGCATGGCACCGGCATGGCACGGCATGGCACCGGCATGGCACGGCATGGCACCGGCATGGCACGGCATGGCACCGGCATGGCACGGCATGGCACCGGCATGGCACGGCCTGGCACCGGCATGGCACGGCCTGGCACCGGCATGGCACGGCCTGGCACCGGCATGGCACGGCATGGAATGGCATGGAATGGCATGGAATGGCATGGAATGGCATGGAATGGCATGGAATGGCATGGAATGGCATGGAATGGCATGGAATGGCATGGAATGGCATGGAATGGCATGGAATGGCATGGAATGGCATGGAATGGCATGGAATGGCATGGAATGGCATGGAATGGCATGGAATGGCATGGAATGGCATGGAATGGCATGGAATGGCATGGAATGGCATGGAATGGCATGGAATGGCATGGAATGGCATGGAATGGCATGGAATGGCATGGAATGGCATGGAATGGCATGGAATGGCATGGAATGGCATGGAATGGCATGGCACCGGCATGGCACGGCATGGCACCGGCATGGCACGGCATGGAATGGCATGGAATGGCATGGAATGGCATGGAATGGCATGGAATGGCATGGAATGGCATGGCACGGCATGGCACCGGCATGGCACGGCATGGCACCGGCATGGCAAGGCATGGCACCGGCATGGCACGGCATGGCACGGCATGGCACCGGCATGGCACGGCATGGCACGGCATGGCACCGGCATGGCACGGCATGGCACCGGCATGGCACCGGCATGGCACGGCATGGCACCGGCATGGCACGGCATGGCACCGGCATGGCACGGCATGGCACCGGCATGGCACGGCATGGCACCGGCATGGCACGGCATGGCACCGGCATGGCACGGCATGGCACCGGCATGGCACGGCATGGCACCGGCATGGCACGGCATGGCACCGGCATGGCACGGCATGGCACCGGCATGGCACGGCATGGCACCGGCATGGCACGGCATGGCACCGGCATGGCACGGCATGGCACCGGCATGGCACGGCATGGCACCGGCATGGCACGGCATGGCACCGGCATGGCACGGCATGGCACCGGCATGGCACGGCATGGCACGGCATGGCACCGGCATGGCACGGCATGGCACGGCATGGAATGGCATGGAATGGCATGGAATGGCATGGAATGGCATGGAATGGCATGGAATGGCATGGAATGGCATGGAATGGCATGGAATGGCATGGAATGGCATGGAATGGCATGGAATGGCATGGAATGGCATGGAATGGCATGGAATGGCATGGAATGGCATGGAATGGCATGGAATGGCATGGAATGGCATGGAATGGCATGGAATGGCATGGAATGGCATGGAATGGCATGGAATGGCATGGAATGGCATGGAATGGCATGGAATGGCATGGAATGGCATGGAATGGCATGGAATGGCATGGAATGGCATGGAATGGCATGGAATGGCATGGAATGGCATGGAATGGCATGGCACCGGCATGGCACGGCATGGCACCGGCATGGCACGGCATGGAATGGCATGGAATGGCATGGAATGGCATGGAATGGCATGGAATGGCATGGAATGGCATGGCACGGCATGGCACCGGCATGGCACGGCATGGCACCGGCATGGCAAGGCATGGCACCGGCATGGCACGGCATGGCACGGCATGGCACCGGCATGGCACGGCATGGCACCGGCATGGCACGGCATGGCACCGGCATGGCACCGGCATGGCACCGGCATGGCACCGGCATGGCACGGCATGGCACGGCATGGCACCGGCATGGCACGGCATGGCACGGCATGGAATGGCATGGAATGGCATGGAATGGCATGGAATGGCATGGAATGGCATGGAATGGCATGGAATGGCATGGAATGGCATGGAATGGCATGGAATGGCATGGAATGGCATGGAATGGCATGGAATGGCATGGAATGGCATGGAATGGCATGGAATGGCATGGAATGGCATGGAATGGCATGGAATGGCATGGAATGGCATGGAATGGCATGGAATGGCATGGAATGGCATGGAATGGCATGGAATGGCATGGAATGGCATGGAATGGCATGGAATGGCATGGAATGGCATGGAATGGCATGGAATGGCATGGAATGGCATGGAATGGCATGGAATGGCATGGAATGGCATGGAATGGCATGGAATGGCATGGAATGGCATGGAATGGCATGGAATGGCATGGAATGGCATGGAATGGCATGGAATGGCATGGAATGGCATGGAATGACATGGAATGGCATGGAATGGCATGGCACCGCATGGCACGGCATGGCACGGCATGGCACGGCATGGCACGGCATGGCACCGGCATGGCACGGCGTGGCACCGGCATGGCACGGCATGGCACGGCATGGCACCGGCATGGCACGGCATGGCACCGGCATGGCACGGCATGGCACCGGCATGGCACGGCATGGCACCGGCATGGAACGGCATGGCACCGGCATGGCACGGCATGGCACCGGCATGGCACGGCATGGCACCGGCATGGCACGGCATGGCACGGCATTGAATGGCATGGAATGGCATGGAATGGCATGGAATGGCATGGAATGGCATGGAATGGCATGGAATGACATGGAATGGCATGGAATGGCATGGAATGGCATGGAATGGCATGGAATGGCATGGAACGGCATGGCACGGCATGGCACCGGCATGGCACGGCATGGCACCGGCATGGCACGGCATGGCACGGCATGGCACCGGCATGGCACGGCATGGCACCGGCATGGCACGGCATGGCACCGGCATGGCACGGCATGGCACGGCATGGCACCGGCATGGCACGGCATGGCACCGGCATGGCACGGCATGGCACCGGCATGGCACGGCATGGCACCGGCATGGCACGGCATGGCACGGCATTGAATGGCATGGAATGGCATGGAATGGCATGCAATGGCATGGAATGACATGGAATGGCATGGAATGGCATGGAATGGCATGGAATGGCATGGAATGGCATGGAATGGCATGGCACCGCATGGCACGGCATGGCACGGCATGGCACGGCATGGCACGGCATGGCACCGGCATGGCACGGCATGGCACCGGCATGGCACGGCATGGCACCGGCATGGCACGGCATAGCACGGCATGGCACCGGCATGGCACGGCATGGCACCGGCATGGCACGGCATGGCACCGGCATGGCACGGCATGGCACGGCATGGCACGGCATGGCACGGCATGGCACCGGCATGGCACGGCATGGCACGGCATGGCACCGGCATGGCACGGCATGGCACGGCATGGCACCGGCATGGCACGGCATGGCACCGGCATGGCACGGCATGGCACGGCATTGAATGGCATGGAATGGCATGGAATGGCATGGAATGGCATGGAATGGCATGGAATGGCATGGAATGGCATGGAATGGCATGGAATGGCATGGAATGGCATGGAATGGCATGGAATGGCATGGAATGGCATGGAATGGCATGAAATGGCATGGAATGGCATGGAATGGCATGGAATGGCATGGAATGGCATGGAATGGCATGGAATGGCATGGAATGGCATGGAATGGCATGGAATGGCATGGAATGGCATGGAATGGCATGGAATGGCATGGAATGGCATGGAATGGCATGGAATGGCATGGAATGGCATGGAATGGCATGGAATGGCATGGAATGGCATGGAATGGCATGGAATGGCATGGAATGGCATGGAATGGCATGGAATGGCATGGAATGGCATGGAATGGCATGGAATGGCATGGAATGGCATGGAATGGCATGGAATGGCATGGAATGGCATGGAATGGCATGGAATGGCATGGAATGGCATGGAATGGCATGGAATGGCATGGAATGGCATGGAATGGCATGGAATGGCATGGAATGGCATGGAATGGCATGGAATGGCATGGAATGGCATGGAATGGCATGGAATGGCATGGAATGGCATGGAATGGCATGGAATGGCATGGAATGGCATGGAATGGCATGGAATGGCATGGAATGGCATGGAATGGCATGGAATGGCATGGAATGGCATGGAATGGCATGGAATGGCATGGAATGGCATGGAATGGCATGGAATGGCATGGAATGGCATGGAATGGCATGGAATGGCATGGAATGGCATGGAATGGCATGGAATGGCATGGAATGGCATGGCACCGCATGGCACGGCATGGCACCGGCATGGCACGGCATGGCACCGGCATGGCACGGCATGGTACCGGCATGGCACGGCATGGTACCGGCATGGCACGGCATGGCACCGGCATGGCACGGCATGGCACCGGCATGGCACGGCATGGAATGGCATGGCACGGCATGGAATGGCATGGAATGGCATGGAATGGCATGGAATGGCATGGAATGGCATGGAATGGCATGGAATGGCATGGAATGGCATGGAATGCCATGGAATGCCATGGAATGGCATGGAATGGCATGGCACCGGCATGGCACGGCATGGCACCGGCATGGAATGGCATGGAATGGCATGGAATGGCATGGAATGGCATGGAATGGCATGGAACGGCATGGAATGGCATGGAACGGCATGGAATGGCATGGCACCGCATGGCACGGCATGGCACCGCATGGCACGGCATGGCACCGGCATGGCACGGCATGGCACCGGCATGGCACGGCATGGCACCGGCATGGCACGGCATGGCACCGGCATGGCACGGCATGGCACCGGCATGGCACGGCATGGCACCGGCATGGCACGGCATGGCACCGGCATGGCACGGCATGGCACCGGCATGGCACGGCATGGCACCGGCATGGCACGGCATGGCACCGGCATGGCACGGCATGGCACCGGCATGGCACGGCATGGCACCGGCATGGCACGGCATGGCACCGGCATGGCACGGCCTGGCACCGGCATGGCACGGCATGGAATGACATGGAATGGCATGGAATGGCATGGAATGGCATGGAATGGCATGGAATGGCATGGAATGGCATGGAATGGCATGGAATGGCATGGAATGGCATGGAATGGCATGGAATGGCATGGAATGGCATGGAATGGCATGGAATGGCATGGAATGGCATGGAATGGCATGGAATGGCATGGAATGGCATGGAATGGCATGGAATGGCATGGAACGGCATGGAATGGCATGGAACGGCATGGAATGGCATGGAATGGCATGGAATGGCATGGAATGGCATGGAATGGCATGGAATGGCATGGAATGGCATGGAATGGCATGGAATGGCATGGAATGGCATGGAATGGCATGGAATGGCATGGAATGGCATGGCACGGCATGGCACGGCATGGCACCGGCATGGCACGGCATGGCACCGGCATGGCACGGCATGGCACCGGCATGGCACGGAATGGCACGGCATGGCACCGGCATGTCACGGCATGTCACGGCATGGCACGGCATTGAATGGCATGGAATGGCACGGCATGGCACGGCATGGCACGGCATGGCACGGCATGGCACGGCATGGCACCGCATTGAGTGGCATGGAATGGCATGGAATGGCATGGACTGGCATGGACTGGCATGGAATGGCATGGAATGGCATGGAATGGCATGGAATGGCATGGAATGGCATGGAATGGCATGGACTGGCATGGAATGGCATGGAATGGCATGGAATGGCATGGAATGGCATGGAATGGCATGGAATGGCATGGAATGGCATGGAATGGCATGGAATGGCATGGAATGGCATGGAATGGCATGGAATGGCATGGAATGGCATGGAATGGCATGGAATGGCATGGAATGGCATGGAATGGCATGGAATGGCATGGAATGGCATGGAATGGCATGGAATGGCATGGAATGGCATGGAATGGCATGGAATGGCATGGAATGGCATGGAATGGCATGGAATGGCATGGAATGGCATGGAATGGCATGGAATGGCATGGAATGGCATGGAATGGCATGGAATGGCATGGAATGGCATGGAATGGCATGGAATGGCATGGAATGGCATGGAATGGCATGGAATGGCATGGAATGGCATGGAATGGCATGGAATGGCATGGAATGGCATGGAATGGCATGGAATGGCATGGAATGGCATGGAATGGCATGGAATGGCATGGAATGGCATGGAATGGCATGGAATGGCATGGAATGGCATGGAATGGCATGGAATGGCATGGAATGGCATCGAATGGCATGGAATGGCATGGAATGGCATGGAATGGCATGGAATGGCATGGAATGGCATGGAATGGCATGGAATGGCATGGAATGGCATGGAATGGCATGGAATGGCATGGAATGGCATGGCACGGCATGGCACGGCATGGCACCGGCATGGCACGGCATGGCACCGGCATGGCACGGCATGGCACCGGCATGGCACCGGCATGGCACGGAATGGCACGGCATGGCACCGGCATGGCACGGCATGGCACGGCATTGAATGGCATGGAATGGCATTGAATGGCACGGAATGGCACGGCATGGCACGGCATGGCACGGCATGGCACGGCATGGCACGGCATGGCACCGCATTGAGTGGCATGGAATGGCATGGAATGGCATGGACTGGCATGGACTGGCATGGAATGGCATGGAATGGCATGGCCCGGCATGGCACGGCATGGCACGGCATGGCACCGGCATGGCACGGCATGGCACCGGCATGGCACGGCATGGCACCGGCATGGCATGGCATGGCACCGGCATGGCACGGCATGGCACCGGCATGGCACGGCATGGCACCGGCATGGCACGGCATTGAATGGCATGGAATGGCATGGAATGGCATGGAATGGCATGGAATGGCATGGAATGGCATGGAATGGCATGGCACCGCATGGCACCGCATGGAATGGCATGGCACCGCATGGAATGGCATGGAATGGCATGGAATGGCATGGAATGGCATGGCACCGCATGGAATGGCATGGCACCGCATGGAATGGCATGGCACCGCATGGCACGGCATGGAATGGCATGGCACCGCATGGAATGGCATGGCACCGCATGGCACGGCATGGAATGGCATGGCACCGGCATGGCACGGCATGGCACCGCATGGCACCGGCATGGCACGGCATGGCACCGCATGGCACGGCATGGAATGGCATGGCACCGGCATGGCACCGGCATGGCATGGCATGGCACGGCATGGCACCGGCATGGCACGGCATGGCACCGGCATGGCACGGCATGGCACCGCATTGAGTGGCATGGAATGGCATGGAATGGCATGGACTGGGATGGACTGGCATGGAATGGCATGGAATGGCATGGAATGGCATGGAATGGCATGGAATGGCATGGAATGGCATGGAATGGCATGGAATGGCATGGAATGGCATGGAATGGCATGGAATGGCATGGAATGGCATGGAATGGCATGGAATGGCATGGAATGGCATGGAATGGCATGGAATGGCATGGAATGGCATGGCACCGCATGGCACGGCATGGCACGGCATGGCACGGCATGGCACCGGCATGGCACGGCATGGCACCGGCATGGCACGGCATGGCACGGCATGGCACCGGCATGGCACGGCATGGCACCGGCATGGCACGGCATGGCACCGGCATGGCACGGCATGGCACGGCATGGCACGGCATGGCACCGGCATGGCACGGCATGGCACGGCATGGAATGGCATGGAATGGCATGGAATGGCATGGAATGGCATGGAATGGCATGGAATGGCATGGAATGGCATGGAATGGCATGGAATGGCATGGAATGGCATGGAATGGCATGGAATGGCATGGAATGGCATGGAATGGCATGGAATGGCATGGAATGGCATGGAATGGCATGGAATGGCATGGAATGGCATGGAATGGCATGGAATGGCATGGAATGGCATGGAATGGCATGGAATGGCATGGAATGGCATGGAATGGCATGGCACCGCATGGCACGGCATGGCACGGCATGGCACGGCATGGCACCGGCATGGCACGGCATGGCACCGGCATGGCACGGCATGGCACGGCATGGCACCGGCATGGCACGGCATGGCACCGGCATGGCACGGCATGGCACCGGCATGGCACGGCATGGCACGGCATGGCACGGCATGGCACCGGCATGGCACGGCATGGCACGGCATGGAATGGCATGGAATGGCATGGAATGGCATGGAATGGCATGGAATGGCATCGAATGGCATGGAATGGCATGGAATGGCATGGAATGGCATGGAATGGCATGGCACCGGCATGGCACGGCATGGCACCGGCATGGCACGGCATGGCACCGGCATGGCACGGCATGGCACCGGCATGGCACGGCATGGCACCGGCATGGCACGGCATGGCACCGGCATGGCACGGCATGGCACCGGCATGGCACGGCATGGCACCGGCATGGCACGGCATGGCACCGGCATGGCACGGCATGGCACCGGCATGGCACGGCATGGCACCGGCATGGCACGGCATGGCACCGGCATGGCACGGCCTGGCACCGGCATGGCACGGCATGGAATGGCATGGAATGGCATGGAATGGCATGGAATGGCATGGAATGGCATGGAATGGCATGGAATGGCATGGAATGGCATGGAATGGCATGGAATGGCATGGAATGGCATGGAATGGCATGGAATGGCATGGAATGGCATGGAATGGCATGGAATGGCATGGAATGGCATGGAATGGCATGGAATGGCATGGAATGGCATGGAATGGCATGGAATGGCATGGAATGGCATGGAATGGCATGGAATGGCATGGAATGGCATGGAATGGCATGGAATGGCATGGAATGGCATGGAATGGCATGGAATGGCATGGAATGGCATGGAATGGCATGGAATGGCATGGAATGGCATGGAATGGCATGGAATGGCATGGAATGGCATGGAATGGCATGGAATGGCATGGAATGGCATGGCACCGCATGGCACGGCATGGCATGGCACGGCATGGCATGGCACGGCATGGCACGGCATGGCACCGGCATGGCACGGCATGGCACCGGCATGGCACGGCATGGCACCGGCATGGCACGGCATGGCACCGGCATGGCACGGCATGGCACCGGCATGGCACGGCATGGCACCGGCATGGCACGGCATGGCACCGGCATGGCACGGCATGGCACCGGCATGGCACGGCATGGCACCGGCATGGCACGGCATGGCACCGGCATGGCACGGCATGGCACCGGCATGGCACGGCATGGCACCGGCATGGCACGGCCTGGCACCGGCATGGCACGGCCTGGCACCGGCATGGCACGGCATGGAATGGCATGGAATGGCATGGAATGGCATGGAATGGCATGGAATGGCATGGAATGGCATGGAATGGCATGGAATGGCATGGAATGGCATGGAATGGCATGGAATGGCATGGAATGGCATGGAATGGCATGGAATGGCATGGAATGGCATGGAATGGCATGGAATGGCATGGAATGGCATGGAATGGCATGGAATGGCATGGAATGGCATGGAATGGCATGGAATGGCATGGAATGGCATGGAATGGCATGGAATGGCATGGAATGGCATGGAATGGCATGGAATGGCATGGAATGGCATGGAATGGCATGGAATGGCATGGAATGGCATGGAATGGCATGGAATGGCATGGAATGGCATGGAATGGCATGGAATGGCATGGCACCGGCATGGCACGGCATGGCACCGGCATGGCACGGCATGGAATGGCATGGAATGGCATGGAATGGCATGGAATGGCATGGAATGGCATGGCACGGCATGGCACCGGCATGGCACGGCATGGCACCGGCATGGCAAGGCATGGCACCGGCATGGCACGGCATGGCACGGCATGGCACCGGCATGGCACGGCATGGCACCGGCATGGCACGGCATGGCACCGGCATGGCACCGGCATGGCACCGGCATGGCACCGGCATGGCACGGCATGGCACCGGCATGGCACGGCATGGCACCGGCATGGCACGGCATGGCACCGGCATGGCACGGCATGGCACCGGCATGGCACGGCATGGCACCGGCATGGCACGGCATGGCACCGGCATGGCACGGCATGGCACCGGCATGGCACGGCATGGCACCGGCATGGCACGGCATGGCACCGGCATGGCACGGCATGGCACCGGCATGGCACGGCATGGCACCGGCATGGCACGGCATGGCACCGGCATGGCACGGCATGGCACCGGCATGGCACGGCATGGCACGGCATGGCACCGGCATGGCACGGCATGGCACGGCATGGAATGGCATGGAATGGCATGGAATGGCATGGAATGGCATGGAATGGCATGGAATGGCATGGAATGGCATGGAATGGCATGGAATGGCATGGAATGGCATGGAATGGCATGGAATGGCATGGAATGGCATGGAATGGCATGGAATGGCATGGAATGGCATGGAATGGCATGGAATGGCATGGAATGGCATGGAATGGCATGGAATGGCATGGAATGGCATGGAATGGCATGGAATGGCATGGAATGGCATGGAATGGCATGGAATGGCATGGAATGGCATGGAATGGCATGGAATGGCATGGAATGGCATGGAATGGCATGGAATGGCATGGAATGGCATGGAATGGCATGGAATGGCATGGAATGACATGGAATGGCATGGAATGGCATGGCACCGCATGGCACGGCATGGCACGGCATGGCACGGCATGGCACGGCATGGCACCGGCATGGCACGGCGTGGCACCGGCATGGCACGGCATGGCACGGCATGGCACCGGCATGGCACGGCATGGCACCGGCATGGCACGGCATGGCACCGGCATGGCACGGCATGGCACCGGCATGGAACGGCATGGCACCGGCATGGCACGGCATGGCACCGGCATGGCACGGCATGGCACCGGCATGGCACGGCATGGCACGGCATTGAATGGCATGGAATGGCATGGAATGGCATGGAATGGCATGGAATGGCATGGAATGGCATGGAATGGCATGGAATGGCATGGAATGGCATGGAATGGCATGGAATGGCATGGAATGGCATGGAATGGCATGGAATGGCATGGAATGGCATGGAATGGCATGGAATGGCATGGAATGACATGGAATGGCATGGAATGGCATGGCACCGCATGGCACGGCATGGCACGGCATGGCACGGCATGGCACGGCATGGCACCGGCATGGCACGGCATGGCACCGGCATGGCACGGCATGGCACCGGCATGGAACGGCATGGCACCGGCATGGCACGGCATGGCACCGGCATGGCACGGCATGGCACCGGCATGGCACGGCATGGCACGGCATTGAATGGCATGGAATGGCATGGAATGGCATGGAATGGCATGGAATGGCATGGAATGGCATGGAATGACATGGAATGGCATGGAATGGCATGGAATGGCATGGAATGGCATGGAATGGCATGGAACGGCATGGCACGGCATGGCACCGGCATGGCACGGCATGGCACCGGCATGGCACGGCATGGCACGGCATGGCACCGGCATGGCACGGCATGGCACCGGCATGGCACGGCCTGGCACCGGCATGGCACGGCATGGAATGACATGGAATGGCATGGAATGGCATGGAATGGCATGGAATGGCATGGAATGGCATGGAATGGCATGGAATGGCATGGAATGGCATGGAATGGCATGGAATGGCATGGAATGGCATGGAATGGCATGGAATGGCATGGAATGGCATGGAATGGCATGGAATGGCATGGAATGGCATGGAATGGAATGGAATGGCATGGAATGGCATGGAATGGCATGGAATGGCATGGAACGGCATGGAATGGCATGGAATGGCATGGAATGGCATGGAATGGCATGGAATGGCATGGAATGGCATGGAATGGCATGGAATGGCATGGAATGGCATGGAATGGCATGGAATGGCATGGAATGGCATGGCACGGCATGGCACGGCATGGCACCGGCATGGCACGGCATGGCACCGGCATGGCACGGCATGGCACCGGCATGGCACGGAATGGCACGGCATGGCACCGGCATGGCACGGCATGGCACCGGCATGGCACGGCATGGCACGGCATGGCACGGCATGGCACCGGCATGGCACGGCATGGCACGGCATGGAATGGCATGGAATGGCATGGAATGGCATGGAATGGCATGGAATGGCATGGAATGGCATGGAATGGCATGGAATGGCATGGAATGGCATGGAATGGCATGGAATGGCATGGAATGGCATGGAATGGCATGGAATGGCATGGAATGGCATGGAATGGCATGGAATGGCATGGAATGGCATGGAATGGCATGGAATGGCATGGAATGGCATGGAATGGCATGGAATGGCATGGAATGGCATGGAATGGCATGGAATGGCATGGAATGGCATGGAATGGCATGGAATGGCATGGAATGGCATGGAATGGCATGGAATGGCATGGAATGGCATGGAATGGCATGGAATGGCATGGAATGGCATGGAATGGCATGGAATGGCATGGAATGGCATGGAATGGCATGGAATGGCATGGAATGGCATGGAATGGCATGGAATGGCATGGAATGGCATGGAATGGCATGGAATGGCATGGAATGGCATGGAATGGCATGGAATGGCATGGAATGGCATGGAATGGCATGGAATGGCATGGAATGGCATGGAATGGCATGGAATGGCATGGAATGGCATGGAATGGCATGGAATGGCATGGAATGGCATGGAATGGCATGGAATGGCATGGAATGGCATGGAATGGCATGGAATGGCATGGAATGGCATGGCACCGCATGGCACGGCATGGCATGGCACGGCATGGCATGGCACGGCATGGCACGGCATGGCACCGGCATGGCACGGCATGGCACCGGCATGGCACGGCATGGCACGGCATGGCACCGGCATGGCACGGCATGGCACCGGCATGGCACGGCATGGCACCGGCATGGCACGGCCTGGCACCGGCATGGCACGGCCTGGCACCGGCATGGAATGGCATGGAATGGCATGGAATGGCATGGAATGGCATGGAATGGCATGGAATGGCATGGAATGGCATGGAATGGCATGGAATGGCATGGAATGGCATGGAATGGCATGGAATGGCATGGAATGGCATGGAATGGCATGGAATGGCATGGAATGGCATGGAATGGCATGGAATGGCATGGAATGGCATGGAATGGCATGGAATGGCATGGAATGGCATGGAATGGCATGGAATGGCATGGAATGGCATGGAATGGCATGGAATGGCATGGAATGGCATGGAATGGCATGGCACCGGCATGGCACGGCATGGCACCGGCATGGCACGGCATGGAATGGCATGGAATGGCATGGAATGGCATGGAATGGCATGGAATGGCATGGCACGGCATGGCACCGGCATGGCACGGCATGGCACCGGCATGGCAAGGCATGGCACCGGCATGGCACGGCATGGCACGGCATGGCACCGGCATGGCACGGCATGGCACCGGCATGGCACGGCATGGCACCGGCATGGCACCGGCATGGCACCGGCATGGCACCGGCATGGCACGGCATGGCACCGGCATGGCACGGCATGGCACCGGCATGGCACGGCATGGTACCGGCATGGCACGGCATGGCACCGGCATGGCACGGCATGGCACCGGCATGGCACGGCATGGCACCGGCATGGCACGGCATGGCACCGGCATGGCACGGCATGGCACCGGCATGGCACGGCATGGCACCGGCATGGCACGGCATGGCACCGGCATGGCACGGCATGGCACCGGCATGGCACGGCATGGCACCGGCATGGCACGGCATGGCACCGGCATGGCACGGCATGGCACGGCATGGCACCGGCATGGCACGGCATGGCACGGCATGGAATGGCATGGAATGGCATGGAATGGCATGGAATGGCATGGAATGGCATGGAATGGCATGGAATGGCATGGAATGGCATGGAATGGCATGGAATGGCATGGAATGGCATGGAATGGCATGGAATGGCATGGAATGGCATGGAATGGCATGGAATGGCATGGAATGGCATGGAATGGCATGGAATGGCATGGAATGGCATGGAATGGCATGGAATGGCATGGAATGGCATGGAATGGCATGGAATGGCATGGAATGGCATGGAATGGCATGGAATGGCATGGAATGGCATGGAATGGCATGGAATGGCATGGAATGGCATGGAATGGCATGGAATGGCATGGAATGACATGGAATGGCATGGAATGGCATGGCACGGCATGGCACGGCATGGCACGGCATGGCACGGCATGGCACGGCATGGCACCGGCATGGCACGGCGTGGCACCGGCATGGCACGGCATGGCACGGCATGGCACCGGCATGGCACGGCATGGCACCGGCATGGCACGGCATGGCACCGGCATGGCACGGCATGGCACCGGCATGGAACGGCATGGCACCGGCATGGCACGGCATGGCACCGGCATGGCACGGCATGGCACCGGCATGGCACGGCATGGCACGGCATTGAATGGCATGGAATGGCATGGAATGGCATGGAATGGCATGGAATGGCATGGAATGGCATGGAATGGCATGGAATGGCATGGAACGGCATGGCACGGCATGGCACCGGCATGGCACGGCATGGCACCGGCATGGCACGGCATGGCACGGCATGGCACCGGCATGGCACGGCATGGCACCGGCATGGCACGGCATGGCACCGGCATGGCACGGCATGGCACGGCATGGCACCGGCATGGCACGGCATGGCACCGGCATGGCACGGCATGGCACCGGCATGGCACGGCATGGCACGGCATGGCACCGGCATGGCACGGCATGGCACCGGCATGGCACGGCATGGCACGGCATGGCACGGCATGGCACCGGCATGGCACGGCATGGCACCGGCATGGCACGGCATGGCACCGGCATGGCACGGCATGGCACCGGCATGGCACGGCATAGCACGGCATGGCACCGGCATGGCACGGCATGGCACCGGCATGGCACGGCATGGCACCGGCATGGCACGGCATGGCACCGGCATGGCACGGCATGGCACGGCATGGCACGGCATGGCACGGCATGGCACGGCATGGCACCGGCATGGCACGGCATGGCACGGCATGGCACCGGCATGGCACGGCATGGCACCGGCATGGCACGGCATGGCACGGCATTGAATGGCATGGAATGGCATGGAATGGCATGGAATGGCATGGAATGGCATGGAATGGCATGGAATGGCATGGAATGACATGGAATGGCATGGAATGGCATGGAATGGCATGGAATGGCATGGAATGGCATGGAACGGCATGGCACGGCATGGCACCGGCATGGCACGGCATGGCACCGGCATGGCACGGCATGGCACGGCATGGCACCGGCATGGCACGGCATGGCACCGGCATGGCACGGCATGGCACCGGCATGGCACGGCATGGCACCGGCATGGCACGGCATGGCACGGCATGGCACCGGCATGGCACGGCATGGCACCGGCATGGCACGGCATGGCACCGGCATGGCACGGCATGGCACGGCATTGAATGGCATGGAATGGCATGGAATGGCATGCAATGGCATGGAATGACATGGAATGGCATGGAATGGCATGGAATGGCATGGAATGGCATGGAATGGCATGGCACCGCATGGCACGGCATGGCACGGCATGGCACGGCATGGCACGGCATGGCACCGGCATGGCACGGCATGGCACCGGCATGGCACGGCATGGCACCGGCATGGCACGGCATAGCACGGCATGGCACCGGCATGGCACGGCATGGCACCGGCATGGCACGGCATGGCACCGGCATGGCACGGCATGGCACCGGCATGGCACGGCATGGCACGGCATGGCACGGCATGGCACGGCATGGCACCGGCATGGCACGGCATGGCACGGCATGGCACCGGCATGGCACGGCATGGCACGGCATGGCACCGGCATGGCACGGCATGGCACCGGCATGGCACGGCATGGCACGGCATTGAATGGCATGGAATGGCATGGAATGGCATGGAATGGCATGGAATGGCATGGAATGGCATGGAATGGCATGGAATGGCATGGAATGGCATGGAATGGCATGGAATGGCATGGAATGGCATGGAATGGCATGGGATGGCATGGAATGGCATGGAATGGCATGGAATGGCATGGAATGGCATGGAATGGCATGGAATGGCATGGAATGGCATGGAATGGCATGAAATGGCATGGAATGGCATGGAATGGCATGGAATGGCATGGAATGGCATGGAATGGCATGGAATGGCATGGAATGGCATGGAATGGCATGGAATGGCATGGAATGGCATGGAATGGCATGGAATGGCATGGAATGGCATGGAATGGCATGGAATGGCATGGAATGGCATGGGATGGCATGGAATGGCATGGAATGGCATGGAATGGCATGGAATGGCATGGAATGGCATGGAATGGCATGGAATGGCATGGAATGGCATGAAATGGCATGGAATGGCATGGAATGGCATGGAATGGCATGGAATGGCATGGAATGGCATGGAATGGCATGGAATGGCATGGAATGGCATGGAATGGCATGGAATGGCATGGAATGGCATGGAATGGCATGGAATGGCATGGAATGGCATGGAATGGCATGGAATGGCATGGAATGGCATGGAATGGCATGGAATGGCATGGAATGGCATGGAATGGCATGGAATGGCATGGAATGGCATGGAATGGCATGGAATGGCATGGAATGGCATGGAATGGCATGGAATGGCATGGAATGGCATGGCACGGCATGGCACCGGCATGGCACGGCATGGCACCGGCATGGCACGGCATGGTACCGGCATGGCACGGCATGGTACCGGCATGGCACGGCATGGCACCGGCATGGCACGGCATGGCACCGGCATGGCACGGCATGGAATGGCATGGCACGGCATGGAATGGCATGGAATGGCATGGAATGGCATGGAATGGCATGGAATGGCATGGAATGGCATGGAATGGCATGGAATGGCATGGAATGGCATGGAATGGCATGGAATGCCATGGAATGCCATGGAATGGCATGGAATGGCATGGAATGGCATGGCACCGGCATGGCACGGCATGGCACCGGCATGGAATGGCATGGAATGGCATGGAATGGCATGGAATGGCATGGAATGGCATGGAACGGCATGGAATGGCATGGAACGGCATGGAATGGCATGGCACCGCATGGCACGGCATGGCACCGCATGGCACGGCATGGCACCGGCATGGCACGGCATGGCACCGGCATGGCACGGCATGGCACCGGCATGGCACGGCATGGCACCGGCATGGCACGGCATGGCACCGGCATGGCACGGCATGGCACCGGCATGGCACGGCATGGCACCGGCATGGCACGGCATGGCACCGGCATGGCACGGCATGGCACCGGCATGGCACGGCCTGGCACCGGCATGGCACGGCATGGAATGACATGGAATGGCATGGAATGGCATGGAATGGCATGGAATGGCATGGAATGGCATGGAATGGCATGGAATGGCATGGAATGGCATGGAATGGCATGGAATGGCATGGAATGGCATGGAATGGCATGGAATGGCATGGAATGGCATGGAATGGCATGGAATGGCATGGAATGGCATGGAATGGCATGGAATGGCATGGAATGGCATGGAATGGCATGGAATGGCATGGAATGGCATGGAATGGCATGGAATGGCATGGAATGGCATGGAATGGCATGGAATGGCATGGAACGGCATGGAATGGCATGGAATGGCATGGAATGGCATGGAATGGCATGGAATGGCATGGAATGGCATGGAATGGCATGGAATGGCAGGGAATGGCATGGAATGGCATGGAATGGCATGGAATGGCATGGAATGGCATGGCACGGCATGGCACGGCATGGCACCGGCATGGCACGGCATGGCACCGGCATGGCACGGCATGGCACCGGCATGGCACGGAATGGCACGGCATGGCACCGGCATGTCACGGCATGTCACGGCATGGCACGGCATTGAATGGCATGGAATGGCACGGCATGGCACGGCATGGCACGGCATGGCACGGCATGGCACGGCATGGCACGGCATGGCACCGCATTGAGTGGCATGGAATGGCATGGAATGGCATGGAATGGCATGGACTGGCATGTACTGGCATGGAATGGCATGGAATGGCATGGAATGGCATGGAATGGCATGGAATGGCATGGAATGGCATGGAATGGCATGGAATGGCATGGAATGGCATGGAATGGCATGGAATGGCATGGAATGGCATGGAATGGCATGGAATGGCATGGAATGGCATGGAATGGCATGGAATGGCATGGAATGGCATGGAATGGCATGGAATGGCATGGAATGGCATGGAATGGCATGGAATGGCATGGAATGGCATGGAATGGCATGGAATGGCATGGAATGGCATGGAATGGCATGGAATGGCATGGAATGGCATGGAATGGCATGGAATGGCATGGAATGGCATGGAATGGCATGGAATGGCATGGAATGGCATGGAATGGCATGGAATGGCATGGAATGGCATGGAATGGCATGGAATGGCATGGAATGGCATGGAATGGCATGGAATGGCATGGAATGGCATGGAATGGCATGGAATGGCATGGAATGGCATGGAATGGCATCGAATGGCATGGAATGGCATGGAATGGCATGGAATGGCATGGAATGGCATGGAATGGCATGGAATGGCATGGAATGGCATGGAATGGCATGGAATGGCATGGAATGGCATGGAATGGCATGGAATGGCATGGAATGGCATGGAATGGCATGGAATGGCATGGAATGGCATGGCACGGCATGGCACGGCATGGCACCGGCATGGCACGGCATGGCACCGGCATGGCACGGAATGGCACGGCATGGCACCGGCATGGCACGGCATGGCACGGCATTGAATGGCATGGAATGGCATTGAATGGCACGGAATGGCACGGCATGGCACGGCATGGCACGGCATGGCACGGCATGGCACGGCATGGCACCGCATTGAGTGGCATGGAATGGCATGGAATGGCATGGACTGGCATGGACTGGCATGGAATGGCATGGAATGGCATGGCCCGGCATGGCACGGCATGGCACGGCATGGCACCGGCATGGCACGGCATGGCACCGGCATGGCACGGCATGGCACCGGCATGGCATGGCATGGCACCGGCATGGCACGGCATGGCACCGGCATGGCACGGCATGGCACCGGCATGGCACGGCATTGAATGGCATGGAATGGCATGGAATGGCATGGAATGGCATGGAATGGCATGGAATGGCATGGCACCGCATGGCACCGCATGGAATGGCATGGCACCGCATGGAATGGCATGGAATGGCATGGAATGGCATGGAATGGCATGGAATGGCATGGCACCGCATGGAATGGCATGGCACCGCATGGAATGGCATGGCACCGCATGGCACGGCATGGAATGGCATGGCACCGCATGGAATGGCATGGCACCGCATGGCACGGCATGGAATGGCATGGCACCGGCATGGCACGGCATGGCACCGCATGGCACCGGCATGGCACGGCATGGCACCGCATGGCACGGCATGGAATGGCATGGCACCGGCATGGCACCGGCATGGCATGGCATGGCACGGCATGGCACCGGCATGGCACGGCATGGCACCGCATTGAGTGGCATGGAATGGCATGGAATGGCATGGACTGGGATGGACTGGCATGGAATGGCATGGAATGGCATGGAATGGCATGGAATGGCATGGAATGGCATGGAATGGCATGGAATGGCATGGAATGGCATGGAATGGCATGGAATGGCATGGAATGGCATGGAATGGCATGGAATGGCATGGAATGGCATGGAATGGCATGGAATGGCATGGAATGGCATGGAATGGCATGGCACCGCATGGCACGGCATGGCACGGCATGGCACGGCATGGCACCGGCATGGCACGGCATGGCACGGCATGGCACCGGCATGGCACGGCATGGCACCGGCATGGCACGGCATGGCACCGGCATGGCACGGCATGGCACGGCATGGCACGGCATGGCACCGGCATGGCACGGCATGGCACGGCATGGAATGGCATGGAATGGCATGGAATGGCATGGAATGGCATGGAATGGCATGGAATGGCATGGAATGGCATGGAATGGCATGGAATGGCATGGAATGGCATGGAATGGCATGGAATGGCATGGAATGGCATGGAATGGCATGGAATGGCATGGAATGGCATGGAATGGCATGGAATGGCATGGAATGGCATGGAATGGCATGGAATGGCATGGAATGGCATGGAATGGCATGGAATGGCATGGAATGGCATGGAATGGCATGGAATGGCATGGAATGGCATGGCACCGCATGGCACGGCATGGCACGGCATGGCACGGCATGGCACCGGCATGGCACGGCATGGCACCGGCATGGCACGGCATGGCACGGCATGGCACCGGCATGGCACGGCATGGCACCGGCATGGCACGGCATGGCACCGGCATGGCACGGCATGGCACGGCATGGCACGGCATGGCACCGGCATGGCACGGCATGGCACGGCATGGAATGGCATGGAATGGCATGGAATGGCATGGAATGGCATGGAATGGCATGGAATGGCATGGAATGGCATGGAATGGCATGGAATGGCATGGAATGGCATGGAATGGCATGGAATGGCATGGAATGGCATGGAATGGCATGGAATGGCATGGAATGGCATGGAATGGCATGGAATGGCATGGAATGGCATGGAATGGCATGGAATGGCATGGAATGGCATGGAATGGCATGGAATGGCATGGAATGGCATGGAATGGCATGGAATGGCATGGAATGGCATGGAATGGCATGGAATGGCATGGAATGGCATGGAATGGCATGGAATGGCATGGAATGGCATGGAATGGCATGGAATGGCATGGAATGGCATGGAATGGCATGGAATGGCATGGAATGGCATGGAATGGCATGGCACCGCATGGCACGGCATGGCATGGCACGGCATGGCATGGCACGGCATGGCACGGCATGGCACGGCATGGCACGGCATGGCACCGGCATGGCACGGCATGGCACCGGCATGGCACGGCATGGCACGGCATGGCACCGGCATGGCACGGCATGGCACCGGCATGGCACGGCATGGCACCGGCATGGCACGGCCTGGCACCGGCATGGCACGGCCTGGCACCGGCATGGAATGGCATGGAATGGCATGGAATGGCATGGAATGGCATGGAATGGCATGGAATGGCATGGAATGGCATGGAATGGCATGGAATGGCATGGAATGGCATGGAATGGCATGGAATGGCATGGAATGGCATGGAATGGCATGGAATGGCATGGAATGGCATGGAATGGCATGGAATGGCATGGAATGGCATGGAATGGCATGGAATGGCATGGAATGGCATGGAATGGCATGGAATGGCATGGAATGGCATGGAATGGCATGGAATGGCATGGAATGGCATGGAATGGCATGGAATGGCATGGAATGGCATGGAATGGCATGGAATGGCATGGAATGGCATGGCACCGGCATGGCACGGCATGGCACCGGCATGGCACGGCATGGAATGGCATGGAATGGCATGGAATGGCATGGAATGGCATGGAATGGCATGGCACGGCATGGCACCGGCATGGCACGGCATGGCACCGGCATGGCAAGGCATGGCACCGGCATGGCACGGCATGGCACGGCATGGCACCGGCATGGCACGGCATGGCACCGGCATGGCACGGCATGGCACCGGCATGGCACCGGCATGGCACCGGCATGGCACCGGCATGGCACGGCATGGCACCGGCATGGCACGGCATGGCACCGGCATGGCACGGCATGGCACCGGCATGGCACGGCATGGCACCGGCATGGCACGGCATGGCACCGGCATGGCACGGCATGGCACCGGCATGGCACGGCATGGCACCGGCATGGCACGGCATGGCACCGGCATGGCACGGCATGGCACCGGCATGGCACGGCATGGCACCGGCATGGCACGGCATGGCACCGGCATGGCACGGCATGGCACCGGCATGGCACGGCATGGCACGGCATGGCACGGCATGGCACCGGCATGGCACGGCATGGCACGGCATGGAATGGCATGGAATGGCATGGAATGGCATGGAATGGCATGGAATGGCATGGAATGGCATGGAATGGCATGGAATGGCATGGAATGGCATGGAATGGCATGGAATGGCATGGAATGGCATGGAATGGCATGGAATGGCATGGAATGGCATGGAATGGCATGGAATGGCATGGAATGGCATGGAATGGCATGGAATGGCATGGAATGGCATGGAATGGCATGGAATGGCATGGAATGGCATGGAATGACATGGAATGGCATGGAATGACATGGAATGGCATGGAATGGCATGGCACCGCATGGCACGGCATGGCACGGCATGGCACGGCATGGCACGGCATGGCACGGCATGGCACCGGCATGGCACGGCGTGGCACCGGCATGGCACGGCATGGCACCGGCATGGCACGGCATGGCACGGCATGGCACCGGCATGGCACGGCATGGCACCGGCATGGCACGGCATGGCACCGGCATGGCACGGCATGGCACCGGCATGGAACGGCATGGCACCGGCATGGCACGGCATGGCACCGGCATGGCACGGCATGGCACCGGCATGGCACGGCATGGCACGGCATTGAATGGCATGGAATGGCATGGAATGGCATGGAATGGCATGGAATGGCATGGAATGGCATGGAATGGCATGGAATGGCATGGAATGGCATGGAATGACATGGAATGGCATGGAATGGCATGGAATGGCATGGAATGGCATGGAATGGCATGGAACGGCATGGCACGGCATGGCACCGGCATGGCACGGCATGGCACCGGCATGGCACGGCATGGCACGGCATGGCACCGGCATGGCACGGCATGGCACCGGCATGGCACGGCATGGCACCGGCATGGCACGGCATGGCACGGCATGGCACCGGCATGGCACGGCATGGCACCGGCATGGCACGGCATGGCACCGGCATGGCACGGCATGGCACGGCATGGCACCGGCATGGCACGGCATGGCACCGGCATGGCACGGCATGGCACGGCATGGCACGGCATGGCACGGCATGGCACCGGCATGGCACGGCATGGCACCGGCATGGCACGGCATGGCACCGGCATGGCACGGCATAGCACGGCATGGCACCGGCATGGCACGGCATGGCACCGGCATGGCACGGCATGGCACCGGCATGGCACGGCATGGCACCGGCATGGCACGGCATGGCACGGCATGGCACGGCATGGCACGGCATGGCACCGGCATGGCACGGCATGGCACGGCATGGCACCGGCATGGCACGGCATGGCACGGCATGGCACCGGCATGGCACGGCATGGCACCGGCATGGCACGGCATGGCACCGGCATGGCACGGCATGGCACGGCATTGAATGGCATGGAATGGCATGGAATGGCATGGAATGGCATGGAATGGCATGGAATGGCATGGAATGACATGGAATGGCATGGAATGGCATGGAATGGCATGGAATGGCATGGAATGGCATGGAACGGCATGGCACGGCATGGCACCGGCATGGCACGGCATGGCACCGGCATGGCACGGCATGGCACGGCATGGCACCGGCATGGCACGGCATGGCACCGGCATGGCACGGCATGGCACCGGCATGGCACGGCATGGCACCGGCATGGCACGGCATGGCACGGCATGGCACCGGCATGGCACGGCATGGCACCGGCATGGCACGGCATGGCACCGGCATGGCACGGCATGGCACGGCATTGAATGGCATGGAATGGCATGGAATGGCATGCAATGGCATGGAATGGCATGGAATGGCATGGAATGGCATGGAATGGCATGGCACCGCATGGCACGGCATGGCACGGCATGGCACGGCATGGCACGGCATGGCACCGGCATGGCACGGCATGGCACCGGCATGGCACGGCATGGCACCGGCATGGCACGGCATAGCACGGCATGGCACCGGCATGGCACGGCATGGCACCGGCATGGCACGGCATGGCACCGGCATGGCACGGCATGGCACCGGCATGGCACGGCATGGCACGGCATGGCACCGGCATGGCACGGCATGGCACGGCATGGCACGGCATGGCACGGCATGGCACCGGCATGGCACGGCATGGCACGGCATGGCACCGGCATGGCACGGCATGGCACGGCATGGCACCGGCATGGCACGGCATGGCACCGGCATGGCACGGCATGGCACGGCATTGAATGGCATGGAATGGCATGGAATGGCATGGAATGGCATGGAATGGCATGGAATGGCATGGAATGGCATGGAATGGCATGGAATGGCATGGAATGGCATGGAATGGCATGGAATGGCATGGAATGGCATGGAATGGCATGGGATGGCATGGAATGGCATGGAATGGCATGGAATGGCATGGAATGGCATGGAATGGCATGGAATGGCATGGAATGGCATGGAATGGCATGAAATGGCATGGAATGGCATGGAATGGCATGGAATGGCATGGAATGGCATGGAATGGCATGGAATGGCATGGAATGGCATGGAATGGCATGGAATGGCATGGAATGGCATGGAATGGCATGGAATGGCATGGAATGGCATGGAATGGCATGGAATGGCATGGAATGGCATGGAATGGCATGGAATGGCATGGGATGGCATGGAATGGCATGGAATGGCATGGAATGGCATGGAATGGCATGGAATGGCATGGAATGGCATGGAATGGCATGGAATGGCATGAAATGGCATGGAATGGCATGGAATGGCATGGAATGGCATGGAATGGCATGGAATGGCATGGAATGGCATGGAATGGCATGGAATGGCATGGAATGGCATGGAATGGCATGGAATGGCATGGAATGGCATGGAATGGCATGGAATGGCATGGAATGGCATGGAATGGCATGGAATGGCATGGAATGGCATGGAATGGCATGGAATGGCATGGAATGGCATGGAATGGCATGGAATGGCATGGAATGGCATGGAATGGCATGGAATGGCATGGAATGGCATGGAATGGCATGGAATGGCATGGAATGGCATGGAATGGCATGGAATGGCATGGCACCGCATGGCACGGCATGGCACCGGCATGGCACGGCATGGCACCGGCATGGCACGGCATGGTACCGGCATGGCACGGCATGGTACCGGCATGGCACGGCATGGCACCGGCATGGCACGGCATGGCACCGGCATGGCACGGCATGGAATGGCATGGCACGGCATGGAATGGCATGGAATGGCATGGAATGGCATGGAATGGCATGGAATGGCATGGAATGGCATGGAATGGCATGGAATGGCATGGAATGGCATGGAATGCCATGGAATGCCATGGAATGGCATGGAATGGCATGGAATGGCATGGCACCGGCATGGCACGGCATGGCACCGGCATGGAATGGCATGGAATGGCATGGAATGGCATGGAATGGCATGGAATGGCATGGAACGGCATGGAATGGCATGGAACGGCATGGAATGGCATGGCACCGCATGGCACGGCATGGCACCGCATGGCACGGCATGGCACCGGCATGGCACGGCATGGCACCGGCATGGCACGGCATGGCACCGGCATGGCACGGCATGGCACCGGCATGGCACGGCATGGCACCGGCATGGCACGGCATGGCACCGGCATGGCACGGCATGGCACCGGCATGGCACGGCATGGCACCGGCATGGCACGGCATGGCACCGGCATGGCACGGCATGGCACCGGCATGGCACGGCCTGGCACCGGCATGGCACGGCATGGAATGACATGGAATGGCATGGAATGGCATGGAATGGCATGGAATGGCATGGAATGGCATGGAATGGCATGGAATGGCATGGAATGGCATGGAATGGCATGGAATGGCATGGAATGGCATGGAATGGCATGGAATGGCATGGAATGGCATGGAATGGCATGGAATGGCATGGAATGGCATGGAATGGCATGGAATGGCATGGAATGGCATGGAATGGCATGGAATGGCATGGAATGGCATGGAATGGCATGGAATGGCATGGAATG
The DNA here is from genome assembly GCA_963971235.1 of Cryptus armator. Classification (NCBI taxonomy): domain Eukaryota; kingdom Metazoa; phylum Arthropoda; class Insecta; order Hymenoptera; family Ichneumonidae; genus Cryptus; species Cryptus armator. The sequence continues at coordinate 354,240 of CAXARG010000333.1, forward strand.
GCATGGAACGGCATGGAATGGCATGGAATGGCATGGAATGGCATGGAATGGCATGGAATGGCATGGAATGGCATGGAATGGCATGGAATGGCATGGAATGGCATGGAATGGCATGGAATGGCATGGAATGGCATGGAATGGCATGGAATGGCATGGAATGGCATGGCACGGCATGGCACGGCATGGCACCGGCATGGCACGGCATGGCACCGGCATGGCACGGCATGGCACCGGCATGGCACGGAATGGCACGGCATGGCACCGGCATGTCACGGCATGTCACGGCATGGCACGGCATTGAATGGCATGGAATGGCACGGCATGGCACGGCATGGCACGGCATGGCACGGCATGGCACGGCATGGCACGGCATGGCACCGCATTGAGTGGCATGGAATGGCATGGAATGGCATGGAATGGCATGGACTGGCATGGACTGGCATGGAATGGCATGGAATGGCATGGAATGGCATGGAATGGCATGGAATGGCATGGAATGGCATGGAATGGCATGGAATGGCATGGAATGGCATGGAATGGCATGGAATGGCATGGAATGGCATGGAATGGCATGGAATGGCATGGAATGGCATGGAATGGCATGGAATGGCATGGAATGGCATGGAATGGCATGGAATGGCATGGAATGGCATGGAATGGCATGGAATGGCATGGAATGGCATGGAATGGCATGGAATGGCATGGAATGGCATGGAATGGCATGGAATGGCATGGAATGGCATGGAATGGCATGGAATGGCATGGAATGGCATGGAATGGCATGGAATGGCATGGAATGGCATGGAATGGCATGGAATGGCATGGAATGGCATGGAATGGCATGGAATGGCATGGAATGGCATGGAATGGCATGGAATGGCATCGAATGGCATGGAATGGCATGGAATGGCATGGAATGGCATGGAATGGCATGGAATGGCATGGAATGGCATGGAATGGCATGGAATGGCATGGAATGGCATGGAATGGCATGGAATGGCATGGAATGGCATGGAATGGCATGGAATGGCATGGAATGGCATGGCACGGCATGGCACGGCATGGCACCGGCATGGCACGGCATGGCACCGGCATGGCACGGCATGGCACCGGCATGGCACGGAATGGCACGGCATGGCACCGGCATGGCACGGCATGGCACGGCATTGAATGGCATGGAATGGCATTGAATGGCACGGAATGGCACGGCATGGCACGGCATGGCACGGCATGGCACGGCATGGCACGGCATGGCACGGCATGGCACCGCATTGAGTGGCATGGAATGGCATGGAATGGCATGGACTGGCATGGACTGGCATGGAATGGCATGGAATGGCATGGCCCGGCATGGCACGGCATGGCACGGCATGGCACCGGCATGGCACGGCATGGCACCGGCATGGCACGGCATGGCACCGGCATGGCATGGCATGGCACCGGCATGGCACGGCATGGCACCGGCATGGCACGGCATGGCACCGGCATGGCACGGCATTGAATGGCATGGAATGGCATGGAATGGCATGGAATGGCATGGAATGGCATGGAATGGCATGGCACCGCATGGCACCGCATGGAATGGCATGGCACCGCATGGAATGGCATGGAATGGCATGGAATGGCATGGAATGGCATGGAATGGCATGGCACCGCATGGAATGGCATGGCACCGCATGGAATGGCATGGAATGGCATGGAATGGCATGGAATGGCATGGAATGGCATGGCACCGCATGGAATGGCATGGCACCGCATGGAATGGCATGGCACCGCATGGCACGGCATGGAATGGCATGGCACCGCATGGAATGGCATGGCACCGCATGGCACGGCATGGAATGGCATGGCACCGGCATGGCACGGCATGGCACCGCATGGCACCGGCATGGCACGGCATGGCACCGCATGGCACGGCATGGAATGGCATGGCACCGGCATGGCACCGGCATGGCATGGCATGGCACGGCATGGCACCGGCATGGCACGGCATGGCACCGGCATGGCACGGCATGGCACCGCATTGAGTGGCATGGAATGGCATGGAATGGCATGGACTGGGATGGACTGGCATGGAATGGCATGGAATGGCATGGAATGGCATGGAATGGCATGGAATGGCATGGAATGGCATGGAATGGCATGGAATGGCATGGAATGGCATGGAATGGCATGGAATGGCATGGAATGGCATGGAATGGCATGGAATGGCATGGAATGGCATGGAATGGCATGGAATGGCATGGAATGGCATGGAATGGCATGGAATGGCATGGCACCGCATGGCACGGCATGGCACGGCATGGCACGGCATGGCACCGGCATGGCACGGCATGGCACCGGCATGGCACGGCATGGCACGGCATGGCACCGGCATGGCACGGCATGGCACCGGCATGGCACGGCATGGCACCGGCATGGCACGGCATGGCACGGCATGGCACGGCATGGCACCGGCATGGCACGGCATGGCACGGCATGGAATGGCATGGAATGGCATGGAATGGCATGGAATGGCATGGAATGGCATGGAATGGCATGGAATGGCATGGAATGGCATGGAATGGCATGGAATGGCATGGAATGGCATGGAATGGCATGGAATGGCATGGAATGGCATGGAATGGCATGGAATGGCATGGAATGGCATGGAATGGCATGGAATGGCATGGAATGGCATGGAATGGCATGGAATGGCATGGAATGGCATGGCACCGCATGGCACGGCATGGCACGGCATGGCACGGCATGGCACGGCATGGCACCGGCATGGCACGGCATGGCACGGCATGGCACCGGCATGGCACGGCATGGCACCGGCATGGCACGGCATGGCACCGGCATGGCACGGCATGGCACGGCATGGCACGGCATGGCACCGGCATGGCACGGCATGGCACGGCATGGAATGGCATGGAATGGCATGGAATGGCATGGAATGGCATGGAATGGCATGGAATGGCATGGAATGGCATGGAATGGCATGGCACCGGCATGGCACGGCATGGCACCGGCATGGCACGGCATGGCACCGGCATGGCACGGCATGGCACCGGCATGGCACGGCATGGCACCGGCATGGCACGGCATGGCACCGGCATGGCACGGCATGGCACCGGCATGGCACGGCATGGCACCGGCATGGCACGGCATGGCACCGGCATGGCACGGCATGGCACCGGCATGGCACGGCATGGCACCGGCATGGCACGGCATGGCACCGGCATGGCACGGCCTGGCACCGGCATGGCACGGCATGGAATGGCATGGAATGGCATGGAATGGCATGGAATGGCATGGAATGGCATGGAATGGCATGGAATGGCATGGAATGGCATGGAATGGCATGGAATGGCATGGAATGGCATGGAATGGCATGGAATGGCATGGAATGGCATGGAATGGCATGGAATGGCATGGAATGGCATGGAATGGCATGGAATGGCATGGAATGGCATGGAATGGCATGGAATGGCATGGAATGGCATGGAATGGCATGGAATGGCATGGAATGGCATGGAATGGCATGGAATGGCATGGAATGGCATGGAATGGCATGGAATGGCATGGAATGGCATGGAATGGCATGGAATGGCATGGAATGGCATGGAATGGCATGGAATGGCATGGAATGGCATGGAATGGCATGGAATGGCATGGAATGGCATGGAATGGCATGGAATGGCATGGAATGGCATGGAATGGCATGGAATGGCATGGCACCGCATGGCACGGCATGGCATGGCACGGCATGGCATGGCACGGCATGGCACAGCATGGCACCGGCATGGCACGGCATGGCACCGGCATGGCACGGCATGGCACCGGCATGGCACGGCATGGCACCGGCATGGCACGGCATGGCACCGGCATGGCACGGCATGGCACCGGCATGGCACGGCATGGCACCGGCATGGCACGGCATGGCACCGGCATGGCACGGCATGGCACCGGCATGGCACGGCATGGCACCGGCATGGCACGGCATGGCACCGGCATGGCACGGCATGGCACCGGCATGGCACGGCATGGCACCGGCATGGCACGGCATGGCACCGGCATGGCACGGCATGGCACCGGCATGGCACGGCATGGCACCGGCATGGCACGGCCTGGCACCGGCATGGCACGGCCTGGCACCGGCATGGCACGGCCTGGCACCGGCATGGCACGGCATGGAATGGCATGGAATGGCATGGAATGGCATGGAATGGCATGGAATGGCATGGAATGGCATGGAATGGCATGGAATGGCATGGAATGGCATGGAATGGCATGGAATGGCATGGAATGGCATGGAATGGCATGGAATGGCATGGAATGGCATGGAATGGCATGGAATGGCATGGAATGGCATGGAATGGCATGGAATGGCATGGAATGGCATGGAATGGCATGGAATGGCATGGAATGGCATGGAATGGCATGGAATGGCATGGAATGGCATGGAATGGCATGGAATGGCATGGAATGGCATGGAATGGCATGGAATGGCATGGAATGGCATGGAATGGCATGGAATGGCATGGAATGGCATGGAATGGCATGGAATGGCATGGAATGGCATGGAATGGCATGGAATGGCATGGAATGGCATGGAATGGCATGGAATGGCATGGAATGGCATGGCACCGGCATGGCACGGCATGGCACCGGCATGGCACGGCATGGAATGGCATGGAATGGCATGGAATGGCATGGAATGGCATGGAATGGCATGGAATGGCATGGCACGGCATGGCACCGGCATGGCAAGGCATGGCACCGGCATGGCACGGCATGGCACCGGCATGGCACGGCATGGCACCGGCATGGCACGGCATGGCACCGGCATGGCACCGGCATGGCACCGGCATGGCACCGGCATGGCACCGGCATGGCACGGCATGGCACCGGCATGGCACGGCATGGCACCGGCATGGCACGGCATGGCACCGGCATGGCACGGCATGGCACCGGCATGGCACGGCATGGCACCGGCATGGCACGGCATGGCACCGGCATGGCACGGCATGGCACCGGCATGGCACGGCATGGCACCGGCATGGCACGGCATGGCACCGGCATGGCACGGCATGGCACCGGCATGGCACGGCATGGCACCGGCATGGCACGGCATGGCACCGGCATGGCACGGCATGGCACCGGCATGGCACGGCATGGCACCGGCATGGCACGGCATGGCACCGGCATGGCACGGCATGGCACCGGCATGGCACGGCATGGCACCGGCATGGCACGGCATGGCACGGCATGGCACCGGCATGGCACGGCATGGCACGGCATGGAATGGCATGGAATGGCATGGAATGGCATGGAATGGCATGGAATGGCATGGAATGGCATGGAATGGCATGGAATGGCATGGAATGGCATGGAATGGCATGGAATGGCATGGAATGGCATGGAATGGCATGGAATGGCATGGAATGGCATGGAATGGCATGGAATGGCATGGAATGGCATGGAATGGCATGGAATGGCATGGAATGGCATGGAATGGCATGGAATGGCATGGAATGGCATGGAATGGCATGGAATGGCATGGAATGGCATGGAATGGCATGGAATGGCATGGAATGGCATGGAATGGCATGGAATGGCATGGAATGGCATGGAATGGCATGGAATGGCATGGAATGGCATGGAATGGCATGGAATGGCATGGAATGGCATGGAATGGCATGGAATGGCATGGAATGGCATGGAATGGCATGGAATGACATGGAATGGCATGGAATGGCATGGCACCGCATGGCACGGCATGGCACGGCATGGCACGGCATGGCACGGCATGGCACCGGCATGGCACGGCGTGGCACCGGCATGGCACGGCATGGCACGGCATGGCACCGGCATGGCACGGCATGGCACCGGCATGGCACGGCATGGCACCGGCATGGCACGGCATGGCACCGGCATGGAACGGCATGGCACCGGCATGGCACGGCATGGCACCGGCATGGCACGGCATGGCACCGGCATGGCACGGCATGGCACGGCATTGAATGGCATGGAATGGCATGGAATGGCATGGAATGGCATGGAATGGCATGGAATGGCATGGAATGACATGGAATGGCATGGAATGGCATGGAATGGCATGGAATGGCATGGAATGGCATGGAACGGCATGGCACGGCATGGCACCGGCATGGCACGGCATGGCACCGGCATGGCACGGCATGGCACCGGCATGGCACGGCATGGCACGGCATGGCACCGGCATGGCACGGCATGGCACCGGCATGGCACGGCATGGCACCGGCATGGCACGGCATGGCACGGCATGGCACCGGCATGGCACGGCATGGCACCGGCATGGCACGGCATGGCACCGGCATGGCACGGCATGGCACCGGCATGGCACGGCATGGCACGGCATTGAATGGCATGGAATGGCATGGAATGGCATGCAATGGCATGGAATGACATGGAATGGCATGGAATGGCATGGAATGGCATGGAATGGCATGGAATGGCATGGCACCGCATGGCACCGCATGGCACGGCATGGCACGGCATGGCACGGCATGGCACGGCATGGCACCGGCATGGCACGGCATGGCACCGGCATGGCACGGCATGGCACCGGCATGGCACGGCATAGCACGGCATGGCACCGGCATGGCACGGCATGGCACCGGCATGGCACGGCATGGCACCGGCATGGCACGGCATGGCACGGCATGGCACGGCATGGCACGGCATGGCACCGGCATGGCACGTCATGGCACGGCATGGCACCGGCATGGCACGGCATGGCACGGCATGGCACCGGCATGGCACCGGCATGGCACGGCATGGCACCGGCATGGCACGGCATGGCACGGCATTGAATGGCATGGAATGGCATGGAATGGCATGGAATGGCATGGAATGGCATGGAATGGCATGGAATGGCATGGAATGGCATGGAATGGCATGGAATGGCATGGAATGGCATGGAATGGCATGGAATGGCATGGAATGGCATGGAATGGCATGGAATGGCATGGAATGGCATGGAATGGCATGGAATGGCATGGAATGGCATGGAATGGCATGGAATGGCATGGAATGGCATGGAATGGCATGGAATGGCATGGAATGGCATGGAATGGCATGGAATGGCATGGAATGGCATGGAATGGCATGGAATGGCATGGAATGGCATGGAATGGCATGGAATGGCATGGAATGGCATGGAATGGCATGGAATGGCATGGAATGGCATGGAATGGCATGGAATGGCATGGAATGGCATGGAATGGCATGGAATGGCATGGAATGGCATGGAATGGCATGGAATGGCATGGAATGGCATGGAATGGCATGGAATGGCATGGAATGGCATGGAATGGCATGGAATGGCATGGAATGGCATGGAATGGCATGGAATGGCATGGAATGGCATGGAATGGCATGGAATGGCATGGAATGGCATGGCACCGCATGGCACGGCATGGCATGGCACGGCATGGCATGGCACGGCATGGCACGGCATGGCACCGGCATGGCACGGCATGGCACCGGCATGGCACGGCATGGCACCGGCATGGCACGGCATGGCACCGGCATGGCACGGCATGGCACCGGCATGGCACGGCATGGCACCGGCATGGCACGGCATGGCACCGGCATGGCACGGCATGGCACCGGCATGGCACGGCATGGCACCGGCATGGCACGGCATGGCACCGGCATGGCACGGCATGGCACCGGCATGGCACGGCATGGCACCGGCATGGCACGGCATGGCACCGGCATGGCACGGCATGGCACCGGCATGGCACGGCATGGCACCGGCATGGCACGGCATGGCACCGGCATGGCACGGCATGGCACCGGCATGGCACGGCATGGAATGGCATGGAATGGCATGGAATGGCATGGAATGGCATGGAATGGCATGGAATGGCATGGAATGGCATGGAATGGCATGGAATGGCATGGAATGGCATGGAATGGCATGGAATGGCATGGAATGGCATGGAATGGCATGGAATGGCATGGAATGGCATGGAATGGCATGGAATGGCATGGAATGGCATGGAATGGCATGGAATGGCATGGAATGGCATGGAATGGCATGGAATGGCATGGAATGGCATGGAATGGCATGGAATGGCATGGAATGGCATGGAATGGCATGGAATGGCATGGAATGGCATGGAATGGCATGGAATGGCATGGAATGGCATGGAATGGCATGGAATGGCATGGAATGGCATGGAATGGCATGGAATGGCATGGAATGGCATGGAATGGCATGGAATGGCATGGAATGGCATGGAATGGCATGGAATGGCATGGAATGGCATGGAATGGCATGGAATGGCATGGAATGGCATGGAATGGCATGGAATGGCATGGAATGGCATGGAATGGCATGGAATGGCATGGAATGGCATGGCACCGGCATGGCACGGCATGGCACCGGCATGGCACGGCATGGAATGGCATGGAATGGCATGGAATGGCATGGAATGGCATGGAATGGCATGGAATGGCATGGCACGGCATGGCACCGGCATGGCAAGGCATGGCACCGGCATGGCACGGCATGGCACCGGCATGGCACGGCATGGCACCGGCATGGCACGGCATGGCACCGGCATGGCACCGGCATGGCACCGGCATGGCACCGGCATGGCACCGGCATGGCACGGCATGGCACCGGCATGGCACGGCATGGCACCGGCATGGCACGGCATGGCACCGGCATGGCACGGCATGGCACCGGCATGGCACGGCATGGCACCGGCATGGCACGGCATGGCACCGGCATGGCACGGCATGGCACCGGCATGGCACGGCATGGCACCGGCATGGCACGGCATGGCACCGGCATGGCACGGCATGGCACCGGCATGGCACGGCATGGCACCGGCATGGCACGGCATGGCACCGGCATGGCACGGCATGGCACCGGCATGGCACGGCATGGCACCGGCATGGCACGGCATGGCACCGGCATGGCACGGCATGGCACCGGCATGGCACGGCATGGCACCGGCATGGCACGGCATGGCACGGCATGGCACCGGCATGGCACGGCATGGCACGGCATGGAATGGCATGGAATGGCATGGAATGGCATGGAATGGCATGGAATGGCATGGAATGGCATGGAATGGCATGGAATGGCATGGAATGGCATGGAATGGCATGGAATGGCATGGAATGGCATGGAATGGCATGGAATGGCATGGAATGGCATGGAATGGCATGGAATGGCATGGAATGGCATGGAATGGCATGGAATGGCATGGAATGGCATGGAATGGCATGGAATGGCATGGAATGGCATGGAATGGCATGGAATGGCATGGAATGGCATGGAATGGCATGGAATGGCATGGAATGGCATGGAATGGCATGGAATGGCATGGAATGGCATGGAATGGCATGGAATGGCATGGAATGGCATGGAATGGCATGGAATGGCATGGAATGGCATGGAATGGCATGGAATGGCATGGAATGGCATGGAATGACATGGAATGGCATGGAATGGCATGGCACCGCATGGCACGGCATGGCACGGCATGGCACGGCATGGCACGGCATGGCACCGGCATGGCACGGCGTGGCACCGGCATGGCACGGCATGGCACGGCATGGCACCGGCATGGCACGGCATGGCACCGGCATGGCACGGCATGGCACCGGCATGGCACGGCATGGCACCGGCATGGAACGGCATGGCACCGGCATGGCACGGCATGGCACCGGCATGGCACGGCATGGCACCGGCATGGCACGGCATGGCACGGCATTGAATGGCATGGAATGGCATGGAATGGCATGGAATGGCATGGAATGGCATGGAATGGCATGGAATGACATGGAATGGCATGGAATGGCATGGAATGGCATGGAATGGCATGGAATGGCATGGAACGGCATGGCACGGCATGGCACCGGCATGGCACGGCATGGCACCGGCATGGCACGGCATGGCACCGGCATGGCACGGCATGGCACGGCATGGCACCGGCATGGCACGGCATGGCACCGGCATGGCACGGCATGGCACCGGCATGGCACGGCATGGCACGGCATGGCACCGGCATGGCACGGCATGGCACCGGCATGGCACGGCATGGCACCGGCATGGCACGGCATGGCACCGGCATGGCACGGCATGGCACGGCATTGAATGGCATGGAATGGCATGGAATGGCATGCAATGGCATGGAATGACATGGAATGGCATGGAATGGCATGGAATGGCATGGAATGGCATGGAATGGCATGGCACCGCATGGCACCGCATGGCACGGCATGGCACGGCATGGCACGGCATGGCACGGCATGGCACCGGCATGGCACGGCATGGCACCGGCATGGCACGGCATGGCACCGGCATGGCACGGCATAGCACGGCATGGCACCGGCATGGCACGGCATGGCACCGGCATGGCACGGCATGGCACCGGCATGGCACGGCATGGCACGGCATGGCACGGCATGGCACGGCATGGCACCGGCATGGCACGTCATGGCACGGCATGGCACCGGCATGGCACGGCATGGCACGGCATGGCACCGGCATGGCACCGGCATGGCACGGCATGGCACCGGCATGGCACGGCATGGCACCGGCATGGCACGGCATGGCACCGGCATGGCACGGCATGGCACCGGCATGGCACGGCATGGCACCGGCATGGCACGGCATGGCACCGGCATGGCACGGCATGGCACCGGCATGGCACGGCATGGCACCGGCATGGCACGGCATGGCACCGGCATGGCACGGCATGGCACCGGCATGGCACGGCCTGGCACCGGCATGGCACGGCCTGGCACCGGCATGGCACGGCATGGAATGGCATGGAATGGCATGGAATGGCATGGAATGGCATGGAATGGCATGGAATGGCATGGAATGGCATGGAATGGCATGGAATGGCATGGAATGGCATGGAATGGCATGGCACCGGCATGGCACGGCATGGCACCGGCATGGAATGGCATGGAATGGCATGGAATGGCATGGAATGGCATGGAATGGCATGGAATGGCATGGAACGGCATGGAATGGCATGGAACGGCATGGAATGGCATGGCACGGCATGGCACCGGCATGGCACGGCATTGAATGGCATGGAATGGCATGGAATGGCATGGAATGGCATGGAATGGCATGGAATGGCATGGCACCGCATGGCACCGCATGGAATGGCATGGCACCGCATGGAATGGCATGGAATGGCATGGAATGGCATGGAATGGCATGGAATGGCATGGCACCGCATGGAATGGCATGGCACCGCATGGAATGGCATGGCACCGCATGGCACGGCATGGAATGGCATGGCACCGCATGGAATGGCATGGCACCGCATGGCACGGCATGGAATGGCATGGCACCGGCATGGCACGGCATGGCACCGCATGGCACCGGCATGGCACGGCATGGCACCGCATGGCACGGCATGGAATGGCATGGCACCGGCATGGCACCGGCATGGCATGGCATGGCACGGCATGGCACCGGCATGGCACGGCATGGCACCGGCATGGCACGGCATGGCACCGCATTGAGTGGCATGGAATGGCATGGACTGGGATGGACTGGCATGGAATGGCATGGAATGGCATGGAATGGCATGGAATGGCATGGAATGGCATGGAATGGCATGGAATGGCATGGAATGGCATGGAATGGCATGGAATGGCATGGAATGGCATGGAATGGCATGGAATGGCATGGAATGGCATGGAATGGCATGGAATGGCATGGAATGGCATGGAATGGCATGGAATGGCATGGAATGGCATGGAATGGCATGGAATGGCATGGCACCGCATGGCACGGCATGGCACGGCATGGCACGGCATGGCACCGGCATGGCACGGCATGGCACCGGCATGGCACGGCATGGCACGGCATGGCACCGGCATGGCACGGCATGGCACCGGCATGGCACGGCATGGCACCGGCATGGCACGGCATGGCACGGCATGGCACGGCATGGCACCGGCATGGCACGGCATGGCACGGCATGGAATGGCATGGAATGGCATGGAATGGCATGGAATGGCATGGAATGGCATGGAATGGCATGGAATGGCATGGAATGGCATGGAATGGCATGGAATGGCATGGAATGGCATGGAATGGCATGGAATGGCATGGAATGGCATGGAATGGCATGGAATGGCATGGCACCGCATGGCACGGCATGGCACGGCATGGCACGGCATGGCACCGGCATGGCACGGCATGGCACCGGCATGGCACGGCATGGCACGGCATGGCACCGGCATGGCACGGCATGGCACCGGCATGGCACGGCATGGCACCGGCATGGCACGGCATGGCACGGCATGGCACGGCATGGCACCGGCATGGCACGGCATGGCACGGCATGGAATGGCATGGAATGGCATGGAATGGCATGGAATGGCATGGAATGGCATGGAATGGCATGGAATGGCATGGAATGGCATGGCACCGGCATGGCACGGCATGGCACCGGCATGGCACGGCATGGCACCGGCATGGCACGGCATGGCACCGGCATGGCACGGCATGGCACCGGCATGGCACGGCATGGCACCGGCATGGCACGGCATGGCACCGGCATGGCACGGCATGGCACCGGCATGGCACGGCATGGCACCGGCATGGCACGGCATGGCACCGGCATGGCACGGCATGGCACCGGCATGGCACGGCATGGCACCGGCATGGCACGGCCTGGCACCGGCATGGCACGGCATGGCACCGGCATGGCACGGCATGGAATGGCATGGAATGGCATGGAATGGCATGGAATGGCATGGAATGGCATGGAATGGCATGGCACGGCATGGCACCGGCATGGCAAGGCATGGCACCGGCATGGCACGGCATGGCACCGGCATGGCACGGCATGGCACCGGCATGGCACGGCATGGCACCGGCATGGCACGGCATGGCACCGGCATGGCACGGCATGGCACCGGCATGGCACGGCATGGCACGGCATGGCACCGGCATGGCACGGCATGGCACGGCATGGAATGGCATGGAATGGCATGGAATGGCATGGAATGGCATGGAATGGCATGGAATGGCATGGAATGGCATGGAATGGCATGGAATGGCATGGAATGGCATGGAATGGCATGGAATGGCATGGAATGGCATGGAATGGCATGGAATGGCATGGAATGGCATGGAATGGCATGGAATGGCATGGAATGGCATGGAATGGCATGGAATGGCATGGAATGGCATGGAATGGCATGGAATGGCATGGAATGGCATGGAATGGCATGGAATGGCATGGAATGGCATGGAATGGCATGGAATGGCATGGAATGGCATGGAATGGCATGGAATGGCATGGAATGGCATGGAATGGCATGGAATGGCATGGAATGGCATGGAATGGCATGGAATGGCATGGAATGGCATGGAATGGCATGGAATGGCATGGAATGGCATGGAATGACATGGAATGGCATGGAATGGCATGGCACCGCATGGCACGGCATGGCACGGCATGGCACGGCATGGCACGGCATGGCACCGGCATGGCACGGCGTGGCACCGGCATGGCACGGCATGGCACGGCATGGCACCGGCATGGCACGGCATGGCACCGGCATGGCACGGCATGGCACCGGCATGGCACGGCATGGCACCGGCATGGAACGGCATGGCACCGGCATGGCACGGCATGGCACCGGCATGGCACGGCATGGCACCGGCATGGCACGGCATGGCACGGCATTGAATGGCATGGAATGGCATGGAATGGCATGGAATGGCATGGAATGGCATGGAATGGCATGGAATGACATGGAATGGCATGGAATGGCATGGAATGGCATGGAATGGCATGGAATGGCATGGAACGGCATGGCACGGCATGGCACCGGCATGGCACGGCATGGCACCGGCATGGCACGGCATGGCACCGGCATGGCACGGCATGGCACGGCATGGCACCGGCATGGCACGGCATGGCACCGGCATGGCACGGCATGGCACCGGCATGGCACGGCATGGCACGGCATGGCACCGGCATGGCACGGCATGGCACCGGCATGGCACGGCATGGCACCGGCATGGCACGGCATGGCACCGGCATGGCACGGCATGGCACGGCATTGAATGGCATGGAATGGCATGGAATGGCATGCAATGGCATGGAATGACATGGAATGGCATGGAATGGCATGGAATGGCATGGAATGGCATGGAATGGCATGGCACCGCATGGCACCGCATGGCACGGCATGGCACGGCATGGCACGGCATGGCACGGCATGGCACCGGCATGGCACGGCATGGCACCGGCATGGCACGGCATGGCACCGGCATGGCACGGCATAGCACGGCATGGCACCGGCATGGCACGGCATGGCACCGGCATGGCACGGCATGGCACCGGCATGGCACGGCATGGCACGGCATGGCACGGCATGGCACGGCATGGCACGGCATGGCACCGGCATGGCACGTCATGGCACGGCATGGCACCGGCATGGCACGGCATGGCACGGCATGGCACCGGCATGGCACCGGCATGGCACGGCATGGCACCGGCATGGCACGGCATGGCACGGCATTGAATGGCATGGAATGGCATGGAATGGCATGGAATGGCATGGAATGGCATGGAATGGCATGGAATGGCATGGAATGGCATGGAATGGCATGGAATGGCATGGAATGGCATGGAATGGCATGGAATGGCATGGAATGGCATGGAATGGCATGGAATGGCATGGAATGGCATGGAATGGCATGGAATGGCATGGAATGGCATGGAATGGCATGGAATGGCATGGAATGGCATGGAATGGCATGGAATGGCATGGAATGGCATGGAATGGCATGGAATGGCATGGAATGGCATGGAATGGCATGGAATGGCATGGAATGGCATGGAATGGCATGGAATGGCATGGAATGGCATGGAATGGCATGGAATGGCATGGAATGGCATGGAATGGCATGGAATGGCATGGAATGGCATGGAATGGCATGGAATGGCATGGAATGGCATGGAATGGCATGGAATGGCATGGAATGGCATGGAATGGCATGGAATGGCATGGAATGGCATGGAATGGCATGGAATGGCATGGAATGGCATGGAATGGCATGGAATGGCATGGAATGGCATGGAATGGCATGGAATGGCATGGAATGGCATGGAATGGCATGGAATGGCATGGCACCGCATGGCACGGCATGGCATGGCACGGCATGGCATGGCACGGCATGGCACGGCATGGCACCGGCATGGCACGGCATGGCACCGGCATGGCACGGCATGGCACCGGCATGGCACGGCATGGCACCGGCATGGCACGGCATGGCACCGGCATGGCACGGCATGGCACCGGCATGGCACGGCATGGCACCGGCATGGCACGGCATGGCACCGGCATGGCACGGCATGGCACCGGCATGGCACGGCATGGCACCGGCATGGCACGGCATGGCACCGGCATGGCACGGCATGGCACCGGCATGGCACGGCATGGCACCGGCATGGCACGGCATGGCACCGGCATGGCACGGCATGGCACCGGCATGGCACGGCATGGCACCGGCATGGCACGGCCTGGCACCGGCATGGCACGGCCTGGCACCGGCATGGCACGGCCTGGCACCGGCATGGCACGGCATGGAATGGCATGGAATGGCATGGAATGGCATGGAATGGCATGGAATGGCATGGAATGGCATGGAATGGCATGGAATGGCATGGAATGGCATGGAATGGCATGGAATGGCATGGAATGGCATGGAATGGCATGGAATGGCATGGAATGGCATGGAATGGCATGGAATGGCATGGAATGGCATGGAATGGCATGGAATGGCATGGAATGGCATGGAATGGCATGGAATGGCATGGAATGGCATGGAATGGCATGGAATGGCATGGAATGGCATGGAATGGCATGGAATGGCATGGAATGGCATGGAATGGCATGGAATGGCATGGAATGGCATGGAATGGCATGGAATGGCATGGAATGGCATGGAATGGCATGGAATGGCATGGAATGGCATGGAATGGCATGGAATGGCATGGAATGGCATGGAATGGCATGGAATGGCATGGAATGGCATGGAATGGCATGGAATGGCATGGAATGGCATGGAATGGCATGGAATGGCATGGAATGGCATGGCACCGGCATGGCACGGCATGGCACCGGCATGGCACGGCATGGAATGGCATGGAATGGCATGGAATGGCATGGAATGGCATGGAATGGCATGGAATGGCATGGCACGGCATGGCACCGGCATGGCAAGGCATGGCACCGGCATGGCACGGCATGGCACCGGCATGGCACGGCATGGCACCGGCATGGCACGGCATGGCACCGGCATGGCACCGGCATGGCACCGGCATGGCACCGGCATGGCACCGGCATGGCACGGCATGGCACCGGCATGGCACGGCATGGCACCGGCATGGCACGGCATGGCACCGGCATGGCACGGCATGGCACCGGCATGGCACGGCATGGCACCGGCATGGCACGGCATGGCACCGGCATGGCACGGCATGGCACCGGCATGGCACGGCATGGCACCGGCATGGCACGGCATGGCACCGGCATGGCACGGCATGGCACCGGCATGGCACGGCATGGCACCGGCATGGCACGGCATGGCACCGGCATGGCACGGCATGGCACCGGCATGGCACGGCATGGCACCGGCATGGCACGGCATGGCACCGGCATGGCACGGCATGGCACCGGCATGGCACGGCATGGCACCGGCATGGCACGGCATGGCACGGCATGGCACGGCATGGCACGGCATGGAATGGCATGGAATGGCATGGAATGGCATGGAATGGCATGGAATGGCATGGAATGGCATGGAATGGCATGGAATGGCATGGAATGGCATGGAATGGCATGGAATGGCATGGAATGGCATGGAATGGCATGGAATGGCATGGAATGGCATGGAATGGCATGGAATGGCATGGAATGGCATGGAATGGCATGGAATGGCATGGAATGGCATGGAATGGCATGGAATGGCATGGAATGGCATGGAATGGCATGGAATGGCATGGAATGGCATGGAATGGCATGGAATGGCATGGAATGGCATGGAATGGCATGGAATGGCATGGAATGGCATGGAATGGCATGGAATGGCATGGAATGGCATGGAATGGCATGGAATGGCATGGAATGGCATGGAATGGCATGGAATGGCATGGAATGGCATGGAATGGCATGGAATGGCATGGAATGGCATGGAATGGCATGGAATGACATGGAATGGCATGGAATGGCATGGCACCGCATGGCACGGCATGGCACGGCATGGCACGGCATGGCACGGCATGGCACCGGCATGGCACGGCGTGGCACCGGCATGGCACGGCATGGCACGGCATGGCACCGGCATGGCACGGCATGGCACCGGCATGGCACGGCATGGCACCGGCATGGCACGGCATGGCACCGGCATGGAACGGCATGGCACCGGCATGGCACGGCATGGCACCGGCATGGCACGGCATGGCACCGGCATGGCACGGCATGGCACGGCATTGAATGGCATGGAATGGCATGGAATGGCATGGAATGGCATGGAATGGCATGGAATGGCATGGAATGACATGGAATGGCATGGAATGGCATGGAATGGCATGGAATGGCATGGAATGGCATGGAACGGCATGGCACGGCATGGCACCGGCATGGCACGGCATGGCACCGGCATGGCACGGCATGGCACCGGCATGGCACGGCATGGCACGGCATGGCACCGGCATGGCACGGCATGGCACCGGCATGGCACGGCATGGCACCGGCATGGCACGGCATGGCACGGCATGGCACCGGCATGGCACGGCATGGCACCGGCATGGCACGGCATGGCACCGGCATGGCACGGCATGGCACCGGCATGGCACGGCATGGCACGGCATTGAATGGCATGGAATGGCATGGAATGGCATGCAATGGCATGGAATGACATGGAATGGCATGGAATGGCATGGAATGGCATGGAATAATGGCATGCAATGGCATGGAATGACATGGAATGGCATGGAATGGCATGGAATGGCATGGAATGGCATGGAATGGCATGGCACCGCATGGCACCGCATGGCACGGCATGGCACGGCATGGCACGGCATGGCACGGCATGGCACCGGCATGGCACGGCATGGCACCGGCATGGCACGGCATGGCACCGGCATGGCACGGCATAGCACGGCATGGCACCGGCATGGCACGGCATGGCACCGGCATGGCACGGCATGGCACCGGCATGGCACGGCATGGCACGGCATGGCACGGCATGGCACGGCATGGCACCGGCATGGCACGTCATGGCACGGCATGGCACCGGCATGGCACGGCATGGCACGGCATGGCACCGGCATGGCACCGGCATGGCACGGCATGGCACCGGCATGGCACGGCATGGCACGGCATTGAATGGCATGGAATGGCATGGAATGGCATGGAATGGCATGGAATGGCATGGAATGGCATGGAATGGCATGGAATGGCATGGAATGGCATGGAATGGCATGGAATGGCATGGAATGGCATGGAATGGCATGGAATGGCATGGAATGGCATGGAATGGCATGGAATGGCATGGAATGGCATGGAATGGCATGGAATGGCATGGAATGGCATGGAATGGCATGGAATGGCATGGAATGGCATGGAATGGCATGGAATGGCATGGAATGGCATGGAATGGCATGGAATGGCATGGAATGGCATGGAATGGCATGGAATGGCATGGAATGGCATGGCACCGCATGGCACGGCATGGCACCGGCATGGCACGGCATGGCACCGGCATGGCACGGCATGGTACCGGCATGGCACGGCATGGTACCGGCATGGCACGGCATGGCACCGGCATGGCACGGCATGGCACCGGCATGGCACGGCATGGAATGGCATGGCACGGCATGGAATGGCATGGAATGGCATGGAATGGCATGGAATGGCATGGAATGGCATGGAATGGCATGGAATGGCATGGAATGGCATGGAATGGCATGGAATGGCATGGAATGCCATGGAATGCCATGGAATGGCATGGAATGGCATGGAATGGCATGGCACCGGCATGGCACGGCATGGCACCGGCATGGAATGGCATGGAATGGCATGGAATGGCATGGAATGGCATGGAATGGCATGGAATGGCATGGAACGGCATGGAATGGCATGGAACGGCATGGAATGGCATGGCACCGCATGGCACGGCATGGCACCGCATGGCACGGCATGGCACCGGCATGGCACGGCATGGCACCGGCATGGCACGGCATGGCACCGGCATGGCACGGCATGGCACCGGCATGGCACGGCATGGCACCGGCATGGCACGGCATGGCACCGGCATGGCACGGCATGGCACCGGCATGGCACGGCATGGCACCGGCATGGCACGGCATGGCACCGGCATGGCACGGCATGGCACCGGCATGGCACGGCATGGCACCGGCATGGCACGGCATGGCACCGGCATGGCACGGCCTGGCACCGGCATGGCACGGCCTGGCACCGGCATGGCACGGCATGGAATGGCATGGAATGGCATGGAATGGCATGGAATGGCATGGAATGGCATGGAATGGCATGGAATGGCATGGAATGGCATGGAATGGCATGGAATGGCATGGAATGGCATGGCACCGGCATGGCACGGCATGGCACCGGCATGGAATGGCATGGAATGGCATGGAATGGCATGGAATGGCATGGAATGGCATGGAATGGCATGGAACGGCATGGAATGGCATGGAACGGCATGGAATGGCATGGCACGGCATGGCACCGGCATGGCACGGCATTGAATGGCATGGAATGGCATGGAATGGCATGGAATGGCATGGAATGGCATGGAATGGCATGGCACCGCATGGCACCGCATGGAATGGCATGGCACCGCATGGAATGGCATGGAATGGCATGGAATGGCATGGAATGGCATGGAATGGCATGGCACCGCATGGAATGGCATGGCACCGCATGGAATGGCATGGCACCGCATGGCACGGCATGGAATGGCATGGCACCGCATGGAATGGCATGGCACCGCATGGCACGGCATGGAATGGCATGGCACCGGCATGGCACGGCATGGCACCGCATGGCACCGGCATGGCACGGCATGGCACCGCATGGCACGGCATGGAATGGCATGGCACCGGCATGGCACCGGCATGGCATGGCATGGCACGGCATGGCACCGGCATGGCACGGCATGGCACCGGCATGGCACGGCATGGCACCGCATTGAGTGGCATGGAATGGCATGGACTGGGATGGACTGGCATGGAATGGCATGGAATGGCATGGAATGGCATGGAATGGCATGGAATGGCATGGAATGGCATGGAATGGCATGGAATGGCATGGAATGGCATGGAATGGCATGGAATGGCATGGAATGGCATGGAATGGCATGGAATGGCATGGAATGGCATGGAATGGCATGGAATGGCATGGAATGGCATGGAATGGCATGGAATGGCATGGAATGGCATGGAATGGCATGGAATGGCATGGAATGGCATGGAATGGCATGGAATGGCATGGAATGGCATGGCACCGCATGGCACGGCATGGCACGGCATGGCACGGCATGGCACCGGCATGGCACGGCATGGCACCGGCATGGCACGGCATGGCACGGCATGGCACCGGCATGGCACGGCATGGCACCGGCATGGCACGGCATGGCACCGGCATGGCACGGCATGGCACGGCATGGCACGGCATGGCACCGGCATGGCACGGCATGGCACGGCATGGAATGGCATGGAATGGCATGGAATGGCATGGAATGGCATGGAATGGCATGGAATGGCATGGAATGGCATGGAATGGCATGGAATGGCATGGAATGGCATGGAATGGCATGGAATGGCATGGAATGGCATGGAATGGCATGGAATGGCATGGAATGGCATGGCACCGCATGGCACGGCATGGCACGGCATGGCACGGCATGGCACCGGCATGGCACGGCATGGCACCGGCATGGCACGGCATGGCAGGCATGGCACCGGCATGGCACGGCATGGCACGGCATGGCACGGCATGGCACCGGCATGGCACGGCATGGCACGGCATGGAATGGCATGGAATGGCATGGAATGGCATGGAATGGCATGGAATGGCATGGAATGGCATGGAATGGCATGGAATGGCATGGCACCGGCATGGCACGGCATGGCACCGGCATGGCACGGCATGGCACCGGCATGGCACGGCATGGCACCGGCATGGCACGGCATGGCACCGGCATGGCACGGCATGGCACCGGCATGGCACGGCATGGCACCGGCATGGCACGGCATGGCACCGGCATGGCACGGCATGGCACCGGCATGGCACGGCATGGCACCGGCATGGCACGGCATGGCACCGGCATGGCACGGCATGGCACCGGCATGGCACGGCCTGGCACCGGCATGGCACGGCATGGAATGGCATGGAATGGCATGGAATGGCATGGAATGGCATGGAATGGCATGGAATGGCATGGAATGGCATGGAATGGCATGGAATGGCATGGAATGGCATGGAATGGCATGGAATGGCATGGAATGGCATGGAATGGCATGGAATGGCATGGAATGGCATGGAATGGCATGGAATGGCATGGAATGGCATGGAATGGCATGGAATGGCATGGAATGGCATGGAATGGCATGGAATGGCATGGAATGGCATGGAATGGCATGGAATGGCATGGAATGGCATGGAATGGCATGGAATGGCATGGAATGGCATGGAATGGCATGGAATGGCATGGAATGGCATGGAATGGCATGGAATGGCATGGAATGGCATGGAATGGCATGGAATGGCATGGAATGGCATGGAATGGCATGGAATGGCATGGAATGGCATGGAATGGCATGGAATGGCATGGAATGGCATGGAATGGCATGGAATGGCATGGAATGGCATGGCACCGCATGGCACGGCATGGCACGGCATGGCACGGCATGGCACCGGCATGGCACGGCATGGCACCGGCATGGCACGGCATGGCACCGGCATGGCACGGCATGGCACCGGCATGGCACGGCATGGCACCGGCATGGCACGGCATGGCACCGGCATGGCACGGCATGGCACCGGCATGGCACGGCATGGCACCGGCATGGCACGGCATGGCACCGGCATGGCACGGCATGGCACCGGCATGGCACGGCATGGCACCGGCATGGCACGGCATGGCACCGGCATGGCACGGCATGGCACCGGCATGGCACGGCATGGCACCGGCATGGCACGGCATGGCACCGGCATGGCACGGCATGGCACCGGCATGGCACGGCCTGGCACCGGCATGGCACGGCCTGGCACCGGCATGGCACGGCATGGAATGGCATGGAATGGCATGGAATGGCATGGAATGGCATGGAATGGCATGGAATGGCATGGAATGGCATGGAATGGCATGGAATGGCATGGAATGGCATGGAATGGCATGGAATGGCATGGAATGGCATGGAATGGCATGGAATGGCATGGAATGGCATGGAATGGCATGGAATGGCATGGAATGGCATGGAATGGCATGGAATGGCATGGAATGGCATGGAATGGCATGGAATGGCATGGAATGGCATGGAATGGCATGGAATGGCATGGAATGGCATGGAATGGCATGGAATGGCATGGAATGGCATGGAATGGCATGGAATGGCATGGAATGGCATGGAATGGCATGGAATGGCATGGAATGGCATGGAATGGCATGGAATGGCATGGAATGGCATGGAATGGCATGGAATGGCATGGAATGGCATGGAATGGCATGGAATGGCATGGAATGGCATGGAATGGCATGGAATGGCATGGAATGGCATGGAATGGCATGGAATGGCATGGAATGGCATGGAATGGCATGGAATGGCATGGCACCGCATGGCACGGCATGGCACGGCATGGCACGGCATGGCACCGGCATGGCACGGCATGGCACCGGCATGGCACGGCATGGCACCGGCATGGCACGGCATGGCACCGGCATGGCACGGCATGGCACCGGCATGGCACGGCATGGCACCGGCATGGCACGGCATGGCACCGGCATGGCACGGCATGGCACCGGCATGGCACGGCATGGCACCGGCATGGCACGGCATGGCACCGGCATGGCACGGCATGGCACCGGCATGGCACGGCATGGCACCGGCATGGCACGGCATGGCACCGGCATGGCACGGCATGGCACCGGCATGGCACGGCCTGGCACCGGCATGGCACGGCCTGGCACCGGCATGGCACGGCATGGAATGGCATGGAATGGCATGGAATGGCATGGAATGGCATGGAATGGCATGGAATGGCATGGAATGGCATGGAATGGCATGGAATGGCATGGAATGGCATGGAATGGCATGGAATGGCATGGAATGGCATGGAATGGCATGGAATGGCATGGAATGGCATGGAATGGCATGGAATGGCATGGAATGGCATGGAATGGCATGGAATGGCATGGAATGGCATGGAATGGCATGGAATGGCATGGAATGGCATGGAATGGCATGGAATGGCATGGCACCGCATGGCACGGCATGGCACGGCATGGCACGGCATGGCACCGGCATGGCACGGCATGGCACCGGCATGGCACGGCATGGCACCGGCATGGCACGGCATGGCACCGGCATGGCACGGCATGGCACCGGCATGGCACGGCATGGCACCGGCATGGCACGGCATGGCACCGGCATGGCACGGCATGGCACCGGCATGGCACGGCATGGCACCGGCATGGCACGGCATGGCACCGGCATGGCACGGCATGGCACCGGCATGTCACGGCATGTCACGGCATGGCACGGCATTGAATGGCATGGAATGGCACGGCATGGCACGGCATGGCACGGCATGGCACGGCATGGCACGGCATGGCACCGCATTGAGTGGCATGGAATGGCATGGAATGGCATGGAATGGCATGGACTGGCATGGACTGGCATGGAATGGCATGGAATGGCATGGAATGGCATGGAATGGCATGGAATGGCATGGAATGGCATGGAATGGCATGGAATGGCATGGAATGGCATGGAATGGCATGGAATGGCATGGAATGGCATGGAATGGCATGGAATGGCATGGAATGGCATGGAATGGCATGGAATGGCATGGAATGGCATGGAATGGCATGGAATGGCATGGAATGGCATGGAATGGCATGGAATGGCATGGAATGGCATGGAATGGCATGGAATGGCATGGAATGGCATGGAATGGCATGGAATGGCATGGAATGGCATGGAATGGCATGGAATGGCATGGAATGGCATGGAATGGCATGGAATGGCATGGAATGGCATGGAATGGCATGGAATGGCATGGAATGGCATGGAATGGCATGGAATGGCATGGAATGGCATGGAATGGCATGGAATGGCATGGAATGGCATGGAATGGCATGGAATGGCATGGAATGGCATGGAATGGCATCGAATGGCATGGAATGGCATGGAATGGCATGGAATGGCATGGAATGGCATGGAATGGCATGGAATGGCATGGAATGGCATGGAATGGCATGGAATGGCATGGAATGGCATGGAATGGCATGGAATGGCATGGCACGGCATGGCACGGCATGGCACCGGCATGGCACGGCATGGCACCGGCATGGCACGGCATGGCACCGGCATGGCACGGAATGGCACGGCATGGCACCGGCATGGCACGGCATGGCACGGCATTGAATGGCATGGAATGGCATTGAATGGCACGGAATGGCACGGCATGGCACGGCATGGCACGGCATGGCACGGCATGGCACGGCATGGCACGGCATGGCACCGCATTGAGTGGCATGGAATGGCATGGAATGGCATGGACTGGCATGGACTGGCATGGAATGGCATGGAATGGCATGGCCCGGCATGGCACGGCATGGCACGGCATGGCACCGGCATGGCACGGCATGGCACCGGCATGGCACGGCATGGCACCGGCATGGCATGGCATGGCACCGGCATGGCACGGCATGGCACCGGCATGGCACGGCATGGCACCGGCATGGCACGGCATTGAATGGCATGGAATGGCATGGAATGGCATGGAATGGCATGGAATGGCATGGAATGGCATGGAATGGCATGGAATGGCATGGCACCGCATGGCACCGCATGGAATGGCATGGCACCGCATGGAATGGCATGGAATGGCATGGAATGGCATGGAATGGCATGGAATGGCATGGCACCGCATGGAATGGCATGGCACCGCATGGAATGGCATGGCACCGCATGGCACGGCATGGAATGGCATGGCACCGCATGGAATGGCATGGCACCGCATGGCACGGCATGGAATGGCATGGCACCGGCATGGCACGGCATGGCACCGCATGGCACCGGCATGGCACGGCATGGCACCGCATGGCACGGCATGGAATGGCATGGCACCGGCATGGCACCGGCATGGCATGGCATGGCACGGCATGGCACCGGCATGGCACGGCATGGCACCGGCATGGCACGGCATGGCACCGCATTGAGTGGCATGGAATGGCATGGAATGGCATGGACTGGGATGGACTGGCATGGAATGGCATGGAATGGCATGGAATGGCATGGAATGGCATGGAATGGCATGGAATGGCATGGAATGGCATGGAATGGCATGGAATGGCATGGAATGGCATGGAATGGCATGGAATGGCATGGAATGGCATGGAATGGCATGGAATGGCATGGAATGGCATGGAATGGCATGGAATGGCATGGAATGGCATGGAATGGCATGGAATGGCATGGAATGGCATGGAATGGCATGGAATGGCATGGAATGGCATGGAATGGCATGGAATGGCATGGAATGGCATGGCACCGCATGGCACGGCATGGCACGGCATGGCACGGCATGGCACCGGCATGGCACGGCATGGCACCGGCATGGCACGGCATGGCACGGCATGGCACGGCATGGCACCGGCATGGCACGGCATGGCACCGGCATGGCACGGCATGGCACGGCATGGCACGGCATGGCACCGGCATGGCACGGCATGGCACGGCATGGAATGGCATGGAATGGCATGGAATGGCATGGAATGGCATGGAATGGCATGGAATGGCATGGAATGGCATGGAATGGCATGGAATGGCATGGAATGGCATGGAATGGCATGGAATGGCATGGAATGGCATGGAATGGCATGGAATGGCATGGAATGGCATGGAATGGCATGGCACCGCATGGCACGGCATGGCACGGCATGGCACGGCATGGCACCGGCATGGCACGGCATGGCACCGGCATGGCACGGCATGGCACGGCATGGCACCGGCATGGCACGGCATGGCACCGGCATGGCACGGCATGGCACCGGCATGGCACGGCATGGCACGGCATGGCACGGCATGGCACGGCATGGCACCGGCATGGCACGGCATGGCACGGCATGGAATGGCATGGAATGGCATGGAATGGCATGGAATGGCATGGAATGGCATGGAATGGCATGGAATGGCATGGCACCGGCATGGCACGGCATGGCACCGGCATGGCACGGCATGGCACCGGCATGGCACGGCATGGCACCGGCATGGCACGGCATGGCACCGGCATGGCACGGCATGGCACCGGCATGGCACGGCATGGCACCGGCATGGCACGGCATGGCACCGGCATGGCACGGCATGGCACCGGCATGGCACGGCATGGCACCGGCATGGCACGGCATGGCACCGGCATGGCACGGCCTGGCACCGGCATGGCACGGCATGGAATGGCATGGAATGGCATGGAATGGCATGGAATGGCATGGAATGGCATGGAATGGCATGGAATGGCATGGAATGGCATGGAATGGCATGGAATGGCATGGAATGGCATGGAATGGCATGGAATGGCATGGAATGGCATGGAATGGCATGGAATGGCATGGAATGGCATGGAATGGCATGGAATGGCATGGAATGGCATGGAATGGCATGGAATGGCATGGAATGGCATGGAATGGCATGGAATGGCATGGAATGGCATGGAATGGCATGGAATGGCATGGAATGGCATGGAATGGCATGGAATGGCATGGAATGGCATGGAATGGCATGGAATGGCATGGAATGGCATGGAATGGCATGGAATGGCATGGAATGGCATGGAATGGCATGGCACCGCATGGCACGGCATGGCACGGCATGGCACGGCATGGCACCGGCATGGCACGGCATGGCACCGGCATGGCACGGCATGGCACCGGCATGGCACGGCATGGCACCGGCATGGCACGGCATGGCACCGGCATGGCACGGCATGGCACCGGCATGGCACGGCATGGCACCGGCATGGCACGGCATGGCACCGGCATGGCACGGCATGGCACCGGCATGGCACGGCATGGCACCGGCATGGCACGGCATGGCACCGGCATGGCACGGCATGGCACCGGCATGGCACGGCATGGCACCGGCATGGCACGGCATGGCACCGGCATGGCACGGCATGGCACCGGCATGGCACGGCCTGGCACCGGCATGGCACGGCCTGGCACCGGCATGGCACGGCATGGAATGGCATGGAATGGCATGGAATGGCATGGAATGGCATGGAATGGCATGGAATGGCATGGAATGGCATGGAATGGCATGGAATGGCATGGAATGGCATGGAATGGCATGGAATGGCATGGAATGGCATGGAATGGCATGGAATGGCATGGAATGGCATGGAATGGCATGGAATGGCATGGAATGGCATGGAATGGCATGGAATGGCATGGAATGGCATGGAATGGCATGGAATGGCATGGAATGGCATGGAATGGCATGGAACGGCATGGAATGGCATGGAATGGCATGGAATGGCATGGAATGGCATGGAATGGCATGGAATGGCATGGAATGGCATGGAATGGCATGGAATGGCATGGAATGGCATGGAATGGCATGGAATGGCATGGAATGGCATGGCACGGCATGGCACGGCATGGCACCGGCATGGCACGGCATGGCACCGGCATGGCACGGCATGGCACCGGCATGGCACGGAATGGCACGGCATGGCACCGGCATGTCACGGCATGTCACGGCATGGCACGGCATTGAATGGCATGGAATGGCACGGCATGGCACGGCATGGCACGGCATGGCACGGCATGGCACGGCATGGCACCGCATTGAGTGGCATGGAATGGCATGGAATGGCATGGAATGGCATGGACTGGCATGGACTGGCATGGAATGGCATGGAATGGCATGGAATGGCATGGAATGGCATGGAATGGCATGGAATGGCATGGACTGGCATGGACTGGCATGGAATGGCATGGAATGGCATGGAATGGCATGGAATGGCATGGAATGGCATGGAATGGCATGGAATGGCATGGAATGGCATGGAATGGCATGGAATGGCATGGAATGGCATGGAATGGCATGGAATGGCATGGAATGGCATGGAATGGCATGGAATGGCATGGAATGGCATGGAATGGCATGGAATGGCATGGAATGGCATGGAATGGCATGGAATGGCATGGAATGGCATGGAATGGCATGGAATGGCATGGAATGGCATGGAATGGCATGGAATGGCATGGAATGGCATGGAATGGCATGGAATGGCATGGAATGGCATGGAATGGCATGGAATGGCATGGAATGGCATGGAATGGCATGGAATGGCATGGAATGGCATGGAATGGCATGGAATGGCATGGAATGGCATGGAATGGCATGGAATGGCATCGAATGGCATGGAATGGCATGGAATGGCATGGAATGGCATGGAATGGCATGGAATGGCATGGAATGGCATGGAATGGCATGGAATGGCATGGAATGGCATGGAATGGCATGGAATGGCATGGAATGGCATGGAATGGCATGGAATGGCATGGCACGGCATGGCACGGCATGGCACCGGCATGGCACGGCATGGCACCGGCATGGCACGGCATGGCACCGGCATGGCACGGAATGGCACGGCATGGCACCGGCATGGCACGGCATGGCACGGCATTGAATGGCATGGAATGGCATTGAATGGCACGGAATGGCACGGCATGGCACGGCATGGCACGGCATGGCACGGCATGGCACGGCATGGCACCGCATTGAGTGGCATGGAATGGCATGGAATGGCATGGACTGGCATGGACTGGCATGGAATGGCATGGAATGGCATGGCCCGGCATGGCACGGCATGGCACGGCATGGCACCGGCATGGCACGGCATGGCACCGGCATGGCACGGCATGGCACCGGCATGGCATGGCATGGCACCGGCATGGCACGGCATGGCACCGGCATGGCACGGCATGGCACCGGCATGGCACGGCATTGAATGGCATGGAATGGCATGGAATGGCATGGAATGGCATGGAATGGCATGGCATGGAATGGCATGGCACCGCATGGCACCGCATGGAATGGCATGGCACCGCATGGAATGGCATGGAATGGCATGGAATGGCATGGAATGGCATGGAATGGCATGGAATGGCATGGCACCGCATGGAATGGCATGGCACCGCATGGAATGGCATGGCACCGCATGGCACGGCATGGAATGGCATGGCACCGCATGGAATGGCATGGCACCGCATGGCACGGCATGGAATGGCATGGCACCGGCATGGCACGGCATGGCACCGCATGGCACCGGCATGGCACGGCATGGCACCGCATGGCACGGCATGGAATGGCATGGCACCGGCATGGCACCGGCATGGCATGGCATGGCACGGCATGGCACCGGCATGGCACGGCATGGCACCGGCATGGCACGGCATGGCACCGCATTGAGTGGCATGGAATGGCATGGAATGGCATGGACTGGGATGGACTGGCATGGAATGGCATGGAATGGCATGGAATGGCATGGAATGGCATGGAATGGCATGGAATGGCATGGAATGGCATGGAATGGCATGGAATGGCATGGAATGGCATGGAATGGCATGGAATGGCATGGAATGGCATGGAATGGCATGGAATGGCATGGAATGGCATGGAATGGCATGGAATGGCATGGAATGGCATGGCACCGCATGGCACGGCATGGCACGGCATGGCACGGCATGGCACCGGCATGGCACGGCATGGCACCGGCATGGCACGGCATGGCACGGCATGGCACCGGCATGGCACGGCATGGCACCGGCATGGCACGGCATGGCACCGGCATGGCACGGCATGGCACGGCATGGCACGGCATGGCACCGGCATGGCACGGCATGGCACGGCATGGAATGGCATGGAATGGCATGGAATGGCATGGAATGGCATGGAATGGCATGGAATGGCATGGAATGGCATGGAATGGCATGGAATGGCATGGAATGGCATGGAATGGCATGGAATGGCATGGAATGGCATGGAATGGCATGGAATGGCATGGAATGGCATGGAATGGCATGGAATGGCATGGAATGGCATGGCACCGCATGGCACGGCATGGCACGGCATGGCACGGCATGGCACCGGCATGGCACGGCATGGCACCGGCATGGCACGGCATGGCACGGCATGGCACCGGCATGGCACGGCATGGCACCGGCATGGCACGGCATGGCACCGGCATGGCACGGCATGGCACGGCATGGCACGGCATGGCACCGGCATGGCACGGCATGGCACGGCATGGAATGGCATGGAATGGCATGGAATGGCATGGAATGGCATGGAATGGCATCGAATGGCATGGAATGGCATGGAATGGCATGGAATGGCATGGAATGGCATGGCACCGGCATGGCACGGCATGGCACCGGCATGGCACGGCATGGCACCGGCATGGCACGGCATGGCACCGGCATGGCACGGCATGGCACCGGCATGGCACGGCATGGCACCGGCATGGCACGGCATGGCACCGGCATGGCACGGCATGGCACCGGCATGGCACGGCATGGCACCGGCATGGCACGGCATGGCACCGGCATGGCACGGCATGGCACCGGCATGGCACGGCATGGCACCGGCATGGCACGGCATGGCACCGGCATGGCACGGCCTGGCACCGGCATGGCACGGCATGGAATGGCATGGAATGGCATGGAATGGCATGGAATGGCATGGAATGGCATGGAATGGCATGGAATGGCATGGAATGGCATGGAATGGCATGGAATGGCATGGAATGGCATGGAATGGCATGGAATGGCATGGAATGGCATGGAATGGCATGGAATGGCATGGAATGGCATGGAATGGCATGGAATGGCATGGAATGGCATGGAATGGCATGGAATGGCATGGAATGGCATGGAATGGCATGGAATGGCATGGAATGGCATGGAATGGCATGGAATGGCATGGAATGGCATGGAATGGCATGGAATGGCATGGAATGGCATGGAATGGCATGGAATGGCATGGAATGGCATGGAATGGCATGGAATGGCATGGAATGGCATGGAATGGCATGGAATGGCATGGAATGGCATGGAATGGCATGGAATGGCATGGAATGGCATGGAATGGCATGGAATGGCATGGCACCGCATGGCACGGCATGGCATGGCACGGCATGGCATGGCACGGCATGGCACGGCATGGCACCGGCATGGCACGGCATGGCACCGGCATGGCACGGCATGGCACCGGCATGGCACGGCATGGCACCGGCATGGCACGGCATGGCACCGGCATGGCACGGCATGGCACCGGCATGGCACGGCATGGCACCGGCATGGCACGGCATGGCACCGGCATGGCACGGCATGGCACCGGCATGGCACGGCATGGCACCGGCATGGCACGGCATGGCACCGGCATGGCACGGCATGGCACCGGCATGGCACGGCATGGCACCGGCATGGCACGGCATGGCACCGGCATGGCACGGCCTGGCACCGGCATGGCACGGCCTGGCACCGGCATGGCACGGCATGGAATGGCATGGAATGGCATGGAATGGCATGGAATGGCATGGAATGGCATGGAATGGCATGGAATGGCATGGAATGGCATGGAATGGCATGGAATGGCATGGAATGGCATGGAATGGCATGGAATGGCATGGAATGGCATGGAATGGCATGGAATGGCATGGAATGGCATGGAATGGCATGGAATGGCATGGAATGGCATGGAATGGCATGGAATGGCATGGCACCGCATGGCACGGCATGGCACGGCATGGCACGGCATGGCACCGGCATGGCACGGCATGGCACCGGCATGGCACGGCATGGCACGGCATGGCACCGGCATGGCACGGCATGGCACCGGCATGGCACGGCATGGCACGGCATGGCACGGCATGGCACCGGCATGGCACGGCATGGCACGGCATGGAATGGCATGGAATGGCATGGAATGGCATGGAATGGCATGGAATGGCATGGAATGGCATGGAATGGCATGGAATGGCATGGAATGGCATGGAATGGCATGGAATGGCATGGAATGGCATGGAATGGCATGGAATGGCATGGAATGGCATGGAATGGCATGGAATGGCATGGAATGGCATGGCACCGGCATGGCACGGCATGGCACCGGCATGGCACGGCATGGAATGGCATGGAATGGCATGGAATGGCATGGAATGGCATGGAATGGCATGGCACGGCATGGCACCGGCATGGCACCGGCATGGCACGGCATGGCACCGGCATGGCACGGCATGGCACGGCATGGCACGGCATGGCACCGGCATGGCACGGCATGGCACGGCATGGAATGGCATGGAATGGCATGGAATGGCATGGAATGGCATGGAATGGCATGGAATGGCATGGAATGGCATGGAATGGCATGGAATGGCATGGAATGGCATGGAATGGCATGGAATGGCATGGCACCGGCATGGCACGGCATGGCACCGGCATGGCACGGCATGGCACCGGCATGGCACGGCATGGCACCGGCATGGCACGGCATGGCACCGGCATGGCACGGCATGGCACCGGCATGGCACGGCATGGCACCGGCATGGCACGGCATGGCACCGGCATGGCACGGCATGGCACCGGCATGGCACGGCATGGCACCGGCATGGCACGGCATGGCACCGGCATGGCACGGCCTGGCACCGGCATGGCACGGCATGGAATGGCATGGAATGGCATGGAATGGCATGGAATGGCATGGAATGGCATGGAATGGCATGGAATGGCATGGAATGGCATGGAATGGCATGGAATGGCATGGAATGGCATGGAATGGCATGGAATGGCATGGAATGGCATGGAATGGCATGGAATGGCATGGAATGGCATGGAATGACATGGAATGGCATGGAATGGCATGGCACCGCATGGCACGGCATGGCACGGCATGGCACGGCATGGCACGGCATGGCACCGGCATGGCACGGCGTGGCACCGGCATGGCACGGCATGGCACGGCATGGCACCGGCATGGCACCGGCATGGCACGGCATGGCACCGGCATGGCACGGCATGGCACCGGCATGGAACGGCATGGCACCGGCATGGAACGGCATGGCACCGGCATGGCACGGCATGGCACCGGCATGGCACGGCATGGCACCGGCATGGCACGGCATGGCACGGCATTGAATGGCATGGAATGGCATGGAATGGCATGGAATGGCATGGAATGGCATGGAATGGCATGGAATGGCATGGAATGACATGGAATGGCATGGAATGGCATGGAATGGCATGGAATGGCATGGAATGGCATGGAACGGCATGGCACGGCATGGCACCGGCATGGCACGGCATGGCACCGGCATGGCACGGCATGGCACGGCATGGCACCGGCATGGCACGGCATGGCACCGGCATGGCACGGCATGGCACCGGCATGGCACGGCATGGCACGGCATGGCACCGGCATGGCACGGCATGGCACCGGCATGGCACGGCATGGCACCGGCATGGCACGGCATGGCACCGGCATGGCACGGCATGGCACGGCATTGAATGGCATGGAATGGCATGGAATGGCATGCAATGGCATGGAATGACATGGAATGGCATGGAATGGCATGGAATGGCATGGAATGGCATGGAATGGCATGGCACCGCATGGCACGGCATGGCACGGCATGGCACGGCATGGCACGGCATGGCACCGGCATGGCACGGCATGGCACCGGCATGGCACGGCATGGCACCGGCATGGCACGGCATAGCACGGCATGGCACCGGCATGGCACGGCATGGCACCGGCATGGCACGGCATGGCACCGGCATGGCACGGCATGGCACCGGCATGGCACGGCATGGCACGGCATGGCACGGCATGGCACGGCATGGCACCGGCATGGCACGGCATGGCACGGCATGGCACCGGCATGGCACGGCATGGCACGGCATGGCACCGGCATGGCACGGCATGGCACCGGCATGGCACGGCATGGCACCGGCATGGCACGGCATGGCACCGGCATGGCACGGCATGGCACCGGCATGGCACGGCATGGCACCGGCATGGCACGGCATGGCACGGCATGGCACGGCATGGCACGGCATGGCACCGGCATGGCACGGCATGGCACGGCATGGCACCGGCATGGCACGGCATGGCACGGCATGGCACCGGCATGGCACGGCATGGCACCGGCATGGCACGGCATGGCACGGCATTGAATGGCATGGAATGGCATGGAATGGCATGGAATGGCATGGAATGGCATGGAATGGCATGGAATGGCATGGAATGGCATGGAATGGCATGGAATGGCATGGGATGGCATGGAATGGCATGGAATGGCATGGAATGGCATGGAATGGCATGGAATGGCATGGAATGGCATGGAATGGCATGGAATGGCATGAAATGGCATGGAATGGCATGGAATGGCATGGAATGGCATGGAATGGCATGGAATGGCATGGAATGGCATGGAATGGCATGGAATGGCATGGAATGGCATGGAATGGCATGGAATGGCATGGAATGGCATGGAATGGCATGGAATGGCATGGAATGGCATGGAATGGCATGGAATGGCATGGAATGGCATGGAATGGCATGGAATGGCATGGAATGGCATGGAATGGCATGGAATGGCATGGAATGGCATGGAATGGCATGGAATGGCATGGAATGGCATGGAATGGCATGGAATGGCATGGAATGGCATGGAATGGCATGGAATGGCATGGAATGGCATGGAATGGCATGGAATGGCATGGAATGGCATGGAATGGCATGGAATGGCATGGAATGGCATGGAATGGCATGGAATGGCATGGAATGGCATGGAATGGCATGGAATGGCATGGAATGGCATGGAATGGCATGGAATGGCATGGAATGGCATGGAATGGCATGGCACCGCATGGCACGGCATGGCACCGGCATGGCACGGCATGGCACCGGCATGGCACGGCATGGTACCGGCATGGCACGGCATGGTACCGGCATGGCACCGGCATGGCACCGGCATGGCACGGCATGGCACCGGCATGGCACGGCATGGAATGGCATGGCACGGCATGGAATGGCATGGAATGGCATGGAATGGCATGGAATGGCATGGAATGGCATGGAATGGCATGGAATGGCATGGAATGGCATGGAATGGCATGGAATGCCATGGAATGCCATGGAATGGCATGGAATGGCATGGAATGGCATGGCACCGGCATGGCACGGCATGGCACCGGCATGGAATGGCATGGAATGGCATGGAATGGCATGGAATGGCATGGAATGGCATGGAATGGCATGGAATGGCATGGAACGGCATGGAATGGCATGGAACGGCATGGAATGGCATGGCACCGCATGGCACGGCATGGCACCGCATGGCACGGCATGGCACCGGCATGGCACGGCATGGCACCGGCATGGCACGGCATGGCACCGGCATGGCACGGCATGGCACCGGCATGGCACGGCATGGCACCGGCATGGCACGGCATGGCACCGGCATGGCACGGCATGGCACCGGCATGGCACGGCATGGCACCGGCATGGCACGGCATGGCACCGGCATGGCACGGCATGGCACCGGCATGGCACGGCATGGCACCGGCATGGCACGGCCTGGCACCGGCATGGCACGGCATGGAATGGCATGGAATGGCATGGAATGGCATGGAATGGCATGGAATGGCATGGAATGGCATGGAATGGCATGGAATGGCATGGAATGGCATGGAATGGCATGGAATGGCATGGAATGGCATGGAATGGCATGGAATGGCATGGAATGGCATGGAATGGCATGGAATGGCATGGAATGGCATGGAATGGCATGGAATGGCATGGAATGGCATGGAATGGCATGGAATGGCATGGAATGGCATGGAATGGCATGGAATGGCATGGAACGGCATGGAATGGCATGGAACGGCATGGAATGGCATGGAATGGCATGGAATGGCATGGAATGGCATGGAACGGCATGGAATGGCATGGAATGGCATGGAATGGCATGGAATGGCATGGAATGGCATGGAATGGCATGGAATGGCATGGAATGGCATGGAATGGCATGGAATGGCATGGAATGGCATGGCACGGCATGGCACGGCATGGCACCGGCATGGCACCGGCATGGCACGGCATGGCACCGGCATGGCACGGCATGGCACCGGCATGGCACGGAATGGCACGGCATGGCACCGGCATGTCACGGCATGTCACGGCATGGCACGGCATTGAATGGCATGGAATGGCACGGCATGGCACGGCATGGCACCGCATTGAGTGGCATGGAATGGCATGGAATGGCATGGAATGGCATGGACTGGCATGGACTGGCATGGAATGGCATGGAATGGCATGGAATGGCATGGAATGGCATGGAATGGCATGGAATGGCATGGAATGGCATGGAATGGCATGGAATGGCATGGAATGGCATGGAATGGCATGGAATGGCATGGAATGGCATGGAATGGCATGGAATGGCATGGAATGGCATGGAATGGCATGGAATGGCATGGAATGGCATGGAATGGCATGGAATGGCATGGAATGGCATGGAATGGCATGGAATGGCATGGAATGGCATGGAATGGCATGGAATGGCATGGAATGGCATGGAATGGCATGGAATGGCATGGAATGGCATGGAATGGCATGGAATGGCATGGAATGGCATGGAATGGCATGGAATGGCATGGAATGGCATGGAATGGCATGGAATGGCATGGAATGGCATGGAATGGCATGGAATGGCATGGAATGGCATGGAATGGCATGGAATGGCATGGAATGGCATGGAATGGCATGGAATGGCATGGAATGGCATGGAATGGCATGGAATGGCATCGAATGGCATGGAATGGCATGGAATGGCATGGAATGGCATGGAATGGCATGGAATGGCATGGAATGGCATGGAATGGCATGGAATGGCATGGAATGGCATGGAATGGCATGGAATGGCATGGAATGGCATGGAATGGCATGGAATGGCATGGAATGGCATGGCACGGCATGGCACGGCATGGCACCGGCATGGCACGGCATGGCACCGGCATGGCACGGCATGGCACCGGCATGGCACGGAATGGCACGGCATGGCACCGGCATGGCACGGCATGGCACGGCATTGAATGGCATGGAATGGCATTGAATGGCACGGAATGGCACGGCATGGCACGGCATGGCACGGCATGGCACGGAATGGCACGGCATGGCACGGCATGGCACGGCATGGCACGGCATGGCACGGCATGGCACCGCATTGAGTGGCATGGAATGGCATGGAATGGCATGGACTGGCATGGACTGGCATGGAATGGCATGGAATGGCATGGCCCGGCATGGCACGGCATGGCACGGCATGGCACCGGCATGGCACGGCATGGCACCGGCATGGCACGGCATGGCACCGGCATGGCATGGCATGGCACCGGCATGGCACGGCATGGCACCGGCATGGCACGGCATGGCACCGGCATGGCACGGCATTGAATGGCATGGAATGGCATGGAATGGCATGGAATGGCATGGAATGGCATGGAATGGCATGGAATGGCATGGAATGGCATGGCACCGCATGGCACCGCATGGAATGGCATGGCACCGCATGGAATGGCATGGAATGGCATGGAATGGCATGGAATGGCATGGAATGGCATGGCACCGCATGGAATGGCATGGCACCGCATGGAATGGCATGGCACCGCATGGCACGGCATGGAATGGCATGGCACCGCATGGAATGGCATGGCACCGCATGGCACGGCATGGAATGGCATGGCACCGGCATGGCACGGCATGGCACCGCATGGCACCGGCATGGCACGGCATGGCACCGCATGGCACGGCATGGAATGGCATGGCACCGGCATGGCACCGGCATGGCATGGCATGGCACGGCATGGCACCGGCATGGCACGGCATGGCACCGCATTGAGTGGCATGGAATGGCATGGAATGGCATGGACTGGGATGGACTGGCATGGAATGGCATGGAATGGCATGGAATGGCATGGAATGGCATGGAATGGCATGGAATGGCATGGAATGGCATGGAATGGCATGGAATGGCATGGAATGGCATGGAATGGCATGGAATGGCATGGAATGGCATGGAATGGCATGGAATGGCATGGAATGGCATGGAATGGCATGGAATGGCATGGCACCGCATGGCACGGCATGGCACGGCATGGCACGGCATGGCACCGGCATGGCACGGCATGGCACCGGCATGGCACCGGCATGGCACGGCATGGCACCGGCATGGCACGGCATGGCACCGGCATGGCACGGCATGGCACCGGCATGGCACGGCATGGCACCGGCATGGCACGGCATGGCACCGGCATGGCACGGCATGGCACCGGCATGGCACGGCATGGCACCGGCATGGCACGGCATGGCACCGGCATGGCACGGCATGGCACCGGCATGGCACGGCATGGCACCGGCATGGCACGGCATGGCACCGGCATGGCACGGCATGGCACGGCATGGCACCGGCATGGCACGGCATGGCACGGCATGGAATGGCATGGAATGGCATGGAATGGCATGGAATGGCATGGAATGGCATGGCACCGCATGGCACGGCATGGCACGGCATGGCACGGCATGGCACCGGCATGGCACGGCATGGCACCGGCATGGCACGGCATGGCACGGCATGGCACCGGCATGGCACGGCATGGCACCGGCATGGCACGGCATGGCACCGGCATGGCACGGCATGGCACGGCATGGCACGGCATGGCACGGCATGGCACGGCATGGAATGGCATGGAATGGCATGGAATGGCATGGAATGGCATGGAATGGCATGGAATGGCATGGAATGGCATGGAATGGCATGGAATGGCATGGAATGGCATGGAATGGCATGGAATGGCATGGAATGGCATGGAATGGCATGGAATGGCATGGAATGGCATGGAATGGCATGGAATGGCATGGAATGGCATGGAATGGCATGGAATGGCATGGAATGGCATGGAATGGCATGGAATGGCATGGAATGGCATGGCACCGCATGGCACGGCATGGCACGGCATGGCACGGCATGGCACCGGCATGGCACGGCATGGCACCGGCATGGCACGGCATGGCACGGCATGGCACCGGCATGGCACGGCATGGCACCGGCATGGCACGGCATGGCACCGGCATGGCACGGCATGGCACGGCATGGCACGGCATGGCACCGGCATGGCACGGCATGGCACGGCATGGAATGGCATGGAATGGCATGGAATGGCATGGAATGGCATGGAATGGCATGGAATGGCATGGAATGGCATGGAATGGCATGGAATGGCATGGAATGGCATGGAATGGCATGGAATGGCATGGAATGGCATGGCACCGGCATGGCACGGCATGGCACCGGCATGGCACGGCATGGCACCGGCATGGCACGGCATGGCACCGGCATGGCACGGCATGGCACCGGCATGGCACGGCATGGCACCGGCATGGCACGGCATGGCACCGGCATGGCACGGCATGGCACCGGCATGGCACGGCATGGCACCGGCATGGCACGGCATGGCACGGCATGGCACGGCATGGCACCGCATTGAGTGGCATGGAATGGCATGGAATGGCATGGACTGGCATGGCACGGCATGGCACGGCATGGCACCGGCATGGCACGGCATGGCACCGGCATGGCACGGCATGGCACCGGCATGGCATGGCATGGCACCGGCATGGCACGGCATGGCACCGGCATGGCACGGCATGGCACGGCATGGCACCGGCATGGCACGGCATGGCACCGGCATGGCACGGCATTGAATGGCATGGAATGGCATGGAATGGCATGGAATGGCATGGAATGGCATGGAATGGCATGGCACCGCATGGCACCGCATGGAATGGCATGGCACCGCATGGAATGGCATGGAATGGCATGGAATGGCATGGAATGGCATGGAATGGCATGGCACCGCATGGAATGGCATGGCACCGCATGGAATGGCATGGCACCGCATGGCACGGCATGGAATGGCATGGCACCGCATGGAATGGCATGGCACCGCATGGCACGGCATGGAATGGCATGGCACCGGCATGGCACGGCATGGCACCGCATGGCACCGGCATGGCACGGCATGGCACCGCATGGCACGGCATGGAATGGCATGGCACCGGCATGGCACCGGCATGGCATGGCATGGCACGGCATGG
The DNA here is from genome assembly GCA_963971235.1 of Cryptus armator. Classification (NCBI taxonomy): domain Eukaryota; kingdom Metazoa; phylum Arthropoda; class Insecta; order Hymenoptera; family Ichneumonidae; genus Cryptus; species Cryptus armator. The sequence continues at coordinate 394,757 of CAXARG010000333.1, forward strand.
CACCGGCATGGCACGGCATGGCACCGGCATGGCACGGCATGGCACCGCATTGAGTGGCATGGAATGGCATGGAATGGCATGGACTGGGATGGACTGGCATGGAATGGCATGGAATGGCATGGAATGGCATGGAATGGCATGGAATGGCATGGAATGGCATGGAATGGCATGGAATGGCATGGAATGGCATGGAATGGCATGGAATGGCACGGAATGGCACGGCATGGCACGGCATGGCACGGCATGGCACGGCATGGCACGGCATGGCACCGCATTGAGTGGCATGGAATGGCATGGAATGGCATGGACTGGCATGGACTGGCATGGAATGGCATGGAATGGCATGGCCCGGCATGGCACGGCATGGCACGGCATGGCACCGGCATGGCACGGCATGGCACCGGCATGGCACGGCATGGCACCGGCATGGCATGGCATGGCACCGGCATGGCACGGCATGGCACCGGCATGGCACGGCATGGCACCGGCATGGCACGGCATTGAATGGCATGGAATGGCATGGAATGGCATGGAATGGCATGGAATGGCATGGAATGGCATGGCACCGCATGGCACCGCATGGAATGGCATGGCACCGCATGGAATGGCATGGAATGGCATGGAATGGCATGGAATGGCATGGAATGGCATGGAATGGCATGGAATGGCATGGAATGGCATGGAATGGCATGGAATGGCATGGAATGGCATGGAATGGCATGGAATGGCATGGAATGGCATGGAATGGCATGGAATGGCATGGAATGGCATGGAATGGCATGGAATGGCATGGAATGGCATGGAATGGCATGGAATGGCATGGAATGGCATGGCACCGCATGGCACGGCATGGCACCGGCATGGCACGGCATGGCACCGGCATGGCACGGCATGGTACCGGCATGGCACGGCATGGTACCGGCATGGCACGGCATGGCACCGGCATGGCACGGCATGGCACCGGCATGGCACGGCATGGAATGGCATGGCACGGCATGGAATGGCATGGAATGGCATGGAATGGCATGGAATGGCATGGAATGGCATGGAATGGCATGGAATGCCATGGAATGCCATGGAATGGCATGGAATGGCATGGAATGGCATGGCACCGGCATGGCACGGCATGGCACCGGCATGGAATGGCATGGAATGGCATGGAATGGCATGGAATGGCATGGAATGGCATGGAACGGCATGGAATGGCATGGAACGGCATGGAATGGCATGGCACCGCATGGCACGGCATGGCACCGCATGGCACGGCATGGCACCGGCATGGCACGGCATGGCACCGGCATGGCACGGCATGGCACCGGCATGGCACGGCATGGCACCGGCATGGCACGGCATGGCACCGGCATGGCACGGCATGGCACCGGCATGGCACGGCATGGCACCGGCATGGCACGGCATGGCACCGGCATGGCACGGCATGGCACCGGCATGGCACGGCATGGCACCGGCATGGCACGGCCTGGCACCGGCATGGCACGGCATGGAATGGCATGGAATGGCATGGAATGGCATGGAATGGCATGGAATGGCATGGAATGGCATGGAATGGCATGGAATGGCATGGAATGGCATGGAATGGCATGGAATGGCATGGAATGGCATGGAATGGCATGGAATGGCATGGAATGGCATGGAATGGCATGGAATGGCATGGAATGGCATGGAATGGCATGGAATGGCATGGAATGGCATGGAATGGCATGGAATGGCATGGAATGGCATGGAATGGCATGGAATGGCATGGAATGGCATGGAATGGCATGGAATGGCATGGAATGGCATGGAATGGCATGGAATGGCATGGAATGGCATGGAATGGCATGGAATGGCATGGAATGGCATGGAATGGCATGGAATGGCATGGAATGGCATGGAATGGCATGGAATGGCATGGAATGGCATGGAATGGCATGGAATGGCATGGAATGGCATGGAATGGCATGGAATGGCATGGAATGGCATGGAATGGCATGGAATGGCATGGAATGGCATGGAATGGCATGGAATGGCATGGAATGGCATGGAATGACATGGAATGGCATGGAATGGCATGGCACCGCATGGCACGGCATGGCACGGCATGGCACGGCATGGCACGGCATGGCACCGGCGTGGCACCGGCATGGCACGGCATGGCACGGCATGGCACCGGCATGGCACGGCATGGCACCGGCATGGCACGGCATGGCACCGGCATGGCACGGCATGGCACCGGCATGGAACGGCATGGCACCGGCATGGCACGGCATGGCACCGGCATGGCACGGCATGGCACCGGCATGGCACGGCATGGCACGGCATTGAATGGCATGGAATGGCATGGAATGGCATGGAATGGCATGGAATGGCATGGAATGGCATGGAATGGCATGGAATGACATGGAATGGCATGGAATGGCATGGAATGGCATGGAATGGCATGGAATGGCATGGAATGGCATGGAATGGCATGGAATGGCATGGAACGGCATGGCACGGCATGGCACCGGCATGGCACGGCATGGCACCGGCATGGCACGGCATGGCACCGGCATGGCACGGCATGGCACCGGCATGGCACGGCATGGCACCGGCATGGCACGGCATGGCACGGCATGGCACCGGCATGGCACGGCATGGCACCGGCATGGCACGGCATGGCACCGGCATGGCACGGCATGGCACCGGCATGGCACGGCATGGCACGGCATTGAATGGCATGGAATGGCATGGAATGGCATGGAATGGCATGGAATGGCATGGAATGACATGGAATGGCATGGAATGGCATGGAATGGCATGGAATGGCATGGAATGGCATGGAATGGCATGGAACGGCATGGCACGGCATGGCACCGGCATGGCACGGCATGGCACCGGCATGGCACGGCATGGCACGGCATGGCACCGGCATGGCACGGCATGGCACCGGCATGGCACGGCATGGCACCGGCATGGCACGGCATGGCACGGCATGGCACCGGCATGGCACGGCATGGCACCGGCATGGCACGGCATGGCACCGGCATGGCACGGCATGGCACGGCATTGAATGGCATGGAATGGCATGGAATGGCATGGAATGGCATGGAATGGCATGGAATGGCATGGAATGGCATGGAATGACATGGAATGGCATGGAATGGCATGGAATGGCATGGAATGGCATGGAATGGCATGGAACGGCATGGCACGGCATGGCACCGGCATGGCACGGCATGGCACCGGCATGGCACGGCATGGCACGGCATGGCACCGGCATGGCACGGCATGGCACCGGCATGGCACGGCATGGCACCGGCATGGCACGGCATGGCACGGCATGGCACCGGCATGGCACGGCATGGCACCGGCATGGCACGGCATGGCACCGGCATGGCACGGCATGGCACCGGCATGGCACGGCATGGCACGGCATTGAATGGCATGGAATGGCATGGAATGGCATGCAATGGCATGGAATGACATGGAATGGCATGGAATGGCATGGAATGGCATGGAATGGCATGGAATGGCATGGCACCGCATGGCACGGCATGGCACGGCATGGCACGGCATGGCACGGCATGGCACCGGCATGGCACGGCATTGAATGGCATGGAATGGCATGGAATGGCATGGAATGGCATGGAATGGCATGGAATGGCATGGCACCGCATGGCACCGCATGGAATGGCATGGCACCGCATGGAATGGCATGGAATGGCATGGAATGGCATGGAATGGCATGGAATGGCATGGAATGGCATGGAATGGCATGGAATGGCATGGAATGGCATGGAATGGCATGGAATGGCATGGCACCGCATGGCACGGCATGGCACGGCATGGCACGGCATGGCACCGGCATGGCACGGCATGGCACCGGCATGGCACGGCATGGCACGGCATGGCACCGGCATGGCACCGGCATGGCACGGCATGGCACCGGCATGGCACGGCATGGCACGGCATGGCACGGCATGGCACGGCATGGCACCGGCATGGCACGGCATGGCACGGCATGGAATGGCATGGAATGGCATGGAATGGCATGGAATGGCATGGAATGGCATGGAATGGCATGGAATGGCATGGAATGGCATGGAATGGCATGGCACCGGCATGGCACGGCATGGCACCGGCATGGCACGGCATGGCACCGGCATGGCACGGCATGGCACCGGCATGGCACGGCATGGCACCGGCATGGCACGGCATGGCACCGGCATGGCACGGCATGGCACCGGCATGGCACCGGCATGGCACGGCATGGCACCGGCATGGCACGGCATGGCACCGGCATGGCACGGCATGGCACCGGCATGGCACGGCCTGGCACCGGCATGGCACGGCATGGAATGGCATGGAATGGCATGGAATGGCATGGAATGGCATGGAATGGCATGGAATGGCATGGAATGGCATGGAATGGCATGGAATGGCATGGAATGGCATGGAATGGCATGGAATGGCATGGAATGGCATGGAATGGCATGGAATGGCATGGAATGGCATGGAATGGCATGGAATGGCATGGAATGGCATGGAATGGCATGGAATGGCATGGAATGGCATGGAATGGCATGGAATGGCATGGAATGGCATGGAATGGCATGGAATGGCATGGAATGGCATGGAATGGCATGGAATGGCATGGAATGGCATGGAATGGCATGGAATGGCATGGAATGGCATGGAATGGCATGGAATGGCATGGAATGGCATGGAATGGCATGGAATGGCATGGAATGGCATGGAATGGCATGGAATGGCATGGAATGGCATGGAATGGCATGGAATGGCATGGAATGGCATGGAATGACATGGAATGGCATGGAATGGCATGGCACCGCATGGCACGGCATGGCACGGCATGGCACGGCATGGCACGGCATGGCACCGGCGTGGCACCGGCATGGCACGGCATGGCACGGCATGGCACCGGCATGGCACGGCATGGCACCGGCATGGCACGGCATGGCACCGGCATGGCACGGCATGGCACCGGCATGGAACGGCATGGCACCGGCATGGCACGGCATGGCACCGGCATGGCACGGCATGGCACCGGCATGGCACGGCATGGCACGGCATTGAATGGCATGGAATGGCATGGAATGGCATGGAATGGCATGGAATGGCATGGAATGGCATGGAATGGCATGGAATGACATGGAATGGCATGGAATGGCATGGAATGGCATGGAATGGCATGGAATGGCATGGAATGGCATGGAATGGCATGGAACGGCATGGCACGGCATGGCACCGGCATGGCACGGCATGGCACCGGCATGGCACGGCATGGCACGGCATGGCACCGGCATGGCACGGCATGGCACCGGCATGGCACGGCATGGCACCGGCATGGCACGGCATGGCACGGCATGGCACCGGCATGGCACGGCATGGCACCGGCATGGCACGGCATGGCACCGGCATGGCACGGCATGGCACCGGCATGGCACGGCATGGCACGGCATTGAATGGCATGGAATGGCATGGAATGGCATGCAATGGCATGGAATGACATGGAATGGCATGGAATGGCATGGAATGGCATGGAATGGCATGGAATGGCATGGCACCGCATGGCACGGCATGGCACGGCATGGCACGGCATGGCACGGCATGGCACCGGCATGGCACGGCATGGCACCGGCATGGCACGGCATGGCACCGGCATGGCACGGCATAGCACGGCATGGCACCGGCATGGCACGGCATGGCACCGGCATGGCACGGCATGGCACCGGCATGGCACGGCATGGCACCGGCATGGCACGGCATGGCACGGCATGGCACGGCATGGCACGGCATGGCACCGGCATGGCACGGCATGGCACGGCATGGCACCGGCATGGCACGGCATGGCACGGCATGGCACCGGCATGGCACGGCATGGCACCGGCATGGCACGGCATGGCACGGCATTGAATGGCATGGAATGGCATGGAATGGCATGGAATGGCATGGAATGGCATGGAATGGCATGGAATGGCATGGAATGGCATGGAATGGCATGGAATGGCATGGGATGGCATGGAATGGCATGGAATGGCATGGAATGGCATGGAATGGCATGGAATGGCATGGAATGGCATGGAATGGCATGGAATGGCATGAAATGGCATGGAATGGCATGGAATGGCATGGAATGGCATGGAATGGCATGGAATGGCATGGAATGGCATGGAATGGCATGGAATGGCATGGAATGGCATGGAATGGCATGGAATGGCATGGAATGGCATGGAATGGCATGGAATGGCATGGAATGGCATGGAATGGCATGGAATGGCATGGAATGGCATGGAATGGCATGGAATGGCATGGAATGGCATGGAATGGCATGGAATGGCATGGAATGGCATGGAATGGCATGGAATGGCATGGAATGGCATGGAATGGCATGGAATGGCATGGAATGGCATGGAATGGCATGGAATGGCATGGCACCGCATGGCACGGCATGGCATGGCACGGCATGGCATGGCACGGCATGGCACGGCATGGCACCGGCATGGCACGGCATGGCACCGGCATGGCACGGCATGGCACCGGCATGGCACGGCATGGCACCGGCATGGCACGGCATGGCACCGGCATGGCACGGCATGGCACCGGCATGGCACGGCATGGCACCGGCATGGCACGGCATGGCACCGGCATGGCACGGCATGGCACCGGCATGGCACGGCATGGCACCGGCATGGCACGGCATGGCACCGGCATGGCACGGCATGGCACCGGCATGGCACGGCATGGCACCGGCATGGCACGGCATGGCACCGGCATGGCACGGCATGGCACCGGCATGGCACGGCATGGAATGGCATGGCACCGGCATGGCACGGCATGGCACCGCATGGCACCGGCATGGCACGGCATGGCACCGCATGGCACGGCATGGAATGGCATGGCACCGGCATGGCACCGGCATGGCATGGCATGGCACGGCATGGCACCGGCATGGCACGGCATGGCACCGGCATGGCACGGCATGGCACCGCATTGAGTGGCATGGAATGGCATGGAATGGCATGGACTGGGATGGACTGGCATGGAATGGCATGGAATGGCATGGAATGGCATGGAATGGCATGGAATGGCATGGAATGGCATGGAATGGCATGGAATGGCATGGAATGGCATGGAATGGCATGGAATGGCATGGAATGGCATGGAATGGCATGGAATGGCATGGAATGGCATGGAATGGCATGGCACCGCATGGCACCGCATGGCACGGCATGGCACGGCATGGCACGGCATGGCACCGGCATGGCACGGCATGGCACCGGCATGGCACGGCATGGCACGGCATGGCACCGGCATGGCACGGCATGGCACCGGCATGGCACGGCATGGCACCGGCATGGCACGGCATGGCACGGCATGGCACGGCATGGCACCGGCATGGCACGGCATGGCACGGCATGGAATGGCATGGAATGGCATGGAATGGCATGGAATGGCATGGAATGGCATGGAATGGCATGGAATGGCATGGAATGGCATGGAATGGCATGGAATGGCATGGAATGGCATGGAATGGCATGGAATGGCATGGAATGGCATGGAATGGCATGGAATGGCATGGAATGGCATGGAATGGCATGGAATGGCATGGAATGGCATGGAATGGCATGGCACCGCATGGCACGGCATGGCACGGCATGGCACGGCATGGCACCGGCATGGCACGGCATGGCACCGGCATGGCACGGCATGGCACGGCATGGCACCGGCATGGCACCGGCATGGCACGGCATGGCACCGGCATGGCACGGCATGGCACGGCATGGCACGGCATGGCACGGCATGGAATGGCATGGAATGGCATGGAATGGCATGGAATGGCATGGAATGGCATGGAATGGCATGGCACCGGCATGGCACGGCATGGCACCGGCATGGCACGGCATGGCACCGGCATGGCACGGCATGGCACCGGCATGGCACGGCATGGCACCGGCATGGCACGGCATGGCACCGGCATGGCACGGCATGGCACCGGCATGGCACGGCATGGCACCGGCATGGCACGGCATGGCACCGGCATGGCACGGCATGGCACCGGCATGGCACGGCCTGGCACCGGCATGGCACGGCATGGAATGGCATGGAATGGCATGGAATGGCATGGAATGGCATGGAATGGCATGGAATGGCATGGAATGGCATGGAATGGCATGGAATGGCATGGAATGGCATGGAATGGCATGGAATGGCATGGAATGGCATGGAATGGCATGGAATGGCATGGAATGGCATGGAATGGCATGGAATGGCATGGAATGGCATGGAATGGCATGGAATGGCATGGAATGGCATGGAATGGCATGGAATGGCATGGAATGGCATGGAATGGCATGGAATGGCATGGAATGGCATGGAATGGCATGGAATGGCATGGAATGGCATGGAATGGCATGGAATGGCATGGAATGGCATGGAATGGCATGGAATGGCATGGAATGGCATGGAATGGCATGGAATGGCATGGAATGGCATGGAATGGCATGGAATGGCATGGAATGGCATGGAATGGCATGGAATGGCATGGAATGGCATGGAATGGCATGGAATGGCATGGAATGGCATGGAATGGCATGGAATGGCATGGAATGGCATGGAATGGGCATGGAATGGCATGGAATGGCATGGAATGGCATGGAATGGCATGGAATGGCATGGAATGGCATGGAATGGCATGGAATGGCATGGAATGGCATGGAATGACATGGAATGGCATGGAATGGCATGGCACCGCATGGCACGGCATGGCACGGCATGGCACGGCATGGCACGGCATGGCACCGGCGTGGCACCGGCATGGCACGGCATGGCACGGCATGGCACCGGCATGGCACGGCATGGCACCGGCATGGCACGGCATGGCACCGGCATGGCACGGCATGGCACCGGCATGGAACGGCATGGCACCGGCATGGCACGGCATGGCACCGGCATGGCACGGCATGGCACCGGCATGGCACGGCATGGCACGGCATTGAATGGCATGGAATGGCATGGAATGGCATGGAATGGCATGGAATGGCATGGAATGGCATGGAATGGCATGGAATGACATGGAATGGCATGGAATGGCATGGAATGGCATGGAATGGCATGGAATGGCATGGAATGGCATGGAACGGCATGGCACGGCATGGCACCGGCATGGCACGGCATGGCACCGGCATGGCACGGCATGGCACGGCATGGCACCGGCATGGCACGGCATGGCACCGGCATGGCACGGCATGGCACCGGCATGGCACGGCATGGCACGGCATGGCACCGGCATGGCACGGCATGGCACCGGCATGGCACGGCATGGCACCGGCATGGCACGGCATGGCACCGGCATGGCACGGCATGGCACGGCATTGAATGGCATGGAATGGCATGGAATGGCATGCAATGGCATGGAATGACATGGAATGGCATGGAATGGCATGGAATGGCATGGAATGGCATGGAATGGCATGGCACCGCATGGCACGGCATGGCACGGCATGGCACGGCATGGCACGGCATGGCACCGGCATGGCACGGCATGGCACCGGCATGGCACGGCATGGCACCGGCATGGCACGGCATGGCACCGGCATGGCACGGCATAGCACGGCATGGCACCGGCATGGCACGGCATGGCACCGGCATGGCACGGCATGGCACCGGCATGGCACGGCATGGCACCGGCATGGCACGGCATGGCACGGCATGGCACGGCATGGCACGGCATGGCACCGGCATGGCACGGCATGGCACGGCATGGCACCGGCATGGCACGGCATGGCACGGCATGGCACCGGCATGGCACGGCATGGCACCGGCATGGCACGGCATGGCACGGCATTGAATGGCATGGAATGGCATGGAATGGCATGGAATGGCATGGAATGGCATGGAATGGCATGGAATGGCATGGAATGGCATGGAATGGCATGGGATGGCATGGAATGGCATGGAATGGCATGGAATGGCATGGAATGGCATGGAATGGCATGGAATGGCATGGAATGGCATGGAATGGCATGAAATGGCATGGAATGGCATGGAATGGCATGGAATGGCATGGAATGGCATGGAATGGCATGGAATGGCATGGAATGGCATGGAATGGCATGGAATGGCATGGAATGGCATGGAATGGCATGGAATGGCATGGAATGGCATGGAATGGCATGGAATGGCATGGAATGGCATGGAATGGCATGGAATGGCATGGAATGGCATGGAATGGCATGGAATGGCATGGAATGGCATGGAATGGCATGGAATGGCATGGAATGGCATGGAATGGCATGGAATGGCATGGAATGGCATGGAATGGCATGGAATGGCATGGAATGGCATGGCACCGCATGGCACGGCATGGCATGGCACGGCATGGCATGGCACGGCATGGCACGGCATGGCACCGGCATGGCACGGCATGGCACCGGCATGGCACGGCATGGCACCGGCATGGCACGGCATGGCACCGGCATGGCACGGCATGGCACCGGCATGGCACGGCATGGCACCGGCATGGCACGGCATGGCACCGGCATGGCACGGCATGGCACCGGCATGGCACGGCATGGCACCGGCATGGCACGGCATGGCACCGGCATGGCACGGCATGGCACCGGCATGGCACGGCATGGCACCGGCATGGCACGGCATGGCACCGGCATGGCACGGCATGGCACCGGCATGGCACGGCATGGCACCGGCATGGCACGGCATGGCACCGGCATGGCACGGCATGGCACCGGCATGGCACGGCCTGGCACCGGCATGGCACGGCCTGGCACCGGCATGGCACGGCATGGAATGGCATGGAATGGCATGGAATGGCATGGAATGGCATGGAATGGCATGGAATGGCATGGAATGGCATGGAATGGCATGGAATGGCATGGAATGGCATGGAATGGCATGGAATGGCATGGAATGGCATGGAATGGCATGGAATGGCATGGAATGGCATGGAATGGCATGGAATGGCATGGAATGGCATGGAATGGCATGGAATGGCATGGAATGGCATGGAATGGCATGGAATGGCATGGAATGGCATGGAATGGCATGGAATGGCATGGAATGGCATGGAATGGCATGGAATGGCATGGAATGGCATGGAATGGCATGGAATGGCATGGAATGGCATGGAATGGCATGGAATGGCATGGAATGGCATGGAATGGCATGGAATGGCATGGAATGGCATGGAATGGCATGGAATGGCATGGAATGGCATGGAATGGCATGGAATGGCATGGAATGGCATGGAATGGCATGGAATGGCATGGAATGGCATGGAATGGCATGGAATGGCATGGAATGGCATGGAATGGCATGGAATGGCATGGAATGGCATGGAATGGCATGGAATGGCATGGAATGGCATGGAATGGCATGGAATGGCATGGAATGGCATGGAATGGCATGGAATGGCATGGAATGGCATGGAATGGCATGGAATGGCATGGAATGGCATGGAATGGCATGGAATGGCATGGAATGACATGGAATGGCATGGAATGGCATGGCACCGCATGGCACGGCATGGCACGGCATGGCACGGCATGGCACGGCATGGCACCGGCATGGCACGGCGTGGCACCGGCATGGCACGGCATGGCACGGCATGGCACCGGCATGGCACGGCATGGCACCGGCATGGCACGGCATGGCACCGGCATGGAACGGCATGGCACCGGCATGGCACGGCATGGCACCGGCATGGCACGGCATGGCACGGCATTGAATGGCATGGAATGGCATGGAATGGCATGGAATGGCATGGAATGGCATGGAATGGCATGGAATGGCATGGAATGGCATGGAATGACATGGAATGGCATGGAATGACATGGAATGGCATGGAATGGCATGGAATGGCATGGAATGGCATGGAATGGCATGGAACGGCATGGCACGGCATGGCACCGGCATGGCACGGCATGGCACCGGCATGGCACGGCATGGCACGGCATGGCACCGGCATGGCACGGCATGGCACCGGCATGGCACGGCATGGCACCGGCATGGCACGGCATGGCACCGGCATGGCACGGCATGGCACGGCATGGCACCGGCATGGCACGGCATGGCACCGGCATGGCACGGCATGGCACCGGCATGGCACGGCATGGCACCGGCATGGCACGGCATGGCACGGCATTGAATGGCATGGAATGGCATGGAATGGCATGCAATGGCATGGAATGACATGGAATGGCATGGAATGGCATGGAATGGCATGGAATGGCATGGAATGGCATGGCACCGCATGGCACGGCATGGCACGGCATGGCACGGCATGGCACGGCATGGCACCGGCATGGCACGGCATGGCACCGGCATGGCACGGCATGGCACCGGCATGGCACGGCATAGCACGGCATGGCACCGGCATGGCACGGCATGGCACCGGCATGGCACGGCATGGCACCGGCATGGCACGGCATGGCACCGGCATGGCACGGCATGGCACGGCATGGCACGGCATGGCACGGCATGGCACCGGCATGGCACGGCATGGCACGGCATGGCACCGGCATGGCACGGCATGGCACGGCATGGCACCGGCATGGCACGGCATGGCACGGCATGGAATGGCATGGAATGGCATGGAATGGCATGGAATGGCATGGAATGGCATGGAATGGCATGGAATGGCATGGAATGGCATGGAATGGCATGGAATGGCATGGAATGGCATGGAATGGCATGGAATGGCATGGAATGGCATGGAATGGCATGGAATGGCATGGAATGGCATGGAATGGCATGGAATGGCATGGAATGGCATGGAATGGCATGGAATGGCATGGAATGGCATGGAATGGCATGGAATGGCATGGAATGGCATGGAATGGCATGGAATGGCATGGAATGGCATGGAATGGCATGGAATGGCATGGAATGGCATGGAATGGCATGGAATGGCATGGAATGGCATGGAATGGCATGGAATGGCATGGAATGGCATGGAATGGCATGGAATGGCATGGAATGGCATGGAATGGCATGGAATGGCATGGAATGGCATGGAATGACATGGAATGGCATGGAATGGCATGGCACCGCATGGCACGGCATGGCACGGCATGGCACGGCATGGCACGGCATGGCACCGGCATGGCACGGCGTGGCACCGGCATGGCACGGCGTGGCACCGGCATGGCACGGCATGGCACCGGCATGGCACGGCATGGCACCGGCATGGAACGGCATGGCACCGGCATGGCACGGCATGGCACCGGCATGGCACGGCATGGCACCGGCATGGCACGGCATGGCACGGCATTGAATGGCATGGAATGGCATGGAATGGCATGGAATGGCATGGAATGGCATGGAATGGCATGGAATGACATGGAATGGCATGGAATGGCATGGAATGGCATGGAATGGCATGGAATGGCATGGAACGGCATGGCACGGCATGGCACCGGCATGGCACGGCATGGCACCGGCATGGCACGGCATGGCACGGCATGGCACCGGCATGGCACGGCATGGCACCGGCATGGCACGGCATGGCACCGGCATGGCACGGCATGGCACCGGCATGGCACGGCATGGCACGGCATGGCACCGGCATGGCACGGCATGGCACCGGCATGGCACGGCATGGCACCGGCATGGCACGGCATGGCACGGCATTGAATGGCATGGAATGGCATGGAATGGCATGCAATGGCATGGAATGACATGGAATGGCATGGAATGGCATGGAATGGCATGGAATGGCATGGAATGGCATGGCACCGCATGGCACGGCATGGCACGGCATGGCACGGCATGGCACGGCATGGCACCGGCATGGCACGGCATGGCACCGGCATGGCACGGCATGGCACCGGCATGGCACGGCATAGCACGGCATGGCACCGGCATGGCACGGCATGGCACCGGCATGGCACGGCATGGCACGGCATGGCACCGGCATGGCACGGCATGGCACGGCATGGCACGGCATGGCACGGCATGGCACCGGCATGGCACGGCATGGCACGGCATGGCACCGGCATGGCACGGCATGGCACGGCATGGCACCGGCATGGCACGGCATGGCACCGGCATGGCACGGCATGGCACGGCATTGAATGGCATGGAATGGCATGGAATGGCATGGAATGGCATGGAATGGCATGGAATGGCATGGAATGGCATGGAATGGCATGGAATGGCATGGAATGGCATGGAATGGCATGGAATGGCATGGAATGGCATGGAATGGCATGGGATGGCATGGAATGGCATGGAATGGCATGGAATGGCATGGAATGGCATGGAATGGCATGGAATGGCATGGAATGGCATGGAATGGCATGAAATGGCATGGAATGGCATGGAATGGCATGGAATGGCATGGAATGGCATGGAATGGCATGGAATGGCATGGAATGGCATGGAATGGCATGGAATGGCATGGAATGGCATGGAATGGCATGGAATGGCATGGAATGGCATGGAATGGCATGGAATGGCATGGAATGGCATGGAATGGCATGGAATGGCATGGAATGGCATGGAATGGCATGGAATGGCATGGAATGGCATGGAATGGCATGGAATGGCATGGAATGGCATGGAATGGCATGGAATGGCATGGAATGGCATGGAATGGCATGGAATGGCATGGAATGGCATGGAATGGCATGGAATGGCATGGAATGGCATGGAATGGCATGGAATGGCATGGAATGGCATGGAATGGCATGGAATGGCATGGAATGGCATGGAATGGCATGGAATGGCATGGAATGGCATGGAATGGCATGGAATGGCATGGCACCGCATGGCACGGCATGGCACCGGCATGGCACGGCATGGCACCGGCATGGCACGGCATGGTACCGGCATGGCACGGCATGGTACCGGCATGGCACGGCATGGTACCGGCATGGCACGGCATGGCACCGGCATGGCACGGCATGGCACCGGCATGGCACGGCATGGAATGGCATGGCACGGCATGGAATGGCATGGAATGGCATGGAATGGCATGGAATGGCATGGAATGGCATGGAATGGCATGGAATGGCATGGAATGGCATGGCACCGGCATGGCACGGCATGGCACCGGCATGGAATGGCATGGAATGGCATGGAATGGCATGGAATGGCATGGAATGGCATGGAACGGCATGGAATGGCATGGAACGGCATGGAATGGCATGGCACCGCATGGCACGGCATGGCACCGCATGGCACGGCATGGCACCGGCATGGCACGGCATGGCACCGGCATGGCACGGCATGGCACCGGCATGGCACGGCATGGCACCGGCATGGCACGGCATGGCACCGGCATGGCACGGCATGGCACCGGCATGGCACGGCATGGCACCGGCATGGCACGGCATGGCACCGGCATGGCACGGCATGGCACCGGCATGGCACGGCATGGCACCGGCATGGCACGGCCTGGCACCGGCATGGCACGGCATGGAATGACATGGAATGGCATGGAATGGCATGGAATGGCATGGAATGGCATGGAATGGCATGGAATGGCATGGAATGGCATGGAATGGCATGGAATGGCATGGAATGGCATGGAATGGCATGGAATGGCATGGAATGGCATGGAATGGCATGGAATGGCATGGAATGGCATGGAATGGCATGGAACGGCATGGAATGGCATGGAATGGCATGGAATGGCATGGAATGGCATGGAATGGCATGGAATGGCATGGAATGGCATGGAATGGCATGGAATGGCATGGAATGGCATGGAATGGCATGGAATGGCATGGCACGGCATGGCACGGCATGGCACCGGCATGGCACGGCATGGCACCGGCATGGCACGGCATGGCACCGGCATGGCACGGCATGGCACCGGCATGGCACGGAATGGCACGGCATGGCACCGGCATGTCACGGCATGCCACGGCATGGCACGGCATTCAATGGCATGGAATGGCACGGCATGGCACGGCATGGCACGGCATGGCACGGCATGGCACCGCATTGAGTGGCATGGAATGGCATGGAATGGCATGGAATGGCATGGACTGGCATGGACTGGCATGGAATGGCATGGAATGGCATGGAATGGCATGGAATGGCATGGAATGGCATGGAATGGCATGGAATGGCATGGAATGGCATGGAATGGCATGGAATGGCATGGAATGGCATGGAATGGCATGGAATGGCATGGAATGGCATGGAATGGCATGGAATGGCATGGAATGGCATGGAATGGCATGGAATGGCATGGAATGGCATGGAATGGCATGGAATGGCATGGAATGGCATGGAATGGCATGGAATGGCATGGAATGGCATGGAATGGCATGGAATGGCATGGAATGGCATGGAATGGCATGGAATGGCATGGAATGGCATGGAATGGCATGGAATGGCATGGAATGGCATGGAATGGCATGGAATGGCATGGAATGGCATGGAATGGCATCGAATGGCATGGAATGGCATGGAATGGCATGGAATGGCATGGAATGGCATGGAATGGCATGGAATGGCATGGAATGGCATGGAATGGCATGGAATGGCATGGAATGGCATGGAATGGCATGGAATGGCATGGCACGGCATGGCACGGCATGGCACCGGCATGGCACGGCATGGCACCGGCATGGCACGGCATGGCACCGGCATGGCACGGAATGGCACGGCATGGCACCGGCATGGCACGGCATGGCACGGCATTGAATGGCATGGAATGGCATTGAATGGCACGGAATGGCACGGCATGGCACGGCATGGCACGGCATGGCACGGCATGGCACGGCATGGCACCGCATTGAGTGGCATGGAATGGCATGGAATGGCATGGACTGGCATGGACTGGCATGGAATGGCATGGAATGGCATGGCCCGGCATGGCACGGCATGGCACGGCATGGCACCGGCATGGCACGGCATGGCACCGGCATGGCACGGCATGGCACCGGCATGGCATGGCATGGCACCGGCATGGCACGGCATGGCACCGGCATGGCACGGCATGGCACCGGCATGGCACGGCATTGAATGGCATGGAATGGCATGGAATGGCATGGAATGGCATGGAATGGCATGGAATGGCATGGCACCGCATGGCACCGCATGGAATGGCATGGCACCGCATGGAATGGCATGGAATGGCATGGAATGGCATGGAATGGCATGGAATGGCATGGCACCGCATGGAATGGCATGGCACCGCATGGAATGGCATGGCACCGCATGGCACGGCATGGAATGGCATGGCACCGCATGGAATGGCATGGCACCGCATGGCACGGCATGGAATGGCATGGCACCGGCATGGCACGGCATGGCACCGCATGGCACCGGCATGGCACGGCATGGCACCGCATGGCACGGCATGGAATGGCATGGCACCGGCATGGCACCGGCATGGCATGGCATGGCACGGCATGGCACCGGCATGGCACGGCATGGCACCGGCATGGCACGGCATGGCACCGCATTGAGTGGCATGGAATGGCATGGAATGGCATGGACTGGGATGGACTGGCATGGAATGGCATGGAATGGCATGGAATGGCATGGAATGGCATGGAATGGCATGGAATGGCATGGAATGGCATGGAATGGCATGGAATGGCATGGAATGGCATGGAATGGCATGGAATGGCATGGAATGGCATGGAACGGCATGGAATGGCATGGAACGGCATGGCACGGCATGGCACGGCATGGCACCGGCATGGCACGGCATGGCACCGGCATGGCACGGCATGGCACGGCATGGCACCGGCATGGCACGGCATGGCACCGGCATGGCACGGCATGGCACCGGCATGGCACGGCATGGCACGGCATGGCACCGGCATGGCACGGCATGGCACGGCATGGAATGGCATGGAATGGCATGGAATGGCATGGAATGGCATGGAATGGCATGGAATGGCATGGAATGGCATGGAATGGCATGGAATGGCATGGAATGGCATGGAATGGCATGGAATGGCATGGAATGGCATGGAATGGCATGGAATGGCATGGAATGGCATGGAATGGCATGGAATGGCATGGAATGGCATGGAATGGCATGGAATGGCATGGAATGGCATGGAATGGCATGGAATGGCATGGCACCGCATGGCACGGCATGGCACGGCATGGCACGGCATGGCACCGGCATGGCACGGCATGGCACCGGCATGGCACGGCATGGCACGGCATGGCACCGGCATGGCACGGCATGGCACCGGCATGGCACGGCATGGCACCGGCATGGCACGGCATGGCACGGCATGGCACGGCATGGCACGGCATGGCACCGGCATGGCACGGCATGGCACGGCATGGAATGGCATGGAATGGCATGGAATGGCATGGAATGGCATGGAATGGCATGGAATGGCATGGAATGGCATGGAATGGCATGGAATGGCATGGCACCGGCATGGCACGGCATGGCACCGGCATGGCACGGCATGGCACCGGCATGGCACGGCATGGCACCGGCATGGCACGGCATGGCACCGGCATGGCACGGCATGGCACCGGCATGGCACGGCATGGCACCGGCATGGCACGGCATGGCACCGGCATGGCACGGCATGGCACCGGCATGGCACGGCATGGCACCGGCATGGCACGGCATGGCACCGGCATGGCACGGCATGGCACCGGCATGGCACGGCCTGGCACCGGCATGGCACGGCATGGAATGGCATGGAATGGCATGGAATGGCATGGAATGGCATGGAATGGCATGGAATGGCATGGAATGGCATGGAATGGCATGGAATGGCATGGAATGGCATGGAATGGCATGGAATGGCATGGAATGGCATGGAATGGCATGGAATGGCATGGAATGGCATGGAATGGCATGGAATGGCATGGAATGGCATGGAATGGCATGGAATGGCATGGAATGGCATGGAATGGCATGGAATGGCATGGAATGGCATGGAATGGCATGGAATGGCATGGAATGGCATGGAATGGCATGGAATGGCATGGAATGGCATGGAATGGCATGGAATGGCATGGAATGGCATGGCACCGCATGGCACGGCATGGCATGGCACGGCATGGCATGGCACGGCATGGCACGGCATGGCACCGGCATGGCACGGCATGGCACCGGCATGGCACGGCATGGCACCGGCATGGCACGGCATGGCACCGGCATGGCACGGCATGGCACCGGCATGGCACGGCATGGCACCGGCATGGCACGGCATGGCACCGGCATGGCACGGCATGGCACCGGCATGGCACGGCATGGCACCGGCATGGCACGGCATGGCACCGGCATGGCACGGCATGGCACCGGCATGGCACGGCATGGCACCGGCATGGCACGGCATGGCACCGGCATGGCACGGCCTGGCACCGGCATGGCACGGCCTGGCACCGGCATGGCACGGCATGGCACGGCATGGAATGGCATGGAATGGCATGGAATGGCATGGAATGGCATGGAATGGCATGGAATGGCATGGAATGGCATGGAATGGCATGGAATGGCATGGAATGGCATGGAATGGCATGGAATGGCATGGAATGGCATGGAATGGCATGGAATGGCATGGAATGGCATGGAATGGCATGGAATGGCATGGAATGGCATGGAATGGCATGGAATGGCATGGAATGGCATGGAATGGCATGGAATGGCATGGAATGGCATGGAATGGCATGGAATGGCATGGAATGGCATGGAATGGCATGGAATGGCATGGAATGGCATGGAATGGCATGGAATGGCATGGAATGGCATGGAATGGCATGGAATGGCATGGAATGGCATGGAATGGCATGGAATGGCATGGAATGGCATGGAATGGCATGGAATGGCATGGAATGGCATGGAATGGCATGGCACCGGCATGGCACGGCATGGCACCGGCATGGCACGGCATGGAATGGCATGGAATGGCATGGAATGGCATGGAATGGCATGGAATGGCATGGAATGGCATGGCACGGCATGGCACCGGCATGGCACGGCATGGCACGGCATGGCACCGGCATGGCAAGGCATGGCACGGCATGGCACCGGCATGGCACGGCATGGCACCGGCATGGCACGGCATGGCACCGGCATGGCACCGGCATGGCACCGGCATGGCACGGCATGGCACCGGCATGGCACGGCATGGCACCGGCATGGCACGGCATGGCACCGGCATGGCACGGCATGGCACCGGCATGGCACGGCATGGCACCGGCATGGCACGGCATGGCACCGGCATGGCACGGCATGGCACGGCATGGCCCCGGCATGGCACGGCATGGCACCGGCATGGCACGGCATGGCACCGGCATGGCACGGCATGGCACCGGCATGGCACGGCATGGCACCGGCATGGCACGGCATGGCACCGGCATGGCACGGCATGGCACCGGCATGGCACGGCATGGCACCGGCATGGCACGGCATGGCACCGGCATGGCACGGCATGGCACCGGCATGGCACGGCATGGCACCGGCATGGCACGGCATGGCACGGCATGGCACCGGCATGGCACGGCATGGCACGGCATGGAATGGCATGGAATGGCATGGAATGGCATGGAATGGCATGGAATGGCATGGAATGGCATGGAATGGCATGGAATGGCATGGAATGGCATGGAATGGCATGGAATGGCATGGAATGGCATGGAATGGCATGGAATGGCATGGAATGGCATGGAATGGCATGGAATGGCATGGAATGGCATGGAATGGCATGGAATGGCATGGAATGGCATGGAATGGCATGGAATGGCATGGAATGGCATGGAATGGCATGGAATGGCATGGAATGGCATGGAATGGCATGGAATGGCATGGAATGGCATGGAATGGCATGGAATGGTATGGAATGACATGGAATGGCATGGAACGGCATGGCACCGCATGGCACGGCATGGCACGGCATGGCACGGCATGGCACGGCATGGCACCGGCATGGCACGGCGTGGCACCGGCATGGCACGGCATGGCACGGCATGGCACGGCATGGCACGGCATGGCACCGGCATGGCACGGCATGGCACCGGCATGGCACGGCATGGCACCGGCATGGAACGGCATGGCACCGGCATGGAACGGCATGGCACCGGCATGGCACGGCATGGCACCGGCATGGCACGGCATTGAATGGCATGGAATGGCATGGAATGGCATGGAATGGCATGGAATGGCATGGAATGGCATGGAATGGCATGGAATGACATGGAATGGCATGGAATGGCATGGAATGGCATGGAATGGCATGGAATGGCATGGAACGGCATGGCACGGCATGGCACCGGCATGGCACGGCATGGCACCGGCATGGCACGGCATGGCACGGCATGGCACCGGCATGGCACGGCATGGCACCGGCATGGCACGGCATGGCACCGGCATGGCACGGCATGGCACGGCATGGCACCGGCATGGCACGGCATGGCACCGGCATGGCACGGCATGGCACCGGCATGGCACGGCATGGCACCGGCATGGCACGGCATGGCACGGCATTGAATGGCATGGAATGGCATGGAATGGCATGCAATGGCATGGAATGACATGGAATGGCATGGAATGGCATGGAATGGCATGGAATGGCATGGAATGGCATGGCACCGCATGGCACGGCATGGCACGGCATGGCACGGCATGGCACGGCATGGCACCGGCATGGCACGGCATGGCACCGGCATGGCACGGCATGGCACCGGCATGGCACGGCATAGCACGGCATGGCACCGGCATGGCACGGCATGGCACCGGCATGGCACGGCATGGCACGGCATGGCACGGCATGGCACGGCATGGCACCGGCATGGCACCGGCATGGCACGGCATGGCACCGGCATGGCACGGCATGGCACGGCATTGAATGGCATGGAATGGCATGGAATGGCATGGAATGGCATGGAATGGCATGGAATGGCATGGAATGGCATGGAATGGCATGGAATGGCATGGGATGGCATGGAATGGCATGGAATGGCATGGAATGGCATGGAATGGCATGGAATGGCATGGAATGGCATGGAATGGCATGGAATGGCATGAAATGGCATGGAATGGCATGGAATGGCATGGAATGGCATGGAATGGCATGGAATGGCATGGAATGGCATGGAATGGCATGGAATGGCATGGAATGGCATGGAATGGCATGGAATGGCATGGAATGGCATGGAATGGCATGGAATGGCATGGAATGGCATGGAATGGCATGGAATGGCATGGAATGGCATGGAATGGCATGGAATGGCATGGAATGGCATGGAATGGCATGGAATGGCATGGAATGGCATGGAATGGCATGGAATGGCATGGAATGGCATGGAATGGCATGGAATGGCATGGAATGGCATGGAATGGCATGGAATGGCATGGAATGGCATGGAATGGCATGGAATGGCATGGAATGGCATGGAATGGCATGGAATGGCATGGAATGGCATGGAATGGCATGGAATGGCATGGAATGGCATGGAATGGCATGGAATGGCATGGAATGGCATGGAATGGCATGGAATGGCATGGAATGGCATGGAATGGCATGGAATGGCATGGAATGGCATGGAATGGCATGGAATGGCATGGAATGGCATGGAATGGCATGGAATGGCATGGAATGGCATGGAATGGCATGGCACCGCATGGCACGGCATGGCACCGGCATGGCACGGCATGGCACCGGCATGGCACGGCATGGTACCGGCATGGCACGGCATGGTACCGGCATGGCACGGCATGGCACCGGCATGGCACGGCATGGCACCGGCATGGCACGGCATGGAATGGCATGGCACGGCATGGAATGGCATGGAATGGCATGGAATGGCATGGAATGGCATGGAATGGCATGGAATGGCATGGAATGGCATGGAATGGCATGGCACCGGCATGGCACGGCATGGCACCGGCATGGAATGGCATGGAATGGCATGGAATGGCATGGAATGGCATGGAATGGCATGGAATGGCATGGAATGGCATGGAATGGCATGGAATGGCATGGAATGGCATGGAATGGCATGGAACGGCATGGAATGGCATGGAACGGCATGGAATGGCATGGCACCGCATGGCACGGCATGGCACCGCATGGCACGGCATGGCACCGGCATGGCACGGCATGGCACCGGCATGGCACGGCATGGCACCGGCATGGCACGGCATGGCACCGGCATGGCACGGCATGGCACCGGCATGGCACGGCATGGCACCGGCATGGCACGGCATGGCACCGGCATGGCACGGCATGGCACCGGCATGGCACGGCATGGCACCGGCATGGCACGGCATGGCACCGGCATGGCACGGCATGGCACGGCATGGCACCGGCATGGCACGGCATGGCACGGCATGGCACCGGCATGGCACGGCATGGCACGGCATGGCACCGGCATGGCACGGCATGGCACCGGCATGGCACGGCATGGCACGGCATTGAATGGCATGGAATGGCATGGAATGGCATGGAATGGCATGGAATGGCATGGAATGGCATGGAATGGCATGGAATGGCATGGAATGGCATGGAATGGCATGGAATGGCATGGAATGGCATGAAATGGCATGGAATGGCATGGAATGGCATGGAATGGCATGGAATGGCATGGAATGGCATGGAATGGCATGGAATGGCATGGAATGGCATGGAATGGCATGGAATGGCATGGAATGGCATGGAATGGCATGGAATGGCATGGAATGGCATGGAATGGCATGGAATGGCATGGAATGGCATGGAATGGCATGGAATGGCATGGAATGGCATGGAATGGCATGGAATGGCATGGAATGGCATGGAATGGCATGGAATGGCATGGAATGGCATGGAATGGCATGGAATGGCATGGAATGGCATGGAATGGCATGGAATGGCATGGAATGGCATGGAATGGCACGGCATGGCACCGGCATGGCACGGCATGGCACCGGCATGGCACGGCATGGCACCGGCATGGCACGGCATGGCACGGCATGGCACCGGCATGGCACGGCATGGCACCGGCATGGCACGGCATGGCACCGGCATGGCACGGCATGGCACGGCATGGCACCGGCATGGCACGGCATGGCACCGGCATGGCACGGCATGGCACGGCATGGCACCGGCATGGCACGGCATGGCACGGCATGGCACCGGCATGGCACGGCATGGCACCGGCATGGCACGGCATGGCACGGCATTGAATGGCATGGAATGGCATGGAATGGCATGGAATGGCATGGAATGGCATGGAATGGCATGGAATGGCATGGAATGGCATGGAATGGCATGGAATGGCATGGAATGGCATGGAATGGCATGGAATGGCATGGAATGGCATGGAATGGCATGGAATGGCATGGAATGGCATGGAATGGCATGGAATGGCATGGAATGGCATGGAATGGCATGGAATGGCATGGAATGGCATGGAATGGCATGGAATGGCATGGAATGGCATGGAATGGCATGGAATGGCATGGAATGGCATGGAATGGCATGGAATGGCATGGAATGGCATGGCACCGCATGGCACGGCATGGCACCGCATGGCACGGCATGGCACCGGCATGGCACGGCATGGCACCGGCATGGCACGGCATGGCACCGGCATGGCACGGCATGGCACCGGCATGGCACGGCATGGCACCGGCATGGCACGGCATGGAATGGCATGGCACGGCATGGAATGGCATGGAATGGCATGGAATGGCATGGAATGGCATGGAATGGCATGGAATGGCATGGAATGGCATGGAATGGCATGGAATGGCATGGAATGGCATGGAATGGCATGGCACCGGCATGGCACGGCATGGAATGGCATGGAATGGCATGGAATGGCATGGAATGGCATGGAATGGCATGGAATGGCATGGAATGGCATGGAATGGCATGGAATGGCATGGAATGGCATGGAATGGCATGGAATGGCATGGAATGGCATGGAATGGCATGGAATGGCATGGAATGGCATGGAATGGCATGGAATGGCATGGAATGGCATGGAACGGCATGGAATGGCATGGAACGGCATGGAATGGCATGGAACGGCATGGAATGGCATGGAACGGCATGGAATGGCATGGCACCGCATGGCACTGCATGGCACCGGCATGGCACGGCATGGCACCGGCATGGCACGGCATGGCACCGGCATGGCACGGCATGGCACCGGCATGGCACGGCATGGCACCGGCATGGCACGGCATGGCACCGGCATGGCACGGCATGGCACCGGCATGGCACGGCATGGCACCGGCATGGCACGGCATGGCACCGGCATGGCACGGCATGGCACCGGCATGGCACGGCATGGCACCGGCATGGCACGGCATGGCACCGGCATGGCACGGCATGGCACCGGCATGGCACGGCATGGCACCGGCATGGCACGGCATGGCACCGGCATGGCACGGCATGGCACCGGCATGGCACGGCATGGCACCGGCATGGCACGGCATGGCACCGGCATGGCACGGCATGGCACCGGCATGGCACGGCATGGCACCGGCATGGCACCGGCATGGCACGGCATGGCACCGGCATGGCACGGCATGGCACCGGCATGGCACCGGCATGGCACGGCATGGCACCGGCATGGCACGGCATGGCACCGGCATGGCACGGCATGGCACCGGCATGGCACGGCATGGCACGGCATGGCACGGCATGGAATGGCATGGAATGGCATGGAATGGCATGGAATGGCATGGAATGGCATGGAATGGCATGGCACCGGCATGGCACGGCATGGCACCGGCATGGCACGGCATGGCACCGGCATGGCACCGGCATGGCACGGCATGGCACCGGCATGGCACGGCATGGCACCGGCATGGCACGGCATGGCACCGGCATGGCACGGCATGGCACCGGCATGGCACGGCATGGCACCGGCATGGCACGGCATGGCACCGGCATGGCACGGCATGGCACCGGCATGGCACGGCATGGCACCGGCATTGCACGGCATGGCACCGGCATGGCACGGCATGGCACCGGCATGGCACGGCATGGCACCGGCATGGCACGGCATGGCACCGGCATGGCACGGCATGGCACCGGCATGGCACGGCATGGCACCGGCATGGCACCGGCATGGCACGGCATGGCACCGGCATGGCACGGCATGGCACCGGCATGGCACGGCATGGCACCGGCATGGCACGGCATGGCACCGGCATGGCACGGCATGGAATGGCATGGAATGGCATGGAATGTCATGGAATGGCATGGAATGGCATGGAATGGCATGGAATGGCATGGAATGGCATGGAATGGCATGGAATGGCATGGAATGGCATGGAATGGCATGGAATGGCATGGAATGGCATGGCACCGGGATGGCACGGCATGGCACCGGCATGGCACGGCATGGAATGGCATGGAATGGCATGGCACGGCATGGCACCGGCATGGCACGGCATGGCACCGGCATGGCACGGCATGGCACCGGCATGGCACGGCATGGCACCGGCATGGCACGGCATGGCACCGGCATGGCACGGCATGGCACCGGCATGGCACGGCATGGCACCGGCATGGCACGGCATGGCACCGGCATGGCACGGCATGGCACCGGCATGGCACGGCATGGCACCGGCATGGCACGGCATGGCACCGGCATGGCACGGCATGGCACCGGCATGGCACGGCATGGCACCGGCATGGCACGGCATGGCACGGCATGGCACCGGCATGGCACGGCATGGCACCGGCATGGCACGGCATGGCACCGGCATGGCACGGCATGGCACCGGCATGGCACGGCATGGCACCGGCATGGCACGGCATGGCACCGGCATGGCACGGCATGGCACCGGCATGGCACGGCATGGCACCGGCATGGCACGGCATGGCACCGGCATGGCACGGCATGGCACCGGCATGGCACGGCATGGCACCGGCATGGCACGGCATGGCACCGGCATGGCACGGCATGGCACCGGCATGGCACGGCATGGCACCGGCATGGCACGGCATGGCACCGGCATGGCACGGCATGGCACCGGCATGGCACGGCATGGCACCGGCATGGCACGGCATGGAATGGCATGGAATGGCATGGAATGGCATGGAATGGCATGGAATGGCATGGAATGGCATGGCACGGCATGGCACCGGCATGGCACGGCATGGCACCGGCATGGCAAGGCATGGCACCGGCATGGCACGGCATGGCACGGCATGGCACCGGCATGGCACGGCATGGCACCGGCATGGCACGGCATGGCACCGGCATGGCACCGGCATGGCACCGGCATGGCACCGGCATGGCACGGCATGGCACCGGCATGGCACGGCATGGCACCGGCATGGCACGGCATGGCACCGGCATGGCACGGCATGGCACCGGCATGGCACGGCATGGCACCGGCATGGCACGGCATGGCACCGGCATGGCACGGCATGGCACCGGCATGGCACGGCATGGCACCGGCATGGCACGGCATGGCACCGGCATGGCACGGCATGGCACCGGCATGGCACGGCATGGCACCGGCATGGCACGGCATGGCACCGGCATGGCACGGCATGGCACCGGCATGGCACGGCATGGCACGGCATGGCACCGGCATGGCACGGCATGGCACGGCATGGAATGGCATGGAATGGCATGGAATGGCATGGAATGGCATGGAATGGCATGGAATGGCATGGAATGGCATGGAATGGCATGGAATGGCATGGAATGGCATGGAATGGCATGGAATGGCATGGAATGGCATGGAATGGCATGGAATGGCATGGAATGGCATGGAATGGCATGGAATGGCATGGAATGGCATGGAATGGCATGGAATGGCATGGAATGGCATGGAATGGCATGGAATGGCATGGAATGGCATGGAATGGCATGGAATGGCATGGAATGGCATGGAATGGCATGGAATGGCATGGAATGGCATGGAATGGCATGGAATGGCATGGAATGGCATGGAATGGCATGGAATGGCATGGAATGGCATGGAATGGCATGGAATGGCATGGAATGGCATGGAATGGCATGGAATGGCATGGAATGGCATGGAATGGCATGGAATGGCATGGAATGGCATGGAATGGCATGGAATGGCATGGAATGGCATGGAATGGCATGGAATGGCATGGAATGGCATGGAATGGCATGGAATGGCATGGAATGGCATGGAATGGCATGGAACGGCATGGCACCGCATGGCACGGCATGGCACGGCATGGCACGGCATGGCACGGCATGGCACCGGCATGGCACGGCGTGGCACCGGCATGGCACGGCATGGCACGGCATGGCACCGGCATGGCACGGCATGGCACCGGCATGGCACGGCATGGCACCGGCATGGAATGGCATGGAATGACATGGAATGGCATGGAATGGCATGGAATGGCATGGAATGGCATGGAATGGCATGGAACGGCATGGCACGGCATGGCACCGGCATGGCACGGCATGGCACCGGCATGGCACGGCATGGCACCGGCATGGCACGGCATGGCACGGCATGGCACCGGCATGGCACGGCATGGCACCGGCATGGCACGGCATGGCACGGCATGGCACCGGCATGGCACGGCATGGCACCGGCATGGCACGGCATGGCACCGGCATGGCACGGCATGGCACCGGCATGGCACGGCATGGAATGGCATGGAATGGCATGCAATGGCATGGAATGACATGGAATGGCATGGAATGACATGGAATGGCATGGAATGGCATGGAATGGCATGGAATGGCATGGAATGGCATGGCACCGCATGGCACGGCATGGCACGGCATGGCACGGCATGGCACGGCATGGCACCGGCATGGCACGGCATGGCACCGGCATGGCACGGCATAGCACGGCATGGCACCGGCATGGCACGGCATGGCACCGGCATGGCACGGCATGGCACCGGCATGGCACGGCATGGCACCGGCATGGCACGGCATGGCACGGCATGGCACGGCATGGCACGGCATGGCACCGGCATGGCACGGCATGGCACCGGCATGGCACGGCATGGCACGGCATGGCACCGGCATGGCACCGGCATGGCACGGCATGGCACCGGCATGGCACGGCATGGCACCGGCATGGCACCGGCATGGCACCGGCATGGAATGGCATGGCACCGGCATGGAATGGCATGGAATGGCATGGAATGGCATGGAATGGCATGGAATGGCATGGAATGGCATGGGATGGCATGGAATGGCATGGAATGGCATGGAATGGCATGGAATGGCATGGAATGGCATGGAATGGCATGGAATGGCATGGAATGGCATGGAATGGCATGAAATGGCATGGAATGGCATGGAATGGCATGGAATGGCATGGAATGGCATGGAATGGCATGGAATGGCATGGAATGGCATGGAATGGCATGGAATGGCATGGAATGGCATGGAATGGCATGGAATGGCATGGAATGGCATGGAATGGCATGGAATGGCATGGAATGGCATGGAATGGCATGGAATGGCATGGAATGGCATGGAATGGCATGGAATGGCATGGAATGGCATGGAATGGCATGGAATGGCATGGAATGGCATGGAATGGCATGGAATGGCATGGAATGGCATGGAATGGCATGGAATGGCATGGAATGGCATGGAATGGCATGGAATGGCATGGAATGGCATGGAATGGCATGGAATGGCATGGAATGGCATGGAATGGCATGGAATGGCATGGAATGGCATGGAATGGCATGGAATGGCATGGAATGGCATGGAATGGCATGGAATGGCATGGAATGGGATGGAATGGCATGGAATGGCATGGAATGGCATGGAATGGCATGGAATGGCATGGAATGGCATGGAATGGCATGGAATGGCATGGAATGGCATGGAATGGCATGGAATGGCATGGAATGGCATGGCACCGCATGGCACGGCATGGCACCGGCATGGCACGGCATGGCACCGGCATGGCACGGCATGGTACCGGCATGGCACGGCATGGCACCGGCATGGCACGGCATGGCACCGGCATGGCACGGCATGGAATGGCATGGCACGGCATGGAATGGCATGGAATGGCATGGAATGGCATGGAATGGCATGGAATGGCATGGAATGGCATGGAATGGCATGGAATGGCATGGAATGGCATGGAATGGCATGGAATGGCATGGAATGGCATGGAATGGCATGGAATGGCATGGAATGCCATGGAATGCCATGGAATGGCATGGAATGGCATGGAATGGCATGGCACCGGCATGGCACGGCATGGCACCGGCATGGAATGGCATGGAATGGCATGGAATGGCATGGAATGGCATGGAATGGCATGGAATGGCATGGAATGGCATGGAATGGCATGGAATGGCATGGAATGGCATGGAATGGCATGGAATGGCATGGAATGGCATGGAATGGCATGGAATGGCATGGAATGGCATGGAACGGCATGGAATGGCATGGAACGGCATGGAATGGCATGGCACCGCATGGCACGGCATGGCACCGGCATGGCACGGCATGGCACCGGCATGGCACGGCATGGCACCGGCATGGCACCGGCATGGCACGGCATGGCACGGCATGGCACCGGCATGGCACGGCATGGCACCGGCATGGCACGGCATGGCACCGGCATGGCACGGCATGGCACCGGCATGGCACGGCATGGCACGGCATGGCACCGGCATGGCACGGCATGGCACCGGCATGGCACGGCATGGCACCGGCATGGCACGGCATGGCACGGCATTGAATGGCATGGAATGGCATGGAATGGCATGCAATGGCATGGAATGACATGGAATGGCATGGAATGGCATGGAATGGCATGGAATGGCATGGAATGGCATGGCACCGCATGGCACGGCATGGCACGGCATGGCACGGCATGGCACGGCATGGCACCGGCATGGCACGGCATGGCACCGGCATGGCACGGCATGGCACCGGCATGGCACGGCATAGCACGGCATGGCACCGGCATGGCACGGCATGGCACCGGCATGGCACGGCATGGCACGGCATGGCACCGGCATGGCACGGCATGGCACGGCATGGCACGGCATGGCACGGCATGGCACCGGCATGGCACGGCATGGCACGGCATGGCACCGGCATGGCACGGCATGGCACGGCATGGCACCGGCATGGCACGGCATGGCACCGGCATGGCACGGCATGGCACGGCATTGAATGGCATGGAATGGCATGGAATGGCATGGAATGGCATGGAATGGCATGGAATGGCATGGAATGGCATGGAATGGCATGGAATGGCATGGAATGGCATGGAATGGCATGGAATGGCATGGGATGGCATGGAATGGCATGGAATGGCATGGAATGGCATGGAATGGCATGGAATGGCATGGAATGGCATGGAATGGCATGGAATGGCATGAAATGGCATGGAATGGCATGGAATGGCATGGAATGGCATGGAATGGCATGGAATGGCATGGAATGGCATGGAATGGCATGGAATGGCATGGAATGGCATGGAATGGCATGGAATGGCATGGAATGGCATGGAATGGCATGGAATGGCATGGAATGGCATGGAATGGCATGGAATGGCATGGAATGGCATGGAATGGCATGGAATGGCATGGAATGGCATGGAATGGCATGGAATGGCATGGAATGGCATGGAATGGCATGGAATGGCATGGAATGGCATGGAATGGCATGGAATGGCATGGAATGGCATGGAATGGCATGGAATGGCATGGAATGGCATGGAATGGCATGGAATGGCATGGAATGGCATGGAATGGCATGGAATGGCATGGAATGGCATGGAATGGCATGGAATGGCATGGAATGGCATGGAATGGCATGGAATGGCATGGAATGGCATGGAATGGCATGGAATGGCATGGAATGGCATGGAATGGCATGGAATGGCATGGCACCGCATGGAATGGCATGGCACCGCATGGCACGGCATGGCACCGGCATGGCACGGCATGGCACCGGCATGGCACGGCATGGTACCGGCATGGCACGGCATGGTACCGGCATGGCACGGCATGGTACCGGCATGGCACGGCATGGCACCGGCATGGCACGGCATGGCACCGGCATGGCACGGCATGGAATGGCATGGCACGGCATGGAATGGCATGGAATGGCATGGAATGGCATGGAATGGCATGGAATGGCATGGAATGGCATGGAATGGCATGGAATGGCATGGAATGCCATGGAATGGCATGGAATGGCATGGAATGCCATGGAATGGCATGGAATGGCATGGCACCGGCATGGCACGGCATGGCACCGGCATGGAATGGCATGGAATGGCATGGAATGGCATGGAATGGCATGGAATGGCATGGAATGGCATGGAACGGCATGGAATGGCATGGAACGGCATGGAATGGCATGGCACCGCATGGCACGGCATGGCACCGCATGGCACGGCATGGCACCGGCATGGCACGGCATGGCACCGGCATGGCACGGCATGGCACCGGCATGGCACGGCATGGCACCGGCATGGCACGGCATGGCACCGGCATGGCACGGCATGGCACCGGCATGGCACGGCATGGCACCGGCATGGCACGGCATGGCACCGGCATGGCACGGCATGGCACCGGCATGGCACGGCATGGCACCGGCATGGCACGGCATGGCACCGGCATGGCACGGCCTGGCACCGGCATGGCACGGCATGGAATGGCATGGAATGGCATGGAATGGCATGGAATGGCATGGAATGGCATGGAATGGCATGGAATGGCATGGAATGGCATGGAATGGCATGGAATGGCATGGAATGGCATGGAATGGCATGGAATGGCATGGAATGGCATGGAATGGCATGGAATGGCATGGAATGGCATGGAATGGCATGGAATGGCATGGAATGGCATGGAATGGCATGGAATGGCATGGAATGGCATGGAACGGCATGGAATGGCATGGAATGGCATGGAATGGCATGGAATGGCATGGAATGGCATGGAATGGCATGGAATGGCATGGAATGGCATGGAATGGCATGGAATGGCATGGAATGGCATGGAATGGCATGGAATGGCATGGCACGGCATGGCACGGCATGGCACCGGCATGGCACGGCATGGCACCGGCATGGCACGGCATGGCACCGGCATGGCACGGCATGGCACCGGCATGGCACGGAATGGCACGGCATGGCACCGGCATGTCACGGCATGCCACGGCATGGCACGGCATTGAATGGCATGGAATGGCACGGCATGGCACGGCATGGCACGGCATGGCACGGCATGGCACGGCATGGCACCGCATTGAGTGGCATGGAATGGCATGGAATGGCATGGAATGGCATGGACTGGCATGGACTGGCATGGAATGGCATGGAATGGCATGGAATGGCATGGAATGGCATGGAATGGCATGGAATGGCATGGAATGGCATGGAATGGCATGGAATGGCATGGAATGGCATGGAATGGCATGGAATGGCATGGAATGGCATGGAATGGCATGGAATGGCATGGAATGGCATGGAATGGCATGGAATGGCATGGAATGGCATGGAATGGCATGGAATGGCATGGAATGGCATGGAATGGCATGGAATGGCATGGAATGGCATGGAATGGCATGGAATGGCATGGAATGGCATGGAATGGCATGGAATGGCATGGAATGGCATGGAATGGCATGGAATGGCATGGAATGGCATGGAATGGCATGGAATGGCATGGAATGGCATGGAATGGCATGGAATGGCATGGAATGGCATGGAATGGCATGGAATGGCATGGAATGGCATGGAATGGCATGGAATGGCATGGAATGGCATGGAATGGCATGGAATGGCATGGAATGGCATGGAATGGCATGGAATGGCATGGAATGGCATCGAATGGCATGGAATGGCATGGAATGGCATGGAATGGCATGGAATGGCATGGAATGGCATGGAATGGCATGGAATGGCATGGAATGGCATGGAATGGCATGGAATGGCATGGAATGGCATGGAATGGCATGGCACGGCATGGCACGGCATGGCACCGGCATGGCACGGCATGGCACCGGCATGGCACGGCATGGCACCGGCATGGCACGGAATGGCACGGCATGGCACCGGCATGGCACGGCATGGCACGGCATTGAATGGCATGGAATGGCATTGAATGGCACGGAATGGCACGGCATGGCACGGCATGGCACGGCATGGCACGGCATGGCACGGCATGGCACCGCATTGAGTGGCATGGAATGGCATGGAATGGCATGGACTGGCATGGACTGGCATGGAATGGCATGGAATGGCATGGCCCGGCATGGCACGGCATGGCACGGCATGGCACCGGCATGGCACGGCATGGCACCGGCATGGCACGGCATGGCACCGGCATGGCATGGCATGGCACCGGCATGGCACGGCATGGCACCGGCATGGCACGGCATGGCACCGGCATGGCACGGCATTGAATGGCATGGAATGGCATGGAATGGCATGGAATGGCATGGAATGGCATGGAATGGCATGGCACCGCATGGCACCGCATGGAATGGCATGGCACCGCATGGAATGGCATGGAATGGCATGGAATGGCATGGAATGGCATGGAATGGCATGGAATGGCATGGCACCGCATGGAATGGCATGGCACCGCATGGAATGGCATGGCACCGCATGGCACGGCATGGAATGGCATGGCACCGCATGGAATGGCATGGCACCGCATGGCACGGCATGGAATGGCATGGCACCGGCATGGCACGGCATGGCACCGCATGGCACCGGCATGGCACGGCATGGCACCGCATGGCACGGCATGGAATGGCATGGCACCGGCATGGCACCGGCATGGCATGGCATGGCACGGCATGGCACCGGCATGGCACGGCATGGCACCGGCATGGCACGGCATGGCACCGCATTGAGTGGCATGGAATGGCATGGAATGGCATGGACTGGGATGGACTGGCATGGAATGGCATGGAATGGCATGGAATGGCATGGAATGGCATGGAATGGCATGGAATGGCATGGAATGGCATGGAATGGCATGGAATGGCATGGAATGGCATGGAATGGCATGGAATGGCATGGAATGGCATGGAATGGCATGGAATGGCATGGAATGGCATGGCACGGCATGGCACGGCATGGCACGGCATGGCACCGGCATGGCACGGCATGGCACCGGCATGGCACGGCATGGCACGGCATGGCACCGGCATGGCACGGCATGGCACCGGCATGGCACGGCATGGCACCGGCATGGCACGGCATGGCACGGCATGGCACCGGCATGGCACGGCATGGCACGGCATGGAATGGCATGGAATGGCATGGAATGGCATGGAATGGCATGGAATGGCATGGAATGGCATGGAATGGCATGGAATGGCATGGAATGGCATGGAATGGCATGGAATGGCATGGAATGGCATGGAATGGCATGGAATGGCATGGAATGGCATGGAATGGCATGGCACCGCATGGCACGGCATGGCACGGCATGGCACGGCATGGCACCGGCATGGCACGGCATGGCACCGGCATGGCACGGCATGGCACGGCATGGCACCGGCATGGCACGGCATGGCACCGGCATGGCACGGCATGGCACCGGCATGGCACGGCATGGCACGGCATGGCACGGCATGGCACGGCATGGCACCGGCATGGCACGGCATGGCACGGCATGGAATGGCATGGAATGGCATGGAATGGCATGGAATGGCATGGAATGGCATGGAATGGCATGGAATGGCATGGAATGGCATGGAATGGCATGGCACCGGCATGGCACGGCATGGCACCGGCATGGCACGGCATGGCACCGGCATGGCACGGCATGGCACCGGCATGGCACGGCATGGCACCGGCATGGCACGGCATGGCACCGGCATGGCACGGCATGGCACCGGCATGGCACGGCATGGCACCGGCATGGCACGGCATGGCACCGGCATGGCACGGCATGGCACCGGCATGGCACGGCATGGCACCGGCATGGCACGGCATGGCACCGGCATGGCACGGCATGGCACCGGCATGGCACGGCATGGCACCGGCATGGCACGGCCTGGCACCGGCATGGCACGGCATGGAATGGCATGGAATGGCATGGAATGGCATGGAATGGCATGGAATGGCATGGAATGGCATGGAATGGCATGGAATGGCATGGAATGGCATGGAATGGCATGGAATGGCATGGAATGGCATGGAATGGCATGGAATGGCATGGAATGGCATGGAATGGCATGGAATGGCATGGAATGGCATGGAATGGCATGGAATGGCATGGAATGGCATGGAATGGCATGGAATGGCATGGAATGGCATGGAATGGCATGGAATGGCATGGAATGGCATGGAATGGCATGGAATGGCATGGAATGGCATGGAATGGCATGGAATGGCATGGAATGGCATGGAATGGCATGGAATGGCATGGAATGGCATGGAATGGCATGGAATGGCATGGAATGGCATGGAATGGCATGGAATGGCATGGAATGGCATGGAATGGCATGGAATGGCATGGAATGGCATGGAATGGCATGGAATGGCATGGCACCGCATGGCACGGCATGGCATGGCACGGCATGGCATGGCACGGCATGGCACGGCATGGCACCGGCATGGCACGGCATGGCACCGGCATGGCACGGCATGGCACCGGCATGGCACGGCATGGCACCGGCATGGCACGGCATGGCACCGGCATGGCACGGCATGGCACCGGCATGGCACGGCATGGCACCGGCATGGCACGGCATGGCACCGGCATGGCACGGCATGGCACCGGCATGGCACGGCATGGCACCGGCATGGCACGGCATGGCACCGGCATGGCACGGCCTGGCACCGGCATGGCACGGCCTGGCACCGGCATGGCACGGCATGGAATGGCATGGAATGGCATGGAATGGCATGGAATGGCATGGAATGGCATGGAATGGCATGGAATGGCATGGAATGGCATGGAATGGCATGGAATGGCATGGAATGCCATGGAATGCCATGGAATGGCATGGAATGGCATGGCACCGGCATGGCACGGCATGGCACCGGCATGGAATGGCATGGAATGGCATGGAATGGCATGGAATGGCATGGAATGGCATGGAATGGCATGGAACGGCATGGAATGGCATGGAACGGCATGGAATGGCATGGCACCGCATGGCACGGCATGGCACCGCATGGCACGGCATGGCACCGGCATGGCACGGCATGGCACCGGCATGGCACGGCATGGCACCGGCATGGCACGGCATGGCACCGGCATGGCACGGCATGGCACCGGCATGGCACGGCATGGCACCGGCATGGCACGGCATGGCACCGGCATGGCACGGCATGGCACCGGCATGGCACCGGCATGGCACGGCATGGCACCGGCATGGCACGGCCTGGCACCGGCATGGCACGGCATGGAATGACATGGAATGGCATGGAATGGCATGGAATGGCATGGAATGGCATGGAATGGCATGGAATGGCATGGAATGGCATGGAATGGCATGGAATGGCATGGAATGGCATGGAATGGCATGGAATGGCATGGAATGGCATGGAATGGCATGGAATGGCATGGAATGGCATGGAATGGCATGGAATGGCATGGAATGGCATGGAATGGCATGGAATGGCATGGAATGGCATGGAATGGCATGGAATGGCATGGAATGGCATGGAATGGCATGGAATGGCATGGAATGGCATGGAATGGCATGGAATGGCATGGAATGGCATGGAACGGCATGGAATGGCATGGAATGGCATGGAATGGCATGGAATGGCATGGAATGGCATGGAATGGCATGGAATGGCATGGAATGGCATGGAATGGCATGGAATGGCATGGAATGGCATGGAATGGCATGGAATGGCATGGAATGGCATGGAATGGCATGGAATGGCATGGCACGGCATGGCACGGCATGGCACCGGCATGGCACGGCATGGCACCGGCATGGCACGGCATGGCACCGGCATGGCACGGAATGGCACGGCATGGCACCGGCATGTCACGGCATGCCACGGCATGGCACGGCATTGAATGGCATGGAATGGCACGGCATGGCACGGCATGGCACGGCATGGCACGGCATGGCACGGCATGGCACCGCATTGAGTGGCATGGAATGGCATGGAATGGCATGGAATGGCATGGACTGGCATGGACTGGCATGGAATGGCATGGAATGGCATGGAATGGCATGGAATGGCATGGAATGGCATGGAATGGCATGGAATGGCATGGAATGGCATGGAATGGCATGGAATGGCATGGAATGGCATGGAATGGCATGGAATGGCATGGAATGGCATGGAATGGCATGGAATGGCATGGAATGGCATGGAATGGCATGGAATGGCATGGAATGGCATGGAATGGCATGGAATGGCATGGAATGGCATGGAATGGCATGGAATGGCATGGAATGGCATGGAATGGCATGGAATGGCATGGAATGGCATGGAATGGCATGGAATGGCATGGAATGGCATGGAATGGCATGGAATGGCATGGAATGGCATGGAATGGCATGGAATGGCATGGAATGGCATGGAATGGCATGGAATGGCATGGAATGGCATGGAATGGCATGGAATGGCATGGAATGGCATGGAATGGCATGGAATGGCATGGAATGGCATGGAATGGCATGGAATGGCATGGAATGGCATGGAATGGCATGGAATGGCATGGAATGGCATGGAATGGCATGGAATGGCATGGAATGGCATGGAATGGCATGGAATGGCATGGCACGGCATGGCACGGCATGGCACCGGCATGGCACGGCATGGCACCGGCATGGCACGGCATGGCACCGGCATGGCACGGAATGGCACGGCATGGCACCGGCATGGCACGGCATGGCACGGCATTGAATGGCATGGAATGGCATTGAATGGCACGGAATGGCACGGCATGGCACGGCATGGCACGGCATGGCACGGCATGGCACGGCATGGCACCGCATTGAGTGGCATGGAATGGCATGGAATGGCATGGACTGGCATGGACTGGCATGGAATGGCATGGAATGGCATGGCCCGGCATGGCACGGCATGGCACGGCATGGCACCGGCATGGCACGGCATGGCACCGGCATGGCACGGCATGGCACCGGCATGGCATGGCATGGCACCGGCATGGCACGGCATGGCACCGGCATGGCACGGCATGGCACCGGCATGGCACGGCATTGAATGGCATGGAATGGCATGGAATGGCATGGAATGGCATGGAATGGCATGGAATGGCATGGCACCGCATGGCACCGCATGGAATGGCATGGCACCGCATGGAATGGCATGGAATGGCATGGAATGGCATGGAATGGCATGGAATGGCATGGAATGGCATGGAATGGCATGGCACCGCATGGAATGGCATGGCACCGCATGGAATGGCATGGCACCGCATGGCACGGCATGGAATGGCATGGCACCGCATGGAATGGCATGGCACCGCATGGCACGGCATGGAATGGCATGGCACCGGCATGGCACGGCATGGCACCGCATGGCACCGGCATGGCACGGCATGGCACCGCATGGCACGGCATGGAATGGCATGGCACCGGCATGGCACCGGCATGGCATGGCATGGCACGGCATGGCACCGGCATGGCACGGCATGGCACCGGCATGGCACGGCATGGCACCGCATTGAGTGGCATGGAATGGCATGGAATGGCATGGACTGGGATGGACTGGCATGGAATGGCATGGAATGGCATGGAATGGCATGGAATGGCATGGAATGGCATGGAATGGCATGGAATGGCATGGAATGGCATGGAATGGCATGGAATGGCATGGAATGGCATGGAATGGCATGGAATGGCATGGAATGGCATGGAATGGCATGGAATGGCATGGCACGGCATGGCACGGCATGGCACGGCATGGCACCGGCATGGCACGGCATGGCACCGGCATGGCACGGCATGGCACGGCATGGCACCGGCATGGCACGGCATGGCACCGGCATGGCACGGCATGGCACCGGCATGGCACGGCATGGCACGGCATGGCACCGGCATGGCACGGCATGGCACGGCATGGAATGGCATGGAATGGCATGGAATGGCATGGAATGGCATGGAATGGCATGGAATGGCATGGAATGGCATGGAATGGCATGGAATGGCATGGAATGGCATGGAATGGCATGGAATGGCATGGAATGGCATGGAATGGCATGGAATGGCATGGAATGGCATGGAATGGCATGGAATGGCATGGCACCGCATGGCACGGCATGGCACGGCATGGCACGGCATGGCACCGGCATGGCACGGCATGGCACCGGCATGGCACGGCATGGCACGGCATGGCACCGGCATGGCACGGCATGGCACCGGCATGGCACGGCATGGCACCGGCATGGCACGGCATGGCACGGCATGGCACGGCATGGCACGGCATGGCACCGGCATGGCACGGCATGGCACGGCATGGAATGGCATGGAATGGCATGGAATGGCATGGAATGGCATGGAATGGCATGGAATGGCATGGAATGGCATGGCACCGGCATGGAATGGCATGGCACCGGCATGGCACGGCATGGCACCGGCATGGCACGGCATGGCACCGGCATGGCACGGCATGGCACCGGCATGGCACCGGCATGGCACGGCATGGCACCGGCATGGCACGGCATGGCACCGGCATGGCACGGCATGGCACCGGCATGGCACGGCATGGCACCGGCATGGCACGGCATGGCACCGGCATGGCACGGCATGGCACCGGCATGGCACGGCATGGCACCGGCATGGCACGGCATGGCACCGGCATGGCACGGCCTGGCACCGGCATGGCACGGCATGGAATGGCATGGAATGGCATGGAATGGCATGGAATGGCATGGAATGGCATGGAATGGCATGGAATGGCATGGAATGGCATGGAATGGCATGGAATGGCATGGAATGGCATGGAATGGCATGGAATGGCATGGAATGGCATGGAATGGCATGGAATGGCATGGAATGGCATGGAATGGCATGGAATGGCATGGAATGGCATGGAATGGCATGGAATGGCATGGAATGGCATGGAATGGCATGGAATGGCATGGAATGGCATGGAATGGCATGGAATGGCATGGAATGGCATGGAATGGCATGGAATGGCATGGAATGGCATGGAATGGCATGGAATGGCATGGAATGGCATGGAATGGCATGGAATGGCATGGAATGGCATGGAATGGCATGGAATGGCATGGAATGGCATGGAATGGCATGGAATGGCATGGAATGGCATGGAATGGCATGGCACCGCATGGCACGGCATGGCATGGCACGGCATGGCATGGCACGGCATGGCACGGCATGGCACCGGCATGGCACGGCATGGCACCGGCATGGCACGGCATGGCACCGGCATGGCACGGCATGGCACCGGCATGGCACGGCATGGCACCGGCATGGCACGGCATGGCACCGGCATGGCACGGCATGGCACCGGCATGGCACGGCATGGCACCGGCATGGCACGGCATGGCACCGGCATGGCACGGCATGGCACCGGCATGGCACGGCATGGCACCGGCATGGCACGGCCTGGCACCGGCATGGCACGGCCTGGCACCGGCATGGCACGGCATGGAATGGCATGGAATGGCATGGAATGGCATGGAATGGCATGGAATGGCATGGAATGGCATGGAATGGCATGGAATGGCATGGAATGGCATGGAATGGCATGGAATGGCATGGAATGGCATGGAATGGCATGGAATGGCATGGAATGGCATGGAATGGCATGGAATGGCATGGAATGGCATGGAATGGCATGGAATGGCATGGAATGGCATGGAATGGCATGGAATGGCATGGAATGGCATGGAATGGCATGGAATGGCATGGAATGGCATGGAATGGCATGGAATGGCATGGAATGGCATGGAATGGCATGGAATGGCATGGAATGGCATGGAATGGCATGGAATGGCATGGAATGGCATGGAATGGCATGGAATGGCATGGAATGGCATGGAATGGCATGGAATGGCATGGAATGGCATGGAATGGCATGGAATGGCATGGAATGGCATGGAATGGCATGGAATGGCATGGAATGGCATGGAATGGCATGGAATGGCATGGAATGGCATGGAATGGCATGGCACCGGCATGGCACGGCATGGCACCGGCATGGCACGGCATGGAATGGCATGGAATGGCATGGAATGGCATGGAATGGCATGGAATGGCATGGAATGGCATGGAATGGCATGGCACGGCATGGCACCGGCATGGCACGGCATGGCACCGGCATGGCAAGGCATGGCACGGCATGGCACCGGCATGGCACGGCATGGCACCGGCATGGCACGGCATGGCACCGGCATGGCACCGGCATGGCACCGGCATGGCACCGGCATGGCACGGCATGGCACCGGCATGGCACGGCATGGCACCGGCATGGCACGGCATGGCACCGGCATGGCACGGCATGGCACCGGCATGGCACGGCATGGCACCGGCATGGCACGGCATGGCACCGGCATGGCACGGCATGGCACCGGCATGGCACGGCATGGCCCCGGCATGGCACGGCATGGCACCGGCATGGCACGGCATGG
This sequence comes from Cryptus armator, assembly GCA_963971235.1. Classification (NCBI taxonomy): domain Eukaryota; kingdom Metazoa; phylum Arthropoda; class Insecta; order Hymenoptera; family Ichneumonidae; genus Cryptus; species Cryptus armator. Next base: position 437,212 of record CAXARG010000333.1, read on the forward strand.
CACCGGCATGGCACGGCATGGCACCGGCATGGCACGGCATGGCACCGGCATGGCACGGCATGGCACCGGCATGGCACGGCATGGCACCGGCATGGCACGGCATGGCACCGGCATGGCACGGCATGGCACCGGCATGGCACGGCATGGCACCGGCATGGCACGGCATGGCACCGGCATGGCACGGCATGGCACCGGCATGGCACGGCATGGCACGGCATGGCACCGGCATGGCACGGCATGGCACGGCATGGAATGGCATGGAATGGCATGGAATGGCATGGAATGGCATGGAATGGCATGGAATGGCATGGAATGGCATGGAATGGCATGGAATGGCATGGAATGGCATGGAATGGCATGGAATGGCATGGAATGGCATGGAATGGCATGGAATGGCATGGAATGGCATGGAATGGCATGGAATGGCATGGAATGGCATGGAATGGCATGGAATGGCATGGAATGGCATGGAATGGCATGGAATGGCATGGAATGGCATGGAATGGCATGGAATGGCATGGAATGGTATGGAATGACATGGAATGGCATGGAACGGCATGGCACCGCATGGCACGGCATGGCACGGCATGGCACGGCATGGCACGGCATGGCACCGGCATGGCACGGCGTGGCACCGGCATGGCACGGCATGGCACGGCATGGCACCGGCATGGCACGGCATGGCACCGGCATGGCACGGCATGGCACCGGCATGGCACGGCATGGCACCGGCATGGAACGGCATGGCACCGGCATGGCACGGCATGGCACCGGCATGGCACGGCATGGCACCGGCATGGCACGGCATTGAATGGCATGGAATGGCATGGAATGGCATGGAATGGCATGGAATGGCATGGAATGGCATGGAATGACATGGAATGGCATGGAATGGCATGGAATGGCATGGAACGGCATGGCACGGCATGGCACCGGCATGGCACGGCATGGCACCGGCATGGCACGGCATGGCACGGCATGGCACCGGCATGGCACGGCATGGCACCGGCATGGCACGGCATGGCACCGGCATGGCACGGCATGGCACGGCATGGCACCGGCATGGCACGGCATGGCACCGGCATGGCACGGCATGGCACCGGCATGGCACGGCATGGCACCGGCATGGCACGGCATGGCACGGCATTGAATGGCATGGAATGGCATGGAATGGCATGCAATGGCATGGAATGACATGGAATGGCATGGAATGGCATGGAATGGCATGGAATGGCATGGAATGGCATGGCACCGCATGGCACGGCATGGCACGGCATGGCACGGCATGGCACGGCATGGCACCGGCATGGCACGGCATGGCACCGGCATGGCACGGCATGGCACCGGCATGGCACGGCATAGCACGGCATGGCACCGGCATGGCACGGCATGGCACCGGCATGGCACGGCATGGCACCGGCATGGCACGGCATGGCACCGGCATGGCACGGCATGGCACGGCATGGCACGGCATGGCACGGCATGGCACCGGCATGGCACGGCATGGCACCGGCATGGCACGGCATGGCACGGCATGGCACCGGCATGGCACCGGCATGGCACGGCATGGCACCGGCATGGCACGGCATGGCACGGCATTGAATGGCATGGAATGGCATGGAATGGCATGGAATGGCATGGAATGGCATGGAATGGCATGGAATGGCATGGAATGGCATGGAATGGCATGGAATGGCATGGGATGGCATGGAATGGCATGGAATGGCATGGAATGGCATGGAATGGCATGGAATGGCATGGAATGGCATGGAATGGCATGGAATGGCATGAAATGGCATGGAATGGCATGGAATGGCATGGAATGGCATGGAATGGCATGGAATGGCATGGAATGGCATGGAATGGCATGGAATGGCATGGAATGGCATGGAATGGCATGGAATGGCATGGAATGGCATGGAATGGCATGGAATGGCATGGAATGGCATGGAATGGCATGGAATGGCATGGAATGGCATGGAATGGCATGGAATGGCATGGAATGGCATGGCACGGCATGGCACGGCATGGCACCGGCATGGCACGGCATGGCACCGGCATGGCACGGCATGGCACCGGCATGGCACGGAATGGCACGGCATGGCACCGGCATGGCACGGCATGGCACGGCATTGAATGGCATGGAATGGCATTGAATGGCACGGAATGGCACGGCATGGCACGGCATGGCACGGCATGGCACGGCATGGCACGGCATGGCACCGCATTGAGTGGCATGGAATGGCATGGAATGGCATGGACTGGCATGGACTGGCATGGAATGGCATGGAATGGCATGGCCCGGCATGGCACGGCATGGCACGGCATGGCACCGGCATGGCACGGCATGGCACGGCATGGCACGGCATGGCACCGGCATGGCACGGCATGGCACCGGCATGGCATGGCATGGCACCGGCATGGCACGGCATGGCACCGGCATGGCACGGCATGGCACCGGCATGGCACGGCATTGAATGGCATGGAATGGCATGGAATGGCATGGAATGGCATGGAATGGCATGGAATGGCATGGCACCGCATGGCACCGCATGGAATGGCATGGCACCGCATGGAATGGCATGGAATGGCATGGAATGGCATGGAATGGCATGGAATGGCATGGCACCGCATGGAATGGCATGGCACCGCATGGAATGGCATGGCACCGCATGGCACGGCATGGAATGGCATGGCACCGCATGGAATGGCATGGCACCGCATGGCACGGCATGGAATGGCATGGCACCGGCATGGCACGGCATGGCACCGCATGGCACCGGCATGGCACGGCATGGCACCGCATGGCACGGCATGGAATGGCATGGCACCGGCATGGCACCGGCATGGCATGGCATGGCACGGCATGGCACCGGCATGGCACGGCATGGCACCGGCATGGCACGGCATGGCACCGCATTGAGTGGCATGGAATGGCATGGAATGGCATGGACTGGGATGGACTGGCATGGAATGGCATGGAATGGCATGGAATGGCATGGAATGGCATGGAATGGCATGGAATGGCATGGAATGGCATGGAATGGCATGGAATGGCATGGAATGGCATGGAATGGCATGGAATGGCATGGAATGGCATGGAATGGCATGGAATGGCATGGCACGGCATGGCACGGCATGGCACGGCATGGCACCGGCATGGCACGGCATTGGCACGGCATGGCACCGGCATGGCACGGCATGGCACCGGCATGGCACGGCATGGCACCGGCATGGCACGGCATGGCACGGCATGGCACCGGCATGGCACGGCATGGCACGGCATGGAATGGCATGGAATGGCATGGAATGGCATGGAATGGCATGGAATGGCATGGAATGGCATGGAATGGCATGGAATGGCATGGAATGGCATGGAATGGCATGGAATGGCATGGCACCGCATGGCACGGCATGGCACGGCATGGCACGGCATGGCACCGGCATGGCACGGCATGGCACCGGCATGGCACGGCATGGCACGGCATGGCACCGGCATGGCACGGCATGGCACCGGCATGGCACGGCATGGCACCGGCATGGCACGGCATGGCACGGCATGGCACGGCATGGCACGGCATGGCACCGGCATGGCACGGCATGGCACGGCATGGAATGGCATGGAATGGCATGGAATGGCATGGAATGGCATGGAATGGCATGGAATGGCATGGAATGGCATGGAATGGCATGGAATGGCATGGCACCGGCATGGCACGGCATGGCACCGGCATGGCACGGCATGGCACCGGCATGGCACGGCATGGCACCGGCATGGCACGGCATGGCACCGGCATGGCACGGCATGGCACCGGCATGGCACGGCATGGCACCGGCATGGCACGGCATGGCACCGGCATGGCACGGCATGGCACCGGCATGGCACGGCATGGCACCGGCATGGCACGGCATGGCACCGGCATGGCACGGCATGGCACCGGCATGGCACGGCATGGCACCGGCATGGCACGGCCTGGCACCGGCATGGCACGGCATGGAATGGCATGGAATGGCATGGAATGGCATGGAATGGCATGGAATGGCATGGAATGGCATGGAATGGCATGGAATGGCATGGAATGGCATGGAATGGCATGGAATGGCATGGAATGGCATGGAATGGCATGGAATGGCATGGAATGGCATGGAATGGCATGGAATGGCATGGAATGGCATGGAATGGCATGGAATGGCATGGAATGGCATGGAATGGCATGGAATGGCATGGAATGGCATGGAATGGCATGGAATGGCATGGAATGGCATGGAATGGCATGGAATGGCATGGAATGGCATGGAATGGCATGGAATGGCATGGAATGGCATGGAATGGCATGGAATGGCATGGAATGGCATGGAATGGCATGGAATGGCATGGAATGGCATGGAATGGCATGGAATGGCATGGAATGGCATGGCACCGCATGGCATGGAATGGCATGGCACCGCATGGCACGGCATGGCATGGCACGGCATGGCATGGCACGGCATGGCACGGCATGGCACCGGCATGGCACGGCATGGCACCGGCATGGCACGGCATGGCACCGGCATGGCACGGCATGGCACCGGCATGGCACGGCATGGCACCGGCATGGCACGGCATGGCACCGGCATGGCACGGCATGGCACCGGCATGGCACGGCATGGCACCGGCATGGCACGGCATGGCACCGGCATGGCACGGCCTGGCACCGGCATGGCACGGCCTGGCACCGGCATGGCACGGCATGGAATGGCATGGAATGGCATGGAATGGCATGGAATGGCATGGAATGGCATGGAATGGCATGGAATGGCATGGAATGGCATGGAATGGCATGGAATGGCATGGAATGGCATGGAATGGCATGGAATGGCATGGAATGGCATGGAATGGCATGGAATGGCATGGAATGGCATGGAATGGCATGGAATGGCATGGAATGGCATGGAATGGCATGGAATGGCATGGAATGGCATGGAATGGCATGGAATGGCATGGAATGGCATGGAATGGCATGGAATGGCATGGAATGGCATGGAATGGCATGGAATGGCATGGAATGGCATGGAATGGCATGGAATGGCATGGAATGGCATGGAATGGCATGGAATGGCATGGAATGGCATGGAATGGCATGGCACCGGCATGGCACGGCATGGCACCGGCATGGCACGGCATGGAATGGCATGGAATGGCATGGAATGGCATGGAATGGCATGGAATGGCATGGCACGGCATGGCACCGGCATGGCACGGCATGGCACCGGCATGGCAAGGCATGGCACGGCATGGCACCGGCATGGCACGGCATGGCACCGGCATGGCACGGCATGGCACCGGCATGGCACCGGCATGGCACCGGCATGGCACCGGCATGGCACGGCATGGCACCGGCATGGCACGGCATGGCACCGGCATGGCACGGCATGGCACCGGCATGGCACGGCATGGCACCGGCATGGCACGGCATGGCACCGGCATGGCACGGCATGGCACCGGCATGGCACGGCATGGCACCGGCATGGCACGGCATGGCCCCGGCATGGCACGGCATGGCACCGGCATGGCACGGCATGGCACCGGCATGGCACGGCATGGCACCGGCATGGCACGGCATGGCACCGGCATGGCACGGCATGGCACCGGCATGGCACGGCATGGCACCGGCATGGCACGGCATGGCACCGGCATGGCACGGCATGGCACCGGCATGGCACGGCATGGCACCGGCATGGCACGGCATGGCACCGGCATGGCACGGCATGGCACCGGCATGGCACGGCATGGCACCGGCATGGCACGGCATGGCACGGCATGGCACCGGCATGGCACGGCATGGCACGGCATGGAATGGCATGGAATGGCATGGAATGGCATGGAATGGCATGGAATGGCATGGAATGGCATGGAATGGCATGGAATGGCATGGAATGGCATGGAATGGCATGGAATGGCATGGAATGGCATGGAATGGCATGGAATGGCATGGAATGGCATGGAATGGCATGGAATGGCATGGAATGGCATGGAATGGCATGGAATGGCATGGAATGGCATGGAATGGCATGGAATGGCATGGAATGGCATGGAATGGCATGGAATGGCATGGAATGGCATGGAATGGCATGGAATGGCATGGAATGGCATGGAATGGCATGGAATGGCATGGAATGGTATGGAATGACATGGAATGGCATGGAACGGCATGGCACCGCATGGCACGGCATGGCACGGCATGGCACGGCATGGCACGGCATGGCACCGGCATGGCACGGCGTGGCACCGGCATGGCACGGCATGGCACGGCATGGCACCGGCATGGCACGGCATGGCACCGGCATGGCACGGCATGGCACCGGCATGGCACGGCATGGCACCGGCATGGAACGGCATGGCACCGGCATGGCACGGCATGGCACCGGCATGGCACGGCATGGCACCGGCATGGCACGGCATTGAATGGCATGGAATGGCATGGAATGGCATGGAATGGCATGGAATGGCATGGAATGGCATGGAATGACATGGAATGGCATGGAATGGCATGGAATGGCATGGAATGGCATGGAATGGCATGGAATGGCATGGAACGGCATGGCACGGCATGGCACCGGCATGGCACGGCATGGCACCGGCATGGCACGGCATGGCACGGCATGGCACCGGCATGGCACGGCATGGCACCGGCATGGCACGGCATGGCACCGGCATGGCACGGCATGGCACGGCATGGCACCGGCATGGCACGGCATGGCACCGGCATGGCACGGCATGGCACCGGCATGGCACGGCATGGCACCGGCATGGCACGGCATGGCACGGCATTGAATGGCATGGAATGGCATGGAATGGCATGCAATGGCATGGAATGACATGGAATGGCATGGAATGGCATGGAATGGCATGGAATGGCATGGAATGGCATGGCACCGCATGGCACGGCATGGCACGGCATGGCACGGCATGGCACGGCATGGCACCGGCATGGCACGGCATGGCACCGGCATGGCACGGCATGGCACCGGCATGGCACGGCATAGCACGGCATGGCACCGGCATGGCACGGCATGGCACCGGCATGGCACGGCATGGCACCGGCATGGCACGGCATGGCACGGCATGGCACGGCATGGCACGGCATGGCACCGGCATGGCACGGCATGGCACCGGCATGGCACGGCATGGCACGGCATGGCACCGGCATGGCACCGGCATGGCACGGCATGGCACCGGCATGGCACGGCATGGCACGGCATTGAATGGCATGGAATGGCATGGAATGGCATGGAATGGCATGGAATGGCATGGAATGGCATGGAATGGCATGGAATGGCATGGAATGGCATGGAATGGCATGGGATGGCATGGAATGGCATGGAATGGCATGGAATGGCATGGAATGGCATGGAATGGCATGGAATGGCATGGAATGGCATGGAATGGCATGAAATGGCATGGAATGGCATGGAATGGCATGGAATGGCATGGAATGGCATGGAATGGCATGGAATGGCATGGAATGGCATGGAATGGCATGGAATGGCATGGAATGGCATGGAATGGCATGGAATGGCATGGAATGGCATGGAATGGCATGGAATGGCATGGAATGGCATGGAATGGCATGGAATGGCATGGAATGGCATGGAATGGCATGGAATGGCATGGAATGGCATGGAATGGCATGGAATGGCATGGAATGGCATGGAATGGCATGGAATGGCATGGAATGGCATGGAATGGCATGGAATGGCATGGAATGGCATGGAATGGCATGGAATGGCATGGAATGGCATGGAATGGCATGGAATGGCATGGAATGGCATGGAATGGCATGGAATGGCATGGAATGGCATGGAATGGCATGGAATGGCATGGAATGGCATGGAATGGCATGGAATGGCATGGAATGGCATGGCACCGGCATGGCACGGCATGGCACCGGCATGGAATGGCATGGAATGGCATGGAATGGCATGGAATGGCATGGAATGGCATGGAATGGCATGGAATGGCATGGAATGGCATGGAATGGCATGGAATGGCATGGAATGGCATGGAATGGCATGGAATGGCATGGAACGGCATGGAATGGCATGGAACGGCATGGAATGGCATGGCACCGCATGGCACGGCATGGCACCGCATGGCACGGCATGGCACCGGCATGGCACGGCATGGCACCGGCATGGCACGGCATGGCACCGGCATGGCACGGCATGGCACCGGCATGGCACGGCATGGCACCGGCATGGCACGGCATGGCACCGGCATGGCACGGCATGGCACCGGCATGGCACGGCATGGCACCGGCATGGCACGGCATGGCACCGGCATGGCACGGCATGGCACGGCATGGCACCGGCATGGCACGGCATGGCACGGCATGGCACCGGCATGGCACGGCATGGCACGGCATGGCACCGGCATGGCACGGCATGGCACCGGCATGGCACGGCATGGCACGGCATTGAATGGCATGGAATGGCATGGAATGGCATGGAATGGCATGGAATGGCATGGAATGGCATGGAATGGCATGGAATGGCATGGAATGGCATGGAATGGCATGGAATGGCATGGAATGGCATGGAATGGCATGAAATGGCATGGAATGGCATGGAATGGCATGGAATGGCATGGAATGGCATGGAATGGCATGGAATGGCATGGAATGGCATGGAATGGCATGGAATGGCATGGAATGGCATGGAATGGCATGGAATGGCATGGAATGGCATGGAATGGCATGGAATGGCATGGAATGGCATGGAATGGCATGGAATGGCATGGAATGGCATGGAATGGCATGGAATGGCATGGAATGGCATGGAATGGCATGGAATGGCATGGAATGGCATGGAATGGCATGGAATGGCATGGAATGGCACGGCATGGCACCGGCATGGCACGGCATGGCACCGGCATGGCACGGCATGGCACCGGCATGGCACGGCATGGCACGGCATGGCACCGGCATGGCACGGCATGGCACCGGCATGGCACGGCATGGCACGGCATGGCACCGGCATGGCACGGCATGGCACGGCATGGCACCGGCATGGCACGGCATGGCACCGGCATGGCACGGCATGGCACGGCATTGAATGGCATGGAATGGCATGGAATGGCATGGAATGGCATGGAATGGCATGGAATGGCATGGAATGGCATGGAATGGCATGGAATGGCATGGAATGGCATGGAATGGCATGGAATGGCATGGAATGGCATGGAATGGCATGGAATGGCATGGCACCGCATGGCACGGCATGGCACCGCATGGCACGGCATGGCACCGGCATGGCACGGCATGGCACCGGCATGGCACGGCATGGCACCGGCATGGCACGGCATGGCACCGGCATGGCACGGCATGGCACCGGCATGGCACGGCATGGAATGGCATGGCACGGCATGGAATGGCATGGAATGGCATGGAATGGCATGGAATGGCATGGAATGGCATGGAATGGCATGGAATGGCATGGAATGGCATGGAATGGCATGGAATGGCATGGAATGGCATGGAATGGCATGGAATGGCATGGAATGGCATGGAATGGCATGGAATGGCATGGAATGGCATGGAATGGCATGGAATGGCATGGAATGGCATGGAATGGCATGGAATGGCATGGAATGGCATGGAATGGCATGGAATGGCATGGAATGGCATGGAATGGCATGGAACGGCATGGAATGGCATGGAACGGCATGGAATGGCATGGCACCGCATGGCACTGCATGGCACCGGCATGGCACGGCATGGCACCGGCATGGCACGGCATGGCACCGGCATGGCACGGCATGGCACCGGCATGGCACGGCATGGCACCGGCATGGCACGGCATGGCACCGGCATGGCACGGCATGGCACCGGCATGGCACGGCATGGCACCGGCATGGCACGGCATGGCACCGGCATGGCACGGCATGGCACCGGCATGGCACGGCATGGCACCGGCATGGCACGGCATGGCACCGGCATGGCACGGCATGGCACCGGCATGGCACGGCATGGCACCGGCATGGCACGGCATGGCACCGGCATGGCACGGCATGGCACCGGCATGGCACGGCATGGCACCGGCATGGCACGGCATGGCACCGGCATGGCACGGCATGGCACCGGCATGGCACGGCATGGCACCGGCATGGCACCGGCATGGCACGGCATGGCACCGGCATGGCACCGGCATGGCACGGCATGGCACCGGCATGGCACGGCATGGCACCGGCATGGCACGGCATGGCACCGGCATGGCACGGCATGGCACCGGCATGGCACGGCATGGCACCGGCATGGCACCGGCATGGCACGGCATGGCACCGGCATGGCACGGCATGGCACCGGCATGGCACGGCATGGCACCGGCATGGCACGGCATGGCACCGGCATGGCACGGCATGGAATGGCATGGAATGGCATGGAATGGCATGGAATGGCATGGAATGGCATGGAATGGCATGGAATGGCATGGAATGGCATGGAATGGCATGGAATGGCATGGAATGGCATGGAATGGCATGGAATGGCATGGAATGGCATGGAATGGCATGGAATGGCATGGAATGGCATGGAATGGCATGGAATGGCATGGAATGGCATGGAATGGCATGGAATGGCATGGCACCGGGATGGCACGGCATGGCACCGGCATGGCACGGCATGGAATGGCATGGAATGGCATGGAATGGCATGGAATGGCATGGAATGGCATGGCACGGCATGGCACCGGCATGGCACGGCATGGCACCGGCATGGCACGGCATGGCACCGGCATGGCACGGCATGGCACCGGCATGGCACGGCATGGCACCGGCATGGCACGGCATGGCACCGGCATGGCACGGCATGGCACCGGCATGGCACGGCATGGCACCGGCATGGCACGGCATGGCACCGGCATGGCACGGCATGGCACCGGCATGGCACGGCATGGCACCGGCATGGCACGGCATGGCACGGCATGGCACCGGCATGGCACGGCATGGCACCGGCATGGCACGGCATGGCACCGGCATGGCACGGCATGGCACCGGCATGGCACGGCATGGCACCGGCATGGCACGGCATGGCACCGGCATGGCACGGCATGGCACCGGCATGGCACGGCATGGCACCGGCATGGCACGGCATGGCACCGGCATGGCACGGCATGGCACCGGCATGGCACGGCATGGCACCGGCATGGCACGGCATGGCACCGGCATGGCACGGCATGGCACCGGCATGGCACGGCATGGCACCGGCATGGCACGGCATGGCACCGGCATGGCACGGCATGGCACCGGCATGGCACGGCATGGCACCGGCATGGCACGGCATGGCACCGGCATGGCACGGCATGGCACCGGCATGGCACGGCATGGCACCGGCATGGCACGGCATGGCACCGGCATGGCACGGCATGGCACCGGCATGGCACGGCATGGAATGGCATGGAATGGCATGGAATGGCATGGAATGGCATGGAATGGCATGGAATGGCATGGCACGGCATGGCACCGGCATGGCACGGCATGGCACCGGCATGGCAAGGCATGGCACCGGCATGGCACGGCATGGCACGGCATGGCACCGGCATGGCACGGCATGGCACCGGCATGGCACGGCATGGCACCGGCATGGCACCGGCATGGCACCGGCATGGCACCGGCATGGCACGGCATGGCACCGGCATGGCACGGCATGGCACCGGCATGGCACGGCATGGCACCGGCATGGCACGGCATGGCACCGGCATGGCACGGCATGGCACCGGCATGGCACGGCATGGCACCGGCATGGCACGGCATGGCACCGGCATGGCACGGCATGGCACCGGCATGGCACGGCATGGCACCGGCATGGCACGGCATGGCACCGGCATGGCACGGCATGGCACCGGCATGGCACGGCATGGCACCGGCATGGCACGGCATGGCACCGGCATGGCACGGCATGGCACGGCATGGCACCGGCATGGCACGGCATGGCACGGCATGGAATGGCATGGAATGGCATGGAATGGCATGGAATGGCATGGAATGGCATGGAATGGCATGGAATGGCATGGAATGGCATGGAATGGCATGGAATGGCATGGAATGGCATGGAATGGCATGGAATGGCATGGAATGGCATGGAATGGCATGGAATGGCATGGAATGGCATGGAATGGCATGGAATGGCATGGAATGGCATGGAATGGCATGGAATGGCATGGAATGGCATGGAATGGCATGGAATGGCATGGAATGGCATGGAATGGCATGGAATGGCATGGAATGGCATGGAATGGCATGGAATGGCATGGAATGGCATGGAATGGCATGGAATGGCATGGAATGGCATGGAATGGCATGGAATGGCATGGAATGGCATGGAATGGCATGGAATGGCATGGAATGGCATGGAATGGCATGGAATGGCATGGAATGGCATGGAATGGCATGGAATGACATGGAATGGCATGGAACGGCATGGCACCGCATGGCACGGCATGGCACGGCATGGCACGGCATGGCACGGCATGGCACCGGCATGGCACGGCGTGGCACCGGCATGGCACGGCATGGCACGGCATGGCACCGGCATGGCACGGCTTGGCACCGGCATGGCACGGCATGGCACCGGCATGGAATGGCATGGAATGACATGGAATGGCATGGAATGGCATGGAATGGCATGGAATGGCATGGAATGGCATGGAACGGCATGGCACGGCATGGCACCGGCATGGCACGGCATGGCACCGGCATGGCACGGCATGGCACCGGCATGGCACGGCATGGCACGGCATGGCACCGGCATGGCACGGCATGGCACCGGCATGGCACGGCATGGCACGGCATGGCACCGGCATGGCACGGCATGGCACCGGCATGGCACGGCATGGCACGGCATGGCACCGGCATGGCACGGCATGGCACCGGCATGGCACGGCATGGAATGGCATGGAATGGCATGCAATGGCATGGAATGACATGGAATGGCATGGAATGACATGGAATGGCATGGAATGGCATGGAATGGCATGGAATGGCATGGAATGGCATGGCACCGCATGGCACGGCATGGCACGGCATGGCACGGCATGGCACGGCATGGCACCGGCATGGCACGGCATGGCACCGGCATGGCACGGCATAGCACGGCATGGCACCGGCATGGCACGGCATGGCACCGGCATGGCACGGCATGGCACCGGCATGGCACGGCATGGCACCGGCATGGCACGGCATGGCACGGCATGGCACGGCATGGCACGGCATGGCACCGGCATGGCACGGCATGGCACCGGCATGGCACGGCATGGCACGGCATGGCACCGGCATGGCACCGGCATGGCACGGCATGGCACCGGCATGGCACGGCATGGCACCGGCATGGCACCGGCATGGCACCGGCATGGAATGGCATGGAATGGCATGGAATGGCATGGAATGGCATGGAATGGCATGGAATGGCATGGAATGGCATGGAATGGCATGGGATGGCATGGAATGGCATGGAATGGCATGGAATGGCATGGAATGGCATGGAATGGCATGGAATGGCATGGAATGGCATGGAATGGCATGAAATGGCATGGAATGGCATGGAATGGCATGGAATGGCATGGAATGGCATGGAATGGCATGGAATGGCATGGAATGGCATGGAATGGCATGGAATGGCATGGAATGGCATGGAATGGCATGGAATGGCATGGAATGACATGGAATGGCATGGAATGGCATGGAATGGCATGGAATGGCATGGAATGGCATGGAATGGCATGGAATGGCATGGAATGGCATGGAATGGCATGGAATGGCATGGAATGGCATGGAATGGCATGGAATGGCATGGAATGGCATGGAATGGCATGGAATGGCATGGAATGGCATGGAATGGCATGGAATGGCATGGAATGGCATGGAATGGCATGGAATGGCATGGAATGGCATGGAATGGCATGGAATGGCATGGAATGGCATGGAATGGCATGGAATGGCATGGAATGGCATGGAATGGCATGGAATGGCATGGAATGGCATGGAATGGCATGGAATGGCATGGAATGGCATGGAATGGCATGGAATGGCATGGAATGGCATGGAATGGCATGGAATGGCATGGAATGGCATGGAATGGCATGGAATGGCATGGAATGGCATGGAATGGCATGGAATGGCATGGAATGGCATGGAATGGCATGGAATGGCATGGAATGGCATGGCACCGCATGGCACGGCATGGCACCGGCATGGCACGGCATGGCACCGGCATGGCACGGCATGGTACCGGCATGGCACGGCATGGCACCGGCATGGCACGGCATGGCACCGGCATGGCACGGCATGGAATGGCATGGCACGGCATGGAATGGCATGGAATGGCATGGAATGGCATGGAATGGCATGGAATGGCATGGAATGGCATGGAATGGCATGGAATGGCATGGAATGGCATGGAATGGCATGGAATGGCATGGAATGGCATGGAATGGCATGGAATGGCATGGAATGGCATGGAATGGCATGGAATGGCATGGAATGGCATGGAATGGCATGGAATGGCATGGAATGGCATGAAATGGCATGGAATGGCATGGAATGGCATGGAATGGCATGGAATGGCATGGAATGGCATGGAATGGCATGGAATGGCATGGAATGGCATGGAATGGCATGGAATGGCATGGAATGGCATGGAATGGCATGGAATGGCATGGAATGGCATGGAATGGCATGGAATGGCATGGAATGGCATGGAATGGCATGGAATGGCATGGAATGGCATGGAATGGCATGGAATGGCATGGAATGGCATGGAATGGCATGGAATGGCATGGAATGGCATGGAATGGCATGGAATGGCATGGAATGGCATGGAATGGCATGGAATGGCATGGAATGGCATGGAATGGCATGGAATGGCATGGAATGGCATGGAATGGCATGGAATGGCATGGAATGGCATGGAATGGCATGGAATGGCATGGAATGGCATGGAATGGCATGGAATGGCATGGAATGGCATGGCACCGCATGGCACGGCATGGCACCGCATGGCACGGCATGGCACCGGCATGGCACGGCATGGCACCGGCATGGCACGGCATGGCACCGGCATGGCACGGCATGGCACCGGCATGGCACGGCATGGCACCGGCATGGCACCGGCATGGCACGGCATGGCACGGCATGGCACCGGCATGGCACGGCATGGCACCGGCATGGCACGGCATGGCACGGCATTGAATGGCATGGAATGGCATGGAATGGCATGGAATGGCATGGAATGGCATGGAATGGCATGGAATGGCATGGAATGGCATGGAATGGCATGGAATGGCATGGAATGGCATGAAATGGCATGGAATGGCATGGAATGGCATGGAATGGCATGGAATGGCATGGAATGGCATGGAATGGCATGGAATGGCATGGAATGGCATGGAATGGCATGGAATGGCATGGAATGGCATGGAATGGCATGGAATGGCATGGAATGGCATGGAATGGCATGGAATGGCATGGAATGGCATGGAATGGCATGGAATGGCATGGAATGGCATGGAATGGCATGGAATGGCATGGAATGGCATGGAATGGCATGGAATGGCATGGAATGGCATGGAATGGCATGGAATGGCATGGAATGGCATGGAATGGCATGGAATGGCATGGAATGGCATGGAATGGCATGGAATGGCATGGAATGGCATGGAATGGCATGGAATGGCATGGAATGGCATGGAATGGCATGGCACCGCATGGCACGGCATGGCACCGCATGGCACGGCATGGCACCGGCATGGCACGGCATGGCACCGGCATGGCACGGCATGGCACCGGCATGGCACGGCATGGCACCGGCATGGCACGGCATGGCACCGGCATGGCACGGCATGGCACCGGCATGGCACGGCATGGAATGGCATGGAATGGCATGGAATGGCATGGAATGGCATGGAATGGCATGGAATGGCATGGAATGGCATGGAATGGCATGGCACCGGCATGGCACGGCATGGAATGGCATGGAATGGCATGGAATGGCATGGAATGGCATGGAATGGCATGGAATGGCATGGAATGGCATGGAATGGCATGGAATGGCATGGAATGGCATGGAATGGCATGGAATGGCATGGAATGGCATGGAATGGCATGGAACGGCATGGAATGGCATGGAACGGCATGGAATGGCATGGAACGGCATGGAATGGCATGGCACCGCATGGCACTGCATGGCACCGGCATGGCACGGCATGGCACCGGCATGGCACGGCATGGCACCGGCATGGCACGGCATGGCACCGGCATGGCACGGCATGGCACCGGCATGGCACGGCATGGCACCGGCATGGCACGGCATGGCACCGGCATGGCACGGCATGGCACCGGCATGGCACGGCATGGCACCGGCATGGCACGGCATGGCACCGGCATGGCACGGCATGGCACCGGCATGGCACGGCATGGCACCGGCATGGCACGGCATGGCACCGGCATGGCACGGCATGGCACCGGCATGGCACGGCATGGCACCGGCATGGCACGGCATGGCACCGGCATGGCACGGCATGGCACCGGCATGGCACGGCATGGCACCGGCATGGCACCGGCATGGCACGGCATGGCACCGGCATGGCACGGCATGGCACCGGCATGGCACGGCATGGCACCGGCATGGCACGGCATGGCACCGGCATGGCACGGCATGGCACCGGCATGGCACGGCATGGCACCGGCATGGCACGGCATGGCACCGGCATGGCACGGCATGGCACCGGCATGGCACGGCATGGCACCGGCATGGCACGGCATGGCACGGCATGGCACGGCATGGAATGGCATGGAATGGCATGGAATGGCATGGAATGGCATGGAATGGCATGGAATGGCATGGAATGGCATGGAATGGCATGGAATGGCATGGAATGGCATGGCACCGGCATGGCACGGCATGGCACCGGCATGGCACCGGCATGGCACGGCATGGCACCGGCATGGCACGGCATGGCACCGGCATGGCACGGCATGGCACCGGCATGGCACGGCATGGCACCGGCATGGCACGGCATGGCACCGGCATGGCACGGCATGGCACCGGCATGGCACGGCATGGCACCGGCATGGCACGGCATGGCACCGGCATGGCACGGCATGGCACCGGCATGGCACGGCATGGCACCGGCATGGCACGGCATGGCACCGGCATGGCACGGCATGGCACCGGCATGGCACGGCATGGCACCGGCATGGCACGGCATGGCACCGGCATGGCACCGGCATGGCACGGCATGGCACCGGCATGGCACGGCATGGCACCGGCATGGCACGGCATGGCACCGGCATGGCACGGCATGGCACCGGCATGGCACGGCATGGCACCGGCATGGCACGGCATGGAATGGCATGGAATGGCATGGAATGGCATGGAATGGCATGGAATGGCATGGAATGGCATGGAATGGCATGGAATGGCATGGAATGGCATGGAATGGCATGGAATGGCATGGAATGGCATGGCACCGGGATGGCACGGCATGGCACCGGCATGGCACGGCATGGAATGGCATGGAATGGCATGGAATGGCATGGAATGGCATGGCACGGCATGGCACCGGCATGGCACGGCATGGCACCGGCATGGCACGGCATGGCACCGGCATGGCACGGCATGGCACCGGCATGGCACGGCATGGCACCGGCATGGCACGGCATGGCACCGGCATGGCACGGCATGGCACCGGCATGGCACGGCATGGCACCGGCATGGCACGGCATGGCACCGGCATGGCACGGCATGGCACCGGCATGGCACGGCATGGCACCGGCATGGCACGGCATGGCACCGGCATGGCACGGCATGGCACCGGCATGGCACGGCATGGCACCGGCATGGCACGGCATGGCACCGGCATGGCACGGCATGGCACGGCATGGCACCGGCATGGCACGGCATGGCACCGGCATGGCACGGCATGGCACCGGCATGGCACGGCATGGCACCGGCATGGCACGGCATGGCACCGGCATGGCACGGCATGGCACCGGCATGGCACGGCATGGCACCGGCATGGCACGGCATGGCACCGGCATGGCACGGCATGGCACCGGCATGGCACGGCATGGCACCGGCATGGCACGGCATGGCACCGGCATGGCACGGCATGGCACCGGCATGGCACGGCATGGCACCGGCATGGCACGGCATGGCACCGGCATGGCACGGCATGGCACCGGCATGGCACGGCATGGCACCGGCATGGCACGGCATGGCACCGGCATGGCACGGCATGGCACCGGCATGGCACGGCATGGCACCGGCATGGCACCGGCATGGCACGGCATGGCACCGCATGGCACGGCATGGCACCGGCATGGCACGGCATGGCACCGGCATGGCACGGCATGGCACCGGCATGGCACGGCATGGCACCGGCATGGCACGGCATGGCACCGGCATGGCACGGCATGGAATGGCATGGCACGGCATGGAATGGCATGGAATGGCATGGAATGGCATGGAATGGCATGGAATGGCATGGAATGGCATGGAATGGCATGGAATGGCATGGAATGGCATGGAATGGCATGGAATGGCATGGAATGGCATGGAATGGCATGGAATGGCATGGAATGGCATGGAATGGCATGGAATGGCATGGAATGGCATGGAACGGCATGGAATGGCATGGAACGGCATGGAATGGCATGGCACCGCATGGCACGGCATGGCACCGCATGGCACGGCATGGCACCGGCATGGCACGGCATGGCACCGGCATGGCACGGCATGGCACCGGCATGGCACGGCATGGCACCGGCATGGCACGGCATGGCACCGGCATGGCACGGCATGGCACCGGCATGGCACGGCATGGCACCGGCATGGCACGGCATGGCACCGGCATGGCACGGCATGGCACCGGCATGGCACGGCATGGCACGGCATGGCACCGGCATGGCACGGCATGGCACCGGCATGGCACGGCATGGCACCGGCATGGCACGGCATGGCACCGGCATGGCACGGCATGGCACCGGCATGGCACGGCATGGCACGGCATGGCACCGGCATGGCACGGCATGGCACGGCATGGCACCGGCATGGCACGGCATGGCACGGCATGGCACCGGCATGGCACGGCATGGCACCGGCATGGCACGGCATGGCACGGCATTGAATGGCATGGAATGGCATGGAATGGCATGGAATGGCATGGAATGGCATGGAATGGCATGGAATGGCATGGAATGGCATGGAATGGCATGGAATGGCATGGAATGGCATGGAATGGCATGGAATGGCATGGAATGGCATGGAATGGCATGGAATGGCATGGAATGGCATGGAATGGCATGGAATGGCATGGAATGGCATGGAATGGCATGGAATGGCATGGAATGGCATGGAATGGCATGGAATGGCATGGAATGGCATGGAATGGCATTGAATGGCATGGAATGGCATGGAATGGCATGGAATGGCATGAAATGGCATGGAATGGCATGGAATGGCATGGAATGGCATGGAATGGCATGGAATGGCATGGAATGGCATGGAATGGCATGGAATGGCATGGAATGGCATGGAATGGCATGGAATGGCATGGAATGGCATGGAATGGCATGGAATGGCATGGAATGGCATGGAATGGCATGGAATGGCATGGAATGGCATGGAATGGCATGGAATGGCATGGAATGGCATGGAATGGCATGGAATGGCATGGAATGGCATGGAATGGCATGGAATGGCATGGAATGGCATGGAATGGCATGGAATGGCATGGAATGGCATGGAATGGCATGGAATGGTATGGAATGGCATGGAACGGCATGGAATGGCATGGAACAGCATGGAATGGCATGGCACCGCATGGCACTGCATGGCACCGGCATGGCACGGCATGGCACCGGCATGGCACGGCATGGCACCGGCATGGCACGGCATGGCACCGGCATGGCACGGCATGGCACCGGCATGGCACGGCATGGCACCGGCATGGCACGGCATGGCACCGGCATGGCACGGCATGGCACCGGCATGGCACGGCATGGCACCGGCATGGCACGGCATGGCACCGGCATGGCACGGCATGGCACCGGCATGGCACGGCATGGCACCGGCATGGCACGGCATGGCACCGGCATGGCACGGCATGGCACCGGCATGGCACGGCATGGCACCGGCATGGCACGGCATGGCACCGGCATGGCACGGCATGGCACCGGCATGGCACGGCATGGCACCGGCATGGCACGGCATGGAATGGCATGGCACGGCATGGAATGGCATGGAATGGCATGGAATGGCATGGAATGGCATGGAATGGCATGGAATGGCATGGAATGGCATGGAATGGCATGGAATGGCATGGAATGGCATGGAATGGCATGGAATGGCATGGAATGGCATGGAATGGCATGGCACCGGCATGGCACGGCATGGCACCGGCATGGAATGGCATGGAATGGCATGGAATGGCATGGAATGGCATGGAATGGCATGGAATGGCATGGAATGGCATGGAATGGCATGGAATGGCATGGAATGGCATGGAATGGCATGGAATGGCATGGAATGGCATGGAATGGCATGGAATGGCATGGAATGGCATGGAATGGCATGGAATGGCATGGAATGGCATGGAATGGCATGGAATGGCATGGAATGGCATGGAATGGCATTGAATGGCATGGAATGGCATGGAATGGCATGGAATGGCATGAAATGGCATGGAATGGCATGGAATGGCATGGAATGGCATGGAATGGCATGGAATGGCATGGAATGGCATGGAATGGCATGGAATGGCATGGAATGGCATGGAATGGCATGGAATGGCATGGAATGGCATGGAATGGCATGGAATGGCATGGAATGGCATGGAATGGCATGGAATGGCATGGAATGGCATGGAATGGCATGGAATGGCATGGAATGGCATGGAATGGCATGGAATGGCATGGAATGGCATGGAATGGCATGGAATGGCATGGAATGGCATGGAATGGCATGGAATGGCATGGAATGGCATGGAATGGCATGGAATGGCATGGAATGGCATGGAATGGCATGGAATGGCATGGAATGGCATGGAATGGCATGGAATGGCATGGAATGGCATGGAATGGCATGGAACGGCATGGAATGGCATGGAACAGCATGGAATGGCATGGCACCGCATGGCACTGCATGGCACCGGCATGGCACGGCATGGCACCGGCATGGCACGGCATGGCACCGGCATGGCACGGCATGGCACCGGCATGGCACGGCATGGCACCGGCATGGCACGGCATGGCACCGGCATGGCACGGCATGGCACCGGCATGGCACGGCATGGCACCGGCATGGCACGGCATGGCACCGGCATGGCACGGCATGGCACCGGCATGGCACGGCATGGCACCGGCATGGCACGGCATGGCACCGGCATGGCACGGCATGGCACCGGCATGGCACGGCATGGCACCGGCATGGCACGGCATGGCACCGGCATGGCACGGCATGGCACCGGCATGGCACGGCATGGCACCGGCATGGCACGGCATGGCACCGGCATGGCACGGCATGGCACCGGCATGGCACGGCATGGCACCGGCATGGCACGGCATGGCACGGCATGGCACCGGCATGGCACGGCATGGCATGGCACGGCATGGAATGGCATGGAATGGCATGGAATGGCATGGAATGGCATGGAATGGCATGGAATGGCATGGCACGGCATGGCACCGGCATGGCACGGCATGGCACCGGCATGGCACGGCATGGCACCGGCATGGCACCGGCATGGCACGGCATGGCACCGGCATGGCACGGCATGGCACCGGCATGGCACGGCATTGCACCGGCATGGCACGGCATTGCACCGGCATGGCACGGCATGGCACCGGCATGGCACGGCATGGCACCGGCATGGCACGGCATGGCACCGGCATGGCACGGCATGGCACCGGCATGGCACGGCATGGCACCGGCATGGCACGGCATGGCACCGGCATGGCACGGCATGGCACGGCATTGAATGGCATGGAATGGCATGGAATGGCATGCAATGGCATGGAATGACATGGAATGGCATGGAATGGCATGGAATGGCATGGAATGGCATGGAATGGCATGGCACCGCATGGCACGGCATGGCACGGCATGGCACGGCATGGCACGGCATGGCACCGGCATGGCACGGCATGGCACCGGCATGGCACGGCATGGCACCGGCATGGCACGGCATAGCACGGCATGGCACCGGCATGGCACGGCATGGCACCGGCATGGCACGGCATGGCACCGGCATGGCACGGCATGGCACGGCATGGCACGGCATGGCACGGCATGGCACCGGCATGGCACGGCATGGCACCGGCATGGCACGGCATGGCACGGCATGGCACCGGCATGGCACCGGCATGGCACGGCATGGCACCGGCATGGCACGGCATGGCACGGCATTGAATGGCATGGAATGGCATGGAATGGCATGGAATGGCATGGAATGGCATGGAATGGCATGGAATGGCATGGAATGGCATGGAATGGCATGGAATGGCATGGGATGGCATGGAATGGCATGGAATGGCATGGAATGGCATGGAATGGCATGGAATGGCATGGAATGGCATGGAATGGCATGGAATGGCATGAAATGGCATGGAATGGCATGGAATGGCATGGAATGGCATGGAATGGCATGGAATGGCATGGAATGGCATGGAATGGCATGGAATGGCATGGAATGGCATGGAATGGCATGGAATGGCATGGAATGGCATGGAATGGCATGGAATGGCATGGAATGGCATGGAATGGCATGGAATGGCATGGAATGGCATGGAATGGCATGGAATGGCATGGAATGGCATGGAATGGCATGGAATGGCATGGAATGGCATGGAATGGCATGGAATGGCATGGAATGGCATGGAATGGCATGGAATGGCATGGAATGGCATGGAATGGCATGGAATGGCATGGAATGGCATGGAATGGCATGGAATGGCATGGAATGGCATGGAATGGCATGGAATGGCATGGAATGGCATGGAATGGCATGGAATGGCATGGAATGGCATGGAATGGCATGGCACCGGCATGGCACGGCATGGCACCGGCATGGAATGGCATGGAATGGCATGGAATGGCATGGAATGGCATGGAATGGCATGGAATGGCATGGAATGGCATGGAATGGCATGGAATGGCATGGAATGGCATGGAATGGCATGGAATGGCATGGAATGGCATGGAACGGCATGGAATGGCATGGAACGGCATGGAATGGCATGGCACCGCATGGCACGGCATGGCACCGCATGGCACGGCATGGCACCGGCATGGCACGGCATGGCACCGGCATGGCACGGCATGGCACCGGCATGGCACGGCATGGCACCGGCATGGCACGGCATGGCACCGGCATGGCACGGCATGGCACCGGCATGGCACGGCATGGCACCGGCATGGCACGGCATGGCACCGGCATGGCACGGCATGGCACCGGCATGGCACGGCATGGCACGGCATGGCACCGGCATGGCACGGCATGGCACGGCATGGCACCGGCATGGCACGGCATGGCACGGCATGGCACCGGCATGGCACGGCATGGCACCGGCATGGCACGGCATGGCACGGCATTGAATGGCATGGAATGGCATGGAATGGCATGGAATGGCATGGAATGGCATGGAATGGCATGGAATGGCATGGAATGGCATGGAATGGCATGGAATGGCATGGAATGGCATGGAATGGCATGGAATGGCATGAAATGGCATGGAATGGCATGGAATGGCATGGAATGGCATGGAATGGCATGGAATGGCATGGAATGGCATGGAATGGCATGGAATGGCATGGAATGGCATGGAATGGCATGGAATGGCATGGAATGGCATGGAATGGCATGGAATGGCATGGAATGGCATGGAATGGCATGGAATGGCATGGAATGGCATGGAATGGCATGGAATGGCATGGAATGGCATGGAATGGCATGGAATGGCATGGAATGGCATGGAATGGCATGGAATGGCATGGAATGGCATGGAATGGCACGGCATGGCACCGGCATGGCACGGCATGGCACCGGCATGGCACGGCATGGCACCGGCATGGCACGGCATGGCACGGCATGGCACCGGCATGGCACGGCATGGCACCGGCATGGCACGGCATGGCACGGCATGGCACCGGCATGGCACGGCATGGAATGGCATGGCACGGCATGGAATGGCATGGAATGGCATGGAATGGCATGGAATGGCATGGAATGGCATGGAATGGCATGGAATGGCATGGAATGGCATGGAATGGCATGGAATGGCATGGAATGGCATGGAATGGCATGGAATGGCATGGAATGGCATGGAATGGCATGGAATGGCATGGAATGGCATGGAATGGCATGGAATGACATGGAATGGCATGGAACGGCATGGCACCGCATGGCACGGCATGGCACGGCATGGCACGGCATGGCACGGCATGGCACCGGCATGGCACGGCGTGGCACCGGCATGGCACGGCATGGCACGGCATGGCACCGGCATGGCACGGCTTGGCACCGGCATGGCACGGCATGGCACCGGCATGGAATGGCATGGAATGACATGGAATGGCATGGAATGGCATGGAATGGCATGGAATGGCATGGAATGGCATGGAACGGCATGGCACGGCATGGCACCGGCATGGCACGGCATGGCACCGGCATGGCACGGCATGGCACCGGCATGGCACGGCATGGCACGGCATGGCACCGGCATGGCACGGCATGGCACCGGCATGGCACGGCATGGCACGGCATGGCACCGGCATGGCACGGCATGGCACCGGCATGGCACGGCATGGCACGGCATGGCACCGGCATGGCACGGCATGGCACCGGCATGGCACGGCATGGCACCGGCATGGCACGGCATGGCACCGGCATGGCACGGCATGGCACCGGCATGGCACGGCATGGCACCGGCATGGCACGGCATGGCACCGGCATGGCACGGCATGGCACCGGCATGGCACGGCATGGCACCGGCATGGCACGGCATGGCACCGGCATGGCACGGCATGGCACCGGCATGGCACGGCATGGCACCGGCATGGCACGGCATGGCACCGGCATGGCACGGCATGGCACGGCATGGCACCGGCATGGCACGGCATGGCACGGCATGGAATGGCATGGAATGGCATGGAATGGCATGGAATGGCATGGAATGGCATGGAATGGCATGGAATGGCATGGAATGGCATGGAATGGCATGGAATGGCATGGAATGGCATGGAATGGCATGGAATGGCATGGAATGGCATGGAATGGCATGGAATGGCATGGAATGGCATGGAATGGCATGGAATGGCATGGAATGGCATGGAATGGCATGGAATGGCATGGAATGGCATGGAATGGCATGGAATGGCATGGAATGGCATGGAATGGCATGGAATGGCATGGAATGGCATGGAATGGCATGGAATGGCATGGAATGGCATGGAATGGCATGGAATGGCATGGAATGGCATGGAATGGCATGGAATGGCATGGAATGGCATGGAATGGCATGGAATGGCATGGAATGGCATGGAATGGCATGGAATGGCATGGAATGACATGGAATGGCATGGAACGGCATGGCACCGCATGGCACGGCATGGCACGGCATGGCACGGCATGGCACGGCATGGCACCGGCATGGCACGGCGTGGCACCGGCATGGCACGGCATGGCACGGCATGGCACCGGCATGGCACGGCTTGGCACCGGCATGGCACGGCATGGCACCGGCATGGAATGGCATGGAATGACATGGAATGGCATGGAATGGCATGGAATGGCATGGAATGGCATGGAATGGCATGGAACGGCATGGCACGGCATGGCACCGGCATGGCACGGCATGGCACCGGCATGGCACGGCATGGCACCGGCATGGCACGGCATGGCACGGCATGGCACCGGCATGGCACGGCATGGCACCGGCATGGCACGGCATGGCACGGCATGGCACCGGCATGGCACGGCATGGCACCGGCATGGCACGGCATGGCACGGCATGGCACCGGCATGGCACGGCATGGCACCGGCATGGCACGGCATGGAATGGCATGGAATGGCATGCAATGGCATGGAATGACATGGAATGGCATGGAATGACATGGAATGGCATGGAATGGCATGGAATGGCATGGAATGGCATGGAATGGCATGGCACCGCATGGCACGGCATGGCACGGCATGGCACGGCATGGCACGGCATGGCACCGGCATGGCACGGCATGGCACCGGCATGGCACGGCATAGCACGGCATGGCACCGGCATGGCACGGCATGGCACCGGCATGGCACGGCATGGCACCGGCATGGCACGGCATGGCACCGGCATGGCACGGCATGGCACGGCATGGCACGGCATGGCACGGCATGGCACCGGCATGGCACGGCATGGCACCGGCATGGCACGGCATGGCACGGCATGGCACCGGCATGGCACCGGCATGGCACGGCATGGCACCGGCATGGCACGGCATGGCACCGGCATGGCACCGGCATGGCACCGGCATGGAATGGCATGGAATGGCATGGAATGGCATGGAATGGCATGGAATGGCATGGAATGGCATGGGATGGCATGGAATGGCATGGAATGGCATGGAATGGCATGGAATGGCATGGAATGGCATGGAATGGCATGGAATGGCATGGAATGGCATGAAATGGCATGGAATGGCATGGAATGGCATGGAATGGCATGGAATGGCATGGAATGGCATGGAATGGCATGGAATGGCATGGAATGGCATGGAATGGCATGGAATGGCATGGAATGGCATGGAATGGCATGGAATGACATGGAATGGCATGGAATGGCATGGAATGGCATGGAATGGCATGGAATGGCATGGAATGGCATGGAATGGCATGGAATGGCATGGAATGGCATGGAATGGCATGGAATGGCATGGAATGGCATGGAATGGCATGGAATGGCATGGAATGGCATGGAATGGCATGGAATGGCATGGAATGGCATGGAATGGCATGGAATGGCATGGAATGGCATGGAATGGCATGGAATGGCATGGAATGGCATGGAATGGCATGGAATGGCATGGAATGGCATGGAATGGCATGGAATGGCATGGAATGGCATGGAATGGCATGGAATGGCATGGAATGGCATGGAATGGCATGGAATGGCATGGAATGGCATGGAATGGCATGGAATGGCATGGAATGGCATGGAATGGCATGGAATGGCATGGAATGGCATGGAATGGCATGGAATGGCATGGAATGGCATGGAATGGCATGGCACCGCATGGCACGGCATGGCACCGGCATGGCACGGCATGGCACCGGCATGGCACGGCATGGTACCGGCATGGCACGGCATGGCACCGGCATGGCACGGCATGGCACCGGCATGGCACGGCATGGAATGGCATGGCACGGCATGGAATGGCATGGAATGGCATGGAATGGCATGGAATGGCATGGAATGGCATGGAATGGCATGGAATGGCATGGAATGGCATGGAATGGCATGGAATGGCATGGAATGGCATGGAATGGCATGGAATGGCATGGAATGGCATGGAATGGCATGGAATGGCATGGAATGGCATGGAATGGCATGGAATGGCATGGAATGGCATGGAATGGCATGAAATGGCATGGAATGGCATGGAATGGCATGGAATGGCATGGAATGGCATGGAATGGCATGGAATGGCATGGAATGGCATGGAATGGCATGGAATGGCATGGAATGGCATGGAATGGCATGGAATGGCATGGAATGGCATGGAATGGCATGGAATGGCATGGAATGGCATGGAATGGCATGGAATGGCATGGAATGGCATGGAATGGCATGGAATGGCATGGAATGGCATGGAATGGCATGGAATGGCATGGAATGGCATGGAATGGCATGGAATGGCATGGAATGGCATGGAATGGCATGGAATGGCATGGAATGGCATGGAATGGCATGGAATGGCATGGAATGGCATGGAATGGCATGGAATGGCATGGAATGGCATGGAATGGCATGGAATGGCATGGAATGGCATGGAATGGCATGGAATGGCATGGAATGGCATGGAATGGCATGGAATGGCATGGAATGGCATGGAATGGCATGGAATGGCATGGAATGGCATGGCACCGCATGGCACGGCATGGCACCGCATGGCACGGCATGGCACCGGCATGGCACGGCATGGCACCGGCATGGCACGGCATGGCACCGGCATGGCACGGCATGGCACCGGCATGGCACGGCATGGCACCGGCATGGCACCGGCATGGCACGGCATGGCACGGCATGGCACCGGCATGGCACGGCATGGCACCGGCATGGCACGGCATGGCACGGCATTGAATGGCATGGAATGGCATGGAATGGCATGGAATGGCATGGAATGGCATGGAATGGCATGGAATGGCATGGAATGGCATGGAATGGCATGGAATGGCATGGAATGGCATGGAATGGCATGGAATGGCATGAAATGGCATGGAATGGCATGGAATGGCATGGAATGGCATGGAATGGCATGGAATGGCATGGAATGGCATGGAATGGCATGGAATGGCATGGAATGGCATGGAATGGCATGGAATGGCATGGAATGGCATGGAATGGCATGGAATGGCATGGAATGGCATGGAATGGCATGGAATGGCATGGAATGGCATGGAATGGCATGGAATGGCATGGAATGGCATGGAATGGCATGGAATGGCATGGAATGGCATGGAATGGCATGGAATGGCATGGAATGGCATGGAATGGCATGGAATGGCATGGAATGGCATGGAATGGCATGGAATGGCATGGAATGGCATGGAATGGCATGGAATGGCATGGAATGGCATGGAATGGCATGGAATGGCATGGCACCGCATGGCACGGCATGGCACCGCATGGCACGGCATGGCACCGGCATGGCACGGCATGGCACCGGCATGGCACGGCATGGCACCGGCATGGCACGGCATGGCACCGGCATGGCACGGCATGGCACCGGCATGGCACGGCATGGAATGGCATGGCACGGCATGGAATGGCATGGAATGGCATGGAATGGCATGGAATGGCATGGAATGGCATGGAATGGCATGGAATGGCATGGAATGGCATGGCACCGGCATGGCACGGCATGGAATGGCATGGAATGGCATGGAATGGCATGGAATGGCATGGAATGGCATGGAATGGCATGGAATGGCATGGAATGGCATGGAATGGCATGGAATGGCATGGAATGGCATGGAATGGCATGGAACGGCATGGAATGGCATGGAACGGCATGGAATGGCATGGAACGGCATGGAATGGCATGGCACCGCATGGCACTGCATGGCACCGGCATGGCACGGCATGGCACCGGCATGGCACGGCATGGCACCGGCATGGCACGGCATGGCACCGGCATGGCACGGCATGGCACCGGCATGGCACGGCATGGCACCGGCATGGCACGGCATGGCACCGGCATGGCACGGCATGGCACCGGCATGGCACGGCATGGCACCGGCATGGCACGGCATGGCACCGGCATGGCACGGCATGGCACCGGCATGGCACGGCATGGCACCGGCATGGCACGGCATGGCACCGGCATGGCACGGCATGGCACCGGCATGGCACGGCATGGCACCGGCATGGCACGGCATGGCACCGGCATGGCACGGCATGGCACCGGCATGGCACGGCATGGCACCGGCATGGCACCGGCATGGCACGGCATGGCACCGGCATGGCACGGCATGGCACCGGCATGGCACGGCATGGCACCGGCATGGCACGGCATGGCACCGGCATGGCACGGCATGGCACCGGCATGGCACGGCATGGCACCGGCATGGCACGGCATGGCACCGGCATGGCACGGCATGGCACCGGCATGGCACGGCATGGCACCGGCATGGCACGGCATGGCACGGCATGGCACGGCATGGAATGGCATGGAATGGCATGGAATGGCATGGAATGGCATGGAATGGCATGGAATGGCATGGCACCGGCATGGCACGGCATGGCACCGGCATGGCACCGGCATGGCACGGCATGGCACCGGCATGGCACGGCATGGCACCGGCATGGCACGGCATGGCACCGGCATGGCACGGCATGGCACCGGCATGGCACGGCATGGCACCGGCATGGCACGGCATGGCACCGGCATGGCACGGCATGGCACCGGCATGGCACGGCATGGCACCGGCATGGCACGGCATGGCACCGGCATGGCACGGCATGGCACCGGCATGGCACGGCATGGCACCGGCATGGCACGGCATGGCACCGGCATGGCACGGCATGGCACCGGCATGGCACGGCATGGCACCGGCATGGCACCGGCATGGCACGGCATGGCACCGGCATGGCACGGCATGGCACCGGCATGGCACGGCATGGCACCGGCATGGCACGGCATGGCACCGGCATGGCACGGCATGGCACCGGCATGGCACGGCATGGAATGGCATGGAATGGCATGGAATGGCATGGAATGGCATGGAATGGCATGGAATGGCATGGAATGGCATGGAATGGCATGGAATGGCATGGAATGGCATGGAATGGCATGGAATGGCATGGCACCGGGATGGCACGGCATGGCACCGGCATGGCACGGCATGGAATGGCATGGAATGGCATGGAATGGCATGGAATGGCATGGCACGGCATGGCACCGGCATGGCACGGCATGGCACCGGCATGGCACGGCATGGCACCGGCATGGCACGGCATGGCACCGGCATGGCACGGCATGGCACCGGCATGGCACGGCATGGCACCGGCATGGCACGGCATGGCACCGGCATGGCACGGCATGGCACCGGCATGGCACGGCATGGCACCGGCATGGCACGGCATGGCACCGGCATGGCACGGCATGGCACCGGCATGGCACGGCATGGCACCGGCATGGCACGGCATGGCACCGGCATGGCACGGCATGGCACCGGCATGGCACGGCATGGCACCGGCATGGCACGGCATGGCACGGCATGGCACCGGCATGGCACGGCATGGCACCGGCATGGCACGGCATGGCACCGGCATGGCACGGCATGGCACCGGCATGGCACGGCATGGCACCGGCATGGCACGGCATGGCACCGGCATGGCACGGCATGGCACCGGCATGGCACGGCATGGCACCGGCATGGCACGGCATGGCACCGGCATGGCACGGCATGGCACCGGCATGGCACGGCATGGCACCGGCATGGCACGGCATGGCACCGGCATGGCACGGCATGGCACCGGCATGGCACGGCATGGCACCGGCATGGCACGGCATGGCACCGGCATGGCACGGCATGGCACCGGCATGGCACGGCATGGCACCGGCATGGCACGGCATGGCACCGGCATGGCACCGGCATGGCACGGCATGGCACCGCATGGCACGGCATGGCACCGGCATGGCACGGCATGGCACCGGCATGGCACGGCATGGCACCGGCATGGCACGGCATGGCACCGGCATGGCACGGCATGGCACCGGCATGGCACGGCATGGAATGGCATGGCACGGCATGGAATGGCATGGAATGGCATGGAATGGCATGGAATGGCATGGAATGGCATGGAATGGCATGGAATGGCATGGAATGGCATGGAATGGCATGGAATGGCATGGAATGGCATGGAATGGCATGGAATGGCATGGAATGGCATGGAATGGCATGGAATGGCATGGAATGGCATGGAATGGCATGGAATGGCATGGAACGGCATGGAATGGCATGGAACGGCATGGAATGGCATGGCACCGCATGGCACGGCATGGCACCGCATGGCACGGCATGGCACCGGCATGGCACGGCATGGCACCGGCATGGCACGGCATGGCACCGGCATGGCACGGCATGGCACCGGCATGGCACGGCATGGCACCGGCATGGCACGGCATGGCACCGGCATGGCACGGCATGGCACCGGCATGGCACGGCATGGCACCGGCATGGCACGGCATGGCACCGGCATGGCACGGCATGGCACGGCATGGCACCGGCATGGCACGGCATGGCACCGGCATGGCACGGCATGGCACCGGCATGGCACGGCATGGCACCGGCATGGCACGGCATGGCACCGGCATGGCACGGCATGGCACGGCATGGCACCGGCATGGCACGGCATGGCACGGCATGGCACCGGCATGGCACGGCATGGCACGGCATGGCACCGGCATGGCACGGCATGGCACCGGCATGGCACGGCATGGCACGGCATTGAATGGCATGGAATGGCATGGAATGGCATGGAATGGCATGGAATGGCATGGAATGGCATGGAATGGCATGGAATGGCATGGAATGGCATGGAATGGCATGGAATGGCATGGAATGGCATGGAATGGCATGGAATGGCATGGAATGGCATGGAATGGCATGGAATGGCATGGAATGGCATGGAATGGCATGGAATGGCATGGAATGGCATGGAATGGCATGGAATGGCATGGAATGGCATGGAATGGCATGGAATGGCATGGAATGGCATTGAATGGCATGGAATGGCATGGAATGGCATGGAATGGCATGAAATGGCATGGAATGGCATGGAATGGCATGGAATGGCATGGAATGGCATGGAATGGCATGGAATGGCATGGAATGGCATGGAATGGCATGGAATGGCATGGAATGGCATGGAATGGCATGGAATGGCATGGAATGGCATGGAATGGCATGGAATGGCATGGAATGGCATGGAATGGCATGGAATGGCATGGAATGGCATGGAATGGCATGGAATGGCATGGAATGGCATGGAATGGCATGGAATGGCATGGAATGGCATGGAATGGCATGGAATGGCATGGAATGGCATGGAATGGCATGGAATGGCATGGAATGGCATGGAATGGTATGGAATGGCATGGAACGGCATGGAATGGCATGGAACAGCATGGAATGGCATGGCACCGCATGGCACTGCATGGCACCGGCATGGCACGGCATGGCACCGGCATGGCACGGCATGGCACCGGCATGGCACGGCATGGCACCGGCATGGCACGGCATGGCACCGGCATGGCACGGCATGGCACCGGCATGGCACGGCATGGCACCGGCATGGCACGGCATGGCACCGGCATGGCACGGCATGGCACCGGCATGGCACGGCATGGCACCGGCATGGCACGGCATGGCACCGGCATGGCACGGCATGGCACCGGCATGGCACGGCATGGCACCGGCATGGCACGGCATGGCACCGGCATGGCACGGCATGGCACCGGCATGGCACGGCATGGCACCGGCATGGCACGGCATGGCACCGGCATGGCACGGCATGGCACCGGCATGGCACGGCATGGAATGGCATGGCACGGCATGGAATGGCATGGAATGGCATGGAATGGCATGGAATGGCATGGAATGGCATGGAATGGCATGGAATGGCATGGAATGGCATGGAATGGCATGGAATGGCATGGAATGGCATGGAATGGCATGGAATGGCATGGAATGGCATGGCACCGGCATGGCACGGCATGGCACCGGCATGGAATGGCATGGAATGGCATGGAATGGCATGGAATGGCATGGAATGGCATGGAATGGCATGGAATGGCATGGAATGGCATGGAATGGCATGGAATGGCATGGAATGGCATGGAATGGCATGGAATGGCATGGAATGGCATGGAATGGCATGGAATGGCATTGAATGGCATGGAATGGCATGGAATGGCATGGAATGGCATGAAATGGCATGGAATGGCATGGAATGGCATGGAATGGCATGGAATGGCATGGAATGGCATGGAATGGCATGGAATGGCATGGAATGGCATGGAATGGCATGGAATGGCATGGAATGGCATGGAATGGCATGGAATGGCATGGAATGGCATGGAATGGCATGGAATGGCATGGAATGGCATGGAATGGCATGGAATGGCATGGAATGGCATGGAATGGCATGGAATGGCATGGAATGGCATGGAATGGCATGGAATGGCATGGAATGGCATGGAATGGCATGGAATGGCATGGAATGGCATGGAATGGCATGGAATGGCATGGAATGGCATGGAATGGCATGGAATGGCATGGAATGGCATGGAATGGCATGGAATGGCATGGAATGGCATGGAATGGCATGGAACGGCATGGAATGGCATGGAACAGCATGGAATGGCATGGCACCGCATGGCACTGCATGGCACCGGCATGGCACGGCATGGCACCGGCATGGCACGGCATGGCACCGGCATGGCACGGCATGGCACCGGCATGGCACGGCATGGCACCGGCATGGCACGGCATGGCACCGGCATGGCACGGCATGGCACCGGCATGGCACGGCATGGCACCGGCATGGCACGGCATGGCACCGGCATGGCACGGCATGGCACCGGCATGGCACGGCATGGCACCGGCATGGCACGGCATGGCACCGGCATGGCACGGCATGGCACCGGCATGGCACGGCATGGCACCGGCATGGCACGGCATGGCACCGGCATGGCACGGCATGGCACCGGCATGGCACGGCATGGCACCGGCATGGCACGGCATGGCACCGGCATGGCACGGCATGGCACCGGCATGGCACGGCATGGCACCGGCATGGCACGGCATGGCACGGCATGGCACCGGCATGGCACGGCATGGCATGGCACGGCATGGAATGGCATGGAATGGCATGGAATGGCATGGAATGGCATGGAATGGCATGGAATGGCATGGCACGGCATGGCACCGGCATGGCACGGCATGGCACCGGCATGGCACGGCATGGCACCGGCATGGCACCGGCATGGCACGGCATGGCACCGGCATGGCACGGCATGGCACCGGCATGGCACGGCATTGCACCGGCATGGCACGGCATTGCACCGGCATGGCACGGCATGGCACCGGCATGGCACGGCATGGCACCGGCATGGCACGGCATGGCACCGGCATGGCACGGCATGGCACCGGCATGGCACGGCATGGCACCGGCATGGCACGGCATGGCACCGGCATGGCACCGGCATGGCACGGCATGGCACCGGCATGGCACGGCATGGCACCGGCATGGCACGGCATGGCACCGGCATGGCACGGCATGGCACCGGCATGGCACGGCATGGCACCGGCATGGCACGGCATGGCACCGGCATGGCACGGCATGGCACCGGCATGGCACGGCATGGCACCGGCATGGCACGGCATGGCACCGGCATGGCACGGCATGGCACCGGCATGGCACGGCATGGAATGGCATGGAACGGCATGGAATGGCATGGAATGGCATGGAATGGCATGGAATGGCATGGAATGGCATGGAATGGCATGGAATGGCATGGAATGGCATGGAATGGCATGGAATGGCATGGAATGGCATGGAATGGCATGGAATGGCATGGAATGGCATGGAATGGCATGGAATGGCATGGAATGGCATGGAATGGCATGGAATGGCATGGAATGGCATGGAATGGCATGGAATGGCATGGAATGGCATGGAATGGCATGGAATGGCATGGAATGGCATGGAATGGCATGGAATGGCATGGAATGACATGGAATGGCATGGAATGGCATGGCACCGCATGGCACGGCATGGCACGGCATGGCACGGCATGGCACGGCATGGCACGGCATGGCACCGGCATGGCACGGCGTGGCACCGGCATGGCACGGCATGGCACGGCATGGCACCGGCATGGCACGGCATGGCACCGGCATGGCACGGCATGGCACCGGCATGGCACGGCATGGCACCGGCATGGCACGGCATGGCACCGGCATGGCACGGCATGGCACCGGCATGGCACGGCATGGCACCGGCATGGCACGGCATGGCACGGCATGGCACGGCATGGCACCGGCATGGCACGGCATGGCACCGGCATGGCACGGCATGGCACGGCATGGCACGGCATGGCACGGCATGGCACGGCATGGCACGGCATGGCACGGCATGGCACGGCATGGCACCGGCATGGCACGGCATGGCACGGCATGGCACCGGCATGGCACGGCACGGCATGGCACCGGCATGGCACGGCATGGCACCAGCATGGCACGGCATGGCACGGCATGGCACGGCATGGCACCAGCATGGCACGGCATGGCACGGCATGGCACCGGCATGGCACGGCATGGCACCGGCATGGCACGGCATGGCACCGGCATGGCACGGCATGGCACCGGCATGGCACGGCATGGCACCGGCATGGCACGGCATGGCACCGGCATGGCACGGCATGGCACCGGCATGGCACGGCATGGCACGGCATGGCACGGCATGGCACGGCATGGCACCGGCATGGCACGGCATGGCACCGCATTGAGTGTCATGGAATGGCATGGAATGGCATGGAATGGCATGGAATGGCATGGAATGGCATGGAATGGCATGGAATGGCATGGAATGGCATGGAATGGCATGGAATGGCATGGAATGGCATGGAATGGCATGGAATGGCATGGAATGGCATGGAATGGCATGGAATGGCATGGAATGGCATGGAATGGCATGGAATGGCATGGAATGGCATGGAATGGCATGGAATGGCATGGAATGGCATGGAATGGCATGGAATGGCATGGAATGGCATCGAATGGCATCGAATGGCATGGAATGGCATCGAATGGCATGGCACCGCATGGCACGGCATGGCACGGCATGGCACGGCATGGCACGGCATGGCACCGGCATGGCACGGCATGGCACGGCATGGCACCGGCATGGCACGGCATGGCACCGGCATGGCACGGCATGGCACGGCATGGCACCGGCATGGCACGGCATGGCACCGGCATGGCACGGCATGGCACGGCATGGCACGGCATGGCACCGGCATGGCACGGCATGGCACGGCATGGCACCGGCATGGCACGGCATGGCACGGCATGGCACCGGCATGGCACGGCATGGCACCGGCATGGCACGGCATGGCACCGGCATGGCACGGCATGGCACGGCATGGCACCGGCATGGCACGGCATGGCACCGGCATGGCACGGCATGGCAACGGCATGGCACGGCATGGCACCGGCATGGCACGGCATGGCACCGGCATGGCACGGCATGGCACCGGCATGGCACGGCATGGCACGGTATGGCACGGCATGGCACGGCATGGCACCGGCATGGCACGGCATGGCACCGGCATGGCACGGCATGGCACCGGCATGGCACGGCATGGCACCGGCATGGCACGGCATGGCACCGGCATGGCACGGCATGGCACCGGCATGGCACGGCATGGCACCGGCATGGCACGGCATGGCACCGGCATGGCACGGCATGGCACCGGCATGGCACGGCATGGCACCGCATTGAGTGGCATGGAATGGCATGGAATGGCATGGACTGGCATGGACTGGCATGGAATGGCATGGCACCGGCATGGCACGGCATGGCACCGGCATGGCACGGCATGGCACCGGCATGGCACGGCATGGCACCGGCATGGCACCGGCATGGCACGGATGGCACCGGCATGGCACGGCATGGCACCGCATTGAGTGGCATGGAATGGCATGGAATGGCATGGACTGGCATGGACTGGCATGGAATGGCATGGAATGGCATGGAATGGCATGGAATGGCATGGAATGGCATGGAATGGCATGGAATGGCATGGAATGGCATGGAATGGCATGGAATGGCATGGAATGGCATGGAATGGCATGGAATGGCATGGAATGGCATGGAATGGCATGGAATGGCATGGAATGGCATGGAATGGCATGGAATGGCATGGAATGGCATGGAATGGCATGGAATGGCATGGAATGGCATGGAATGGCATGGAATGGCATGGAATGGCATGGAATGGCATGGAATGGCATGGAATGGCATGGAATGGCATGGAATGGCATGGAATGGCATGGAATGGCATGGAATGGCATGGAATGGCATGGAATGGCATGGAATGGCATGGAATGGCATGGAATGGCATGGAATGGCATGGAATGGCATGGCACCGCATGGCACGGCATGGCACGGCATGGCACGGCATGGCACGGCATGGCACGGCATGGCACGGCATGGCACGGCATGGCACGGCATGGCACGGCATGGCACCGGCATGGCACGGCATGGCACCGGCATGGCACGGCATGGCACGGCATGGCACCGGCATGGCACGGCATGGCACGGCATGGCACCGGCATGGCACGGCACGGCATGGCACCGGCATGGCACGGCATGGCACCAGCATGGCACGGCATGGCACGGCATGGCACCGGCATGGCACGGCATGGCACCGGCATGGCACGGCATGGCACCGGCATGGCACGGCATGGCACCGGCATGGCACGGCATGGCACCGGCATGGCACGGCATGGCACGGCATGGCACGGCATGGCACGGCATGGCACCGGCATGGCACGGCATGGCACCGGCATGGCACGGCATGGCACCGGCATGGCACGGCATGGCACCGGCATGGCACGGCATGGCACCGGCATGGCACGGCATGGCACCGGCATGGCACGGCATGGCACCGGCATGGCACGGCATGGCACCGGCATGGCACGGCATGGCACCGCATTGAGTGGAATGGAATGGCATGGAATGGCATGGAATGGCATGGACTGGCATGGACTGGCATGGAATGGCATGGAATGGCATGGAATGGCATGGAATGGCATGGAATGGCATGGAATGGCATGGAATGGCATGGAATGGCATGGAATGGCATGGAATGGCATGGAATGGCATGGAATGGCATGGAATGGCATGGAATGGCATGGCACCGGCATGGCATGGCATGGCACCGGCATGGCACGGCATGGCACCGGCATGGCACGGCATGGCACCGGCATGGCACGGCATGGCACGGCATGGCACGGCATGGCACGGCATGGCACCGGCATGGCACGGCATGGCACGGCATGGCACCGGCATGGCACGGCATGGCACGGTATGGCACGGCATGGCACGGCATGGCACCGGCATGGCACGGCATGGCACCGGCATGGCACGGCATGGCACCGGCATGGCACCGGCATGGCACCGGCATGGCACCGGCATGGCACGGCATGGCACGGTATGGCACGGCATGGCACGGCATGGCACCGGCATGGCACGGCATGGAATGGCATGGCACGGCATGGAATGGCATGGAATGGCATGGAATGGCATGGAATGGCATGGAATGGCATGGAATGGCATGGAATGGCATGGAATGGCATGGAATGGCATGGAATGGCATGGAATGGCATGGAATGGCATGGAATGGCATGGAATGGCATGGAATGGCATGGAATGGCATCGAATGGCATGGAATGGCATGGAATGGCATGGAATGGCATGGAATGGCATGGAATGGCATGGAATGGCATGGAATGGCATGGAATGGCATGGAATGGCATGGAATGGCATGGAATGGCATGGAATGGCATGGAATGGCATGGAATGGCATGGAATGGCATGGAATGGCATGGAATGGCATGGAATGGCATGGAATGGCATGGAATGGCATGGAATGGCATGGAATGGCATGGAATGGCATGGAATGGCATGGAATGGCATGGAATGGCATGGCACCGCATGGCACGGCATGGCACGGCATGGCACGGCATGGCACGGCATGGCACGGCATGGCACGGCATGGCACGGCATGGCACGGCATGGCACCGGCATGGCACGGCATGGCACCGGCATGGCACGGCATGGCACGGCATGGCACGGCATGGCACCGGCATGGCACGGCATGGCACGGCATGGCACCGGCATGGCACGGCACGGCATGGCACCGGCATGGCACGGCATGGCACCAGCATGGCACGGCATGGCACGGCATGGCACCGGCATGGCACGGCATGGCACCGGCATGGAATGGCATGGCACCGGCATGGCACGGCATGGCACCGGCATGGCACGGCATGGCACCGGCATGGCACGGCATGGCACCGGCATGGCACCGGCATGGCACGGCATGGCACCGCATTGAGTGGCATGGAATGGCATGGAATGGCATGGACTGGCATGGACTGGCATGGAATGGCATGGAATGGCATGGAATGGCATGGAATGGCATGGAATGGCATGGAATGGCATGGAATGGCATGGAATGGCATGGAATGGCATGGAATGGCATGGAATGGCATGGAATGGCATGGAATGGCATGGAATGGCATGGAATGGCATGGAATGGCATGGAATGGCATGGAATGGCATGGAATGGCATGGAATGGCATGGAATGGCATGGAATGGCATGGAATGGCATGGAATGGCATGGAATGGCATGGAATGGCATGGAATGGCATGGAATGGCATGGAATGGCATGGAATGGCATGGAATGGCATGGAATGGCATGGAATGGCATGGAATGGCATGGAATGGCATGGAATGGCATGGAATGGCATGGAATGGCATGGAATGGCATGGAATGGCATGGAATGGCATGGCACCGCATGGCACGGCATGGCACGGCATGGCACGGCATGGCACGGCATGGCACGGCATGGCACGGCATGGCACCGGCATGGCACGGCATGGCACGGCATGGCACCGGCATGGCACGGCACGGCATGGCACCGGCATGGCACGGCATGGCACCAGCATGGCACGGCATGGCACGGCATGGCACCGGCATGGCACGGCATGGCACCGGCATGGCACGGCATGGCACCGGCATGGCACGGCATGGCACCGGCATGGCACGGCATGGCACCGGCATGGCACGGCATGGCACCGGCATGGCACGGCATGGCACCGGCATGGCACCGGCATGGCACGGCATGGCACCGCATTGAGTGGCATGGAATGGCATGGAATGGCATGGACTGGCATGGACTGGCATGGAATGGCATGGAATGGCATGGAATGGCATGGAATGGCATGGAATGGCATGGAATGGCATGGAATGGCATGGAATGGCATGGAATGGCATGGAATGGCATGGAATGGCATGGAATGGCATGGAATGGCATGGAATGGCATGGAATGGCATGGAATGGCATGGAATGGCATGGAATGGCATGGAATGGCATGGAATGGCATGGAATGGCATGGAATGGCATGGAATGGCATGGAATGGCATGGAATGGCATGGAATGGCATGGAATGGCATGGAATGGCATGGAATGGCATGGAATGGCATGGAATGGCATGGAATGGCATGGAATGGCATGGAATGGCATGGAATGGCATGGAATGGCATGGAATGGCATGGAATGGCATGGAATGGCATGGCACCGCATGGCACGGCATGGCACGGCATGGCACGGCATGGCACGGCATGGCACGGCATGGCACGGCATGGCACCGGCATGGCACGGCATGGCACGGCATGGCACCGGCATGGCACCGGCATGGCACGGCACGGCATGGCACCGGCATGGCACGGCATGGCACCAGCATGGCACGGCATGGCACGGCATGGCACCGGCATGGCACGGCATGGCACCGGCATGGCACGGCATGGCACCGGCATGGCACGGCATGGCACCGGCATGGCACGGCATGGCACGGCATGGCACGGCATGGCACGGCATGGCACCGGCATGGCACGGCATGGCACCGGCATGGCACGGCATGGCACCGGCATGGCACGGCATGGCACCGGCATGGCACGGCATGGCACCGGCATGGCACGGCATGGCACCGGCATGGCACGGCATGGCACCGGCATGGCACGCGGCATGGCACCGGCATGGCACGGCATGGCACGGCATGGCACCGGCATGGCACGGCATGGCACCGGCATGGCACGGCATGGCACCGGCATGGCACGGCATGGCACCGCATTGAGTGGAATGGTAAGGCATGGAATGGCATGGAATGGCATGGACTGGCATGGACTGGCATGGAATGGCATGGAATGGCATGGAATGGCATGGAATGGCATGGAATGGCATGGAATGGCATGGAATGGCATGGCACCGGCATGGCATGGCATGGCACCGGCATGGCACGGCATGGCACCGGCATGGCACGGCCATGGCACCGGCATGGCACGGCATGGCACGGTATGGCACGGCATGGCACGGCATGGCACGGCATGGCACCGGCATGGCACGGCATGGCACCGGCATGGCACGGCATGGCACGGCATGGCACCGGCATGGCACCGGCATGGCACGGCATGGCACGGTATGGCATGGCACCGGCATGGCACGGCATGGCACCGGCATGGCACGGCATGGCACGGCATGGCACCGGCATGGCACGGCATGGCACGGTATGGCACGGCATGGCACGGCATGGCACCGGCATGGCACGGCATGGCACCGGCATGGCACGGCATGGCACCGGCATGGCACGGCATGGCACCGGCATGGCACCGGCATGGCACCGGCATGGCACGGCATGGCACGGTATGGCACGGCATGGCACGGCATGGCACAGGCATGGCACGCATGGAATGGCATGGCACGGCATGGAATGGCATGGAATGGCATGGAATGGCATGGAATGGCATGGAATGGCATGGAATGGCATGGAATGGCATGGAATGGCATGGAATGGCATGGAATGGCATGGAATGGCATGGAATGGCATGGAATGGCATGGAATGGCAATGGAAATGGCATGGAATGGCATGGGAATGGCATGAATGGCATGGAATGGCATGGAATGGCATGGAATGGCATGGAATGGCATGAATGGCATGGAATGGCATGGAATGGCATGGAATGGCATGGAATGGCATGGAATGGCATGGAATGGCATGGAATGGCATGGAATGGCATGGAATGGCATGGAATGGCATGGAATGGCATGGAATGGCATGGAATGGCATGGAATGGCATGGAATGGCATGGAATGGCATGGAATGGCATGGAATGGCATGGAATGGCATGGAATGCATGGAATGGCATGGAATGGCATGGAAATGGCATGGAATGGCATGGAATGGCATGGAATGGCATGGAATGGTATGGAATGGCATGGAATGGCATGGAATGGCATGGCACCGGCCATGGCACGGCATGGCACCGGCATGGCACGGCATGGCACGGCATGGCACGGCATGGCACGGCATGGCACCGGCATGGCACCGGCATGGCACGGCATGGCACCCGGGCATGGCACGGCATGGCACCGGGCATGGCACGGCATGGCACCGGCATGGCACGGCATGGCACGGCATGGCACGGCATGGCACGGCATGGCACCGGCATGGCACGGCATGGCACCGGCATGGCACGGCATGGCACCCGGCATGGCACGGCATGGCACCGGCATGGCACGGCATGGCACCGGCATGGCACGGCATGGCACCGGCATGGCACGGCATGGCACCGGCATGGCACGGCATGGCACCGGCATGGCACGGCATGGCACCGCATTGAGTGGCATGGAATGGCATGGAATGGCATGGACTGGCATGGACTGGCATGGAATGGCATGGCACCGGCATGGCACGGCATGGCACCGGCATGGCACGGCATGGCACCGGCATGGCACGGCATGGCACCGGCATGGCACGGCATGGCACCGGCATGGCACGGCATGGCACCGGCATGGCACGGCATGGCACGGCATGGCACGGCATGGCACGGCATGGCACGGCATGGCACGGCATGGCACGGCATGGCACGGCATGGCACCGGCATGGCACGGCATGGCACGGCATGGCACCGGCATGGCACGGCACGGCATGGCACCGGCATGGCACGGCATGGCACCAGCATGGCACGGCATGGCACGGCATGGCACCGGCATGGCACGGCATGGCACCGGCATGGCACGGCATGGCACCGGCATGGCACGGCATGGCACCGGCATGGCACGGCATGGCACGGCATGGCACCGGCATGGCACCGGCATGGCACGGCATGGCACCGGCATGGCACGGCATGGCACCGGCATGGCACGGCATGGCACCGGCATGGCACGGCATGGCACCGGCATGGCACGGCATGGCACCGGCATGGCACGGCATGGCACCGGCATGGCACGGCATGGCACCGGCATGGCACGGCATGGCACCGGCATGGCACGGCATGGCACCGGCATGGCACGGCATGGCACCGGCATGGCACGGCATGGCACCGGCATGGCACGGCATGGCACCGGCATGGCACGGCATGGCACCGGCATGGCACGGCATGGCACCGGCATGGCACGGCATGGCACGGCATGGCACCGGCATGGCACGGCATGGCACGGCATGGAATGGCATGGAATGGCATGGAATGGCATGGAATGGCATGGAATGGCATGGAATGGCATGGAATGGCATGGAATGGCATGGAATGGCATGGAATGGCATGGAATGGCATGGCACCGGCATGGCACGGCATGGCACCGGCATGGCACGGCATGGCACCGGCATGGCACCGGCATGGCACGGCATGGCACCGGCATGGCACGGCATGGCACCGGCATGGCACGGCATGGCACCGGCATGGCACGGCATGGCACCGGCATGGCACGGCATGGCACCGGCATGGCACGGCATGGCACCGGCATGGCACGGCATGGCACCGGCATGGCACGGCATGGCACCGGCATGGCACGGCATGGCACCGGCATGGCACGGCATGGCACCGGCATGGCACGGCATGGCACCGGCATGGCACCGGCATGGCACGGCATGGCACCGCATGGCACGGCATGGCACCGGCATGGCACGGCATGGCACCGGCATGGCACGGCATGGCACCGGCATGGCACGGCATGGCACCGGCATGGCACGGC
Source organism: Cryptus armator (assembly GCA_963971235.1). Classification (NCBI taxonomy): domain Eukaryota; kingdom Metazoa; phylum Arthropoda; class Insecta; order Hymenoptera; family Ichneumonidae; genus Cryptus; species Cryptus armator. Next base: position 481,834 of record CAXARG010000333.1, read on the forward strand.
ATGGAATGGCATGGCACGGCATGGAATGGCATGGAATGGCATGGAATGGCATGGAATGGCATGGAATGGCATGGAATGGCATGGAATGGCATGGAATGGCATGGAATGGCATGGAATGGCATGGAATGGCATGGAATGGCATGGAATGGCATGGAATGGCATGGAATGGCATGGCACCGGCATGGAATGGCATGGAATGGCATGGAATGGCATGGAATGGCATGGAATGGCATGGAATGGCATGGAATGGCATGGAACGGCATGGAATGGCATGGAACGGCATGGAATGGCATGGCACCGCATGGCACGGCATGGCACCGCATGGCACGGCATGGCACCGGCATGGCACGGCATGGCACCGGCATGGCACGGCATGGCACCGGCATGGCACGGCATGGCACCGGCATGGCACGGCATGGCACCGGCATGGCACGGCATGGCACCGGCATGGCACGGCATGGCACCGGCATGGCACGGCATGGCACCGGCATGGCACGGCATGGCACCGGCATGGCACGGCATGGCACCGGCATGGCACGGCATGGCACGGCATGGCACCGGCATGGCACGGCATGGCACCGGCATGGCACGGCATGGCACCGGCATGGCACGGCATGGCACCGGCATGGCACGGCATGGCACCGGCATGGCACGGCATGGCACGGCATGGCACCGGCATGGCACGGCATGGCACGGCATGGCACCGGCATGGCACGGCATGGCACGGCATGGCACCGGCATGGCACGGCATGGCACCGGCATGGCACGGCATGGCACGGCATTGAATGGCATGGAATGGCATGGAATGGCATGGAATGGCATGGAATGGCATGGAATGGCATGGAATGGCATGGAATGGCATGGAATGGCATGGAATGGCATGGAATGGCATGGAATGGCATGGAATGGCATGGAATGGCATGGAATGGCATGGAATGGCATGGAATGGCATGGAATGGCATGGAATGGCATGGAATGGCATGGAATGGCATGGAATGGCATGGAATGGCATGGAATGGCATGGAATGGCATGGAATGGCATGGAATGGCATGGAATGGCATGGAATGGCATGGAATGGCATGGAATGGCATGGAATGGCATGGAATGGCATGGAACGGCATGGAATGGCATGGAACAGCATGGAATGGCATGGCACCGCATGGCACTGCATGGCACCGGCATGGCACGGCATGGCACCGGCATGGCACGGCATGGCACCGGCATGGCACGGCATGGCACCGGCATGGCACGGCATGGCACCGGCATGGCACGGCATGGCACCGGCATGGCACGGCATGGCACCGGCATGGCACGGCATGGCACCGGCATGGCACGGCATGGCACCGGCATGGCACGGCATGGCACCGGCATGGCACGGCATGGCACCGGCATGGCACGGCATGGCACCGGCATGGCACGGCATGGCACCGGCATGGCACGGCATGGCACCGGCATGGCACGGCATGGCACCGGCATGGCACGGCATGGCACCGGCATGGCACGGCATGGCACCGGCATGGCACGGCATGGCACCGGCATGGCACGGCATGGCACCGGCATGGCACGGCATGGCACCGGCATGGCACGGCATGGAATGGCATGGCACGGCATGGAATGGCATGGAATGGCATGGAATGGCATGGAATGGCATGGAATGGCATGGAATGGCATGGAATGGCATGGAATGGCATGGAATGGCATGGAATGGCATGGAATGGCATGGAATGGCATGGCACCGGCATGGCACGGCATGGAATGGCATGGAATGGCATGGAATGGCATGGAATGGCATGGAATGGCATGGAATGGCATGGAATGGCATGGAATGGCATGGAATGGCATGGAATGGCATGGAATGGCATGGAATGGCATGGAATGGCATGGAATGGCATGGAATGGCATGGAATGGCATGGAATGGCATTGAATGGCATGGAATGGCATGGAATGGCATGGAATGGCATGAAATGGCATGGAATGGCATGGAATGGCATGGAATGGCATGGAATGGCATGGAATGGCATGGAATGGCATGGAATGGCATGGAATGGCATGGAATGGCATGGAATGGCATGGAATGGCATGGAATGGCATGGAATGGCATGGAATGGCATGGAATGGCATGGAATGGCATGGAATGGCATGGAATGGCATGGAATGGCATGGAATGGCATGGAATGGCATGGAATGGCATGGAATGGCATGGAATGGCATGGAATGGCATGGAATGGCATGGAATGGCATGGAATGGCATGGAATGGCATGGAATGGCATGGAATGGCATGGAATGGCATGGAATGGCATGGAATGGCATGGAATGGCATGGAACGGCATGGAATGGCATGGCACCGCATGGCACTGCATGGCACCGGCATGGCACTGCATGGCACCGGCATGGCACGGCATGGCACCGGCATGGCACGGCATGGCACCGGCATGGCACGGCATGGCACCGGCATGGCACGGCATGGCACCGGCATGGCACGGCATGGCACCGGCATGGCACGGCATGGCACCGGCATGGCACGGCATGGCACCGGCATGGCACGGCATGGCACCGGCATGGCACGGCATGGCACCGGCATGGCACGGCATGGCACCGGCATGGCACGGCATGGCACCGGCATGGCACGGCATGGCACCGGCATGGCACGGCATGGCACCGGCATGGCACGGCATGGCACCGGCATGGCACGGCATGGCACCGGCATGGCACGGCATGGCACCGGCATGGCACGGCATGGCACCGGCATGGCACGGCATGGCACGGCATGGCACCGGCATGGCACGGCATGGCATGGCACGGCATGGAATGGCATGGAATGGCATGGAATGGCATGGAATGGCATGGAATGGCATGGAATGGCATGGCACGGCATGGCACCGGCATGGCACGGCATGGCACCGGCATGGCACGGCATGGCACCGGCATGGCACGGCATGGCACCGGCATGGCACCGGCATGGCACGGCATGGCACCGGCATGGCACGGCATGGCACCGGCATGGCACGGCATTGCACCGGCATGGCACGGCATTGCACCGGCATGGCACGGCATGGCACCGGCATGGCACGGCATGGCACCGGCATGGCACGGCATGGCACCGGCATGGCACGGCATGGCACCGGCATGGCACGGCATGGCACCGGCATGGCACGGCATGGCACCGGCATGGCACGGCATGGCACCGGCATGGCACCGGCATGGCACGGCATGGCACCGGCATGGCACGGCATGGCACCGGCATGGCACGGCATGGCACCGCATTGAGTGTCATGGAATGGCATGGAATGGCATGGAATGGCATGGAATGGCATGGAATGGCATGGAATGGCATGGAATGGCATGGAATGGCATGGAATGGCATGGAATGGCATGGAATGGCATGGAATGGCATGGAATGGCATGGAATGGCATGGAATGGCATGGAATGGCATGGAATGGCATGGAATGGCATGGAATGGCATGGAATGGCATGGAATGGCATGGAATGGCATGGAATGGCATCGAATGGCATCGAATGGCATGGAATGGCATCGAATGGCATGGCACCGCATGGCACGGCATGGCACGGCATGGCACGGCATGGCACGGCATGGCACCGGCATGGCACGGCATGGCACGGCATGGCACCGGCATGGCACGGCATGGCACCGGCATGGCACGGCATGGCACGGCATGGCACCGGCATGGCACGGCATGGCACCGGCATGGCACGGCATGGCACGGCATGGCACGGCATGGCACCGGCATGGCACGGCATGGCACGGCATGGCACCGGCATGGCACGGCATGGCACGGCATGGCACCGGCATGGCACGGCATGGCACCGGCATGGCACGGCATGGCACCGGCATGGCACGGCATGGCACGGCATGGCACCGGCATGGCACGGCATGGCACCGGCATGGCACGGCATGGCAACGGCATGGCACGGCATGGCACCGGCATGGCACGGCATGGCACCGGCATGGCACGGCATGGCACGGTATGGCACGGCATGGCACGGCATGGCACCGGCATGGCACGGCATGGCACCGGCATGGCACGGCATGGCACCGGCATGGCACGGCATGGCACCGGCATGGCACGGCATGGCACCGGCATGGCACGGCATGGCACCGGCATGGCACGGCATGGCACCGGCATGGCACGGCATGGCACCGGCATGGCACGGCATGGCACCGCATTGAGTGGCATGGAATGGCATGGAATGGCATGGACTGGCATGGACTGGCATGGAATGGCATGGCACCGGCATGGCACGGCATGGCACCGGCATGGCACGGCATGGCACCGGCATGGCACGGCATGGCACCGGCATGGCACCGGCATGGCACGGCATGGCACCGCATTGAGTGGCATGGAATGGCATGGAATGGCATGGACTGGCATGGACTGGCATGGAATGGCATGGAATGGCATGGAATGGCATGGAATGGCATGGAATGGCATGGAATGGCATGGAATGGCATGGAATGGCATGGAATGGCATGGAATGGCATGGAATGGCATGGAATGGCATGGAATGGCATGGAATGGCATGGAATGGCATGGAATGGCATGGAATGGCATGGAATGGCATGGAATGGCATGGAATGGCATGGAATGGCATGGAATGGCATGGAATGGCATGGAATGGCATGGAATGGCATGGAATGGCATGGAATGGCATGGAATGGCATGGAATGGCATGGAATGGCATGGAATGGCATGGAATGGCATGGAATGGCATGGAATGGCATGGAATGGCATGGAATGGCATGGAATGGCATGGAATGGCATGGAATGGCATGGAATGGCATGGAATGGCATGGAATGGCATGGAATGGCATGGAATGGCATGGAATGGCATGGAATGGCATGGAATGGCATGGAATGGCATGGAATGGCATGGAATGGCATGGAATGGCATGGCACCGCATGGCACGGCATGGCACGGCATGGCACGGCATGGCACGGCATGGCACGGCATGGCACGGCATGGCACGGCATGGCACGGCATGGCACCGGCATGGCACGGCATGGCACCGGCATGGCACGGCATGGCACGGCATGGCACCGGCATGGCACGGCATGGCACGGCATGGCACCGGCATGGCATGGCACGGTATGGCACGGCATGGCACGGCATGGCACCGGCATGGCACGGCATGGCACCGGCATGGCACGGCATGGCACCGGCATGGCACCGGCATGGCACCGGCATGGCACCGGCATGGCACGGCATGGCACGGTATGGCACGGCATGGCACGGCATGGCACCGGCATGGCACGGCATGGAATGGCATGGCACGGCATGGAATGGCATGGAATGGCATGGAATGGCATGGAATGGCATGGAATGGCATGGAATGGCATGGAATGGCATGGAATGGCATGGAATGGCATGGAATGGCATGGAATGGCATGGAATGGCATGGAATGGCATGGAATGGCATGGAATGGCATGGAATGGCATGGAATGGCATGGAATGGCATGGAATGGCATGGAATGGCATGGAATGGCATGGAATGGCATGGAATGGCATGGAATGGCATGGAATGGCATGGAATGGCATGGAATGGCATGGAATGGCATGGAATGGCATGGAATGGCATGGAATGGCATGGAATGGCATGGAATGGCATGGAATGGCATGGAATGGCATGGAATGGCATGGAATGGCATGGAATGGCATGGAATGGCATGGAATGGCATGGAATGGCATGGAATGGCATGGAATGGCATGGAATGGCATGGAATGGCATGGAATGGCATGGAATGGCATGGAATGGCATGGAATGGCATGGAATGGCATGGAATGGCATGGAATGGCATGGAATGGCATGGAATGGCATGGAATGGCATGGAATGGCATGGAATGGCATGGAATGGCATGGAATGGCATGGAATGGCATGGAATGGCATGGAATGGCATGGAATGGCATGGAATGGCATGGAATGGCATGGAATGGCATGGAATGGCATGGAATGGCATGGAATGGCATGGAATGGCATGGAATGGCATGGAATGGCATGGAATGGCATGGAATGGCATGGAATGGCATGGAATGGCATGGAATGGCATGGAATGGCATGGAATGGCATGGCACCGCATGGCACGGCATGGCACGGCATGGCACGGCATGGCACGGCATGGCACGGCATGGCACGGCATGGCACGGCATGGCACGGCATGGCACGGCATGGCACCGGCATGGCACGGCATGGCACCGGCATGGCACGGCATGGCACGGCATGGCACGGCATGGCACCGGCATGGCACGGCATGGCACGGCATGGCACCGGCATGGCACGGCACGGCATGGCACCGGCATGGCACGGCATGGCACCAGCATGGCACGGCATGGCACGGCATGGCACCGGCATGGCACGGCATGGCACCGGCATGGAATGGCATGGCACCGGCATGGCACGGCATGGCACCGGCATGGCACGGCATGGCACCGGCATGGCACGGCATGGCACCGGCATGGCACCGGCATGGCACGGCATGGCACCGCATTGAGTGGCATGGAATGGCATGGAATGGCATGGACTGGCATGGACTGGCATGGAATGGCATGGAATGGCATGGAATGGCATGGAATGGCATGGAATGGCATGGAATGGCATGGAATGGCATGGAATGGCATGGAATGGCATGGAATGGCATGGAATGGCATGGAATGGCATGGAATGGCATGGAATGGCATGGAATGGCATGGAATGGCATGGAATGGCATGGAATGGCATGGAATGGCATGGAATGGCATGGAATGGCATGGAATGGCATGGAATGGCATGGAATGGCATGGAATGGCATGGAATGGCATGGAATGGCATGGAATGGCATGGAATGGCATGGAATGGCATGGAATGGCATGGAATGGCATGGAATGGCATGGAATGGCATGGAATGGCATGGAATGGCATGGAATGGCATGGAATGGCATGGAATGGCATGGAATGGCATGGCACCGCATGGCACGGCATGGCACGGCATGGCACGGCATGGCACGGCATGGCACGGCATGGCACGGCATGGCACCGGCATGGCACGGCATGGCACGGCATGGCACCGGCATGGCACGGCACGGCATGGCACCGGCATGGCACGGCATGGCACCAGCATGGCACGGCATGGCACGGCATGGCACCGGCATGGCACGGCATGGCACCGGCATGGCACGGCATGGCACCGGCATGGCACGGCATGGCACCGGCATGGCACGGCATGGCACCGGCATGGCACGGCATGGCACCGGCATGGCACGGCATGGCACCGGCATGGCACCGGCATGGCACGGCATGGCACCGCATTGAGTGGCATGGAATGGCATGGAATGGCATGGACTGGCATGGACTGGCATGGAATGGCATGGAATGGCATGGAATGGCATGGAATGGCATGGAATGGCATGGAATGGCATGGAATGGCATGGAATGGCATGGAATGGCATGGAATGGCATGGAATGGCATGGAATGGCATGGAATGGCATGGAATGGCATGGAATGGCATGGAATGGCATGGAATGGCATGGAATGGCATGGAATGGCATGGAATGGCATGGAATGGCATGGAATGGCATGGAATGGCATGGAATGGCATGGAATGGCATGGAATGGCATGGAATGGCATGGAATGGCATGGAATGGCATGGAATGGCATGGAATGGCATGGAATGGCATGGAATGGCATGGAATGGCATGGAATGGCATGGAATGGCATGGAATGGCATGGAATGGCATGGAATGGCATGGAATGGCATGGAATGGCATGGAATGGCATGGAATGGCATGGAATGGCATGGCACCGCATGGCACGGCATGGCACGGCATGGCACGGCATGGCACGGCATGGCACGGCATGGCACGGCATGGCACGGCATGGCACCGGCATGGCACGGCATGGCACGGCATGGCACCGGCATGGCACCGGCATGGCACGGCACGGCATGGCACCGGCATGGCACGGCATGGCACCAGCATGGCACGGCATGGCACGGCATGGCACCGGCATGGCACGGCATGGCACCGGCATGGCACGGCATGGCACCGGCATGGCACGGCATGGCACCGGCATGGCACGGCATGGCACGGCATGGCACGGCATGGCACGGCATGGCACCGGCATGGCACGGCATGGCACCGGCATGGCACGGCATGGCACCGGCATGGCACGGCATGGCACCGGCATGGCACGGCATGGCACCGGCATGGCACGGCATGGCACCGGCATGGCACGGCATGGCACCGGCATGGCACGGCATGGCACGGCATGGCACCGGCATGGCACGGCATGGCACCGGCATGGCACGGCATGGCACCGGCATGGCACGGCATGGCACCGCATTGAGTGGAATGGAATGGCATGGAATGGCATGGAATGGCATGGACTGGCATGGACTGGCATGGAATGGCATGGAATGGCATGGAATGGCATGGAATGGCATGGAATGGCATGGAATGGCATGGAATGGCATGGCACCGGCATGGCATGGCATGGCACCGGCATGGCACGGCATGGCACCGGCATGGCACGGCATGGCACCGGCATGGCACGGCATGGCACGGTATGGCACGGCATGGCACGGCATGGCACGGCATGGCACCGGCATGGCACGGCATGGCACCGGCATGGCACGGCATGGCACCGGCATGGCACCGGCATGGCACCGGCATGGCACGGCATGGCACGGTATGGCATGGCACCGGCATGGCACGGCATGGCACCGGCATGGCACGGCATGGCACGGCATGGCACCGGCATGGCACGGCATGGCACGGTATGGCACGGCATGGCACGGCATGGCACCGGCATGGCACGGCATGGCACCGGCATGGCACGGCATGGCACCGGCATGGCACGGCATGGCACCGGCATGGCACCGGCATGGCACCGGCATGGCACGGCATGGCACGGTATGGCACGGCATGGCACGGCATGGCACCGGCATGGCACGGCATGGAATGGCATGGCACGGCATGGAATGGCATGGAATGGCATGGAATGGCATGGAATGGCATGGAATGGCATGGAATGGCATGGAATGGCATGGAATGGCATGGAATGGCATGGAATGGCATGGAATGGCATGGAATGGCATGGAATGGCATGGAATGGCATGGAATGGCATGGAATGGCATGGAATGGCATGGAATGGCATGGAATGGCATGGAATGGCATGGAATGGCATCGAATGGCATCGAATGGCATGGAATGGCATCGAATGGCATGGCACCGCATGGCACGGCATGGCACGGCATGGCACGGCATGGCACGGCATGGCACCGGCATGGCACGGCATGGCACGGCATGGCACCGGCATGGCACGGCATGGCACCGGCATGGCACGGCATGGCACGGCATGGCACCGGCATGGCACGGCATGGCACCGGCATGGCACGGCATGGCACGGCATGGCACGGCATGGCACCGGCATGGCACGGCATGGCACGGCATGGCACCGGCATGGCACGGCATGGCACGGCATGGCACCGGCATGGCACGGCATGGCACCGGCATGGCACGGCATGGCACCGGCATGGCACGGCATGGCACGGCATGGCACCGGCATGGCACGGCATGGCACCGGCATGGCACGGCATGGCAACGGCATGGCACGGCATGGCACCGGCATGGCACGGCATGGCACCGGCATGGCACGGCATGGCACCGGCATGGCACGGCATGGCACGGTATGGCACGGCATGGCACGGCATGGCACCGGCATGGCACGGCATGGCACCGGCATGGCACGGCATGGCACCGGCATGGCACGGCATGGCACCGGCATGGCACGGCATGGCACCGGCATGGCACGGCATGGCACCGGCATGGCACGGCATGGCACCGGCATGGCACGGCATGGCACCGGCATGGCACGGCATGGCACCGGCATGGCACGGCATGGCACCGGCATGGCACGGCATGGCACCGCATTGAGTGGCATGGAATGGCATGGAATGGCATGGACTGGCATGGACTGGCATGGAATGGCATGGCACCGGCATGGCACGGCATGGCACCGGCATGGCACGGCATGGCACCGGCATGGCACGGCATGGCACCGGCATGGCACCGGCATGGCACGGCATGGCACCGCATTGAGTGGCATGGAATGGCATGGAATGGCATGGACTGGCATGGACTGGCATGGAATGGCATGGAATGGCATGGAATGGCATGGAATGGCATGGAATGGCATGGAATGGCATGGAATGGCATGGAATGGCATGGAATGGCATGGAATGGCATGGAATGGCATGGAATGGCATGGAATGGCATGGAATGGCATGGAATGGCATGGAATGGCATGGAATGGCATGGAATGGCATGGAATGGCATGGAATGGCATGGAATGGCATGGAATGGCATGGAATGGCATGGAATGGCATGGAATGGCATGGAATGGCATGGAATGGCATGGAATGGCATGGAATGGCATGGAATGGCATGGAATGGCATGGAATGGCATGGAATGGCATGGAATGGCATGGAATGGCATGGAATGGCATGGAATGGCATGGAATGGCATGGAATGGCATGGAATGGCATGGAATGGCATGGCACCGCATGGCACGGCATGGCACGGCATGGCACGGCATGGCACGGCATGGCACGGCATGGCACGGCATGGCACGGCATGGCACGGCATGGCACCGGCATGGCACGGCATGGCACCGGCATGGCACGGCATGGCACGGCATGGCACCGGCATGGCACGGCATGGCACGGCATGGCACCGGCATGGCACGGCACGGCATGGCACCGGCATGGCACGGCATGGCACCAGCATGGCACGGCATGGCACGGCATGGCACCGGCATGGCACGGCATGGCACCGGCATGGCACGGCATGGCACCGGCATGGCACGGCATGGCACCGGCATGGCACGGCATGGCACGGCATGGCACGGCATGGCACGGCATGGCACCGGCATGGCACGGCATGGCACCGGCATGGCACGGCATGGCACCGGCATGGCACGGCATGGCACCGGCATGGCACGGCATGGCACCGGCATGGCACGGCATGGCACCGGCATGGCACGGCATGGCACCGGCATGGCACGGCATGGCACCGGCATGGCACGGCATGGCACCGCATTGAGTGGAATGGAATGGCATGGAATGGCATGGAATGGCATGGACTGGCATGGACTGGCATGGAATGGCATGGAATGGCATGGAATGGCATGGAATGGCATGGAATGGCATGGAATGGCATGGAATGGCATGGAATGGCATGGAATGGCATGGAATGGCATGGAATGGCATGGAATGGCATGGAATGGCATGGAATGGCATGGAATGGCATGGCACCGGCATGGCATGGCATGGCACCGGCATGGCACGGCATGGCACCGGCATGGCACGGCATGGCACCGGCATGGCACGGCATGGCACGGCATGGCACGGCATGGCACGGCATGGCACCGGCATGGCACGGCATGGCACGGCATGGCACCGGCATGGCACGGCATGGCACGGTATGGCACGGCATGGCACGGCATGGCACCGGCATGGCACGGCATGGCACCGGCATGGCACGGCATGGCACCGGCATGGCACCGGCATGGCACCGGCATGGCACCGGCATGGCACGGCATGGCACGGTATGGCACGGCATGGCACGGCATGGCACCGGCATGGCACGGCATGGAATGGCATGGCACGGCATGGAATGGCATGGAATGGCATGGAATGGCATGGAATGGCATGGAATGGCATGGAATGGCATGGAATGGCATGGAATGGCATGGAATGGCATGGAATGGCATGGAATGGCATGGAATGGCATGGAATGGCATGGAATGGCATGGAATGGCATGGAATGGCATGGAATGGCATGGAATGGCATGGAATGGCATGGAATGGCATGGAATGGCATGGAATGGCATGGAATGGCATGGAATGGCATGGAATGGCATGGAATGGCATGGAATGGCATGGAATGGCATGGAATGGCATGGAATGGCATGGAATGGCATGGAATGGCATGGAATGGCATGGAATGGCATGGAATGGCATGGCACCGCATGGCACGGCATGGCACGGCATGGCACGGCATGGCACGGCATGGCACGGCATGGCACGGCATGGCACGGCATGGCACGGCATGGCACCGGCATGGCACGGCATGGCACCGGCATGGCACGGCATGGCACGGCATGGCACGGCATGGCACCGGCATGGCACGGCATGGCACGGCATGGCACCGGCATGGCACGGCACGGCATGGCACCGGCATGGCACGGCATGGCACCAGCATGGCACGGCATGGCACGGCATGGCACCGGCATGGCACGGCATGGCACCGGCATGGAATGGCATGGCACCGGCATGGCACGGCATGGCACCGGCATGGCACGGCATGGCACCGGCATGGCACGGCATGGCACCGGCATGGCACCGGCATGGCACGGCATGGCACCGCATTGAGTGGCATGGAATGGCATGGAATGGCATGGACTGGCATGGACTGGCATGGAATGGCATGGAATGGCATGGAATGGCATGGAATGGCATGGAATGGCATGGAATGGCATGGAATGGCATGGAATGGCATGGAATGGCATGGAATGGCATGGAATGGCATGGAATGGCATGGAATGGCATGGAATGGCATGGAATGGCATGGAATGGCATGGAATGGCATGGAATGGCATGGAATGGCATGGAATGGCATGGAATGGCATGGAATGGCATGGAATGGCATGGAATGGCATGGAATGGCATGGAATGGCATGGAATGGCATGGAATGGCATGGAATGGCATGGAATGGCATGGAATGGCATGGAATGGCATGGAATGGCATGGAATGGCATGGAATGGCATGGAATGGCATGGAATGGCATGGAATGGCATGGAATGGCATGGAATGGCATGGAATGGCATGGAATGGCATGGCACCGCATGGCACGGCATGGCACGGCATGGCACGGCATGGCACGGCATGGCACGGCATGGCACGGCATGGCACCGGCATGGCACGGCATGGCACGGCATGGCACCGGCATGGCACGGCACGGCATGGCACCGGCATGGCACGGCATGGCACCAGCATGGCACGGCATGGCACGGCATGGCACCGGCATGGCACGGCATGGCACCGGCATGGCACGGCATGGCACCGGCATGGCACGGCATGGCACCGGCATGGCACGGCATGGCACCGGCATGGCACGGCATGGCACCGGCATGGCACGGCATGGCACCGGCATGGCACCGGCATGGCACGGCATGGCACCGCATTGAGTGGCATGGAATGGCATGGAATGGCATGGACTGGCATGGACTGGCATGGAATGGCATGGAATGGCATGGAATGGCATGGAATGGCATGGAATGGCATGGAATGGCATGGAATGGCATGGAATGGCATGGAATGGCATGGAATGGCATGGAATGGCATGGAATGGCATGGAATGGCATGGAATGGCATGGAATGGCATGGAATGGCATGGAATGGCATGGAATGGCATGGAATGGCATGGAATGGCATGGAATGGCATGGAATGGCATGGAATGGCATGGAATGGCATGGAATGGCATGGAATGGCATGGAATGGCATGGAATGGCATGGAATGGCATGGAATGGCATGGAATGGCATGGAATGGCATGGAATGGCATGGAATGGCATGGAATGGCATGGAATGGCATGGAATGGCATGGAATGGCATGGAATGGCATGGAATGGCATGGAATGGCATGGAATGGCATGGAATGGCATGGAATGGCATGGAATGGCATGGAATGGCATGGAATGGCATGGCACCGCATGGCACGGCATGGCACGGCATGGCACGGCATGGCACGGCATGGCACGGCATGGCACGGCATGGCACCGGCATGGCACGGCATGGCACGGCATGGCACCGGCATGGCACCGGCATGGCACGGCACGGCATGGCACCGGCATGGCACGGCATGGCACCAGCATGGCACGGCATGGCACGGCATGGCACCGGCATGGCACGGCATGGCACCGGCATGGCACGGCATGGCACCGGCATGGCACGGCATGGCACCGGCATGGCACGGCATGGCACGGCATGGCACGGCATGGCACGGCATGGCACCGGCATGGCACGGCATGGCACCGGCATGGCACGGCATGGCACCGGCATGGCACGGCATGGCACCGGCATGGCACGGCATGGCACCGGCATGGCACGGCATGGCACCGGCATGGCACGGCATGGCACCGGCATGGCACGGCATGGCACGGCATGGCACCGGCATGGCACGGCATGGCACCGGCATGGCACGGCATGGCACCGGCATGGCACGGCATGGCACCGCATTGAGTGGAATGGAATGGCATGGAATGGCATGGAATGGCATGGACTGGCATGGACTGGCATGGAATGGCATGGAATGGCATGGAATGGCATGGAATGGCATGGAATGGCATGGAATGGCATGGAATGGCATGGCACCGGCATGGCATGGCATGGCACCGGCATGGCACGGCATGGCACCGGCATGGCACGGCATGGCACCGGCATGGCACGGCATGGCACGGTATGGCACGGCATGGCACGGCATGGCACGGCATGGCACCGGCATGGCACGGCATGGCACCGGCATGGCACGGCATGGCACCGGCATGGCACCGGCATGGCACCGGCATGGCACGGCATGGCACGGTATGGCATGGCACCGGCATGGCACGGCATGGCACCGGCATGGCACGGCATGGCACGGCATGGCACCGGCATGGCACGGCATGGCACGGTATGGCACGGCATGGCACGGCATGGCACCGGCATGGCACGGCATGGCACCGGCATGGCACGGCATGGCACCGGCATGGCACGGCATGGCACCGGCATGGCACCGGCATGGCACCGGCATGGCACGGCATGGCACGGTATGGCACGGCATGGCACGGCATGGCACCGGCATGGCACGGCATGGAATGGCATGGCACGGCATGGAATGGCATGGAATGGCATGGAATGGCATGGAATGGCATGGAATGGCATGGAATGGCATGGAATGGCATGGAATGGCATGGAATGGCATGGAATGGCATGGAATGGCATGGAATGGCATGGAATGGCATGGAATGGCATGGAATGGCATGGAATGGCATGGAATGGCATGGAATGGCATGGAATGGCATGGAATGGCATGGAATGGCATGGAATGGCATGGAATGGCATGGAATGGCATGGAATGGCATGGAATGGCATGGAATGGCATGGAATGGCATGGAATGGCATGGAATGGCATGGAATGGCATGGAATGGCATGGAATGGCATGGAATGGCATGGAATGGCATGGAATGGCATGGAATGGCATGGAATGGCATGGAATGGCATGGAATGGCATGGAATGGCATGGAATGGCATGGAATGGCATGGAATGGCATGGAATGGCATGGAATGGCATGGAATGGCATGGAATGGCATGGAATGGTATGGAATGGCATGGAATGGCATGGAATGGCATGGCACCGGCATGGCACGGCATGGCACCGGCATGGCACGGCATGGCACGGCATGGCACGGCATGGCACGGCATGGCACCGGCATGGCACCGGCATGGCACGGCATGGCACCGGCATGGCACGGCATGGCACCGGCATGGCACGGCATGGCACCGGCATGGCACGGCATGGCACGGCATGGCACGGCATGGCACGGCATGGCACCGGCATGGCACGGCATGGCACCGGCATGGCACGGCATGGCACCGGCATGGCACGGCATGGCACCGGCATGGCACGGCATGGCACCGGCATGGCACGGCATGGCACCGGCATGGCACGGCATGGCACCGGCATGGCACGGCATGGCACCGGCATGGCACGGCATGGCACCGCATTGAGTGGCATGGAATGGCATGGAATGGCATGGACTGGCATGGACTGGCATGGAATGGCATGGCACCGGCATGGCACGGCATGGCACCGGCATGGCACGGCATGGCACCGGCATGGCACGGCATGGCACCGGCATGGCACGGCATGGCACCGGCATGGCACGGCATGGCACCGGCATGGCACGGCATGGCACGGCATGGCACGGCATGGCACGGCATGGCACGGCATGGCACGGCATGGCACGGCATGGCACGGCATGGCACCGGCATGGCACGGCATGGCACGGCATGGCACCGGCATGGCACGGCACGGCATGGCACCGGCATGGCACGGCATGGCACCAGCATGGCACGGCATGGCACGGCATGGCACCGGCATGGCACGGCATGGCACCGGCATGGCACGGCATGGCACCGGCATGGCACGGCATGGCACCGGCATGGCACGGCATGGCACGGCATGGCACCGGCATGGCACCGGCATGGCACGGCATGGCACCGGCATGGCACGGCATGGCACCGGCATGGCACGGCATGGCACCGGCATGGCACGGCATGGCACCGGCATGGCACGGCATGGCACCGGCATGGCACGGCATGGCACCGGCATGGCACGGCATGGCACCGGCATGGCACGGCATGGCACCGGCATGGCACGGCATGGCACCGGCATGGCACGGCATGGCACCGGCATGGCACGGCATGGCACCGGCATGGCACGGCATGGCACCGGCATGGCACGGCATGGCACCGGCATGGCACGGCATGGCACCGGCATGGCACGGCATGGCACCGGCATGGCACGGCATGGCACGGCATGGCACCGGCATGGCACGGCATGGCACGGCATGGAATGGCATGGAATGGCATGGAATGGCATGGAATGGCATGGAATGGCATGGAATGGCATGGAATGGCATGGAATGGCATGGAATGGCATGGAATGGCATGGAATGGCATGGCACCGGCATGGCACGGCATGGCACCGGCATGGCACGGCATGGCACCGGCATGGCACCGGCATGGCACGGCATGGCACCGGCATGGCACGGCATGGCACCGGCATGGCACGGCATGGCACCGGCATGGCACGGCATGGCACCGGCATGGCACGGCATGGCACCGGCATGGCACGGCATGGCACCGGCATGGCACGGCATGGCACCGGCATGGCACGGCATGGCACCGGCATGGCACGGCATGGCACCGGCATGGCACGGCATGGCACCGGCATGGCACGGCATGGCACCGGCATGGCACGGCATGGCACCGGCATGGCACCGGCATGGCACGGCATGGCACCGCATGGCACGGCATGGCACCGGCATGGCACGGCATGGCACCGGCATGGCACGGCATGGCACCGGCATGGCACGGCATGGCACCGGCATGGCACGGCATGGAATGGCATGGCACGGCATGGAATGGCATGGAATGGCATGGAATGGCATGGAATGGCATGGAATGGCATGGAATGGCATGGAATGGCATGGAATGGCATGGAATGGCATGGAATGGCATGGAATGGCATGGAATGGCATGGAATGGCATGGAATGGCATGGAATGGCATGGCACCGGCATGGAATGGCATGGAATGGCATGGAATGGCATGGAATGGCATGGAATGGCATGGAATGGCATGGAATGGCATGGAACGGCATGGAATGGCATGGAACGGCATGGAATGGCATGGCACCGCATGGCACGGCATGGCACCGCATGGCACGGCATGGCACCGGCATGGCACGGCATGGCACCGGCATGGCACGGCATGGCACCGGCATGGCACGGCATGGCACCGGCATGGCACGGCATGGCACCGGCATGGCACGGCATGGCACCGGCATGGCACGGCATGGCACCGGCATGGCACGGCATGGCACCGGCATGGCACGGCATGGCACCGGCATGGCACGGCATGGCACCGGCATGGCACGGCATGGCACGGCATGGCACCGGCATGGCACGGCATGGCACCGGCATGGCACGGCATGGCACCGGCATGGCACGGCATGGCACCGGCATGGCACGGCATGGCACCGGCATGGCACGGCATGGCACGGCATGGCACCGGCATGGCACGGCATGGCACGGCATGGCACCGGCATGGCACGGCATGGCACGGCATGGCACCGGCATGGCACGGCATGGCACCGGCATGGCACGGCATGGCACGGCATTGAATGGCATGGAATGGCATGGAATGGCATGGAATGGCATGGAATGGCATGGAATGGCATGGAATGGCATGGAATGGCATGGAATGGCATGGAATGGCATGGAATGGCATGGAATGGCATGGAATGGCATGGAATGGCATGGAATGGCATGGAATGGCATGGAATGGCATGGAATGGCATGGAATGGCATGGAATGGCATGGAATGGCATGGAATGGCATGGAATGGCATGGAATGGCATGGAATGGCATGGAATGGCATGGAATGGCATGGAATGGCATGGAATGGCATGGAATGGCATGGAATGGCATGGAATGGCATGGAATGGCATGGAACGGCATGGAATGGCATGGAACAGCATGGAATGGCATGGCACCGCATGGCACTGCATGGCACCGGCATGGCACGGCATGGCACCGGCATGGCACGGCATGGCACCGGCATGGCACGGCATGGCACCGGCATGGCACGGCATGGCACCGGCATGGCACGGCATGGCACCGGCATGGCACGGCATGGCACCGGCATGGCACGGCATGGCACCGGCATGGCACGGCATGGCACCGGCATGGCACGGCATGGCACCGGCATGGCACGGCATGGCACCGGCATGGCACGGCATGGCACCGGCATGGCACGGCATGGCACCGGCATGGCACGGCATGGCACCGGCATGGCACGGCATGGCACCGGCATGGCACGGCATGGCACCGGCATGGCACGGCATGGCACCGGCATGGCACGGCATGGCACCGGCATGGCACGGCATGGCACCGGCATGGCACGGCATGGAATGGCATGGCACGGCATGGAATGGCATGGAATGGCATGGAATGGCATGGAATGGCATGGAATGGCATGGAATGGCATGGAATGGCATGGAATGGCATGGAATGGCATGGAATGGCATGGAATGGCATGGAATGGCATGGAATGGCATGGCACCGGCATGGCACGGCATGGAATGGCATGGAATGGCATGGAATGGCATGGAATGGCATGGAATGGCATGGAATGGCATGGAATGGCATGGAATGGCATGGAATGGCATGGAATGGCATGGAATGGCATGGAATGGCATGGAATGGCATGGAATGGCATGGAATGGCATGGAATGGCATGGAATGGCATGGAATGGCATTGAATGGCATGGAATGGCATGGAATGGCATGGAATGGCATGAAATGGCATGGAATGGCATGGAATGGCATGGAATGGCATGGAATGGCATGGAATGGCATGGAATGGCATGGAATGGCATGGAATGGCATGGAATGGCATGGAATGGCATGGAATGGCATGGAATGGCATGGAATGGCATGGAATGGCATGGAATGGCATGGAATGGCATGGAATGGCATGGAATGGCATGGAATGGCATGGAATGGCATGGAATGGCATGGAATGGCATGGAATGGCATGGAATGGCATGGAATGGCATGGAATGGCATGGAATGGCATGGAATGGCATGGAATGGCATGGAATGGCATGGAATGGCATGGAATGGCATGGAATGGCATGGAATGGCATGGAATGGCATGGAACGGCATGGAATGGCATGGCACCGCATGGCACTGCATGGCACCGGCATGGCACTGCATGGCACCGGCATGGCACGGCATGGCACCGGCATGGCACGGCATGGCACCGGCATGGCACGGCATGGCACCGGCATGGCACGGCATGGCACCGGCATGGCACGGCATGGCACCGGCATGGCACGGCATGGCACCGGCATGGCACGGCATGGCACCGGCATGGCACGGCATGGCACCGGCATGGCACGGCATGGCACCGGCATGGCACGGCATGGCACCGGCATGGCACGGCATGGCACCGGCATGGCACGGCATGGCACCGGCATGGCACGGCATGGCACCGGCATGGCACGGCATGGCACCGGCATGGCACGGCATGGCACCGGCATGGCACGGCATGGCACCGGCATGGCACGGCATGGCACCGGCATGGCACGGCATGGCACCGGCATGGCACGGCATGGCACGGCATGGCACCGGCATGGCACGGCATGGCATGGCACGGCATGGAATGGCATGGAATGGCATGGAATGGCATGGAATGGCATGGAATGGCATGGAATGGCATGGCACGGCATGGCACCGGCATGGCACGGCATGGCACCGGCATGGCACGGCATGGCACCGGCATGGCACGGCATGGCACCGGCATGGCACCGGCATGGCACGGCATGGCACCGGCATGGCACGGCATGGCACCGGCATGGCACGGCATTGCACCGGCATGGCACGGCATTGCACCGGCATGGCACGGCATGGCACCGGCATGGCACGGCATGGCACCGGCATGGCACGGCATGGCACCGGCATGGCACGGCATGGCACCGGCATGGCACGGCATGGCACCGGCATGGCACGGCATGGCACCGGCATGGCACGGCATGGCACCGGCATGGCACCGGCATGGCACGGCATGGCACCGGCATGGCACGGCATGGCACCGGCATGGCACGGCATGGCACCGCATTGAGTGTCATGGAATGGCATGGAATGGCATGGAATGGCATGGAATGGCATGGAATGGCATGGAATGGCATGGAATGGCATGGAATGGCATGGAATGGCATGGAATGGCATGGAATGGCATGGAATGGCATGGAATGGCATGGAATGGCATGGAATGGCATGGAATGGCATGGAATGGCATGGAATGGCATGGAATGGCATGGAATGGCATGGAATGGCATGGAATGGCATGGAATGGCATCGAATGGCATCGAATGGCATGGAATGGCATCGAATGGCATGGCACCGCATGGCACGGCATGGCACGGCATGGCACGGCATGGCACGGCATGGCACCGGCATGGCACGGCATGGCACGGCATGGCACCGGCATGGCACGGCATGGCACCGGCATGGCACGGCATGGCACGGCATGGCACCGGCATGGCACGGCATGGCACCGGCATGGCACGGCATGGCACGGCATGGCACGGCATGGCACCGGCATGGCACGGCATGGCACGGCATGGCACCGGCATGGCACGGCATGGCACGGCATGGCACCGGCATGGCACGGCATGGCACCGGCATGGCACGGCATGGCACCGGCATGGCACGGCATGGCACGGCATGGCACCGGCATGGCACGGCATGGCACCGGCATGGCACGGCATGGCAACGGCATGGCACGGCATGGCACCGGCATGGCACGGCATGGCACCGGCATGGCACGGCATGGCACGGTATGGCACGGCATGGCACGGCATGGCACCGGCATGGCACGGCATGGCACCGGCATGGCACGGCATGGCACCGGCATGGCACGGCATGGCACCGGCATGGCACGGCATGGCACCGGCATGGCACGGCATGGCACCGGCATGGCACGGCATGGCACCGGCATGGCACGGCATGGCACCGGCATGGCACGGCATGGCACCGCATTGAGTGGCATGGAATGGCATGGAATGGCATGGACTGGCATGGACTGGCATGGAATGGCATGGCACCGGCATGGCACGGCATGGCACCGGCATGGCACGGCATGGCACCGGCATGGCACGGCATGGCACCGGCATGGCACCGGCATGGCACGGCATGGCACCGCATTGAGTGGCATGGAATGGCATGGAATGGCATGGACTGGCATGGACTGGCATGGAATGGCATGGAATGGCATGGAATGGCATGGAATGGCATGGAATGGCATGGAATGGCATGGAATGGCATGGAATGGCATGGAATGGCATGGAATGGCATGGAATGGCATGGAATGGCATGGAATGGCATGGAATGGCATGGAATGGCATGGAATGGCATGGAATGGCATGGAATGGCATGGAATGGCATGGAATGGCATGGAATGGCATGGAATGGCATGGAATGGCATGGAATGGCATGGAATGGCATGGAATGGCATGGAATGGCATGGAATGGCATGGAATGGCATGGAATGGCATGGAATGGCATGGAATGGCATGGAATGGCATGGAATGGCATGGAATGGCATGGAATGGCATGGAATGGCATGGAATGGCATGGAATGGCATGGAATGGCATGGAATGGCATGGAATGGCATGGAATGGCATGGAATGGCATGGAATGGCATGGAATGGCATGGAATGGCATGGAATGGCATGGAATGGCATGGAATGGCATGGAATGGCATGGAATGGCATGGAATGGCATGGAATGGCATGGAATGGCATGGAATCGCATGGCACGGCATGGCACGGCATGGCACGGCATGGCACGGCATGGCACGGCATGGCACGGCATGGCACGGCATGGCACGGCATGGCACCGGCATGGCACGGCATGGCACCGGCATGGCACGGCATGGCACGGCATGGCACCGGCATGGCACGGCATGGCACGGCATGGCACCGGCATGGCATGGCACGGTATGGCACGGCATGGCACGGCATGGCACCGGCATGGCACGGCATGGCACCGGCATGGCACGGCATGGCACCGGCATGGCACCGGCATGGCACCGGCATGGCACCGGCATGGCACGGCATGGCACGGTATGGCACGGCATGGCACGGCATGGCACCGGCATGGCACGGCATGGAATGGCATGGCACGGCATGGAATGGCATGGAATGGCATGGAATGGCATGGAATGGCATGGAATGGCATGGAATGGCATGGAATGGCATGGAATGGCATGGAATGGCATGGAATGGCATGGAATGGCATGGAATGGCATGGAATGGCATGGAATGGCATGGAATGGCATGGAATGGCATGGAATGGCATGGAATGGCATGGAATGGCATGGAATGGCATGGAATGGCATGGAATGGCATGGAATGGCATGGAATGGCATGGAATGGCATGGAATGGCATGGAATGGCATGGAATGGCATGGAATGGCATGGAATGGCATGGAATGGCATGGAATGGCATGGAATGGCATGGAATGGCATGGAATGGCATGGAATGGCATGGAATGGCATGGAATGGCATGGAATGGCATGGAATGGCATGGAATGGCATGGAATGGCATGGAATGGCATGGAATGGCATGGAATGGCATGGAATGGCATGGAATGGCATGGAATGGCATGGAATGGCATGGAATGGCATGGAATGGCATGGAATGGCATGGAATGGCATGGAATGGCATGGAATGGCATCGAATGGCATGGAATGGCATGGAATGGCATGGAATGGCATGGAATGGCATGGAATGGCATGGAATGGCATGGAATGGCATGGAATGGCATGGAATGGCATGGAATGGCATGGAATGGCATGGAATGGCATGGAATGGCATGGAATGGCATGGAATGGCATGGAATGGCATGGAATGGCATGGAATGGCATGGAATGGCATGGAATGGCATGGAATGGCATGGAATGGCATGGAATGGCATGGCACCGCATGGCACGGCATGGCACGGCATGGCACGGCATGGCACGGCATGGCACGGCATGGCACGGCATGGCACGGCATGGCACGGCATGGCACCGGCATGGCACGGCATGGCACCGGCATGGCACGGCATGGCACGGCATGGCACGGCATGGCACCGGCATGGCACGGCATGGCACGGCATGGCACCGGCATGGCACGGCACGGCATGGCACCGGCATGGCACGGCATGGCACCAGCATGGCACGGCATGGCACGGCATGGCACCGGCATGGCACGGCATGGCACCGGCATGGAATGGCATGGCACCGGCATGGCACGGCATGGCACCGGCATGGCACGGCATGGCACCGGCATGGCACGGCATGGCACCGGCATGGCACCGGCATGGCACGGCATGGCACCGCATTGAGTGGCATGGAATGGCATGGAATGGCATGGACTGGCATGGACTGGCATGGAATGGCATGGAATGGCATGGAATGGCATGGAATGGCATGGAATGGCATGGAATGGCATGGAATGGCATGGAATGGCATGGAATGGCATGGAATGGCATGGAATGGCATGGAATGGCATGGAATGGCATGGCACCGCATGGCACGGCATGGCACGGCATGGCACGGCATGGCACGGCATGGCACGGCATGGCACGGCATGGCACGGCATGGCACGGCATGGCACGGCATGGCACCGGCATGGCACGGCATGGCACCGGCATGGCACGGCATGGCACGGCATGGCACGGCATGGCACCGGCATGGCACGGCATGGCACGGCATGGCACCGGCATGGCACGGCACGGCATGGCACCGGCATGGCACGGCATGGCACCAGCATGGCACGGCATGGCACGGCATGGCACCGGCATGGCACGGCATGGCACCGGCATGGAATGGCATGGCACCGGCATGGCACGGCATGGCACCGGCATGGCACGGCATGGCACCGGCATGGCACGGCATGGCACCGGCATGGCACCGGCATGGCACGGCATGGCACCGCATTGAGTGGCATGGAATGGCATGGAATGGCATGGACTGGCATGGACTGGCATGGAATGGCATGGAATGGCATGGAATGGCATGGAATGGCATGGAATGGCATGGAATGGCATGGAATGGCATGGAATGGCATGGAATGGCATGGAATGGCATGGAATGGCATGGAATGGCATGGAATGGCATGGAATGGCATGGAATGGCATGGAATGGCATGGAATGGCATGGAATGGCATGGAATGGCATGGAATGGCATGGAATGGCATGGAATGGCATGGAATGGCATGGAATGGCATGGAATGGCATGGAATGGCATGGAATGGCATGGAATGGCATGGAATGGCATGGAATGGCATGGAATGGCATGGAATGGCATGGAATGGCATGGAATGGCATGGAATGGCATGGAATGGCATGGAATGGCATGGAATGGCATGGAATGGCATGGAATGGCATGGAATGGCATGGAATGGCATGGCACCGCATGGCACGGCATGGCACGGCATGGCACGGCATGGCACGGCATGGCACGGCATGGCACGGCATGGCACCGGCATGGCACGGCATGGCACGGCATGGCACCGGCATGGCACGGCACGGCATGGCACCGGCATGGCACGGCATGGCACCAGCATGGCACGGCATGGCACGGCATGGCACCGGCATGGCACGGCATGGCACCGGCATGGCACGGCATGGCACCGGCATGGCACGGCAT
Organism: Cryptus armator; assembly: GCA_963971235.1. Taxonomy (NCBI): domain Eukaryota; kingdom Metazoa; phylum Arthropoda; class Insecta; order Hymenoptera; family Ichneumonidae; genus Cryptus; species Cryptus armator. The sequence continues at coordinate 506,928 of CAXARG010000333.1, forward strand.
GGCACCGGCATGGCACGGCATGGCACCGGCATGGCACGGCATGGCACCGGCATGGCACGGCATGGCACCGGCATGGCACCGGCATGGCACGGCATGGCACCGCATTGAGTGGCATGGAATGGCATGGAATGGCATGGACTGGCATGGACTGGCATGGAATGGCATGGAATGGCATGGAATGGCATGGAATGGCATGGAATGGCATGGAATGGCATGGAATGGCATGGAATGGCATGGAATGGCATGGAATGGCATGGAATGGCATGGAATGGCATGGAATGGCATGGAATGGCATGGAATGGCATGGAATGGCATGGAATGGCATGGAATGGCATGGAATGGCATGGAATGGCATGGAATGGCATGGAATGGCATGGAATGGCATGGAATGGCATGGAATGGCATGGAATGGCATGGAATGGCATGGAATGGCATGGAATGGCATGGAATGGCATGGAATGGCATGGAATGGCATGGAATGGCATGGAATGGCATGGAATGGCATGGAATGGCATGGAATGGCATGGAATGGCATGGAATGGCATGGAATGGCATGGAATGGCATGGAATGGCATGGAATGGCATGGAATGGCATGGAATGGCATGGAATGGCATGGAATGGCATGGCACCGCATGGCACGGCATGGCACGGCATGGCACGGCATGGCACGGCATGGCACGGCATGGCACGGCATGGCACGGCATGGCACCGGCATGGCACGGCATGGCACGGCATGGCACCGGCATGGCACCGGCATGGCACGGCACGGCATGGCACCGGCATGGCACGGCATGGCACCAGCATGGCACGGCATGGCACGGCATGGCACCGGCATGGCACGGCATGGCACCGGCATGGCACGGCATGGCACCGGCATGGCACGGCATGGCACCGGCATGGCACGGCATGGCACGGCATGGCACGGCATGGCACGGCATGGCACCGGCATGGCACGGCATGGCACCGGCATGGCACGGCATGGCACCGGCATGGCACGGCATGGCACCGGCATGGCACGGCATGGCACCGGCATGGCACGGCATGGCACCGGCATGGCACGGCATGGCACCGGCATGGCACGGCATGGCACGGCATGGCACCGGCATGGCACGGCATGGCACCGGCATGGCACGGCATGGCACCGGCATGGCACGGCATGGCACCGCATTGAGTGGAATGGAATGGCATGGAATGGCATGGAATGGCATGGACTGGCATGGACTGGCATGGAATGGCATGGAATGGCATGGAATGGCATGGAATGGCATGGAATGGCATGGAATGGCATGGAATGGCATGGCACCGGCATGGCATGGCATGGCACCGGCATGGCACGGCATGGCACCGGCATGGCACGGCATGGCACCGGCATGGCACGGCATGGCACGGTATGGCACGGCATGGCACGGCATGGCACGGCATGGCACCGGCATGGCACGGCATGGCACCGGCATGGCACGGCATGGCACCGGCATGGCACCGGCATGGCACCGGCATGGCACGGCATGGCACGGTATGGCATGGCACCGGCATGGCACGGCATGGCACCGGCATGGCACGGCATGGCACGGCATGGCACCGGCATGGCACGGCATGGCACGGTATGGCACGGCATGGCACGGCATGGCACCGGCATGGCACGGCATGGCACCGGCATGGCACGGCATGGCACCGGCATGGCACGGCATGGCACCGGCATGGCACCGGCATGGCACCGGCATGGCACGGCATGGCACGGTATGGCACGGCATGGCACGGCATGGCACCGGCATGGCACGGCATGGAATGGCATGGCACGGCATGGAATGGCATGGAATGGCATGGAATGGCATGGAATGGCATGGAATGGCATGGAATGGCATGGAATGGCATGGAATGGCATGGAATGGCATGGAATGGCATGGAATGGCATGGAATGGCATGGAATGGCATGGAATGGCATGGAATGGCATGGAATGGCATGGAATGGCATGGAATGGCATGGAATGGCATGGAATGGCATGGAATGGCATGGAATGGCATGGAATGGCATGGAATGGCATGGAATGGCATGGAATGGCATGGAATGGCATGGAATGGCATGGAATGGCATGGAATGGCATGGAATGGCATGGAATGGCATGGAATGGCATGGAATGGCATGGAATGGCATGGAATGGCATGGAATGGCATGGAATGGCATGGAATGGCATGGAATGGCATGGAATGGCATGGAATGGCATGGAATGGCATGGAATGGCATGGAATGGCATGGAATGGCATGGAATGGCATGGAATGGCATGGAATGGCATGGAATGGCATGGAATGGCATGGAATGGCATGGCACCGCATGGCACGGCATGGCACGGCATGGCACGGCATGGCACGGCATGGCACGGCATGGCACCGGCATGGCACCGGCATGGCACGGCATGGCACCGGCATGGCACGGCATGGCACCGGCATGGCACGGCATGGCACCGGCATGGCACGGCATGGCACGGCATGGCACGGCATGGCACGGCATGGCACGGCATGGCACCGGCATGGCACCGGCATGGCACGGCATGGCACCGGCATGGCACGGCATGGCACCGGCATGGCACGGCATGGCACCGGCATGGCACGGCATGGCACGGCATGGCACGGCATGGCACGGCATGGCACCGGCATGGCACGGCATGGCACCGGCATGGCACGGCATGGCACCGGCATGGCACGGCATGGCACCGGCATGGCACGGCATGGCACCGGCATGGCACGGCATGGCACCGGCATGGCACGGCATGGCACCGGCATGGCACGGCATGGCACCGGCATGGCACGGCATGGCACCGGCATGGCACGGCATGGCACCGCATTGAGTGGAATGGAATGGCATGGAATGGCATGGAATGGCATGGAATGGCATGGACTGGCATGGACTGGCATGGAATGGCATGGAATGGCATGGAATGGCATGGAATGGCATGGAATGGCATGGAATGGCATGGAATGGCATGGAATGGCATGGAATGGCATGGAATGGCATGGAATGGCATGGAATGGCATGGAATGGCATGGAATGGCATGGAATGGCATGGAATGGCATGGAATGGCATGGAATGGCATGGAATGGCATGGAATGGCATGGAATGGCATGGAATGGCATGGAATGGCATGGAATGGCATGGAATGGCATGGCACCGGCATGGCACGGCATGGCACCGGCATGGCACGGCATGGCACCGGCATGGCACGGCATGGCACCGGCATGGCACGGCATGGCACGGTATGGCACGGCATGGCACGGCATGGCACCGGCATGGCACGGCATGGCACGGCATGGCACCGGCATGGCACGGCATGGCACCGGCATGGCACGGCATGGCACCGGCATGGCACCGGCATGGCACCGGCATGGCACCGGCATGGCACGGCATGGCACGGTATGGCATGGCACCGGCATGGCACGGCATGGCACGGCATGGCACCGGCATGGCACGGCATGGCACCGGCATGGCACGGCATGGCACCGGCATGGCACCGGCATGGCACCGGCATGGCACCGGCATGGCACGGCATGGCACGGTATGGCATGGCACCGGCATGGCACGGCATGGCACCGGCATGGCACGGCATGGCACGGCATGGCACCGGCATGGCACGGCATGGCACGGTATGGCACGGCATGGCACGGCATGGCACCGGCATGGCACGGCATGGCACCGGCATGGCACGGCATGGCACCGGCATGGCACGGCATGGCACCGGCATGGCACCGGCATGGCACCGGCATGGCACGGCATGGCACGGTATGGCACGGCATGGCACGGCATGGCACCGGCATGGCACGGCATGGAATGGCATGGCACGGCATGGAATGGCATGGAATGGCATGGAATGGCATGGAATGGCATGGAATGGCATGGAATGGCATGGAATGGCATGGAATGGCATGGAATGGCATGGAATGGCATGGAATGGCATGGAATGGCATGGAATGGCATGGAATGGCATGGAATGGCATGGAATGGCATGGAATGGCATGGAATGGCATGGAATGGCATGGAATGGCATGGAATGGCATGGAATGGCATGGAATGGCATGGAATGGCATGGAATGGCATGGAATGGCATGGAATGGCATGGAATGGCATGGAATGGCATGGAATGGCATGGAATGGCATGGAATGGCATGGAATGGCATGGAATGGCATGGAATGGCATGGAATGGCATGGAATGGCATGGAATGGCATGGAATGGCATGGAATGGCATGGAATGGCATGGAATGGCATGGCACGGCATGGCACCGGCATGGCACGGCACGGCATGGCACCGGCATGGCACGGCATGGCACCAGCATGGCACGGCATGGCACAGCATGGCACCGGCATGGCACGGCATGGCACCGGCATGGCACGGCATGGCACCGGCATGGCACGGCATGGCACCGGCATGGCACGGCATGGCACCGGCATGGCACGGCATGGCACCGGCATGGCACGGCATGGCACCGGCATGGCACGGCATGGCACGGCATGGCACGGCATGGCACGGCATGGCACGGCATGGCACCGGCATGGCACGGCATGGCACCGGCATGGCACGGCATGGCACCGGCATGGCACGGTATGGCACCGGCATGGCACGGCATGGCACCGGCATGGCACGGCATGGCACCGGCATGGCACGGCATGGCACCGGCATGGCACGGCATGGCACCGGCATGGCACGGCATGGCACCGGCATGGCACGGCATGGCACCGCATTGAGTGGCATGGAATGGCATGGAATGGCATGGACTGGCATGGACTGGCATGGAATGGCATGGCACCGGCATGGCACGGCATGGCACCGGCATGGCACGGCATGGCACCGGCATGGCACGGCATGGCACCGGCATGGCACGGCATGGCACCGGCATGGCACGGCATGGCACCGGCATGGCACGGCATGGCACGGCATGGCACGGCATGGCACGGCATGGCACGGCATGGCACGGCATGGCACGGCATGGCACCGGCATGGCACGGCATGGCACGGCATGGCACCGGCATGGCACGGCACGGCATGGCACCGGCATGGCACGGCATGGCACCAGCATGGCACGGCATGGCACGGCATGGCACCGGCATGGCACGGCATGGCACCGGCATGGCACGGCATGGCACCGGCATGGCACGGCATGGCACCGGCATGGCACGGCATGGCACGGCATGGCACCGGCATGGCACCGGCATGGCACGGCATGGCACCGGCATGGCACGGCATGGCACCGGCATGGCACGGCATGGCACCGGCATGGCACGGCATGGCACCGGCATGGCACGGCATGGCACCGGCATGGCACGGCATGGCACCGGCATGGCACGGCATGGCACCGGCATGGCACGGCATGGCACCGGCATGGCACGGCATGGCACCGCATTGAGTGGAATGGAATGGCATGGAATGGCATGGAATGGCATGGACTGGCATGGACTGGCATGGAATGGCATGGAATGGCATGGAATGGCATGGAATGGCATGGAATGGCATGGAATGGCATGGAATGGCATGGAATGGCATGGAATGGCATGGAATGGCATGGAATGGCATGGAATGGCATGGAATGGCATGGAATGGCATGGAATGGCATGGAATGGCATGGAATGGCATGGAATGGCATGGAATGGCATGGAATGGCATGGAATGGCATGGAATGGCATGGAATGGCATGGAATGGCATGGAATGGCATGGAATGGCATGGAATGGCATGGCACCGGCATGGCACCGGCATGGCACGGCATGGCACCGGCATGGCACGGCATGGCACCGGCATGGCACGGCATGGCACGGTATGGCACGGCATGGCACGGCATGTCACCGGCATGGCACGGCATGGCACCGGCATGGCACGGCATGGCACCGGCATGGCACGGTATGGCACGGCATGGCACGGCATGGCACCGGCATGGCACGGCATGGCACCGGCATGGCACGGCATGGCACCGGCATGGCACCGGCATGGCACCGGCATGGCACGGCATGGCACGGTATGGCATGGCACCGGCATGGCACGGCATGGCACCGGCATGGCACGGCATGGCACGGCATGGCACCGGCATGGCACGGCATGGCACGGTATGGCACGGCATGGCACGGCATGGCACCGGCATGGCACCGGCATGGCACGGCATGGCACGGCATGGCACCGGCATGGCACGGCATGGCACGGTATGGCACGGCATGGCACGGCATGGCACCGGCATGGCACCGGCATGGCACGGCATGGCACCGGCATGGCACGGCATGGCACCGGCATGGCACCGGCATGGCACGGCATGGCACGGTATGGCACGGCATGGCACGGCATGGCACCGGCATGGCACGGCATGGAATGGCATGGCACGGCATGGAATGGCATGGAATGGCATGGAATGGCATGGAATGGCATGGAATGGCATGGAATGGCATGGAATGGCATGGAATGGCATGGAATGGCATGGAATGGCATGGAATGGCATGGAATGGCATGGAATGGCATGGAATGGCATGGAATGGCATGGAATGGCATGGAATGGCATGGAATGGCATGGAATGGCATGGAATGGCATGGAATGGCATGGAATGGCATGGAATGGCATGGAATGGCATGGAATGGCATGGAATGGCATGGAATGGCATGGAATGGCATGGAATGGCATGGAATGGCATGGAATGGCATGGAATGGCATGGAATGGCATGGAATGGCATGGAATGGCATGGAATGGCATGGAATGGCATGGAATGGCATGGAATGGCATGGAATGGCATGGCACCGCATGGCACGGCATGGCACGGCATGGCACGGCATGGCACGGCATGGCACGGCATGGCACGGCATGGCACGGCATGGCACGGCATGGCACGGCATGGCACCGGCATGGCACGGCATGGCACGGCATGGCACCGGCATGGCACGGCATGGCACGGCATGGCACCGGCATGGCACGGCACGGCATGGCACCGGCATGGCACGGCATGGCACGGCATGGCACCGGCATGGCACGGCATGGCACCGGCATGGCACGGCATGGCACCGGCATGGCACGGCATGGCACCGGCATGGCACGGCATGGCACCGGCATGGCACGGCATGGCACCGGCATGGCACGGCATGGCACCGGCATGGCACGGCATGGCACCGCATTGAGTGGAATGGAATGGCATGGAATGGCATGGAATGGCATGGACTGGCATGGACTGGCATGGAATGGCATGGAATGGCATGGAATGGCATGGAATGGCATGGAATGGCATGGAATGGCATGGAATGGCATGGAATGGCATGGAATGGCATGGAATGGCATGGAATGGCATGGAATGGCATGGAATGGCATGGCACCGGCATGGCATGGCATGGCACCGGCATGGCACGGCATGGCACCGGCATGGCACGGCATGGCACCGGCATGGCACGGCATGGCACGGCATGGCACGGCATGGCACGGCATGGCACCGGCATGGCACGGCATGGCACGGCATGGCACCGGCATGGCACGGCATGGCACGGTATGGCACGGCATGGCACGGCATGGCACCGGCATGGCACGGCATGGCACCGGCATGGCACGGCATGGCACCGGCATGGCACGGCATGGCACCGGCATGGCACCGGCATGGCACGGCATGGCACGGTATGGCACGGCATGGCACGGCATGGCACCGGCATGGCACGGCATGGAATGGCATGGCACGGCATGGAATGGCATGGAATGGCATGGAATGGCATGGAATGGCATGGAATGGCATGGAATGGCATGGAATGGCATGGAATGGCATGGAATGGCATGGAATGGCATGGAATGGCATGGAATGGCATGGAATGGCATGGAATGGCATGGAATGGCATGGAATGGCATGGAATGGCATGGAATGGCATGGAATGGCATGGAATGGCATGGAATGGCATGGAATGGCATGGAATGGCATGGAATGGCATGGAATGGCATGGAATGGCATGGAATGGCATGGAATGGCATGGAATGGCATGGAATGGCATGGAATGGCATGGAATGGCATGGAATGGCATGGAATGGCATGGAATGGCATGGAATGGCATGGAATGGCATGGAATGGCATGGAATGGCATGGAATGGCATGGAATGGCATGGAATGGCATGGAATGGCATGGAATGGCATGGAATGGCATGGAATGGCATGGAATGGCATGGAATGGCATGGAATGGCATGGAATGGCATGGAATGGCATGGAATGGCATGGAATGGCATGGAATGGCATGGAATGGCATGGAATGGCATGGAATGGCATGGAATGGCATGGAATGGCATGGAATGGCATGGAATGGCATGGAATGGCATGGAATGGCATGGAATGGCATGGAATGGCATGGAATGGCATGGAATGGCATGGAATGGCATGGAATGGCATGGAATGGCATGGAATGGCATGGAATGGCATGGAATGGCATGGAATGGCATGGAATGGCATGGAATGGCATGGAATGGCATGGAATGGCATGGAATGGCATGGAATGGCATGGAATGGCATGGAATGGCATGGAATGGCATGGAATGGCATGGAATGGCATGGAATGGCATGGAATGGCATGGAATGGCATGGAATGGCATGGAATGGCATGGAATGGCATGGAATGGCATGGAATGGCATGGAATGGCATGGAATGGCATGGAATGGCATGGAATGGCATGGAATGGCATGGAATGGCATGGAATGGCATGGAATGGCATGGAATGGCATGGAATGGCATGGAATGGCATGGAATGGCATGGAATGGCATGGAATGGCATGGAATGGCATGGAATGGCATGGAATGGCATGGCACGGCATGGCACGGCATGGCACGGCATGGCACGGCATGGCACGGCATGGCACGGCATGGCACGGCATGGCACCGGCATGGCACGGCATGGCACCGGCATGGCACGGCATGGCACGGCATGGCACGGCATGGCACCGGCATGGCACGGCATGGCACGGCATGGCACCGGCATGGCACGGCACGGCATGGCACCGGCATGGCACGGCATGGCACCAGCATGGCACGGCATGGCACGGCATGGCACCGGCATGGCACGGCATGGCACCGGCATGGAATGGCATGGCACCGGCATGGCACGGCATGGCACCGGCATGGCACGGCATGGCACCGGCATGGCACGGCATGGCACCGGCATGGCACCGGCATGGCACCGGCATGGCACGGCATGGCACCGCATTGAGTGGCATGGAATGGCATGGAATGGCATGGACTGGCATGGACTGGCATGGAATGGCATGGAATGGCATGGAATGGCATGGAATGGCATGGAATGGCATGGAATGGCATGGAATGGCATGGAATGGCATGGAATGGCATGGAATGGCATGGAATGGCATGGAATGGCATGGAATGGCATGGAATGGCATGGAATGGCATGGAATGGCATGGAATGGCATGGAATGGCATGGAATGGCATGGAATGGCATGGAATGGCATGGAATGGCATGGAATGGCATGGAATGGCATGGAATGGCATGGAATGGCATGGAATGGCATGGAATGGCATGGAATGGCATGGAATGGCATGGAATGGCATGGAATGGCATGGAATGGCATGGAATGGCATGGAATGGCATGGAATGGCATGGAATGGCATGGAATGGCATGGAATGGCATGGAATGGCATGGAATGGCATGGAATGGCATGGAATGGCATGGCACCGCATGGCACGGCATGGCACGGCATGGCACGGCATGGCACGGCATGGCACGGCATGGCACGGCATGGCACCGGCATGGCACGGCATGGCACGGCATGGCACCGGCATGGCACGGCACGGCATGGCACCGGCATGGCACGGCATGGCACCAGCATGGCACGGCATGGCACGGCATGGCACCGGCATGGCACGGCATGGCACCGGCATGGCACGGCATGGCACCGGCATGGAATGGCATGGCACCGGCATGGCACGGCATGGCACCGGCATGGCACGGCATGGCACCGGCATGGCACGGCATGGCACCGGCATGGCACCGGCATGGCACGGCATGGCACCGCATTGAGTGGCATGGAATGGCATGGAATGGCATGGACTGGCATGGACTGGCATGGAATGGCATGGAATGGCATGGAATGGCATGGAATGGCATGGAATGGCATGGAATGGCATGGAATGGCATGGAATGGCATGGAATGGCATGGAATGGCATGGAATGGCATGGAATGGCATGGAATGGCATGGAATGGCATGGAATGGCATGGAATGGCATGGAATGGCATGGAATGGCATGGAATGGCATGGAATGGCATGGAATGGCATGGAATGGCATGGAATGGCATGGAATGGCATGGAATGGCATGGAATGGCATGGAATGGCATGGAATGGCATGGAATGGCATGGAATGGCATGGAATGGCATGGAATGGCATGGAATGGCATGGAATGGCATGGAATGGCATGGAATGGCATGGAATGGCATGGAATGGCATGGAATGGCATGGAATGGCATGGAATGGCATGGAATGGCATGGAATGGCATGGAATGGCATGGAATGGCATGGAATGGCATGGAATGGCATGGAATGGCATGGAATGGCATGGAATGGCATGGAATGGCATGGAATGGCATGGAATGGCATGGAATGGCATGGCACCGCATGGCACGGCATGGCACGGCATGGCACGGCATGGCACGGCATGGCACGGCATGGCACGGCATGGCACCGGCATGGCACGGCATGGCACGGCATGGCACCGGCATGGCACCGGCATGGCACGGCACGGCATGGCACCGGCATGGCACGGCATGGCACCAGCATGGCACGGCATGGCACGGCATGGCACCGGCATGGCACGGCATGGCACCGGCATGGCACGGCATGGCACCGGCATGGCACGGCATGGCACCGGCATGGCACGGCATGGCACGGCATGGCACGGCATGGCACGGCATGGCACCGGCATGGCACGGCATGGCACCGGCATGGCACGGCATGGCACCGGCATGGCACGGCATGGCACCGGCATGGCACGGCATGGCACCGGCATGGCACGGCATGGCACCGGCATGGCACGGCATGGCACGGCATGGCACCGGCATGGCACGGCATGGCACCGGCATGGCACGGCATGGCACCGGCATGGCACGGCATGGCACGGCATGGCACCGGCATGGCACGGCATGGCACCGCATTGAGTGGAATGGAATGGCATGGAATGGCATGGAATGGCATGGACTGGCATGGACTGGCATGGAATGGCATGGAATGGCATGGAATGGCATGGAATGGCATGGAATGGCATGGAATGGCATGGAATGGCATGGCACCGGCATGGCATGGCATGGCACCGGCATGGCACGGCATGGCACCGGCATGGCACGGCATGGCACCGGCATGGCACGGCATGGCACGGTATGGCACGGCATGGCACGGCATGGCACGGCATGGCACCGGCATGGCACGGCATGGCACCGGCATGGCACGGCATGGCACCGGCATGGCACCGGCATGGCACCGGCATGGCACGGCATGGCACGGTATGGCATGGCACCGGCATGGCACGGCATGGCACCGGCATGGCACGGCATGGCACGGCATGGCACCGGCATGGCACGGCATGGCACGGTATGGCACGGCATGGCACGGCATGGCACCGGCATGGCACGGCATGGCACCGGCATGGCACGGCATGGCACCGGCATGGCACGGCATGGCACCGGCATGGCACCGGCATGGCACCGGCATGGCACGGCATGGCACGGTATGGCACGGCATGGCACGGCATGGCACCGGCATGGCACGGCATGGAATGGCATGGCACGGCATGGAATGGCATGGAATGGCATGGAATGGCATGGAATGGCATGGAATGGCATGGAATGGCATGGAATGGCATGGAATGGCATGGAATGGCATGGAATGGCATGGAATGGCATGGAATGGCATGGAATGGCATGGAATGGCATGGAATGGCATGGAATGGCATGGAATGGCATGGAATGGCATGGAATGGCATGGAATGGCATGGAATGGCATGGAATGGCATGGAATGGCATGGAATGGCATGGAATGGCATGGAATGGCATGGAATGGCATGGAATGGCATGGAATGGCATGGAATGGCATGGAATGGCATGGAATGGCATGGAATGGCATGGAATGGCATGGAATGGCATGGAATGGCATGGAATGGCATGGAATGGCATGGAATGGCATGGAATGGCATGGAATGGCATGGAATGGCATGGAATGGCATGGAATGGCATGGAATGGCATGGAATGGCATGGAATGGCATGGAATGGCATGGAATGGCATGGAATGGCATGGAATGGCATGGAATGGCATGGAATGGCATGGAATGGCATGGCACCGCATGGCACGGCATGGCACGGCATGGCACGGCATGGCACGGCATGGCACGGCATGGCACCGGCATGGCACGGCATGGCACCGGCATGGCACGGCATGGCACGGCATGGCACGGCATGGCACGGCATGGCACCGGCATGGCACGGCATGGCACCGGCATGGCACGGCATGGCACCGGCATGGCACGGCATGGCACCGGCATGGCACGGCATGGCACCGGCATGGCACGGCATGGCACCGGCATGGCACGGCATGGCACCGGCATGGCACGGCATGGCACCGGCATGGCACGGCATGGCACCGGCATGGCACGGCATGGCACCGGCATGGCACGGCATGGCACCGCATTGAGTGGAATGGAATGGCATGGAATGGCATGGAATGGCATGGAATGGCATGGACTGGCATGGACTGGCATGGAATGGCATGGAATGGCATGGAATGGCATGGAATGGCATGGAATGGCATGGAATGGCATGGAATGGCATGGAATGGCATGGAATGGCATGGAATGGCATGGAATGGCATGGAATGGCATGGAATGGCATGGAATGGCATGGAATGGCATGGAATGGCATGGAATGGCATGGAATGGCATGGAATGGCATGGAATGGCATGGCACCGGCATGGCACGGCATGGCACCGGCATGGCACGGCATGGCACCGGCATGGCACGGCATGGCACCGGCATGGCACGGCATGGCACGGCATGGCACCGGCATGGAATGGCATGGCACCGGCATGGCACGGCATGGCACCGGCATGGCACGGCATGGCACCGGCATGGCACGGCATGGCACCGGCATGGCACCGGCATGGCACCGGCATGGCACGGCATGGCACCGCATTGAGTGGCATGGAATGGCATGGAATGGCATGGACTGGCATGGACTGGCATGGAATGGCATGGAATGGCATGGAATGGCATGGAATGGCATGGAATGGCATGGAATGGCATGGAATGGCATGGAATGGCATGGAATGGCATGGAATGGCATGGAATGGCATGGAATGGCATGGAATGGCATGGAATGGCATGGAATGGCATGGAATGGCATGGAATGGCATGGAATGGCATGGAATGGCATGGAATGGCATGGAATGGCATGGAATGGCATGGAATGGCATGGAATGGCATGGAATGGCATGGAATGGCATGGAATGGCATGGAATGGCATGGAATGGCATGGAATGGCATGGAATGGCATGGAATGGCATGGAATGGCATGGAATGGCATGGAATGGCATGGAATGGCATGGAATGGCATGGAATGGCATGGAATGGCATGGAATGGCATGGAATGGCATGGAATGGCATGGCACCGCATGGCACGGCATGGCACGGCATGGCACGGCATGGCACGGCATGGCACGGCATGGCACGGCATGGCACCGGCATGGCACGGCATGGCACGGCATGGCACCGGCATGGCACGGCACGGCATGGCACCGGCATGGCACGGCATGGCACCAGCATGGCACGGCATGGCACGGCATGGCACCGGCATGGCACGGCATGGCACCGGCATGGCACGGCATGGCACCGGCATGGAATGGCATGGCACCGGCATGGCACGGCATGGCACCGGCATGGCACGGCATGGCACCGGCATGGCACGGCATGGCACCGGCATGGCACCGGCATGGCACGGCATGGCACCGCATTGAGTGGCATGGAATGGCATGGAATGGCATGGACTGGCATGGACTGGCATGGAATGGCATGGAATGGCATGGAATGGCATGGAATGGCATGGAATGGCATGGAATGGCATGGAATGGCATGGAATGGCATGGAATGGCATGGAATGGCATGGAATGGCATGGAATGGCATGGAATGGCATGGAATGGCATGGAATGGCATGGAATGGCATGGAATGGCATGGAATGGCATGGAATGGCATGGAATGGCATGGAATGGCATGGAATGGCATGGAATGGCATGGAATGGCATGGAATGGCATGGAATGGCATGGAATGGCATGGAATGGCATGGAATGGCATGGAATGGCATGGAATGGCATGGAATGGCATGGAATGGCATGGAATGGCATGGAATGGCATGGAATGGCATGGAATGGCATGGAATGGCATGGAATGGCATGGAATGGCATGGAATGGCATGGAATGGCATGGAATGGCATGGAATGGCATGGAATGGCATGGAATGGCATGGAATGGCATGGAATGGCATGGAATGGCATGGAATGGCATGGAATGGCATGGAATGGCATGGCACCGCATGGCACGGCATGGCACGGCATGGCACGGCATGGCACGGCATGGCACGGCATGGCACGGCATGGCACCGGCATGGCACGGCATGGCACGGCATGGCACCGGCATGGCACCGGCATGGCACGGCACGGCATGGCACCGGCATGGCACGGCATGGCACCAGCATGGCACGGCATGGCACGGCATGGCACCGGCATGGCACGGCATGGCACCGGCATGGCACGGCATGGCACCGGCATGGCACGGCATGGCACCGGCATGGCACGGCATGGCACGGCATGGCACGGCATGGCACGGCATGGCACCGGCATGGCACGGCATGGCACCGGCATGGCACGGCATGGCACCGGCATGGCACGGCATGGCACCGGCATGGCACGGCATGGCACCGGCATGGCACGGCATGGCACCGGCATGGCACGGCATGGCACGGCATGGCACCGGCATGGCACGGCATGGCACCGGCATGGCACGGCATGGCACCGGCATGGCACGGCATGGCACGGCATGGCACCGGCATGGCACGGCATGGCACCGCATTGAGTGGAATGGAATGGCATGGAATGGCATGGAATGGCATGGACTGGCATGGACTGGCATGGAATGGCATGGAATGGCATGGAATGGCATGGAATGGCATGGAATGGCATGGAATGGCATGGAATGGCATGGAATGGCATGGAATGGCATGGAATGGCATGGAATGGCATGGAATGGCATGGAATGGCATGGAATGGCATGGAATGGCATGGAATGGCATGGAATGGCATGGAATGGCATGGAATGGCATGGAATGGCATGGAATGGCATGGCACCGCATGGCACGGCATGGCACGGCATGGCACGGCATGGCACGGCATGGCACGGCATGGCACGGCATGGCACCGGCATGGCACGGCATGGCACGGCATGGCACCGGCATGGCACGGCACGGCATGGCACCGGCATGGCACGGCATGGCACCAGCATGGCACGGCATGGCACGGCATGGCACCGGCATGGCACGGCATGGCACCGGCATGGCACGGCATGGCACCGGCATGGAATGGCATGGCACCGGCATGGCACGGCATGGCACCGGCATGGCACGGCATGGCACCGGCATGGCACGGCATGGCACCGGCATGGCACCGGCATGGCACGGCATGGCACCGCATTGAGTGGCATGGAATGGCATGGAATGGCATGGACTGGCATGGACTGGCATGGAATGGCATGGAATGGCATGGAATGGCATGGAATGGCATGGAATGGCATGGAATGGCATGGAATGGCATGGAATGGCATGGAATGGCATGGAATGGCATGGAATGGCATGGAATGGCATGGAATGGCATGGAATGGCATGGAATGGCATGGAATGGCATGGAATGGCATGGAATGGCATGGAATGGCATGGAATGGCATGGAATGGCATGGAATGGCATGGAATGGCATGGAATGGCATGGAATGGCATGGAATGGCATGGAATGGCATGGAATGGCATGGAATGGCATGGAATGGCATGGAATGGCATGGAATGGCATGGAATGGCATGGAATGGCATGGAATGGCATGGAATGGCATGGAATGGCATGGAATGGCATGGAATGGCATGGAATGGCATGGAATGGCATGGAATGGCATGGAATGGCATGGAATGGCATGGAATGGCATGGAATGGCATGGAATGGCATGGAATGGCATGGAATGGCATGGAATGGCATGGAATGGCATGGAATGGCATGGAATGGCATGGCACCGCATGGCACGGCATGGCACGGCATGGCACGGCATGGCACGGCATGGCACGGCATGGCACGGCATGGCACCGGCATGGCACGGCATGGCACGGCATGGCACCGGCATGGCACCGGCATGGCACGGCACGGCATGGCACCGGCATGGCACGGCATGGCACCAGCATGGCACGGCATGGCACGGCATGGCACCGGCATGGCACGGCATGGCACCGGCATGGCACGGCATGGCACCGGCATGGCACGGCATGGCACCGGCATGGCACGGCATGGCACGGCATGGCACGGCATGGCACGGCATGGCACCGGCATGGCACGGCATGGCACCGGCATGGCACGGCATGGCACCGGCATGGCACGGCATGGCACCGGCATGGCACGGCATGGCACCGGCATGGCACGGCATGGCACCGGCATGGCACGGCATGGCACGGCATGGCACCGGCATGGCACGGCATGGCACCGGCATGGCACGGCATGGCACCGGCATGGCACGGCATGGCACGGCATGGCACCGGCATGGCACGGCATGGCACCGCATTGAGTGGAATGGAATGGCATGGAATGGCATGGAATGGCATGGACTGGCATGGACTGGCATGGAATGGCATGGAATGGCATGGAATGGCATGGAATGGCATGGAATGGCATGGAATGGCATGGAATGGCATGGCACCGGCATGGCATGGCATGGCACCGGCATGGCACGGCATGGCACCGGCATGGCACGGCATGGCACCGGCATGGCACGGCATGGCACGGTATGGCACGGCATGGCACGGCATGGCACGGCATGGCACCGGCATGGCACGGCATGGCACCGGCATGGCACGGCATGGCACCGGCATGGCACCGGCATGGCACCGGCATGGCACGGCATGGCACGGTATGGCATGGCACCGGCATGGCACGGCATGGCACCGGCATGGCACGGCATGGCACGGCATGGCACCGGCATGGCACGGCATGGCACGGTATGGCACGGCATGGCACGGCATGGCACCGGCATGGCACGGCATGGCACCGGCATGGCACGGCATGGCACCGGCATGGCACGGCATGGCACCGGCATGGCACCGGCATGGCACCGGCATGGCACGGCATGGCACGGTATGGCACGGCATGGCACGGCATGGCACCGGCATGGCACGGCATGGAATGGCATGGCACGGCATGGAATGGCATGGAATGGCATGGAATGGCATGGAATGGCATGGAATGGCATGGAATGGCATGGAATGGCATGGAATGGCATGGAATGGCATGGAATGGCATGGAATGGCATGGAATGGCATGGAATGGCATGGAATGGCATGGAATGGCATGGAATGGCATGGAATGGCATGGAATGGCATGGAATGGCATGGAATGGCATGGAATGGCATGGAATGGCATGGAATGGCATGGAATGGCATGGAATGGCATGGAATGGCATGGAATGGCATGGAATGGCATGGAATGGCATGGAATGGCATGGAATGGCATGGAATGGCATGGAATGGCATGGAATGGCATGGAATGGCATGGAATGGCATGGAATGGCATGGAATGGCATGGAATGGCATGGAATGGCATGGAATGGCATGGAATGGCATGGAATGGCATGGAATGGCATGGAATGGCATGGAATGGCATGGAATGGCATGGAATGGCATGGAATGGCATGGAATGGCATGGAATGGCATGGAATGGCATGGAATGGCATGGAATGGCATGGAATGGCATGGCACCGCATGGCACGGCATGGCACGGCATGGCACGGCATGGCACGGCATGGCACGGCATGGCACCGGCATGGCACGGCATGGCACCGGCATGGCACGGCATGGCACGGCATGGCACGGCATGGCACGGCATGGCACCGGCATGGCACGGCATGGCACCGGCATGGCACGGCATGGCACCGGCATGGCACGGCATGGCACCGGCATGGCACGGCATGGCACCGGCATGGCACGGCATGGCACCGGCATGGCACGGCATGGCACCGGCATGGCACGGCATGGCACCGGCATGGCACGGCATGGCACCGGCATGGCACGGCATGGCACCGGCATGGCACGGCATGGCACCGCATTGAGTGGAATGGAATGGCATGGAATGGCATGGAATGGCATGGAATGGCATGGACTGGCATGGACTGGCATGGAATGGCATGGAATGGCATGGAATGGCATGGAATGGCATGGAATGGCATGGAATGGCATGGAATGGCATGGAATGGCATGGAATGGCATGGAATGGCATGGAATGGCATGGAATGGCATGGAATGGCATGGAATGGCATGGAATGGCATGGAATGGCATGGAATGGCATGGAATGGCATGGAATGGCATGGAATGGCATGGCACCGGCATGGCACGGCATGGCACCGGCATGGCACGGCATGGCACCGGCATGGCACGGCATGGCACCGGCATGGCACGGCATGGCACGGCATGGCACCGGCATGGAATGGCATGGCACCGGCATGGCACGGCATGGCACCGGCATGGCACGGCATGGCACCGGCATGGCACGGCATGGCACCGGCATGGCACCGGCATGGCACCGGCATGGCACGGCATGGCACCGCATTGAGTGGCATGGAATGGCATGGAATGGCATGGACTGGCATGGACTGGCATGGAATGGCATGGAATGGCATGGAATGGCATGGAATGGCATGGAATGGCATGGAATGGCATGGAATGGCATGGAATGGCATGGAATGGCATGGAATGGCATGGAATGGCATGGAATGGCATGGAATGGCATGGAATGGCATGGAATGGCATGGAATGGCATGGAATGGCATGGAATGGCATGGAATGGCATGGAATGGCATGGAATGGCATGGAATGGCATGGAATGGCATGGAATGGCATGGAATGGCATGGAATGGCATGGAATGGCATGGAATGGCATGGAATGGCATGGAATGGCATGGAATGGCATGGAATGGCATGGAATGGCATGGAATGGCATGGAATGGCATGGAATGGCATGGAATGGCATGGAATGGCATGGAATGGCATGGAATGGCATGGAATGGCATGGAATGGCATGGCACCGCATGGCACGGCATGGCACGGCATGGCACGGCATGGCACGGCATGGCACGGCATGGCACGGCATGGCACCGGCATGGCACGGCATGGCACGGCATGGCACCGGCATGGCACGGCACGGCATGGCACCGGCATGGCACGGCATGGCACCAGCATGGCACGGCATGGCACGGCATGGCACCGGCATGGCACGGCATGGCACCGGCATGGCACGGCATGGCACCGGCATGGAATGGCATGGCACCGGCATGGCACGGCATGGCACCGGCATGGCACGGCATGGCACCGGCATGGCACGGCATGGCACCGGCATGGCACCGGCATGGCACGGCATGGCACCGCATTGAGTGGCATGGAATGGCATGGAATGGCATGGACTGGCATGGACTGGCATGGAATGGCATGGAATGGCATGGAATGGCATGGAATGGCATGGAATGGCATGGAATGGCATGGAATGGCATGGAATGGCATGGAATGGCATGGAATGGCATGGAATGGCATGGAATGGCATGGAATGGCATGGAATGGCATGGAATGGCATGGAATGGCATGGAATGGCATGGAATGGCATGGAATGGCATGGAATGGCATGGAATGGCATGGAATGGCATGGAATGGCATGGAATGGCATGGAATGGCATGGAATGGCATGGAATGGCATGGAATGGCATGGAATGGCATGGAATGGCATGGAATGGCATGGAATGGCATGGAATGGCATGGAATGGCATGGAATGGCATGGAATGGCATGGAATGGCATGGAATGGCATGGAATGGCATGGAATGGCATGGAATGGCATGGAATGGCATGGAATGGCATGGAATGGCATGGAATGGCATGGAATGGCATGGAATGGCATGGAATGGCATGGAATGGCATGGAATGGCATGGAATGGCATGGAATGGCATGGAATGGCATGGCACCGCATGGCACGGCATGGCACGGCATGGCACGGCATGGCACGGCATGGCACGGCATGGCACGGCATGGCACCGGCATGGCACGGCATGGCACGGCATGGCACCGGCATGGCACCGGCATGGCACGGCACGGCATGGCACCGGCATGGCACGGCATGGCACCAGCATGGCACGGCATGGCACGGCATGGCACCGGCATGGCACGGCATGGCACCGGCATGGCACGGCATGGCACCGGCATGGCACGGCATGGCACCGGCATGGCACGGCATGGCACGGCATGGCACGGCATGGCACGGCATGGCACCGGCATGGCACGGCATGGCACCGGCATGGCACGGCATGGCACCGGCATGGCACGGCATGGCACCGGCATGGCACGGCATGGCACCGGCATGGCACGGCATGGCACCGGCATGGCACGGCATGGCACGGCATGGCACCGGCATGGCACGGCATGGCACCGGCATGGCACGGCATGGCACCGGCATGGCACGGCATGGCACGGCATGGCACCGGCATGGCACGGCATGGCACCGCATTGAGTGGAATGGAATGGCATGGAATGGCATGGAATGGCATGGACTGGCATGGACTGGCATGGAATGGCATGGAATGGCATGGAATGGCATGGAATGGCATGGAATGGCATGGAATGGCATGGAATGGCATGGCACCGGCATGGCATGGCATGGCACCGGCATGGCACGGCATGGCACCGGCATGGCACGGCATGGCACCGGCATGGCACGGCATGGCACGGTATGGCACGGCATGGCACGGCATGGCACGGCATGGCACCGGCATGGCACGGCATGGCACCGGCATGGCACGGCATGGCACCGGCATGGCACCGGCATGGCACCGGCATGGCACGGCATGGCACGGTATGGCATGGCACCGGCATGGCACGGCATGGCACCGGCATGGCACGGCATGGCACGGCATGGCACCGGCATGGCACGGCATGGCACGGTATGGCACGGCATGGCACGGCATGGCACCGGCATGGCACGGCATGGCACCGGCATGGCACGGCATGGCACCGGCATGGCACGGCATGGCACCGGCATGGCACCGGCATGGCACCGGCATGGCACGGCATGGCACGGTATGGCACGGCATGGCACGGCATGGCACCGGCATGGCACGGCATGGAATGGCATGGCACGGCATGGAATGGCATGGAATGGCATGGAATGGCATGGAATGGCATGGAATGGCATGGAATGGCATGGAATGGCATGGAATGGCATGGAATGGCATGGAATGGCATGGAATGGCATGGAATGGCATGGAATGGCATGGAATGGCATGGAATGGCATGGAATGGCATGGAATGGCATGGAATGGCATGGAATGGCATGGAATGGCATGGAATGGCATGGAATGGCATGGAATGGCATGGAATGGCATGGAATGGCATGGAATGGCATGGAATGGCATGGAATGGCATGGAATGGCATGGAATGGCATGGAATGGCATGGAATGGCATGGAATGGCATGGAATGGCATGGAATGGCATGGAATGGCATGGAATGGCATGGAATGGCATGGAATGGCATGGAATGGCATGGAATGGCATGGAATGGCATGGAATGGCATGGAATGGCATGGAATGGCATGGAATGGCATGGAATGGCATGGAATGGCATGGAATGGCATGGAATGGCATGGAATGGCATGGAATGGCATGGAATGGCATGGAATGGCATGGCACCGCATGGCACGGCATGGCACGGCATGGCACGGCATGGCACGGCATGGCACGGCATGGCACCGGCATGGCACGGCATGGCACCGGCATGGCACGGCATGGCACGGCATGGCACGGCATGGCACGGCATGGCACCGGCATGGCACGGCATGGCACCGGCATGGCACGGCATGGCACCGGCATGGCACGGCATGGCACCGGCATGGCACGGCATGGCACCGGCATGGCACGGCATGGCACCGGCATGGCACGGCATGGCACCGGCATGGCACGGCATGGCACCGGCATGGCACGGCATGGCACCGGCATGGCACGGCATGGCACCGCATTGAGTGGAATGGAATGGCATGGAATGGCATGGAATGGCATGGAATGGCATGGACTGGCATGGACTGGCATGGAATGGCATGGAATGGCATGGAATGGCATGGAATGGCATGGAATGGCATGGAATGGCATGGAATGGCATGGAATGGCATGGAATGGCATGGAATGGCATGGAATGGCATGGAATGGCATGGAATGGCATGGAATGGCATGGAATGGCATGGAATGGCATGGAATGGCATGGAATGGCATGGCACCGGCATGGCACGGCATGGCACCGGCATGGCACGGCATGGCACCGGCATGGCACGGCATGGCACCGGCATGGCACGGCATGGCACCGGCATGGCACGGCATGGCACGGTATGGCACGGCATGGCACGGCATGGCACCGGCATGGCACGGCATGGCACGGCATGGCACCGGCATGGCACGGCATGGCACCGGCATGGCACGGCATGGCACCGGCATGGCACCGGCATGGCACCGGCATGGCACCGGCATGGCACGGCATGGCACGGTATGGCATGGCACCGGCATGGCACGGCATGGCACGGCATGGCACCGGCATGGCACGGCATGGCACCGGCATGGCACGGCATGGCACCGGCATGGCACCGGCATGGCACCGGCATGGCACCGGCATGGCACGGCATGGCACGGTATGGCATGGCACCGGCATGGCACGGCATGGCACCGGCATGGCACGGCATGGCACGGCATGGCACCGGCATGGCACGGCATGGCACGGTATGGCACGGCATGGCACGGCATGGCACCGGCATGGCACGGCATGGCACCGGCATGGCACGGCATGGCACCGGCATGGCACGGCATGGCACCGGCATGGCACCGGCATGGCACCGGCATGGCACGGCATGGCACGGTATGGCACGGCATGGCACGGCATGGCACCGGCATGGCACGGCATGGAATGGCATGGCACGGCATGGAACGGCATGGAATGGCATGGAATGGCATGGAATGGCATGGAATGGCATGGAATGGCATGGAATGGCATGGAATGGCATGGAATGGCATGGAATGGCATGGAATGGCATGGAATGGCATGGAATGGCATGGAATGGCATGGCACCGCATGGCACGGCATGGCACGGCATGGCACGGCATGGCACGGCATGGCACGGCATGGCACGGCATGGCACGGCATGGCACGGCATGGCACGGCATGGCACCGGCATGGCACGGCATGGCACGGCATGGCACCGGCATGGCACGGCATGGCACGGCATGGCACCGGCATGGCACGGCACGGCATGGCACCGGCATGGCACGGCATGGCACGGCATGGCACCGGCATGGCACGGCATGGCACCGGCATGGCACGGCATGGCACCGGCATGGCACGGCATGGCACCGGCATGGCACGGCATGGCACCGGCATGGCACGGCATGGCACCGCATTGAGTGGAATGGAATGGCATGGAATGGCATGGAATGGCATGGACTGGCATGGACTGGCATGGAATGGCATGGAATGGCATGGAATGGCATGGAATGGCATGGAATGGCATGGAATGGCATGGAATGGCATGGAATGGCATGGAATGGCATGGAATGGCATGGAATGGCATGGAATGGCATGGAATGGCATGGAATGGCATGGAATGGCATGGAATGGCATGGAATGGCATGGAATGGCATGGAATGGCATGGAATGGCATGGAATGGCATGGAATGGCATGGAATGGCATGGAATGGCATGGAATGGCATGGAATGGCATGGAATGGCATGGAATGGCATGGAATGGCATGGAATGGCATGGAATGGCATGGAATGGCATGGAATGGCATGGAATGGCATGGAATGGCATGGAATGGCATGGAATGGCATGGAATGGCATGGAATGGCATGGAATGGCATGGAATGGCATGGAATGGCATGGAATGGCATGGAATGGCATGGAATGGCATGGAATGGCATGGAATGGCATGGAATGGCATGGAATGGCATGGAATGGCATGGAATGGCATGGAATGGCATGGAATGGCATGGAATGGCATGGAATGGCATGGAATGGCATGGAATGGCATGGAATGGCATGGAATGGCATGGAATGGCATGGAATGGCATGGAATGGCATGGAATGGCATGGAATGGCATGGAATGGCATGGAATGGCATGGAATGGCATGGAATGGCATGGAATGGCATGGAATGGCATGGAATGGCATGGAATGGCATGGAATGGCATGGAATGGCATGGAATGGCATGGAATGGCATGGAATGGCATGGAATGGCATGGAATGGCATGGAATGGCATGGCACGGCATGGCACGGCATGGCACGGCATGGCACGGCATGGCACGGCATGGCACGGCATGGCACGGCATGGCACGGCATGGCACCGGCATGGCACGGCATGGCACCGGCATGGCACGGCATGGCACGGCATGGCACGGCATGGCACCGGCATGGCACGGCATGGCACGGCATGGCACCGGCATGGCACGGCACGGCATGGCACCGGCATGGCACGGCATGGCACCAGCATGGCACGGCATGGCACGGCATGGCACCGGCATGGCACGGCATGGCACCGGCATGGAATGGCATGGCACCGGCATGGCACGGCATGGCACCGGCATGGCACGGCATGGCACCGGCATGGCACGGCATGGCACCGGCATGGCACCGGCATGGCACCGGCATGGCACCGGCATGGCACCGCATTGAGTGGCATGGAATGGCATGGAATGGCATGGACTGGCATGGACTGGCATGGAATGGCATGGAATGGCATGGAATGGCATGGAATGGCATGGAATGGCATGGAATGGCATGGAATGGCATGGAATGGCATGGAATGGCATG
Source organism: Cryptus armator (assembly GCA_963971235.1). Taxonomy (NCBI): domain Eukaryota; kingdom Metazoa; phylum Arthropoda; class Insecta; order Hymenoptera; family Ichneumonidae; genus Cryptus; species Cryptus armator. The sequence goes on from CAXARG010000333.1 coordinate 532,094, forward strand.
GAATGGCATGGAATGGCATGGAATGGCATGGAATGGCATGGAATGGCATGGAATGGCATGGAATGGCATGGAATGGCATGGAATGGCATGGAATGGCATGGAATGGCATGGAATGGCATGGAATGGCATGGAATGGCATGGAATGGCATGGAATGGCATGGAATGGCATGGAATGGCATGGAATGGCATGGAATGGCATGGAATGGCATGGAATGGCATGGAATGGCATGGAATGGCATGGAATGGCATGGAATGGCATGGAATGGCATGGAATGGCATGGAATGGCATGGAATGGCATGGAATGGCATGGAATGGCATGGAATGGCATGGAATGGCATGGCACCGCATGGCACGGCATGGCACGGCATGGCACGGCATGGCACGGCATGGCACGGCATGGCACGGCATGGCACCGGCATGGCACGGCATGGCACGGCATGGCACCGGCATGGCACGGCACGGCATGGCACCGGCATGGCACGGCATGGCACCAGCATGGCACGGCATGGCACGGCATGGCACCGGCATGGCACGGCATGGCACCGGCATGGCACGGCATGGCACCGGCATGGAATGGCATGGCACCGGCATGGCACGGCATGGCACCGGCATGGCACGGCATGGCACCGGCATGGCACGGCATGGCACCGGCATGGCACCGGCATGGCACGGCATGGCACCGCATTGAGTGGCATGGAATGGCATGGAATGGCATGGACTGGCATGGACTGGCATGGAATGGCATGGAATGGCATGGAATGGCATGGAATGGCATGGAATGGCATGGAATGGCATGGAATGGCATGGAATGGCATGGAATGGCATGGAATGGCATGGAATGGCATGGAATGGCATGGAATGGCATGGAATGGCATGGAATGGCATGGAATGGCATGGAATGGCATGGAATGGCATGGAATGGCATGGAATGGCATGGAATGGCATGGAATGGCATGGAATGGCATGGAATGGCATGGAATGGCATGGAATGGCATGGAATGGCATGGAATGGCATGGAATGGCATGGAATGGCATGGAATGGCATGGAATGGCATGGAATGGCATGGAATGGCATGGAATGGCATGGAATGGCATGGAATGGCATGGAATGGCATGGAATGGCATGGAATGGCATGGAATGGCATGGAATGGCATGGAATGGCATGGAATGGCATGGAATGGCATGGAATGGCATGGAATGGCATGGAATGGCATGGCACCGCATGGCACGGCATGGCACGGCATGGCACGGCATGGCACGGCATGGCACGGCATGGCACGGCATGGCACCGGCATGGCACGGCATGGCACGGCATGGCACCGGCATGGCACCGGCATGGCACGGCACGGCATGGCACCGGCATGGCACGGCATGGCACCAGCATGGCACGGCATGGCACGGCATGGCACCGGCATGGCACGGCATGGCACCGGCATGGCACGGCATGGCACCGGCATGGCACGGCATGGCACCGGCATGGCACGGCATGGCACGGCATGGCACGGCATGGCACGGCATGGCACCGGCATGGCACGGCATGGCACCGGCATGGCACGGCATGGCACCGGCATGGCACGGCATGGCACCGGCATGGCACGGCATGGCACCGGCATGGCACGGCATGGCACCGGCATGGCACGGCATGGCACGGCATGGCACCGGCATGGCACGGCATGGCACCGGCATGGCACGGCATGGCACCGGCATGGCACGGCATGGCACGGCATGGCACCGGCATGGCACGGCATGGCACCGCATTGAGTGGAATGGAATGGCATGGAATGGCATGGAATGGCATGGACTGGCATGGACTGGCATGGAATGGCATGGAATGGCATGGAATGGCATGGAATGGCATGGAATGGCATGGAATGGCATGGAATGGCATGGCACCGGCATGGCATGGCATGGCACCGGCATGGCACGGCATGGCACCGGCATGGCACGGCATGGCACCGGCATGGCACGGCATGGCACGGTATGGCACGGCATGGCACGGCATGGCACGGCATGGCACCGGCATGGCACGGCATGGCACCGGCATGGCACGGCATGGCACCGGCATGGCACCGGCATGGCACCGGCATGGCACGGCATGGCACGGTATGGCATGGCACCGGCATGGCACGGCATGGCACCGGCATGGCACGGCATGGCACGGCATGGCACCGGCATGGCACGGCATGGCACGGTATGGCACGGCATGGCACGGCATGGCACCGGCATGGCACGGCATGGCACCGGCATGGCACGGCATGGCACCGGCATGGCACGGCATGGCACCGGCATGGCACCGGCATGGCACCGGCATGGCACGGCATGGCACGGTATGGCACGGCATGGCACGGCATGGCACCGGCATGGCACGGCATGGAATGGCATGGCACGGCATGGAATGGCATGGAATGGCATGGAATGGCATGGAATGGCATGGAATGGCATGGAATGGCATGGAATGGCATGGAATGGCATGGAATGGCATGGAATGGCATGGAATGGCATGGAATGGCATGGAATGGCATGGAATGGCATGGAATGGCATGGAATGGCATGGAATGGCATGGAATGGCATGGAATGGCATGGAATGGCATGGAATGGCATGGAATGGCATGGAATGGCATGGAATGGCATGGAATGGCATGGAATGGCATGGAATGGCATGGAATGGCATGGAATGGCATGGAATGGCATGGAATGGCATGGAATGGCATGGAATGGCATGGAATGGCATGGAATGGCATGGAATGGCATGGAATGGCATGGAATGGCATGGAATGGCATGGAATGGCATGGAATGGCATGGAATGGCATGGAATGGCATGGAATGGCATGGAATGGCATGGAATGGCATGGAATGGCATGGAATGGCATGGAATGGCATGGCACCGCATGGCACGGCATGGCACGGCATGGCACGGCATGGCACGGCATGGCACGGCATGGCACCGGCATGGCACGGCATGGCACCGGCATGGCACGGCATGGCACGGCATGGCACGGCATGGCACGGCATGGCACCGGCATGGCACGGCATGGCACCGGCATGGCACGGCATGGCACCGGCATGGCACGGCATGGCACCGGCATGGCACGGCATGGCACCGGCATGGCACGGCATGGCACCGGCATGGCACGGCATGGCACCGGCATGGCACGGCATGGCACCGGCATGGCACGGCATGGCACCGGCATGGCACGGCATGGCACCGGCATGGCACGGCATGGCACCGGCATGGCACGGCATGGCACCGCATTGAGTGGAATGGAATGGCATGGAATGGCATGGAATGGCATGGAATGGCATGGACTGGCATGGACTGGCATGGAATGGCATGGAATGGCATGGAATGGCATGGAATGGCATGGAATGGCATGGAATGGCATGGAATGGCATGGAATGGCATGGAATGGCATGGAATGGCATGGAATGGCATGGAATGGCATGGAATGGCATGGAATGGCATGGAATGGCATGGAATGGCATGGAATGGCATGGAATGGCATGGAATGGCATGGAATGGCATGGAATGGCATGGCACCGGCATGGCACGGCATGGCACCGGCATGGCACGGCATGGCACCGGCATGGCACGGCATGGCACCGGCATGGCACGGCATGGCACGGTATGGCACGGCATGGCACGGCATGGCACCGGCATGGCACGGCATGGCACGGCATGGCACCGGCATGGCACGGCATGGCACCGGCATGGCACGGCATGGCACCGGCATGGCACCGGCATGGCACCGGCATGGCACCGGCATGGCACGGCATGGCACGGTATGGCATGGCACCGGCATGGCACGGCATGGCACGGCATGGCACCGGCATGGCACGGCATGGCACCGGCATGGCACGGCATGGCACCGGCATGGCACCGGCATGGCACCGGCATGGCACCGGCATGGCACGGCATGGCACGGTATGGCATGGCACCGGCATGGCACGGCATGGCACCGGCATGGCACGGCATGGCACGGCATGGCACCGGCATGGCACGGCATGGCACGGTATGGCACGGCATGGCACGGCATGGCACCGGCATGGCACGGCATGGCACCGGCATGGCACGGCATGGCACCGGCATGGCACGGCATGGCACCGGCATGGCACCGGCATGGCACCGGCATGGCACGGCATGGCACGGTATGGCACGGCATGGCACGGCATGGCACCGGCATGGCACGGCATGGAATGGCATGGCACGGCATGGAACGGCATGGAATGGCATGGAATGGCATGGAATGGCATGGAATGGCATGGAATGGCATGGAATGGCATGGAATGGCATGGAATGGCATGGAATGGCATGGAATGGCATGGAATGGCATGGAATGGCATGGAATGGCATGGAATGGCATGGAATGGCATGGAATGGCATGGAATGGCATGGAATGGCATGGAATGGCATGGAATGGCATGGAATGGCATGGAATGGCATGGAATGGCATGGAATGGCATGGAATGGCATGGAATGGCATGGAATGGCATGGAATGGCATGGAATGGCATGGAATGGCATGGAATGGCATGGAATGGCATGGAATGGCATGGAATGGCATGGAATGGCATGGAATGGCATGGAATGGCATGGAATGGCATGGAATGGCATGGAATGGCATGGAATGGCATGGAATGGCATGGAATGGCATGGAATGGCATGGAATGGCATGGAATGGCATGGAATGGCATGGCACGGCATGGCACGGCATGGCACGGCATGGCACGGCATGGCACGGCATGGCACGGCATGGCACCGGCATGGCACGGCATGGCACGGCATGGCACCGGCATGGCATGGCACGGCATGGCACGGCATGGCACCGGCATGGCACGGCACGGCATGGCACCGGCATGGCACGGCATGGCACCAGCATGGCACGGCATGGCACAGCATGGCACCGGCATGGCACGGCATGGCACCGGCATGGCACGGCATGGCACCGGCATGGCACGGCATGGCACCGGCATGGCACGGCATGGCACCGGCATGGCACGGCATGGCACCGGCATGGCACGGCATGGCACCGGCATGGCACGGCATGGCACGGCATGGCACGGCATGGCACGGCATGGCACGGCATGGCACGGCATGGCACGGCATGGCACCGGCATGGCACGGCATGGCACCGGCATGGCACGGCATGGCACCGGCATGGCACGGTATGGCACCGGCATGGCACGGCATGGCACCGGCATGGCACGGCATGGCACCGGCATGGCACGGCATGGCACCGGCATGGCACGGCATGGCACCGCATTGAGTGGCATGGAATGGCATGGAATGGCATGGACTGGCATGGACTGGCATGGAATGGCATGGCACCGGCATGGCACGGCATGGCACCGGCATGGCACGGCATGGCACCGGCATGGCACGGCATGGCACCGGCATGGCACGGCATGGCACCGGCATGGCACGGCATGGCACCGGCATGGCACGGCATGGCACGGCATGGCACGGCATGGCACGGCATGGCACGGCATGGCACGGCATGGCACGGCATGGCACGGCATGGCACGGCATGGCACGGCATGGCACGGCATGGCACGGCATGGCACGGCATGGCACGGCATGGCACCGGCATGGCACGGCATGGCACGGCATGGCACCGGCATGGCACGGCACGGCATGGCACCGGCATGGCACGGCATGGCACCAGCATGGCACGGCATGGCACGGCATGGCACCGGCATGGCACGGCATGGCACCGGCATGGCACGGCATGGCACCGGCATGGCACGGCATGGCACCGGCATGGCACGGCATGGCACGGCATGGCACGGCATGGCACCGGCATGGCACCGGCATGGCACGGCATGGCACCGGCATGGCACGGCATGGCACCGGCATGGCACGGCATGGCACCGGCATGGCACGGCATGGCACCGGCATGGCACGGCATGGCACCGGCATGGCACGGCATGGCACCGGCATGGCACGGCATGGCACCGGCATGGCACGGCATGGCACCGGCATGGCACGGCATGGCACCGGCATGGCACGGCATGGCACCGCATTGAGTGGAATGGAATGGCATGGAATGGCATGGAATGGCATGGACTGGCATGGACTGGCATGGAATGGCATGGAATGGCATGGAATGGCATGGAATGGCATGGAATGGCATGGAATGGCATGGAATGGCATGGAATGGCATGGAATGGCATGGAATGGCATGGAATGGCATGGAATGGCATGGAATGGCATGGAATGGCATGGAATGGCATGGAATGGCATGGAATGGCATGGAATGGCATGGAATGGCATGGAATGGCATGGAATGGCATGGAATGGCATGGAATGGCATGGAATGGCATGGAATGGCATGGCACCGGCATGGCACGGCATGGCACCGGCATGGCACGGCATGGCACCGGCATGGCACGGCATGGCACCGGCATGGCACGGCATGGCACCGGCATGGCACGGCATGGCACGGTATGGCACGGCATGGCACGGCATGTCACCGGCATGGCACGGCATGGCACCGGCATGGCACGGCATGGCACCGGCATGGCACGGTATGGCACGGCATGGCACGGCATGGCACCGGCATGGCACGGCATGGCACCGGCATGGCACGGCATGGCACCGGCATGGCACCGGCATGGCACCGGCATGGCACGGCATGGCACGGTATGGCATGGCACCGGCATGGCACGGCATGGCACCGGCATGGCACGGCATGGCACGGCATGGCACCGGCATGGCACGGCATGGCACGGTATGGCACGGCATGGCACGGCATGGCACCGGCATGGCACCGGCATGGCACGGCATGGCACCGGCATGGCACGGCATGGCACCGGCATGGCACCGGCATGGCACGGCATGGCACGGTATGGCACGGCATGGCACGGCATGGCACCGGCATGGCACGGCATGGAATGGCATGGCACGGCATGGAATGGCATGGAATGGCATGGAATGGCATGGAATGGCATGGAATGGCATGGAATGGCATGGAATGGCATGGAATGGCATGGAATGGCATGGAATGGCATGGAATGGCATGGAATGGCATGGAATGGCATGGAATGGCATGGAATGGCATGGAATGGCATGGAATGGCATGGAATGGCATGGAATGGCATGGAATGGCATGGAATGGCATGGAATGGCATGGAATGGCATGGAATGGCATGGAATGGCATGGAATGGCATGGAATGGCATGGAATGGCATGGAATGGCATGGAATGGCATGGAATGGCATGGAATGGCATGGAATGGCATGGAATGGCATGGAATGGCATGGCACCGCATGGCACGGCATGGCACGGCATGGCACGGCATGGCACGGCATGGCACGGCATGGCACGGCATGGCACGGCATGGCACCGGCATGGCACGGCATGGCACGGCATGGCACCGGCATGGCACGGCATGGCACGGCATGGCACCGGCATGGCACGGCACGGCATGGCACCGGCATGGCACGGCATGGCACCAGCATGGCACGGCATGGCACGGCATGGCACCGGCATGGCACGGCATGGCACCGGCATGGCACGGCATGGCACCGGCATGGCACGGCATGGCACCGGCATGGCACGGCATGGCACCGGCATGGCACGGCATGGCACGGCATGGCACCGGCATGGCACGGCATGGCACGGCATGGCACGGCATGGCACGGCATGGCACCGGCATGGCACGGCATGGCACCGGCATGGCACGGCATGGCACCGGCATGGCACGGCATGGCACCGGCATGGCACGGCATGGCACCGGCATGGCACGGCATGGCACCGGCATGGCACGGCATGGCACCGGCATGGCACGGCATGGCACCGGCATGGCACGGCATGGCACCGCATTGAGTGGAATGGAATGGCATGGAATGGCATGGAATGGCATGGACTGGCATGGACTGGCATGGAATGGCATGGAATGGCATGGAATGGCATGGAATGGCATGGAATGGCATGGAATGGCATGGAATGGCATGGAATGGCATGGAATGGCATGGAATGGCATGGAATGGCATGGAATGGCATGGAATGGCATGGCACCGGCATGGCATGGCATGGCACCGGCATGGCACGGCATGGCACCGGCATGGCACGGCATGGCACCGGCATGGCACGGCATGGCACGGCATGGCACGGCATGGCACGGCATGGCACCGGCATGGCACGGCATGGCACGGCATGGCACCGGCATGGCACGGCATGGCACGGTATGGCACGGCATGGCACGGCATGGCACCGGCATGGCACGGCATGGCACCGGCATGGCACGGCATGGCACCGGCATGGCACGGCATGGCACCGGCATGGCACCGGCATGGCACCGGCATGGCACCGGCATGGCACGGCATGGCACGGTATGGCACGGCATGGCACGGCATGGCACCGGCATGGCACGGCATGGAATGGCATGGCACGGCATGGAATGGCATGGAATGGCATGGAATGGCATGGAATGGCATGGAATGGCATGGAATGGCATGGAATGGCATGGAATGGCATGGAATGGCATGGAATGGCATGGAATGGCATGGAATGGCATGGAATGGCATGGAATGGCATGGAATGGCATGGAATGGCATGGAATGGCATGGAATGGCATGGAATGGCATGGAATGGCATGGAATGGCATGGAATGGCATGGAATGGCATGGAATGGCATGGAATGGCATGGAATGGCATGGAATGGCATGGAATGGCATGGAATGGCATGGAATGGCATGGAATGGCATGGAATGGCATGGAATGGCATGGAATGGCATGGAATGGCATGGAATGGCATGGAATGGCATGGAATGGCATGGAATGGCATGGAATGGCATGGAATGGCATGGAATGGCATGGAATGGCATGGAATGGCATGGAATGGCATGGAATGGCATGGAATGGCATGGAATGGCATGGAATGGCATGGAATGGCATGGAATGGCATGGCACCGCATGGCACGGCATGGCACGGCATGGCACGGCATGGCACGGCATGGCACGGCATGGCACGGCATGGCACGGCATGGCACGGCATGGCACCGGCATGGCACGGCATGGCACCGGCATGGCACGGCATGGCACGGCATGGCACGGCATGGCACCGGCATGGCACGGCATGGCACGGCATGGCACCGGCATGGCACGGCACGGCATGGCACCGGCATGGCACGGCATGGCACCAGCATGGCACGGCATGGCACGGCATGGCACCGGCATGGCACGGCATGGCACCGGCATGGAATGGCATGGCACCGGCATGGCACGGCATGGCACCGGCATGGCACGGCATGGCACCGGCATGGCACGGCATGGCACCGGCATGGCACCGGCATGGCACGGCATGGCACCGCATTGAGTGGCATGGAATGGCATGGAATGGCATGGACTGGCATGGACTGGCATGGAATGGCATGGAATGGCATGGAATGGCATGGAATGGCATGGAATGGCATGGAATGGCATGGAATGGCATGGAATGGCATGGAATGGCATGGAATGGCATGGAATGGCATGGAATGGCATGGAATGGCATGGAATGGCATGGAATGGCATGGAATGGCATGGAATGGCATGGAATGGCATGGAATGGCATGGAATGGCATGGAATGGCATGGAATGGCATGGAATGGCATGGAATGGCATGGAATGGCATGGAATGGCATGGAATGGCATGGAATGGCATGGAATGGCATGGAATGGCATGGAATGGCATGGAATGGCATGGAATGGCATGGAATGGCATGGAATGGCATGGAATGGCATGGAATGGCATGGAATGGCATGGAATGGCATGGAATGGCATGGAATGGCATGGAATGGCATGGCACCGCATGGCACGGCATGGCACGGCATGGCACGGCATGGCACGGCATGGCACGGCATGGCACGGCATGGCACCGGCATGGCACGGCATGGCACGGCATGGCACCGGCATGGCACGGCACGGCATGGCACCGGCATGGCACGGCATGGCACCAGCATGGCACGGCATGGCACGGCATGGCACCGGCATGGCACGGCATGGCACCGGCATGGCACGGCATGGCACCGGCATGGAATGGCATGGCACCGGCATGGCACGGCATGGCACCGGCATGGCACGGCATGGCACCGGCATGGCACGGCATGGCACCGGCATGGCACCGGCATGGCACGGCATGGCACCGCATTGAGTGGCATGGAATGGCATGGAATGGCATGGACTGGCATGGACTGGCATGGAATGGCATGGAATGGCATGGAATGGCATGGAATGGCATGGAATGGCATGGAATGGCATGGAATGGCATGGAATGGCATGGAATGGCATGGAATGGCATGGAATGGCATGGAATGGCATGGAATGGCATGGAATGGCATGGAATGGCATGGAATGGCATGGAATGGCATGGAATGGCATGGAATGGCATGGAATGGCATGGAATGGCATGGAATGGCATGGAATGGCATGGAATGGCATGGAATGGCATGGAATGGCATGGAATGGCATGGAATGGCATGGAATGGCATGGAATGGCATGGAATGGCATGGAATGGCATGGAATGGCATGGAATGGCATGGAATGGCATGGAATGGCATGGAATGGCATGGAATGGCATGGAATGGCATGGAATGGCATGGAATGGCATGGAATGGCATGGAATGGCATGGAATGGCATGGAATGGCATGGAATGGCATGGCACCGCATGGCACGGCATGGCACGGCATGGCACGGCATGGCACGGCATGGCACGGCATGGCACGGCATGGCACCGGCATGGCACGGCATGGCACGGCATGGCACCGGCATGGCACCGGCATGGCACGGCACGGCATGGCACCGGCATGGCACGGCATGGCACCAGCATGGCACGGCATGGCACGGCATGGCACCGGCATGGCACGGCATGGCACCGGCATGGCACGGCATGGCACCGGCATGGCACGGCATGGCACCGGCATGGCACGGCATGGCACGGCATGGCACGGCATGGCACGGCATGGCACGGCATGGCACCGGCATGGCACGGCATGGCACCGGCATGGCACGGCATGGCACCGGCATGGCACGGCATGGCACCGGCATGGCACGGCATGGCACCGGCATGGCACGGCATGGCACCGGCATGGCACGGCATGGCACGGCATGGCACCGGCATGGCACGGCATGGCACCGGCATGGCACGGCATGGCACCGGCATGGCACGGCATGGCACCGCATTGAGTGGAATGGAATGGCATGGAATGGCATGGAATGGCATGGACTGGCATGGACTGGCATGGAATGGCATGGAATGGCATGGAATGGCATGGAATGGCATGGAATGGCATGGAATGGCATGGAATGGCATGGAATGGCATGGCACCGGCATGGCATGGCATGGCACCGGCATGGCACGGCATGGCACCGGCATGGCACGGCATGGCACCGGCATGGCACGGCATGGCACGGTATGGCACGGCATGGCACGGCATGGCACGGCATGGCACCGGCATGGCACGGCATGGCACCGGCATGGCACGGCATGGCACCGGCATGGCACCGGCATGGCACCGGCATGGCACGGCATGGCACGGTATGGCATGGCACCGGCATGGCACGGCATGGCACCGGCATGGCACGGCATGGCACGGCATGGCACCGGCATGGCACGGCATGGCACGGTATGGCACGGCATGGCACGGCATGGCACCGGCATGGCACGGCATGGCACCGGCATGGCACGGCATGGCACCGGCATGGCACGGCATGGCACCGGCATGGCACCGGCATGGCACCGGCATGGCACGGCATGGCACGGTATGGCACGGCATGGCACGGCATGGCACCGGCATGGCACGGCATGGAATGGCATGGCACGGCATGGAATGGCATGGAATGGCATGGAATGGCATGGAATGGCATGGAATGGCATGGAATGGCATGGAATGGCATGGAATGGCATGGAATGGCATGGAATGGCATGGAATGGCATGGAATGGCATGGAATGGCATGGAATGGCATGGAATGGCATGGAATGGCATGGAATGGCATGGAATGGCATGGAATGGCATGGAATGGCATGGAATGGCATGGAATGGCATGGAATGGCATGGAATGGCATGGAATGGCATGGAATGGCATGGAATGGCATGGAATGGCATGGAATGGCATGGAATGGCATGGAATGGCATGGAATGGCATGGAATGGCATGGAATGGCATGGAATGGCATGGAATGGCATGGAATGGCATGGAATGGCATGGAATGGCATGGAATGGCATGGAATGGCATGGAATGGCATGGAATGGCATGGAATGGCATGGAATGGCATGGAATGGCATGGAATGGCATGGAATGGCATGGAATGGCATGGAATGGCATGGAATGGCATGGAATGGCATGGAATGGCATGGAATGGCATGGAATGGCATGGAATGGCATGGAATGGCATGGAATGGCATGGAATGGCATGGAATGGCATGGCACCGCATGGCACGGCATGGCACGGCATGGCACGGCATGGCACGGCATGGCACGGCATGGCACGGCATGGCACGGCATGGCACCGGCATGGCACCGGCATGGCACGGCATGGCACCGGCATGGCACGGCATGGCACCGGCATGGCACGGCATGGCACCGGCATGGCACGGCATGGCACGGCATGGCACGGCATGGCACGGCATGGCACCGGCATGGCACCGGCATGGCACGGCATGGCACCGGCATGGCACGGCATGGCACCGGCATGGCACGGCATGGCACCGGCATGGCACGGCATGGCACGGCATGGCACGGCATGGCACGGCATGGCACCGGCATGGCACGGCATGGCACCGGCATGGCACGGCATGGCACCGGCATGGCACGGCATGGCACCGGCATGGCACGGCATGGCACCGGCATGGCACGGCATGGCACCGGCATGGCACGGCATGGCACCGGCATGGCACGGCATGGCACCGGCATGGCACGGCATGGCACCGGCATGGCACGGCATGGCACCGGCATGGCACGGCATGGCACCGCATTGAGTGGAATGGAATGGCATGGAATGGCATGGAATGGCATGGAATGGCATGGACTGGCATGGACTGGCATGGAATGGCATGGAATGGCATGGAATGGCATGGAATGGCATGGAATGGCATGGAATGGCATGGAATGGCATGGAATGGCATGGAATGGCATGGAATGGCATGGAATGGCATGGAATGGCATGGAATGGCATGGAATGGCATGGAATGGCATGGAATGGCATGGAATGGCATGGAATGGCATGGAATGGCATGGAATGGGCATGGAATGGCATGGCACCGGCATGGCACGGCATGGCACCGGCATGGCACGGCATGGCACCGGCATGGCACGGCATGGCACCGGCATGGCACGGCATGGCACGGTATGGCACGGCATGGCACGGCATGGCACCGGCATGGCACGGCATGGCACGGCATGGCACCGGCATGGCACGGCATGGCACCGGCATGGCACGGCATGGCACCGGCATGGCACCGGCATGGCACCGGCATGGCACCGGCATGGCACGGCATGGCACGGTATGGCATGGCACCGGCATGGCACGGCATGGCACGGCATGGCACCGGCATGGCACGGCATGGCACCGGCATGGCACGGCATGGCACCGGCATGGCACCGGCATGGCACCGGCATGGCACCGGCATGGCACGGCATGGCACGGTATGGCATGGCACCGGCATGGCACGGCATGGCACCGGCATGGCACGGCATGGCACGGCATGGCACCGGCATGGCACGGCATGGCACGGTATGGCACGGCATGGCACGGCATGGCACCGGCATGGCACGGCATGGCACCGGCATGGCACGGCATGGCACCGGCATGGCACGGCATGGCACCGGCATGGCACCGGCATGGCACCGGCATGGCACGGCATGGCACGGTATGGCACGGCATGGCACGGCATGGCACCGGCATGGCACGGCATGGAATGGCATGGCACGGCATGGAATGGCATGGAATGGCATGGAATGGCATGGAATGGCATGGAATGGCATGGAATGGCATGGAATGGCATGGAATGGCATGGAATGGCATGGAATGGCATGGAATGGCATGGAATGGCATGGAATGGCATGGAATGGCATGGAATGGCATGGAATGGCATGGAATGGCATGGAATGGCATGGAATGGCATGGAATGGCATGGAATGGCATGGAATGGCATGGAATGGCATGGAATGGCATGGAATGGCATGGAATGGCATGGAATGGCATGGAATGGCATGGAATGGCATGGAATGGCATGGAATGGCATGGAATGGCATGGAATGGCATGGAATGGCATGGAATGGCATGGAATGGCATGGAATGGCATGGAATGGCATGGAATGGCATGGAATGGCATGGAATGGCATGGAATGGCATGGAATGGCATGGAATGGCATGGAATGGCATGGAATGGCATGGAATGGCATGGAATGGCATGGAATGGCATGGAATGGCATGGAATGGCATGGAATGGCATGGAATGGCATGGAATGGCATGGAATGGCATGGAATGGCATGGAATGGCATGGAATGGCATGGAATGGCATGGCACGGCATGGCACGGCATGGCACGGCATGGCACGGCATGGCACGGCATGGCACCGGCATGGCACGGCATGGCACGGCATGGCACCGGCATGGCATGGCACGGCATGGCACGGCATGGCACCGGCATGGCACCGGCATGGCACGGCACGGCATGGCACCGGCATGGCACGGCATGGCACCAGCATGGCACGGCATGGCACAGCATGGCACCGGCATGGCACGGCATGGCACCGGCATGGCACGGCATGGCACCGGCATGGCACGGCATGGCACCGGCATGGCACGGCATGGCACCGGCATGGCACGGCATGGCACCGGCATGGCACGGCATGGCACCGGCATGGCACGGCATGGCACCGGCATGGCACGGCATGGCACGGCATGGCACGGCATGGCACGGCATGGCACGGCATGGCACCGGCATGGCACGGCATGGCACCGGCATGGCACGGCATGGCACCGGCATGGCACGGTATGGCACCGGCATGGCACGGCATGGCACCGGCATGGCACGGCATGGCACCGGCATGGCACGGCATGGCACCGGCATGGCACGGCATGGCACCGCATTGAGTGGCATGGAATGGCATGGAATGGCATGGACTGGCATGGACTGGCATGGAATGGCATGGCACCGGCATGGCACGGCATGGCACCGGCATGGCACGGCATGGCACCGGCATGGCACGGCATGGCACCGGCATGGCACGGCATGGCACCGGCATGGCACGGCATGGCACCGGCATGGCACGGCATGGCACGGCATGGCACGGCATGGCACGGCATGGCACGGCATGGCACGGCATGGCACGGCATGGCACCGGCATGGCACGGCATGGCACGGCATGGCACCGGCATGGCACGGCACGGCATGGCACCGGCATGGCACGGCATGGCACCAGCATGGCACGGCATGGCACGGCATGGCACCGGCATGGCACGGCATGGCACCGGCATGGCACGGCATGGCACCGGCATGGCACGGCATGGCACCGGCATGGCACGGCATGGCACGGCATGGCACCGGCATGGCACCGGCATGGCACGGCATGGCACCGGCATGGCACGGCATGGCACCGGCATGGCACGGCATGGCACCGGCATGGCACGGCATGGCACCGGCATGGCACGGCATGGCACCGGCATGGCACGGCATGGCACCGGCATGGCACGGCATGGCACCGGCATGGCACGGCATGGCACCGCATTGAGTGGAATGGAATGGCATGGAATGGCATGGAATGGCATGGACTGGCATGGACTGGCATGGAATGGCATGGAATGGCATGGAATGGCATGGAATGGCATGGAATGGCATGGAATGGCATGGAATGGCATGGAATGGCATGGAATGGCATGGAATGGCATGGAATGGCATGGAATGGCATGGAATGGCATGGAATGGCATGGAATGGCATGGAATGGCATGGAATGGCATGGAATGGCATGGAATGGCATGGAATGGCATGGAATGGCATGGAATGGCATGGAATGGCATGGAATGGCATGGAATGGCATGGAATGGCATGGAATGGCATGGCACCGGCATGGCACGGCATGGCACCGGCATGGCACGGCATGGCACCGGCATGGCACGGCATGGCACCGGCATGGCACGGCATGGCACCGGCATGGCACGGCATGGCACGGTATGGCACGGCATGGCACGGCATGTCACCGGCATGGCACGGCATGGCACCGGCATGGCACGGCATGGCACCGTCATGGCACGGTATGGCACGGCATGGCACGGCATGGCACCGGCATGGCACGGCATGGCACCGGCATGGCACGGCATGGCACCGGCATGGCACGGCATGGCACCGGCATGGCACCGGCATGGCACCGGCATGGCACGGCATGGCACGGTATGGCATGGCATGGCACCGGCATGGCACGGCATGGAATGGCATGGCACGGCATGGAATGGCATGGAATGGCATGGAATGGCATGGAATGGCATGGAATGGCATGGAATGGCATGGAATGGCATGGAATGGCATGGAATGGCATGGAATGGCATGGAATGGCATGGAATGGCATGGAATGGCATGGAATGGCATGGAATGGCATGGAATGGCATGGAATGGCATGGAATGGCATGGAATGGCATGGAATGACATGGAATGGCATGGAATGGCATGGAATGGCATGGAATGGCATGGAATGGCATGGAATGGCATGGAATGGCATGGAATGGCATGGAATGGCATGGAATGGCATGGAATGGCATGGAATGGCATGGAATGGCATGGAATGGCATGGAATGGCATGGAATGGCATGGAATGGCATGGAATGGCATGGAATGGCATGGAATGGCATGGAATGGCATGGAATGGCATGGAATGGCATGGAATGGCATGGAATGGCATGGAATGGCATGGAATGGCATGGAATGGCATGGAATGGCATGGAATGGCATGGAATGGCATGGAATGGCATGGCACCGCATGGCACGGCATGGCACGGCATGGCACGGCATGGCACGGCATGGCACGGCATGGCACGGCATGGCACGGCATGGCACGGCATGGCACCGGCATGGCACGGCATGGCACCGGCATGGCACGGCATGGCACGGCATGGCACCGGCATGGCACGGCACGGCATGGCACCGGGATGGCACGGCATGGCACCAGCATGGCACGGCATGGCACAGCATGGCACCGGCATGGCACGGCATGGCACCGGCATGGCACGGCATGGCACCGGCATGGCACGGCATGGCACCGGCATGGCACGGCATGGCACCGGCATGGCACGGCATGGCACCGGCATGGCACGGCATGGCACGGCATGGCACGGCATGGCACGGCATGGCACGGCATGGCACGGCATGGCACCGGCATGGCACGGCATGGCACCGGCATGGCACGGCATGGCACCGGCATGGCACGGCATGGCACCGGCATGGCACGGCATGGCACCGGCATGGCACGGCATGGCACCGGCATGGCACGGCATGGCACCGGCATGGCACGGCATGGCACCGCATTGAGTGGCATGGAATGGCATGGAATGGCATGGACTGGCATGGACTGGCATGGAATGGCATGGCACGGCATGGCACCGGCATGGCACGGCATGGCACCGGCATGGCACGGCATGGCACCGGCATGGCACGGCATGGCACCGGCATGGCACGGCATGGCACCGGCATGGCACGGCATGGCACCGGCATGGCACGGCATGGCACCGCATTGAGTGGAATGGAATGGCATGGAATGGCATGGAATGGCATGGACTGGCATGGACTGGCATGGAATGGCATGGAATGGCATGGAATGGCATGGAATGGCATGGAATGGCATGGAATGGCATGGAATGGCATGGAATGGCATGGAATGGCATGGAATGGCATGGAATGGCATGGAATGGCATGGAATGGCATGGAATGGCATGGAATGGCATGGAATGGCATGGAATGGCATGGCACCGGCATGGCACGGCATGGCACCGGCATGGCACGGCATGGCACCGGCATGGCACGGCATGGCACCGGCATGGCACGGCATGGCACCGGCATGGCACGGCATGGCACGGTATGGCACGGCATGGCACGGCATGGCACCGGCATGGCACCGGCATGGCACCGGCATGGCACGGCATGGCACGGTATGGCACGGCATGGCACGGCATGGCACCGGCATGGCACGGCATGGAATGGCATGGCACGGCATGGAATGGCATGGAATGGCATGGAATGGCATGGAATGGCATGGAATGGCATGGAATGGCATGGAATGGCATGGAATGGCATGGAATGGCATGGAATGGCATGGAATGGCATGGAATGGCATGGAATGGCATGGAATGGCATGGAATGGCATGGAATGGCATGGAATGGCATGGAATGGCATGGAATGGCATGGAATGGCATGGAATGGCATGGAATGGCATGGAATGGCATGGAATGGCATGGAATGGCATGGAATGGCATGGAATGGCATGGAATGGCATGGAATGGCATGGAATGGCATGGAATGGCATGGAATGGCATGGAATGGCATGGAATGGCATGGAATGGCATGGAATGGCATGGAATGGCATGGAATGGCATGGAATGGCATGGAATGGCATGGAATGGCATGGAATGGCATGGAATGGCATGGAATGGCATGGAATGGCATGGAATGGCATGGAATGGCATGGAATGGCATGGAATGGCATGGAATGGCATGGAATGGCATGGAATGGCATGGAATGGCATGGAATGGCATGGAATGGCATGGAATGGCATGGAATGGCATGGAATGGCATGGAATGGCATGGAATGGCATGGAATGGCATGGAATGGCATGGAATGGCATGGAATGGCATGGAATGGCATGGAATGGCATGGAATGGCATGGAATGGCATGGCACGGCATGGCACGGCATGGCACGGCATGGCACGGCATGGCACGGCATGGCACCGGCATGGCACGGCATGGCACGGCATGGCACCGGCATGGCATGGCACGGCATGGCACGGCATGGCACCGGCATGGCACGGCACGGCATGGCACCGGCATGGCACGGCATGGCACCAGCATGGCACGGCATGGCACAGCATGGCACCGGCATGGCACGGCATGGCACCGGCATGGCACGGCATGGCACCGGCATGGCACGGCATGGCACCGGCATGGCACGGCATGGCACCGGCATGGCACGGCATGGCACCGGCATGGCACGGCATGGCACCGGCATGGCACGGCATGGCACCGGCATGGCACGGCATGGCACGGCATGGCACGGCATGGCACCGGCATGGCACGGCATGGCACCGGCATGGCACGGCATGGCACCGGCATGGCACGGTATGGCACCGGCATGGCACGGCATGGCACCGGCATGGCAC
This sequence comes from Cryptus armator, assembly GCA_963971235.1. Lineage (NCBI taxonomy): Eukaryota > Metazoa > Arthropoda > Insecta > Hymenoptera > Ichneumonidae > Cryptus > Cryptus armator. The sequence goes on from CAXARG010000333.1 coordinate 551,449, forward strand.
GGCATGGCACCGGCATGGCACGGCATGGCACCGGCATGGCACGGCATGGCACCGGCATGGCACGGCATGGCACCGGCATGGCACGGCATGGCACCGCATTGAGTGGCATGGAATGGCATGGAATGGCATGGACTGGCATGGACTGGCATGGAATGGCATGGCACCGGCATGGCACGGCATGGCACCGGCATGGCACGGCATGGCACCGGCATGGCACGGCATGGCACCGGCATGGCACGGCATGGCACCGGCATGGCACGGCATGGCACGGCATGGCACGGCATGGCACGGCATGGCACGGCATGGCACGGCATGGCACGGCATGGCACGGCATGGCACGGCATGGCACCGGCATGGCACGGCATGGCACGGCATGGCACCGGCATGGCACGGCACGGCATGGCACCGGCATGGCACGGCATGGCACCAGCATGGCACGGCATGGCACGGCATGGCACCGGCATGGCACGGCATGGCACCGGCATGGCACGGCATGGCACCGGCATGGCACGGCATGGCACCGGCATGGCACGGCATGGCACGGCATGGCACCGGCATGGCACCGGCATGGCACGGCATGGCACCGGCATGGCACGGCATGGCACCGGCATGGCACGGCATGGCACCGGCATGGCACGGCATGGCACCGGCATGGCACGGCATGGCACCGGCATGGCACGGCATGGCACCGGCATGGCACGGCATGGCACCGGCATGGCACGGCATGGCACCGGCATGGCACGGCATGGCACCGCATTGAGTGGAATGGAATGGCATGGAATGGCATGGAATGGCATGGACTGGCATGGACTGGCATGGAATGGCATGGAATGGCATGGAATGCCATGGAATGGCATGGAATGGCATGGAATGGCATGGAATGGCATGGAATGGCATGGAATGGCATGGAATGGCATGGAATGGCATGGAATGGCATGGAATGGCATGGAATGGCATGGAATGGCATGGAATGGCATGGAATGGCATGGAATGGCATGGAATGGCATGGAATGGCATGGAATGGCATGGAATGGCATGGAATGGCATGGAATGGCATGGCACCGGCATGGCACGGCATGGCACCGGCATGGCACGGCATGGCACCGGCATGGCACGGCATGGCACCGGCATGGCACGGCATGGCACCGGCATGGCACGGCATGGCACGGTATGGCACGGCATGGCACGGCATGTCACCGGCATGGCACGGCATGGCACCGGCATGGCACGGCATGGCACCGGCATGGCACGGTATGGCACGGCATGGCACGGCATGGCACCGGCATGGCACGGCATGGCACCGGCATGGCACGGCATGGCACCGGCATGGCACCGGCATGGCACCGGCATGGCACGGCATGGCACGGTATGGCATGGCACCGGCATGGCACGGCATGGCACCGGCATGGCACGGCATGGCACGGCATGGCACCGGCATGGCACGGCATGGCACGGTATGGCACGGCATGGCACGGCATGGCACCGGCATGGCACCGGCATGGCACGGCATGGCACCGGCATGGCACGGCATGGCACCGGCATGGCACCGGCATGGCACGGCATGGCACCGGCATGGCACCGGCATGGCACGGCATGGCACGGTATGGCACGGCATGGCACGGCATGGCACCGGCATGGCACGGCATGGAATGGCATGGCACGGCATGGAATGGCATGGAATGGCATGGAATGGCATGGAATGGCATGGAATGGCATGGAATGGCATGGAATGGCATGGAATGGCATGGAATGGCATGGAATGGCATGGAATGGCATGGAATGGCATGGAATGGCATGGAATGGCATGGAATGGCATGGAATGGCATGGAATGGCATGGAATGGCATGGAATGGCATGGAATGACATGGAATGGCATGGAATGGCATGGAATGGCATGGAATGGCATGGAATGGCATGGAATGGCATGGAATGGCATGGAATGGCATGGAATGGCATGGAATGGCATGGAATGGCATGGAATGGCATGGAATGGCATGGAATGGCATGGAATGGCATGGAATGGCATGGAATGGCATGGAATGGCATGGAATGGCATGGAATGGCATGGAATGGCATGGAATGGCATGGAATGGCATGGAATGGCATGGAATGGCATGGAATGGCATGGAATGGCATGGAATGGCATGGAATGGCATGGCACCGCATGGCACGGCATGGCACGGCATGGCACGGCATGGCACGGCATGGCACGGCATGGCACGGCATGGCACCGGCATGGCACGGCATGGCACGGCATGGCACCGGCATGGCACGGCACGGCATGGCACCGGGATGGCACGGCATGGCACCAGCATGGCACGGCATGGCACAGCATGGCACCGGCATGGCACGGCATGGCACCGGCATGGCACGGCATGGCACCGGCATGGCACGGCATGGCACCGGCATGGCACGGCATGGCACCGGCATGGCACGGCATGGCACCGGCATGGCACGGCATGGCACGGCATGGCACGGCATGGCACGGCATGGCACGGCATGGCACGGCATGGCACCGGCATGGCACGGCATGGCACCGGCATGGCACGGCATGGCACCGGCATGGCACGGCATGGCACCGGCATGGCACGGCATGGCACCGGCATGGCACGGCATGGCACCGGCATGGCACGGCATGGCACCGGCATGGCACGGCATGGCACCGGCATGGCACGGCATGGCACCGGCATGGCACGGCATGGCACCGCATTGAGTGGCATGGAATGGCATGGAATGGCATGGACTGGCATGGACTGGCATGGAATGGCATGGCACCGGCATGGCACGGCATGGCACCGGCATGGCACGGCATGGCACCGGCATGGCACGGCATGGCACCGGCATGGCACGGCATGGCACCGGCATGGCACGGCATGGCACGGCATGGCACCGCATTGAGTGTCATGGAATGGCATGGAATGGCATGGAATGGCATGGACTGGCATGGACTGGCATGGAATGGCATGGAATGGCATGGAATGGCATGGAATGGCATGGAATGGCATGGAATGGCATGGAATGGCATGGAATGGCATGGAATGGCATGGAATGGCATGGAATGGCATGGAATGGCATGGAATGGCATGGAATGGCATGGAATGGCATGGAATGGCATGGAATGGCATGGAATGGCATGGAATGGCATGGAATGTCATGGAATGGCATGGAATGGCATGGAATGGCATGGAATGGCATGGAATGGCATGGAATGACATGGAATGGCATGGAATGGCATCGAATGGCATGGCACCGCATGGCACGGCATGGCACGGCATGGCACGGCATGGCACGGCATGGCACGGCATGGCACGGCATGGCACCGGCATGGCACGGCATGGCACGGCATGGCACCGGCATGGCACGGCATGGCACCGGCATGGCACGGCATGGCACCGGCATGGCACGGCATGGCACGGCATGGCACCGTCTTGGCACGGCATGGCACCGGCATGGCACGGCATGGCACCGGCATGGCACGGCATGGCACCGGCATGGCACGGCATGGCACCGGCATGGCACGGCATGGCACCGGCATGGCACGGCATGGCACCGGCATGGCACGGCATGGCACGGTATGGCACGGCATGGCACGGCATGGCACCGGCATGGCACGGCATGGCACCGGCATGGCACGGCATGGCACCGGCATGGCACGGCATGGCACGGCATGGCACGGTATGGCACGGCATGGCACGGCATGGCACCGGCATGGCACGGCATGGCACCGGCATGGCACCGGCATGGCACCGGCATGGCACCGGCATGGCACGGCATGGCACCGGCATGGCACGGCATGGCACCGGCATGGCACGGCATGGCACCGGCATGGCACGGCATGGCACCGCATTGAGTGGCATGGAATGGCATGGAATGGCATGGACTGGCATGGACTGGCATGGACTGGCATGGAATGGCATGGAATGGCATGGAATGGCATGGAATGGCATGGAATGGCATGGAATGGCATGGAATGGCATGGAATGGCATGGAATGGCATGGAATGGCATGGAATGGCATGGAATGGCATGGAATGGCATGGAATGGCATGGAATGGCATGGAATGGCATGGAATGGCATGGAATGGCATGGAATGGCATGGAATGGCATGGAATGGCATGGAATGGCATGGAATGGCATGGAATGGCATGGCACGGCATGGCACCGGCATGGCACGGCATGGCACCGGCATGGCACGGCATGGCACCGGCATGGCACGGCATGGCACCGGCATGGCACGGCATGGCACGGCATGGCACCGGCATGGCACGGCATGGCACCGGCATGGCACGGCATGGCACCGGCATGGCACGGCATGGCACGGCATGGCACCGGCATGGCACGGCATGGCACCGGCATGGCACGGCATGGCACCGGCATGGCACGGCATGGCACGGCATGGCACCGGCATGGCACGGCATGGCACCGGCATGGCACGGCATGGCACCGGCATGGCACGGCATGGCACCGGCATGGCACGGCATGGCACCGGCATGGCACGGCATGGAATGGCATGGCACGGCATGGAATGGCATGGAATGGCATGGAATGGCATGGAATGGCATGGAATGGCATGGAATGGCATGGAATGGCATGGAATGGCATGGAATGGCATGGAATGGCATGGAATGGCATGGAATGGCATGGAATGGCATGGAATGGCATGGAATGGCATGGAATGGCATGGAATGGCATGGAATGGCATGGAATGGCATGGAATGGCATGGAATGGCATGGAATGGCATGGAATGGCATGGAATGGCATGGAATGGCATGGAATGGCATGGAATGGCATGGAATGGCATGGAATGGCATGGAATGGAATGGCATGGAATGGCATGGAATGGCATGGAATGGCATGGAATGGCATGGAATGGCATGGAATGGCATGGAATGGCATGGAATGGCATGGAATGGCATGGAATGGCATGGAATGGCATGGAATGGCATGGAATGGCATGGAATGGCATGGAATGGCATGGAATGGCATGGAATGGCATGGAATGGCATGGAATGGCATGGAATGGCATGGAATGGCATGGAATGGCATGGAATGGCATGGAATGGCATGGAATGGCATGGAATGGCATGGAATGGCATGGAATGGCATGGAATGGCATGGAATGGCATGGAATGGCATGGAATGGCATGGAATGGCATGGAATGGCATGGAATGGCATGGAATGGCATGGAATGGCATGGAATGGCATGGAATGGCATGGAATGGCATGGAATGGCATGGAATGGCATGGAATGGCATGGAATGGCATGGAATGGCATGGAATGGCATGGAATGGCATGGAATGGCATGGAATGGCATGGAATGGCATGGAATGGCATGGAATGGCATGGAATGGCATGGAATGGCATGGAATGGCATGGAATGGCATGGAATGGCATGGAATGGCATGGCACCGGCATGGCACGGCATGGCACGGTATGGCACGGTATGGCACGGCATGGCACGGCATGGCACCGGCATGGCACGGCATGGCACCGGCATGGCACGGCATGGCACCGGCATGGCACCGGCATGGCACGGCATGGCACCGGCATGGCACGGCATGGCACCGGCATGGCACGGCATGGCACGGCATGGCACCGGCATGGCACGGCATGGCACCGGCATGGCACGGCATGGCACCGGCATGGCACGGCATGGCACCGGCATGGCACGGCATGGCACCGGCATGGCACGGCATGGCACCGGCATGGCACGGCATGGCACGGCATTGAATGGCATGGAATGGCATGGAATGGCATGGAATGGCATGGAATGGCATGGAATGACATGGAATGGCATGGAATGACATGGAATGGCATGGAATGGCATGGAATGGCATGGAATGGCATGGAATGGCATGGCACGGCATGGCACCGTATGGCACGGCATGGCACGGCATGGCACGGCATGGCACCGGCATGGCACGGCATGGCACGGCATTCAATGGCATGGAATGGCATTGAATGGCACGGAATGGCACGGCATGGCACGGCATGGCACGGCATGGCACCGGCATGGCACCGGCATGGCACCGGCGAGGCACGGCATGGCACCGGCATGGCACGGCATGGCACCGGCATGGCACGGCATGGCACCGGCATGGCACGGCATGGCACCGGCATGGCACGGCATGGCACCGGCATGGCACGGCATGGCACCGGCATGGCACGGCATGGCACGGCATGGCACGGCATGGCACCGGCATGGCACGGCATGGCACCGGCATGGCACGGCATGGCACCGGCATGGCACGGCATGGCACGGCATGGCACCGGCATGGCACGGCATGGCACCGGCATGGCACGGCATGGCACCGGCATGGCACGGCATGGCACCGGCATGGTACGGCATGGCACGGCATGGCACGGCATGGCACGGCATGGCACCGGCATGGCACGGCATGGCACCGGCATGGCACGGCATGGCACCGGCATGGCACGGCATGGCACCGGCATGGCACGGCATGGCACCGGCATGGCACGGCATGGAATGGCATGGAATGGCATGGAATGGCATGGAATGGCATGGAATGGCATGGAATGGCATGGAATGGCATGGAATGGCATGGAATGGCATGGAATGGCATGGAATGGCATGGAATGGCATGGAATGGCATGGAATGGCATGGAATGGCATGGAATGGCATGGAATGGCATGGAATGGCATGGAATGGCATGGAATGGCATGGAATGGCATGGAATGGCATGGAATGGCATGGAATGGCATGGAATGGCATGGAATGGCATGGAATGGCATGGAATGGCATGGAATGGCATGGAATGGCATGGAATGGCATGGAATGACATGGAATGGCATGGAATGGCATGGAATGGCATGGAATGGCATGGAATGGCATGGAATGGCATGGAATGGCATGGAATGGCATGGAATGGCATGGAATGGCATGGAATGGCATGGAATGGCATGGAATGGCATGGAATGGCATGGAATGGCATGGAATGGCATGGAATGGCATGGAATGGCATGGAATGGCATGGAATGGCATGGAATGGCATGGAATGGCATGGAATGGCATGGAATGGCATGGAATGGCATGGAATGGCATGGAATGGCATGGAATGGCATGGAATGGCATGGAATGGCATGGAATGGCATGGAATGGCATGGAATGGCATGGAATGGCATGGAATGGCATGGAATGGCATGGAATGGCATGGAATGGCATGGAATGGCATGGAATGGCATGGCACCGGCATGGCACGGCATGGCACCGGCATGGCACGGCATGGCACCGGCATGGCACGGCATGGCACGGTATGGCACGGCATGGCACGGCATGGCACCGGCATGGCACGGCATGGCACCGGCATGGCACGGCATGGCACCGGCATGGCACGGCATGGCACCGGCATGGCACCGGCATGGCACCGGCATGGCACCGGCATGGCACCGGCATGGCACCGGCATGGCACCGGCATGGCACCGGCATGGCACCGGCATGGCACCGGCATGGCACCGGCATGGCACCGGCATGGCACCGGCATGGCACGGCATGGCACCGGCATGGCACCGGCATGGCACGGCATGGCACCGGCATGGCACCGGCATGGCACGGCATGGCACCGGCATGGCACGGCATGGCACGGCATTGAATGGCATGGAATGGCATGGAATGGCATGGAATGGCATGGAATGGCATGGAATGGCATGGAATGGCATGGAATGGCATGGAATGGCATGGAATGGCATGGAATGGCATGGAATGACATGGAATGGCATGGAATGACATGGAATGGCATGGAATGACATGGAATGGCATGGAATGGCATGGAATGGCATGGCAACGCATGGCACGGCATGGCACGGCATGGCACGGCATGGCACGGCATGGCACGGCATGGCACGGCATGGCACGGCATGGCACGGCATGGCACGGCATGGCACCGGCATGGCACGGCATGGCACCGGCATGGCACGGCATGGCACGGCATGGCACCGGCATGGCACCGGCATGGCATGGCATGGCACGGCATGGCATGGCATGGCACGGCATGGCACCGGCATGGCACCGGCATGGCACGGCATGGCACCGGCATGGCACGGCATGGCACCGGCATGGCACGGCATGGCACCGGCATGGCACGGCATGGCACCGCATTGAGTGGCATGGAATGGCATGGACTGGCATGGACTGGCATGGACTGGCATGGAATGGCATGGAATGGCATGGAATGGCATGGAATGGCATGGAATGGCATGGAATGGCATGGAATGGCATGGAATGGCATGGAATGGCATGGAATGGCATGGAATGGCATGGAATGGCATGGAATGGCATGGAATGGCATGGAATGGCATGGAATGGCATGGAATGGCATGGAATGGCATGGAATGGCATGGAATGGCATGGAATGGCATGGAATGGCATGGAATGGCATGAAATGGCATGGAATGGCATGAAATGGCATGGAATGGCATGGAATGGCATGGAATGGCATGGAATGGCATGGAATGGCATGGAATGGCATGGAATGGCATGGAATGGCATGGAATGGCATGGAATGGCATGGAATGGCATGGAATGGCATGGAATGGCATGGAATGGCATGGAATGGCATGGAATGGCATGGAATGGCATGGAATGGCATGGAATGGCATGGAATGGCATGGAATGGCATGGAATGGCATGGAATGGCATGGAATGGCATGGAATGGCATGGAATGGCATGGAATGGCATGGCACGGCATGGCACCGGCATGGCACGGCATGGCACCGGCATGGCACGGCATGGCACCGGCATGGCACCGGCATGGCACGGCATGGCACGGCATGGCACCGGCATGGCACGGCATGGCACCGGCATGGCACCGGCATGGCACGGCATGGCACCGGCATGGCACGGCATGGCACCGGCATGGCACGGCATGGCACCGGCATGGCACGGCATGGCACCGGCATGGCACGGCATGGCACCGGCATGGCACGGCATGGCACGGCATGGCACCGGCATGGCACGGCATGGCACCGGCATGGCACGGCATGGCACCGGCATGGCACGGCATGGCACCGGCATGGCACCGGCATGGAATGGCATGGAATGGCATGGAATGGCATGGAATGGCATGGAATGGCATGGAATGGCATGGAATGGCATGGAATGGCATGGAATGGCATGGAATGGCATGGAATGGCATGGAATGGCATGGAATGGCATGGAATGGCATGGAATGGCATGGAATGGCATGGAATGGCATGGAATGGCATGGAATGGCATGGAATGGCATGGAATGGCATGGAATGGCATGGAATGGCATGGAATGGCATGGAATGGCATGGAATGGCATGGAATGGCATGGAATGGCATGGAATGGCATGGAATGGCATGGAATGGCATGGAATGGCATGGAATGGCATGGAATGGCATGGAATGGCATGGAATGGCATGGAATGGCATGGAATGGCATGGAATGGCATGGAATGGCATGGAATGGCATGGAATGGCATGGAATGGCATGGAATGGCATGGAATGGCATGGAATGGCATGGAATGGCATGGAATGGCATGGAATGGCATGGAATGGCATGGCACCGGCATGGCACGGCATGGCACGGTATGGCACGGTATGGCACGGCATGGCACGGCATGGCACCGGCATGGCACGGCATGGCACCGGCATGGCACGGCATGGCACCGGCATGGCACCGGCATGGCACGGCATGGCACGGCATGGCACCGGCATGGCACGGCATGGCACCGGCATGGCACGGCATGGCACCGGCATGGCACGGCATGGCACCGCATTGAGTGGCATGGAATGGCATGGAATGGCATGGACTGGCATGGACTGGCATGGAATGGCATGGCACCGGCATGGCACGGCATGGCACCGGCATGGCACGGCATGGCACCGGCATGGCACGGCATGGCACCGGCATGGCACGGCATGGCACGGCATGGCACCGCATTGAGTGTCATGGAATGGCATGGAATGGCATGGAATGGCATGGACTGGCATGGACTGGCATGGAATGGCATGGAATGGCATGGAATGGCATGGAATGGCATGGAATGGCATGGAATGGCATGGAATGGCATGGAATGGCATGGAATGGCATGGAATGGCATGGAATGGCATGGAATGGCATGGAATGGCATGGAATGGCATGGAATGGCATGGAATGGCATGGAATGTCATGGAATGGCATGGAATGGCATGGAATGGCATGGAATGGCATGGAATGACATGGAATGGCATGGAATGGCATCGAATGGCATGGCACCGCATGGCACGGCATGGCACGGCATGGCACGGCATGGCACGGCATGGCACGGCATGGCACGGCATGGCACCGGCATGGCACGGCATGGCACGGCATGGCACCGGCATGGCACGGCATGGCACCGGCATGGCACGGCATGGCACCGGCATGGCACGGCATGGCACCGGCATGGCACGGCATGGCACCGCATTGAGTGGCATGGAATGGCATGGACTGGCATGGACTGGCATGGACTGGCATGGAATGGCATGGAATGGCATGGAATGGCATGGAATGGCATGGAATGGCATGGAATGGCATGGAATGGCATGGAATGGCATGGAATGGCATGGAATGGCATGGAATGGCATGGAATGGAATGGCATGGAATGGCATGGAATGGCATGGAATGGCATGGAATGGCATGGAATGGCATGGAATGGCATGGAATGGCATGGAATGGCATGGAATGGCATGGAATGGCATGGAATGGCATGGAATGGCATGGAATGGCATGGAATGGCATGGAATGGCATGGAATGGCATGGAATGGCATGGAATGGCATGGAATGGCATGGAATGGCATGGAATGGCATGGAATGGCATGGAATGGCATGGAATGGCATGGAATGGCATGGAATGGCATGGAATGGCATGGAATGGCATGGAATGGCATGGAATGGCATGGAATGGCATGGAATGGCATGGAATGGCATGGAATGGCATGGAATGGCATGGAATGGCATGGAATGGCATGGAATGGCATGGAATGGCATGGAATGGCATGGAATGGCATGGAATGGCATGGAATGGCATGGAATGGCATGGAATGGCATGGAATGGCATGGAATGGCATGGAATGGCATGGAATGGCATGGAATGGCATGGAATGGCATGGAATGGCATGGAATGGCATGGAATGGCATGGAATGGCATGGAATGGCATGGAATGGCATGGAATGGCATGGAATGGCATGGAATGGCATGGCACCGGCATGGCACGGCATGGCACGGTATGGCACGGTATGGCACGGCATGGCACGGCATGGCACCGGCATGGCACGGCATGGCACCGGCATGGCACGGCATGGCACCGGCATGGCACCGGCATGGCACGGCATGGCACCGGCATGGCACGGCATGGCACCGGCATGGCACGGCATGGCACGGCATGGCACCGGCATGGCACGGCATGGCACCGGCATGGCACGGCATGGCACCGGCATGGCACGGCATGGCACCGGCATGGCACGGCATGGCACGGCATTGAATGGCATGGAATGGCATGGAATGGCATGGAATGGCATGGAATGGCATGGAATGACATGGAATGGCATGGAATGACATGGAATGGCATGGAATGGCATGGAATGGCATGGAATGGCATGGAATGGCATGGCACGGCATGGCACCGTATGGCACGGCATGGCACGGCATGGCACGGCATGGCACCGGCATGGCACGGCATGGCACGGCATTCAATGGCATGGAATGGCATTGAATGGCACGGAATGGCACGGCATGGCACGGCATGGCACGGCATGGCACCGGCATGGCACCGGCATGGCACCGGCGAGGCACGGCATGGCACCGGCATGGCACGGCATGGCACCGGCATGGCACGGCATGGCACCGGCATGGCACGGCATGGCACCGGCATGGCACGGCATGGCACCGGCATGGCACGGCATGGCACCGGCATGGCACGGCATGGCACGGCATGGCACGGCATGGCACCGGCATGGCACGGCATGGCACCGGCATGGCACGGCATGGCACCGGCATGGCACGGCATGGCACGGCATGGCACCGGCATGGCACGGCATGGCACCGGCATGGCACGGCATGGCACCGGCATGGCACGGCATGGCACCGGCATGGTACGGCATGGCACGGCATGGCACGGCATGGCACGGCATGGCACCGGCATGGCACGGCATGGCACCGGCATGGCACGGCATGGCACCGGCATGGCACGGCATGGCACCGGCATGGCACGGCATGGCACCGGCATGGCACGGCATGGAATGGCATGGAATGGCATGGAATGGCATGGAATGGCATGGAATGGCATGGAATGGCATGGAATGGCATGGAATGGCATGGAATGGCATGGAATGGCATGGAATGGCATGGAATGGCATGGAATGGCATGGAATGGCATGGAATGGCATGGAATGGCATGGAATGGCATGGAATGGCATGGAATGGCATGGAATGGCATGGAATGGCATGGAATGGCATGGAATGGCATGGAATGGCATGGAATGGCATGGAATGGCATGGAATGGCATGGAATGGCATGGAATGGCATGGAATGGCATGGAATGACATGGAATGGCATGGAATGGCATGGAATGGCATGGAATGGCATGGAATGGCATGGAATGGCATGGAATGGCATGGAATGGCATGGAATGGCATGGAATGGCATGGAATGGCATGGAATGGCATGGAATGGCATGGAATGGCATGGAATGGCATGGAATGGCATGGAATGGCATGGAATGGCATGGAATGGCATGGAATGGCATGGAATGGCATGGAATGGCATGGAATGGCATGGAATGGCATGGAATGGCATGGAATGGCATGGAATGGCATGGAATGGCATGGAATGGCATGGAATGGCATGGAATGGCATGGAATGGCATGGAATGGCATGGAATGGCATGGAATGGCATGGAATGGCATGGAATGGCATGGAATGGCATGGAATGGCATGGAATGGCATGGCACCGGCATGGCACGGCATGGCACCGGCATGGCACGGCATGGCACCGGCATGGCACGGCATGGCACGGTATGGCACGGCATGGCACGGCATGGCACCGGCATGGCACGGCATGGCACCGGCATGGCACGGCATGGCACCGGCATGGCACGGCATGGCACCGGCATGGCACCGGCATGGCACCGGCATGGCACCGGCATGGCACCGGCATGGCACCGGCATGGCACCGGCATGGCACCGGCATGGCACCGGCATGGCACCGGCATGGCACCGGCATGGCACCGGCATGGCACCGGCATGGCACGGCATGGCACCGGCATGGCACGGCATGGCACCGGCATGGCACCGGCATGGCACGGCATGGCACCGGCATGGCACGGCATGGCACGGCATTGAATGGCATGGAATGGCATGGAATGGCATGGAATGGCATGGAATGGCATGGAATGGCATGGAATGGCATGGAATGGCATGGAATGGCATGGAATGGCATGGAATGGCATGGAATGACATGGAATGGCATGGAATGACATGGAATGGCATGGAATGACATGGAATGGCATGGAATGGCATGGAATGGCATGGCAACGCATGGCACGGCATGGCACGGCATGGCACGGCATGGCACGGCATGGCACGGCATGGCACGGCATGGCACGGCATGGCACGGCATGGCACGGCATGGCACCGGCATGGCACGGCATGGCACCGGCATGGCACGGCATGGCACGGCATGGCACCGGCATGGCACCGGCATGGCATGGCATGGCACGGCATGGCATGGCATGGCACGGCATGGCACCGGCATGGCACCGGCATGGCACGGCATGGCACCGGCATGGCACGGCATGGCACCGGCATGGCACGGCATGGCACCGGCATGGCACGGCATGGCACCGCATTGAGTGGCATGGAATGGCATGGACTGGCATGGACTGGCATGGACTGGCATGGAATGGCATGGAATGGCATGGAATGGCATGGAATGGCATGGAATGGCATGGAATGGCATGGAATGGCATGGAATGGCATGGAATGGCATGGAATGGCATGGAATGGCATGGAATGGCATGGAATGGCATGGAATGGCATGGAATGGCATGGAATGGCATGGAATGGCATGGAATGGCATGGAATGGCATGGAATGGCATGAAATGGCATGGAATGGCATGAAATGGCATGGAATGGCATGGAATGGCATGGAATGGCATGGAATGGCATGGAATGGCATGGAATGGCATGGAATGGCATGGAATGGCATGGAATGGCATGGAATGGCATGGAATGGCATGGAATGGCATGGAATGGCATGGAATGGCATGGAATGGCATGGAATGGCATGGAATGGCATGGAATGGCATGGAATGGCATGGAATGGCATGGAATGGCATGGAATGGCATGGAATGGCATGGAATGGCATGGAATGGCATGGAATGGCATGGAATGGCATGGAATGGCATGGAATGGCATGGCACGGCATGGCACCGGCATGGCACGGCATGGCACCGGCATGGCACGGCATGGCACCGGCATGGCACCGGCATGGCACGGCATGGCACGGCATGGCACCGGCATGGCACGGCATGGCACCGGCATGGCACCGGCATGGCACGGCATGGCACCGGCATGGCACGGCATGGCACCGGCATGGCACGGCATGGCACCGGCATGGCACGGCATGGCACCGGCATGGCACGGCATGGCACCGGCATGGCACGGCATGGCACGGCATGGCACCGGCATGGCACGGCATGGCACCGGCATGGCACGGCATGGCACCGGCATGGCACGGCATGGCACCGGCATGGCACCGGCATGGAATGGCATGGAATGGCATGGAATGGCATGGAATGGCATGGAATGGCATGGAATGGCATGGAATGGCATGGAATGGCATGGAATGGCATGGAATGGCATGGAATGGCATGGAATGGCATGGAATGGCATGGAATGGCATGGAATGGCATGGAATGGCATGGAATGGCATGGAATGGCATGGAATGGCATGGAATGGCATGGAATGGCATGGAATGGCATGGAATGGCATGGAATGGCATGGAATGGCATGGAATGGCATGGAATGGCATGGAATGGCATGGAATGGCATGGAATGGCATGGAATGGCATGGAATGGCATGGAATGGCATGGAATGGCATGGAATGGCATGGAATGGCATGGAATGGCATGGAATGGCATGGAATGGCATGGAATGGCATGGAATGGCATGGAATGGCATGGAATGGCATGGAATGGCATGGCACCGGCATGGCACGGCATGGCACGGTATGGCACGGTATGGCACGGCATGGCACGGCATGGCACCGGCATGGCACGGCATGGCACCGGCATGGCACGGCATGGCACCGGCATGGCACCGGCATGGCACGGCATGGCACGGCATGGCACCGGCATGGCACGGCATGGCACCGGCATGGCACGGCATGGCACCGGCATGGCACGGCATGGCACCGCATTGAGTGGCATGGAATGGCATGGAATGGCATGGACTGGCATGGACTGGCATGGAATGGCATGGCACCGGCATGGCACGGCATGGCACCGGCATGGCACGGCATGGCACCGGCATGGCACGGCATGGCACCGGCATGGCACGGCATGGCACGGCATGGCACCGCATTGAGTGTCATGGAATGGCATGGAATGGCATGGAATGGCATGGACTGGCATGGACTGGCATGGAATGGCATGGAATGGCATGGAATGGCATGGAATGGCATGGAATGGCATGGAATGGCATGGAATGGCATGGAATGGCATGGAATGGCATGGAATGGCATGGAATGGCATGGAATGGCATGGAATGGCATGGAATGGCATGGAATGGCATGGAATGGCATGGAATGGCATGGAATGGCATGGAATGTCATGGAATGGCATGGAATGGCATGGAATGGCATGGAATGGCATGGAATGACATGGAATGGCATGGAATGGCATCGAATGGCATGGCACCGCATGGCACGGCATGGCACGGCATGGCACGGCATGGCACGGCATGGCACGGCATGGCACCGGCATGGCACGGCATGGCACGGCATGGCACCGGCATGGCACGGCATGGCACCGGCATGGCACGGCATGGCACCGGCATGGCACGGCATGGCACCGGCATGGCACGGCATGGAATGGCATGGCACGGCATGGAATGGCATGGAATGGCATGGAATGGCATGGAATGGCATGGAATGGCATGGAATGGCATGGAATGGCATGGAATGGCATGGAATGGCATGGAATGGCATGGAATGGCATGGAATGGCATGGAATGGCATGGAATGGCATGGAATGGCATGGAATGGCATGGAATGGCATGGAATGGCATGGAATGGCATGGAATGGCATGGAATGGCATGGAATGGCATGGAATGGCATGGAATGGCATGGAATGGCATGGAATGGCATGGAATGGCATGGAATGGCATGGAATGGCATGGAATGGCATGGAATGGCATGGAATGGCATGGAATGGCATGGAATGGCATGGAATGGCATGGAATGGCATGGAATGGCATGGAATGGCATGGAATGGCATGGAATGGCATGGAATGGCATGGAATGGCATGGAATGGCATGGAATGGCATGGAATGGCATGGAATGGCATGGAATGGCATGGAATGGCATGGAATGGCATGGAATGGCATGGAATGGCATGGAATGGCATGGAATGGCATGGAATGGCATGGAATGGCATGGAATGGCATGGAATGGCATGGAATGGCATGGAATGGCATGGAATGGCATGGAATGGCATGGAATGGCATGGAATGGCATGGAATGGCATGGAATGGCATGGAATGGCATGGAATGGCATGGAATGGCATGGAATGGCATGGAATGGCATGGAATGGCATGGAATGGCATGGAATGGCATGGAATGGCATGGAATGGCATGGAATGGCATGGAATGGCATGGAATGGCATGGAATGGCATGGAATGGCATGGAATGGCATGGAATGGCATGGAATGGCATGGAATGGCATGGAATGGCATGGAATGGCATGGAATGGCATGGAATGGCATGGAATGGCATGGAATGGCATGGAATGGCATGGAATGGCATGGAATGGCATGGAATGGCATGGAATGGCATGGAATGGCATGGAATGGCATGGAATGGCATGGAATGGCATGGAATGGCATGGAATGGCATGGAATGGCATGGAATGGCATGGAATGGCATGGAATGGCATGGAATGGCATGGAATGGCATGGAATGGCATGGAATGGCATGGAATGGCATGGAATGGCATGGAATGGCATGGAATGGCATGGAATGGCATGGAATGGCATGGAATGGCATGGAATGGCATGGAATGGCATGGAATGACATGGAATGGCATGGAATGGCATGGAATGGCATGGAATGGCATGGAATGGCATGGAATGGCATGGAATGGCATGGAATGGCATGGAATGGCATGGAATGGCATGGAATGGCATGGAATGGCATGGAATGGCATGGAATGGCATGGAATGGCATGGAATGGCATGGAATGGCATGGAATGGCATGGAATGGCATGGAATGGCATGGAATGGCATGGAATGGCATGGAATGGCATGGAATGGCATGGAATGGCATGGAATATGGCATGGAATGGCATGAATGCATGGAATGGCATGGAATGGCATGGAATGGCATGGAATGGCATGGAATGGCATGGAATGGCATGGAATGGCATGGAATGGCATGGAATGGCATGGAATGGCATGGCACCGGCATGGCACGCATGGCACCGGCATGGCACGGCATGGCACCGGCATGGCACGGCATGGCACGGTATGGCACGGCATGGCACGGCATGGCACCGGCATGGCACGGCATGGCACCGGCATGGCACGGCATGGCACCGGCATGGCACGGCATGGCACCGGCATGGCACCGGCATGGCACCGGCATGGCACCGGCATGGCACCGGCATGGCACCGGCATGGCACCGGCATGGCACCGGCATGGCACCGGCATGCACCGGCATGGCACCGGCATGGCACGGCATGGCACCGGCATGGCACCGGCATGGCACGGCATGGCACCGCATGGCACCGGCATGGCACGGCATGGCACCGCATGGCACGGCATGGCACGGCATTGAATGGCATGGAATGGCATTGGAATGGCATGGAATGGCATGGAATGGCATGGAATGGCATGGAATGGCATGGAATGGCATGGAATGGCATGGAATGGGCATGGAATGGCATGGAATGACATGGAATGGCATGGAATGACATGGAATGGCATGGAATGACATGGAATGGCATGGAATGGCATGGAATGGCATGGCAACGCATGGCACGGCATGGCACGGCATGGCACGGCATGGCACGGCATGGCACGGCATGGCACGGCATGGCACGGCATGGCACGGCATGGCACGGCATGGCACGGCATGGCACCGGCATGGCACGGCATGGCACCGGCATGGCACGGCATGGCACGGCATGGCACCGGCATGGCACCGGCATGGCATGGCATGGCACGGCATGGCATGGCATGGCACGGCATGGCACCGGCATGGCACCGGCATGGCACGGCATGGCACCGGCATGGCACGGCATGGCACCGGCATGGCACGGCATGGCACCGGCATGGCACGGCATGGCACCGCATTGAGTGGCATGGAATGGCATGGACTGGCATGGACTGGCATGGACTGGCATGGAATGGCATGGAATGGCATGGAATGGCATGGAATGGCATGGAATGGCATGGAATGGCATGGAATGGCATGGAATGGCATGGAATGGCATGGAATGGCATGGAATGGCATGGAATGGCATGGAATGGCATGGAATGGCATGGAATGGCATGGAATGGCATGGAATGGCATGGAATGGCATGGAATGGCATGGAATGGCATGGAATGGCATGGAATGGCATGGAATGGCATGAAATGGCATGGAATGGCATGGAATGGCATGGAATGGCATGGAATGGCATGGAATGGCATGGAATGGCATGGAATGGCATGGAATGGCATGGAATGGCATGGAATGGCATGGAATGGCATGGAATGGCATGGAATGGCATGGAATGGCATGGAATGGCATGGAATGGCATGGAATGGCATGGAATGGCATGGAATGGCATGGAATGGCATGGAATGGCATGGAATGGCATGGAATGGCATGGAATGGCATGGAATGGCATGGAATGGCATGGAATGGCATGGAATGGCATGGCACGGCATGGCACCGGCATGGCACGGCATGGCACCGGCATGGCACGGCATGGCACCGGCATGGCACGGCATGGCACCGGCATGGCACCGGCATGGCACGGCATGGCACGGCATGGCACCGGCATGGCACGGCATGGCACCGGCATGGCACCGGCATGGCACGGCATGGCACCGGCATGGCACGGCATGGCACCGGCATGGCACGGCATGGCACCGGCATGGCACGGCATGGCACCGGCATGGCACGGCATGGCACCGGCATGGCACGGCATGGCACGGCATGGCACCGGCATGGCACGGCATGGCACCGGCATGGCACGGCATGGCACCGGCATGGCACGGCATGGCACCGGCATGGCACCGGCATGGAATGGCATGGAATGGCATGGAATGGCATGGAATGGCATGGAATGGCATGGAATGGCATGGAATGGCATGGAATGGCATGGAATGGCATGGAATGGCATGGAATGGCATGGAATGGCATGGAATGGCATGGAATGGCATGGAATGGCATGGAATGGCATGGAATGGCATGGAATGGCATGGAATGGCATGGAATGGCATGGAATGGCATGGAATGGCATGGAATGGCATGGAATGGCATGGAATGGCATGGAATGGCATGGAATGGCATGGAATGGCATGGAATGGCATGGAATGGCATGGAATGGCATGGAATGGCATGGAATGGCATGGAATGGCATGGAATGGCATGGAATGGCATGGAATGGCATGGAATGGCATGGAATGGCATGGAATGGCATGGAATGGCATGGAATGGCATGGCACCGGCATGGCACGGCATGGCACGGTATGGCACGGTATGGCACGGCATGGCACGGCATGGCACCGGCATGGCACGGCATGGCACCGGCATGGCACGGCATGGCACCGGCATGGCACGGCATGGCACCGGCATGGCACCGGCATGGCACGGCATGGCACGGCATGGCACCGGCATGGCACGGCATGGCACCGGCATGGCACGGCATGGCACCGGCATGGCACGGCATGGCACCGCATTGAGTGGCATGGAATGGCATGGAATGGCATGGACTGGCATGGACTGGCATGGAATGGCATGGCACCGGCATGGCACGGCATGGCACCGGCATGGCACGGCATGGCACCGGCATGGCACGGCATGGCACCGGCATGGCACGGCATGGCACGGCATGGCACCGCATTGAGTGTCATGGAATGGCATGGAATGGCATGGAATGGCATGGACTGGCATGGACTGGCATGGAATGGCATGGAATGGCATGGAATGGCATGGAATGGCATGGAATGGCATGGAATGGCATGGAATGGCATGGAATGGCATGGAATGGCATGGAATGGCATGGAATGGCATGGAATGGCATGGAATGGCATGGAATGGCATGGAATGGCATGGAATGGCATGGAATGGCATGGAATGGCATGGAATGTCATGGAATGGCATGGAATGGCATGGAATGGCATGGAATGGCATGGAATGACATGGAATGGCATGGAATGGCATCGAATGGCATGGCACCGCATGGCACGGCATGGCACGGCATGGCACGGCATGGCACGGCATGGCACGGCATGGCACCGGCATGGCACGGCATGGCACGGCATGGCACCGGCATGGCACGGCATGGCACCGGCATGGCACGGCATGGCACCGGCATGGCACGGCATGGAATGGCATGGCACGGCATGGAATGGCATGGAATGGCATGGAATGGCATGGAATGGCATGGAATGGCATGGAATGGCATGGAATGGCATGGAATGGCATGGAATGGCATGGAATGGCATGGAATGGCATGGAATGGCATGGAATGGCATGGAATGGCATGGAATGGCATGGAATGGCATGGAATGGCATGGAATGGCATGGAATGGCATGGAATGGCATGGAATGGCATGGAATGGCATGGAATGGCATGGAATGGCATGGAATGGCATGGAATGGCATGGAATGGCATGGAATGGCATGGAATGGCATGGAATGGCATGGAATGGCATGGAATGGCATGGAATGGCATGGAATGGCATGGAATGGCATGGAATGGCATGGAATGGCATGGAATGGCATGGAATGGCATGGAATGGCATGGAATGGCATGGAATGGCATGGAATGGCATGGAATGGCATGGAATGGCATGGAATGGCATGGAATGGCATGGAATGGCATGGAATGGCATGGAATGGCATGGAATGGCATGGAATGGCATGGAATGGCATGGAATGGCATGGAATGGCATGGAATGGCATGGAATGGCATGGAATGGCATGGAATGGCATGGAATGGCATGGAATGGCATGGAATGGCATGGAATGGCATGGAATGGCATGGAATGGCATGGAATGGCATGGAATGGCATGGAATGGCATGGAATGGCATGGAATGGCATGGAATGGCATGGAATGGCATGGAATGGCATGGAATGGCATGGAATGGCATGGAATGGCATGGAATGGCATGGAATGGCATGGAATGGCATGGAATGGCATGGAATGGCATGGAATGGCATGGAATGGCATGGAATGGCATGGAATGGCATGGAATGGCATGGAATGGCATGGAATGGCATGGAATGGCATGGAATGGCATGGAATGGCATGGAATGGCATGGAATGGCATGGAATGGCATGGAATGGCATGGAATGGCATGGAATGGCATGGAATGGCATGGAATGGCATGGAATGGCATGGAATGGCATGGAATGGCATGGAATGGCATGGAATGGCATGGAATGGCATGGAATGGCATGGAATGGCATGGAATGGCATGGAATGGCATGGAATGGCATGGAATGGCATGGAATGGCATGGAATGGCATGGAATGGCATGGAATGGCATGGAATGGCATGGAATGGCATGGAATGGCATGGAATGGCATGGAATGGCATGGAATGGCATGGAATGGCATGGAATGGCATGGAATGGCATGGAATGGCATGGAATGGCATGGAATGGCATGGAATGGCATGGAATGGCATGGAATGGCATGGAATGGCATGGAATGGCATGGAATGGCATGGAATGGCATGGAATGGCATGGAATGGCATGGAATGGCATGGAATGGCATGGAATGGCATGGAATGGCATGGAATGGCATGGAATGGCATGGAATGGCATGGAATGGCATGGAATGGCATGGAATGGCATGGAATGGCATGGAATGGCATGGAATGGCATGGAATGGCATGGAATGGCATGGAATGGCATGGAATGGCATGGAATGGCATGGAATGGCATGGCACCGGCATGGCACGGCATGGCACGGTATGGCACGGTATGGCACGGCATGGCACGGCATGGCACCGGCATGGCACGGCATGGCACCGGCATGGCACGGCATGGCACCGGCATGGCACGGCATGGCACGGTATGGCACGGTATGGCACGGCATGGCACGGCATGGCACCGGCATGGCACGGCATGGCACCGGCATGGCACCGGCATGGCACGGCATGGCACCGGCATGGCACGGCATGGCACCGGCATGGCACGGCATGGCACGGCATGGCACCGGCATGGCACGGCATGGCACCGGCATGGCACGGCATGGCACCGGCATGGCACGGCATGGCACCGGCATGGCACGGCATGGCACCGGCATGGCACGGCATGGCACCGGCATGGCACGGCATGGCACCGGCATGGCACGGCATGGCACGGCATGGCACCGGCATGGCACGGCATGGCACCGGCATGGCACGGCATGGCACCGGCATGGCACGGCATGGAATGGCATGGAATGGCATGGAATGGCATGGAATGGCATGGAATGGCATGGAATGGCATGGAATGGCATGGAATGGCATGGAATGGCATGGAATGGCATGGAATGGCATGGAATGGCATGGAATGGCATGGAATGGCATGGAATGGCATGGAATGGCATGGAATGGCATGGAATGGCATGGAATGGCATGGAATGGCATGGAATGGCATGGCACCGGCATGGCACGGCATGGCACCGGCATGGCACGGCATGGCACCGGCATGGCACGGCATGGCACGGTATGGCACGGCATGGCACGGCATGGCACCGGCATGGCACGGCATGGCACCGGCATGGCACGGCATGGCACCGGCATGGCACGGCATGGCACCGGCATGGCACCGGCATGGCACCGGCATGGCACGGCATGGCACCGGCATGGCACGGCATGGCACCGGCATGGCACGGCATGGCACCGGCATGGCACGGCATGGCACGGCATGGCACCGGCATGGCACGGCATGGCACCGGCATGGCACGGCATGGCACCGGCATGGCACGGCATGGCACCGGCATGGCACCGGCATGGAATGGCATGGAATGGCATGGAATGGCATGGAATGGCATGGAATGGCATGGAATGGCATGGAATGGCATGGAATGGCATGGAATGGCATGGAATGGCATGGAATGGCATGGAATGGCATGGAATGGCATGGAATGGCATGGAATGGCATGGAATGGCATGGAATGGCATGGAATGGCATGGAATGGCATGGAATGGCATGGAATGGCATGGAATGGCATGGAATGGCATGGAATGGCATGGAATGGCATGGAATGGCATGGAATGGCATGGAATGGCATGGAATGGCATGGAATGGCATGGAATGGCATGGAATGGCATGGAATGGCATGGAATGGCATGGAATGGCATGGAATGGCATGGAATGGCATGGAATGGCATGGAATGGCATGGAATGGCATGGAATGGCATGGAATGGCATGGAATGGCATGGCACCGGCATGGCACGGCATGGCACGGTATGGCACGGTATGGCACGGCATGGCACGGCATGGCACCGGCATGGCACGGCATGGCACCGGCATGGCACGGCATGGCACCGGCATGGCACCGGCATGGCACGGCATGGCACGGCATGGCACCGGCATGGCACGGCATGGCACCGGCATGGCACGGCATGGCACCGCATTGAGTGGCATGGAATGGCATGGAATGGCATGGACTGGCATGGACTGGCATGGAATGGCATGGCACCGGCATGGCACGGCATGGCACCGGCATGGCACGGCATGGCACCGGCATGGCACGGCATGGCACCGGCATGGCACGGCATGGCACGGCATGGCACCGCATTGAGTGTCATGGAATGGCATGGAATGGCATGGAATGGCATGGACTGGCATGGACTGGCATGGAATGGCATGGAATGGCATGGAATGGCATGGAATGGCATGGAATGGCATGGAATGGCATGGAATGGCATGGAATGGCATGGAATGGCATGGAATGGCATGGAATGGCATGGAATGGCATGGAATGGCATGGAATGGCATGGAATGGCATGGAATGGCATGGAATGGCATGGAATGTCATGGAATGGCATGGAATGGCATGGAATGGCATGGAATGGCATGGAATGACATGGAATGGCATGGAATGGCATCGAATGGCATGGCACCGCATGGCACGGCATGGCACGGCATGGCACGGCATGGCACGGCATGGCACGGCATGGCACCGGCATGGCACGGCATGGCACGGCATGGCACCGGCATGGCACGGCATGGCACCGGCATGGCACGGCATGGCACCGGCATGGCACGGCATGGCACCGGCATGGCACGGCATGGAATGGCATGGCACGGCATGGAATGGCATGGAATGGCATGGAATGGCATGGAATGGCATGGAATGGCATGGAATGGCATGGAATGGCATGGAATGGCATGGAATGGCATGGAATGGCATGGAATGGCATGGAATGGCATGGAATGGCATGGAATGGCATGGAATGGCATGGAATGGCATGGAATGGCATGGAATGGCATGGAATGGCATGGAATGGCATGGAATGGCATGGAATGGCATGGAATGGCATGGAATGGCATGGAATGGCATGGAATGGCATGGAATGGCATGGAATGGCATGGAATGGCATGGAATGGCATGGAATGGCATGGAATGGCATGGAATGGCATGGAATGGCATGGAATGGCATGGAATGGCATGGAATGGCATGGAATGGCATGGAATGGCATGGAATGGCATGGAATGGCATGGAATGGCATGGAATGGCATGGAATGGCATGGAATGGCATGGAATGGCATGGAATGGCATGGAATGGCATGGAATGGCATGGAATGGCATGGAATGGCATGGAATGGCATGGAATGGCATGGAATGGCATGGAATGGCATGGAATGGCATGGAATGGCATGGAATGGCATGGAATGGCATGGAATGGCATGGAATGGCATGGAATGGCATGGAATGGCATGGAATGGCATGGAATGGCATGGAATGGCATGGAATGGCATGGAATGGCATGGAATGGCATGGAATGGCATGGAATGGCATGGAATGGCATGGAATGGCATGGAATGGCATGGAATGGCATGGAATGGCATGGAATGGCATGGAATGGCATGGAATGGCATGGAATGGCATGGAATGGCATGGAATGGCATGGAATGGCATGGAATGGCATGGAATGGCATGGAATGGCATGGAATGGCATGGAATGGCATGGAATGGCATGGAATGGCATGGAATGGCATGGAATGGCATGGAATGGCATGGAATGGCATGGAATGGCATGGAATGGCATGGAATGGCATGGAATGGCATGGAATGGCATGGAATGGCATGGAATGGCATGGAATGGCATGGAATGGCATGGAATGGCATGGAATGGCATGGAATGGCATGGAATGGCATGGAATGGCATGGAATGGCATGGAATGGCATGGAATGGCATGGAATGGCATGGAATGGCATGGAATGGCATGGAATGGCATGGAATGGCATGGAATGGCATGGAATGGCATGGAATGGCATGGAATGGCATGGAATGGCATGGAATGGCATGGAATGGCATGGAATGGCATGGAATGGCATGGAATGGCATGGAATGGCATGGAATGGCATGGAATGGCATGGAATGGCATGGAATGGCATGGAATGGCATGGAATGGCATGGAATGGCATGGAATGGCATGGAATGGCATGGAATGGCATGGAATGGCATGGAATGGCATGGAATGGCATGGAATGGCATGGAATGGCATGGAATGGCATGGAATGGCATGGAATGGCATGGAATGGCATGGAATGGCATGGAATGGCATGGAATGGCATGGAATGGCATGGAATGGCATGGAATGGCATGGAATGGCATGGAATGGCATGGAATGGCATGGAATGGCATGGAATGGCATGGAATGGCATGGAATGGCATGGAATGGCATGGAATGGCATGGAATGGCATGGAATGGCATGGAATGGCATGGAATGGCATGGCACCGGCATGGCACGGCATGGCACGGTATGGCACGGTATGGCACGGCATGGCACGGCATGGCACCGGCATGGCACGGCATGGCACCGGCATGGCACGGCATGGCACCGGCATGGCACGGCATGGCACGGTATGGCACGGTATGGCACGGCATGGCACGGCATGGCACCGGCATGGCACGGCATGGCACCGGCATGGCACCGGCATGGCACGGCATGGCACCGGCATGGCACGGCATGGCACCGGCATGGCACGGCATGGCACGGCATGGCACCGGCATGGCACGGCATGGCACCGGCATGGCACGGCATGGCACCGGCATGGCACGGCATGGCACCGGCATGGCACGGCATGGCACCGGCATGGCACGGCATGGCACCGGCATGGCACGGCATGGCACCGGCATGGCACGGCATGGCACGGCATGGCACCGGCATGGCACGGCATGGCACCGGCATGGCACGGCATGGCACCGGCATGGCACGGCATGGAATGGCATGGCACGGCATGGAATGGCATGGAATGGCATGGAATGGCATGGAATGGCATGGAATGGCATGGAATGGCATGGAATGGCATGGAATGGCATGGAATGGCATGGAATGGCATGGAATGGCATGGAATGGCATGGAATGGCATGGAATGGCATGGAATGGCATGGAATGGCATGGAATGGCATGGAATGGCATGGCACCGGCATGGCACGGCATGGCACCGGCATGGCACGGCATGGCACCGGCATGGCACGGCATGGCACGGTATGGCACGGCATGGCACGGCATGGCACCGGCATGGCACGGCATGGCACCGGCATGGCACGGCATGGCACCGGCATGGCACGGCATGGCACCGGCATGGCACCGGCATGGCACCGGCATGGCACCGGCATGGCACCGGCATGGCACCGGCATGGCACCGGCATGGCACCGGCATGGCACCGGCATGGCACCGGCATGGCACCGGCATGGCACCGGCATGGCACCGGCATGGCACCGGCATGGCACGGCATGGCACCGGCATGGCACGGCATGGCACCGGCATGGCACCGGCATGGCACGGCATGGCACCGGCATGGCACGGCATGGCACGGCATTGAATGGCATGGAATGGCATGGAATGGCATGGAATGGCATGGAATGGCATGGAATGGCATGGAATGGCATGGAATGGCATGGAATGGCATGGAATGGCATGGAATGGCATGGAATGGCATGGAATGGCATGGAATGGCATGGAATGACATGGAATGGCATGGAATGGCATGGAATGACATGGAATGGCATGGAATGACATGGAATGGCATGGAATGGCATGGAATGGCATGGCAACGCATGGCACGGCATGGCACGGCATGGCACGGCATGGCACGGCATGGCACGGCATGGCACGGCATGGCACGGCATGGCACGGCATGGCACCGGCATGGCACGGCATGGCACCGGCATGGCACGGCATGGCACGGCATGGCACCGGCATGGCACCGGCATGGCATGGCATGGCACGGCATGGCATGGCATGGCACGGCATGGCACCGGCATGGCACCGGCATGGCACGGCATGGCACCGGCATGGCACGGCATGGCACCGGCATGGCACGGCATGGCACCGGCATGGCACGGCATGGCACCGCATTGAGTGGCATGGAATGGCATGGACTGGCATGGACTGGCATGGACTGGCATGGAATGGCATGGAATGGCATGGAATGGCATGGAATGGCATGGAATGGCATGGAATGGCATGGAATGGCATGGAATGGCATGGAATGGCATGGAATGGCATGGAATGGCATGGAATGGCATGGAATGGCATGGAATGGCATGGAATGGCATGGAATGGCATGGAATGGCATGGAATGGCATGGAATGGCATGGAATGGCATGGAATGGCATGGAATGGCATGGAATGGCATGGAATGGCATGGAATGGCATGGAATGGCATGGAATGGCATGGAATGGCATGGAATGGCATGGAATGGCATGGAATGGCATGGAATGGCATGGAATGGCATGGAATGGCATGGAATGGCATGAAATGGCATGGAATGGCATGGAATGGCATGGAATGGCATGGAATGGCATGGAATGGCATGGAATGGCATGGAATGGCATGGAATGGCATGGAATGGCATGGAATGGCATGGCATGGCACGGCATGGCACCGGCATGGCACGGCATGGCACCGGCATGGCACGGCATGGCACCGGCATGGCACCGGCATGGCACGGCATGGCACCGGCATGGCACGGCATGGCACCGGCATGGCACGGCATGGCACGGCATGGCACCGGCATGGCACGGCATGGCACCGGCATGGCACGGCATGGCACCGGCATGGCACGGCATGGCACCGGCATGGCACGGCATGGCACCGGCATGGCACGGCATGGCACCGGCATGGCACGGCATGGCACGGCATTGAATGGCATGGAATGGCATGGAATGGCATGGAATGGCATGGAATGGCATGGAATGACATGGAATGGCATGGAATGACATGGAATGGCATGGAATGGCATGGAATGGCATGGAATGGCATGGAATGGCATGGCACGGCATGGCACCGTATGGCACGGCATGGCACGGCATGGCACGGCATGGCACCGGCATGGCACGGCATGGCACGGCATTCAATGGCATGGAATGGCATTGAATGGCACGGAATGGCACGGCATGGCACGGCATGGCACGGCATGGCACCGGCATGGCACCGGCATGGCACCGGCGAGGCACGGCATGGCACCGGCATGGCACGGCATGGCACCGGCATGGCACGGCATGGCACCGGCATGGCACGGCATGGCACCGGCATGGCACGGCATGGCACCGGCATGGCACGGCATGGCACCGGCATGGCACGGCATGGCACCGGCATGGCACGGCATGGCACCGGCATGGCACGGCATGGCACGGCATGGCACGGCATGGCACCGGCATGGCACGGCATGGCACCGGCATGGCACGGCATGGCACCGGCATGGCACGGCATGGCACGGCATGGCACCGGCATGGCACGGCATGGCACCGGCATGGCACGGCATGGCACCGGCATGGCACGGCATGGCACCGGCATGGCACGGCATGGCACGGCATGGCACGGCATGGCACGGCATGGCACCGGCATGGCACGGCATGGCACCGGCATGGCACGGCATGGCACCGGCATGGCACGGCATGGAATGGCATGGAATGGCATGGAATGGCATGGAATGGCATGGAATGGCATGGAATGGCATGGAATGGCATGGAATGGCATGGAATGGCATGGAATGGCATGGAATGGCATGGAATGGCATGGAATGGCATGGAATGGCATGGAATGGCATGGAATGGCATGGAATGGCATGGAATGGCATGGAATGGCATGGAATGGCATGGAATGGCATGGAATGACATGGAATGGCATGGAATGGCATGGAATGGCATGGAATGGCATGGAATGGCATGGAATGGCATGGAATGGCATGGAATGGCATGGAATGGCATGGAATGGCATGGAATGGCATGGAATGGCATGGAATGGCATGGAATGGCATGGAATGGCATGGAATGGCATGGAATGGCATGGAATGGCATGGAATGGCATGGAATGGCATGGAATGGCATGGAATGGCATGGAATGGCATGGAATGGCATGGAATGGCATGGAATGGCATGGAATGGCATGGAATGGCATGGAATGGCATGGAATGGCATGGAATGGCATGGAATGGCATGGAATGGCATGGAATGGCATGGAATGGTATGGAATGGCATGGAATGGCATGGAATGGCATGGAATGGCATGGAATGGCATGGAATGGCATGGAATGGCATGGAATGGCATGGAATGGCATGGAATGGCATGGAATGGCATGGAATGGCATGGCACCGGCATGGCACGGCATGGCACCGGCATGGCACGGCATGGCACCGGCATGGCACGGCATGGCACGGTATGGCACGGCATGGCACGGCATGGCACCGGCATGGCACGGCATGGCACCGGCATGGCACGGCATGGCACCGGCATGGCACGGCATGGCACCGGCATGGCACCGGCATGGCACCGGCATGGCACCGGCATGGCACCGGCATGGCACCGGCATGGCACCGGCATGGCACCGGCATGGCACCGGCATGGCACCGGCATGGCACCGGCATGGCACCGGCATGGCACCGGCATGGCACGGCATGGCACCGGCATGGCACGGCATGGCACCGGCATGGCACCGGCATGGCACGGCATGGCACCGGCATGGCACGGCATGGCACCGGCATGGCACGGCATGGCACGGCATTGAATGGCATGGAATGGCATGGAATGGCATGGAATGGCATGGAATGGCATGGAATGGCATGGAATGGCATGGAATGGCATGGAATGGCATGGAATGGCATGGAATGGCATGGAATGGCATGGAATGGCATGGAATGGCATGGAATGACATGGAATGGCATGGAATGGCATGGAATGACATGGAATGGCATGGAATGACATGGAATGGCATGGAATGGCATGGAATGGCATGGCAACGCATGGCACGGCATGGCACGGCATGGCACGGCATGGCACGGCATGGCACGGCATGGCACGGCATGGCACGGCATGGCACCGGCATGGCACGGCATGGCACCGGCATGGCACGGCATGGCACGGCATGGCACCGGCATGGCACCGGCATGGCATGGCATGGCACGGCATGGCATGGCATGGCACGGCATGGCACCGGCATGGCACCGGCATGGCACGGCATGGCACCGGCATGGCACGGCATGGCACCGGCATGGCACGGCATGGCACCGGCATGGCACGGCATGGCACCGCATTGAGTGGCATGGAATGGCATGGACTGGCATGGACTGGCATGGACTGGCATGGAATGGCATGGAATGGCATGGAATGGCATGGAATGGCATGGAATGGCATGGAATGGCATGGAATGGCATGGAATGGCATGGAATGGCATGGAATGGCATGGAATGGCATGGAATGGCATGGAATGGCATGGAATGGCATGGAATGGCATGGAATGGCATGGAATGGCATGGAATGGCATGGAATGGCATGGAATGGCATGGAATGGCATGGAATGGCATGGAATGGCATGGAATGGCATGGAATGGCATGGAATGGCATGGAATGGCATGGAATGGCATGAAATGGCATGGAATGGCATGGAATGGCATGGAATGGCATGGAATGGCATGGAATGGCATGGAATGGCATGGAATGGCATGGAATGGCATGGAATGGCATGGAATGGCATGGAATGGCATGGAATGGCATGGAATGGCATGGAATGGCATGGAATGGCATGGAATGGCATGGAATGGCATGGAATGGCATGGAATGGCATGGAATGGCATGGAATGGCATGGAATGGCATGGCACGGCATGGCACCGGCATGGCACGGCATGGCACCGGCATGGCACGGCATGGCACCGGCATGGCACGGCATGGCACCGGCATGGCACCGGCATGGCACGGCATGGCACGGCATGGCACCGGCATGGCACGGCATGGCACCGGCATGGCACCGGCATGGCACGGCATGGCACCGGCATGGCACGGCATGGCACCGGCATGGCACCGGCATGGCACGGCATGGCACCGGCATGGCACGGCATGGCACCGGCATGGCACGGCATGGCACGGCATGGCACCGGCATGGCACGGCATGGCACCGGCATGGCACGGCATGGCACCGGCATGGCACCGGCATGGCACGGCATGGAATGGCATGGAATGGCATGGAATGGCATGGAATGGCATGGAATGGCATGGAATGGCATGGAATGGCATGGAATGGCATGGAATGGCATGGAATGGCATGGAATGGCATGGAATGGCATGGAATGGCATGGAATGGCATGGAATGGCATGGAATGGCATGGAATGGCATGGAATGGCATGGAATGGCATGGAATGGCATGGAATGGCATGGAATGGCATGGAATGGCATGGAATGGCATGGAATGGCATGGAATGGCATGGAATGGCATGGAATGGCATGGAATGGCATGGAATGGCATGGAATGGCATGGAATGGCATGGAATGGCATGGAATGGCATGGAATGGCATGGAATGGCATGGAATGGCATGGAATGGCATGGAATGGCATGGAATGGCATGGAATGGCATGGAATGGCATGGAATGGCATGGAATGGCATGGAATGGCATGGAATGGCATGGAATGGCATGGAATGGCATGGAATGGCATGGAATGGCATGGAATGGCATGGAATGGCATGGAATGGCATGGAATGGCATGGAATGGCATGGAATGGCATGGAATGGCATGGAATGACATGGAATGGCATGGAATGACATGGAATGGCATGGAATGGCATCGAATGGCATGGCACCGCATGGCACGGCATGGCACGGCATGGCACGGCATGGCACCGGCATGGCACGGCATGGCACCGGCATGGCACGGCATGGCACCGGCATGGCACGGCATGGCACGGCATGGCACCGGCATGGCACGGCATGGCACCGGCATGGCACGGCATGGCACGGCATGGCACCGGCATGGCACGGCATGGCACCGGCATGGCACGGCATGGCACCGGCATGGCACGGCATGGCACCGGCATGGCACGGCATGGCACGGTATGGCACGGCATGGCACGGCATGTCACCGGCATGGCACGGCATGGCACCGGCATGGCACGGCATGGCACCGGCATGGCACGGTATGGCACGGCATGGCACGGCATGGCACCGGCATGGCACGGCATGGCACCGGCATGGCACGGCATGGCACCGGCATGGCACCGGCATGGCACCGGCATGGCACGGCATGGCACCGGCATGGCACGGCATGGCACCGGCATGGCACGGCATGGCACGGCATGGCACCGGCATGGCACGGCATGGCACGGTATGGCACGGCATGGCACGGCATGGCACCGGCATGGCACCGGCATGGCACGGCATGGCACCGGCATGGCACGGCATGGCACCGGCATGGCACCGGCATGGCACGGCATGGCACGGTATGGCACGGCATGGCACGGCATGGCACCGGCATGGCACGGCATGGAATGGCATGGCACGGCATGGAATGGCATGGAATGGCATGGAATGGCATGGAATGGCATGGAATGGCATGGAATGGCATGGAATGGCATGGAATGGCATGGAATGGCATGGAATGGCATGGAATGGCATGGAATGGCATGGAATGGCATGGAATGGCATGGAATGGCATGGAATGGCATGGAATGGCATGGAATGGCATGGAATGGCATGGAATGGCATGGAATGGCATGGAATGGCATGGAATGGCATGGAATGGCATGGAATGGCATGGAATGACATGGAATGGCATGGAATGGCATGGAATGGCATGGAATGGCATGGAATGGCATGGAATGGCATGGAATGGCATGGAATGGCATGGAATGGCATGGAATGGCATGGAATGGCATGGAATGGCATGGAATGGCATGGAATGGCATGGAATGGCATGGAATGGCATGGAATGGCATGGAATGGCATGGAATGGCATGAAATGGCATGGAATGGCATGGAATGGCATGGAATGGCATGGAATGGCATGGCACCGCATGGCACGGCATGGCACGGCATGGCACGGCATGGCACGGCATGGCACGGCATGGCACGGCATGGCACCGGCATGGCACGGCATGGCACCGGCATGGCACGGCATGGCACGGCATGGCACCGGCATGGCACGGCACGGCATGGCACCGGGATGGCACGGCATGGCACCAGCATGGCACGGCATGGCACAGCATGGCACCGGCATGGCACGGCATGGCACCGGCATGGCACGGCATGGCACCGGCATGGCACGGCATGGCACCGGCATGGCACGGCATGGCACCGGCATGGCACGGCATGGCACCGGCATGGCACGGCATGGCACGGCATGGCACGGCATGGCACGGCATGGCACGGCATGGCACCGGCATGGCACGGCATGGCACCGGCATGGCACGGCATGGCACCGGCATGGCACGGCATGGCACCGGCATGGCACGGCATGGCACCGGCATGGCACGGCATGGCACCGGCATGGCACGGCATGGCACCGGCATGGCACGGCATGGCACCGGCATGGCACGGCATGGCACCGGCATGGCACGGCATGGCACCGGCATGGCACGGCATGGCACCGGCATGGCACGGCATGGCACCGGCATGGCACGGCATGGCACCGCATTGAGTGGCATGGAATGGCATGGAATGGCATGGACTGGCATGGACTGGCATGGAATGGCATGGCACCGGCATGGCACGGCATGGCACCGGCATGGCACGGCATGGCACCGGCATGGCACGGCATGGCACCGGCATGGCACGGCATGGCACGGCATGGCACCGCATTGAGTGTCATGGAATGGCATGGAATGGCATGGAATGGCATGGACTGGCATGGACTGGCATGGAATGGCATGGAATGGCATGGAATGGCATGGAATGGCATGGAATGGCATGGAATGGCATGGAATGGCATGGAATGGCATGGAATGGCATGGAATGGCATGGAATGGCATGGAATGGCATGGAATGGCATGGAATGGCATGGAATGGCATGGAATGGCATGGAATGGCATGGAATGTCATGGAATGGCATGGAATGGCATGGAATGGCATGGAATGGCATGGAATGACATGGAATGGCATGGAATGGCATCGAATGGCATGGCACCGCATGGCACGGCATGGCACGGCATGGCACGGCATGGCACGGCATGGCACGGCATGGCACGGCATGGCACCGGCATGGCACGGCATGGCACGGCATGGCACCGGCATGGCACGGCATGGCACCGGCATGGCACGGCATGGCACCGGCATGGCACGGCATGGCACGGCATGGCACCGGCATGGCACGGCATGGCACCGGCATGGCACGGCATGGCACCGGCATGGCACGGCATGGCACCGGCATGGCACGGCATGGCACCGGCATGGCACGGCATGGCACCGGCATGGCACGGCATGGCACCGGCATGGCACGGCATGGCACGGTATGGCACGGCATGGCACGGCATGGCACCGGCATGGCACGGCATGGCACCGGCATGGCACGGCATGGCACCGGCATGGCACGGCATGGCACGGTATGGCACGGCATGGCACGGCATGGCACCGGCATGGCACGGCATGGCACCGGCATGGCACCGGCATGGCACCGGCATGGCACCGGCATGGCACGGCATGGCACCGGCATGGCACGGCATGGCACCGGCATGGCACGGCATGGCACCGGCATGGCACGGCATGGCACCGGCATGGCACGGCATGGCACCGGCATGGCACGGCATGGCACCGGCATGGCACGGCATGGCACCGCATTGAGTGGCATGGAATGGCATGGAATGGCATGGACTGGCATGGACTGGCATGGACTGGCATGGAATGGCATGGAATGGCATGGAATGGCATGGAATGGCATGGAATGGCATGGAATGGCATGGAATGGCATGGAATGGCATGGAATGGCATGGAATGGCATGGAATGGCATGGAATGGCATGGAATGGCATGGAATGGCATGGAATGGCATGGAATGGCATGGAATGGCATGGAATGGCATGGAATGGCATGGAATGGCATGGAATGGCATGGAATGGCATGGAATGGCATGGAATGGCATGGAATGGCATGGAATGGCATGGCACGGCATGGCACCGGCATGGCACGGCATGGCACCGGCATGGCACGGCATGGCACCGGCATGGCACGGCATGGCACCGGCATGGCACGGCATGGCACCGGCATGGCACGGCATGGCACGGCATGGCACCGGCATGGCACGGCATGGCACCGGCATGGCACGGCATGGCACGGCATGGCACCGGCATGGCACGGCATGGCACCGGCATGGCACGGCATGGCACCGGCATGGCACGGCATGGCACCGGCATGGCACGGCATGGCACCGGCGAGGCACGGCATGGCACCGGCATGGCACGGCATGGCACCGGCATGGCACGGCATGGCACCGGCATGGCACGGCATGGCACCGGCATGGCACGGCATGGCACCGGCATGGCACGGCATGGCACCGGCATGGCACGGCATGGCACCGGCATGGCACGGCATGGCACGGCATGGCACGGCATGGCACCGGCATGGCACGGCATGGCACCGGCATGGCACGGCATGGCACGGCATGGCACGGCATGGCACCGGCATGGCACGGCATGGCACCGGCATGGCACGGCATGGCACGGCATGGCACCGGCATGGCACGGCATGGCACCGGCATGGCACGGCATGGCACGGCATGGCACCGGCATGGCACGGCATGGCACCGGCATGGCACGGCATGGCACCGGCATGGCACGGCATGGCACCGGCATGGCACGGCATGGCACCGGCATGGCACGGCATGGAATGGCATGGAATGGCATGGAATGGCATGGAATGGCATGGAATGGCATGGCACCGGCATGGCACGGCATGGAATGGCATGGAATGGCATGGAATGGCATGGAATGGCATGGAATGGCATGGAATGGCATGGAATGGCATGGAATGGCATGGAATGGCATGGAATGGCATGGAATGGCATGGAATGGCATGGAATGGCATGGAATGGCATGGAATGGCATGGAATGGCATGGAATGGCATGGAATGGCATGGAATGGCATGGAATGGCATGGAATGGCATGGAATGGCATGGAATGACATGGAATGGCATGGAATGGCATGGAATGGCATGGAATGGCATGGAATGGCATGGAATGGCATGGAATGGCATGGAATGGCATGGAATGGCATGGAATGGCATGGAATGGCATGGAATGGCATGGAATGGCATGGAATGGCATGGAATGGCATGGAATGGCATGGCACCGGCATGGCACGGCATGGCACCGGCATGGCACGGCATGGCACGGTATGGCACGGCATGGCACGGCATGGCACCGGCATGGCACGGCATGGCACCGGCATGGCACGGCATGGCACCGGCATGGCACGGCATGGCACCGGCATGGCACGGCATGGCACCGGCATGGCACGGCATGGCACCGGCATGGCACCGGCATGGCACCGGCATGGCACCGGCATGGCACCGGCATGGCACCGGCATGGCACCGGCATGGCACCGGCATGGCACCGGCATGGCACCGGCATGGCACCGGCATGGCACCGGCATGGCACCGGCATGGCACCGGCATGGCACCGGCATGGCACGGCATGGCACCGGCATGGCACGGCATGGCACCGGCATGGCACCGGCATGGCACGGCATGGCACCGGCATGGCACGGCATGGCACCGGCATGGCACGGCATGGCACCGGCATGGCACGGCATGGCACCGGCATGGCACGGCATGGCACCGGCATGGCACGGCATGGCACCGGCATGGCACGGCATGGCACGGCATGGCACCGGCATGGCACGGCATGGCACCGGCATGGCACGGCATGGCACCGGCATGGCACGGCATGGCACCGGCATGGCACGGCATGGCACCGGCATGGCACGGCATGGCACCGGCATGGCACGGCATGGCACGGCATGGCACCGGCATGGCACGGCATGGCACCGGCATGGCACGGCATGGCACCGGCATGGCACGGCATGGCACCGGCATGGCACGGCATGGCACCGGCATGGCACCGGCATGGCACGGCATGGCACGGCATTGAATGGCATGGAATGGCATGGAATGGCATGGAATGGCATGGAATGGCATGGAATGGCATGGAATGGCATGGAATGGCATGGAATGGCATGGAATGGCATGGAATGGCATGGAATGGCATGGAATGACATGGAATGGCATGGAATGACATGGAATGGCATGGAATGACATGGAATGGCATGGAATGGCATGGAATGGCATGGCAACGCATGGCACGGCATGGCACGGCATGGCACGGCATGGCACGGCATGGCACGGCATGGCACGGCATGGCACGGCATGGCACGGCATGGCACCGGCATGGCACGGCATGGCACCGGCATGGCACGGCATGGCACGGCATGGCACCGGCATGGCACCGGCATGGCATGGCATGGCACGGCATGGCATGGCATGGCACGGCATGGCACCGGCATGGCACCGGCATGGCACGGCATGGCACCGGCATGGCACGGCATGGCACCGGCATGGCACGGCATGGCACCGCATTGAGTGGCATGGAATGGCATGGACTGGCATGGACTGGCATGGACTGGCATGGACTGGCATGGAATGGCATGGAATGGCATGGAATGGCATGGAATGGCATGGAATGGCATGGAATGGCATGGAATGGCATGGAATGGCATGGAATGGCATGGAATGGCATGGAATGGCATGGAATGGCATGGAATGGCATGGAATGGCATGGAATGGCATGGAATGGCATGGAATGGCATGGAATGGCATGGAATGGCATGGAATGGCATGGAATGGCATGGAATGGCATGGAATGGCATGGAATGGCATGGAATGGCATGGAATGGCATGGAATGGCATGGAATGGCATGGAATGGCATGGAATGGCATGGAATGGCATGGAATGGCATGGAATGGCATGGAATGGCATGGAATGGCATGGAATGGCATGGAATGGCATGGAATGGCATGGAATGGCATGGAATGGCATGGAATGGCATGGAATGGCATGGAATGGCATGGAATGGCATGGAATGGCATGGAATGGCATGGAATGGCATGGAATGGCATGGAATGGCATGGAATGGCATGGAATGGCATGGAATGGCATGGAATGGCATGGAATGGCATGGAATGGCATGGAATGGCATGGAATGGCATGGAATGGCATGGCACGGCATGGCACCGGCATGGCACGGCATGGCACCGGCATGGCACGGCATGGCACCGGCATGGCACGGCATGGCACCGGCATGGCACCGGCATGGCACGGCA
The DNA here is from genome assembly GCA_963971235.1 of Cryptus armator. Lineage (NCBI taxonomy): Eukaryota > Metazoa > Arthropoda > Insecta > Hymenoptera > Ichneumonidae > Cryptus > Cryptus armator. The sequence goes on from CAXARG010000333.1 coordinate 590,723, forward strand.
TGGCACGGCATGGCACCGGCATGGCACGGCATGGCACCGGCATGGCACCGGCATGGCACGGCATGGCACCGGCATGGCACGGCATGGCACCGGCATGGCACGGCATGGCACCGGCATGGCACGGCATGGCACCGGCATGGCACGGCATGGCACCGGCATGGCACGGCATGGCACCGGCATGGCACGGCATGGCACCGGCATGGCACGGCATGGCACGGCATGGCACCGGCATGGCACGGCATGGCACCGGCATGGCACGGCATGGCACCGGCATGGCACGGCATGGCACCGGCATGGCACCGGCATGGCACGGCATGGAATGGCATGGAATGGCATGGAATGGCATGGAATGGCATGGAATGGCATGGAATGGCATGGAATGGCATGGAATGGCATGGAATGGCATGGAATGGCATGGAATGGCATGGAATGGCATGGAATGGCATGGAATGGCATGGAATGGCATGGAATGGCATGGAATGGCATGGAATGGCATGGAATGGCATGGAATGGCATGGAATGGCATGGAATGGCATGGAATGGCATGGAATGGCATGGAATGGCATGGAATGGCATGGAATGGCATGGAATGGCATGGAATGGCATGGAATGGCATGGAATGGCATGGAATGGCATGGAATGGCATGGAATGGCATGGAATGGCATGGAATGACATGGAATGGCATGGAATGACATGGAATGGCATGGAATGGCATCGAATGGCATGGCACCGCATGGCACGGCATGGCACGGCATGGCACGGCATGGCACCGGCATGGCACGGCATGGCACCGGCATGGCACGGCATGGCACCGGCATGGCACGGCATGGCACGGCATGGCACCGGCATGGCACGGCATGGCACCGGCATGGCACGGCATGGCACGGCATGGCACCGGCATGGCACGGCATGGCACCGGCATGGCACGGCATGGCACCGGCATGGCACGGCATGGCACCGGCATGGCACGGCATGGAATGGCATGGAATGGCATGGAATGGCATGGAATGGCATGGAATGGCATGGATTGGCATGGAATGGCATGGAATGGCATGGAATGGCATGGAATGGCATGGAATGGCATGGAATGGCATGGAATGGCATGGAATGGCATGGAATGGCATGGAATGGCATGGAATGGCATGGAATGGCATGGCACGGCATGGCACCGTATGGCACGGCATGGCACGGCATGGCACCGGCATGGCACGGCATGGCACCGGCATGGCACGGCATGGCACGGCATTGAATGGCATTGAATGGCATGGAATGGCATTGAATGGCACGGAATGGCACGGCATGGCACGGCATGGCACGGCATGGCACCGGCATGGCACCGGCATGGCACCGGCATGGCACGGCATGGCACCGGCATGGCACGGCATGGCACCGGCATGGCACGGCATGGCACCGGCATGGCACGGCATGGCACGGCATGGCACCGGCATGGCACGGCATGGCACCGGCATGGCACGGCATGGCACGGCATGGCCCCGGCATGGCACGGCATGGCACCGGCATGGCACGGCATGGCACCGGCATGGCACGGCATGGCACGGCATGGCACGGCATGGCACGGCATGGCACCGGCATGGCACGGCATGGCACCGGCATGGCACGGCATGGCACCGGCATGGCTCGGCATGGCACCGGCATGGCACGGCATGGAATGGCATGGAATGGCATGGAATGGCATGGAATGGCATGGAATGGCATGGAATGGCATGGAATGGCATGGAATGGCATGGAATGGCATGGAATGGCATGGAATGGCATGGAATGGCATGGCACCGCATGGCACGGCATGGCACCGCATGGCACGGCATGGCACCGGCATGGCACGGCATGGCACCGGCATAGCACGGCATGGCACGGCATTGAATGGCATGGAATGGCATTGAATGGCACGGAATGGCACGGCATTGAATGGCATGGAATGGCATTGAATGGCACGGAATGGCACGGCATGGCACGGCACGGCACGGCATGGCACCGCATTGAGTGGCATGGAATGGCATGGAATGGCATGGACTGGCATGGACTGGCATGGAATGGCATGGAATGGCATGGCCCGGCATGGCACGGCATGGCACGGCATGGCACCGGCATGGCACGGCATGGCACCGGCATGGCACGGCATGGCACCGGCATGGCATGGCATGGCACCGGCATGGCACGGCATGGCACCGGCATGGCACGGCATGGCACCGGCATGGCACGGCATGGCACCGGCATGGCACGGCATTGAATGGCATGGAATGGCATGTAATGGCATGGAATGGCATGGAATGGCATGGAATGGCATGGAATGGCATGGAATGGCATGGCACCGCATGGAATGGCATGGCACCGCATGGAATGGCATGGCACCGCATGGCACGGCATGGAATGGCATGGCACCGCATGGAATGGCATGGCACCGCATGGCACGGCATGGAATGGCATGGCACCGGCATGGCACGGCATGGCACCGCATGGCACCGGCATGGCACGGCATGGCACCGCATGGCACGGCATGGAATGGCATGGCACCGGCATGGCACCGGCATGGCATGGCATGGCACGGCATGGCACCGGCATGGCACGGCATGGCACCGGCATGGCATGGCACCGGCATGGCATGGCACCGGCATGGCACGGCATGGCACCGGCATGGCACGGCATGGCACCGGCATGGCACGGCATGGCACCGGCATGGCACGGCATGGCACCGCATTGAGTGGCATGGAATGGCATGGAATGGCATGGACTGGCATGGACTGGCATGGACTGGCATGGACTGGCATGGAATGGCATGGAATGGCATGGAATGGCATGGAATGGCATGGAATGGCATGGAATGGCATGGAATGGCATGGAATGGCATGGAATGGCATGGAATGGCATGGAATGGCATGGAATGGCATGGAATGGCATGGAATGGCATGGAATGGCATGGAATGGCATGGAATGGCATGGAATGGCATGGAATGGCATGGAATGGCATGGAATGGCATGGAATGGCATGGAATGGCATGGAATGGCATGGAATGGCATGGAATGGCATGGAATGGCATGGAATGGCATGGAATGGCATGGAATGGCATGGAATGGCATGGAATGGCATGGAATGGCATGGAATGGCATGGAATGGCATGGAATGGCATGGAATGGCATGGAATGGCATGGAATGGCATGGCACCGCATGGAATGGCATGGCACCGCATGGAATGGCATGGCACCGCATGGAATGGCATGGCACCGCATGGCACGGCATGGAATGGCATGGCACCGCATGGAATGGCATGGCACCGCATGGCACGGCATGGAATGGCATGGCACCGGCATGGCACGGCATGGCACCGCATGGCACGGCATGGAATGGCATGGCACCGGCATGGCACGGCATGGCACCGGCATGGCACGGCATGGCACCGGCATGGCACGGCATGGCACCGGCATGGCACGGCATGGCACCGGCATGGCACGGCATGGCACCGGCATGGCACGGCATGGCACCGGCATGGCACGGCATGGCACGGCATTGAATGGCATGGAATGGCATGGAATGGCATGGAATGGCATGGAATGGCATGGAATGGCATGGAATGGCATGGAATGGCATGGAATGGCATGGAATGGCATGGAATGGCATGGAATGGCATGGAATGGCATGGAATGGCATGGAATGGCATGGAATGGCATGGAATGGCATGGAATGGCATGGAATGGCATGGAATGGCATGGAATGGCATGGAATGGCATGGAATGGCATGGAATGGCATGGAATGGCATGGAATGGCATGGAATGGCATGGAATGGCATGGAATGGCATGGAATGGCATGGAATGGCATGGAATGGCATGGAATGGCATGGAATGGCATGGAATGGCATGGAATGGCATGGAATGGCATGGAATGGCATGGAATGGCATGGAATGGCATGGAATGGCATGGAATGGCATGGAATGGCATGGAATGGCATGGAATGGCATGGAATGGCATGGAATGGCATGGAATGGCATGGAATGGCATGGAATGGCATGGAATGGCATGGAATGGCATGGAATGGCATGGAATGGCATGGAATGGCATGGAATGGCATGGCACCGCATGGCACGGCATGGCACCGCATGGCACCGCATGGCACGGCATGGCACCGGCATGGCACGGCATGGCACCGGCATGGCACGGCATGGCACGGCATTGAATGGCATGGAATGGCATTGAATGGCACGGAATGGCACGGCATTGAATGGCATGGAATGGCATTGAATGGCACGGAATGGCACGGCATGGCACGGAATGGCACGGCATGGCACGGCATGGCACGGCATGGCACCGCATTGAGTGGCATGGAATGGCATGGAATGGCATGGACTGGCATGGAATGGCATGGAATGGCATGGCCCGGCATGGCACGGCATGGCACGGCATGGCACCGGCATGGCACGGCATGGCACCGGCATGGCACGGCATGGCACCGGCATGGCACGGCATGGCACCGGCATGGCACGGCATGGCACCGGCATGGCACGGCATGGCACCGGCATGGCACGGCATGGCACCGGCATGGCACGGCATGGCACCGGCATGGCACGGCATTGAATGGCATGGAATGGCATGTAATGGCATGGAATGGCATGGAATGGCATGGAATGGCATGGAATGGCATGGAATGGCATGGAATGGCATGGCACCGCATGGAATGGCATGGCACCGCATGGAATGGCATGGCACCGCATGGCACGGCATGGAATGGCATGGCACCGCATGGAATGGCATGGCACCGCATGGCACGGCATGGAATGGCATGGCACCGGCATGGCACGGCATGGCACCGCATGGCACCGGCATGGCACGGCATGGCACCGCATGGCACGGCATGGAATGGCACGGCACCGGCATGGCACCGGCATGGCATGGCATGGCACGGCATGGCACCGGCATGGCACGGCATGGCACCGGCATGGCATGGCACCGGCATGGCACGGCATGGCACCGGCATGGCACGGCATGGCACCGGCATGGCACGGCATGGCACCGGCATGGCACGGCATGGCACCGCATTGAGTGGCATGGAATGGCATGGAATGGCATGGAATGGCATGGACTGGCATGGACTGGCATGGAATGGCATGGAATGGCATGGAATGGCATGGAATGGCATGGAATGGCATGGAATGGCATGGAATGGCATGGAATGGCATGGAATGGCATGGAATGGCATGGAATGGCATGGAATGGCATGGAATGGCATGGAATGGCATGGAATGGCATGGAATGGCATGGAATGGCATGGAATGGCATGGAATGGCATGGAATGGCATGGAATGGCATGGAATGGCATGGAATGGCATGGAATGGCATGGAATGGCATGGAATGGCATGGAATGGCATGGAATGGCATGGAATGGCATGGAATGGCATGGAATGGCATGGAATGGCATGGAATGGCATGGAATGGCATGGAATGGCATGGAATGGCATGGAATGGCATGGAATGGCATGGAATGGCATGGAATGGCATGGAATGGCATGGAATGGCATGGAATGGCATGGAATGGCATGGAATGGCATGGAATGGCATGGAATGGCATGGAATGGCATGGAATGGCATGGAATGGCATGGAATGGCATGGAATGGCATGGAATGGCATGGAATGGCATGGAATGGCATGGAATGGCATGGAATGGCATGGAATGGCATGGAATGGCATGGCACCGCATGGCACGGCATGGCACGGCATGGCACGGCATGGCACGGCATGGCACGGCATGGCACGGCATGGCACCGGCATGGCACGGCATGGCACCGGCATGGCACGGCATGGCACCGGCATGGCACGGCATGGCACCGGCATGGCACGGCATGGCACGGCATGGCACCGGCATGGCACGGCATGGCACCGGCATGGCACGGCATGGCACCAGCATGGCACGGCATGGCACGGCATGGCACCGGCATGGCACGGCATGGCACCGGCATGGCACCGGCATGGCACGGCATGGCACCGGCATGGCACGGCATGGAATGGCATGGAATGGCATGGAATGGCATGGAATGGCATGGAATGGCATGGAATGGCATGGAATGGCATGGAATGGCATGGAATGGCATGGAATGGCATGGAATGGCATGGAATGGCATGGAATGGCATGGAATGGCATGGAATGGCATGGAATGGCATGGAATGGCATGGAATGGCATGGAATGGCATGGAATGGCATGGAATGGCATGGAATGGCATGGAATGGCATGGAATGGCATGGAATGGCATGGAATGGCATGGAATGGCATGGAATGGCATGGAATGGCATGGAATGGCATGGAATGGCATGGAATGGCATGGAATGGCATGGAATGGCATGGAATGGCATGGAATGGCATGGAATGGCATGGAATGGCATGGAATGGCATGGAATGGCATGGAATGGCATGGCACCGCATGGCACGGCATGGCACCGCATGGCACGGCATGGCACGGCATGGCACCGGCATGGCACGGCATGGCACCGGCATGGCACGGCATGGCACGGCATTGAATGGCATGGAATGGCATGGCACCGGCATGGCACGGCATGGCACGGTATGGCACGGTATGGCACGGCATGGCACGGCATGGCACCGGCATGGCACGGCATGGCACCGGCATGGCACCGGCATGGCACGGCATGGCACCGGCATGGCACGGCATGGCACCGGCATGGCACGGCATGGCACGGCATGGCACGGCATGGCACCGGCATGGCACGGCATGGCACCGGCATGGCATGGCATGGCACCGGCATGGCACGGCATGGCACCGGCATGGCACGGCATGGCACCGGCATGGCACGGCATGGCACGGCATGGCACCGGCATGGCATGGCATGGCACCGGCATGGCACGGCATGGCACCGGCATGGCACGGCATGGCACCGGCATGGCACGGCATGGCACCGGCATGGCACGGCATGGCACGGCATTGAATGGCATGGAATGGCATGGAATGGCATGGAATGGCATGGAATGACATGGAATGGCATGGAATGGCATGGAATGGCATGGAATGGCATGGAATGACATGGAATGGCATGGAATGACATGGAATGGCATGGAATGGCATGGAATGGCATGGAATGGCATGGCACCGCATGGCACGGCATGGCACGGCATGGCACGGCATGGCACGGCATGGCACGGCATGGCACGGCATGGCACCGGCATGGCACGGCATGGCACCGGCATGGCACGGCATGGCACCGGCATGGCACGGCATGGCACCGGCATGGCACGGCATGGCACCGGCATGGCACGGCATGGCACCGGCATGGCACGGCATGGCACCGGCATGGCACGGCATGGCACGGCATGGCACGGCATTGAATGGCATGGAATGGAATGGCATGGAATGGCATGGAATGGCATGGAATGGCATGGAATGGCATGGAATGGCATGGAATGGCATGGAATGGCATGGAATGGCATGGAATGGCATGGAATGGCATGGCACCGCATGGCACGGCATGGCACCGCATGGCACGGCATGGCACGGCATGGCACCGGCATGGCACGGCATGGCACCGGCATGGCACGGCATGGCACCGGCATGGCACGGCATGGCACCGGCATGGCACGGCATGGCACGGCATTGAATGGCATGGAATGGCATTGAATGGCACGGAATGGCACGGCATTGAATGGCATGGAATGGCATTGAATGGCACGGAATGGCACGGCATTGAATGGCATGGAATGGCATTGAATGGCACGGAATGGCACGGCATTGAATGGCATGGAATGGCATTGAATGGCACGGAATGGCACGGCATTGAATGGCATGGAATGGCATTGAATGGCACGGAATGGCACGGCATTGAATGGCATGGAATGGCATTGAATGGCACGGAATGGCACGGCATGTCACGGCATGGCACCGCATTGAGTGGCATGGAATGGCATGGAATGGCATGGACTGGCATGGAATGGCATGGAATGGCATGGCCCGGCATGGCACGGCATGGCACGGCATGGCACCGGCATGGCACGGCATGGCACCGGCATGGCACGGCATGGCACCGGCATGGCACGGCATTGAATGGCATGGAATGGCATGGAATGGCATGGAATGGCATGGAATGGCATGGAATGGCATGGCACCGCATGGAATGGCATGGCACCGCATGGCACGGCATGGAATGGCATGGCACCGCATGGAATGGCATGGCACCGCATGGCACGGCATGGAATGGCATGGCACCGGCATGGCACGGCATGGCACCGCATGGCACCGGCATGGCACGGCATGGCACCGCATGGCACGGCATGGAATGGCATGGCACCGGCATGGCACCGGCATGGCATGGCATGGCACGGCATGGCATGGCATGGCACGGCATGGCACCGGCATGGCACGGCATGGCACCGGCATGGCACGGCATGGCACCGGCATGGCACGGCATGGCACCGGCATGGCACGGCATGGCACCGCATTGAGTGGCATGGAATGGCATGGAATGGCATGGACTGGCATGGACTGGCATGGACTGGCATGGAATGGCATGGAATGGCATGGAATGGCATGGAATGGCATGGAATGGCATGGAATGGCATGGAATGGCATGGAATGGCATGGAATGGCATGGAATGGCATGGAATGGCATGGAATGGCATGGAATGGCATGGAATGGCATGGAATGGCATGGAATGGCATGGAATGGCATGGAATGGCATGGAATGGCATGGAATGGCATGGAATGGCATGGAATGGCATGGAATGGCATGGAATGGCATGGAATGGCATGGAATGGCATGGAACGGCATGGAATGGCATGGAATGGCATGGCACGGCATGGCACCGGCATGGCACGGCATGGCACCGGCATGGCACGGCATGGCACGGCATGGCACGGCATGGCACCGGCATGGCACGGCATGGCACCGGCATGGCACGGCATGGCACGGCATTGAATGGCATGGAATGGAATGGCATGGATTGGCATGGAATGGCATGGAATGGCATGGAATGGCATGGAATGGCATGGAATGGCATGGAATGGCATGGCACCGCATGGCACGGCATGGCACCGCATGGCACGGCATGGCACGGCATGGCACCGGCATGGCACGGCATGGCACCGGCATGGCACGGCATGGCACCGGCATGGCACGGCATGGCACCGGCATGGCACGGCATGGCACCGGCATGGCACCGGCATGGCACGGCATGGCACCGGCATGGCACGGCATGGCACCGGCATGGCACGGCATGGCACCGGCATGGCACGGCATGGCACCGGCATGGCACGGCATGGCACCGGCATGGCACGGCATGGCACCGGCATGGCACGGCATGGCACGGCATGGCACCGGCATGGCACGGCATGGCACCGGCATGGCACGGCATGGCACCGGCATGGCACGGCATGGCACCGGCATGGCACGGCATGGCACCGGCATGGCACGGCATGGCACCGGCATGGCACGGCATGGCACGGCATGGCACCGGCATGGCACGGCATGGCACCGGCATGGCACGGCATGGCACCGGCATGGCACGGCATGGCACCGGCATGGCACGGCATGGCACCGGCATGGCACCGGCATGGCACGGCATGGCACGGCATTGAATGGCATGGAATGGCATGGAATGGCATGGAATGGCATGGAATGGCATGGAATGGCATGGAATGGCATGGAATGGCATGGAATGGCATGGAATGGCATGGAATGGCATGGAATGACATGGAATGGCATGGAATGACATGGAATGGCATGGAATGACATGGAATGGCATGGAATGGCATGGAATGGCATGGCAACGCATGGCACGGCATGGCACGGCATGGCACGGCATGGCACGGCATGGCACGGCATGGCACGGCATGGCACGGCATGGCACGGCATGGCACCGGCATGGCACGGCATGGCACCGGCATGGCACGGCATGGCACGGCATGGCACCGGCATGGCACCGGCATGGCATGGCATGGCACGGCATGGCATGGCATGGCACGGCATGGCACCGGCATGGCACCGGCATGGCACGGCATGGCACCGGCATGGCACGGCATGGCACCGGCATGGCACGGCATGGCACCGCATTGAGTGGCATGGAATGGCATGGACTGGCATGGACTGGCATGGACTGGCATGGACTGGCATGGAATGGCATGGAATGGCATGGAATGGCATGGAATGGCATGGAATGGCATGGAATGGCATGGAATGGCATGGAATGGCATGGAATGGCATGGAATGGCATGGAATGGCATGGAATGGCATGGAATGGCATGGAATGGCATGGAATGGCATGGAATGGCATGGAATGGCATGGAATGGCATGGAATGGCATGGAATGGCATGGAATGGCATGGAATGGCATGGAATGGCATGGAATGGCATGGAATGGCATGGAATGGCATGGAATGGCATGGAATGGCATGGAATGGCATGGAATGGCATGGAATGGCATGGAATGGCATGGAATGGCATGGAATGGCATGGAATGGCATGGAATGGCATGGAATGGCATGGAATGGCATGGAATGGCATGGAATGGCATGGAATGGCATGGAATGGCATGGAATGGCATGGAATGGCATGGAATGGCATGGAATGGCATGGAATGGCATGGAATGGCATGGAATGGCATGGAATGGCATGGAATGGCATGGAATGGCATGGAATGGCATGGAATGGCATGGAATGGCATGGAATGGCATGGAATGGCATGGAATGGCATGGCACGGCATGGCACCGGCATGGCACGGCATGGCACCGGCATGGCACGGCATGGCACCGGCATGGCACGGCATGGCACCGGCATGGCACCGGCATGGCACGGCATGGCACGGCATGGCACCGGCATGGCACGGCATGGCACCGGCATGGCACCGGCATGGCACGGCATGGCACCGGCATGGCACGGCATGGCACCGGCATGGCACGGCATGGCACCGGCATGGCACGGCATGGCACCGGCATGGCACGGCATGGCACCGGCATGGCACGGCATGGCACCGGCATGGCACGGCATGGCACCGGCATGGCACGGCATGGCACCGGCATGGCACGGCATGGCACGGCATGGCACCGGCATGGCACGGCATGGCACCGGCATGGCACGGCATGGCACCGGCATGGCACCGGCATGGCACGGCATGGAATGGCATGGAATGGCATGGAATGGCATGGAATGGCATGGAATGGCATGGAATGGCATGGAATGGCATGGAATGGCATGGAATGGCATGGAATGGCATGGAATGGCATGGAATGGCATGGAATGGCATGGAATGGCATGGAATGGCATGGAATGGCATGGAATGGCATGGAATGGCATGGAATGGCATGGAATGGCATGGAATGGCATGGAATGGCATGGAATGGCATGGAATGGCATGGAATGGCATGGAATGGCATGGAATGGCATGGAATGGCATGGAATGGCATGGAATGGCATGGAATGGCATGGAATGGCATGGAATGGCATGGAATGGCATGGAATGACATGGAATGGCATGGAATGACATGGAATGGCATGGAATGGCATCGAATGGCATGGCACCGCATGGCACGGCATGGCACGGCATGGCACGGCATGGCACCGGCATGGCACGGCATGGCACCGGCATGGCACGGCATGGCACCGGCATGGCACGGCATGGCACGGCATGGCACCGGCATGGCACGGCATGGCACCGGCATGGCACGGCATGGCACGGCATGGCACCGGCATGGCACGGCATGGCACCGGCATGGCACGGCATGGCACCGGCATGGCACGGCATGGCACCGGCATGGCACGGCATGGAATGGCATGGAATGGCATGGAATGGCATGGAATGGCATGGAATGGCATGGATTGGCATGGAATGGCATGGAATGGCATGGAATGGCATGGAATGGCATGGAATGGCATGGAATGGCATGGAATGGCATGGAATGGCATGGAATGGCATGGAATGGCATGGAATGGCATGGAATGGCATGGCACGGCATGGCACCGTATGGCACGGCATGGCACGGCATGGCACCGGCATGGCACGGCATGGCACCGGCATGGCACGGCATGGCACGGCATTGAATGGCATTGAATGGCATGGAATGGCATTGAATGGCACGGAATGGCACGGCATGGCACGGCATGGCACGGCATGGCACCGGCATGGCACCGGCATGGCACCGGCATGGCACGGCATGGCACCGGCATGGCACGGCATGGCACCGGCATGGCACGGCATGGCACCGGCATGGCACGGCATGGCACGGCATGGCACCGGCATGGCACGGCATGGCACCGGCATGGCACGGCATGGCACGGCATGGCCCCGGCATGGCACGGCATGGCACCGGCATGGCACGGCATGGCACCGGCATGGCACGGCATGGCACGGCATGGCACGGCATGGCACGGCATGGCACGGCATGGCACCGGCATGGCACGGCATGGCACCGGCATGGCACGGCATGGCACCGGCATGGCTCGGCATGGCACCGGCATGGCACGGCATGGAATGGCATGGAATGGCATGGAATGGCATGGAATGGCATGGAATGGCATGGAATGGCATGGAATGGCATGGAATGGCATGGAATGGCATGGAATGGCATGGAATGGCATGGAATGGCATGGCACCGCATGGCACGGCATGGCACCGCATGGCACGGCATGGCACCGGCATGGCACGGCATGGCACCGGCATAGCACGGCATGGCACGGCATTGAATGGCATGGAATGGCATTGAATGGCACGGAATGGCACGGCATTGAATGGCATGGAATGGCATTGAATGGCACGGAATGGCACGGCATGGCACGGCACGGCACGGCATGGCACCGCATTGAGTGGCATGGAATGGCATGGAATGGCATGGACTGGCATGGACTGGCATGGAATGGCATGGAATGGCATGGCCCGGCATGGCACGGCATGGCACGGCATGGCACCGGCATGGCACGGCATGGCACCGGCATGGCACGGCATGGCACCGGCATGGCATGGCATGGCACCGGCATGGCACGGCATGGCACCGGCATGGCACGGCATGGCACCGGCATGGCACGGCATGGCACCGGCATGGCACGGCATTGAATGGCATGGAATGGCATGTAATGGCATGGAATGGCATGGAATGGCATGGAATGGCATGGAATGGCATGGAATGGCATGGCACCGCATGGAATGGCATGGCACCGCATGGAATGGCATGGCACCGCATGGCACGGCATGGAATGGCATGGCACCGCATGGAATGGCATGGCACCGCATGGCACGGCATGGAATGGCATGGCACCGGCATGGCACGGCATGGCACCGCATGGCACCGGCATGGCACGGCATGGCACCGCATGGCACGGCATGGAATGGCATGGCACCGGCATGGCACCGGCATGGCATGGCATGGCACGGCATGGCACCGGCATGGCACGGCATGGCACCGGCATGGCATGGCACCGGCATGGCATGGCACCGGCATGGCACGGCATGGCACCGGCATGGCACGGCATGGCACCGGCATGGCACGGCATGGCACCGGCATGGCACGGCATGGCACCGCATTGAGTGGCATGGAATGGCATGGAATGGCATGGACTGGCATGGACTGGCATGGACTGGCATGGACTGGCATGGAATGGCATGGAATGGCATGGAATGGCATGGAATGGCATGGAATGGCATGGAATGGCATGGAATGGCATGGAATGGCATGGAATGGCATGGAATGGCATGGAATGGCATGGAATGGCATGGAATGGCATGGAATGGCATGGAATGGCATGGAATGGCATGGAATGGCATGGAATGGCATGGAATGGCATGGAATGGCATGGAATGGCATGGAATGGCATGGAATGGCATGGAATGGCATGGAATGGCATGGAATGGCATGGAATGGCATGGAATGGCATGGAATGGCATGGAATGGCATGGAATGGCATGGAATGGCATGGAATGGCATGGAATGGCATGGAATGGCATGGCACCGCATGGAATGGCATGGCACCGCATGGAATGGCATGGCACCGCATGGAATGGCATGGCACCGCATGGCACGGCATGGAATGGCATGGCACCGCATGGAATGGCATGGCACCGCATGGCACGGCATGGAATGGCATGGCACCGGCATGGCACGGCATGGCACCGCATGGCACGGCATGGAATGGCATGGCACCGGCATGGCACGGCATGGCACCGGCATGGCACGGCATGGCACCGGCATGGCACGGCATGGCACCGGCATGGCACGGCATGGCACCGGCATGGCACGGCATGGCACCGGCATGGCACGGCATGGCACCGGCATGGCACGGCATGGCACGGCATTGAATGGCATGGAATGGCATGGAATGGCATGGAATGGCATGGAATGGCATGGAATGGCATGGAATGGCATGGAATGGCATGGAATGGCATGGAATGGCATGGAATGGCATGGAATGGCATGGAATGGCATGGAATGGCATGGAATGGCATGGAATGGCATGGAATGGCATGGAATGGCATGGAATGGCATGGAATGGCATGGAATGGCATGGAATGGCATGGAATGGCATGGAATGGCATGGAATGGCATGGAATGGCATGGAATGGCATGGAATGGCATGGAATGGCATGGAATGGCATGGAATGGCATGGAATGGCATGGAATGGCATGGAATGGCATGGAATGGCATGGAATGGCATGGAATGGCATGGAATGGCATGGAATGGCATGGAATGGCATGGAATGGCATGGAATGGCATGGAATGGCATGGAATGGCATGGAATGGCATGGAATGGCATGGAATGGCATGGAATGGCATGGAATGGCATGGAATGGCATGGAATGGCATGGAATGGCATGGAATGGCATGGAATGGCATGGAATGGCATGGAATGGCATGGAATGGCATGGAATGGCATGGAATGGCATGGCACCGCATGGCACGGCATGGCACCGCATGGCACCGCATGGCACGGCATGGCACCGGCATGGCACGGCATGGCACCGGCATGGCACGGCATGGCACGGCATTGAATGGCATGGAATGGCATTGAATGGCACGGAATGGCACGGCATTGAATGGCATGGAATGGCATTGAATGGCACGGAATGGCACGGCATGGCACGGAATGGCACGGCATGGCACGGCATGGCACGGCATGGCACCGCATTGAGTGGCATGGAATGGCATGGAATGGCATGGACTGGCATGGAATGGCATGGAATGGCATGGCCCGGCATGGCACGGCATGGCACGGCATGGCACCGGCATGGCACGGCATGGCACCGGCATGGCACGGCATGGCACCGGCATGGCACGGCATGGCACCGGCATGGCACGGCATGGCACCGGCATGGCACGGCATGGCACCGGCATGGCACGGCATGGCACCGGCATGGCACGGCATGGCACCGGCATGGCACGGCATTGAATGGCATGGAATGGCATGTAATGGCATGGAATGGCATGGAATGGCATGGAATGGCATGGAATGGCATGGAATGGCATGGAATGGCATGGCACCGCATGGAATGGCATGGCACCGCATGGAATGGCATGGCACCGCATGGCACGGCATGGAATGGCATGGCACCGCATGGAATGGCATGGCACCGCATGGCACGGCATGGAATGGCATGGCACCGGCATGGCACGGCATGGCACCGCATGGCACCGGCATGGCACGGCATGGCACCGCATGGCACGGCATGGAATGGCACGGCACCGGCATGGCACCGGCATGGCATGGCATGGCACGGCATGGCACCGGCATGGCACGGCATGGCACCGGCATGGCATGGCACCGGCATGGCACGGCATGGCACCGGCATGGCACGGCATGGCACCGGCATGGCACGGCATGGCACCGGCATGGCACGGCATGGCACCGCATTGAGTGGCATGGAATGGCATGGAATGGCATGGAATGGCATGGACTGGCATGGACTGGCATGGAATGGCATGGAATGGCATGGAATGGCATGGAATGGCATGGAATGGCATGGAATGGCATGGAATGGCATGGAATGGCATGGAATGGCATGGAATGGCATGGAATGGCATGGAATGGCATGGAATGGCATGGAATGGCATGGAATGGCATGGAATGGCATGGAATGGCATGGAATGGCATGGAATGGCATGGAATGGCATGGAATGGCATGGAATGGCATGGAATGGCATGGAATGGCATGGAATGGCATGGAATGGCATGGAATGGCATGGAATGGCATGGAATGGCATGGAATGGCATGGAATGGCATGGAATGGCATGGAATGGCATGGAATGGCATGGAATGGCATGGAATGGCATGGAATGGCATGGAATGGCATGGAATGGCATGGAATGGCATGGAATGGCATGGAATGGCATGGAATGGCATGGAATGGCATGGAATGGCATGGAATGGCATGGAATGGCATGGAATGGCATGGAATGGCATGGAATGGCATGGAATGGCATGGAATGGCATGGAATGGCATGGAATGGCATGGAATGGCATGGAATGGCATGGAATGGCATGGAATGGCATGGAATGGCATGGCACCGCATGGCACGGCATGGCACGGCATGGCACGGCATGGCACGGCATGGCACGGCATGGCACGGCATGGCACCGGCATGGCACGGCATGGCACCGGCATGGCACGGCATGGCACCGGCATGGCACGGCATGGCACCGGCATGGCACGGCATGGCACGGCATGGCACCGGCATGGCACGGCATGGCACCGGCATGGCACGGCATGGCACCAGCATGGCACGGCATGGCACGGCATGGCACCGGCATGGCACGGCATGGCACCGGCATGGCACCGGCATGGCACGGCATGGCACCGGCATGGCACGGCATGGAATGGCATGGAATGGCATGGAATGGCATGGAATGGCATGGAATGGCATGGAATGGCATGGAATGGCATGGAATGGCATGGAATGGCATGGAATGGCATGGAATGGCATGGAATGGCATGGAATGGCATGGAATGGCATGGAATGGCATGGAATGGCATGGAATGGCATGGAATGGCATGGAATGGCATGGAATGGCATGGAATGGCATGGAATGGCATGGAATGGCATGGAATGGCATGGAATGGCATGGAATGGCATGGAATGGCATGGAATGGCATGGAATGGCATGGAATGGCATGGAATGGCATGGAATGGCATGGAATGGCATGGAATGGCATGGAATGGCATGGCACCGCATGGCACGGCATGGCACCGCATGGCACGGCATGGCACGGCATGGCACCGGCATGGCACGGCATGGCACCGGCATGGCACGGCATGGCACGGCATTGAATGGCATGGAATGGCATGGCACCGGCATGGCACGGCATGGCACGGTATGGCACGGTATGGCACGGCATGGCACGGCATGGCACCGGCATGGCACGGCATGGCACCGGCATGGCACCGGCATGGCACGGCATGGCACCGGCATGGCACGGCATGGCACCGGCATGGCACGGCATGGCACGGCATGGCACGGCATGGCACCGGCATGGCACGGCATGGCACCGGCATGGCATGGCATGGCACCGGCATGGCACGGCATGGCACCGGCATGGCACGGCATGGCACCGGCATGGCACGGCATGGCACGGCATGGCACCGGCATGGCATGGCATGGCACCGGCATGGCACGGCATGGCACCGGCATGGCACGGCATGGCACCGGCATGGCACGGCATGGCACCGGCATGGCACGGCATGGCACGGCATTGAATGGCATGGAATGGCATGGAATGGCATGGAATGGCATGGAATGACATGGAATGGCATGGAATGGCATGGAATGGCATGGAATGGCATGGAATGACATGGAATGGCATGGAATGACATGGAATGGCATGGAATGGCATGGAATGGCATGGAATGGCATGGCACCGCATGGCACGGCATGGCACGGCATGGCACGGCATGGCACGGCATGGCACGGCATGGCACGGCATGGCACCGGCATGGCACGGCATGGCACCGGCATGGCACGGCATGGCACCGGCATGGCACGGCATGGCACCGGCATGGCACGGCATGGCACCGGCATGGCACGGCATGGCACCGGCATGGCACGGCATGGCACCGGCATGGCACGGCATGGCACGGCATGGCACGGCATTGAATGGCATGGAATGGAATGGCATGGAATGGCATGGAATGGCATGGAATGGCATGGAATGGCATGGAATGGCATGGAATGGCATGGAATGGCATGGAATGGCATGGAATGGCATGGCACCGCATGGCACGGCATGGCACCGCATGGCACGGCATGGCACGGCATGGCACCGGCATGGCACGGCATGGCACCGGCATGGCACGGCATGGCACCGGCATGGCACGGCATGGCACCGGCATGGCACGGCATGGCACGGCATTGAATGGCATGGAATGGCATTGAATGGCACGGAATGGCACGGCATTGAATGGCATGGAATGGCATTGAATGGCACGGAATGGCACGGCATTGAATGGCATGGAATGGCATTGAATGGCACGGAATGGCACGGCATTGAATGGCATGGAATGGCATTGAATGGCACGGAATGGCACGGCATTGAATGGCATGGAATGGCATTGAATGGCACGGAATGGCACGGCATTGAATGGCATGGAATGGCATTGAATGGCACGGAATGGCACGGCATGTCACGGCATGGCACCGCATTGAGTGGCATGGAATGGCATGGAATGGCATGGACTGGCATGGAATGGCATGGAATGGCATGGCCCGGCATGGCACGGCATGGCACGGCATGGCACCGGCATGGCACGGCATGGCACCGGCATGGCACGGCATGGCACCGGCATGGCACGGCATTGAATGGCATGGAATGGCATGGAATGGCATGGAATGGCATGGAATGGCATGGAATGGCATGGCACCGCATGGAATGGCATGGCACCGCATGGCACGGCATGGAATGGCATGGCACCGCATGGAATGGCATGGCACCGCATGGCACGGCATGGAATGGCATGGCACCGGCATGGCACGGCATGGCACCGCATGGCACCGGCATGGCACGGCATGGCACCGCATGGCACGGCATGGAATGGCATGGCACCGGCATGGCACCGGCATGGCATGGCATGGCACGGCATGGCATGGCATGGCACGGCATGGCACCGGCATGGCACGGCATGGCACCGGCATGGCACGGCATGGCACCGGCATGGCACGGCATGGCACCGGCATGGCACGGCATGGCACCGCATTGAGTGGCATGGAATGGCATGGAATGGCATGGACTGGCATGGACTGGCATGGACTGGCATGGAATGGCATGGAATGGCATGGAATGGCATGGAATGGCATGGAATGGCATGGAATGGCATGGAATGGCATGGAATGGCATGGAATGGCATGGAATGGCATGGAATGGCATGGAATGGCATGGAATGGCATGGAATGGCATGGAATGGCATGGAATGGCATGGAATGGCATGGAATGGCATGGAATGGCATGGAATGGCATGGAATGGCATGGAATGGCATGGAATGGCATGGAATGGCATGGAATGGCATGGAATGGCATGGAACGGCATGGAATGGCATGGAATGGCATGGCACGGCATGGCACCGGCATGGCACGGCATGGCACCGGCATGGCACGGCATGGCACGGCATGGCACGGCATGGCACCGGCATGGCACGGCATGGCACCGGCATGGCACGGCATGGCACGGCATTGAATGGCATGGAATGGAATGGCATGGATTGGCATGGAATGGCATGGAATGGCATGGAATGGCATGGAATGGCATGGAATGGCATGGAATGGCATGGCACCGCATGGCACGGCATGGCACCGCATGGCACGGCATGGCACGGCATGGCACCGGCATGGCACGGCATGGCACCGGCATGGCACGGCATGGCACCGGCATGGCACGGCATGGCACCGGCATGGCACGGCATGGCACCGGCATGGCACGGCATGGCACGGCATGGCACCGGCATGGCACGGCATGGCACCGGCATGGCACGGCATGGCACCAGCATGGCACGGCATGGCACGGCATGGCACCGGCATGGCACGGCATGGCACCGGCATGGCACGGCATGGCACCGGCATGGCACGGCATGGAATGGCATGGCACGGCATGGAATGGCATGGAATGGCATGGAATGGCATGGAATGGCATGGAATGGCATGGAATGGCATGGAATGGCATGGAATGGCATGGAATGGCATGGAATGGCATGGAATGGCATGGAATGGCATGGAATGGCATGGAATGGCATGGAATGGCATGGAATGGCATGGAATGGCATGGAATGGCATGGAATGGCATGGAATGGCATGGAATGGCATGGAATGGCATGGAATGGCATGGAATGGCATGGAATGGCATGGAATGGCATGGAATGGCATGGAATGACATGGAATGGCATGGAATGGCATGGAATGGCATGGAATGGCATGGAATGGCATGGAATGGCATGGAATGGCATGGAATGGCATGGAATGGCATGGAATGGCATGGAATGGCATGGAATGGCATGGAATGGCATGGAATGGCATGGAATGGCATGGAATGGCATGGAATGGCATGGAATGGCATGGCACCGGCATGGCACGGCATGGCACCGCATGGCACGGCATGGAATGGCATGGCACCGGCATGGCACCGGCATGGCATGGCATGGCACCGGCATGGCACGGCATGGCACCAGCATGGCACGGCATGGCACGGCATGGCACCGGCATGGCACGGCATGGCACCGGCATGGCACGGCATGGCACCGGCATGGCACGGCATGGAATGGCATGGCACGGCATGGAATGGCATGGAATGGCATGGAATGGCATGGAATGGCATGGAATGGCATGGAATGGCATGGAATGGCATGGAATGGCATGGAATGGCATGGAATGGCATGGAATGGCATGGAATGGCATGGAATGGCATGGAATGGCATGGAATGGCATGGAATGGCATGGAATGGCATGGAATGGCATGGAATGGCATGGAATGGCATGGAATGGCATGGAATGGCATGGAATGGCATGGAATGGCATGGAATGGCATGGAATGGCATGGAATGGCATGGAATGACATGGAATGGCATGGAATGGCATGGAATGGCATGGAATGGCATGGAATGGCATGGAATGGCATGGAATGGCATGGAATGGCATGGAATGGCATGGAATGGCATGGAATGGCATGGAATGGCATGGAATGGCATGGAATGGCATGGAATGGCATGGCACCGGCATGGCACGGCATGGCACCGCATGGCACGGCATGGAATGGCATGGCACCGGCATGGCACCGGCATGGCATGGCATGGCACGGCATGGCATGGCATGGCACGGCATGGCACCGGCATGGCACGGCATGGCACCGGCATGGCACGGCATGGCACCGGCATGGCACGGCATGGCACCGGCATGGCACGGCATGGCACCGGCATGGCACGGCATGGCACCGGCATGGCACGGCATGGCACCGCATTGAGTGGCATGGAATGGCATGGAATGGCATGGACTGGCATGGACTGGCATGGACTGGCATGGAATGGCATGGAATGGCATGGAATGGCATGGAATGGCATGGAATGGCATGGAATGGCATGGAATGGCATGGAATGGCATGGAACGGCATGGAATGGCATGGAATGGCATGGCACGGCATGGCACCGGCATGGCACGGCATGGCACCGGCATGGCACGGCATGGCACCGGCATGGCACGGCATGGCACCAGCATGGCACGGCATGGCACGGCATGGCACCGGCATGGCACGGCATGGCACCGGCATGGCACGGCATGGCACCGGCATGGCACGGCATGGAATGGCATGGCACGGCATGGAATGGCATGGAATGGCATGGAATGGCATGGAATGGCATGGAATGGCATGGAATGGCATGGAATGGCATGGAATGGCATGGAATGGCATGGAATGGCATGGAATGGCATGGAATGGCATGGAATGGCATGGAATGGCATGGAATGGCATGGAATGGCATGGAATGGCATGGAATGGCATGGAATGGCATGGAATGGCATGGAATGGCATGGAATGGCATGGAATGGCATGGAATGGCATGGAATGGCATGGAATGGCATGGAATGGCATGGAATGGCATGGAATGGCATGGAATGGCATGGAATGGCATGGAATGGCATGGAATGGCATGGAATGGCATGGAATGGCATGGAATGGCATGGCACCGCATTGAGTGGCATGGAATGGCATGGAATGGCATGGACTGGCATGGACTGGCATGGACTGGCATGGAATGGCATGGAATGGCATGGAATGGCATGGAATGGCATGGAATGGCATGGAATGGCATGGAATGGCATGGAATGGCATGGAATGGCATGGAATGGCATGGAATGGCATGGAATGGCATGGAATGGCATGGAATGGCATGGAATGGCATGGCACGGCATGGCACCGGCATGGCACGGCATGGCACCGGCATGGCACGGCATGGCACCGGCATGGCACGGCATGGCACCGGCATGGCACGGCATGGCACCGGCATGGCACCGGCATGGCACGGCATGGCACCGGCATGGCACGGCATGGCACCGGCATGGCACGGCATGGCACCGGCATGGCACGGCATGGAATGGCATGGAATGGCATGGAATGGCATGGAATGGCATGGAATGGCATGGCACCGCATTGAGTGGCATGGAATGGCATGGAATGGCATGGACTGGCATGGACTGGCATGGACTGGCATGGAATGGCATGGAATGGCATGGAATGGCATGGAATGGCATGGAATGGCATGGAATGGCATGGAATGGCATGGACTGGCATGGAATGGCATGGAATGGCATGGAATGGCATGGAATGGCATGGAATGGCATGGAATGGCATGGAATGGCATGGCACGGCATGGCACCGGCATGGCACGGCATGGCACCGGCATGGCACGGCATGGCACCGGCATGGCACGGCATGGCACCGGCATGGCACCGGCATGGCACGGCATGGCACGGCATGGCACCGGCATGGCACGGCATGGCACCGGCATGGCACCGGCATGGCACGGCATGGCACCGGCATGGCACGGCATGGCACCGGCATGGCACGGCATGGCACCGGCATGGCACGGCATGGCACCGGCATGGCACGGCATGGCACCGGCATGGCACGGCATGGCACCGGCATGGCACGGCATGGCACGGCATGGCACCGGCATGGCACGGCATGGCACCGGCATGGCACGGCATGGCACCGGCATGGCACCGGCATGGCACGGCATGGAATGGCATGGAATGGCATGGAATGGCATGGAATGGCATGGAATGGCATGGAATGGCATGGAATGGCATGGAATGGCATGGAATGGCATGGAATGGCATGGAATGGCATGGAATGGCATGGAATGGCATGGAATGGCATGGAATGGCATGGAATGGCATGGAATGGCATGGAATGGCATGGAATGGCATGGAATGGCATGGAATGGCATGGAATGGCATGGAATGGCATGGAATGGCATGGAATGGCATGGAATGGCATGGAATGGCATGGAATGGCATGGAATGGCATGGAATGGCATGGAATGGCATGGAATGGCATGGAATGGCATGGAATGGCATGGAATGGCATGGAATGGCATGGAATGGCATGGAATGGCATGGAATGGCATGGAATGGCATGGAATGGCATGGAATGGCATGGAATGGCATGGAATGGCATGGAATGGCATGGAATGGCATGGAATGGCATGGAATGGCATGGAATGGCATGGAATGGCATGGAATGGCATGGAATGGCATGGAATGGCATGGAATGGCATGGAATGGCATGGAATGGCATGGAATGGCATGGAATGACATGGAATGGCATGGAATGACATGGAATGGCATGGAATGGCATCGAATGGCATGGCACCGCATGGCACGGCATGGCACGGCATGGCACGGCATGGCACCGGCATGGCACGGCATGGCACCGGCATGGCACGGCATGGCACCGGCATGGCACGGCATGGCACGGCATGGCACCGGCATGGCACGGCATGGCACCGGCATGGCACGGCATGGCACGGCATGGCACCGGCATGGCACGGCATGGCACCGGCATGGCACGGCATGGCACCGGCATGGCACGGCATGGCACCGGCATGGCACGGCATGGAATGGCATGGAATGGCATGGAATGGCATGGAATGGCATGGAATGGCATGGATTGGCATGGAATGGCATGGAATGGCATGGAATGGCATGGAATGGCATGGAATGGCATGGAATGGCATGGAATGGCATGGAATGGCATGGAATGGCATGGAATGGCATGGAATGGCATGGAATGGCATGGAATGGCATGGAATGGCATGGCACGGCATGGCACCGTATGGCACGGCATGGCACGGCATGGCACCGGCATGGCACGGCATGGCACCGGCATGGCACGGCATGGCACGGCATTGAATGGCATTGAATGGCATGGAATGGCATTGAATGGCACGGAATGGCACGGCATGGCACGGCATGGCACGGCATGGCACCGGCATGGCACCGGCATGGCACCGGCATGGCACGGCATGGCACCGGCATGGCACGGCATGGCACCGGCATGGCACGGCATGGCACCGGCATGGCACGGCATGGCACGGCATGGCACCGGCATGGCACGGCATGGCACCGGCATGGCACGGCATGGCACGGCATGGCCCCGGCATGGCACGGCATGGCACCGGCATGGCACGGCATGGCACCGGCATGGCACGGCATGGCACCGGCATGGCACGGCATGGCACGGCATGGCACGGCATGGCACGGCATGGCACGGCATGGCACCGGCATGGCACGGCATGGCACCGGCATGGCACGGCATGGCACCGGCATGGCTCGGCATGGCACCGGCATGGCACGGCATGGAATGGCATGGAATGGCATGGAATGGCATGGAATGGCATGGAATGGCATGGAATGGCATGGAATGGCATGGAATGGCATGGAATGGCATGGAATGGCATGGAATGGCATGGAATGGCATGGAATGGCATGGAATGGCATGGAATGGCATGGAATGGCATGGCACCGCATGGCACGGCATGGCACCGCATGGCACGGCATGGCACCGGCATGGCACGGCATGGCACCGGCATAGCACGGCATGGCACGGCATTGAATGGCATGGAATGGCATTGAATGGCACGGAATGGCACGGCATTGAATGGCATGGAATGGCATTGAATGGCACGGAATGGCACGGCATGGCACGGCACGGCACGGCATGGCACCGCATTGAGTGGCATGGAATGGCATGGAATGGCATGGACTGGCATGGACTGGCATGGAATGGCATGGAATGGCATGGCCCGGCATGGCACGGCATGGCACGGCATGGCACCGGCATGGCACGGCATGGCACCGGCATGGCACGGCATGGCACCGGCATGGCATGGCATGGCACCGGCATGGCACGGCATGGCACCGGCATGGCACGGCATGGCACCGGCATGGCACGGCATGGCACCGGCATGGCACGGCATTGAATGGCATGGAATGGCATGTAATGGCATGGAATGGCATGGAATGGCATGGAATGGCATGGAATGGCATGGCACCGCATGGAATGGCATGGCACCGCATGGAATGGCATGGCACCGCATGGCACGGCATGGAATGGCATGGCACCGCATGGAATGGCATGGCACCGCATGGCACGGCATGGAATGGCATGGCACCGGCATGGCACGGCATGGCACCGCATGGCACCGGCATGGCACGGCATGGCACCGCATGGCACGGCATGGAATGGCATGGCACCGGCATGGCACCGGCATGGCATGGCATGGCACGGCATGGCACCGGCATGGCACGGCATGGCACCGGCATGGCATGGCACCGGCATGGCATGGCACCGGCATGGCACGGCATGGCACCGGCATGGCACGGCATGGCACCGGCATGGCACGGCATGGCACCGGCATGGCACGGCATGGCACCGCATTGAGTGGCATGGAATGGCATGGAATGGCATGGACTGGCATGGACTGGCATGGACTGGCATGGACTGGCATGGAATGGCATGGAATGGCATGGAATGGCATGGAATGGCATGGAATGGCATGGAATGGCATGGAATGGCATGGAATGGCATGGAATGGCATGGAATGGCATGGAATGGCATGGAATGGCATGGAATGGCATGGAATGGCATGGAATGGCATGGAATGGCATGGAATGGCATGGAATGGCATGGAATGGCATGGAATGGCATGGAATGGCATGGAATGGCATGGAATGGCATGGAATGGCATGGAATGGCATGGAATGGCATGGAATGGCATGGAATGGCATGGAATGGCATGGAATGGCATGGAATGGCATGGAATGGCATGGAATGGCATGGAATGGCATGGAATGGCATGGAATGGCATGGAATGGCATGGCACCGCATGGAATGGCATGGCACCGCATGGAATGGCATGGCACCGCATGGAATGGCATGGCACCGCATGGCACGGCATGGAATGGCATGGCACCGCATGGAATGGCATGGCACCGCATGGCACGGCATGGAATGGCATGGCACCGGCATGGCACGGCATGGCACCGCATGGCACGGCATGGAATGGCATGGCACCGGCATGGCACGGCATGGCACCGGCATGGCACGGCATGGCACCGGCATGGCACGGCATGGCACCGGCATGGCACGGCATGGCACCGGCATGGCACGGCATGGCACCGGCATGGCACGGCATGGCACCGGCATGGCACGGCATGGCACGGCATTGAATGGCATGGAATGGCATGGAATGGCATGGAATGGCATGGAATGGCATGGAATGGCATGGAATGGCATGGAATGGCATGGAATGGCATGGAATGGCATGGAATGGCATGGAATGGCATGGAATGGCATGGAATGGCATGGAATGGCATGGAATGGCATGGAATGGCATGGAATGGCATGGAATGGCATGGAATGGCATGGAATGGCATGGAATGGCATGGAATGGCATGGAATGGCATGGAATGGCATGGAATGGCATGGAATGGCATGGAATGGCATGGAATGGCATGGAATGGCATGGAATGGCATGGAATGGCATGGAATGGCATGGAATGGCATGGAATGGCATGGAATGGCATGGAATGGCATGGAATGGCATGGAATGGCATGGAATGGCATGGAATGGCATGGAATGGCATGGAATGGCATGGAATGGCATGGAATGGCATGGAATGGCATGGAATGGCATGGAATGGCATGGAATGGCATGGAATGGCATGGAATGGCATGGAATGGCATGGAATGGCATGGAATGGCATGGAATGGCATGGCACCGCATGGCACGGCATGGCACCGCATGGCACCGCATGGCACGGCATGGCACCGGCATGGCACGGCATGGCACCGGCATGGCACGGCATGGCACGGCATTGAATGGCATGGAATGGCATTGAATGGCACGGAATGGCACGGCATTGAATGGCATGGAATGGCATTGAATGGCACGGAATGGCACGGCATGGCACGGCATGGCACGGCATGGCACCGCATTGAGTGGCATGGAATGGCATGGAATGGCATGGACTGGCATGGAATGGCATGGAATGGCATGGCCCGGCATGGCACGGCATGGCACGGCATGGCACCGGCATGGCACGGCATGGCACCGGCATGGCACGGCATGGCACCGGCATGGCACGGCATGGCACCGGCATGGCACGGCATGGCACCGGCATGGCACGGCATGGCACCGGCATGGCACGGCATGGCACCGGCATGGCACGGCATGGCACCGGCATGGCACGGCATTGAATGGCATGGAATGGCATGGAATGGCATGGAATGGCATGGAATGGCATGGAATGGCATGGAATGGCATGGAATGGCATGGAATGGCATGGAATGGCATGGAATGGCATGGAATGGCATGGAATGGCATGGAATGGCATGGAATGGCATGGAATGGCATGGAATGGCATGGAATGGCATGGAATGGCATGGAATGGCATGGAATGGCATGGAATGGCATGGAATGGCATGGAATGGCATGGAATGGCATGGAATGGCATGGAATGGCATGGAATGGCATGGAATGGCATGGAATGGCATGGAATGGCATGGAATGGCATGGAATGGCATGGAATGGCATGGAATGGCATGGAATGGCATGGAATGGCATGGAATGGCATGGAATGGCATGGAATGGCATGGAATGGCATGGAATGGCATGGAATGGCATGGAATGGCATGGAATGGCATGGAATGGCATGGAATGGCATGGAATGGCATGGAATGGCATGGAATGGCATGGAATGGCATGGAATGGCATGGAATGGCATGGAATGGCATGGAATGGCATGGAATGGCATGGAATGGCATGGAATGGCATGGAATGGCATGGAATGGCATGGAATGGCATGGAATGGCATGGAATGGCATGGAATGGCATGGAATGGCATGGAATGGCATGGAATGGCATGGAATGGCATGGAATGGCATGGAATGGCATGGAATGGCATGGAATGGCATGGAATGGCATGGAATGGCATGGAATGGCATGGAATGGCATGGCACCGCATGGCACGGCATGGCACGGCATGGCACGGCATGGCACGGCATGGCACGGCATGGCACGGCATGGCACCGGCATGGCACGGCATGGCACCGGCATGGCACGGCATGGCACCGGCATGGCACGGCATGGCACCGGCATGGCACGGCATGGCACGGCATGGCACCGGCATGGCACGGCATGGCACCGGCATGGCACGGCATGGCACCAGCATGGCACGGCATGGCACGGCATGGCACCGGCATGGCACGGCATGGCACCGGCATGGCACCGGCATGGCACGGCATGGCACCGGCATGGCACGGCATGGAATGGCATGGAATGGCATGGAATGGCATGGAATGGCATGGAATGGCATGGAATGGCATGGAATGGCATGGAATGGCATGGAATGGCATGGAATGGCATGGAATGGCATGGAATGGCATGGAATGGCATGGAATGGCATGGAATGGCATGGAATGGCATGGAATGGCATGGAATGGCATGGAATGGCATGGAATGGCATGGAATGGCATGGAATGGCATGGAATGGCATGGAATGGCATGGAATGGCATGGAATGGCATGGAATGGCATGGAATGGCATGGAATGGCATGGAATGGCATGGAATGGCATGGAATGGCATGGAATGGCATGGAATGGCATGGAATGGCATGGAATGGCATGGCACCGCATGGCACGGCATGGCACCGCATGGCACGGCATGGCACGGCATGGCACCGGCATGGCACGGCATGGCACCGGCATGGCACGGCATGGCACGGCATTGAATGGCATGGAATGGCATGGCACCGGCATGGCACGGCATGGCACGGTATGGCACGGTATGGCACGGCATGGCACGGCATGGCACCGGCATGGCACGGCATGGCACCGGCATGGCACCGGCATGGCACGGCATGGCACCGGCATGGCACGGCATGGCACCGGCATGGCACGGCATGGCACGGCATGGCACGGCATGGCACCGGCATGGCACGGCATGGCACCGGCATGGCATGGCATGGCACCGGCATGGCACGGCATGGCACCGGCATGGCACGGCATGGCACCGGCATGGCACGGCATGGCACGGCATGGCACCGGCATGGCATGGCATGGCACCGGCATGGCACGGCATGGCACCGGCATGGCACGGCATGGCACCGGCATGGCACGGCATGGCACCGGCATGGCACGGCATGGCACGGCATTGAATGGCATGGAATGGCATGGAATGGCATGGAATGGCATGGAATGACATGGAATGGCATGGAATGGCATGGAATGGCATGGAATGGCATGGAATGACATGGAATGGCATGGAATGACATGGAATGGCATGGAATGGCATGGAATGGCATGGAATGGCATGGCACCGCATGGCACGGCATGGCACGGCATGGCACGGCATGGCACGGCATGGCACGGCATGGCACGGCATGGCACCGGCATGGCACGGCATGGCACCGGCATGGCACGGCATGGCACCGGCATGGCACGGCATGGCACCGGCATGGCACGGCATGGCACCGGCATGGCACGGCATGGCACCGGCATGGCACGGCATGGCACCGGCATGGCACGGCATGGCACGGCATGGCACGGCATTGAATGGCATGGAATGGAATGGCATGGAATGGCATGGAATGGCATGGAATGGCATGGAATGGCATGGAATGGCATGGAATGGCATGGAATGGCATGGAATGGCATGGCACCGCATGGCACGGCATGGCACCGCATGGCACGGCATGGCACGGCATGGCACCGGCATGGCACGGCATGGCACCGGCATGGCACGGCATGGCACCGGCATGGCACGGCATGGCACCGGCATGGCACGGCATGGCACGGCATTGAATGGCATGGAATGGCATTGAATGGCACGGAATGGCACGGCATTGAATGGCATGGAATGGCATTGAATGGCACGGAATGGCACGGCATTGAATGGCATGGAATGGCATTGAATGGCACGGAATGGCACGGCATTGAATGGCATGGAATGGCATTGAATGGCACGGAATGGCACGGCATTGAATGGCATGGAATGGCATTGAATGGCACGGAATGGCACGGCATTGAATGGCATGGAATGGCATTGAATGGCACGGAATGGCACGGCATTGAATGGCATGGAATGGCATTGAATGGCACGGAATGGCACGGCATGTCACGGCATGGCACCGCATTGAGTGGCATGGAATGGCATGGAATGGCATGGACTGGCATGGAATGGCATGGAATGGCATGGCCCGGCATGGCACGGCATGGCACGGCATGGCACCGGCATGGCACGGCATGGCACCGGCATGGCACGGCATGGCACCGGCATGGCACGGCATTGAATGGCATGGAATGGCATGGAATGGCATGGAATGGCATGGAATGGCATGGAATGGCATGGCACCGCATGGAATGGCATGGCACCGCATGGCACGGCATGGAATGGCATGGCACCGCATGGAATGGCATGGCACCGCATGGCACGGCATGGAATGGCATGGCACCGGCATGGCACGGCATGGCACCGCATGGCACCGGCATGGCACGGCATGGCACCGCATGGCACGGCATGGAATGGCATGGCACCGGCATGGCACCGGCATGGCATGGCATGGCACGGCATGGCATGGCATGGCACGGCATGGCACCGGCATGGCACGGCATGGCACCGGCATGGCACGGCATGGCACCGGCATGGCACGGCATGGCACCGGCATGGCACGGCATGGCACCGCATTGAGTGGCATGGAATGGCATGGAATGGCATGGACTGGCATGGACTGGCATGGACTGGCATGGAATGGCATGGAATGGCATGGAATGGCATGGAATGGCATGGAATGGCATGGAATGGCATGGAATGGCATGGAATGGCATGGAATGGCATGGAATGGCATGGAATGGCATGGAATGGCATGGAATGGCATGGAATGGCATGGAATGGCATGGAATGGCATGGAATGGCATGGAATGGCATGGAATGGCATGGAATGGCATGGAATGGCATGGAATGGCATGGAATGGCATGGAATGGCATGGAATGGCATGGAACGGCATGGAATGGCATGGAATGGCATGGCACGGCATGGCACCGGCATGGCACGGCATGGCACCGGCATGGCACGGCATGGCACGGCATGGCACGGCATGGCACCGGCATGGCACGGCATGGAATGGCATGGAATGGCATGGAATGGCATGGAATGGCATGGAATGGCATGGAATGGCATGGAATGGCATGGAATGGCATGGAATGGCATGGAATGGCATGGAATGGCATGGAATGGCATGGAACGGCATGGAATGGCATGGAATGGCATGGCACGGCATGGCACCGGCATGGCACGGCATGGCACCGGCATGGCACGGCATGGCACGGCATGGCACGGCATGGCACCGGCATGGCACGGCATGGCACCGGCATGGCACGGCATGGCACGGCATTGAATGGCATGGAATGGAATGGCATGGAATGGCATGGAATGGCATGGAATGGCATGGAATGGCATGGAATGGCATGGAATGGCATGGAATGGCATGGCACCGCATGGCACGGCATGGCACCGCATGGCACGGCATGGCACGGCATGGCACCGGCATGGCACGGCATGGCACCGGCATGGCACGGCATGGCACCGGCATGGCACGGCATGGCACCGGCATGGCACGGCATGGCACCGGCATGGCACGGCATGGCACGGCATGGCACCGGCATGGCACGGCATGGCACCGGCATGGCACGGCATGGCACCAGCATGGCACGGCATGGCACGGCATGGCACCGGCATGGCACGGCATGGCACCGGCATGGCACGGCATGGCACCGGCATGGCACGGCATGGAATGGCATGGCACGGCATGGAATGGCATGGAATGGCATGGAATGGCATGGAATGGCATGGAATGGCATGGAATGGCAT
The DNA here is from genome assembly GCA_963971235.1 of Cryptus armator. Lineage (NCBI taxonomy): Eukaryota > Metazoa > Arthropoda > Insecta > Hymenoptera > Ichneumonidae > Cryptus > Cryptus armator. The sequence goes on from CAXARG010000333.1 coordinate 623,125, forward strand.
GGAATGGCATGGAATGGCATGGAATGGCATGGAATGGCATGGAATGGCATGGAATGGCATGGAATGGCATGGAATGGCATGGAATGGCATGGAATGGCATGGAATGGCATGGAATGGCATGGAATGGCATGGAATGGCATGGAATGGCATGGAATGGCATGGAATGACATGGAATGGCATGGAATGGCATGGAATGGCATGGAATGGCATGGAATGGCATGGAATGGCATGGAATGGCATGGAATGGCATGGAATGGCATGGAATGGCATGGAATGGCATGGAATGGCATGGAATGGCATGGAATGGCATGGAATGGCATGGAATGGCATGGAATGGCATGGCACCGGCATGGCACGGCATGGCACCGCATGGCACGGCATGGAATGGCATGGCACCGGCATGGCACCGGCATGGCATGGCATGGCACGGCATGGCATGGCATGGCACGGCATGGCACCGGCATGGCACGGCATGGCACCGGCATGGCACGGCATGGCACCGGCATGGCACGGCATGGCACCGGCATGGCACGGCATGGCACCGGCATGGCACGGCATGGCACCGGCATGGCACGGCATGGCACCGCATTGAGTGGCATGGAATGGCATGGAATGGCATGGACTGGCATGGACTGGCATGGACTGGCATGGAATGGCATGGAATGGCATGGAATGGCATGGAATGGCATGGAATGGCATGGAATGGCATGGAATGGCATGGAATGGCATGGAACGGCATGGAATGGCATGGAATGGCATGGCACGGCATGGCACCGGCATGGCACGGCATGGCACCGGCATGGCACGGCATGGCACCGGCATGGCACGGCATGGCACCAGCATGGCACGGCATGGCACGGCATGGCACCGGCATGGCACGGCATGGCACCGGCATGGCACGGCATGGCACCGGCATGGCACGGCATGGAATGGCATGGCACGGCATGGAATGGCATGGAATGGCATGGAATGGCATGGAATGGCATGGAATGGCATGGAATGGCATGGAATGGCATGGAATGGCATGGAATGGCATGGAATGGCATGGAATGGCATGGAATGGCATGGAATGGCATGGAATGGCATGGAATGGCATGGAATGGCATGGAATGGCATGGAATGGCATGGAATGGCATGGAATGGCATGGAATGGCATGGCACCGCATTGAGTGGCATGGAATGGCATGGAATGGCATGGACTGGCATGGACTGGCATGGACTGGCATGGAATGGCATGGAATGGCATGGAATGGCATGGAATGGCATGGAATGGCATGGAATGGCATGGAATGGCATGGAATGGCATGGAATGGCATGGAATGGCATGGAATGGCATGGAATGGCATGGAAGGGCATGGAATGGCATGGAATGGCATGGAATGGCATGGAATGGCATGGAATGGCATGGAATGGCATGGAATGGCATGGAATGGCATGGAATGGCATGGAATGGCATGGAATGGCATGGAATGGCATGGAATGGCATGGAATGGCATGGAATGGCATGGAATGGCATGGAATGGCATGGAATGGCATGGAATGGCATGGAATGGCATGGAATGGCATGGAATGGCATGGAATGGCATGGAATGGCATGGAATGGCATGGAATGGCATGGAATGGCATGGAATGGCATGGAATGGCATGGAATGGCATGGAATGGCATGGAATGGCATGGAATGGCATGGAATGGCATGGAATGGCATGGAATGGCATGGAATGGCATGGAATGGCATGGAATGGCATGGAATGGCATGGCACCGCATGGCACGGCATGGCACCGCATGGCACGGCATGGCACGGCATGGCACCGGCATGGCACGGCATGGCACCGGCATGGCACGGCATGGCACCGGCATGGCACGGCATGGCACCGGCATGGCACGGCATGGCACGGCATTGAATGGCATGGAATGGCATTGAATGGCACGGAATGGCACGGCATTGAATGGCATGGAATGGCATTGAATGGCACGGAATGGCACGGCATTGAATGGCATGGAATGGCATTGAATGGCACGGAATGGCACGGCATGGCACGGCATGTCACGGCATGGCACCGCATTGAGTGGCATGGAATGGCATGGAATGGCATGGACTGGCATGGACTGGCATGGAATGGCATGGAATGGCATGGCCCGGCATGGCACGGCATGGCACGGCATGGCACCGGCATGGCACGGCATGGCACCGGCATGGCACGGCATGGCACCGGCATGGCATGGCATGGCACCGGCATGGCACGGCATGGCACCGGCATGGCACGGCATGGCACCGGCATGGCACGGCATTGAATGGCATGGAATGGCATGGAATGGCATGGAATGGCATGGAATGGCATGGAATGGCATGGAATGGCATGGAATGGCATGGCACCGCATGGAATGGCATGGCACCGCATGGAATGGCATGGCACCGCATGGCACGGCATGGAATGGCATGGCACCGCATGGAATGGCATGGCACCGCATGGCACGGCATGGAATGGCATGGCACCGGCATGGCACGGCATGGCACCGCATGGCACCGGCATGGCACGGCATGGCACCGCATGGCACGGCATGGAATGGCATGGCACCGGCATGGCACCGGCATGGCACCGGCATGGCACCGGCATGGCATGGCATGGCACGGCATGGCATGGCATGGCACGGCATGGCACCGGCATGGCACGGCATGGCACCGGCATGGCACGGCATGGCACCGGCATGGCACGGCATGGCACCGGCATGGCACGGCATGGCACCGCATGGCACGGCATGGAATGGCATGGCACCGGCATGGCACCGGCATGGCATGGCATGGCACGGCATGGCATGGCATGGCACGGCATGGCACCGGCATGGCACGGCATGGCACCGGCATGGCACGGCATGGCACCGGCATGGCACGGCATGGCACCGGCATGGCACGGCATGGAATGGCATGGAATGGCATGGAATGGCATGGAATGGCATGGAATGGCATGGAATGGCATGGAATGGCATGGAATGGCATGGAATGGCATGGAATGGCATGGAATGGCATGGAATGGCATGGAATGGCATGGAATGGCATGGAATGGCATGGAATGGCATGGAATGGCATGGAATGGCATGGAATGGCATGGAATGGCATGGAATGGCATGGAATGGCATGGAATGGCATGGAATGGCATGGAATGGCATGGAATGGCATGGAATGGCATGGAATGGCATGGAATGGCATGGAATGGCATGGAATGGCATGGAATGGCATGGAATGGCATGGAATGGCATGGAATGGCATGGAATGGCATGGAATGGCATGGAATAGCATGGAATGGCATGGAATGGCATGGAATGGCATGGAATGGCATGGAATGGCATGGAATGGCATGGAATGGCATGGAATGGCATGGAATGGCATGGAATGGCATGGAATGGCATGGAATGGCATGGAATGGCATGGAATGGCATGGAATGGCATGGAATGGCATGGAATGGCATGGAATGGCATGGAATGGCATGGAATGGCATGGAATGGCATGGAATGGCATGGAATGGCATGGAATGGCATGGAATGGCATGGAATGGCATGGAATGGCATGGAATGGCATGGAATGGCATGGAATGGCATGGAATGGCATGGAATGGCATGGAATGTCATGGAATGGCATGGAATGGCATGGAATGGCATGGAATGGCATGGAATGGCATGGAATGGCATGGAATGGCATGGAATGGCATGGAATGGCATGGAATGGCATGGAATGGCATGGCACCGCATGGCACGGCATGGCACCGCATGGCACCGCATGGCACGGCATGGCACCGGCATGGCACGGCATGGCACCGGCATGGCACGGCATGGCACGGCATTGAATGGCATGGAATGGCATTGAATGGCACGGAATGGCACGGCATTGAATGGCATGGAATGGCATTGAATGGCACGGAATGGCACGGCATGGCACGGCATGGCACGGCATGGCACCGGCATGGCATGGCATGGCACCGGCATGGCACGGCATGGCACCGGCATGGCACGGCATTGAATGGCATGGAATGGCATGGAATGGCATGGAATGGCATGGAATGGCATGGAATGGCATGGAATGGCATGGAATGGCATGGAATGGCATGGAATGGCATGGAATGGCATGGAATGGCATGGAATGGCATGGAATGGCATGGAATGGCATGGAATGGCATGGAATGGCATGGCACCGCATGGCACCGCATGGAATGGCATGGCACCGCATGGAATGGCATGGAATGGCATGGAATGGCATGGAATGGCATGGAATGGCATGGAATGGCATGGAATGGCATGGAATGGCATGGAATGGCATGGAACGGCATGGAATGGCATGGAATGGCATGGAATGGCATGGAATGGCATGGAATGGCATGGCACCGGGATGGCACGGCATGGCACCGGCATGGCACGGCATGGAATGGCATGGAATGGCATGGAATGGCATGGAATGGCATGGCACGGCATTGCACCGGCATGGCACGGCATGGCACCGGCATGGCACGGCATGGCACCGGCATGGCACCGGCATGGCACCGGCATGGTACCGGCATGGCACGGCATGGCACCGGCATGGCACGGCATGGCACCGGCATGGCACGGCATGGCACCGGCATGGCACGGCATGGCACCGGCATGGCACGGCATGGCACCGGCATGGCACGGCATGGCACCGGCATGGCACGGCATGGCACCGGCATGGCACGGCATGGCACCGGCATGGCACGGCATGGCACCGGCATGGCACGGCATGGCACCGGCATGGCACGGCATGGCACCGGCATGGCACGGCATGGCACCGGCATGGCACGGCATGGCACCGGCATGGCACGGCATGGCACCGGCATGGCACGGCATGGCACCGGCATGGCACGGCATGGCACCGGCATGGCACGGCATGGCACCGGCATGGCACGGCATGGCACCGGCATGGCACGGCATGGCACCGGCATGGCACGGCATGGCACCGGCATGGCACGGCATGGCACCGGCATGGCACGGCATGGCACCGGCATGGCACGGCATGGCACCGGCATGGCACGGCATGGCACCGGCATGGCACGGCATGGCACCGGCATGGCACGGCATGGCACCGGCATGGCACGGCATGGCACCGGCATGGCACGGCATGGCACCGGCATGGCACGGCATGGCACCGGCATGGCACGGCATGGCACCGGCATGGCACGGCATGGCACCGGCATGGCACGGCATGGCACCGGCATGGCACCGGCATGGCACGGCATGGCACGGCATGGAATGGCATGGAATGGCATGGAATGGCATGGAATGGCATGGAATGGCATGGAATGGCATGGAATGGCATGGAATGGCATGGAATGGCATGGAATGGCATGGAATGGCATGGAATGGCATGGAATGGCATGGAATGGCATGGAATGGCATGGAATGGCATGGAATGGCATGGAATGGCATGGAATGGCATGGAATGGCATGGAATGGCATGGAATGGCATGGAATGGCATGGAATGGCATGGAATGGCATGGAATGGCATGGAATGGCATGGAATGGCATGGAATGGCATGGAATGGCATGGAATGGCATGGAATGGCATGGAATGGCATGGAATGGCATGGAATGGCATGGAATGGCATGGAATGGCATGGAATGGCATGGAATGGCATGGAATGGCATGGAATGGCATGGAATGGCATGGAATGGCATGGAATGGCATGGAATGGCATGGAATGGCATGGAATGGCATGGAATGGCATGGAATGGCATGGAATGGCATGGAATGGCATGGAATGGCATGGAATGGCATGGAATGGCACCGGCATGGCACGGCATGGCACGGCATGGCACGGTATGGCACGGTATGGCACGGCATGGCACGGCATGGCACCGGCATGGCACGGCATGGCACCGGCATGGCACGGCATGGCACCGGCATGGCACGGCATGGCACCGGCATGGCACGGCATGGCACCGGCATGGCACCGGCATGGCACCGGCATGGCACCGGCATGGCACCGGCATGGCACCGGCATGGCACCGGCATGGCACCGGCATGGCACCGGCATGGCACCGGCATGGCACCGGCATGGCACGGCATGGCACCGGCATGGCACGGCATGGCACCGGCATGGCACCGGCATGGCACGGCATGGCACCGGCATGGCACGGCATGGCACCGGCATGGCACGGCATGGCACCGGCATGGCACGGCATGGCACCGGCATGGCACGGCATGGCACGGCATGGCACCGGCATGGCACGGCATGGCACCGGCATGGCACGGCATGGCACCGGCATGGCACGGCATGGCACCGGCATGGCACGGCATGGCACCGGCATGGCACGGCATGGCACCGGCATGGCACGGCATGGCACCGGCATGGCACGGCATGGCACCGGCATGGCACGGCATGGCACCGGCATGGCACGGCATGGCACCGGCATGGCACGGCATGGCACGGCATTGAATGGCATGGAATGGCATGGAATGGCATGGAATGGCATGGAATGGCATGGAATGGCATGGAATGGCATGGAATGGCATGGAATGGCATGGAATGGCATGGAATAGCATGGAATGGCATGGAATGGCATGGAATGGCATGGAATGGCATGGAATGGCATGGAATGGCATGGAATGGCATGGAATGGCATGGAATGGCATGGAATGGCATGGAATGGCATGGAATGGCATGGAATGGCATGGAATGGCATGGAATGGCATGGAATGGCATGGAATGGCATGGAATGGCATGGAATGGCATGGAATGGCATGGAATGGCATGGAATGGCATGGAATGGCATGGAATGGCATGGAATGGCATGGAATGGCATGGAATGGCATGGAATGGCATGGAATGGCATGGAATGGCATGGAATGGCATGGAATGTCATGGAATGGCATGGAATGGCATGGAATGGCATGGAATGGCATGGAATGGCATGGAATGGCATGGAATAGCATGGAATGGCATGGAATGGCATGGCACCGCATGGCACGGCATGGCACCGCATGGCACCGCATGGCACGGCATGGCACCGGCATGGCACGGCATGGCACCGGCATGGCACGGCATGGCACGGCATTGAATGGCATGGAATGGCATTGAATGGCACGGAATGGCACGGCATTGAATGGCATGGAATGGCATTGAATGGCACGGAATGGCACGGCATGGCACGGCATGGCACGGCATGGCACCGCATTGAGTGGCATGGAATGGCATGGAATGGCATGGACTGGCATGGAATGGCATGGAATGGCATGGCCCGGCATGGCACGGCATGGCACGGCATGGCACCGGCATGGCACGGCATGGCACCGGCATGGCACGGCATGGCACCGGCATGGCACGGCATGGCACCGGCATGGCACGGCATGGCACCGGCATGGCACGGCATGGCACCGGCATGGCACGGCATGGCACCGGCATGGCACGGCATTGAATGGCATGGAATGGCATGTAATGGCATGGAATGGCATGGAATGGCATGGAATGGCATGGAATGGCATGGAATGGCATGGAATGGCATGGCACCGCATGGAATGGCATGGCACCGCATGGAATGGCATGGCACCGCATGGCACGGCATGGAATGGCATGGCACCGCATGGAATGGCATGGCACCGCATGGCACGGCATGGAATGGCATGGCACCGGCATGGCACGGCATGGCACCGCATGGCACCGGCATGGCACGGCATGGCACCGCATGGCACGGCATGGAATGGCATGGCACCGGCATGGCACCGGCATGGCATGGCATGGCACGGCATGGCACCGGCATGGCACGGCATGGCACCGGCATGGCACGGCATGGCACCGGCATGGCACGGCATGGCACCGGCATGGCACGGCATGGCACCGGCATGGCACGGCATGGCACCGGCATGGCACGGCATGGCACCGCATTGAGTGGCATGGAATGGCATGGAATGGCATGGAATGGCATGGAATGGCATGGACTGGCATGGAATGGCATGGAATGGCATGGAATGGCATGGAATGGCATGGAATGGCATGGAATGGCATGGAATGGCATGGAATGGCATGGAATGGCATGGAATGGCATGGAATGGCATGGAATGGCATGGAATGGCATGGAATGGCATGGAATGGCATGGAATGGCATGGAATGGCATGGAATGGCATGGAATGGCATGGAATGGCATGGAATGGCATGGAATGGCATGGAATGGCATGGAATGGCATGGAATGGCATGGAATGGCATGGAATGGCATGGCACCGGGATGGCACGGCATGGCACCGGCATGGCACGGCATGGAATGGCATGGAATGGCATGGCACGGCATGGCACCGGCATGGCACGGCATGGCACCGGCATGGCACGGCATGGCACCGGCATGGCACGGCATGGCACCGGCATGGCACGGCATGGCACCGGCATGGCAAGGCATGGCACCGGCATGGCACGGCATGGCACCGGCATGGCACGGCATGGCACCGGCATGGCACGGCATGGCACCGGCATGGCACGGCATGGCACCGGCATGGCACGGCATGGCACCGGCATGGCACGGCATGGCACCGGCATGGCACGGCATGGAATGGCATGGAATGGCATGGAATGGCATGGAATGGCATGGCACCGGCATGGCACGGCATGGCACCGGCATGGCACGGCATGGCACCGGCATGGCACCGGCATGGCACGGCATGGCACCGGCATGGCACGGCATGGCACCGGCATGGCACGGCATGGCACCGGCATGGCACGGCATGGCACCGGCATGGCACGGCATGGCACCGGCATGGCACGGCATGGCACCGGCATGGCACCGGCATGGCACGGCATGGCACCGGCATGGCACGGCATGGCACCGGCATGGCACCGGCATGGCACGGCATGGCACCGGCATGGCACGGCATGGCACCGGCATGGCACGGCATGGCACCGGCATGGCACGGCATGGCACCGGCATGGCACGGCATGGAATGGCATGGAATGGCATGGAATGGCATGGAATGGCATGGAATGGCATGGAATGGCATGGAATGGCATGGAATGGCATGGAATGGCATGGAATGGCATGGAATGGCATGGAATGGCATGGAATGGCATGGAATGGCATGGAATGGCATGGAATGGCATGGAATGGCATGGAATGGCATGGAATGGCATGGAATGGCATGGAATGGCATGGAATGGCATGGAATGGCATGGAATGGCATGGAATGGCATGGAATGGCATGGAATGGCATGGAATGGCATGGAATGGCATGGAATGGCATGGAATGGCATGGAATGGCATGGAATGGCATGGAATGGCATGGAATGGCATGGAATGGCATGGAATGGCATGGAATGGCATGGAATGGCATGGAATGGCATGGAATGGCATGGAATGGCATGGAATGGCATGGAATGGCATGGAATGGCATGGAATGGCATGGAATGGCATGGAATGGCATGGCACCGCATGGCACGGCATGGCACCGCATGGCACGGCATGGCACCGGCATGGCACGGCGTGGCACCGGCATGGCACGGCGTGGCACCGGCATGGCACGGCATGGCACGGCATGGCACCGGCATGGCACGGCATGGCACCGGCATGGCACGGCATGGCACCGGCATGGCACGGCATGGCACCGGCATGGCACGGCATGGCACCGGCATGGCACGGCATGGCACCGGCATGGCACGGCATGGCACCGGCATGGCACGGCATGGCACCGGCATGGCACGGCATGGAATGGCATGGAATGGCATGGAATGGCATGGAATGGCATGGAATGGCATGGAATGGCATGAAATGGCATGGAATGGCATGGAATGGCATGGAATGGCATGGAATGGCATGGAATGGCATGGAATGGCATGGAATGGCATGGAATGGCATGGAATGGCATGGAATGGCATGGAATGGCATGGAATGGCATGGAATGACATGGAATGGCATGGAATGACATGGAATGGCATGGAATGACATGGAATGGCATGGAATGGCATGGCACCGCATGGCACGGCATGGCACGGCATGGCACGGCATGGCACGGCATGGCACCGGCATGGCACGGCGTGGCACCGGCATGGCACGGCATGGCACGGCATGGCACCGGCATGGCACGGCATGGCACCGGCATGGCACGGCATGGCACCGGCATGGCACGGCATGGCACCGGCATGGCACGGCATGGCACCGGCATGGCACGGCATGGCACCGGCATGGCACGGCATGGCACCGGCATGGCACGGCATGGCACCGGCATGGCACGGCATGGCACCGGCATGGCACGGCATTGAATGGCATGGAATGGCATGGAATGGCATGGAATGGCATGGAATGGCATGGAATGGCATGGAATGACATGGAATGGCATGGAATGGCATGGCACGGCATGGCACCGGCATGGCACGGCATGGCACGGCATGGCACCGGCATGGCACGGCATGGCACCGGCATGGCACGGCATGGCACCGGCATGGCACGGCATGGCACGGCATGGCACCGGCATGGCACGGCATGGCACGGCATGGAATGGCATGGAATGGCATGGAATGGCATGGAATGGCATGGAATGGCATGGAATGGCATGGAATGGCATGGAATGGCATGGAATGGCATGGAATGGCATGGAATGGCATGGAATGGCATGGAATGGCATGGCACCGGCATGGCACGGCATGGCACCGGCATGGCACGGCATGGCACCGGCATGGCACGGCATGGCACCGGCATGGCACGGCATGGCACCGGCATGGCACGGCATGGCACCGGCATGGCACGGCATGGCACCGGCATGGCACGGCATGGCACCGGCATGGCACGGCCTGGCACCGGCATGGCACGGCCTGGCACCGGCATGGCACCGGCATGGCACCGGCATGGCACCGGCATGGCACCGGCATGGCACGGCATGGAACGGCATGGAATGGCATGGAATGGCATGGAATGGCATGGAATGGCATGGAATGGCATGGAATGGCATGGAATGGCATGGAATGGCATGGAATGGCATGGAATGGCATGGAATGGCATGGAATGGCATGGAATGGCATGGAATGGCATGGAATGGCATGGAATGGCATGGAATGGCATGGAATGGCATGGAATGGCATGGAATGGCATGGAATGGCATGGAATGGCATGGAATGGCATGGAATGGCATGGAATGGCATGGAATGGCATGGAATGGCATGGAATGGCATGGAATGGCATGGAATGGCATGGAATGGCATGGCACCGGCATGGCACGGCATGGCACCGGCATGGCACGGCATGGCACCGGCATGGCACGGCATGGCACCGGCATGGCACGGCATGGCACCGGCATGGCACGGCATGGCACCGGCATGGCACGGCATGGAATGGCATGGAATGGCATGGAATGGCATGGAATGGCATGGCACCGGCATGGCACGGCATGGCACCGGCATGGCACGGCATGGCACCGGCATGGCACCGGCATGGCACGGCATGGCACCGGCATGGCACGGCATGGCACCGGCATGGCACGGCATGGCACCGGCATGGCACGGCATGGCACCGGCATGGCACGGCATGGCACCGGCATGGCACGGCATGGCACCGGCATGGCACCGGCATGGCACGGCATGGCACCGGCATGGCACGGCATGGCACCGGCATGGCACGGCATGGCACCGGCATGGCACCGGCATGGCACGGCATGGCACCGGCATGGCACGGCATGGCACCGGCATGGCACGGCATGGCACCGGCATGGCACGGCATGGCACCGGCATGGCACGGCATGGCACGGCATTGAATGGCATGGAATGGCATTGAATGGCACGGAATGGCACGGCATTGAATGGCATGGAATGGCATTGAATGGCACGGAATGGCACGGCATGGCACGGCATGGCACGGCATGGCACCGCATTGAGTGGCATGGAATGGCATGGAATGGCATGGACTGGCATGGAATGGCATGGAATGGCATGGCCCGGCATGGCACGGCATGGCACGGCATGGCACCGGCATGGCACGGCATGGCACCGGCATGGCACGGCATGGCACCGGCATGGCACGGCATGGCACCGGCATGGCACGGCATGGCACCGGCATGGCACGGCATGGCACCGGCATGGCACGGCATGGCACCGGCATGGCACGGCATGGCACCGGCATGGCACGGCATTGAATGGCATGGAATGGCATGTAATGGCATGGAATGGCATGGAATGGCATGGAATGGCATGGAATGGCATGGAATGGCATGGAATGGCATGGCACCGCATGGAATGGCATGGCACCGCATGGAATGGCATGGCACCGCATGGCACGGCATGGAATGGCATGGCACCGCATGGAATGGCATGGCACCGCATGGCACGGCATGGAATGGCATGGCACCGGCATGGCACGGCATGGCACCGCATGGCACCGGCATGGCACGGCATGGCACCGCATGGCACGGCATGGAATGGCATGGCACCGGCATGGCACCGGCATGGCATGGCATGGCACGGCATGGCACCGGCATGGCACGGCATGGCACCGGCATGGCATGGCACCGGCATGGCACGGCATGGCACCGGCATGGCACGGCATGGCACCGGCATGGCACGGCATGGCACCGGCATGGCACGGCATGGCACCGCATTGAGTGGCATGGAATGGCATGGAATGGCATGGAATGGCATGGACTGGCATGGACTGGCATGGAATGGCATGGAATGGCATGGAATGGCATGGAATGGCATGGAATGGCATGGAATGGCATGGAATGGCATGGAATGGCATGGAATGGCATGGAATGGCATGGAATGGCATGGAATGGCATGGAATGGCATGGAATGGCATGGAATGGCATGGAATGGCATGGAATGGCATGGAATGGCATGGAATGGCATGGAATGGCATGGAATGGCATGGAATGGCATGGAATGGCATGGAATGGCATGGAATGGCATGGAATGGCATGGAATGGCATGGAATGGCATGGAATGGCATGGAATGGCATGGAATGGCATGGAATGGCATGGAATGGCATGGAATGGCATGGAATGGCATGGAATGGCATGGAATGGCATGGAATGGCATGGAATGGCATGGAATGGCATGGAATGGCATGGAATGGCATGGAATGGCATGGAATGGCATGGAATGGCATGGAATGGCATGGAATGGCATGGAATGGCATGGAATGGCATGGAATGGCATGGAATGGCATGGAATGGCATGGAATGGCATGGAATGGCATGGAATGGCATGGAATGGCATGGAATGGCATGGCACCGCATGGCACGGCATGGCACGGCATGGCACGGCATGGCACGGCATGGCACGGCATGGCACGGCATGGCACCGGCATGGCACGGCATGGCACCGGCATGGCACGGCATGGCACCGGCATGGCACGGCATGGCACCGGCATGGCACGGCATGGCACGGCATGGCACCGGCATGGCACGGCATGGCACCGGCATGGCACGGCATGGCACCAGCATGGCACGGCATGGCACGGCATGGCACCGGCATGGCACGGCATGGCACCGGCATGGCACCGGCATGGCACGGCATGGCACCGGCATGGCACGGCATGGAATGGCATGGAATGGCATGGAATGGCATGGAATGGCATGGAATGGCATGGAATGGCATGGAATGGCATGGAATGGCATGGAATGGCATGGAATGGCATGGAATGGCATGGAATGGCATGGAATGGCATGGAATGGCATGGAATGGCATGGAATGGCATGGAATGGCATGGAATGGCATGGAATGGCATGGAATGGCATGGAATGGCATGGAATGGCATGGAATGGCATGGAATGGCATGGAATGGCATGGAATGGCATGGAATGGCATGGAATGGCATGGAATGGCATGGAATGGCATGGAATGGCATGGAATGGCATGGAATGGCATGGCACCGCATGGCACGGCATGGCACCGCATGGCACGGCATGGCACGGCATGGCACCGGCATGGCACGGCATGGCACCGGCATGGCACGGCATGGCACGGCATTGAATGGCATGGAATGGCATGGCACCGGCATGGCACGGCATGGCACGGTATGGCACGGTATGGCACGGCATGGCACGGCATGGCACCGGCATGGCACGGCATGGCACCGGCATGGCACCGGCATGGCACGGCATGGCACCGGCATGGCACGGCATGGCACCGGCATGGCACGGCATGGCACGGCATGGCACGGCATGGCACCGGCATGGCACGGCATGGCACCGGCATGGCATGGCATGGCACCGGCATGGCACGGCATGGCACCGGCATGGCACGGCATGGCACCGGCATGGCACGGCATGGCACGGCATTGAATGGCATGGAATGGCATGGAATGGCATGGAATGGCATGGAATGACATGGAATGGCATGGAATGGCATGGAATGGCATGGAATGGCATGGAATGGCATGGAATGGCATGGAATGGCATGGAATGGCATGGAATGGCATGGAATGGCATGGAATGGCATGGAATGGCATGGAATGGCATGGAATGGCATGGAATGGCATGGAATGGCATGGAATGGCATGGAATGGCATGGAATGGCATGGAATGGCATGGAATGGCATGGAATGGCATGGAATGGCATGGAATGGCATGGAATGGCATGGAATGGCATGGAATGGCATGGAATGGCATGGAATGGCATGGAATGGCATGGAATGGCATGGAATGGCATGGAATGGCATGGAATGGCATGGAATGGCATGGAATGGCATGGAATGGCATGGAATGGCATGGAATGGCATGGAATGGCATGGAATGGCATGGAATGGCATGGAATGGCATGGAATGGCATGGAATGGCATGGAATGGCATGGAATGGCATGGAATGGCATGGAATGGCATGGAATGGCATGGAATGGCATGGAATGGCATGGAATGGCATGGAATGGCATGGAATGGCATGGAATGGCATGGAATGGCATGGAATGGCATGGAATGGCATGGCACCGGCATGGCACGGCATGGCACCGGCATGGCACGGCATGGCACCGGCATGGCACGGCATGGCACCGGCATGGCACGGCATGGCACCGGCATGGCACGGCATGGCACCGGCATGGCACGGCATGGAATGGCATGGAATGGCATGGAATGGCATGGAATGGCATGGCACCGGCATGGCACGGCATGGCACCGGCATGGCACCGGCATGGCACGGCATGGCACCGGCATGGCACGGCATGGCACCGGCATGGCACGGCATGGCACCGGCATGGCACGGCATGGCACCGGCATGGCACGGCATGGCACCGGCATGGCACGGCATGGCACCGGCATGGCACCGGCATGGCACGGCATGGCACCGGCATGGCACGGCATGGCACCGGCATGGCACGGCATGGCACCGGCATGGCACCGGCATGGCACGGCATGGCACCGGCATGGCACGGCATGGCACCGGCATGGCACGGCATGGCACCGGCATGGCACGGCATGGCACCGGCATGGCACGGCATGGCACGGCATTGAATGGCATGGAATGGCATTGAATGGCACGGAATGGCATGGAATGGCATGGAATGGCATGGCACCGGCATGGCACGGCATGGCACCGGCATGGCACGGCATGGCACCGGCATGGCACCGGCATGGCACGGCATGGCACCGGCATGGCACGGCATGGCACCGGCATGGCACGGCATGGCACCGGCATGGCACGGCATGGCACCGGCATGGCACGGCATGGCACCGGCATGGCACCGGCATGGCACGGCATGGCACCGGCATGGCACGGCATTGAATGGCATGGAATGGCATGTAATGGCATGGAATGGCATGGAATGGCATGGAATGGCATGGAATGGCATGGAATGGCATGGAATGGCATGGCACCGCATGGAATGGCATGGCACCGCATGGAATGGCATGGCACCGCATGGCACGGCATGGAATGGCATGGCACCGCATGGAATGGCATGGCACCGCATGGCACGGCATGGAATGGCATGGCACCGGCATGGCACGGCATGGCACCGCATGGCACCGGCATGGCACGGCATGGCACCGCATGGCACGGCATGGAATGGCATGGCACCGGCATGGCACCGGCATGGCATGGCATGGCACGGCATGGCACCGGCATGGCACGGCATGGCACCGGCATGGCATGGCACCGGCATGGCACGGCATGGCACCGGCATGGCACGGCATGGCACCGGCATGGCACGGCATGGCACCGGCATGGCACGGCATGGCACCGCATTGAGTGGCATGGAATGGCATGGAATGGCATGGAATGGCATGGACTGGCATGGACTGGCATGGAATGGCATGGAATGGCATGGAATGGCATGGAATGGCATGGAATGGCATGGAATGGCATGGAATGGCATGGAATGGCATGGAATGGCATGGAATGGCATGGAATGGCATGGAATGGCATGGAATGGCATGGAATGGCATGGAATGGCATGGAATGGCATGGAATGGCATGGAATGGCATGGAATGGCATGGAATGGCATGGAATGGCATGGAATGGCATGGAATGGCATGGAATGGCATGGAATGGCATGGAATGGCATGGAATGGCATGGAATGGCATGGAATGGCATGGAATGGCATGGAATGGCATGGAATGGCATGGAATGGCATGGAATGGCATGGAATGGCATGGAATGGCATGGAATGGCATGGAATGGCATGGAATGGCATGGAATGGCATGGAATGGCATGGAATGGCATGGAATGGCATGGAATGGCATGGAATGGCATGGAATGGCATGGAATGGCATGGAATGGCATGGAATGGCATGGAATGGCATGGAATGGCATGGAATGGCATGGAATGGCATGGAATGGCATGGAATGGCATGGAATGGCATGGAATGGCATGGAATGGCATGGAATGGCATGGAATGGCATGGAATGGCATGGCACCGGCATGGCACGGCATGGCACCGGCATGGCACGGCATGGCACCGGCATGGCACGGCATGGCACCGGCATGGCACGGCATGGCACCGGCATGGCACGGCATGGCACCGGCATGGCACGGCATGGAATGGCATGGAATGGCATGGAATGGCATGGAATGGCATGGCACCGGCATGGCACGGCATGGCACCGGCATGGCACGGCATGGCACCGGCATGGCACCGGCATGGCACGGCATGGCACCGGCATGGCACGGCATGGCACCGGCATGGCACGGCATGGCACCGGCATGGCACGGCATGGCACCGGCATGGCACGGCATGGCACCGGCATGGCACGGCATGGCACCGGCATGGCACCGGCATGGCACCGGCATGGCACGGCATGGCACCGGCATGGCACGGCATGGCACCGGCATGGCACGGCATGGCACCGGCATGGCACCGGCATGGCACGGCATGGCACCGGCATGGCACGGCATGGCACCGGCATGGCACGGCATGGCACCGGCATGGCACGGCATGGCACCGGCATGGCACGGCATGGCACGGCATTGAATGGCATGGAATGGCATTGAATGGCACGGAATGGCACGGCATTGAATGGCATGGAATGGCATTGAATGGCACGGAATGGCACGGCATGGCACGGCATGGCACGGCATGGCACCGCATTGAGTGGCATGGAATGGCATGGAATGGCATGGACTGGCATGGAATGGCATGGAATGGCATGGCCCGGCATGGCACGGCATGGCACGGCATGGCACCGGCATGGCACGGCATGGCACCGGCATGGCACGGCATGGCACCGGCATGGCACGGCATGGCACCGGCATGGCACGGCATGGCACCGGCATGGCACGGCATGGCACCGGCATGGCACGGCATGGCACCGGCATGGCACGGCATGGCACCGGCATGGCACGGCATTGAATGGCATGGAATGGCATGTAATGGCATGGAATGGCATGGAATGGCATGGAATGGCATGGAATGGCATGGAATGGCATGGAATGGCATGGCACCGCATGGAATGGCATGGCACCGCATGGAATGGCATGGCACCGCATGGCACGGCATGGAATGGCATGGCACCGCATGGAATGGCATGGCACCGCATGGCACGGCATGGAATGGCATGGCACCGGCATGGCACGGCATGGCACCGCATGGCACCGGCATGGCACGGCATGGCACCGCATGGCACGGCATGGAATGGCATGGCACCGGCATGGCACCGGCATGGCATGGCATGGCACGGCATGGCACCGGCATGGCATGGCACCGGCATGGCACGGCATGGCACCGGCATGGCACGGCATGGCACCGGCATGGCACGGCATGGCACCGGCATGGCACGGCATGGCACCGCATTGAGTGGCATGGAATGGCATGGAATGGCATGGAATGGCATGGACTGGCATGGACTGGCATGGAATGGCATGGAATGGCATGGAATGGCATGGAATGGCATGGAATGGCATGGAATGGCATGGAATGGCATGGAATGGCATGGAATGGCATGGAATGGCATGGAATGGCATGGAATGGCATGGAATGGCATGGAATGGCATGGAATGGCATGGAATGGCATGGAATGGCATGGAATGGCTTGGAATGGCATGGAATGGCATGGAATGGCATGGAATGGCATGGAATGGCATGGAATGGCATGGAATGGCATGGAATGGCATGGAATGGCATGGAATGGCATGGAATGGCATGGAATGGCATGGAATGGCATGGAATGGCATGGAATGGCATGGAATGGCATGGAATGGCATGGAATGGCATGGAATGGCATGGAATGGCATGGAATGGCATGGAATGGCATGGAATGGCATGGAATGGCATGGAATGGCATGGAATGGCATGGAATGGCATGGAATGGCATGGAATGGCATGGAATGGCATGGAATGGCATGGAATGGCATGGAATGGCATGGAATGGCATGGAATGGCATGGAATGGCATGGAATGGCATGGCACCGCATGGCACGGCATGGCACGGCATGGCACGGCATGGCACGGCATGGCACGGCATGGCACGGCATGGCACCGGCATGGCACGGCATGGCACCGGCATGGCACGGCATGGCACCGGCATGGCACGGCATGGCACCGGCATGGCACGGCATGGCACGGCATGGCACCGGCATGGCACGGCATGGCACCGGCATGGCACGGCATGGCACCAGCATGGCACGGCATGGCACGGCATGGCACCGGCATGGCACGGCATGGCACCGGCATGGCACCGGCATGGCACGGCATGGCACCGGCATGGCACGGCATGGAATGGCATGGAATGGCATGGAATGGCATGGAATGGCATGGAATGGCATGGAATGGCATGGAATGGCATGGAATGGCATGGAATGGCATGGAATGGCATGGAATGGCATGGAATGGCATGGAATGGCATGGAATGGCATGGAATGGCATGGAATGGCATGGAATGGCATGGAATGGCATGGAATGGCATGGAATGGCATGGAATGGCATGGAATGGCATGGAATGGCATGGAATGGCATGGAATGGCATGGCACCGCATGGCACGGCATGGCACCGCATGGCACGGCATGGCACGGCATGGCACCGGCATGGCACGGCATGGCACCGGCATGGCACGGCATGGCACGGCATGGCACGGCATGGCACCGGCATGGCACGGCATGGCACCGGCATGGCATGGCATGGCACCGGCATGGCACGGCATGGCACCGGCATGGCACGGCATGGCACCGGCATGGCACGGCATGGCACCGGCATGGCACGGCATGGCACCGGCATGGCACGGCATGGCACCGGCATGGCACGGCATGGCACCGGCATGGCACGGCCTGGCACCGGCATGGCACGGCCTGGCACCGGCATGGCACCGGCATGGCACCGGCATGGCACCGGCATGGCACGGCATGGAACGGCATGGAATGGCATGGAATGGCATGGAATGGCATGGAATGGCATGGAATGGCATGGAATGGCATGGAATGGCATGGAATGGCATGGAATGGCATGGAATGGCATGGAATGGCATGGAATGGCATGGAATGGCATGGAATGGCATGGAATGGCATGGAATGGCATGGAATGGCATGGAATGGCATGGAATGGCATGGAATGGCATGGAATGGCATGGAATGGCATGGAATGGCATGGAATGGCATGGAATGGCATGGAATGGCATGGAATGGCATGGAATGGCATGGAATGGCATGGAATGGCATGGCACCGGCATGGCACGGCATGGCACCGGCATGGCACGGCATGGCACCGGCATGGCACGGCATGGCACCGGCATGGCACGGCATGGCACCGGCATGGCACGGCATGGCACCGGCATGGCACGGCATGGAATGGCATGGAATGGCATGGAATGGCATGGAATGGCATGGCACCGGCATGGCACGGCATGGCACCGGCATGGCACGGCATGGCACCGGCATGGCACCGGCATGGCACGGCATGGCACCGGCATGGCACGGCACGGCACCGGCATGGCACGGCATGGCACCGGCATGGCACGGCATGGCACCGGCATGGCACGGCATGGCACCGGCATGGCACGGCATGGCACCGGCATGGCACCGGCATGGCACGGCATGGCACCGGCATGGCACGGCATGGCACCGGCATGGCACGGCATGGCACCGGCATGGCACCGGCATGGCACGGCATGGCACCGGCATGGCACGGCATGGCACCGGCATGGCACGGCATGGCACCGGCATGGCACGGCATGGCACCGGCATGGCACGGCATGGCACGGCATTGAATGGCATGGAATGGCATTGAATGGCACGGAATGGCACGGCATTGAATGGCATGGAATGGCATTGAATGGCACGGAATGGCACGGCATGGCACGGCATGGCACGGCATGGCACCGCATTGAGTGGCATGGAATGGCATGGAATGGCATGGACTGGCATGGAATGGCATGGAATGGCATGGCCCGGCATGGCACGGCATGGCACGGCATGGCACCGGCATGGCACGGCATGGCACCGGCATGGCACGGCATGGCACCGGCATGGCACGGCATGGCACCGGCATGGCACGGCATGGCACCGGCATGGCACGGCATGGCACCGGCATGGCACGGCATGGCACCGGCATGGCACGGCATGGCACCGGCATGGCACGGCATTGAATGGCATGGAATGGCATGTAATGGCATGGAATGGCATGGAATGGCATGGAATGGCATGGAATGGCATGGAATGGCATGGAATGGCATGGCACCGCATGGAATGGCATGGCACCGCATGGAATGGCATGGCACCGCATGGCACGGCATGGAATGGCATGGCACCGCATGGAATGGCATGGCACCGCATGGCACGGCATGGAATGGCATGGCACCGGCATGGCACGGCATGGCACCGCATGGCACCGGCATGGCACGGCATGGCACCGCATGGCACGGCATGGAATGGCATGGCACCGGCATGGCACCGGCATGGCATGGCATGGCACGGCATGGCACCGGCATGGCACGGCATGGCACCGGCATGGCATGGCACCGGCATGGCACGGCATGGCACCGGCATGGCACGGCATGGCACCGGCATGGCACGGCATGGCACCGCATTGAGTGGCATGGAATGGCATGGAATGGCATGGAATGGCATGGAATGGCATGGAATGGCATGGAATGGCATGGAATGGCATGGAATGGCATGGAATGGCATGGAATGGCATGGAATGGCATGGAATGGCATGGAATGGCATGGAATGGCATGGAATGGCATGGAATGGCATGGAATGGCATGGAATGGCATGGAATGGCATGGAATGGCATGGAATGGCATGGAATGGCATGGAATGGCATGGAATGGCATGGAATGGCATGGAATGGCATGGAATGGCATGGAATGGCATGGAATGGCATGGAATGGCATGGAATGGCATGGAATGGCATGGAATGGCATGGAATGGCATGGAATGGCATGGAATGGCATGGAATGGCATGGAATGGCATGGAATGGCATGGAATGGCATGGAATGGCATGGAATGGCATGGAATGGCATGGAATGGCATGGAATGGCATGGAATGGCATGGAATGGCATGGAATGGCATGGAATGGCATGGAATGGCATGGAATGGCATGGAATGGCATGGAATGGCATGGAATGGCATGGAATGGCATGGAATGGCATGGAATGGCATGGAATGGCATGGAATGGCATGGAATGGCATGGAATGGCATGGAATGGCATGGAATGGCATGGAATGGCATGGAATGGCATGGAATGGCATGGAATGGCATGGCACCGCATGGCACGGCATGGCACGGCATGGCACGGCATGGCACGGCATGGCACGGCATGGCACGGCATGGCACCGGCATGGCACGGCATGGCACCGGCATGGCACGGCATGGCACCGGCATGGCACGGCATGGCACCGGCATGGCACGGCATGGCACGGCATGGCACCGGCATGGCACGGCATGGCACCGGCATGGCACGGCATGGCACCAGCATGGCACGGCATGGCACGGCATGGCACCGGCATGGCACGGCATGGCACCGGCATGGCACCGGCATGGCACGGCATGGCACCGGCATGGCACGGCATGGAATGGCATGGAATGGCATGGAATGGCATGGAATGGCATGGAATGGCATGGAATGGCATGGAATGGCATGGAATGGCATGGAATGGCATGGAATGGCATGGAATGGCATGGAATGGCATGGAATGGCATGGAATGGCATGGAATGGCATGGAATGGCATGGAATGGCATGGAATGGCATGGAATGGCATGGAATGGCATGGAATGGCATGGAATGGCATGGAATGGCATGGAATGGCATGGAATGGCATGGAATGGCATGGAATGGCATGGAATGGCATGGAATGGCATGGAATGGCATGGAATGGCATGGAATGGCATGGAATGGCATGGAATGGCATGGCACCGCATGGCACGGCATGGCACCGCATGGCACGGCATGGCACGGCATGGCACCGGCATGGCACGGCATGGCACCGGCATGGCACGGCATGGCACCGGCATGGCACCGGCATGGCACGGCATGGCACCGGCATGGCACGGCATGGAATGGCATGGAATGGCATGGAATGGCATGGAATGGCATGGAATGGCATGGAATGGCATGGAATGGCATGGAATGGCATGGAATGGCATGGAATGGCATGGAATGGCATGGAATGGCATGGAATGGCATGGAATGGCATGGAATGGCATGGAATGGCATGGAATGGCATGGAATGGCATGGAATGGCATGGAATGGCATGGAATGGCATGGAATGGCATGGAATGGCATGGAATGGCATGGAATGGCATGGAATGGCATGGAATGGCATGGAATGGCATGGAATGGCATGGAATGGCATGGAATGGCATGGAATGGCATGGAATGGCATGGAATGGCATGGAATGGCATGGAATGGCATGGAATGGCATGGAATGGCATGGAATGGCATGGAATGGCATGGCACCGCATGGCACGGCATGGCACCGCATGGCACGGCATGGCACGGCATGGCACCGGCATGGCACGGCATGGCACCGGCATGGCACGGCATGGCACGGCATTGAATGGCATGGAATGGCATGGCACCGGCATGGCAC
Source organism: Cryptus armator (assembly GCA_963971235.1). Lineage (NCBI taxonomy): Eukaryota > Metazoa > Arthropoda > Insecta > Hymenoptera > Ichneumonidae > Cryptus > Cryptus armator. The sequence goes on from CAXARG010000333.1 coordinate 646,566, forward strand.
GGCATGGCACGGTATGGCACGGTATGGCACGGCATGGCACGGCATGGCACCGGCATGGCACGGCATGGCACCGGCATGGCACCGGCATGGCACGGCATGGCACCGGCATGGCACGGCATGGCACCGGCATGGCACGGCATGGCACGGCATGGCACGGCATGGCACCGGCATGGCACGGCATGGCACCGGCATGGCATGGCATGGCACCGGCATGGCACGGCATGGCACCGGCATGGCACGGCATGGCACCGGCATGGCACGGCATGGCACGGCATGGCACCGGCATGGCATGGCATGGCACCGGCATGGCACGGCATGGCACCGGCATGGCACGGCATGGCACCGGCATGGCACGGCATGGCACCGGCATGGCACGGCATGGCACGGCATTGAATGGCATGGAATGGCATGGAATGGCATGGAATGGCATGGAATGACATGGAATGGCATGGAATGGCATGGAATGGCATGGAATGGCATGGAATGACATGGAATGGCATGGAATGACATGGAATGGCATGGAATGGCATGGAATGGCATGGAATGGCATGGCACCGCATGGCACGGCATGGCACGGCATGGCACGGCATGGCACGGCATGGCACGGCATGGCACGGCATGGCACCGGCATGGCACGGCATGGCACCGGCATGGCACGGCATGGCACCGGCATGGCACGGCATGGCACCGGCATGGCACGGCATGGCACCGGCATGGCACGGCATGGCACCGGCATGGCACGGCATGGCACCGGCATGGCACGGCATGGCACGGCATGGCACGGCATTGAATGGCATGGAATGGAATGGCATGGAATGGCATGGAATGGCATGGAATGGCATGGAATGGCATGGAATGGCATGGAATGGCATGGAATGGCATGGAATGGCATGGCACCGCATGGCACGGCATGGCACCGCATGGCACGGCATGGCACGGCATGGCACCGGCATGGCACGGCATGGCACCGGCATGGCACGGCATGGCACCGGCATGGCACGGCATGGCACCGGCATGGCACGGCATGGCACGGCATTGAATGGCATGGAATGGCATTGAATGGCACGGAATGGCACGGCATTGAATGGCATGGAATGGCATTGAATGGCACGGAATGGCACGGCATTGAATGGCATGGAATGGCATTGAATGGCACGGAATGGCACGGCATTGAATGGCATGGAATGGCATTGAATGGCACGGAATGGCACGGCATTGAATGGCATGGAATGGCATTGAATGGCACGGAATGGCACGGCATGTCACGGCATGGCACCGCATTGAGTGGCATGGAATGGCATGGAATGGCATGGACTGGCATGGAATGGCATGGAATGGCATGGCCCGGCATGGCACGGCATGGCACGGCATGGCACCGGCATGGCACGGCATGGCACCGGCATGGCACGGCATGGCACCGGCATGGCACGGCATTGAATGGCATGGAATGGCATGGAATGGCATGGAATGGCATGGAATGGCATGGAATGGCATGGCACCGCATGGAATGGCATGGCACCGCATGGCACGGCATGGAATGGCATGGCACCGCATGGAATGGCATGGCACCGCATGGCACGGCATGGAATGGCATGGCACCGGCATGGCACGGCATGGCACCGCATGGCACCGGCATGGCACGGCATGGCACCGCATGGCACGGCATGGAATGGCATGGCACCGGCATGGCACCGGCATGGCATGGCATGGCACGGCATGGCATGGCATGGCACGGCATGGCACCGGCATGGCACGGCATGGCACCGGCATGGCACGGCATGGCACCGGCATGGCACGGCATGGCACCGGCATGGCACGGCATGGCACCGCATTGAGTGGCATGGAATGGCATGGAATGGCATGGACTGGCATGGACTGGCATGGACTGGCATGGAATGGCATGGAATGGCATGGAATGGCATGGAATGGCATGGAATGGCATGGAATGGCATGGAATGGCATGGAATGGCATGGAATGGCATGGAATGGCATGGAATGGCATGGAATGGCATGGAATGGCATGGAATGGCATGGAATGGCATGGAATGGCATGGAATGGCATGGAATGGCATGGAATGGCATGGAATGGCATGGAATGGCATGGAATGGCATGGAATGGCATGGAATGGCATGGAACGGCATGGAATGGCATGGAATGGCATGGCACGGCATGGCACCGGCATGGCACGGCATGGCACCGGCATGGCACGGCATGGCACGGCATGGCACGGCATGGCACCGGCATGGCACGGCATGGCACCGGCATGGCACGGCATGGCACGGCATTGAATGGCATGGAATGGAATGGCATGGAATGGCATGGAATGGCATGGAATGGCATGGAATGGCATGGAATGGCATGGAATGGCATGGAATGGCATGGCACCGCATGGCACGGCATGGCACCGCATGGCACGGCATGGCACGGCATGGCACCGGCATGGCACGGCATGGCACCGGCATGGCACGGCATGGCACCGGCATGGCACGGCATGGCACCGGCATGGCACGGCATGGCACCGGCATGGCACGGCATGGCACGGCATGGCACCGGCATGGCACGGCATGGCACCGGCATGGCACGGCATGGCACCAGCATGGCACGGCATGGCACGGCATGGCACCGGCATGGCACGGCATGGCACCGGCATGGCACGGCATGGCACCGGCATGGCACGGCATGGAATGGCATGGCACGGCATGGAATGGCATGGAATGGCATGGAATGGCATGGAATGGCATGGAATGGCATGGAATGGAATGGAATGGCATGGAATGGCATGGAATGGCATGGAATGGCATGGAATGGCATGGAATGGCATGGAATGGCATGGAATGGCATGGAATGGCATGGAATGGCATGGAATGGCATGGAATGGCATGGAATGGCATGGAATGGCATGGAATGGCATGGAATGGCATGGAATGGCATGGAATGGCATGGAATGGCATGGAATGACATGGAATGGCATGGAATGGCATGGAATGGCATGGAATGGCATGGAATGGCATGGAATGGCATGGAATGGCATGGAATGGCATGGAATGGCATGGAATGGCATGGAATGGCATGGAATGGCATGGAATGGCATGGAATGGCATGGAATGGCATGGAATGGCATGGAATGGCATGGAATGGCATGGAATGGCATGGAATGGCATGGAATGGCATGGCACCGGCATGGCACGGCATGGCACCGCATGGCACGGCATGGAATGGCATGGCACCGGCATGGCACCGGCATGGCATGGCATGGCACGGCATGGCATGGCATGGCACGGCATGGCACCGGCATGGCACGGCATGGCACCGGCATGGCACGGCATGGCACCGGCATGGCACGGCATGGCACCGGCATGGCACGGCATGGCACCGGCATGGCACGGCATGGCACCGGCATGGCACGGCATGGCACCGCATTGAGTGGCATGGAATGGCATGGAATGGCATGGACTGGCATGGACTGGCATGGACTGGCATGGAATGGCATGGAATGGCATGGAATGGCATGGAATGGCATGGAATGGCATGGAATGGCATGGAATGGCATGGAATGGCATGGAACGGCATGGAATGGCATGGAATGGCATGGCACGGCATGGCACCGGCATGGCACGGCATGGCACCGGCATGGCACGGCATGGCACCGGCATGGCACGGCATGGCACCAGCATGGCACGGCATGGCACGGCATGGCACCGGCATGGCACGGCATGGCACCGGCATGGCACGGCATGGCACCGGCATGGCACGGCATGGAATGGCATGGCACGGCATGGAATGGCATGGAATGGCATGGAATGGCATGGAATGGCATGGAATGGCATGGAATGGCATGGAATGGCATGGAATGGCATGGAATGGCATGGAATGGCATGGAATGGCATGGAATGGCATGGAATGGCATGGAATGGCATGGAATGGCATGGAATGGCATGGAATGGCATGGAATGGCATGGAATGGCATGGAATGGCATGGAATGGCATGGAATGGCATGGAATGGCATGGAATGGCATGGCACCGCATTGAGTGGCATGGAATGGCATGGAATGGCATGGACTGGCATGGACTGGCATGGACTGGCATGGAATGGCATGGAATGGCATGGAATGGCATGGAATGCCATGGAATGGCATGGAATGGCATGGAATGGCATGGAATGGCATGGAATGGCATGGAATGGCATGGAATGGCATGGAATGGCATGGAATGGCATGGAAGGGCATGGAATGGCATGGAATGGCATGGAATGGCATGGAATGGCATGGAATGGCATGGAATGGCATGGAATGGCATGGAATGGCATGGAATGGCATGGAATGGCATGGAATGGCATGGAATGGCATGGAATGGCATGGAATGGCATGGAATGGCATGGAATGGCATGGAATGGCATGGAATGGCATGGAATGGCATGGAATGGCATGGAATGGCATGGAATGGCATGGAATGGCATGGAATGGCATGGAATGGCATGGAATGGCATGGAATGGCATGGAATGGCATGGAATGGCATGGAATGGCATGGAATGGCATGGAATGGCATGGAATGGCATGGAATGGCATGGAATGGCATGGAATGGCATGGAATGGCATGGAATGGCATGGAATGGCATGGAATGGCATGGAATGGCATGGAATGGCATGGCACCGCATGGCACGGCATGGCACCGCATGGCACGGCATGGCACGGCATGGCACCGGCATGGCACGGCATGGCACCGGCATGGCACGGCATGGCACCGGCATGGCACGGCATGGCACCGGCATGGCACGGCATGGCACGGCATTGAATGGCATGGAATGGCATTGAATGGCACGGAATGGCACGGCATTGAATGGCATGGAATGGCATTGAATGGCACGGAATGGCACGGCATTGAATGGCATGGAATGGCATTGAATGGCACGGAATGGCACGGCATGGCACGGCATGTCACGGCATGGCACCGCATTGAGTGGCATGGAATGGCATGGAATGGCATGGACTGGCATGGACTGGCATGGAATGGCATGGAATGGCATGGCCCGGCATGGCACGGCATGGCACGGCATGGCACCGGCATGGCACGGCATGGCACCGGCATGGCACGGCATGGCACCGGCATGGCATGGCATGGCACCGGCATGGCACGGCATGGCACCGGCATGGCACGGCATGGCACCGGCATGGCACGGCATTGAATGGCATGGAATGGCATGGAATGGCATGGAATGGCATGGAATGGCATGGAATGGCATGGAATGGCATGGAATGGCATGGCACCGCATGGAATGGCATGGCACCGCATGGAATGGCATGGCACCGCATGGCACGGCATGGAATGGCATGGCACCGCATGGAATGGCATGGCACCGCATGGCACGGCATGGAATGGCATGGCACCGGCATGGCACGGCATGGCACCGCATGGCACCGGCATGGCACGGCATGGCACCGCATGGCACGGCATGGAATGGCATGGCACCGGCATGGCACCGGCATGGCATGGCATGGCACGGCATGGCATGGCATGGCACGGCATGGCACCGGCATGGCACGGCATGGCACCGGCATGGCACGGCATGGCACCGGCATGGCACGGCATGGCACCGCATGGCACGGCATGGAATGGCATGGCACCGGCATGGCACCGGCATGGCATGGCATGGCACGGCATGGCATGGCATGGCACGGCATGGCACCGGCATGGCACGGCATGGCACCGGCATGGCACGGCATGGCACCGGCATGGCACGGCATGGCACCGGCATGGCACGGCATGGAATGGCATGGAATGGCATGGAATGGCATGGAATGGCATGGAATGGCATGGAATGGCATGGAATGGCATGGAATGGCATGGAATGGCATGGAATGGCATGGAATGGCATGGAATGGCATGGAATGGCATGGAATGGCATGGAATGGCATGGAATGGCATGGAATGGCATGGAATGGCATGGAATGGCATGGCACGGCATGGCACCGGCATGGCACGGCATGGCACCGGCATGGCACGGCATGGCACCGGCATGGCACGGCATGGCACCGGCATGGCACGGCATGGCACCGGCATGGCACGGCATGGCACCGGCATGGCACGGCATGGCACGGCATGGCACCGGCATGGCACGGCATGGCACCGGCATGGCACCGGCATGGCACGGCATGGCACCGGCATGGCACGGCATGGCACCGGCATGGCACGGCATGGCACCGGCATGGCACGGCATGGCACCGGCATGGCACGGCATGGCACGGCATGGCACGGCATGGCACGGCATGGCACCGGCATGGCACGGCATGGCACCGGCATGGCACGGCATGGCACCGGCATGGCACGGCATGGCACCGCATTGAGTGGCATGGAATGGCATGGAATGGCATGGAATGGCATGGAATGGCATGGAATGGCATGGAATGGCATGGAATGGCATGGAATGGCATGGAATGGCATGGAATGGCATGGAATGGCATGGAATGGCATGGAATGGCATGGAATGGCATGGAATGGCATGGAATGGCATGGAATGGCATGGAATGGCATGGAATGGCATGGAATGGCATGGAATGGCATGGAATGGCATGGAATGGCATGGAATGGCATGGAATGGCATGGAATGGCATGGAATGGCATGGAATGGCATGGAATGGCATGGAATGGCATGGAATGGCATGGAATGGCATGGAATGGCATGGAATGGCATGGAATGGCATGGAATGGCATGGAATGGCATGGAATGGCATGGAATGGCATGGAATGGCATGGAATGGCATGGAATGGCATGGAATGGCATGGAATGGCATGGAATGGCATGGAATGGCATGGAATGGCATGGAATGGCATGGAATGGCATGGAATGGCATGGAATGGCATGGAATGGCATGGAATGGCATGGAATGGCATGGAATGGCATGGAATGGCATGGAATGGCATGGAATGGCATGGAATGGCATGGAATGGCATGGAATGGCATGGAATGGCATGGAATGGCATGGAATGGCATGGAATGGCATGGAATGGCATGGAATGGCATGGAATGGCATGGAATGGCATGGAATGGCATGGAATGGCATGGAATGGCATGGAATGGCATGGAATGGCATGGAATGGCATGGAATGGCATGGAATGGCATGGAATGGCATGGAATGGCATGGAATGGCATGGAATGGCATGGAATGGCATGGAATGGCATGGAATGGCATGGAATGGCATGGAATGGCATGGAATGGCATGGAATGGCATGGAATGGCATGGAATGGCATGGAATGGCATGGAATGGCATGGAATGGCATGGAATGGCATGGAATGGCATGGAATGGCATGGAATGGCATGGAATGGCATGGAATGGCATGGAATGGCATGGAATGACATGGAATGACATGGAATGGCATGGAATGACATGGAATGGCATGGAATGGCATCGAATGGCATGGCACCGCATGGCACGGCATGGCACGGCATGGCACGGCATGGCACCGGCATGGCACGGCATGGCACCGGCATGGCACGGCATGGCACCGGCATGGCACGGCATGGCACGGCATGGCACCGGCATGGCACGGCATGGCACCGGCATGGCACGGCATGGCACGGCATGGCACCGGCATGGCACGGCATGGCACCGGCATGGCACGGCATGGCACCGGCATGGCACGGCATGGAATGGCATGGAATGGCATGGAATGGCATGGAATGGCATGGAATGGCATGGAATGGCATGGAATGGCATGGAATGGCATGGAATGGCATGGAATGGCATGGAATGGCATGGAATGGCATGGAATGGCATGGAATGGCATGGAATGGCATGGAATGGCATGGAATGGCATGGAATGGCATGGAATGGCATGGAATGGCATGGAATGGCATGGAATGACATGGAATGGCATGGAATGACATGGAATGGCATGGAATGGCATCGAATGGCATGGCACCGCATGGCACGGCATGGCACGGCATGGCACGGCATGGCACCGGCATGGCACGGCATGGCACCGGCAAGGCACGGCATGGCACCGGCATGGCACGGCATGGCACGGCATGGCACCGGCATGGCACGGCATGGCACCGGCATGGCACGGCATGGCACCGGCATGGCACGGCATGGCACGGCATGGCACCGGCATGGCACGGCATGGCACCGGCATGGCACGGCATGGCACCGGCATGGCACGGCATGGCACCGGCATGGCACGGCATGGCACCGGCATGGAATGGCATGGAATGGCATGGAATGGCATGGAATGGCATGGAATGGCATGGAATGGCATGGAATGGCATGGAATGGCATGGAATGGCATGGAATGGCATGGAATGGCATGGAATGGCATGGAATGGCATGGAATGGCATGGAATGGCATGGAATGGCATGGAATGGCATGGAATGGCATGGAATGGCATGGAATGGCATGGCACGGCATGGCACCGTATGGCACGGCATGGCACGGCATGGCACGGCATGGCACCGGCATGGCACGGCATGGCACGGCATTGAATGGCATGGAATGGCATTGAATGGCACGGAATGGCACGGCATGGCACGGCATGGCACGGCATGGCACCGGCATGGCACCGGCATGGCACCGGCATGGCACGGCATGGCACCGGCATGGCACGGCATGGCACCGGCGAGGCACGGCATGTCACCGGCATGGCACGGAACGGCACGGCATGGCACCGGCATGTCACGGCATGGCACGGCATTGAATGGCATGGAATGGCATTGAATGGCACGGAATGGCACGGCATGGCACGGCATGGCACGGCATGGCACGGCATGGCACGGCATGGCACCGGCATGGCACGGCATGGCACCGGCATGGCACGGCATGGCACCGGCATGGCACGGCATGGAATGGCATGGAATGGCATGGAATGGCATGGAATGGCATGGAATGGCATGGAATGGCATGGAATGGCATGGCACCGGCATGGCACGGAATGGCACGGCATGGCACCGGCATGTCACGGCATGGCACGGCATTGAATGGCATGGAATGGCATGGAATGGCATGGAATGGCATGGAATGGCATGGAATGGCATGGAATGGCATGGAATGGCATGGAATGGCATGGAATGGCATGGAATGGCATGGAATGGCATGGAATGGCATGGCACCGGGATGGCACGGCATGGCACCGGCATGGCACGGCATGGAATGGCATGGAATGGCATGGCACGGCATGGCACCGGCATGGCACGGCATGGCACCGGCATGGCACGGCATGGCACCGGCATGGCACGGCATGGCACCGGCATGGCAAGGCATGGCACCGGCATGGCACGGCATGGCACCGGCATGGCACGGCATGGCACCGGCATGGCACGGCATGGCACCGGCATGGCACGGCATGGCACCGGCATGGCACGGCATGGCACCGGCATGGCACGGCATGGAATGGCATGGAATGGCATGGAATGGCATGGAATGGCATGGCACCGGCATGGCACGGCATGGCACCGGCATGGCACGGCATGGCACCGGCATGGCACCGGCATGGCACGGCATGGCACCGGCATGGCACGGCATGGCACCGGCATGGCACGGCATGGCACCGGCATGGCACGGCATGGCACCGGCATGGCACCGGCATGGCACGGCATGGCACCGGCATGGCACGGCATGGCACCGGCATGGCACCGGCATGGCACGGCATGGCACCGGCATGGCACGGCATGGCACCGGCATGGCACGGCATGGCACCGGCATGGCACGGCATGGCACCGGCATGGCACGGCATGGAATGGCATGGAATGGCATGGAATGGCATGGAATGGCATGGAATGGCATGGAATGGCATGGAATGGCATGGAATGGCATGGAATGGCATGGAATGGCATGGAATGGCATGGAATGGCATGGAATGGCATGGAATGGCATGGAATGGCATGGAATGGCATGGAATGGCATGGAATGGCATGGAATGGCATGGAATGGCATGGAATGGCATGGAATGGCATGGAATGGCATGGAATGGCATGGAATGGCATGGAATGGCATGGAATGGCATGGAATGGCATGGAATGGCATGGAATGGCATGGAATGGCATGGAATGGCATGGAATGGCATGGAATGGCATGGAATGGCATGGAATGGCATGGAATGGCATGGAATGGCATGGAATGGCATGGAATGGCATGGAATGGCATGGAATGGCATGGAATGGCATGGAATGGCATGGAATGGCATGGCACCGCATGGCACGGCATGGCACCGCATGGCACGGCATGGCACCGCATGGCACGGCATGGCACCGGCATGGCACGGCGTGGCACCGGCATGGCACGGCGTGGCACCGGCATGGCACGGCATGGCACGGCATGGCACCGGCATGGCACGGCATGGCACCGGCATGGCACGGCATGGCACCGGCATGGCACGGCATGGCACCGGCATGGCACGGCATGGCACCGGCATGGCACGGCATGGCACCGGCATGGCACGGCATGGCACCGGCATGGCACGGCATGGCACCGGCATGGCACGGCATGGAATGGCATGGAATGGCATGGAATGGCATGGAATGGCATGGAATGGCATGGAATGGCATGAAATGGCATGGAATGGCATGGAATGGCATGGAATGGCATGGAATGGCATGGAATGGCATGGAATGGCATGGAATGGCATGGAATGGCATGGAATGGCATGGAATGGCATGGAATGGCATGGAATGGCATGGAATGGCATGGAATGACATGGAATGGCATGGAATGACATGGAATGGCATGGAATGGCATGGCACCGCATGGCACGGCATGGCACGGCATGGCACGGCATGGCACGGCATGGCACCGGCATGGCACGGCGTGGCACCGGCATGGCACGGCATGGCACGGCATGGCACCGGCATGGCACGGCATGGCACCGGCATGGCACGGCATGGCACCGGCATGGCACGGCATGGCACCGGCATGGCACGGCATGGCACCGGCATGGCACGGCATGGCACCGGCATGGCACGGCATGGCACCGGCATGGCACGGCATGGCACCGGCATGGCACGGCATTGAATGGCATGGAATGGCATGGAATGGCATGGAATGGCATGGAATGGCATGGAATGGCATGGAATGACATGGAATGGCATGGAATGGCATGGCACGGCATGGCACCGGCATGGCACGGCATGGCACGGCATGGCACCGGCATGGCACGGCATGGCACCGGCATGGCACGGCATGGCACCGGCATGGCACGGCATGGCACGGCATGGCACCGGCATGGCACGGCATGGCACGGCATGGAATGGCATGGAATGGCATGGAATGGCATGGAATGGCATGGAATGGCATGGAATGGCATGGAATGGCATGGAATGGCATGGAATGGCATGGAATGGCATGGAATGGCATGGCACCGGCATGGCACGGCATGGCACCGGCATGGCACGGCATGGCACCGGCATGGCACGGCATGGCACCGGCATGGCACGGCATGGCACCGGCATGGCACGGCATGGCACCGGCATGGCACGGCATGGCACCGGCATGGCACGGCATGGCACCGGCATGGCACGGCCTGGCACCGGCATGGCACGGCCTGGCACCGGCATGGCACCGGCATGGCACCGGCATGGCACCGGCATGGCACGGCATGGAACGGCATGGAATGGCATGGAATGGCATGGAATGGCATGGAATGGCATGGAATGGCATGGAATGGCATGGAATGGCATGGAATGGCATGGAATGGCATGGAATGGCATGGAATGGCATGGAATGGCATGGAATGGCATGGAATGGCATGGAATGGCATGGAATGGCATGGAATGGCATGGAATGGCATGGAATGGCATGGAATGGCATGGAATGGCATGGAATGGCATGGAATGGCATGGAATGGCATGGAATGGCATGGAATGGCATGGAATGGCATGGAATGGCATGGAATGGCATGGAATGGCATGGAATGGCATGGAATGGCATGGCACCGGCATGGCACGGCATGGCACCGGCATGGCACGGCATGGCACCGGCATGGCACGGCATGGCACCGGCATGGCACGGCATGGCACCGGCATGGCACGGCATGGCACCGGCATGGCACGGCATGGAATGGCATGGAATGGCATGGAATGGCATGGAATGGCATGGCACCGGCATGGCACGGCATGGCACCGGCATGGCACGGCATGGCACCGGCATGGCACCGGCATGGCACGGCATGGCACCGGCATGGCACGGCATGGCACCGGCATGGCACGGCATGGCACCGGCATGGCACGGCATGGCACCGGCATGGCACGGCATGGCACCGGCATGGCACGGCATGGCACCGGCATGGCACCGGCATGGCACGGCATGGCACCGGCATGGCACGGCATGGCACCGGCATGGCACGGCATGGCACCGGCATGGCACCGGCATGGCACGGCATGGCACCGGCATGGCACGGCATGGCACCGGCATGGCACGGCATGGCACCGGCATGGCACGGCATGGCACCGGCATGGCACGGCATGGCACGGCATTGAATGGCATGGAATGGCATTGAATGGCACGGAATGGCACGGCATTGAATGGCATGGAATGGCATTGAATGGCACGGAATGGCACGGCATGGCACGGCATGGCACGGCATGGCACCGCATTGAGTGGCATGGAATGGCATGGAATGGCATGGACTGGCATGGAATGGCATGGAATGGCATGGCCCGGCATGGCACGGCATGGCACGGCATGGCACCGGCATGGCACGGCATGGCACCGGCATGGCACGGCATGGCACCGGCATGGCACGGCATGGCACCGGCATGGCACGGCATGGCACCGGCATGGCACGGCATGGCACCGGCATGGCACGGCATGGCACCGGCATGGCACGGCATGGCACCGGCATGGCACGGCATTGAATGGCATGGAATGGCATGTAATGGCATGGAATGGCATGGAATGGCATGGAATGGCATGGAATGGCATGGAATGGCATGGAATGGCATGGCACCGCATGGAATGGCATGGCACCGCATGGAATGGCATGGCACCGCATGGCACGGCATGGAATGGCATGGCACCGCATGGAATGGCATGGCACCGCATGGCACGGCATGGAATGGCATGGCACCGGCATGGCACGGCATGGCACCGCATGGCACCGGCATGGCACGGCATGGCACCGCATGGCACGGCATGGAATGGCATGGCACCGGCATGGCACCGGCATGGCATGGCATGGCACGGCATGGCACCGGCATGGCACGGCATGGCACCGGCATGGCATGGCACCGGCATGGCACGGCATGGCACCGGCATGGCACGGCATGGCACCGGCATGGCACGGCATGGCACCGGCATGGCACGGCATGGCACCGCATTGAGTGGCATGGAATGGCATGGAATGGCATGGAATGGCATGGACTGGCATGGACTGGCATGGAATGGCATGGAATGGCATGGAATGGCATGGAATGGCATGGAATGGCATGGAATGGCATGGAATGGCATGGAATGGCATGGAATGGCATGGAATGGCATGGAATGGCATGGAATGGCATGGAATGGCATGGAATGGCATGGAATGGCATGGAATGGCATGGAATGGCATGGAATGGCATGGAATGGCATGGAATGGCATGGAATGGCATGGAATGGCATGGAATGGCATGGAATGGCATGGAATGGCATGGAATGGCATGGAATGGCATGGAATGGCATGGAATGGCATGGAATGGCATGGAATGGCATGGAATGGCATGGAATGGCATGGAATGGCATGGAATGGCATGGAATGGCATGGAATGGCATGGAATGGCATGGAATGGCATGGGATGGCATGGAATGGCATGGAATGGCATGGAATGGCATGGAATGGCATGGAATGGCATGGAATGGCATGGAATGGCATGGAATGGCATGGAATGGCATGGAATGGCATGGAATGGCATGGAATGGCATGGAATGGCATGGAATGGCATGGAATGGCATGGAATGGCATGGAATGGCATGGCACCGCATGGCACGGCATGGCACGGCATGGCACGGCATGGCACGGCATGGCACGGCATGGCACGGCATGGCACCGGCATGGCACGGCATGGCACCGGCATGGCACGGCATGGCACCGGCATGGCACGGCATGGCACCGGCATGGCACGGCATGGCACGGCATGGCACCGGCATGGCACGGCATGGCACCGGCATGGCACGGCATGGCACCAGCATGGCACGGCATGGCACGGCATGGCACCGGCATGGCACGGCATGGCACCGGCATGGCACCGGCATGGCACGGCATGGCACCGGCATGGCACGGCATGGAATGGCATGGAATGGCATGGAATGGCATGGAATGGCATGGAATGGCATGGAATGGCATGGAATGGCATGGAATGGCATGGAATGGCATGGAATGGCATGGAATGGCATGGAATGGCATGGAATGGCATGGAATGGCATGGAATGGCATGGAATGGCATGGAATGGCATGGAATGGCATGGAATGGCATGGAATGGCATGGAATGGCATGGAATGGCATGGAATGGCATGGAATGGCATGGAATGGCATGGAATGGCATGGAATGGCATGGAATGGCATGGAATGGCATGGAATGGCATGGAATGGCATGGAATGGCATGGAATGGCATGGAATGGCATGGAATGGCATGGAATGGCATGGAATGGCATGGAATGGCATGGAATGGCATGGAATGGCATGGAATGGCATGGAATGGCATGGCACCGCATGGCACGGCATGGCACCGCATGGCACGGCATGGCACGGCATGGCACCGGCATGGCACGGCATGGCACCGGCATGGCACGGCATGGCACGGCATTGAATGGCATGGAATGGCATGGCACCGGCATGGCACGGCATGGCACGGTATGGCACGGTATGGCACGGCATGGCACGGCATGGCACCGGCATGGCACGGCATGGCACCGGCATGGCACCGGCATGGCACGGCATGGCACCGGCATGGCACGGCATGGCACCGGCATGGCACGGCATGGCACGGCATGGCACGGCATGGCACCGGCATGGCACGGCATGGCACCGGCATGGCATGGCATGGCACCGGCATGGCACGGCATGGCACCGGCATGGCACGGCATGGCACCGGCATGGCACGGCATGGCACGGCATTGAATGGCATGGAATGGCATGGAATGGCATGGAATGGCATGGAATGACATGGAATGGCATGGAATGGCATGGAATGGCATGGAATGGCATGGAATGGCATGGAATGGCATGGAATGGCATGGAATGGCATGGAATGGCATGGAATGGCATGGAATGGCATGGAATGGCATGGAATGGCATGGAATGGCATGGAATGGCATGGAATGGCATGGAATGGCATGGAATGGCATGGAATGGCATGGAATGGCATGGAATGGCATGGAATGGCATGGAATGGCATGGAATGGCATGGAATGGCATGGAATGGCATGGAATGGCATGGAATGGCATGGAATGGCATGGAATGGCATGGAATGGCATGGAATGGCATGGAATGGCATGGAATGGCATGGAATGGCATGGAATGGCATGGAATGGCATGGAATGGCATGGAATGGCATGGAATGGCATGGAATGGCATGGAATGGCATGGAATGGCATGGAATGGCATGGAATGGCATGGAATGGCATGGAATGGCATGGCACCGCATGGCACGGCATGGCATGGCACGGCATGGCACGGCATGGCACCGGCATGGCACGGCATGGCACCGGCATGGCACGGCATGGCACCGGCATGGCACGGCATGGCACCGGCATGGCACGGCATGGCACCGGCATGGCACGGCATGGCACCGGCATGGCACGGCATGGCACCGGCATGGCACGGCATGGCACCGGCATGGCACGGCATGGCACCGGCATGGCACGGCATGGAATGGCATGGAATGGCATGGAATGGCATGGAATGGCATGGAATGGCATGGAATGGCATGGAATGGCATGGAATGGCATGGAATGGCATGGAATGGCATGGAATGGCATGGAATGGCATGGAATGGCATGGAATGGCATGGAATGGCATGGAATGGCATGGAATGGCATGGAATGGCATGGAATGGCATGGAATGGCATGGAATGGCATGGAATGGCATGGAATGGCATGGAATGGCATGGAATGGCATGGAATGGCATGGAATGGCATGGAATGGCATGGAATGGCATGGAATGGCATGGAATGGCATGGAATGGCATGGAATGGCATGGAATGGCATGGAATGGCATGGAATGGCATGGAATGACATGGAATGGCATGGAATGACATGGAATGACATGGAATGGCATGGAATGGCATCGAATGGCATGGCACCGCATGGCACGGCATGGCACGGCATGGCACGGCATGGCACCGGCATGGCACGGCATGGCACCGGCATGGCACGGCCTGGCACCGGCATGGCACGGCCTGGCACCGGCATGGCACGGCATGGAATGGCATGGAATGGCATGGAATGGCATGGAATGGCATGGAATGGCATGGAATGGCATGGAATGGCATGGAATGGCATGGAATGGCATGGAATGGCATGGAATGGCATGGAATGGCATGGAATGGCATGGAATGGCATGGAATGGCATGGAATGGCATGGAATGGCATGGAATGGCATGGAATGGCATGGAATGGCATGGAATGGCATGGAATGGCATGGAATGGCATGGAATGGCATGGAATGGCATGGAATGGCATGGAATGGCATGGAATGGCATGGAATGGCATGGAATGGCATGGAATGGCATGGAATGGCATGGAATGGCATGGAATGGCATGGAATGGCATGGAATGGCATGGAATGGCATGGAATGGCATGGAATGGCATGGAATGGCATGGCACCGCATGGCACGGCATGGCATGGCACGGCATGGCACGGCATGGCACCGGCATGGCACGGCATGGCACCGGCATGGCACGGCATGGCACCGGCATGGCACGGCATGGCACCGGCATGGCACGGCATGGCACCGGCATGGCACGGCATGGCACCGGCATGGCACGGCATGGCACCGGCATGGCACGGCATGGCACCGGCATGGCACGGCATGGCACCGGCATGGCACGGCATGGCACCGGCATGGCACGGCATGGCACCGGCATGACACGGCCTGGCACCGGCATGGCACGGCATGGAATGGCATGGAATGGCATGGAATGGCATGGAATGGCATGGAATGGCATGGAATGGCATGGAATGGCATGGAATGGCATGGAATGGCATGGAATGGCATGGAATGGCATGGAATGGCATGGAATGGCATGGAATGGCATGGAATGGCATGGAATGGCATGGAATGGCATGGAATGGCATGGAATGGCATGGAATGGCATGGAATGGCATGGAATGGCATGGAATGGCATGGAATGGCATGGAATGGCATGGAATGGCATGGAATGGCATGGAATGGCATGGAATGGCATGGAATGGCATGGAATGGCATGGAATGGCATGGCACGGCATGGCACGGCATGGCACCGGCATGGCACGGCATGGCACCGGCATGGCACGGAATGGCACGGCATGGCACCGGCATGTCACGGCATGGCACGGCATTGAATGGCATGGAATGGCATTGAATGGCACGGAATGGCACGGCATGGCACGGCATGGCACGGCATGGCACCGCATTGAGTGGCATGGAATGGCATGGAATGGCATGGACTGGCATGGACTGGCATGGAATGGCATTGAATGGCACGGAATGGCACGGCATGGCACGGCATGGCACGGCATGGCACCGCATTGAGTGGCATGGAATGGCATGGAATGGCATGGACTGGCATGGACTGGCATGGAATGGCATGGAATGGCATGGCCCGGCATGGCACGGCATGGCACGGCATGGCACCGGCATGGCACGGCATGGCACCGGCATGGCACGGCATGGCACCGGCATGGCATGGCATGGCACCGGCATGGCATGGCATGGCACCGGCATGGCACGGCATGGCACCGGCATGGCACGGCATTGAATGGCATGGAATGGCATGGAATGGCATGGAATGGCATGGAATGGCATGGAATGGCATGGAATGGCATGGAATGGCATGGAATGGCATGGAATGGCATGGAATGGCATGGAATGGCATGGCACCGCATGGCACCGCATGGAATGGCATGGAATGGCATGGAATGGCATGGAATGGCATGGAATGGCATGGAATGGCATGGAATGGCATGGAATGGCATGGCACCGCATGGAATGGCATGGCACCGCATGGAATGGCATGGCACCGCATGGCACGGCATGGAATGGCATGGCACCGCATGGAATGGCATGGCACCGCATGGCACGGCATGGAATGGCATGGCACCGGCATGGCACGGCATGGCACCGCATGGCACCGGCATGGCACGGCATGGCACCGCATGGCACGGCATGGAATGGCATGGCACCGGCATGGCACCGGCATGGCATGGCATGGCACGGCATGGCACCGGCATGGCACGGCATGGCACCGGCATGGCACGGCATGGCACCGCATTGAGTGGCATGGAATGGCATGGAATGGCATGGACTGGGATGGACTGGCATGGAATGGCATGGAATGGCATGGAATGGCATGGAATGGCATGGAATGGCATGGAATGGCATGGAATGGCATGGAATGGCATGGAATGGCATGGAATGGCATGGAATGGCATGGAATGGCATGGCACCGGCATGGCACGGCATGGCACCGGCATGGCACGGCATGGCACCGGCATGGCACGGCATGGCACCAGCATGGCACGGCATGGCACCGGCATGGCACGGCATGGCACCGGCATGGCACGGCATGGCACCGGCATGGCACGGCATGGCACCGGCATGGCACGGCCTGGCACCGGCATGGCACGGCCTGGCACCGGCATGGCACCGGCATGGCACCGGCATGGCACCGGCATGGCACGGCATGGAACGGCATGGAATGGCATGGAATGGCATGGAATGGCATGGAATGGCATGGAATGGCATGGAATGGCATGGAATGGCATGGAATGGCATGGAATGGCATGGAATGGCATGGAATGGCATGGAATGGCATGGAATGGCATGGAATGACATGGAATGGCATGGAATGGCATGGAATGGCATGGAATGGCATGGAATGGCATGGAATGGCATGGAATTTCATGGAATGGCATGGAATGGCATGGAATGGCATGGAATGGCATGGCACCGGCATGGCACGGCATGGCACCGGCATGGCACGGCATGGCACCGGCATGGCACGGCATGGCACCGGCATGGCACGGCATGGCACCGGCATGGCACGGCCTGGCACCGGCATGGCACGGCCTGGCACCGGCATGGCACGGCCTGGCACCGGCATGGAATGGCATGGAATGGCATGGAATGGCATGGAATGGCATGGAATGGCATGGAATGGCATGGAATGGCATGGAATGGCATGGAATGGCATGGAATGGCATGGAATGGCATGGAATGGCATGGAATGGCATGGAATGGCATGGAATGGCATGGAATGGCATGGAATGGCATGGAATGGCATGGAATGGCATGGAATGGCATGGAATGGCATGGAATGGCATGGAATGGCATGGAATTTCATGGAATGGCATGGAATGGCATGGAATGGCATGGAATGGCATGGCACCGGCATGGCACGGCATGGCACCGGCATGGCACGGCATGGCACCGGCATGGCACGGCATGGCACCGGCATGGCACGGCATGGCACCGGCATGGCACGGCATGGCACCGGCATGGCACGGCCTGGCACCGGCATGGCACGGCCTGGCACCGGCATGGCACGGCCTGGCACCGGCATGGCACGGCCTGGCACCGGCATGGCACGGCATGGAATGGCATGGAATGGCATGGAATGGCATGGAATGGCATGGAATGGCATGGAATGGCATGGAATGGCATGGAATGGCATGGAATGGCATGGAATGGCATGGAATGGCATGGAATGGCATGGAATGGCATGGAATGGCATGGAATGGCATGGAATGGCATGGAATGGCATGGAATGGCATGGAATGGCATGGAATGGCATGGAATGGCATGGAATGGCATGGAATGGCATGGAATGGCATGGAATGGCATGGAATGGCATGGAATGGCATGGAATGGCATGGAATGGCATGGAATGGCATGGAATGGCATGGAATGGCATGGAATGGCATGGAATGGCATGGAATGGCATGGAATGGCATGGAATGGCATGGAATGGCATGGAATGGCATGGAATGGCATGGAATGGCATGGAATGGCATGGAATGGCATGGAATGGCATGGAATGGCATGGAATGGCATGGAATGGCATGGAATGGCATGGAATGGCATGGCACCGGCATGGCACGGCATGGCACCGCATTGAGTGGCATGGAATGGCATGGAATGGCATGGAATGGCATGGAATGGCATGGAATGGCATGGAATGGCATGGAATGGCATGGAATGGCATGGAATGGCATGGAATGGCATGGAATGGCATGGCACGGCATGGCACCGGCATGGCACGGCATGGCACCGGCATGGCACGGCATGGCACCGGCATGGCACGGCATGGCACCGGCATGGCACGGCATGGCACCGGCATGGCACGGCATGGCACCGGCATGGCACGGCATGGCACCGGCATGGCACGGCATGGCACGGCATGGCACCGGCATGGCACGGCATGGCACCGGCATGGCACCGGCATGGCACGGCATGGCACCGGCATGGCACGGCATGGCACCGGCATGGCACGGCATGGCACCGGCATGGCACGGCATGGCACCGGCATGGCACGGCATGGCACCGGCATGGCACGGCATGGCACGGCATGGCACGGCATGGCACGGCATGGCACCGGCATGGCACGGCATGGCACCGGCATGGCACGGCATGGCACCGGCATGGCACGGCATGGCACCGGCATGGCACCGCATTGAGTGGCATGGAATGGCATGGAATGGCATGGAATGGCATGGAATGGCATGGAATGGCATGGAATGGCATGGAATGGCATGGAATGGCATGGAATGGCATGGAATGGCATGGAATGGCATGGAATGGCATGGAATGGCATGGAATGGCATGGAATGGCATGGAATGGCATGGAATGGCATGGAATGGCATGGAATGGCATGGAATGGCATGGAATGGCATGGAATGGCATGGAATGGCATGGAATGGCATGGAATGGCATGGAATGGCATGGAATGGCATGGAATGGCATGGAATGGCATGGAATGGCATGGAATGGCATGGAATGGCATGGAATGGCATGGAATGGCATGGAATGGCATGGAATGGCATGGAATGGCATGGAATGGCATGGAATGGCATGGAATGGCATGGAATGGCATGGAATGGCATGGAATGGCATGGAATGGCATGGAATGGCATGGAATGGCATGGAATGGCATGGAATGGCATGGAATGGCATGGAATGGCATGGAATGGCATGGAATGGCATGGAATGGCATGGAATGGCATGGAATGGCATGGAATGGCATGGAATGGCATGGAATGGCATGGAATGGCATGGAATGGCATGGAATGACATGGAATGGCATGGAATGACATGGAATGACATGGAATGGCATGGAATGGCATCGAATGGCATGGCACCGCATGGCACGGCATGGCACGGCATGGCACGGCATGGCACCGGCATGGCACCGCATGGCACCGGCATGGCACGGCCTGGCACCGGCATGGCACGGCCTGGCACCGGCATGGCACGGCATGGAATGGCATGGAATGGCATGGAATGGCATGGAATGGCATGGAATGGCATGGAATGGCATGGAATGGCATGGAATGGCATGGAATGGCATGGAATGGCATGGAATGGCATGGAATGGCATGGAATGGCATGGAATGGCATGGAATGGCATGGAATGGCATGGAATGGCATGGAATGGCATGGAATGGCATGGAATGGCATGGAATGGCATGGAATGGCATGGAATGGCATGGAATGGCATGGAATGGCATGGAATGGCATGGAATGGCATGGAATGGCATGGAATGGCATGGAATGGCATGGAATGGCATGGAATGGCATGGAATGGCATGGAATGGCATGGAATGGCATGGCACCGCATGGCACGGCATGGCATGGCACGGCATGGCACGGCATGGCACCGGCATGGCACGGCATGGCACCGGCATGGCACGGCATGGCACCGGCATGGCACGGCATGGCACCGGCATGGCACGGCATGGCACCGGCATGGCACGGCATGGCACCGGCATGGCACGGCATGGCACCGGCATGGCACGGCATGGCACCGGCATGGCACGGCATGGCACCGGCATGGCACGGCATGGCACGGCATTGAATGGCATGGAATGGAATGGCATGGAATGGCATGGAATGGCATGGCACCGCATGGCACGGCATGGCACCGCATGGCACGGCATGGCACGGCATGGCACCGGCATGGCACGGCATGGCACCGGCATGGCACGGCATGGCACCGGCATGGCACGGCATGGCACCGGCATGGCACGGCATGGCACCGGCATGGCACGGCATGGCACGGCATGGCACCGGCATGGCACGGCATGGCACCGGCATGGCACGGCATGGCACCAGCATGGCACGGCATGGCACGGCATGGCACCGGCATGGCACGGCATGGCACCGGCATGGCACGGCATGGCACCGGCATGGCACGGCATGGAATGGCATGGCACGGCATGGAATGGCATGGAATGGCATGGAATGGCATGGAATGGCATGGAATGGCATGGAATGGCATGGAATGGCATGGAATGGCATGGAATGGCATGGAATGGCATGGAATGGCATGGAATGGCATGGAATGGCATGGAATGGCATGGAATGGCATGGAATGGCATGGAATGGCATGGAATGGCATGGAATGGCATGGAATGGCATGGAATGGCATGGAATGGCATGGAATGGCATGGAATGGCATGGAATGGCATGGAATGGCATGGAATGGCATGGAATGGCATGGAATGGCATGGAATGGCATGGAATGGCATGGAATGGCATGGAATGGCATGGAATGGCATGGAATGGCATGGAATGGCATGGAATGGCATGGAATGGCATGGAATGGCATGGAATGGCATGGAATGGCATGGAATGGCATGGAATGGCATGGAATGGCATGGAATGGCATGGAATGGCATGGAATGGCATGGAATGGCATGGAATGGCATGGAATGGCATGGAATGGCATGGAATGGCATGGAATGGCATGGAATGACATGGAATGGCATGGAATGACATGGAATGACATGGAATGGCAT
This sequence comes from Cryptus armator, assembly GCA_963971235.1. NCBI lineage: Eukaryota > Metazoa > Arthropoda > Insecta > Hymenoptera > Ichneumonidae > Cryptus > Cryptus armator. The sequence goes on from CAXARG010000333.1 coordinate 669,754, forward strand.
GGAATGGCATCGAATGGCATGGCACCGCATGGCACGGCATGGCACGGCATGGCACCGGCATGGCACGGCCTGGCACCGGCATGGCACGGCCTGGCACCGGCATGGAATGGCATGGAATGGCATGGAATGGCATGGAATGGCATGGAATGGCATGGAATGGCATGGAATGGCATGGAATGGCATGGAATGGCATGGAATGGCATGGAATGGCATGGAATGGCATGGAATGGCATGGAATGGCATGGAATGGCATGGAATGGCATGGAATGGCATGGAATGGCATGGAATGGCATGGAATGGCATGGAATGGCATGGAATGGCATGGAATGGCATGGAATGGCATGGAATGGCATGGAATGGCATGGAATGGCATGGAATGGCATGGAATGGCATGGAATGGCATGGAATGGCATGGAATGGCATGGAATGGCATGGAATGGCATGGAATGGCATGGAATGGCATGGAATGGCATGGAATGGCATGGAATGGCATGGAATGGCATGGAATGGCATGGAATGGCATGGAATGGCATGGAATGGCATGGAATGGCATGGAATGGCATGGAATGGCATGGAATGGCATGGAATGGCATGGAATGGCATGGAATGGCATGGAATGGCATGGAATGGCATGGAATGGCATGGAATGGCATGGAATGGCATGGAATGGCATGGAATGGCATGGAATGGCATGGAATGGCATGGAATGGCATGGAATGACATGGAATGGCATGGAATGACATGGAATGACATGGAATGGCATGGAATGGCATCGAATGGCATGGCACCGCATGGCACGGCATGGCACGGCATGGCACGGCATGGCACCGGCATGGCACGGCATGGCACCGGCATGGCACGGCCTGGCACCGGCATGGCACGGCCTGGCACCGGCATGGCACGGCATGGAATGGCATGGAATGGCATGGAATGGCATGGAATGGCATGGAATGGCATGGAATGGCATGGAATGGCATGGAATGGCATGGAATGGCATGGAATGGCATGGAATGGCATGGAATGGCATGGAATGGCATGGAATGGCATGGAATGGCATGGAATGGCATGGAATGGCATGGAATGGCATGGAATGGCATGGAATGGCATGGAATGGCATGGAATGGCATGGAATGGCATGGAATGGCATGGAATGGCATGGAATGGCATGGAATGGCATGGAATGGCATGGCACCGCATGGCACGGCATGGCATGGCACGGCATGGCACGGCATGGCACCGGCATGGCACGGCATGGCACCGGCATGGCACGGCATGGCACCGGCATGGCACGGCATGGCACCGGCATGGCACGGCATGGCACCGGCATGGCACGGCATGGCACCGGCATGGCACGGCATGGCACCGGCATGGCACGGCATGGCACCGGCATGGCACGGCATGGCACCGGCATGGCACGGCATGGCACCGGCATGGCACGGCATGGCACCGGCATGGCACGGCATGGCACCGGCATGACACGGCCTGGCACCGGCATGGCACGGCATGGAATGGCATGGAATGGCATGGAATGGCATGGAATGGCATGGAATGGCATGGAATGGCATGGAATGGCATGGAATGGCATGGAATGGCATGGAATGGCATGGAATGGCATGGAATGGCATGGAATGGCATGGAATGGCATGGAATGGCATGGAATGGCATGGAATGGCATGGAATGGCATGGAATGGCATGGAATGGCATGGAATGGCATGGAATGGCATGGAATGGCATGGAATGGCATGGAATGGCATGGAATGGCATGGAATGGCATGGAATGGCATGGAATGGCATGGAATGGCATGGAATGGCATGGAATGGCATGGAATGGCATGGAATGGCATGGAATGGCATGGAATGGCATGGAATGGCATGGAATGGCATGGAATGGCATGGAATGGCATGGAATGGCATGGAATGGCATGGCACGGCATGGCACGGCATGGCACCGGCATGGCACGGCATGGCACCGGCATGGCACGGAATGGCACGGCATGGCACCGGCATGTCACGGCATGGCACGGCATTGAATGGCATGGAATGGCATTGAATGGCACGGAATGGCACGGCATGGCACGGCATGGCACGGCATGGCACCGCATTGAGTGGCATGGAATGGCATGGAATGGCATGGACTGGCATGGACTGGCATGGAATGGCATTGAATGGCACGGAATGGCACGGCATGGCACGGCATGGCACGGCATGGCACCGCATTGAGTGGCATGGAATGGCATGGAATGGCATGGACTGGCATGGACTGGCATGGAATGGCATGGAATGGCATGGCCCGGCATGGCACGGCATGGCACGGCATGGCACCGGCATGGCACGGCATGGCACCGGCATGGCACGGCATGGCACCGGCATGGCATGGCATGGCACCGGCATGGCATGGCATGGCACCGGCATGGCACGGCATGGCACCGGCATGGCACGGCATTGAATGGCATGGAATGGCATGGAATGGCATGGAATGGCATGGAATGGCATGGAATGGCATGGAATGGCATGGAATGGCATGGAATGGCATGGAATGGCATGGAATGGCATGGAATGGCATGGAATGGCATGGAATGGCATGGAATGGCATGGAATGGCATGGAATGGCATGGAATGGCATGGAATGGCATGGAATGGCATGGAATGGCATGGAATGGCATGGCACCGCATGGCACCGCATGGAATGGCATGGCACCGCATGGAATGGCATGGAATGGCATGGAATGGCATGGAATGGCATGGAATGGCATGGCACCGCATGGAATGGCATGGCACCGCATGGAATGGCATGGCACCGCATGGCACGGCATGGAATGGCATGGCACCGCATGGAATGGCATGGCACCGCATGGCACGGCATGGAATGGCATGGCACCGGCATGGCACGGCATGGCACCGCATGGCACCGGCATGGCACGGCATGGCACCGCATGGCACGGCATGGAATGGCATGGCACCGGCATGGCACCGGCATGGCATGGCATGGCACGGCATGGCACCGGCATGGCACGGCATGGCACCGGCATGGCACGGCATGGCACCGCATTGAGTGGCATGGAATGGCATGGAATGGCATGGACTGGGATGGACTGGCATGGAATGGCATGGAATGGCATGGAATGGCATGGAATGGCATGGAATGGCATGGAATGGCATGGAATGGCATGGAATGGCATGGAATGGCATGGCACCGGCATGGCACGGCATGGCACCGGCATGGCACGGCATGGCACCGGCATGGCACGGCATGGCACCAGCATGGCACGGCATGGCACCGGCATGGCACGGCATGGCACCGGCATGGCACGGCATGGCACCGGCATGGCACGGCATGGCACCGGCATGGCACGGCATGGCACCGGCATGGCACGGCATGGCACCGGCATGGCACGGCATGGCACCGGCATGGCACGGCATGGCACCGGCATGGCACGGCATGGCACCGGCATGGCACGGCATGGCACCGGCATGGCACGGCATGGCACCGGCATGGCACGGCATTGAATGGCATGGAATGGCATGGAATGGCATGGAATGGCATGGAATGGCATGGAATGGCATGGAATGACATGGAATGGCATGGAATGGCATGGCACGGCATGGCACGGCATGGCACCGGCATGGCACGGCATGGCACGGCATGGAATGGCATGGAATGGCATGGAATGGCATGGAATGGCATGGAATGGCATGGAATGGCATGGAATGGCATGGAATGGCATGGAATGGCATGGAATGGCATGGAATGGCATGGAATGGCATGGAATGGCATGGCACCGGCATGGCACGGCATGGCACCGGCATGGCACGGCATGGCACCGGCATGGCACGGCATGGCACCGGCATGGCACGGCATGGCACCGGCATGGCACGGCATGGCACCGGCATGGCACGGCATGGCACCGGCATGGCACGGCATGGCACCGGCATGGCACGGCATGGCACCGGCATGGCACGGCCTGGCACCGGCATGGCACGGCCTGGCACCGGCATGGCACCGGCATGGCACCGGCATGGCACCGGCATGGCACGGCATGGAACGGCATGGAATGGCATGGAATGGCATGGAATGGCATGGAATGGCATGGAATGGCATGGAATGGCATGGAATGGCATGGAATGGCATGGAATGGCATGGAATGGCATGGAATGGCATGGAATGGCATGGAATTTCATGGAATGGCATGGAATGGCATGGAATGGCATGGAATGGCATGGCACCGGCATGGCACGGCATGGCACCGGCATGGCACGGCATGGCACCGGCATGGCACGGCATGGCACCGGCATGGCACGGCATGGCACCGGCATGGCACGGCATGGCACCGGCATGGCACGGCATGGCACCGGCATGGCACGGCATGGCACCGGCATGGCACGGCCTGGCACCGGCATGGCACGGCCTGGCACCGGCATGGCACGGCATGGAATGGCATGGAATGGCATGGAATGGCATGGAATGGCATGGAATGGCATGGAATGGCATGGAATGGCATGGAATGGCATGGAATGGCATGGAATGGCATGGAATGGCATGGAATGGCATGGAATGGCATGGAATGGCATGGAATGGCATGGAATGGCATGGAATGGCATGGAATGGCATGGAATGGCATGGAATGGCATGGAATGGCATGGAATGGCATGGAATGGCATGGAATGGCATGGAATGGCATGGAATGGCATGGAATGGCATGGAATGGCATGGAATGGCATGGAATGGCATGGAATGGCATGGAATGGCATGGAATGGCATGGAATGGCATGGAATGGCATGGAATGGCATGGAATGGCATGGAATGGCATGGAATGGCATGGAATGGCATGGAATGGCATGGAATGGCATGGAATGGCATGGAATGACATGGAATGGCATGGAATGACATGGAATGACATGGAATGGCATGGAATGGCATCGAATGGCATGGCACCGCATGGCACGGCATGGCACGGCATGGCACGGCATGGCACGGCATGGCACCGGCATGGCACGGCCTGGCACCGGCATGGCACGGCCTGGCACCGGCATGGCACGGCATGGAATGGCATGGAATGGCATGGAATGGCATGGAATGGCATGGAATGGCATGGAATGGCATGGAATGGCATGGAATGGCATGGAATGGCATGGAATGGCATGGAATGGCATGGAATGGCATGGAATGGCATGGAATGGCATGGAATGGCATGGAATGGCATGGAATGGCATGGAATGGCATGGAATGGCATGGAATGGCATGGAATGGCATGGAATGGCATGGAATGGCATGGAATGGCATGGAATGGCATGGAATGGCATGGAATGGCATGGAATGGCATGGAATGGCATGGAATGGCATGGAATGGCATGGAATGGCATGGAATGGCATGGAATGGCATGGAATGGCATGGAATGGCATGGAATGGCATGGAATGGCATGGAATGGCATGGAATGGCATGGAATGGCATGGAATGGCATGGAATGGCATGGAATGGCATGGAATGGCATGGAATGGCATGGAATGGCATGGAATGGCATGGAATGGCATGGAATGGCATGGAATGGCATGGAATGGCATGGAATGGCATGGAATGGCATGGAATGGCATGGAATGGCATGGAATGGCATGGAATGGCATGGAATGGCATGGAATGGCATGGAATGGCATGGAATGGCATGGAATGGCATGGAATGGCATGGAATGGCATGGAATGGCATGGAATGGCATGGAATGGCATGGAATGGCATGGAATGGCATGGAATGGCATGGAATGGCATGGCACGGCATGGCACGGCATGGCACCGGCATGGCACGGCATGGCACCGGCATGGCACGGAATGGCACGGCATGGCACCGGCATGTCACGGCATGGCACGGCATTGAATGGCATGGAATGGCATTGAATGGCACGGAATGGCACGGCATGGCACGGCATGGCACGGCATGGCACCGCATTGAGTGGCATGGAATGGCATGGAATGGCATGGACTGGCATGGACTGGCATGGAATGGCATGGAATGGCATGGCCCGGCATGGCACGGCATGGCACGGCATGGCACCGGCATGGCACGGCATGGCACCGGCATGGCACGGCATGGCACCGGCATGGCATGGCATGGCACCGGCATGGCATGGCATGGCACCGGCATGGCACGGCATGGCACCGGCATGGCACGGCATTGAATGGCATGGAATGGCATGGAATGGCATGGAATGGCATGGAATGGCATGGAATGGCATGGAATGGCATGGAATGGCATGGAATGGCATGGAATGGCATGGAATGGCATGGAATGGCATGGAATGGCATGGAATGGCATGGAATGGCATGGCACCGCATGGCACCGCATGGAATGGCATGGCACCGCATGGAATGGCATGGAATGGCATGGAATGGCATGGAATGGCATGGAATGGCATGGAATGGCATGGAATGGCATGGAATGGCATGGAATGGCATGGAATGGCATGGAACGGCATGGAATGGCATGGAATGGCATGGAATGGCATGGAATGGCATGGAATGGCATGGCACCGGGATGGCACGGCATGGCACCGGCATGGCACGGCATGGAATGGCATGGAATGGCATGGAATGGCATGGAATGGCATGGCACGGCATTGCACCGGCATGGCACGGCATGGCACCGGCATGGCACGGCATGGCACCGGCATGGCACCGGCATGGCACCGGCATGGTACCGGCATGGCACGGCATGGCACCGGCATGGCACGGCATGGCACCGGCATGGCACGGCATGGCACCGGCATGGCACGGCATGGCACCGGCATGGCACGGCATGGCACCGGCATGGCACGGCATGGCACCGGCATGGCACGGCATGGCACCGGCATGGCACGGCATGGCACCGGCATGGCACGGCATGGCACCGGCATGGCACGGCATGGCACCGGCATGGCACGGCATGGCACCGGCATGGCACGGCATGGCACCGGCATGGCACGGCATGGCACCGGCATGGCACGGCATGGCACCGGCATGGCACGGCATGGCACCGGCATGGCACGGCATGGCACCGGCATGGCACGGCATGGCACCGGCATGGCACGGCATGGCACCGGCATGGCACGGCATGGCACCGGCATGGCACGGCATGGCACCGGCATGGCACGGCATGGCACCGGCATGGCACGGCATGGCACCGGCATGGCACGGCATGGCACCGGCATGGCACGGCATGGCACCGGCATGGCACGGCATGGCACCGGCATGGCACGGCATGGCACCGGCATGGCACGGCATGGCACCGGCATGGCACGGCATGGCACCGGCATGGCACGGCATGGCACCGGCATGGCACGGCATGGCACCGGCATGGCACGGCATGGCACCGGCATGGCACGGCATGGCACCGGCATGGCACGGCATGGCACCGGCATGGCACGGCATGGCACCGGCATGGCACGGCATGGCACCGGCATGGCACGGCATGGCACCGGCATGGCACGGCATGGCACCGGCATGGCACCGGCATGGCACGGCATGGCACGGCATGGAATGGCATGGAATGGCATGGAATGGCATGGAATGGCATGGAATGGCATGGAATGGCATGGAATGGCATGGAATGGCATGGAATGGCATGGAATGGCATGGAATGGCATGGAATGGCATGGAATGGCATGGAATGGCATGGAATGGCATGGAATGGCATGGAATGGCATGGAATGGCATGGAATGGCATGGAATGGCATGGAATGGCATGGAATGGCATGGAATGGCATGGAATGGCATGGAATGGCATGGAATGGCATGGAATGGCATGGAATGGCATGGAATGGCATGGAATGGCATGGAATGACATGGAATGGCATGGAATGACATGGAATGACATGGAATGGCATGGAATGGCATCGAATGGCATGGCACCGCATGGCACGGCATGGCACGGCATGGCACGGCATGGCACCGGCATGGCACGGCATGGCACCGGCATGGCACGGCCTGGCACCGGCATGGCACGGCCTGGCACCGGCATGGAATGGCATGGAATGGCATGGAATGGCATGGAATGGCATGGAATGGCATGGAATGGCATGGAATGGCATGGAATGGCATGGAATGGCATGGAATGGCATGGAATGGCATGGAATGGCATGGAATGGCATGGAATGGCATGGAATGGCATGGAATGGCATGGAATGGCATGGAATGGCATGGAATGGCATGGAATGGCATGGAATGGCATGGAATGGCATGGAATGGCATGGAATGGCATGGAATGGCATGGAATGGCATGGAATGGCATGGAATGGCATGGAATGGCATGGAATGGCATGGAATGGCATGGAATGGCATGGAATGGCATGGAATGGCATGGAATGGCATGGAATGGCATGGAATGGCATGGAATGGCATGGAATGGCATGGAATGGCATGGAATGGCATGGAATGGCATGGAATGGCATGGAATGGCATGGAATGGCATGGAATGGCATGGAATGGCATGGAATGGCATGGAATGGCATGGAATGGCATGGAATGGCATGGAATGGCATGGAATGGCATGGAATGGCATGGAATGGCATGGAATGGCATGGAATGGCATGGAATGGCATGGAATGGCATGGAATGGCATGGAATGGCATGGAATGGCATGGAATGGCATGGAATGGCATGGAATGGCATGGAATGGCATGGAATGGCATGGAATGGCATGGAATGGCATGGAATGACATGGAATGGCATGGAATGACATGGAATGACATGGAATGGCATGGAATGGCATCGAATGGCATGGCACCGCATGGCACGGCATGGCACGGCATGGCACGGCATGGCACCGGCATGGCACGGCATGGCACCGGCATGGCACGGCCTGGCACCGGCATGGCACGGCATGGAATGGCATGGAATGGCATGGAATGGCATGGAATGGCATGGAATGGCATGGAATGGCATGGAATGGCATGGAATGGCATGGAATGGCATGGAATGGCATGGAATGGCATGGAATGGCATGGAATGGCATGGAATGGCATGGAATGGCATGGAATGGCATGGAATGGCATGGAATGGCATGGAATGGCATGGAATGGCATGGAATGGCATGGAATGGCATGGAATGGCATGGAATGGCATGGAATGGCATGGAATGGCATGGAATGGCATGGAATGGCATGGAATGGCATGGAATGGCATGGAATGGCATGGAATGGCATGGAATGGCATGGAATGGCATGGAATGGCATGGAATGGCATGGAATGGCATGGAATGGCATGGAATGGCATGGAATGGCATGGAATGGCATGGAATGGCATGGAATGGCATGGAATGGCATGGAATGGCATGGAATGGCATGGAATGGCATGGAATGGCATGGAATGGCATGGAATGGCATGGAATGGCATGGAATGGCATGGAATGGCATGGAATGGCATGGAATGGCATGGAATGGCATGGAATGGCATGGAATGGCATGGAATGGCATGGAATGGCATGGAATGGCATGGAATGGCATGGCACCGCATGGCACGGCATGGCATGGCACGGCATGGCACGGCATGGCACCGGCATGGCACGGCATGGCACCGGCATGGCACGGCATGGCACCGGCATGGCACGGCATGGCACCGGCATGGCACGGCATGGCACCGGCATGGCACGGCATGGCACCGGCATGGCACGGCATGGCACCGGCATGGCACGGCATGGCACCGGCATGGCACGGCATGGCACCGGCATGGCACGGCATGGAATGGCATGGAATGGCATGGAATGGCATGGAATGGCATGGAATGGCATGGAATGGCATGGAATGGCATGGAATGGCATGGAATGGCATGGAATGGCATGGAATGGCATGGAATGGCATGGAATGGCATGGAATGGCATGGAATGGCATGGAATGGCATGGAATGGCATGGAATGGCATGGAATGGCATGGAATGGCATGGAATGGCATGGAATGGCATGGAATGGCATGGAATGGCATGGAATGGCATGGAATGGCATGGAATGGCATGGAATGGCATGGAATGGCATGGAATGGCATGGAATGGCATGGAATGGCATGGAATGGCATGGAATGGCATGGAATGGCATGGAATGGCATGGAATGACATGGAATGGCATGGAATGACATGGAATGACATGGAATGGCATGGAATGGCATCGAATGGCATGGCACCGCATGGCACGGCATGGCACGGCATGGCACGGCATGGCACCGGCATGGCACGGCATGGCACCGGCATGGCACGGCCTGGCACCGGCATGGCACGGCCTGGCACCGGCATGGCACGGCATGGAATGGCATGGAATGGCATGGAATGGCATGGAATGGCATGGAATGGCATGGAATGGCATGGAATGGCATGGAATGGCATGGAATGGCATGGAATGGCATGGAATGGCATGGAATGGCATGGAATGGCATGGAATGGCATGGAATGGCATGGAATGGCATGGAATGGCATGGAATGGCATGGAATGGCATGGAATGGCATGGAATGGCATGGAATGGCATGGAATGGCATGGAATGGCATGGAATGGCATGGAATGGCATGGAATGGCATGGAATGGCATGGAATGGCATGGAATGGCATGGAATGGCATGGAATGGCATGGAATGGCATGGAATGGCATGGAATGGCATGGAATGGCATGGAATGGCATGGAATGGCATGGAATGGCATGGAATGGCATGGAATGGCATGGCACCGCATGGCACGGCATGGCATGGCACGGCATGGCACGGCATGGCACCGGCATGGCACGGCATGGCACCGGCATGGCACGGCATGGCACCGGCATGGCACGGCATGGCACCGGCATGGCACGGCATGGCACCGGCATGGCACGGCATGGCACCGGCATGGCACGGCATGGCACCGGCATGGCACGGCATGGCACCGGCATGGCACGGCATGGCACCGGCATGGCACGGCATGGCACCGGCATGGCACGGCATGGCACCGGCATGACACGGCCTGGCACCGGCATGGCACGGCATGGAATGGCATGGAATGGCATGGAATGGCATGGAATGGCATGGAATGGCATGGAATGGCATGGAATGGCATGGAATGGCATGGAATGGCATGGAATGGCATGGAATGGCATGGAATGGCATGGAATGGCATGGAATGGCATGGAATGGCATGGAATGGCATGGAATGGCATGGAATGGCATGGAATGGCATGGAATGGCATGGAATGGCATGGAATGGCATGGAATGGCATGGAATGGCATGGAATGGCATGGAATGGCATGGAATGGCATGGAATGGCATGGAATGGCATGGAATGGCATGGAATGGCATGGAATGGCATGGCACGGCATGGCACGGCATGGCACCGGCATGGCACGGCATGGCACCGGCATGGCACGGAATGGCACGGCATGGCACCGGCATGTCACGGCATGGCACGGCATTGAATGGCATGGAATGGCATTGAATGGCACGGAATGGCACGGCATGGCACGGCATGGCACGGCATGGCACCGCATTGAGTGGCATGGAATGGCATGGAATGGCATGGACTGGCATGGACTGGCATGGAATGGCATTGAATGGCACGGAATGGCACGGCATGGCACGGCATGGCACGGCATTGAGTGGCATGGAATGGCATGGAATGGCATGGACTGGCATGGACTGGCATGGAATGGCATGGAATGGCATGGCCCGGCATGGCACGGCATGGCACGGCATGGCACCGGCATGGCACGGCATGGCACCGGCATGGCACGGCATGGCACCGGCATGGCATGGCATGGCACCGGCATGGCATGGCATGGCACCGGCATGGCACGGCATGGCACCGGCATGGCACGGCATTGAATGGCATGGAATGGCATGGAATGGCATGGAATGGCATGGAATGGCATGGAATGGCATGGAATGGCATGGAATGGCATGGAATGGCATGGAATGGCATGGAATGGCATGGAATGGCATGGCACCGCATGGCACCGCATGGAATGGCATGGAATGGCATGGAATGGCATGGAATGGCATGGAATGGCATGGAATGGCATGGAATGGCATGGAATGGCATGGCACCGCATGGAATGGCATGGCACCGCATGGAATGGCATGGCACCGCATGGCACGGCATGGAATGGCATGGCACCGCATGGAATGGCATGGCACCGCATGGCACGGCATGGAATGGCATGGCACCGGCATGGCACGGCATGGCACCGCATGGCACCGGCATGGCACGGCATGGCACCGCATGGCACGGCATGGAATGGCATGGCACCGGCATGGCACCGGCATGGCATGGCATGGCACGGCATGGCACCGGCATGGCACGGCATGGCACCGGCATGGCACGGCATGGCACCGCATTGAGTGGCATGGAATGGCATGGAATGGCATGGACTGGGATGGACTGGCATGGAATGGCATGGAATGGCATGGAATGGCATGGAATGGCATGGAATGGCATGGAATGGCATGGAATGGCATGGAATGGCATGGAATGGCATGGAATGGCATGGAATGGCATGGAATGGCATGGCACCGGCATGGCACGGCATGGCACCGGCATGGCACGGCATGGCACCGGCATGGCACGGCATGGCACCAGCATGGCACGGCATGGCACCGGCATGGCACGGCATGGCACCGGCATGGCACGGCATGGCACCGGCATGGCACGGCATGGCACCGGCATGGCACGGCCTGGCACCGGCATGGCACGGCCTGGCACCGGCATGGCACCGGCATGGCACCGGCATGGCACCGGCATGGCACGGCATGGAACGGCATGGAATGGCATGGAATGGCATGGAATGGCATGGAATGGCATGGAATGGCATGGAATGGCATGGAATGGCATGGAATGGCATGGAATGGCATGGAATGGCATGGAATGGCATGGAATGGCATGGAATGGCATGGAATGACATGGAATGGCATGGAATGGCATGGAATGGCATGGAATGGCATGGAATGGCATGGAATGGCATGGAATTTCATGGAATGGCATGGAATGGCATGGAATGGCATGGAATGGCATGGCACCGGCATGGCACGGCATGGCACCGGCATGGCACGGCATGGCACCGGCATGGCACGGCATGGCACCGGCATGGCACGGCATGGCACCGGCATGGCACGGCCTGGCACCGGCATGGCACGGCCTGGCACCGGCATGGCACGGCCTGGCACCGGCATGGAATGGCATGGAATGGCATGGAATGGCATGGAATGGCATGGAATGGCATGGAATGGCATGGAATGGCATGGAATGGCATGGAATGGCATGGAATGGCATGGAATGGCATGGAATGGCATGGAATGGCATGGAATGGCATGGAATGGCATGGAATGGCATGGAATGGCATGGAATGGCATGGAATGGCATGGAATGGCATGGAATGGCATGGAATGGCATGGAATGGCATGGAATGGCATGGAATGGCATGGAATGGCATGGAATGGCATGGAATTTCATGGAATGGCATGGAATGGCATGGAATGGCATGGAATGGCATGGCACCGGCATGGCACGGCATGGCACCGGCATGGCACGGCATGGCACCGGCATGGCACGGCATGGCACCGGCATGGCACGGCATGGCACCGGCATGGCACGGCATGGCACCGGCATGGCACGGCCTGGCACCGGCATGGCACGGCCTGGCACCGGCATGGCACGGCCTGGCACCGGCATGGCACGGCCTGGCACCGGCATGGCACGGCATGGAATGGCATGGAATGGCATGGAATGGCATGGAATGGCATGGAATGGCATGGAATGGCATGGAATGGCATGGAATGGCATGGAATGGCATGGAATGGCATGGAATGGCATGGAATGGCATGGAATGGCATGGAATGGCATGGAATGGCATGGAATGGCATGGAATGGCATGGAATGGCATGGAATGGCATGGAATGGCATGGAATGGCATGGAATGGCATGGAATGGCATGGAATGGCATGGAATGGCATGGAATGGCATGGAATGGCATGGAATGGCATGGAATGGCATGGAATGGCATGGAATGGCATGGAATGGCATGGAATGGCATGGAATGGCATGGAATGGCATGGAATGGCATGGAATGGCATGGAATGGCATGGAATGGCATGGAATGGCATGGAATGGCATGGAATGGCATGGAATGGCATGGAATGGCATGGAATGGCATGGAATGGCATGGAATGGCATGGAATGGCATGGAATGGCATGGAATGGCATGGAATGGCATGGAATGGCATGGAATGGCATGGAATGGCATGGAATGGCATGGAATGGCATGGCACCGGCATGGCACGGCATGGCACCGCATTGAGTGGCATGGAATGGCATGGAATGGCATGGAATGGCATGGAATGGCATGGAATGGCATGGAATGGCATGGAATGGCATGGAATGGCATGGAATGGCATGGAATGGCATGGAATGGCATGGCACGGCATGGCACCGGCATGGCACGGCATGGCACCGGCATGGCACGGCATGGCACCGGCATGGCACGGCATGGCACCGGCATGGCACGGCATGGCACCGGCATGGCACGGCATGGCACCGGCATGGCACGGCATGGCACGGCATGGCACCGGCATGGCACGGCATGGCACCGGCATGGCACCGGCATGGCACGGCATGGCACCGGCATGGCACGGCATGGCACCGGCATGGCACGGCATGGCACCGGCATGGCACGGCATGGCACCGGCATGGCACGGCATGGCACCGGCATGGCACGGCATGGCACGGCATGGCACGGCATGGCACGGCATGGCACCGGCATGGCACGGCATGGCACCGGCATGGCACGGCATGGCACCGGCATGGCACGGCATGGCACCGGCATGGCACCGCATTGAGTGGCATGGAATGGCATGGAATGGCATGGAATGGCATGGAATGGCATGGAATGGCATGGAATGGCATGGAATGGCATGGAATGGCATGGAATGGCATGGAATGGCATGGAATGGCATGGAATGGCATGGAATGGCATGGAATGGCATGGAATGGCATGGAATGGCATGGAATGGCATGGAATGGCATGGAATGGCATGGAATGGCATGGAATGGCATGGAATGGCATGGAATGGCATGGAATGGCATGGAATGGCATGGAATGGCATGGAATGGCATGGAATGGCATGGAATGGCATGGAATGGCATGGAATGGCATGGAATGGCATGGAATGGCATGGAATGGCATGGAATGGCATGGAATGGCATGGAATGGCATGGAATGGCATGGAATGGCATGGAATGGCATGGAATGGCATGGAATGGCATGGAATGGCATGGAATGGCATGGAATGGCATGGAATGGCATGGAATGGCATGGAATGGCATGGAATGGCATGGAATGGCATGGAATGGCATGGAATGGCATGGAATGGCATGGAATGGCATGGAATGGCATGGAATGGCATGGAATGACATGGAATGGCATGGAATGACATGGAATGACATGGAATGGCATGGAATGGCATCGAATGGCATGGCACCGCATGGCACGGCATGGCACGGCATGGCACGGCATGGCACCGGCATGGCACCGCATGGCACCGGCATGGCACGGCCTGGCACCGGCATGGCACGGCCTGGCACCGGCATGGCACGGCATGGAATGGCATGGAATGGCATGGAATGGCATGGAATGGCATGGAATGGCATGGAATGGCATGGAATGGCATGGAATGGCATGGAATGGCATGGAATGGCATGGAATGGCATGGAATGGCATGGAATGGCATGGAATGGCATGGAATGGCATGGAATGGCATGGAATGGCATGGAATGGCATGGAATGGCATGGAATGGCATGGAATGGCATGGAATGGCATGGAATGGCATGGAATGGCATGGAATGGCATGGAATGGCATGGAATGGCATGGAATGGCATGGAATGGCATGGAATGGCATGGAATGGCATGGAATGGCATGGAATGGCATGGAATGGCATGGAATGGCATGGAATGGCATGGAATGGCATGGAATGGCATGGAATGGCATGGAATGGCATGGAATGGCATGGAATGGCATGGAATGGCATGGAATGGCATGGAATGGCATGGAATGGCATGGCACCGCATGGCACGGCATGGCATGGCACGGCATGGCACGGCATGGCACCGGCATGGC
The DNA here is from genome assembly GCA_963971235.1 of Cryptus armator. Lineage (NCBI taxonomy): Eukaryota > Metazoa > Arthropoda > Insecta > Hymenoptera > Ichneumonidae > Cryptus > Cryptus armator. The sequence continues at coordinate 685,837 of CAXARG010000333.1, forward strand.
ACGGCATGGCACCGGCATGGCACGGCATGGCACCGGCATGGCACGGCATGGCACCGGCATGGCACGGCATGGCACCGGCATGGCACGGCATGGCACCGGCATGGCACGGCATGGCACCGGCATGGCACGGCATGGCACCGGCATGGCACGGCATGGCACCGGCATGGCACGGCATGGCACGGCATTGAATGGCATGGAATGGAATGGCATGGAATGGCATGGAATGGCATGGCACCGCATGGCACGGCATGGCACCGCATGGCACGGCATGGCACGGCATGGCACCGGCATGGCACGGCATGGCACCGGCATGGCACGGCATGGCACCGGCATGGCACGGCATGGCACCGGCATGGCACGGCATGGCACCGGCATGGCACGGCATGGCACGGCATGGCACCGGCATGGCACGGCATGGCACCGGCATGGCACGGCATGGCACCAGCATGGCACGGCATGGCACGGCATGGCACCGGCATGGCACGGCATGGCACCGGCATGGCACGGCATGGCACCGGCATGGCACGGCATGGAATGGCATGGCACGGCATGGAATGGCATGGAATGGCATGGAATGGCATGGAATGGCATGGAATGGCATGGAATGGCATGGAATGGCATGGAATGGCATGGAATGGCATGGAATGGCATGGAATGGCATGGAATGGCATGGAATGGCATGGAATGGCATGGAATGGCATGGAATGGCATGGAATGGCATGGAATGGCATGGAATGGCATGGAATGGCATGGAATGGCATGGAATGGCATGGAATGGCATGGAATGGCATGGAATGGCATGGAATGGCATGGAATGGCATGGAATGGCATGGAATGGCATGGAATGGCATGGAATGGCATGGAATGGCATGGAATGGCATGGAATGGCATGGAATGGCATGGAATGGCATGGAATGGCATGGAATGGCATGGAATGGCATGGAATGGCATGGAATGGCATGGAATGGCATGGAATGGCATGGAATGGCATGGAATGGCATGGAATGGCATGGAATGGCATGGAATGGCATGGAATGGCATGGAATGGCATGGAATGGCATGGAATGGCATGGAATGGCATGGAATGACATGGAATGGCATGGAATGACATGGAATGACATGGAATGGCATGGAATGGCATCGAATGGCATGGCACCGCATGGCACGGCATGGCACGGCATGGCACCGGCATGGCACGGCCTGGCACCGGCATGGCACGGCCTGGCACCGGCATGGAATGGCATGGAATGGCATGGAATGGCATGGAATGGCATGGAATGGCATGGAATGGCATGGAATGGCATGGAATGGCATGGAATGGCATGGAATGGCATGGAATGGCATGGAATGGCATGGAATGGCATGGAATGGCATGGAATGGCATGGAATGGCATGGAATGGCATGGAATGGCATGGAATGGCATGGAATGGCATGGAATGGCATGGAATGGCATGGAATGGCATGGAATGGCATGGAATGGCATGGAATGGCATGGAATGGCATGGAATGGCATGGAATGGCATGGAATGGCATGGAATGGCATGGAATGGCATGGAATGGCATGGAATGGCATGGAATGGCATGGAATGGCATGGAATGGCATGGAATGGCATGGAATGGCATGGAATGGCATGGAATGGCATGGAATGGCATGGAATGGCATGGAATGGCATGGAATGGCATGGAATGGCATGGAATGGCATGGAATGGCATGGAATGGCATGGAATGGCATGGAATGGCATGGAATGGCATGGAATGGCATGGAATGGCATGGAATGGCATGGAATGGCATGGAATGGCATGGAATGGCATGGAATGGCATGGAATGGCATGGAATGACATGGAATGGCATGGAATGACATGGAATGACATGGAATGGCATGGAATGGCATCGAATGGCATGGCACCGCATGGCACGGCATGGCACGGCATGGCACGGCATGGCACCGGCATGGCACGGCATGGCACCGGCATGGCACGGCCTGGCACCGGCATGGCACGGCCTGGCACCGGCATGGCACGGCATGGAATGGCATGGAATGGCATGGAATGGCATGGAATGGCATGGAATGGCATGGAATGGCATGGAATGGCATGGAATGGCATGGAATGGCATGGAATGGCATGGAATGGCATGGAATGGCATGGAATGGCATGGAATGGCATGGAATGGCATGGAATGGCATGGAATGGCATGGAATGGCATGGAATGGCATGGAATGGCATGGAATGGCATGGAATGGCATGGAATGGCATGGAATGGCATGGAATGGCATGGAATGGCATGGAATGGCATGGAATGGCATGGAATGGCATGGAATGGCATGGAATGGCATGGAATGGCATGGAATGGCATGGCACCGCATGGCACGGCATGGCATGGCACGGCATGGCACGGCATGGCACCGGCATGGCACGGCATGGCACCGGCATGGCACGGCATGGCACCGGCATGGCACGGCATGGCACCGGCATGGCACGGCATGGCACCGGCATGGCACGGCATGGCACCGGCATGGCACGGCATGGCACCGGCATGGCACGGCATGGCACCGGCATGGCACGGCATGGCACCGGCATGGCACGGCATGGCACCGGCATGGCACGGCATGGCACCGGCATGGCACGGCATGGCACCGGCATGACACGGCCTGGCACCGGCATGGCACGGCATGGAATGGCATGGAATGGCATGGAATGGCATGGAATGGCATGGAATGGCATGGAATGGCATGGAATGGCATGGAATGGCATGGAATGGCATGGAATGGCATGGAATGGCATGGAATGGCATGGAATGGCATGGAATGGCATGGAATGGCATGGAATGGCATGGAATGGCATGGAATGGCATGGAATGGCATGGAATGGCATGGAATGGCATGGAATGGCATGGAATGGCATGGAATGGCATGGAATGGCATGGAATGGCATGGAATGGCATGGAATGGCATGGAATGGCATGGAATGGCATGGAATGGCATGGAATGGCATGGAATGGCATGGAATGGCATGGAATGGCATGGAATGGCATGGAATGGCATGGAATGGCATGGAATGGCATGGAATGGCATGGCACGGCATGGCACGGCATGGCACCGGCATGGCACGGCATGGCACCGGCATGGCACGGAATGGCACGGCATGGCACCGGCATGTCACGGCATGGCACGGCATTGAATGGCATGGAATGGCATTGAATGGCACGGAATGGCACGGCATGGCACGGCATGGCACGGCATGGCACCGCATTGAGTGGCATGGAATGGCATGGAATGGCATGGACTGGCATGGACTGGCATGGAATGGCATTGAATGGCACGGAATGGCACGGCATGGCACGGCATGGCACGGCATGGCACCGCATTGAGTGGCATGGAATGGCATGGAATGGCATGGACTGGCATGGACTGGCATGGAATGGCATGGAATGGCATGGCCCGGCATGGCACGGCATGGCACGGCATGGCACCGGCATGGCACGGCATGGCACCGGCATGGCACGGCATGGCACCGGCATGGCATGGCATGGCACCGGCATGGCATGGCATGGCACCGGCATGGCACGGCATGGCACCGGCATGGCACGGCATTGAATGGCATGGAATGGCATGGAATGGCATGGAATGGCATGGAATGGCATGGAATGGCATGGAATGGCATGGAATGGCATGGAATGGCATGGAATGGCATGGAATGGCATGGAATGGCATGGAATGGCATGGAATGGCATGGAATGGCATGGAATGGCATGGCACCGCATGGCACCGCATGGAATGGCATGGCACCGCATGGAATGGCATGGAATGGCATGGAATGGCATGGAATGGCATGGAATGGCATGGCACCGCATGGAATGGCATGGCACCGCATGGAATGGCATGGCACCGCATGGCACGGCATGGAATGGCATGGCACCGCATGGAATGGCATGGCACCGCATGGCACGGCATGGAATGGCATGGCACCGGCATGGCACGGCATGGCACCGCATGGCACCGGCATGGCACGGCATGGCACCGCATGGCACGGCATGGAATGGCATGGCACCGGCATGGCACCGGCATGGCATGGCATGGCACGGCATGGCACCGGCATGGCACGGCATGGCACCGGCATGGCACGGCATGGCACCGCATTGAGTGGCATGGAATGGCATGGAATGGCATGGACTGGGATGGACTGGCATGGAATGGCATGGAATGGCATGGAATGGCATGGAATGGCATGGAATGGCATGGAATGGCATGGAATGGCATGGAATGGCATGGAATGGCATGGCACCGGCATGGCACGGCATGGCACCGGCATGGCACGGCATGGCACCGGCATGGCACGGCATGGCACCAGCATGGCACGGCATGGCACCGGCATGGCACGGCATGGCACCGGCATGGCACGGCATGGCACCGGCATGGCACGGCATGGCACCGGCATGGCACGGCATGGCACCGGCATGGCACGGCATGGCACCGGCATGGCACGGCATGGCACCGGCATGGCACGGCATGGCACCGGCATGGCACGGCATGGCACCGGCATGGCACGGCATGGCACCGGCATGGCACGGCATGGCACCGGCATGGCACGGCATTGAATGGCATGGAATGGCATGGAATGGCATGGAATGGCATGGAATGGCATGGAATGGCATGGAATGACATGGAATGGCATGGAATGGCATGGCACGGCATGGCACGGCATGGCACCGGCATGGCACGGCATGGCACGGCATGGAATGGCATGGAATGGCATGGAATGGCATGGAATGGCATGGAATGGCATGGAATGGCATGGAATGGCATGGAATGGCATGGAATGGCATGGAATGGCATGGAATGGCATGGAATGGCATGGAATGGCATGGCACCGGCATGGCACGGCATGGCACCGGCATGGCACGGCATGGCACCGGCATGGCACGGCATGGCACCGGCATGGCACGGCATGGCACCGGCATGGCACGGCATGGCACCGGCATGGCACGGCATGGCACCGGCATGGCACGGCATGGCACCGGCATGGCACGGCATGGCACCGGCATGGCACGGCCTGGCACCGGCATGGCACGGCCTGGCACCGGCATGGCACCGGCATGGCACCGGCATGGCACCGGCATGGCACGGCATGGAACGGCATGGAATGGCATGGAATGGCATGGAATGGCATGGAATGGCATGGAATGGCATGGAATGGCATGGAATGGCATGGAATGGCATGGAATGGCATGGAATGGCATGGAATGGCATGGAATGGCATGGAATTTCATGGAATGGCATGGAATGGCATGGAATGGCATGGAATGGCATGGCACCGGCATGGCACGGCATGGCACCGGCATGGCACGGCATGGCACCGGCATGGCACGGCATGGCACCGGCATGGCACGGCATGGCACCGGCATGGCACGGCATGGCACCGGCATGGCACGGCATGGCACCGGCATGGCACGGCATGGCACCGGCATGGCACGGCCTGGCACCGGCATGGCACGGCCTGGCACCGGCATGGCACGGCATGGAATGGCATGGAATGGCATGGAATGGCATGGAATGGCATGGAATGGCATGGAATGGCATGGAATGGCATGGAATGGCATGGAATGGCATGGAATGGCATGGAATGGCATGGAATGGCATGGAATGGCATGGAATGGCATGGAATGGCATGGAATGGCATGGAATGGCATGGAATGGCATGGAATGGCATGGAATGGCATGGAATGGCATGGAATGGCATGGAATGGCATGGAATGGCATGGAATGGCATGGAATGGCATGGAATGGCATGGAATGGCATGGAATGGCATGGAATGGCATGGAATGGCATGGAATGGCATGGAATGGCATGGAATGGCATGGAATGGCATGGAATGGCATGGAATGGCATGGAATGGCATGGAATGGCATGGAATGGCATGGAATGGCATGGAATGACATGGAATGGCATGGAATGACATGGAATGACATGGAATGGCATGGAATGGCATCGAATGGCATGGCACCGCATGGCACGGCATGGCACGGCATGGCACGGCATGGCACGGCATGGCACCGGCATGGCACGGCCTGGCACCGGCATGGCACGGCCTGGCACCGGCATGGCACGGCATGGAATGGCATGGAATGGCATGGAATGGCATGGAATGGCATGGAATGGCATGGAATGGCATGGAATGGCATGGAATGGCATGGAATGGCATGGAATGGCATGGAATGGCATGGAATGGCATGGAATGGCATGGAATGGCATGGAATGGCATGGAATGGCATGGAATGGCATGGAATGGCATGGAATGGCATGGAATGGCATGGAATGGCATGGAATGGCATGGAATGGCATGGAATGGCATGGAATGGCATGGAATGGCATGGAATGGCATGGAATGGCATGGAATGGCATGGAATGGCATGGAATGGCATGGAATGGCATGGAATGGCATGGAATGGCATGGAATGGCATGGAATGGCATGGAATGGCATGGAATGGCATGGAATGGCATGGAATGGCATGGAATGGCATGGAATGGCATGGAATGGCATGGAATGGCATGGAATGGCATGGAATGGCATGGAATGGCATGGAATGGCATGGAATGGCATGGAATGGCATGGAATGGCATGGAATGGCATGGAATGGCATGGAATGGCATGGAATGGCATGGAATGGCATGGAATGGCATGGAATGGCATGGAATGGCATGGAATGGCATGGAATGGCATGGAATGGCATGGAATGGCATGGAATGGCATGGAATGGCATGGAATGGCATGGAATGGCATGGAATGGCATGGAATGGCATGGAATGGCATGGAATGGCATGGCACGGCATGGCACGGCATGGCACCGGCATGGCACGGCATGGCACCGGCATGGCACGGAATGGCACGGCATGGCACCGGCATGTCACGGCATGGCACGGCATTGAATGGCATGGAATGGCATTGAATGGCACGGAATGGCACGGCATGGCACGGCATGGCACGGCATGGCACCGCATTGAGTGGCATGGAATGGCATGGAATGGCATGGACTGGCATGGACTGGCATGGAATGGCATGGAATGGCATGGCCCGGCATGGCACGGCATGGCACGGCATGGCACCGGCATGGCACGGCATGGCACCGGCATGGCACGGCATGGCACCGGCATGGCATGGCATGGCACCGGCATGGCATGGCATGGCACCGGCATGGCACGGCATGGCACCGGCATGGCACGGCATTGAATGGCATGGAATGGCATGGAATGGCATGGAATGGCATGGAATGGCATGGAATGGCATGGAATGGCATGGAATGGCATGGAATGGCATGGAATGGCATGGAATGGCATGGAATGGCATGGAATGGCATGGAATGGCATGGAATGGCATGGCACCGCATGGCACCGCATGGAATGGCATGGCACCGCATGGAATGGCATGGAATGGCATGGAATGGCATGGAATGGCATGGAATGGCATGGAATGGCATGGAATGGCATGGAATGGCATGGAATGGCATGGAATGGCATGGAACGGCATGGAATGGCATGGAATGGCATGGAATGGCATGGAATGGCATGGAATGGCATGGCACCGGGATGGCACGGCATGGCACCGGCATGGCACGGCATGGAATGGCATGGAATGGCATGGAATGGCATGGAATGGCATGGCACGGCATTGCACCGGCATGGCACGGCATGGCACCGGCATGGCACGGCATGGCACCGGCATGGCACCGGCATGGCACCGGCATGGTACCGGCATGGCACGGCATGGCACCGGCATGGCACGGCATGGCACCGGCATGGCACGGCATGGCACCGGCATGGCACGGCATGGCACCGGCATGGCACGGCATGGCACCGGCATGGCACGGCATGGCACCGGCATGGCACGGCATGGCACCGGCATGGCACGGCATGGCACCGGCATGGCACGGCATGGCACCGGCATGGCACGGCATGGCACCGGCATGGCACGGCATGGCACCGGCATGGCACGGCATGGCACCGGCATGGCACGGCATGGCACCGGCATGGCACGGCATGGCACCGGCATGGCACGGCATGGCACCGGCATGGCACGGCATGGCACCGGCATGGCACGGCATGGCACCGGCATGGCACGGCATGGCACCGGCATGGCACGGCATGGCACCGGCATGGCACGGCATGGCACCGGCATGGCACGGCATGGCACCGGCATGGCACGGCATGGCACCGGCATGGCACGGCATGGCACCGGCATGGCACGGCATGGCACCGGCATGGCACGGCATGGCACCGGCATGGCACGGCATGGCACCGGCATGGCACGGCATGGCACCGGCATGGCACGGCATGGCACCGGCATGGCACGGCATGGCACCGGCATGGCACGGCATGGCACCGGCATGGCACGGCATGGCACCGGCATGGCACGGCATGGCACCGGCATGGCACGGCATGGCACCGGCATGGCACGGCATGGCACCGGCATGGCACGGCATGGCACCGGCATGGCACGGCATGGCACCGGCATGGCACCGGCATGGCACGGCATGGCACGGCATGGAATGGCATGGAATGGCATGGAATGGCATGGAATGGCATGGAATGGCATGGAATGGCATGGAATGGCATGGAATGGCATGGAATGGCATGGAATGGCATGGAATGGCATGGAATGGCATGGAATGGCATGGAATGGCATGGAATGGCATGGAATGGCATGGAATGGCATGGAATGGCATGGAATGGCATGGAATGGCATGGAATGGCATGGAATGGCATGGAATGGCATGGAATGGCATGGAATGGCATGGAATGGCATGGAATGGCATGGAATGGCATGGAATGGCATGGAATGGCATGGAATGGCATGGAATGGCATGGAATGGCATGGAATGGCATGGAATGGCATGGAATGGCATGGAATGGCATGGAATGGCATGGAATGGCATGGAATGGCATGGAATGGCATGGAATGGCATGGAATGGCATGGAATGGCATGGAATGGCATGGAATGGCATGGAATGGCATGGAATGGCATGGAATGGCATGGAATGGCATGGAATGGCATGGAATGGCATGGAATGGCACCGGCATGGCACGGCATGGCACGGCATGGCACGGTATGGCACGGTATGGCACGGCATGGCACGGCATGGCACCGGCATGGCACGGCATGGCACCGGCATGGCACGGCATGGCACCGGCATGGCACGGCATGGCACCGGCATGGCACGGCATGGCACCGGCATGGCACCGGCATGGCACCGGCATGGCACCGGCATGGCACCGGCATGGCACCGGCATGGCACCGGCATGGCACCGGCATGGCACCGGCATGGCACCGGCATGGCACCGGCATGGCACCGGCATGGCACCGGCATGGCACCGGCATGGCACGGCATGGCACCGGCATGGCACGGCATGGCACCGGCATGGCACCGGCATGGCACGGCATGGCACCGGCATGGCACGGCATGGCACCGGCATGGCACGGCATGGCACCGGCATGGCACGGCATGGCACCGGCATGGCACGGCATGGCACGGCATGGCACCGGCATGGCACGGCATGGCACCGGCATGGCACGGCATGGCACCGGCATGGCACGGCATGGCACCGGCATGGCACGGCATGGCACCGGCATGGCACGGCATGGCACCGGCATGGCACGGCATGGCACCGGCATGGCACGGCATGGCACCGGCATGGCACGGCATGGCACCGGCATGGCACGGCATGGCACCGGCATGGCACGGCATGGCACGGCATTGAATGGCATGGAATGGCATGGAATGGCATGGAATGGCATGGAATGGCATGGAATGGCATGGAATGGCATGGAATGGCATGGAATGGCATGGAATGGCATGGAATGGCATGGAATGGCATGGAATGGCATGGAATGGCATGGAATGGCATGGAATAGCATGGAATGGCATGGAATGGCATGGAATGGCATGGAATGGCATGGAATGGCATGGAATGGCATGGAATGGCATGGAATGGCATGGAATGGCATGGAATGGCATGGAATGGCATGGAATGGCATGGAATGGCATGGAATGGCATGGAATGGCATGGAATGGCATGGAATGGCATGGAATGGCATGGAATGGCATGGAATGGCATGGAATGGCATGGAATGGCATGGAATGGCATGGAATGGCATGGAATGGCATGGAATGGCATGGAATGGCATGGAATGGCATGGAATGGCATGGAATGGCATGGAATGGCATGGAATGTCATGGAATGGCATGGAATGGCATGGAATGGCATGGAATGGCATGGAATGGCATGGAATGGCATGGAATGGCATGGAATGGCATGGAATGGCATGGAATGGCATGGAATGGCATGGAATGGCATGGCACCGCATGGCACGGCATGGCACCGCATGGCACCGCATGGCACGGCATGGCACCGGCATGGCACGGCATGGCACCGGCATGGCACGGCATGGCACGGCATTGAATGGCATGGAATGGCATTGAATGGCACGGAATGGCACGGCATTGAATGGCATGGAATGGCATTGAATGGCACGGAATGGCACGGCATGGCACGGCATGGCACGGCATGGCACCGCATTGAGTGGCATGGAATGGCATGGAATGGCATGGACTGGCATGGAATGGCATGGAATGGCATGGCCCGGCATGGCACGGCATGGCACGGCATGGCACCGGCATGGCACGGCATGGCACCGGCATGGCACGGCATGGCACCGGCATGGCACGGCATGGCACCGGCATGGCACGGCATGGCACCGGCATGGCACGGCATGGCACCGGCATGGCACGGCATGGCACCGGCATGGCACGGCATTGAATGGCATGGAATGGCATGTAATGGCATGGAATGGCATGGAATGGCATGGAATGGCATGGAATGGCATGGAATGGCATGGCACCGCATGGAATGGCATGGCACCGCATGGAATGGCATGGCACCGCATGGCACGGCATGGAATGGCATGGCACCGCATGGAATGGCATGGCACCGCATGGCACGGCATGGAATGGCATGGCACCGGCATGGCACGGCATGGCACCGCATGGCACCGGCATGGCACGGCATGGCACCGCATGGCACGGCATGGAATGGCATGGCACCGGCATGGCACCGGCATGGCATGGCATGGCACGGCATGGCACCGGCATGGCACGGCATGGCACCGGCATGGCACGGCATGGCACCGGCATGGCACGGCATGGCACCGGCATGGCACGGCATGGCACCGGCATGGCACGGCATGGCACCGGCATGGCACGGCATGGCACCGCATTGAGTGGCATGGAATGGCATGGAATGGCATGGAATGGCATGGAATGGCATGGACTGGCATGGAATGGCATGGAATGGCATGGAATGGCATGGAATGGCATGGAATGGCATGGAATGGCATGGAATGGCATGGAATGGCATGGAATGGCATGGAATGGCATGGAATGGCATGGAATGGCATGGAATGGCATGGAATGGCATGGAATGGCATGGAATGGCATGGAATGGCATGGAATGGCATGGAATGGCATGGAATGGCATGGAATGGCATGGAATGGCATGGAATGGCATGGAATGGCATGGAATGGCATGGAATGGCATGGAATGGCATGGAATGGCATGGAATGGCATGGAATGGCATGGAATGGCATGGAATGGCATGGAATGGCATGGAATGGCATGGAATGGCATGGAATGGCATGGAATGGCATGGAATGGCATGGAATGGCATGGAATGGCATGGAATGGCATGGAATGGCATGGAATGGCATGGAATGGCATGGAATGGCATGGAATGGCATGGAATGGCATGGAATGGCATGGAATGGCATGGAATGGCATGGAATGGCATGGAATGGCATGGAATGGCATGGAATGGCATGGAATGGCATGGAATGGCATGGAATGGCATGGAATGGCATGGAATGGCATGGAATGGCATGGAATGGCATGGAATGGCATGGAATGGCATGGAATGGCATGGAATGGCATGGAATGGCATGGAATGGCATGGAATGGCATGGAATGGCATGGAATGGCATGGAATGGCATGGCACCGCATGGCACGGCATGGCATGGCACGGCATGGCACGGCATGGCACCGGCATGGCACGGCATGGCACCGGCATGGCACGGCATGGCACCGGCATGGCACGGCATGGCACCGGCATGGCACGGCATGGCACCGGCATGGCACGGCATGGCACCGGCATGGCACGGCATGGCACCGGCATGGCACGGCATGGCACCGGCATGGCACGGCATGGCACCGGCATGGCACGGCATGGCACCGGCATGACACGGCCTGGCACCGGCATGGCACGGCATGGAATGGCATGGAATGGCATGGAATGGCATGGAATGGCATGGAATGGCATGGAATGGCATGGAATGGCATGGAATGGCATGGAATGGCATGGAATGGCATGGAATGGCATGGAATGGCATGGAATGGCATGGAATGGCATGGAATGGCATGGAATGGCATGGAATGGCATGGAATGGCATGGAATGGCATGGAATGGCATGGAATGGCATGGAATGGCATGGAATGGCATGGAATGGCATGGAATGGCATGGAATGGCATGGAATGGCATGGAATGGCATGGAATGGCATGGAATGGCATGGAATGGCATGGAATGGCATGGAATGGCATGGAATGGCATGGAATGGCATGGAATGGCATGGAATGGCATGGAATGGCATGGAATGGCATGGAATGGCATGGAATGGCATGGAATGGCATGGAATGGCATGGAATGGCATGGAATGGCATGGAATGGCATGGAATGGCATGGAATGGCATGGAATGGCATGGAATGGCATGGAATGGCATGGAATGGCATGGAATGGCATGGCACGGCATGGCACGGCATGGCACCGGCATGGCACGGCATGGCACCGGCATGGCACGGAATGGCACGGCATGGCACCGGCATGTCACGGCATGGCACGGCATTGAATGGCATGGAATGGCATTGAATGGCACGGAATGGCACGGCATGGCACGGCATGGCACGGCATGGCACCGCATTGAGTGGCATGGAATGGCATGGAATGGCATGGACTGGCATGGACTGGCATGGAATGGCATGGAATGGCATGGCCCGGCATGGCACGGCATGGCACGGCATGGCACCGGCATGGCACGGCATGGCACCGGCATGGCACGGCATGGCACCGGCATGGCATGGCATGGCACCGGCATGGCATGGCATGGCACCGGCATGGCACGGCATGGCACCGGCATGGCACGGCATTGAATGGCATGGAATGGCATGGAATGGCATGGAATGGCATGGAATGGCATGGAATGGCATGGAATGGCATGGAATGGCATGGAATGGCATGGAATGGCATGGAATGGCATGGAATGGCATGGAATGGCATGGAATGGCATGGAATGGCATGGAATGGCATGGAATGGCATGGAATGGCATGGCACCGCATGGCACCGCATGGAATGGCATGGCACCGCATGGAATGGCATGGAATGGCATGGAATGGCATGGAATGGCATGGAATGGCATGGAATGGCATGGAATGGCATGGAATGGCATGGAATGGCATGGAATGGCATGGAATGGCATGGAATGGCATGGAATGGCATGGAATGGCATGGAATGGCATGGAATGGCATGGAATGGCATGGCACCGGGATGGCACGGCATGGCACCGGCATGGCACGGCATGGAATGGCATGGAATGGCATGGAATGGCATGGAATGGCATGGAATGGCATGGAATGGCATGGAATGGCATGGAATGGCATGGCACGGCATTGCACCGGCATGGCACGGCATGGCACCGGCATGGCACGGCATGGCACCGGCATGGCACCGGCATGGCACGGCATGGCACCGGCATGGCACGGCATGGCACCGGCATGGCACGGCATGGCACCGGCATGGCACGGCATGGCACCGGCATGGCACGGCATGGCACCGGCATGGCACGGCATGGCACCGGCATGGCACGGCATGGCACCGGCATGGCACGGCATGGCACCGGCATGGCACGGCATGGCACCGGCATGGCACGGCATGGCACCGGCATGGCACGGCATGGCACCGGCATGGCACGGCATGGCACCGGCATGGCACGGCATGGCACCGGCATGGCACGGCATGGCACCGGCATGGCACGGCATGGCACCGGCATGGCACGGCATGGCACCGGCATGGCACGGCATGGCACCGGCATGGCACGGCATGGCACCGGCATGGCACGGCATGGCACCGGCATGGCACGGCATGGCACCGGCATGGCACGGCATGGCACCGGCATGGCACGGCATGGCACCGGCATGGCACGGCATGGCACCGGCATGGCACGGCATGGCACCGGCATGGCACGGCATGGCACCGGCATGGCACGGCATGGCACCGGCATGGCACGGCATGGCACCGGCATGGCACGGCATGGCACCGGCATGGCACGGCATGGCACCGGCATGGCACGGCATGGCACCGGCATGGCACGGCATGGCACCGGCATGGCACCGGCATGGCACGGCATGGCACGGCATGGAATGGCATGGAATGGCATGGAATGGCATGGAATGGCATGGAATGGCATGGAATGGCATGGAATGGCATGGAATGGCATGGAATGGCATGGAATGGCATGGAATGGCATGGAATGGCATGGAATGGCATGGAATGGCATGGAATGGCATGGAATGGCATGGAATGGCATGGAATGGCATGGAATGGCATGGAATGGCATGGAATGGCATGGAATGGCATGGAATGGCATGGAATGGCATGGAATGGCATGGAATGGCATGGAATGGCATGGAATGGCATGGAATGGCATGGAATGGCATGGAATGGCATGGAATGGCATGGAATGGCATGGAATGGCATGGAATGGCATGGAATGGCATGGAATGGCATGGAATGGCATGGAATGGCATGGAATGGCATGGAATGGCATGGAATGGCATGGAATGGCATGGAATGGCATGGAATGGCATGGAATGGCATGGAATGGCATGGAATGGCATGGCACCGCATGGCACGGCATGGCACCGGCATGGCACGGCGTGGCACCGGCATGGCACGGCGTGGCACCGGCATGGCACGGCGTGGCACCGGCATGGCACGGCATGGCACGGCATGGCACCGGCATGGCACGGCATGGCACCGGCATGGCACGGCATGGCACCGGCATGGCACGGCATGGCACCGGCATGGCACGGCATGGCACCGGCATGGCACGGCATGGCACCGGCATGGCACGGCATGGCACCGGCATGGCACGGCATGGCACCGGCATGGCACGGCATGGCACCGGCATGGCACGGCATTGAATGGCATGGAATGGCATGGAATGGCATGGAATGGCATGGAATGACATGGAATGGCATGGAATGGCATGGAATGGCATGGCACGGCATGGCACCGGCATGGCACGGCATGGCACGGCATGGCACCGGCATGGCACGGCATGGCACCGGCATGGCACGGCATGGCACCGGCATGGCACGGCATGGCACGGCATGGCACCGGCATGGCACGGCATGGCACGGCATGGCACCGGCATGGCACCGGCATGGCACGGCATGGAATGGCATGGAATGGCATGGAATGGCATGGAATGGCATGGAATGGCATGGAATGGCATGGAATGGCATGGAATGGCATGGAATGGCATGGAATGGCATGGAATGGCATGGAATGGCATGGAATGGCATGGAATGGCATGGAATGGCATGGAATGGCATGGAATGGCATGGAATGGCATGGAATGGCATGGAATGGCATGGAATGGCATGGAATGGCATGGAATGGCATGGAATGGCATGGAATGGCATGGAATGGCATGGAATGGCATGGAATGGCATGGAATGGCATGGAATGGCATGGAATGGCATGGCACCGGCATGGCACGGCATGGCACCGGCATGGCACGGCATGGCACCGGCATGGCACGGCATGGCACCGGCATGGCACGGCATGGCACCGGCATGGCACGGCATGGCACCGGCATGGCACGGCATGGCACCGGCATGGCACGGCATGGCACCGGCATGGCACGGCATGGCACCGGCATGGCACGGCATGGCACCGGCATGGCACGGCATGGAATGGCATGGAATGGCATGGAATGGCATGGAATGGCATGGAATGGCATGGAATGGCATGGAATGGCATGGAATGGCATGGAATGGCATGGAATGGCATGGAATGGCATGGAATGGCATGGAATGGCATGGAATGGCATGGAATGGCATGGAATGGCATGGAATGGCATGGAATGGCATGGAATGGCATGGAATGGCATGGAATGGCATGGAATGGCATGGAATGGCATGGAATGGCATGGAATGGCATGGAATGGCATGGAATGGCATGGAATGGCATGGAATGGCATGGAATGGCATGGAATGGCATGGAATGGCATGGAATGGCATGGAATGGCATGGAATGGCATGGAATGGCATGGAATGGCATGGAATGGCATGGAATGGCATGGAATGGCATGGAATGGCATGGAATGGCATGGAATGGCATGGAATGGCATGGAATGGCATGGAATGGCATGGAATGGCATGGAATGGCATGGAATGGCATGGAATGGCATGGAATGGCATGGAATGGCATGGAATGGCATGGAATGGCATGGAATGGCATGGAATGGCATGGAATGGCACCGGCATGGCACGGTATGGCACGGTATGGCACGGCATGGCACGGCATGGCACCGGCATGGCACGGCATGGCACCGGCATGGCACGGCATGGCACCGGCATGGCACGGCATGGCACCGGCATGGCACGGCATGGCACCGGCATGGCACCGGCATGGCACCGGCATGGCACCGGCATGGCACCGGCATGGCACCGGCATGGCACCGGCATGGCACCGGCATGGCACCGGCATGGCACCGGCATGGCACGGCATGGCACCGGCATGGCACGGCATGGCACCGGCATGGCACGGCATGGCACCGGCATGGCACCGGCATGGCACGGCATGGCACCGGCATGGCACGGCATGGCACCGGCATGGCACGGCATGGCACCGGCATGGCACGGCATGGCACGGCATGGCACCGGCATGGCACGGCATGGCACCGGCATGGCACGGCATGGCACCGGCATGGCACGGCATGGCACCGGCATGGCACGGCATGGCACCGGCATGGCACGGCATGGCACCGGCATGGCACGGCATGGCACCGGCATGGCACGGCATGGCACCGGCATGGCACGGCATGGCACCGGCATGGCACGGCATGGCACCGGCATGGCACGGCATGGCACGGCATTGAATGGCATGGAATGGCATGGAATGGCATGGAATGGCATGGAATGGCATGGAATGGCATGGAATGGCATGGAATGGCATGGAATGGCATGGAATGGCATGGAATGGCATGGAATGGCATGGAATGGCATGGAATGGCATGGAATGGCATGGAATGGCATGGAATGGCATGGAATGGCATGGAATGGCATGGAATGGCATGGAATGGCATGGAATGGCATGGAATGGCATGGAATGGCATGGAATGGCATGGAATGGCATGGAATGGCATGGAATGGCATGGAATGGCATGGAATGGCATGGAATGGCATGGAATGGCATGGAATGGCATGGAATGGCATGGAATGGCATGGAATGTCATGGAATGGCATGGAATGGCATGGAATGGCATGGAATGGCATGGAATGGCATGGAATGGCATGGAATGGCATGGCACCGCATGGCACGGCATGGCACCGCATGGCACCGCATGGCACGGCATGGCACCGGCATGGCACGGCATGGCACCGGCATGGCACGGCATGGCACGGCATTGAATGGCATGGAATGGCATTGAATGGCACGGAATGGCACGGCATGGCACGGCATGGCACCGCATTGAGTGGCATGGAATGGCATGGAATGGCATGGACTGGCATGGAATGGCATGGAATGGCATGGCCCGGCATGGCACGGCATGGCACGGCATGGCACCGGCATGGCACGGCATGGCACCGGCATGGCACGGCATGGCACCGGCATGGCACGGCATGGCACCGGCATGGCACGGCATGGCACCGGCATGGCACGGCATGGCACCGGCATGGCACGGCATGGCACCGGCATGGCACGGCATTGAATGGCATGGAATGGCATGTAATGGCATGGAATGGCATGGAATGGCATGGAATGGCATGGAATGGCATGGAATGGCATGGAATGGCATGGCACCGCATGGAATGGCATGGCACCGCATGGAATGGCATGGCACCGCATGGCACGGCATGGAATGGCATGGCACCGCATGGAATGGCATGGCACCGCATGGCACGGCATGGAATGGCATGGCACCGGCATGGCACGGCATGGCACCGCATGGCACCGGCATGGCACGGCATGGCACCGCATGGCACGGCATGGAATGGCATGGCACCGGCATGGCACCGGCATGGCATGGCATGGCACGGCATGGCACCGGCATGGCACGGCATGGCACCGGCATGGCATGGCACCGGCATGGCACGGCATGGCACCGGCATGGCACGGCATGGCACCGGCATGGCACGGCATGGCACCGGCATGGCACGGCATGGCACCGGCATGGCACGGCATGGCACCGCATTGAGTGGCATGGAATGGCATGGAATGGCATGGAATGGCATGGACTGGCATGGAATGGCATGGAATGGCATGGAATGGCATGGAATGGCATGGAATGGCATGGAATGGCATGGAATGGCATGGAATGGCATGGAATGGCATGGAATGGCATGGAATGGCATGGAATGGCATGGAATGGCATGGAATGGCATGGAATGGCATGGAATGGCATGGAATGGCATGGAATGGCATGGAATGGCATGGAATGGCATGGAATGGCATGGAATGGCATGGAATGGCATGGAATGGCATGGAATGGCATGGAATGGCATGGAATGGCATGGAATGGCATGGAATGGCATGGAATGGCATGGAATGGCATGGAATGGCATGGAATGGCATGGAATGGCATGGAATGGCATGGAATGGCATGGAATGGCATGGAATGGCATGGAATGGCATGGAATGGCATGGAATGGCATGGAATGGCATGGAATGGCATGGAATGGCATGGAATGGCATGGAATGGCATGGAATGGCATGGAATGGCATGGAATGGCATGGAATGGCATGGAATGGCATGGAATGGCATGGAATGGCATGGAATGGCATGGAATGGCATGGAATGGCATGGAATGGCATGGAATGGCATGGAATGGCATGGAATGGCATGGAATGGCATGGAATGGCATGGAATGGCATGGAATGGCATGGAATGGCATGGAATGGCATGGAATGGCATGGCACCGCATGGCACGGCATGGCACCGCATGGCACGGCATGGCACGGCATGGCACCGGCATGGCACGGCATGGCACCGGCATGGCACGGCATGGCACGGCATTGAATGGCATGGAATGGCATGGCACCGGCATGGCACGGCATGGCACGGTATGGCACGGTATGGCACGGCATGGCACGGCATGGCACCGGCATGGCACGGCATGGCACCGGCATGGCACGGCATGGCACGGCATGGCACCGGCATGGCACGGCATGGCACCGGCATGGCATGGCATGGCACCGGCATGGCACGGCATGGCACCGGCATGGCACGGCATGGCACCGGCATGGCACGGCATGGCACCGGCATGGCACGGCATGGCACGGCATTGAATGGCATGGAATGGCATGGAATGGCATGGAATGGCATGGAATGACATGGAATGGCATGGAATGGCATGGAATGGCATGGAATGGCATGGAATGGCATGGAATGGCATGGAATGGCATGGAATGACATGGAATGGCATGGAATGGCATGGAATGGCATGGAATGGCATGGCACCGCATGGCACGGCATGGCACGGCATGGCACGGCATGGCACGGCATGGCACGGCATGGCACGGCATGGCACGGCATGGCACGGCATGGCACCGGCATGGCACGGCATGGCACCGGCATGGCACGGCATGGCACCGGCATGGCACGGCATGGCACCGGCATGGCACGGCATGGCACCGGCATGGCACGGCATGGCACCGGCATGGCACGGCATGGCACCGGCATGGCACGGCATGGCACCGGCATGGCACGGCATGGCACCGGCATGGCACGGCATGGCACGGCATGGCACGGCATTGAATGGCATGGAATGGAATGGCATGGAATGGCATGGAATGGCATGGAATGGCATGGAATGGCATGGAATGGCATGGAATGGCATGGAATGGCATGGCACCGCATGGCACGGCATGGCACCGCATGGCACGGCATGGCACGGCATGGCACGGCATGGCACGGCATGGCACGGCATGGCACGGCATGGCACGGCATGGCACGGCATGGCACCGGCATGGCACGGCATGGCACCGGCATGGCACGGCATGGCACCGGCATGGCACGGCATGGCACCGGCATGGCACGGCATGGCACCGGCATGGCACCGCATTGAGTGGCATGGAATGGCATGGAATGGCATGGAATGGCACCGGCATGGCACGGCATGGCACCGGCATGGCACCGCATTGAGTGGCATGGAATGGCATGGAATGGCATGGAATGGCATGGAATGGCATGGAATGGCATGGAATGGCATGGAATGGCATGGAATGGCATGGAATGGCATGGAATGGCATGGAATGGCATGGAATGGCATGGAATGGCATGGAATGGCATGGAATGGCATGGAATGGCATGGAATGGCATGGAATGGCATGGAATGGCATGGAATGGCATGGAATGGCATGGAATGGCATGGAATGGCATGGAATGGCATGGAATGGCATGGAATGGCATGGAATGGCATGGAATGGCATGGAATGGCATGGAATGGCATGGAATGGCATGGAATGGCATGGAATGGCATGGAATGGCATGGAATGGCATGGAATGGCATGGAATGGCATGGAATGGCATGGAATGGCATGGAATGGCATGGAATGGCATGGAATGGCATGGAATGGCATGGAATGGCATGGAATGGCATGGAATGGCATGGCACCGCATGGCACGGCATGGCACGGCATGGCACCGGCATGGCACGGCATGGCACCGGCATGGCACGGCATGGCACCGGCATGGCACGGCATGGCACCGGCATGGCACGGCATGGCACGGCATTGAATGGCATGGAATGGCATTGAATGGCACGGAATGGCACGGCATTGAATGGCATGGAATGGCATTGAATGGCACGGAATGGCACGGCATTGAATGGCATGGAATGGCATTGAATGGCACGGAATGGCACGGCATGGCACGGCATGTCACGGCATGGCACCGCATTGAGTGGCATGGAATGGCATGGAATGGCATGGACTGGCATGGACTGGCATGGAATGGCATGGAATGGCATGGCCCGGCATGGCACGGCATGGCACGGCATGGCACCGGCATGGCACGGCATGGCACCGGCATGGCACGGCATGGCACCGGCATGGCATGGCATGGCACCGGCATGGCACGGCATGGCACCGGCATGGCACGGCATGGCACCGGCATGGCACGGCATTGAATGGCATGGAATGGCATGGAATGGCATGGAATGGCATCGAATGGCATGGAATGGCATGGAATGGCATGGCACCGCATGGAATGGCATGGCACCGCATGGAATCGCATGGCACCGCATGGCACGGCATGGAATGGCATGGCACGGCATGGCACCGGCATGGCACGGCATGGCACCGGCATGGCACGGCATGGCACCGGCATGGCACGGCATTGAATGGCATGGAATGGCATGTAATGGCATGGAATGGCATGGAATGGCATGGAATGGCATGGAATGGCATGGAATGGCATGGAATGGCATGGAATGGCATGGAATGGCATGGAATGGCATGGAATGGCATGGAATGGCATGGAATGGCATGGAATGGCATGGAATGGCATGGAATGGCATGGAATGGCATGGAATGGCATGGAATGGCATGGAATGGCATGGAATGGCATGGAATGGCATGGAATGGCATGGAATGGCATGGAATGGCATGGAATGGCATGGAATGGCATGGAATGGCATGGAATGGCATGGAATGGCATGGAATGGCATGGAATGGCACCGGCATGGCACGGCATGCCACGGCATGGCACGGTATGGCACGGTATGGCACGGCATGGCACGGCATGGCACCGGCATGGCACGGCATGGCACCGGCATGGCACGGCATGGCACCGGCATGGCACGGCATGGCACCGGCATGGCACGGCATGGCACCGGCATGGCACCGGCATGGCACCGGCATGGCACCGGCATGGCACCGGCATGGCACCGGCATGGCACCGGCATGGCACCGGCATGGCACCGGCATGGCACCGGCATGGCACCGGCATGGCACCGGCATGGCACCGGCATGGCACCGGCATGGCACGGCATGGCACCGGCATGGCACGGCATGGCACCGGCATGGCACCGGCATGGCACGGCATGGCACCGGCATGGCACGGCATGGCACCGGCATGGCACGGCATGGCACCGGCATGGCACGGCATGGCACCGGCATGGCACGGCATGGCACGGCATGGCACCGGCATGGCACGGCATGGCACCGGCATGGCACGGCATGGCACCGGCATGGCACGGCATGGCACCGGCATGGCACGGCATGGCACCGGCATGGCACGGCATGGCACCGGCATGGCACGGCATGGCACCGGCATGGCACGGCATGGCACCGGCATGGCACGGCATGGCACCGGCATGGCACGGCATGGCACGGCATTGAATGGCATGGAATGGCATGGAATGGCATGGAATGGCATGGAATGGCATGGAATGGCATGGAATGGCATGGAATGGCATGGAATGGCATGGAATGGCATGGAATGGCATGGAATGGCATGGAATGGCATGGAATGGCATGGAATGGCATGGAATAGCATGGAATGGCATGGAATGGCATGGAATGGCATGGAATGGCATGGAATGGCATGGAATGGCATGGAATGGCATGGAATGGCATGGAATGGCATGGAATGGCATGGAATGGCATGGAATGGCATGGAATGGCATGGAATGGCATGGAATGGCATGGAATGGCATGGAATGGCATGGAATGGCATGGAATGGCATGGAATGGCATGGAATGGCATGGAATGGCATGGAATGGCATGGAATGGCATGGAATGGCATGGAATGGCATGGAATGGCATGGAATGGCATGGAATGGCATGGAATGTCATGGAATGGCATGGAATGGCATGGAATGGCATGGAATGGCATGGAATGGCATGGAATGGCATGGAATGGCATGGAATGGCATGGAATGGCATGGAATGGCATGGAATGGCATGGCACCGCATGGCACGGCATGGCACCGCATGGCACCGCATGGCACGGCATGGCACCGGCATGGCACGGCATGGCACCGGCATGGCACGGCATGGCACGGCATTGAATGGCATGGAATGGCATTGAATGGCACGGAATGGCACGGCATTGAATGGCATGGAATGGCATTGAATGGCACGGAATGGCACGGCATGGCACGGCATGGCACGGCATGGCACCGCATTGAGTGGCATGGAATGGCATGGAATGGCATGGACTGGCATGGAATGGCATGGAATGGCATGGCCCGGCATGGCACGGCATGGCACGGCATGGCACCGGCATGGCACGGCATGGCACCGGCATGGCACGGCATGGCACCGGCATGGCACGGCATGGCACCGGCATGGCACGGCATGGCACCGGCATGGCACGGCATGGCACCGGCATGGCACGGCATGGCACCGGCATGGCACGGCATTGAATGGCATGGAATGGCATGTAATGGCATGGAATGGCATGGAATGGCATGGAATGGCATGGAATGGCATGGAATGGCATGGCACCGCATGGAATGGCATGGCACCGCATGGAATGGCATGGCACCGCATGGCACGGCATGGAATGGCATGGCACCGCATGGAATGGCATGGCACCGCATGGCACGGCATGGAATGGCATGGCACCGGCATGGCACGGCATGGCACCGCATGGCACCGGCATGGCACGGCATGGCACCGCATGGCACGGCATGGAATGGCATGGCACCGGCATGGCACCGGCATGGCATGGCATGGCACGGCATGGCACCGGCATGGCACGGCATGGCACCGGCATGGCACGGCATGGCACCGGCATGGCACGGCATGGCACCGGCATGGCACGGCATGGCACCGGCATGGCACGGCATGGCACCGGCATGGCACGGCATGGCACCGCATTGAGTGGCATGGAATGGCATGGAATGGCATGGAATGGCATGGAATGGCATGGACTGGCATGGAATGGCATGGAATGGCATGGAATGGCATGGAATGGCATGGAATGGCATGGAATGGCATGGAATGGCATGGAATGGCATGGAATGGCATGGAATGGCATGGAATGGCATGGAATGGCATGGAATGGCATGGAATGGCATGGAATGGCATGGAATGGCATGGAATGGCATGGAATGGCATGGAATGGCATGGAATGGCATGGAATGGCATGGAATGGCATGGAATGGCATGGAATGGCATGGAATGGCATGGAATGGCATGGAATGGCATGGAATGGCATGGAATGGCATGGAATGGCATGGAATGGCATGGAATGGCATGGAATGGCATGGAATGGCATGGAATGGCATGGAATGGCATGGAATGGCATGGAATGGCATGGAATGGCATGGAATGGCATGGAATGGCATGGAATGGCATGGAATGGCATGGAATGGCATGGAATGGCATGGAATGGCATGGAATGGCATGGAATGGCATGGAATGGCATGGAATGGCATGGAATGGCATGGAATGGCATGGAATGGCATGGAATGGCATGGAATGGCATGGAATGGCATGGAATGGCATGGAATGGCATGGAATGGCATGGAATGGCATGGAATGGCATGGAATGGCATGGAATGGCATGGAATGGCATGGAATGGCATGGAATGGCATGGAATGGCATGGAATG
The DNA here is from genome assembly GCA_963971235.1 of Cryptus armator. NCBI lineage: Eukaryota > Metazoa > Arthropoda > Insecta > Hymenoptera > Ichneumonidae > Cryptus > Cryptus armator. The sequence goes on from CAXARG010000333.1 coordinate 710,795, forward strand.
GCATGGAATGGCATGGAATGGCATGGAATGGCATGGAATGGCATGGAATGGCATGGAATGGCATGGAATGGCATGGAATGGCATGGAATGGCATGGAATGGCATGGAATGGCATGGAATGGCATGGAATGGCATGGAATGGCATGGAATGGCATGGAATGGCATGGCACCGCATGGCACGGCATGGCATGGCACGGCATGGCACGGCATGGCACCGGCATGGCACGGCATGGCACCGGCATGGCACGGCATGGCACCGGCATGGCACGGCATGGCACCGGCATGGCACGGCATGGCACCGGCATGGCACGGCATGGCACCGGCATGGCACGGCATGGCACCGGCATGGCACGGCATGGCACCGGCATGGCACGGCATGGCACCGGCATGGCACGGCATGGCACCGGCATGACACGGCCTGGCACCGGCATGGCACGGCATGGAATGGCATGGAATGGCATGGAATGGCATGGAATGGCATGGAATGGCATGGAATGGCATGGAATGGCATGGAATGGCATGGAATGGCATGGAATGGCATGGAATGGCATGGAATGGCATGGAATGGCATGGAATGGCATGGAATGGCATGGAATGGCATGGAATGGCATGGAATGGCATGGAATGGCATGGAATGGCATGGAATGGCATGGAATGGCATGGAATGGCATGGAATGGCATGGAATGGCATGGAATGGCATGGAATGGCATGGAATGGCATGGAATGGCATGGAATGGCATGGAATGGCATGGAATGGCATGGAATGGCATGGAATGGCATGGAATGGCATGGAATGGCATGGAATGGCATGGAATGGCATGGAATGGCATGGAATGGCATGGAATGGCATGGAATGGCATGGAATGGCATGGAATGGCATGGAATGGCATGGAATGGCATGGAATGGCATGGAATGGCATGGAATGGCATGGAATGGCATGGAATGGCATGGAATGGCATGGAATGGCATGGAATGGCATGGAATGGCATGGAATGGCATGGAATGGCATGGAATGGCATGGAATGGCATGGAATGGCATGGAATGGCATGGAATGGCATGGAATGGCATGGAATGGCATGGAATGGCATGGCACGGCATGGCACGGCATGGCACCGGCATGGCACGGCATGGCACCGGCATGGCACGGAATGGCACGGCATGGCACCGGCATGTCACGGCATGGCACGGCATTGAATGGCATGGAATGGCATTGAATGGCACGGAATGGCACGGCATGGCACGGCATGGCACGGCATGGCACCGCATTGAGTGGCATGGAATGGCATGGAATGGCATGGACTGGCATGGACTGGCATGGAATGGCATGGAATGGCATGGCCCGGCATGGCACGGCATGGCACGGCATGGCACCGGCATGGCACGGCATGGCACCGGCATGGCACGGCATGGCACCGGCATGGCATGGCATGGCACCGGCATGGCATGGCATGGCACCGGCATGGCACGGCATGGCACCGGCATGGCACGGCATTGAATGGCATGGAATGGCATGGAATGGCATGGAATGGCATGGAATGGCATGGAATGGCATGGAATGGCATGGAATGGCATGGAATGGCATGGAATGGCATGGAATGGCATGGAATGGCATGGAATGGCATGGAATGGCATGGAATGGCATGGAATGGCATGGAATGGCATGGAATGGCATGGCACCGCATGGCACCGCATGGAATGGCATGGCACCGCATGGAATGGCATGGAATGGCATGGAATGGCATGGAATGGCATGGAATGGCATGGAATGGCATGGAATGGCATGGAATGGCATGGAATGGCATGGAATGGCATGGAATGGCATGGAACGGCATGGAATGGCATGGAATGGCATGGAATGGCATGGAATGGCATGGAATGGCATGGCACCGGGATGGCACGGCATGGCACCGGCATGGCACGGCATGGAATGGCATGGAATGGCATGGAATGGCATGGAATGGCATGGAATGGCATGGAATGGCATGGCACGGCATTGCACCGGCATGGCACGGCATGGCACCGGCATGGCACGGCATGGCACCGGCATGGCACCGGCATGGCACGGCATGGCACCGGCATGGCACGGCATGGCACCGGCATGGCACGGCATGGCACCGGCATGGCACGGCATGGCACCGGCATGGCACGGCATGGCACCGGCATGGCACGGCATGGCACCGGCATGGCACGGCATGGCACCGGCATGGCACGGCATGGCACCGGCATGGCACGGCATGGCACCGGCATGGCACGGCATGGCACCGGCATGGCACGGCATGGCACCGGCATGGCACGGCATGGCACCGGCATGGCACGGCATGGCACCGGCATGGCACGGCATGGCACCGGCATGGCACGGCATGGCACCGGCATGGCACGGCATGGCACCGGCATGGCACGGCATGGCACCGGCATGGCACGGCATGGCACCGGCATGGCACGGCATGGCACCGGCATGGCACGGCATGGCACCGGCATGGCACGGCATGGCACCGGCATGGCACGGCATGGCACCGGCATGGCACGGCATGGCACCGGCATGGCACGGCATGGCACCGGCATGGCACGGCATGGCACCGGCATGGCACGGCATGGCACCGGCATGGCACGGCATGGCACCGGCATGGCACGGCATGGCACCGGCATGGCACGGCATGGCACCGGCATGGCACGGCATGGCACCGGCATGGCACCGGCATGGCACGGCATGGCACGGCATGGAATGGCATGGAATGGCATGGAATGGCATGGAATGGCATGGAATGGCATGGAATGGCATGGAATGGCATGGAATGGCATGGAATGGCATGGAATGGCATGGAATGGCATGGAATGGCATGGAATGGCATGGAATGGCATGGAATGGCATGGAATGGCATGGAATGGCATGGAATGGCATGGAATGGCATGGAATGGCATGGAATGGCATGGAATGGCATGGAATGGCATGGAATGGCATGGAATGGCATGGAATGGCATGGAATGGCATGGAATGGCATGGAATGGCATGGAATGGCATGGAATGGCATGGAATGGCATGGAATGGCATGGAATGGCATGGAATGGCATGGAATGGCATGGAATGGCATGGAATGGCATGGAATGGCATGGAATGGCATGGAATGGCATGGAATGGCATGGAATGGCATGGAATGGCATGGAATGGCATGGAATGGCATGGAATGGCATGGAATGGCATGGAATGGCATGGCACCGCATGGCACGGCATGGCACCGGCATGGCACGGCGTGGCACCGGCATGGCACGGCGTGGCACCGGCATGGCACGGCGTGGCACCGGCATGGCACGGCATGGCACGGCATGGCACCGGCATGGCACGGCATGGCACCGGCATGGCACGGCATGGCACCGGCATGGCACGGCATGGCACCGGCATGGCACGGCATGGCACCGGCATGGCACGGCATGGCACCGGCATGGCACGGCATGGCACCGGCATGGCACGGCATGGCACCGGCATGGCACGGCATTGAATGGCATGGAATGGCATGGAATGGCATGGAATGGCATGGAATGACATGGAATGGCATGGAATGGCATGGAATGGCATGGCACGGCATGGCACCGGCATGGCACGGCATGGCACGGCATGGCACCGGCATGGCACGGCATGGCACCGGCATGGCACGGCATGGCACCGGCATGGCACGGCATGGCACGGCATGGCACCGGCATGGCACGGCATGGCACGGCATGGCACCGGCATGGCACGGCCTGGCACCGGCATGGCACCGGCATGGCACGGCATGGAATGGCATGGAATGGCATGGAATGGCATGGAATGGCATGGAATGGCATGGAATGGCATGGAATGGCATGGAATGGCATGGAATGGCATGGAATGGCATGGAATGGCATGGAATGGCATGGAATGGCATGGAATGGCATGGAATGGCATGGAATGGCATGGAATGGCATGGAATGGCATGGAATGGCATGGAATGGCATGGAATGGCATGGAATGGCATGGAATGGCATGGAATGGCATGGAATGGCATGGAATGGCATGGAATGGCATGGAATGGCATGGAATGGCATGGAATGGCATGGAATGGCATGGAATGGCATGGAATGGCATGGCACCGGCATGGCACGGCATGGCACCGGCATGGCACGGCATGGCACCGGCATGGCACGGCATGGCACCGGCATGGCACGGCATGGCACCGGCATGGCACGGCATGGCACCGGCATGGCACGGCATGGCACCGGCATGGCACGGCATGGCACCGGCATGGCACGGCATGGCACCGGCATGGCACGGCATGGCACCGGCATGGCACGGCATGGAATGGCATGGAATGGCATGGAATGGCATGGAATGGCATGGAATGGCATGGAATGGCATGGAATGGCATGGAATGGCATGGAATGGCATGGAATGGCATGGAATGGCATGGAATGGCATGGAATGGCATGGAATGGCATGGAATGGCATGGAATGGCATGGAATGGCATGGAATGGCATGGAATGGCATGGAATGGCATGGAATGGCATGGAATGGCATGGAATGGCATGGAATGGCATGGAATGGCATGGAATGGCATGGAATGGCATGGAATGGCATGGAATGGCATGGAATGGCATGGAATGGCATGGAATGGCATGGAATGGCATGGAATGGCATGGAATGGCATGGAATGGCATGGAATGGCATGGAATGGCATGGAATGGCATGGAATGGCATGGAATGGCATGGAATGGCATGGAATGGCATGGAATGGCATGGAATGGCATGGAATGGCATGGAATGGCATGGAATGGCATGGAATGGCATGGAATGGCATGGAATGGCATGGAATGGCATGGAATGGCATGGAATGGCATGGAATGGCATGGAATGGCATGGAATGGCATGGAATGGCATGGAATGGCATGGAATGGCATGGAATGGCACCGGCATGGCACGGTATGGCACGGTATGGCACGGCATGGCACGGCATGGCACCGGCATGGCACGGCATGGCACCGGCATGGCACGGCATGGCACCGGCATGGCACGGCATGGCACCGGCATGGCACGGCATGGCACCGGCATGGCACCGGCATGGCACCGGCATGGCACCGGCATGGCACCGGCATGGCACCGGCATGGCACCGGCATGGCACCGGCATGGCACCGGCATGGCACCGGCATGGCACGGCATGGCACCGGCATGGCACGGCATGGCACCGGCATGGCACGGCATGGCACCGGCATGGCACCGGCATGGCACGGCATGGCACCGGCATGGCACGGCATGGCACCGGCATGGCACGGCATGGCACCGGCATGGCACGGCATGGCACGGCATGGCACCGGCATGGCACGGCATGGCACCGGCATGGCACGGCATGGCACCGGCATGGCACGGCATGGCACCGGCATGGCACGGCATGGCACCGGCATGGCACGGCATGGCACCGGCATGGCACGGCATGGCACCGGCATGGCACGGCATGGCACCGGCATGGCACGGCATGGCACCGGCATGGCACGGCATGGCACCGGCATGGCACGGCATGGCACGGCATTGAATGGCATGGAATGGCATGGAATGGCATGGAATGGCATGGAATGGCATGGAATGGCATGGAATGGCATGGAATGGCATGGAATGGCATGGAATGGCATGGAATGGCATGGAATGGCATGGAATGGCATGGAATGGCATGGAATGGCATGGAATGGCATGGAATGGCATGGAATGGCATGGAATGGCATGGAATGGCATGGAATGGCATGGAATGGCATGGAATGGCATGGAATGGCATGGAATGGCATGGAATGGCATGGAATGGCATGGAATGGCATGGAATGGCATGGAATGGCATGGAATGGCATGGAATGGCATGGAATGGCATGGAATGGCATGGAATGTCATGGAATGGCATGGAATGGCATGGAATGGCATGGAATGGCATGGAATGGCATGGAATGGCATGGAATGGCATGGAATGGCATGGAATGGCATGGCACCGCATGGCACGGCATGGCACCGCATGGCACCGCATGGCACGGCATGGCACCGGCATGGCACGGCATGGCACCGGCATGGCACGGCATGGCACGGCATTGAATGGCATGGAATGGCATTGAATGGCACGGAATGGCACGGCATTGAATGGCATGGAATGGCATTGAATGGCACGGAATGGCACGGCATGGCACGGCATGGCACCGCATTGAGTGGCATGGAATGGCATGGAATGGCATGGACTGGCATGGAATGGCATGGAATGGCATGGCCCGGCATGGCACGGCATGGCACGGCATGGCACCGGCATGGCACGGCATGGCACCGGCATGGCACGGCATGGCACCGGCATGGCACGGCATGGCACCGGCATGGCACGGCATGGCACCGGCATGGCACGGCATGGCACCGGCATGGCACGGCATGGCACCGGCATGGCACGGCATTGAATGGCATGGAATGGCATGTAATGGCATGGAATGGCATGGAATGGCATGGAATGGCATGGAATGGCATGGAATGGCATGGAATGGCATGGCACCGCATGGAATGGCATGGCACCGCATGGAATGGCATGGCACCGCATGGCACGGCATGGAATGGCATGGCACCGCATGGAATGGCATGGCACCGCATGGCACGGCATGGAATGGCATGGCACCGGCATGGCACGGCATGGCACCGCATGGCACCGGCATGGCACGGCATGGCACCGCATGGCACGGCATGGAATGGCATGGCACCGGCATGGCACCGGCATGGCATGGCATGGCACGGCATGGCACCGGCATGGCACGGCATGGCACCGGCATGGCATGGCACCGGCATGGCACGGCATGGCACCGGCATGGCACGGCATGGCACCGGCATGGCACGGCATGGCACCGGCATGGCACGGCATGGCACCGGCATGGCACGGCATGGCACCGCATTGAGTGGCATGGAATGGCATGGAATGGCATGGAATGGCATGGACTGGCATGGAATGGCATGGAATGGCATGGAATGGCATGGAATGGCATGGAATGGCATGGAATGGCATGGAATGGCATGGAATGGCATGGAATGGCATGGAATGGCATGGAATGGCATGGAATGGCATGGAATGGCATGGAATGGCATGGAATGGCATGGAATGGCATGGAATGGCATGGAATGGCATGGAATGGCATGGAATGGCATGGAATGGCATGGAATGGCATGGAATGGCATGGAATGGCATGGAATGGCATGGAATGGCATGGAATGGCATGGAATGGCATGGAATGGCATGGAATGGCATGGAATGGCATGGAATGGCATGGAATGGCATGGAATGGCATGGAATGGCATGGAATGGCATGGAATGGCATGGAATGGCATGGAATGGCATGGAATGGCATGGAATGGCATGGAATGGCATGGAATGGCATGGAATGGCATGGAATGGCATGGAATGGCATGGAATGGCATGGAATGGCATGGAATGGCATGGAATGGCATGGAATGGCATGGAATGGCATGGAATGGCATGGAATGGCATGGAATGGCATGGAATGGCATGGAATGGCATGGAATGGCATGGAATGGCATGGAATGGCATGGAATGGCATGGAATGGCATGGAATGGCATGGAATGGCATGGAATGGCATGGAATGGCATGGAATGGCATGGAATGGCATGGAATGGCATGGCACCGCATGGCACGGCATGGCACCGCATGGCACGGCATGGCACGGCATGGCACCGGCATGGCACGGCATGGCACCGGCATGGCACGGCATGGCACGGCATTGAATGGCATGGAATGGCATGGCACCGGCATGGCACGGCATGGCACGGTATGGCACGGTATGGCACGGCATGGCACGGCATGGCACCGGCATGGCACGGCATGGCACCGGCATGGCACGGCATGGCACGGCATGGCACCGGCATGGCACGGCATGGCACCGGCATGGCATGGCATGGCACCGGCATGGCACGGCATGGCACCGGCATGGCACGGCATGGCACCGGCATGGCACGGCATGGCACCGGCATGGCACGGCATGGCACGGCATTGAATGGCATGGAATGGCATGGAATGGCATGGAATGGCATGGAATGACATGGAATGGCATGGAATGGCATGGAATGGCATGGAATGGCATGGAATGGCATGGAATGGCATGGAATGGCATGGAATGACATGGAATGGCATGGAATGGCATGGAATGGCATGGAATGGCATGGCACCGCATGGCACGGCATGGCACGGCATGGCACGGCATGGCACGGCATGGCACGGCATGGCACGGCATGGCACGGCATGGCACGGCATGGCACCGGCATGGCACGGCATGGCACCGGCATGGCACGGCATGGCACCGGCATGGCACGGCATGGCACCGGCATGGCACGGCATGGCACCGGCATGGCACGGCATGGCACCGGCATGGCACGGCATGGCACCGGCATGGCACGGCATGGCACCGGCATGGCACGGCATGGCACCGGCATGGCACGGCATGGCACGGCATGGCACGGCATTGAATGGCATGGAATGGAATGGCATGGAATGGCATGGAATGGCATGGAATGGCATGGAATGGCATGGAATGGCATGGAATGGCATGGAATGGCATGGCACCGCATGGCACGGCATGGCACCGCATGGCACGGCATGGCACGGCATGGCACGGCATGGCACGGCATGGCACGGCATGGCACGGCATGGCACGGCATGGCACGGCATGGCACCGGCATGGCACGGCATGGCACCGGCATGGCACGGCATGGCACCGGCATGGCACGGCATGGCACCGGCATGGCACGGCATGGCACCGGCATGGCACCGCATTGAGTGGCATGGAATGGCATGGAATGGCATGGAATGGCACCGGCATGGCACGGCATGGCACCGGCATGGCACCGCATTGAGTGGCATGGAATGGCATGGAATGGCATGGAATGGCATGGAATGGCATGGAATGGCATGGAATGGCATGGAATGGCATGGAATGGCATGGAATGGCATGGAATGGCATGGAATGGCATGGAATGGCATGGAATGGCATGGAATGGCATGGAATGGCATGGAATGGCATGGAATGGCATGGAATGGCATGGAATGGCATGGAATGGCATGGAATGGCATGGAATGGCATGGAATGGCATGGAATGGCATGGAATGGCATGGAATGGCATGGAATGGCATGGAATGGCATGGAATGGCATGGAATGGCATGGAATGGCATGGAATGGCATGGAATGGCATGGAATGGCATGGAATGGCATGGAATGGCATGGAATGGCATGGAATGGCATGGAATGGCATGGAATGGCATGGAATGGCATGGAATGGCATGGAATGGCATGGAATGGCATGGAATGGCATGGAATGGCATGGAATGGCATGGCACCGCATGGCACGGCATGGCACGGCATGGCACCGGCATGGCACGGCATGGCACCGGCATGGCACGGCATGGCACCGGCATGGCACGGCATGGCACCGGCATGGCACGGCATGGCACGGCATTGAATGGCATGGAATGGCATTGAATGGCACGGAATGGCACGGCATTGAATGGCATGGAATGGCATTGAATGGCACGGAATGGCACGGCATTGAATGGCATGGAATGGCATTGAATGGCACGGAATGGCACGGCATGGCACGGCATGTCACGGCATGGCACCGCATTGAGTGGCATGGAATGGCATGGAATGGCATGGACTGGCATGGACTGGCATGGAATGGCATGGAATGGCATGGCCCGGCATGGCACGGCATGGCACGGCATGGCACCGGCATGGCACGGCATGGCACCGGCATGGCACGGCATGGCACCGGCATGGCATGGCATGGCACCGGCATGGCACGGCATGGCACCGGCATGGCACGGCATGGCACCGGCATGGCACGGCATTGAATGGCATGGAATGGCATGGAATGGCATGGAATGGCATCGAATGGCATGGAATGGCATGGAATGGCATGGCACCGCATGGAATGGCATGGCACCGCATGGAATCGCATGGCACCGCATGGCACGGCATGGAATGGCATGGCACCGCATGGAATGGCATGGCACCGCATGGCACGGCATGGAATGGCATGGCACCGGCATGGCACGGCATGGCACCGCATGGCACCGGCATGGCACGGCATGGCACCGCATGGCACGGCATGGAATGGCATGGCACCGGCATGGCACCGGCATGGCATGGCATGGCACGGCATGGCATGGCATGGCATGGCACGGCATGGCACCGGCATGGCACGGCATGGCACCGGCATGGCACGGCATGGCACCGGCATGGCACGGCATGGCACCGCATGGCACGGCATGGAATGGCATGGCACCGGCATGGCACCGGCATGGCATGGCATGGCACGGCATGGCATGGCATGGCACGGCATGGCACCGGCATGGCACGGCATGGCACCGGCATGGCACGGCATGGCACCGGCATGGCACGGCATGGCACCGGCATGGCACGGCATGGCACCGCATTGAGTGGCATGGAATGGCATGGAATGGCATGGAATGGCATGGAATGGCATGGAATGGCATGGCACCGGCATGGCACGGCATGGCACCGGCATGGCACGGCATGGCACCGGCATGGCACGGCATGGCACCGGCATGGCACGGCATGGCACCGGCATGGCACGGCATGGCACGGCATGGCACGGCATGGCACGGCATGGCACCGGCATGGCACGGCATGGCACCGGCATGGCACGGCATGGCACCGGCATGGCACGGCATGGCACGGCATGGCACGGCATGGCACGGCATGGCACCGGCATGGCACGGCATGGCACGGCATGGCACCGGCATGGCACCGCATTGAGTGGCATGGAATGGCATGGAATGGCATGGAATGGCATGGAATGGCATGGAATGGCATGGAATGGCATGGAATGGCATGGAATGGCATGGAATGGCATGGAATGGCATGGAATGGCATGGAATGGCATGGAATGGCATGGAATGGCATGGAATGGCATGGAATGGCATGGAATGGCATGGAATGGCATGGAATGGCATGGAATGGCATGGAATGGCATGGAATGGCATGGAATGGCATGGAATGGCATGGAATGGCATGGAATGGCATGGAATGGCATGGAATGGCATGGAATGGCATGGAATGGCATGGAATGGCATGGAATGGCATGGAATGGCATGGAATGGCATGGAATGGCATGGAATGGCATGGAATGGCATGGAATGGCATGGAATGGCATGGAATGGCATGGAATGGCATGGAATGGCATGGAATGGCATGGAATGGCATGGAATGGCATGGAATGGCATGGAATGGCATGGAATGGCATGGAATGGCATGGAATGGCATGGAATGGCATGGAATGGCATGGAATGGCATGGAATGGCATGGAATGGCATGGAATGGCATGGAATGGCATGGAATGGCATGGAATGGCATGGAATGGCATGGAATGGCATGGAATGGCATGGAATGGCATGGAATGGCATGGAATGGCATGGAATGGCATGGAATGGCATGGAATGGCATGGAATGGCATGGAATGACATGGAATGGCATGGAATGACATGGAATGGCATGGAATGGCATCGAATGGCATGGCACCGCATGGCACGGCATGGCACGGCATGGCACGGCATGGCACCGGCATGGCACGGCATGGCACCGGCATGGCACGGCATGGCACCGGCATGGCACGGCATGGCACGGCATGGCACCGGCATGGCACGGCATGGCACCGGCATGGCACGGCATGGCACGGCATGGCACCGGCATGGCACGGCATGGCACCGGCATGGCACGGCATGGCACCGGCATGGCACGGCATGGAATGGCATGGAATGGCATGGAATGGCATGGAATGGCATGGAATGGCATGGAATGGCATGGAATGGCATGGAATGGCATGGAATGGCATGGAATGGCATGGAATGGCATGGAATGGCATGGAATGGCATGGAATGGCATGGAATGGCATGGAATGGCATGGAATGGCATGGAATGGCATGGAATGGCATGGAATGGCATGGAATGGCATGGAATGGCATGGAATGGCATGGAATGGCATGGAATGGCATGGAATGGCATGGAATGGCATGGAATGGCATGGAATGGCATGGAATGGCATGGAATGACATGGAATGGCATGGAATGACATGGAATGGCATGGAATGGCATCGAATGGCATGGCACCGCATGGCACGGCATGGCACGGCATGGCACGGCATGGCACCGGCATGGCACGGCATGGCACCGGCAAGGCACGGCATGGCACCGGCATGGCACGGCATGGCACGGCATGGCACCGGCATGGCACGGCATGGCACCGGCATGGCACGGCATGGCACGGCATGGCACCGGCATGGCACGGCATGGCACCGGCATGGCACGGCATGGCACCGGCATGGCACGGCATGGCACCGGCATGGCACGGCATGGCACCGGCATGGAATGGCATGGAATGGCATGGAATGGCATGGAATGGCATGGAATGGCATGGAATGGCATGGAATGGCATGGAATGGCATGGAATGGCATGGAATGGCATGGAATGGCATGGAATGGCATGGAATGGCATGGAATGGCATGGAATGGCATGGAATGGCATGGAATGGCATGGAATGGCATGGAATGGCATGGCACGGCATGGCACCGTATGGCACGGCATGGCACGGCATGGCACGGCATGGCACCGGCATGGCACGGCATGGCACGGCATTGAATGGCATGGAATGGCATTGAATGGCACGGAATGGCACGGCATGGCACGGCATGGCACGGCATGGCACCGGCATGGCACCGGCATGGCACCGGCATGGCACGGCATGGCACCGGCATGGCACGGCATGGCACCGGCGAGGCACGGCATGTCACCGGCATGGCACGGAACGGCACGGCATGGCACCGGCATGTCACGGCATGGCACGGCATTGAATGGCATGGAATGGCATTGAATGGCACGGAATGGCACGGCATGGCACGGCATGGCACCGGCATGGCACGGCATGGCACCGGCATGGCACGGCATGGCACCGGCATGGCACGGCATGGCACCGGCATGGCACGGCATGGCACCGGCATGGCACCGGCATGGCACCGGCATGGCACGGCATGGCACCGGCATGGCACGGCATGGCACCGGCATGGCACCGGCATGGCACGGCATGGCACCGGCATGGCACGGCATGGCACCGGCATGGCACGGCATGGCACCGGCATGGCTCGGCATGGCACCGGCATGGCACGGCATGGAATGGCATGGAATGGCATGGAATGGCATGGAATGGCATGGAATGGCATGGAATGGCATGGAATGGCATGGAATGGCATGGAATGGCATGGAATGGCATGGAATGGCATGGAATGGCATGGAATGGCATGGAATGGCATGGAATGGCATGGAATGGCATGGAATGGCATGGAATGGCATGGAATGGCATGGAATGGCATGGAATGGCATGGAATGGCATGGAATGGCATGGAATGGCATGGAATGGCATGGAATGGCATGGAATGGCATGGAATGGCATGGAATGGCATGGAATGGCATGGAATGGCATGGAATGGCATGGAATGGCATGGAATGGCATGGAATGGCATGGAATGGCATGGAATGGCATGGAATGGCATGGAATGGCATGGAATGGCATGGAATGGCATGGAATGGCATGGAATGGCATGGAATGGCATGGAATGGCATGGAATGGCATGGAATGGCATGGAATGGCATGGAATGGCATGGAATGGCATGGAATGACATGGAATGGCATGGAATGGCATGGAATGGCATGGAATGGCATGGCACCGCATGGCACGGCATGGCACCGGCATGGCACGGCGTGGCACCGGCATGGCACGGCGTGGCACCGGCATGGCACGGCATGGCACGGCATGGCACGGCATGGCACCGGCATGGCACGGCATGGCACCGGCATGGCACGGCATGGCACCGGCATGGCACGGCATGGCACCGGCATGGCACGGCATGGCACCGGCATGGCACGGCATGGCACCGGCATGGCACGGCATGGCACCGGCATGGCACGGCATTGAATGGCATGGAATGGCATGGAATGGCATGGAATGGCATGGAATGGCATGGAATGGCATGGAATGACATGGAATGGCATGGAATGGCATGGCACGGCATGGCACCGGCATGGCACGGCATGGCACGGCATGGCACCGGCATGGCACGGCATGGCACCGGCATGGCACGGCATGGCACCGGCATGGCACGGCATGGCACGGCATGGCACCGGCATGGCACGGCATGGCACGGCATGGAATGGCATGGAATGGCATGGAATGGCATGGAATGGCATGGAATGGCATGGAATGGCATGGAATGGCATGGAATGGCATGGAATGGCATGGAATGGCATGGAATGGCATGGAATGGCATGGAATGGCATGGAATGGCATGGAATGGCATGGAATGGCATGGAATGGCATGGAATGGCATGGCACCGGCATGGCACGGCATGGCACCGGCATGGCACGGCATGGCACCGGCATGGCACGGCATGGCACCGGCATGGCACGGCATGGCACCGGCATGGCACGGCATGGCACCGGCATGGCACGGCATGGCACCGGCATGGCACGGCATGGCACCGGCATGGCACGGCATGGCACCGGCATGGCACGGCCTGGCACCGGCATGGCACCGGCATGGCACCGGCATGGCACCGGCATGGCACGGCATGGAACGGCATGGAATGGCATGGAATGGCATGGAATGGCATGGAATGGCATGGAATGGCATGGAATGGCATGGAATGGCATGGAATGGCATGGAATGGCATGGAATGGCATGGAATGGCATGGAATGGCATGGAATGGCATGGAATGGCATGGAATGGCATGGAATGGCATGGAATGGCATGGAATGGCATGGAATGGCATGGAATGGCATGGAATGGCATGGAATGGCATGGCACCGGCATGGCACGGCATGGCACCGGCATGGCACGGCATGGCACCGGCATGGCACGGCATGGCACCGGCATGGCACGGCATGGCACCGGCATGGCACGGCCTGGCACCGGCATGGCACGGCCTGGCACCGGCATGGCACGGCATGGAATGGCATGGAATGGCATGGAATGGCATGGAATGGCATGGAATGGCATGGAATGGCATGGAATGGCATGGAATGGCATGGAATGGCATGGAATGGCATGGAATGGCATGGAATGGCATGGAATGGCATGGAATGGCATGGAATGGCATGGAATGGCATGGAATGGCATGGAATGGCATGGAATGGCATGGAATGGCATGGAATGGCATGGAATGGCATGGAATGGCATGGAATGGCATGGAATGGCATGGAATGGCATGGAATGGCATGGAATGGCATGGAATGGCATGGAATGGCATGGAATGGCATGGAATGGCATGGAATGGCATGGAATGGCATGGCACCGGCATGGCACGGCATGGCACCGCATTGAGTGGCATGGAATGGCATGGAATGGCATGGAATGGCATGGAATGGCATGGAATGGCATGGAATGGCATGGAATGGCATGGAATGGCATGGAATGGCATGGAATGGCATGGAATGGCATGGAATGGCATGGAATGGCATGGAATGGCATGGCACGGCATGGCACCGGCATGGCACGGCATGGCACCGGCATGGCACGGCATGGCACCGGCATGGCACGGCATGGCACCGGCATGGCACGGCATGGCACCGGCATGGCACGGCATGGCACCGGCATGGCACGGCATGGCACGGCATGGCACCGGCATGGCACGGCATGGCACCGGCATGGCACCGGCATGGCACGGCATGGCACCGGCATGGCACGGCATGGCACCGGCATGGCACGGCATGGCACCGGCATGGCACGGCATGGCACCGGCATGGCACGGCATGGCACCGGCATGGCACGGCATGGCACGGCATGGCACGGCATGGCACGGCATGGCACCGGCATGGCACGGCATGGCACCGGCATGGCACGGCATGGCACCGGCATGGCACCGCATTGAGTGGCATGGAATGGCATGGAATGGCATGGAATGGCATGGAATGGCATGGAATGGCATGGAATGGCATGGAATGGCATGGAATGGCATGGAATGGCATGGAATGGCATGGAATGGCATGGAATGGCATGGAATGGCATGGAATGGCATGGAATGGCATGGAATGGCATGGAATGGCATGGAATGGCATGGAATGGCATGGAATGGCATGGAATGGCATGGAATGGCATGGAATGGCATGGAATGGCATGGAATGGCATGGAATGGCATGGAATGGCATGGAATGGCATGGAATGGCATGGAATGGCATGGAATGGCATGGAATGGCATGGAATGGCATGGAATGGCATGGAATGGCATGGAATGGCATGGAATGGCATGGAATGGCATGGAATGGCATGGAATGGCATGGAATGGCATGGAATGGCATGGAATGGCATGGAATGGCATGGAATGGCATGGAATGGCATGGAATGGCATGGAATGGCATGGAATGGCATGGAATGGCATGGAATGGCATGGAATGGCATGGAATGGCATGGAATGGCATGGAATGGCATGGAATGGCATGGAATGGCATGGAATGGCATGGAATGGCATGGAATGGCATGGAATGGCATGGAATGGCATGGAATGGCATGGAATGGCATGGAATGGCATGGAATGGCATGGAATGGCATGGAATGGCATGGAATGGCATGGAATGGCATGGAATGACATGGAATGGCATGGAATGACATGGAATGACATGGAATGGCATGGAATGGCATCGAATGGCATGGCACCGCATGGCACGGCATGGCACGGCATGGCACGGCATGGCACCGGCATGGCACGGCATGGCACCGGCATGGCACGGCCTGGCACCGGCATGGCACGGCCTGGCACCGGCATGGCACGGCATGGAATGGCATGGAATGGCATGGAATGGCATGGAATGGCATGGAATGGCATGGAATGGCATGGAATGGCATGGAATGGCATGGAATGGCATGGAATGGCATGGAATGGCATGGAATGGCATGGAATGGCATGGAATGGCATGGAATGGCATGGAATGGCATGGAATGGCATGGAATGGCATGGAATGGCATGGAATGGCATGGAATGGCATGGAATGGCATGGAATGGCATGGAATGGCATGGAATGGCATGGAATGGCATGGAATGGCATGGAATGGCATGGAATGGCATGGAATGGCATGGAATGGCATGGAATGGCATGGAATGGCATGGAATGGCATGGAATGGCATGGAATGGCATGGAATGGCATGGAATGGCATGGAATGGCATGGAATGGCATGGAATGGCATGGAATGGCATGGAATGGCATGGAATGGCATGGAATGGCATGGAATGGCATGGAATGGCATGGAATGGCATGGAATGGCATGGAATGGCATGGAATGGCATGGAATGGCATGGAATGGCATGGAATGGCATGGAATGGCATGGAATGGCATGGAATGGCATGGAATGGCATGGAATGGCATGGCACCGCATGGCACGGCATGGCACCGCATGGCACGGCATGGCATGGCACGGCATGGCACGGCATGGCACCGGCATGGCACGGCATGGCACCGGCATGGCACGGCATGGCACCGGCATGGCACGGCATGGCACCGGCATGGCACGGCATGGCACCGGCATGGCACGGCATGGCACCGGCATGGCACGGCATGGCACCGGCATGGCACGGCATGGCACCGGCATGGCACGGCATGGCACCGGCATGGCACGGCATGGCACCGGCATGGCACGGCATGGCACCGGCATGACACGGCCTGGCACCGGCATGGCACGGCATGGAATGGCATGGAATGGCATGGAATGGCATGGAATGGCATGGAATGGCATGGAATGGCATGGAATGGCATGGAATGGCATGGAATGGCATGGAATGGCATGGAATGGCATGGAATGGCATGGAATGGCATGGAATGGCATGGAATGGCATGGAATGGCATGGAATGGCATGGAATGGCATGGAATGGCATGGAATGGCATGGAATGGCATGGAATGGCATGGAATGGCATGGAATGGCATGGAATGGCATGGAATGGCATGGAATGGCATGGAATGGCATGGAATGGCATGGAATGGCATGGAATGGCATGGAATGGCATGGAATGGCATGGAATGGCATGGAATGGCATGGAATGGCATGGAATGGCATGGAATGGCATGGAATGGCATGGAATGGCATGGAATGGCATGGAATGGCATGGAATGGCATGGAATGGCATGGAATGGCATGGAATGGCATGGAATGGCATGGAATGGCATGGAATGGCATGGAATGGCATGGAATGGCATGGAATGGCATGGAATGGCATGGAATGGCATGGAATGGCATGGAATGGCATGGAATGGCATGGAATGGCATGGAATGGCATGGAATGGCATGGAATGGCATGGAATGGCATGGAATGGCATGGAATGGCATGGAATGGCATGGAATGGCATGGAATGGCATGGAATGGCATGGAATGGCATGGAATGGCATGGAATGGCATGGAATAGCATGGAATGGCATGGAATGGCATGGAATGGCATGGAATGGCATGGCACGGCATGGCACGGCATGGCACCGGCATGGCACGGCATGGCACCGGCATGGCACGGAATGGCACGGCATGGCACCGGCATGTCACGGCATGGCACGGCATTGAATGGCATGGAATGGCATTGAATGGCACGGAATGGCACGGCATGGCACGGCATGGCACGGCATGGCACGGCATGGCACCGCATTGAGTGGCATGGAATGGCATGGAATGGCATGGACTGGCATGGACTGGCATGGAATGGCATGGCACCGGCATGGCACGGCATGGCACCGGCATGGCACGGCATGGCACGGCATGGCACCGGCATGGCACGGCCTGGCACCGGCATGGCACCGGCATGGCACGGCATGGAATGGCATGGAATGGCATGGAATGGCATGGAATGGCATGGAATGGCATGGAATGGCATGGAATGGCATGGAATGGCATGGAATGGCATGGAATGGCATGGAATGGCATGGAATGGCATGGAATGGCATGGAATGGCATGGAATGGCATGGAATGGCATGGAATGGCATGGAATGGCATGGAATGGCATGGAATGGCATGGAATGGCATGGAATGGCATGGAATGGCATGGAATGGCATGGAATGGCATGGCACCGGCATGGCACGGCATGGCACCGGCATGGCACGGCATGGCACCGGCATGGCACGGCATGGCACCGGCATGGCACGGCATGGCACCGGCATGGCACGGCATGGCACCGGCATGGCACGGCATGGCACCGGCATGGCACGGCATGGCACCGGCATGGCACGGCATGGCACCGGCATGGCACGGCATGGCACCGGCATGGCACGGCATGGCACCGGCATGGCACGGCATGGCACCGGCATGGCACGGCCTGGCACCGGCATGGCACGGCATGGAATGGCATGGAATGGCATGGAATGGCATGGAATGGCATGGAATGGCATGGAATGGCATGGAATGGCATGGAATGGCATGGAATGGCATGGAATGGCATGGAATGGCATGGAATGGCATGGAATGGCATGGAATGGCATGGAATGGCATGGAATGGCATGGAATGGCATGGAATGGCATGGAATGGCATGGAATGGCATGGAATGGCATGGAATGGCATGGAATGGCATGGAATGGCATGGAATGGCATGGAATGGCATGGAATGGCATGGAATGGCATGGAATGGCATGGAATGGCATGGAATGGCATGGAATGGCATGGAATGGCATGGAATGGCATGGAATGGCATGGAATGGCATGGAATGGCATGGAATGGCATGGAATGGCATGGAATGGCATGGAATGGCATGGAATGGCATGGAATGGCATGGAATGGCATGGAATGGCATGGAATGGCATGGAATGGCATGGAATGGCATGGAATGGCATGGAATGGCATTTAATGGCATGGAATGGCATGGAATGGCATGGAATGGCATGGAATGGCATGGAATGGCATGGAATGGCATGGAATGGCATGGAATGGCATGGAATGGCATGGAATGGCATGGAATGGCATGGAATGGCATGGAATGGCATGGAATGGCATGGAATGGCATGGAATGGCATGGAATGGCATGGAATGGCACCGGCATGGCACGGCATGGCACGGCATGGCACGGCATGGCACGGCATGGCACGGTATGGCACGGCATGGCACGGCATGGCACCGGCATGGCACGGCATGGCACCGGCATGGCACGGCATGGCACCGGCATGGCACGGCATGGCACCGGCATGGCACGGCATGGCACCGGCATGGCACGGCATGGCACCGGCATGGCACCGGCATGGCACCGGCATGGCACCGGCATGGCACCGGCATGGCACCGGCATGGCACCGGCATGGCACCGGCATGGCACGGCATGGCACCGGCATGGCACGGCATGGCACCGGCATGGCACGGCATGGCACCGGCATGGCACCGGCATGGCACGGCATGGCACCGGCATGGCACGGCATGGCACCGGCATGGCACGGCATGGCACGGCATGGCACCGGCATGGCACGGCATGGCACCGGCATGGCACGGCATGGCACCGGCATGGCACGGCATGGCACCGGCATGGCACGGCATGGCACCGGCATGGCACGGCATGGCACCGGCATGGCACGGCATGGCACCGGCATGGCACGGCATGGCACCGGCATGGCACGGCATGGCACGGCATGGAATGGCATGGAATGGCATGGAATGGCATGGAATGGCATGGAATGGCATGGAATGGCATGGAATGGCATGGAATGGCATGGAATGGCATGGAATGGCATGGAATGGCATGGAATGGCATGGAATGGCATGGAATGGCATGGAATGGCATGGAATGGCATGGAATGGCATGGAATGGCATGGAATGGCATGGAATGGCATGGAATGGCATGGAATGGCATGGAATGGCATGGAATGGCATGGAATGGCATGGAATGGCATGGAATGGCATGGAATGGCATGGAATGGCATGGAATGGCATGGAATGGCATGGAATGGCATGGAATGGCATGGAATGGCATGGAATGGCATGGAATGGCATGGAATGGCATGGAATGGCATGGAATGGCATGGAATGGCATGGAATGGCATGGAATGGCATGGAATGGCATGGAATGGCATGGAATGGCATGGAATGGCATGGAATGGCATGGAATGGCATGGAATGGCATGGAATGGCATGGAATGGCATGGAATGGCATGGAATGGCATGGAATGGCATGGAATGGCATGGAATGGCATGGAATGGCATGGAATGGCATGGAATGGCATGGAATGGCATGGAATGGCATGGAATGGCATGGAATGGCATGGAATGGCATGGAATGGCATGGAATGGCATGGAATGGCATGGAATGGCATGGAATGGCATGGCACCGCATGGCACCGCATGGCACGGCATGGCACCGGCATGGCACGGCATGGCAC
This sequence comes from Cryptus armator, assembly GCA_963971235.1. NCBI lineage: Eukaryota > Metazoa > Arthropoda > Insecta > Hymenoptera > Ichneumonidae > Cryptus > Cryptus armator. The sequence continues at coordinate 732,227 of CAXARG010000333.1, forward strand.
CGGCATGGCACGGCATGGCACGGCATTGAATGGCATGGAATGGCATTGAATGGCACGGAATGGCACGGCATTGAATGGCATGGAATGGCATTGAATGGCACGGAATGGCACGGCATGGCACGGCATGGCACGGCATGGCACCGCATTGAGTGGCATGGAATGGCATGGAATGGCATGGACTGGCATGGAATGGCATGGAATGGCATGGCCCGGCATGGCACGGCATGGCACGGCATGGCACCGGCATGGCACGGCATGGCACCGGCATGGCACGGCATGGCACCGGCATGGCACGGCATGGCACCGGCATGGCACGGCATGGCACCGGCATGGCACGGCATGGCACCGGCATGGCACGGCATTGAATGGCATGGAATGGCATGTAATGGCATGGAATGGCATGGAATGGCATGGAATGGCATGGAATGGCATGGAATGGCATGGAATGGCATGGCACCGCATGGAATGGCATGGCACCGCATGGAATGGCATGGCACCGCATGGCACGGCATGGAATGGCATGGCACCGCATGGAATGGCATGGCACCGCATGGCACGGCATGGAATGGCATGGCACCGGCATGGCACGGCATGGCACCGCATGGCACCGGCATGGCACGGCATGGCACCGCATGGCACGGCATGGAATGGCATGGCACCGGCATGGCACCGGCATGGCATGGCATGGCACGGCATGGCACCGGCATGGCACGGCATGGCACCGGCATGGCATGGCACCGGCATGGCACGGCATGGCACCGGCATGGCACGGCATGGCACCGGCATGGCACGGCATGGCACCGGCATGGCACGGCATGGCACCGCATTGAGTGGCATGGAATGGCATGGAATGGCATGGAATGGCATGGAATGGCATGGACTGGCATGGACTGGCATGGAATGGCATGGAATGGCATGGAATGGCATGGAATGGCATGGAATGGCATGGAATGGCATGGAATGGCATGGAATGGCATGGAATGGCATGGAATGGCATGGAATGGCATGGAATGGCATGGAATGGCATGGAATGGCATGGAATGGCATGGAATGGCATGGAATGGCATGGAATGGCATGGAATGGCATGGAATGGCATGGAATGGCATGGAATGGCATGGAATGGCATGGAATGGCATGGAATGGCATGGAATGGCATGGAATGGCATGGAATGGCATGGAATGGCATGGAATGGCATGGAATGGCATGGAATGGCATGGAATGGCATGGAATGGCATGGAATGGCATGGAATGGCATGGAATGGCATGGAATGGCATGGAATGGCATGGAATGGCATGGAATGGCATGGAATGGCATGGAATGGCATGGAATGGCATGGAATGGCATGGAATGGCATGGAATGGCATGGAATGGCATGGAATGGCATGGAATGGCATGGAATGGCATGGAATGGCATGGAATGGCATGGAATGGCATGGAATGGCATGGAATGGCATGGAATGGCATGGAATGGCATGGAATGGCATGGAATGGCATGGAATGGCATGGAATGGCATGGAATGGCATGGAATGGCATGGAATGGCATGGAATGGCATGGAATGGCATGGAATGGCATGGAATGGCATGGAATGGCATGGAATGGCATGGAATGGCATGGAATGGCATGGAATGGCATGGAATGGCATGGAATGGCATGGAATGGCATGGAATGGCATGGCACCGCATGGCACGGCATGGCACCGCATGGCACGGCATGGCACCGCATGGCACGGCATGGCACGGCATGGCACCGGCATGGCACGGCATGGCACCGGCATGGCACGGCATGGCACGGCATTGAATGGCATGGAATGGCATGGCACCGGCATGGCACGGCATGGCACGGTATGGCACGGTATGGCACGGCATGGCACGGCATGGCACCGGCATGGCACGGCATGGCACCGGCATGGCACGGCATGGCACCGGCATGGCACCGGCATGGCACGGCATGGCACCGGCATGGCACGGCATGGCACCGGCATGGCACCGGCATGGCACGGCATGGCACCGGCATGGCATGGCATGGCACCGGCATGGCACGGCATGGCACCGGCATGGCACGGCATGGCACCGGCATGGCACGGCATGGCACCGGCATGGCACGGCATGGCACGGCATTGAATGGCATGGAATGGCATGGAATGGCATGGAATGGCATGGAATGACATGGAATGGCATGGAATGGCATGGAATGGCATGGAATGGCATGGAATGGCATGGAATGGCATGGAATGACATGGAATGACATGGAATGGCATGGAATGGCATGGCACCGCATGGCACGGCATGGCACGGCATGGCACGGCATGGCACGGCATGGCACGGCATGGCACGGCATGGCACGGCATGGCACGGCATGGCACGGCATGGCACGGCATGGCACCGGCATGGCACGGCATGGCACCGGCATGGCACGGCATGGCACCGGCATGGCACGGCATGGCACCGGCATGGCACGGCATGGCACCGGCATGGCACGGCATGGCACCGGCATGGCACGGCATGGCACGGCATGGCACGGCATTGAATGGCATGGAATGGAATGGCATGGAATGGCATGGAATGGCATGGAATGGCATGGAATGGCATGGAATGGCATGGAATGGCATGGAATGGCATGGCACCGCATGGCACGGCATGGCACCGCATGGCACGGCATGGCACGGCATGGCACCGGCATGGCACGGCATGGCACCGGCATGGCACGGCATGGCACGGCATTGAATGGCATGGAATGGCATTGAATGGCACGGAATGGCACGGCATTGAATGGCATGGAATGGCATTGAATGGCACGGAATGGCACGGCATTGAATGGCATGGAATGGCATTGAATGGCACGGAATGGCACGGCATTGAATGGCATGGAATGGCATTGAATGGCACGGAATGGCACGGCATTGAATGGCATGGAATGGCATTGAATGGCACGGAATGGCACGGCATGGCACGGCATGTCACGGCATGGCACCGCATTGAGTGGCATGGAATGGCATGGAATGGCATGGACTGGCATGGAATGGCATGGAATGGCATGGCCCGGCATGGCACGGCATGGCACGGCATGGCACCGGCATGGCACGGCATGGCACCGGCATGGCACGGCATGGCACCGGCATGGCACGGCATTGAATGGCATGGAATGGCATGGAATGGCATGGAATGGCATGGAATGGCATGGAATGGCATGGCACCGCATGGAATGGCATGGCACCGCATGGCACGGCATGGAATGGCATGGCACCGCATGGAATGGCATGGCACCGCATGGCACGGCATGGAATGGCATGGCACCGGCATGGCACGGCATGGCACCGCATGGCACCGGCATGGCACGGCATGGCACCGCATGGCACGGCATGGAATGGCATGGCACCGGCATGGCACCGGCATGGCATGGCATGGCACGGCATGGCATGGCATGGCACGGCATGGCACCGGCATGGCACGGCATGGCACCGGCATGGCACGGCATGGCACCGGCAGGGCACGGCATGGCACCGGCATGGCACGGCATGGCACCGCATTGAGTGGCATGGAATGGCATGGAATGGCATGGACTGGCATGGACTGGCATGGACTGGCATGGAATGGCATGGAATGGCATGGAATGGCATGGAATGGCATGGAATGGCATGGAATGGCATGGAATGGCATGGAATGGCATGGAATGGCATGGAATGGCATGGAATGGCATGGAATGGCATGGAATGGCATGGAATGGCATGGAATGGCATGGAATGGCATGGAATGGCATGGAATGGCATGGAATGGCATGGAATGGCATGGAATGGCATGGAATGGCATGGAATGGCATGGAATGGCATGGAACGGCATGGAATGGCATGGAATGGCATGGCACGGCATGGCACCGGCATGGCACGGCATGGCACCGGCATGGCACGGCATGGCACGGCATGGCACGGCATGGCACCGGCATGGCACGGCATGGCACCGGCATGGCACGGCATGGCACGGCATTGAATGGCATGGAATGGAATGGCATGGAATGGCATGGAATGGCATGGAATGGCATGGAATGGCATGGAATGGCATGGAATGGCATGGAATGGCATGGAATGGCATGGAATGGCATGGCACCGCATGGCACGGCATGGCACCGCATGGCACGGCATGGCACGGCATGGCACCGGCATGGCACGGCATGGCACCGGCATGGCACGGCATGGCACCGGCATGGCACGGCATGGCACCGGCATGGCACGGCATGGCACGGCATGGCACCGGCATGGCACGGCATGGCACCGGCATGGCACGGCATGGCACCAGCATGGCACGGCATGGCACGGCATGGCACCGGCATGGCACGGCATGGCACCGGCATGGCACGGCATGGCACCGGCATGGCACGGCATGGAATGGCATGGCACGGCATGGAATGGCATGGAATGGCATGGAATGGCATGGAATGGGATGGAATGGCATGGAATGGCATGGAATGACATGGAATGGCATGGAATGGCATGGAATGGCATGGAATGGCATGGAATGGCATGGAATGGCATGGAATGGCATGGAATGGCATGGAATGGCATGGAATGGCATGGAATGGCATGGAATGGCATGGAATGGCATGGAATGGCATGGAATGGCATGGAATGGCATGGAATGGCATGGAATGGCATGGAATGGCATGGAATGGCATGGAATGGCATGGAATGGCATGGAATGGCATGGAATGGCATGGAATGGCATGGAATGGCATGGAATGGCATGGAATGGCATGGAATGGCATGGAATGGCATGGAATGGCATGGAATGGCATGGAATGGCATGGAATGGCATGGAATGGCATGGAATGGCATGGAATGGCATGGAATGGCATGGAATGGCATGGAATGGCATGGAATGGCATGGAATGGCATGGAATGGCATGGAATGGCATGGAATGGCATGGAATGGCATGGAATGGCATGGAATGGCATGGAATGGCATGGAATGGCATGGAATGGCATGGAATGGCATGGAATGGCATGGAATGGCATGGAATGGCATGGAATGGCATGGAATGGCATGGAATGGCATGGAATGGCATGGAATGGCATGGAATGGCATGGAATGGCATGGAATGGCATGGAATGGCATGGAATGGCATGGAATGGCATGGAATGGCATGGAATGGCATGGAATGGCATGGAATGGCATGGAATGGCATGGAATGGCATGGAATGGCATGGAATGGCATGGAATGGCATGGAATGGCATGGAATGGCATGGAATGGCATGGAATGGCATGGAATGGCATGGAATGGCATGGAATGGCATGGAATGGCATGGAATGGCATGGAATGGCATGGAATGGCATGGAATGGCATGGAATGACATGGAATGGCATGGAATGACATGGAATGGCATGGAATGGCATCGAATGGCATGGCACCGCATGGCACGGCATGGCACGGCATGGCACGGCATGGCACCGGCATGGCACGGCATGGCACCGGCATGGCACGGCATGGCACCGGCATGGCACGGCATGGCACGGCATGGCACCGGCATGGCACGGCATGGCACCGGCATGGCACGGCATGGCACGGCATGGCACGGCATGGCACCGGCATGGCACGGCATGGCACCGGCATGGCACGGCATGGCACCGGCATGGCACGGCATGGAATGGCATGGAATGGCATGGAATGGCATGGAATGGCATGGAATGGCATGGAATGGCATGGAATGGCATGGAATGGCATGGAATGGCATGGAATGGCATGGAATGGCATGGAATGGCATGGAATGGCATGGAATGGCATGGAATGGCATGGAATGGCATGGAATGGCATGGAATGGCATGGAATGGCATGGAATGGCATGGAATGGCATGGAATGGCATGGAATGGCATGGAATGGCATGGAATGACATGGAATGGCATGGAATGACATGGAATGGCATGGAATGGCATCGAATGGCATGGCACCGCATGGCACGGCATGGCACGGCATGGCACGGCATGGCACCGGCATGGCACGGCATGGCACCGGCAAGGCACGGCATGGCACCGGCATGGCACGGCATGGCACGGCATGGCACCGGCATGGCACGGCATGGCACCGGCATGGCACGGCATGGCACCGGCATGGCACGGCATGGCACGGCATGGCACCGGCATGGCACGGCATGGCACCGGCATGGCACGGCATGGCACCGGCATGGCACGGCATGGCACCGGCATGGCACGGCATGGCACCGGCATGGCACGGCATGGCACCGGCATGGCACGGCATGGCACCGGCATGGAATGGCATGGAATGGCATGGAATGGCATGGCACCGGCATGGCACGGCATGGCACCGGCATGGCACGGCATGGCACCGGCATGGCACGGCATGGCACCGGCATGGAATGGCATGGAATGGCATGGAATGGCATGGAATGGCATGGAATGGCATGGAATGGCATGGAATGGCATGGAATGGCATGGCACGGCATGGCACCGTATGGCACGGCATGGCACGGCATGGCACGGCATGGCACGGCATGGCACCGGCATGGCACGGCATGGCACGGCATTGAATGGCATGGAATGGCATTGAATGGCACGGAATGGCACGGCATGGCACGGCATGGCACGGCATGGCACCGGCATGGCACCGGCATGGCACCGGCATGGCACCGGCATGGCACGGCATGGCACCGGCATGGCACGGCATGGCACCGGCGAGGCACGGCATGTCACCGGCATGGCACGGAACGGCACGGCATGGCACCGGCATGTCACGGCATGGCACGGCATTGAATGGCATGGAATGGCATTGAATGGCACGGAATGGCACGGCATGGCACGGCATGGCACGGCATGGCACGGCATGGCACGGCATGGCACCGGCATGGCACGGCATGGCACCGGCATGGCACGGCATGGCACCGGCATGGCACGGCATGGAATGGCATGGAATGGCATGGAATGGCATGGAATGGCATGGAATGGCATGGAATGGCATGGCACCGGCATGGCACGGAATGGCACGGCATGGCACCGGCATGTCACGGCATGGCACGGCATTGAATGGCATGGAATGGCATGGAATGGCATGGAATGGCATGGAATGGCATGGAATGGCATGGAATGGCATGGAATGGCATGGAATGGCATGGAATGGCATGGAATGGCATGGAATGGCATGGAATGGCATGGAATGGCATGGAATGGCATGGAATGGCATGGAATGGCATGGAATGGCATGGAATGGCATGGAATGGCATGGAATGGCATGGAATGGCATGGAATGGCATGGAATGGCATGGCACCGGGATGGCACGGCATGGCACCGGCATGGCACGGCATGGAATGGCATGGAATGGCATGGCACGGCATGGCACCGGCATGGCACGGCATGGCACCGGCATGGCAAGGCATGGCACCGGCATGGCACGGCATGGCACCGGCATGGCACGGCATGGCACCGGCATGGCACGGCATGGCACCGGCATGGCACGGCATGGCACCGGCATGGCACGGCATGGCACCGGCATGGCACGGCATGGCACCGGCATGGCACGGCATGGCACCGGCATGGCACGGCATGGCACCGGCATGGCACGGCATGGCACCGGCATGGCACGGCATGGCACCGGCATGGCACGGCATGGCACCGGCATGGCACGGCATGGCACCGGCATGGCACGGCATGGCACCGGCATGGCACGGCATGGCACCGGCATGGCACGGCATGGCACCGGCATGGCACGGCATGGCACCGGCATGGCACGGCATGGAATGGCATGGAATGGCATGGAATGGCATGGAACGGCATGGCACCGGCATGGCACGGCATGGCACCGGCATGGCACCGGCATGGCACGGCATGGCACCGGCATGGCACGGCATGGCACCGGCATGGCACGGCATGGCACCGGCATGGCACGGCATGGCACCGGCATGGCACGGCATGGCACCGGCATGGCACCGGCATGGCACGGCATGGCACCGGCATGGCACGGCATGGCACCGGCATGGCACCGGCATGGCACGGCATGGCACCGGCATGGCACGGCATGGCACCGGCATGGCACGGCATGGCACCGGCATGGCACGGCATGGCACCGGCATGGCACGGCATGGAATGGCATGGAATGGCATGGAATGGCATGGAATGGCATGGAATGGCATGGAATGGCATGGAATGGCATGGAATGGCATGGAATGGCATGGAATGGCATGGAATGGCATGGAATGGCATGGAATGGCATGGAATGGCATGGAATGGCATGGAATGGCATGGAATGGCATGGAATGGCATGGAATGGCATGGAATGGCATGGAATGGCATGGAATGGCATGGAATGGCATGGAATGGCATGGAATGGCATGGAATGGCATGGAATGGCATGGAATGGCATGGAATGGCATGGAATGGCATGGAATGGCATGGAATGGCATGGAATGGCATGGAATGGCATGGAATGGCATGGAATGGCATGGAATGGCATGGAATGGCATGGAATGGCATGGAATGGCATGGAATGGCATGGAATGGCATGGAATGACATGGAATGGCATGGAATGGCATGGAATGGCATGGAATGGCATGGCACCGCATGGCACGGCATGGCACCGGCATGGCACGGCGTGGCACCGGCATGGCACGGCGTGGCACCGGCATGGCACGGCATGGCACGGCATGGCACCGGCATGGCACGGCATGGCACCGGCATGGCACGGCATGGCACCGGCATGGCACGGCATGGCACCGGCATGGCACGGCATGGCACCGGCATGGCACGGCATGGCACCGGCATGGCACGGCATGGCACCGGCATGGCACGGCATGGCACCGGCATGGCACGGCATGGAATGGCATGGAATGGCATGGAATGGCATGGAATGGCATGGAATGGCATGGAATGGCATGGAATGGCATGAAATGGCATGGAATGGCATGGAATGGCATGGAATGGCATGGAATGGCATGGAATGGCATGGAATGGCATGGAATGGCATGGAATGGCATGGAATGGCATGGAATGGCATGGAATGGCATGGAATGACATGGAATGGCATGGAATGACATGGAATGGCATGGAATGGCATGGCACCGCATGGCACGGCATGGCACGGCATGGCACGGCATGGCACGGCATGGCACCGGCATGGCACGGCGTGGCACCGGCATGGCACGGCATGGCACGGCATGGCACCGGCATGGCACGGCATGGCACCGGCATGGCACGGCATGGCACCGGCATGGCACGGCATGGCACCGGCATGGCACGGCATGGCACCGGCATGGCACGGCATGGCACCGGCATGGCACGGCATGGCACCGGCATGGCACGGCATTGAATGGCATGGAATGGCATGGAATGGCATGGAATGGCATGGAATGGCATGGAATGGCATGGAATGGCATGGAATGACATGGAATGGCATGGAATGGCATGGCACGGCATGGCACCGGCATGGCACGGCATGGCACGGCATGGCACCGGCATGGCACGGCATGGCACCGGCATGGCACGGCATGGCACCGGCATGGCACGGCATGGCACGGCATGGCACCGGCATGGCACGGCATGGCACGGCATGGAATGGCATGGAATGGCATGGAATGGCATGGAATGGCATGGAATGGCATGGAATGGCATGGAATGGCATGGAATGGCATGGAATGGCATGGAATGGCATGGAATGGCATGGAATGGCATGGCACCGGCATGGCACGGCATGGCACCGGCATGGCACGGCATGGCACCGGCATGGCACGGCATGGCACCGGCATGGCACGGCATGGCACCGGCATGGCACGGCATGGCACCGGCATGGCACGGCATGGCACCGGCATGGCACGGCATGGCACCGGCATGGCACGGCATGGCACCGGCATGGCACGGCATGGCACCGGCATGGCACGGCCTGGCACCGGCATGGCACGGCCTGGCACCGGCATGGCACCGGCATGGCACCGGCATGGCACCGGCATGGCACGGCATGGAACGGCATGGAATGGCATGGAATGGCATGGAATGGCATGGAATGGCATGGAATGGCATGGAATGGCATGGAATGGCATGGAATGGCATGGAATGGCATGGAATGGCATGGAATGGCATGGAATGGCATGGAATGGCATGGAATGGCATGGAATGGCATGGAATGGCATGGAATGGCATGGAATGGCATGGAATGGCATGGAATGGCATGGAATGGCATGGAATGGCATGGAATGGCATGGAATGGCATGGAATGGCATGGAATGGCATGGAATGGCATGGCACCGGCATGGCACGGCATGGCACCGGCATGGCACGGCATGGCACCGGCATGGCACGGCATGGCACCGGCATGGCACGGCATGGCACCGGCATGGCACGGCATGGCACGGCATGGCACCGGCATGGCACGGCATGGCACCGGCATGGCACGGCCTGGCACCGGCATGGCACGGCCTGGCACCGGCATGGCACGGCATGGAATGGCATGGAATGGCATGGAATGGCATGGAATGGCATGGAATGGCATGGAATGGCATGGAATGGCATGGAATGGCATGGAATGGCATGGAATGGCATGGAATGGCATGGAATGGCATGGAATGGCATGGAATGGCATGGAATGGCATGGAATGGCATGGAATGGCATGGAATGGCATGGAATGGCATGGAATGGCATGGAATGGCATGGAATGGCATGGAATGGCATGGAATGGCATGGAATGGCATGGAATGGCATGGAATGGCATGGAATGGCATGGAATGGCATGGAATGGCATGGAATGGCATGGAATGGCATGGAATGGCATGGAATGGCATGGAATGGCATGGAATGGCATGGAATGGCATGGAATGGCATGGAATGGCATGGAATGGCATGGAATGGCATGGAATGGCATGGAATGGCATGGAATGGCATGGAATGGCATGGAATGGCATGGAATGGCATGGAATGGCATGGAATGGCATGGAATGGCATGGAATGGCATGGAATGGCATGGAATGGCATGGAATGGCATGGAATGGCATGGAATGGCATGGAATGGCATGGAATGGCATGGAATGGCATGGAATGGCATGGAATGGCATGGAATGGCATGGAATGGCATGGAATGGCATGGAATGGCATGGCACCGGCATGGCACGGCATGGCACCGCATTGAGTGGCATGGAATGGCATGGAATGGCATGGAATGGCATGGAATGGCATGGAATGGCATGGAATGGCATGGAATGGCATGGAATGGCATGGAATGGCATGGCACGGCATGGCACCGGCATGGCACGGCATGGCACCGGCATGGCACGGCATGGCACCGGCATGGCACGGCATGGCACCGGCATGGCACGGCATGGCACCGGCATGGCACGGCATGGCACGGCATGGCACCGGCATGGCACGGCATGGCACCGGCATGGCACCGGCATGGCACGGCATGGCACCGGCATGGCACGGCATGGCACCGGCATGGCACGGCATGGCACCGGCATGGCACGGCATGGCACCGGCATGGCACGGCATGGCACGGCATGGCACGGCATGGCACGGCATGGCACCGGCATGGCACGGCATGGCACCGGCATGGCACGGCATGGCACCGGCATGGCACGGCATGGCACCGGCATGGCACGGCATGGCACCGGCATGGCACGGCATGGCACCGCATTGAGTGGCATGGAATGGCATGGAATGGCATGGAATGGCATGGAATGGCATGGAATGGCATGGAATGGCATGGAATGGCATGGAATGGCATGGAATGGCATGGAATGGCATGGAATGGCATGGAATGGCATGGAATGGCATGGAATGGCATGGAATGGCATGGAATGGCATGGAATGGCATGGAATGGCATGGAATGGCATGGAATGGCATGGAATGGCATGGAATGGCATGGAATGGCATGGAATGGCATGGAATGGCATGGAATGGCATGGAATGGCATGGAATGGCATGGAATGGCATGGAATGGCATGGAATGACATGGAATGGCATGGAATGACATGGAATGACATGGAATGGCATGGAATGGCATCGAATGGCATGGCACCGCATGGCACGGCATGGCACGGCATGGCACGGCATGGCACCGGCATGGCACGGCATGGCACCGGCATGGCACGGCCTGGCACCGGCATGGCACGGCCTGGCACCGGCATGGCACGGCATGGAATGGCATGGAATGGCATGGAATGGCATGGAATGGCATGGAATGGCATGGAATGGCATGGAATGGCATGGAATGGCATGGAATGGCATGGAATGGCATGGAATGGCATGGAATGGCATGGAATGGCATGGAATGGCATGGAATGGCATGGAATGGCATGGAATGGCATGGAATGGCATGGAATGGCATGGAATGGCATGGAATGGCATGGAATGGCATGGAATGGCATGGAATGGCATGGAATGGCATGGAATGGCATGGAATGGCATGGAATGGCATGGAATGGCATGGAATGGCATGGAATGGCATGGAATGGCATGGAATGGCATGGAATGGCATGGAATGGCATGGAATGGCATGGAATGGCATGGAATGGCATGGAATGGCATGGAATGGCATGGAATGGCATGGAATGGCATGGCACCGCATGGCACGGCATGGCATGGCACGGCATGGCACGGCATGGCACCGGCATGGCACGGCATGGCACCGGCATGGCACGGCATGGCACCGGCATGGCACGGCATGGCACCGGCATGGCACGGCATGGCACCGGCATGGCACGGCATGGCACCGGCATGGCACGGCATGGCACCGGCATGGCACGGCATGGCACCGGCATGGCACGGCATGGCACGGCATGGAATGGCATGGAATGGCATGGAATGGCATGGAATGGCATGGAATGGCATGGAATGGCATGGAATGGCATGGAATGGCATGGAATGGCATGGAATGGCATGGAATGGCATGGAATGGCATGGAATGGCATGGAATGGCATGGAATGGCATGGAATGGCATGGAATGGCATGGAATGGCATGGAATGGCATGGAATGGCATGGAATGGCATGGAATGGCATGGAATGGCATGGAATGGCATGGAATGGCATGGAATGGCATGGAATGGCATGGAATGGCATGGAATGGCATGGAATGGCATGGAATGGCATGGAATGGCATGGAATGGCATGGAATGGCATGGCACCGCATGGCACGGCATGGCACCGCATGGCACCGCATGGCACGGCATGGCACCGGCATGGCACGGCATGGCACCGGCATGGCACGGCATGGCACGGCATTGAATGGCATGGAATGGCATTGAATGGCACGGAATGGCACGGCATGGCACGGCATGGCACGGCATGGCACCGCATTGAGTGGCATGGAATGGCATGGAATGGCATGGACTGGCATGGAATGGCATGGAATGGCATGGCCCGGCATGGCACGGCATGGCACGGCATGGCACCGGCATGGCACGGCATGGCACCGGCATGGCACGGCATGGCACCGGCATGGCACGGCATGGCACCGGCATGGCACGGCATGGCACCGGCATGGCACGGCATGGCACCGGCATGGCACGGCATGGCACCGGCATGGCACGGCATTGAATGGCATGGAATGGCATGTAATGGCATGGAATGGCATGGAATGGCATGGAATGGCATGGAATGGCATGGAATGGCATGGAATGGCATGGCACCGCATGGAATGGCATGGCACCGCATGGAATGGCATGGCACCGCATGGCACGGCATGGAATGGCATGGCACCGCATGGAATGGCATGGCACCGCATGGCACGGCATGGAATGGCATGGCACCGGCATGGCACGGCATGGCACCGCATGGCACCGGCATGGCACGGCATGGCACCGCATGGCACGGCATGGAATGGCATGGCACCGGCATGGCACCGGCATGGCATGGCATGGCACGGCATGGCACCGGCATGGCACGGCATGGCACCGGCATGGCATGGCACCGGCATGGCACGGCATGGCACCGGCATGGCACGGCATGGCACCGGCATGGCACGGCATGGCACCGGCATGGCACGGCATGGCACCGCATTGAGTGGCATGGAATGGCATGGAATGGCATGGAATGGCATGGAATGGCATGGACTGGCATGGACTGGCATGGAATGGCATGGAATGGCATGGAATGGCATGGAATGGCATGGAATGGCATGGACTGGCATGGACTGGCATGGAATGGCATGGAATGGCATGGAATGGCATGGAATGGCATGGAATGGCATGGAATGGCATGGAATGGCATGGAATGGCATGGAATGGCATGGAATGGCATGGAATGGCATGGAATGGCATGGAATGGCATGGAATGGCATGGAATGGCATGGAATGGCATGGAATGGCATGGAATGGCATGGAATGGCATGGAATGGCATGGAATGGCATGGAATGGCATGGAATGGCATGGAATGGCATGGAATGGCATGGAATGGCATGGAATGGCATGGAATGGCATGGAATGGGATGGAATGGGATGGAATGGCATGGAATGGCATGGAATGGCATGGAATGGCATGGAATGGCATGGAATGGCATGGAATGGCATGGAATGGCATGGAATGGCATGGAATGGCATGGAATGGCATGGAATGGCATGGAATGGCATGGAATGGCATGGAATGGCATGGAATGGCATGGAATGGCATGGAATGGCATGGAATGGCATGGAATGGCATGGAATGGCATGGCACCGCATGGCACGGCATGGCACCGCATGGCACGGCATGGCACCGCATGGCACGGCATGGCACGGCATGGCACCGGCATGGCACGGCATGGCACCGGCATGGCACGGCATGGCACGGCATTGAATGGCATGGAATGGCATGGCACCGGCATGGCACGGCATGGCACGGTATGGCACGGTATGGCACGGCATGGCACGGCATGGCACCGGCATGGCACGGCATGGCACCGGCATGGCACGGCATGGCACCGGCATGGCACCGGCATGGCACGGCATGGCACCGGCATGGCACGGCATGGCACCGGCATGGCACGGCATGGCACGGCATGGCACCGGCATGGCACGGCATGGCACCGGCATGGCATGGCATGGCACCGGCATGGCACGGCATGGCACCGGCATGGCACGGCATGGCACCGGCATGGCACGGCATGGCACCGGCATGGCACGGCATGGCACCGGCATGGCACGGCATGGCACCGGCATGGCACGGCATGGCACGGCATTGAATGGCATGGAATGGCATGGAATGGCATGGAATGGCATGGAATGACATGGAATGGCATGGAATGGCATGGAATGGCATGGAATGGCATGGAATGGCATGGAATGGCATGGAATGACATGGAATGACATGGAATGGCATGGAATGGCATGGCACCGCATGGCACGGCATGGCACGGCATGGCACGGCATGGCACGGCATGGCACGGCATGGCACGGCATGGCACGGCATGGCACGGCATGGCACGGCATGGCACGGCATGGCACCGGCATGGCACGGCATGGCACCGGCATGGCACGGCATGGCACCGGCATGGCACGGCATGGCACCGGCATGGCACGGCATGGCACCGGCATGGCACGGCATGGCACCGGCATGGCACGGCATGGCACCGGCATGGCACGGCATGGCACGGCATGGCACGGCATTGAATGGCATGGAATGGAATGGCATGGAATGGCATGGAATGGCATGGAATGGCATGGAATGGCATGGAATGGCATGGAATGGCATGGAATGGCATGGCACCGCATGGCACGGCATGGCACCGCATGGCACGGCATGGCACGGCATGGCACCGGCATGGCACGGCATGGCACCGGCATGGCACGGCATGGCACCGGCATGGCACGGCATGGCACCGGCATGGCACGGCATGGCACGGCATTGAATGGCATGGAATGGCATTGAATGGCACGGAATGGCACGGCATTGAATGGCATGGAATGGCATTGAATGGCACGGAATGGCACGGCATTGAATGGCATGGAATGGCATTGAATGGCACGGAATGGCACGGCATTGAATGGCATGGAATGGCATTGAATGGCACGGAATGGCACGGCATTGAATGGCATGGAATGGCATTGAATGGCACGGAATGGCACGGCATGGCACGGCATGTCACGGCATGGCACCGCATTGAGTGGCATGGAATGGCATGGAATGGCATGGACTGGCATGGAATGGCATGGAATGGCATGGCCCGGCATGGCACGGCATGGCACGGCATGGCACCGGCATGGCACGGCATGGCACCGGCATGGCACGGCATGGCACCGGCATGGCACGGCATTGAATGGCATGGAATGGCATGGAATGGCATGGAATGGCATGGAATGGCATGGAATGGCATGGCACCGCATGGAATGGCATGGCACCGCATGGCACGGCATGGAATGGCATGGCACCGCATGGAATGGCATGGCACCGCATGGCACGGCATGGAATGGCATGGCACCGGCATGGCACGGCATGGCACCGCATGGCACCGGCATGGCACGGCATGGCACCGCATGGCACGGCATGGAATGGCATGGCACCGGCATGGCACCGGCATGGCATGGCATGGCACGGCATGGCATGGCATGGCATGGCACGGCATGGCACCGGCATGGCACGGCATGGCACCGGCATGGCACGGCATGGCACCGGCAGGGCACGGCATGGCACCGGCATGGCACGGCATGGCACCGCATTGAGTGGCATGGAATGGCATGGAATGGCATGGACTGGCATGGACTGGCATGGACTGGCATGGAATGGCATGGAATGGCATGGAATGGCATGGAATGGCATGGAATGGCATGGAATGGCATGGAATGGCATGGAATGGCATGGAATGGCATGGAATGGCATGGAATGGCATGGAATGGCATGGAATGGCATGGAATGGCATGGAATGGCATGGAATGGCATGGAATGGCATGGAATGGCATGGAATGGCATGGAATGGCATGGAATGGCATGGAATGGCATGGCACCGGCATGGCACGGCATGGCACCGCATTGAGTGGCATGGAATGGCATGGAATGGCATGGAATGGCATGGAATGGCATGGAATGGCATGGAATGGCATGGAATGGCATGGAATGGCATGGAATGGCATGGAATGGCATGGAATGGCATGGAATGGCATGGAATGGCATGGCACGGCATGGCACCGGCATGGCACGGCATGGCACCGGCATGGCACGGCATGGCACCGGCATGGCACGGCATGGCACCGGCATGGCACGGCATGGCACCGGCATGGCACGGCATGGCACGGCATGGCACCGGCATGGCACGGCATGGCACCGGCATGGCACCGGCATGGCACGGCATGGCACCGGCATGGCACGGCATGGCACCGGCATGGCACGGCATGGCACCGGCATGGCACGGCATGGCACCGGCATGGCACGGCATGGCACCGGCATGGCACGGCATGGCACGGCATGGCACGGCATGGCACGGCATGGCACCGGCATGGCACGGCATGGCACCGGCATGGCACGGCATGGCACCGGCATGGCACGGCATGGCACCGGCATGGCACGGCATGGCACCGGCATGGCACGGCATGGCACCGCATTGAGTGGCATGGAATGGCATGGAATGGCATGGAATGGCATGGAATGGCATGGAATGGCATGGAATGGCATGGAATGGCATGGAATGGCATGGAATGGCATGGAATGGCATGGAATGGCATGGAATGGCATGGAATGGCATGGAATGGCATGGAATGGCATGGAATGGCATGGAATGGCATGGAATGGCATGGAATGGCATGGAATGGCATGGAATGGCATGGAATGGCATGGAATGGCATGGAATGGCATGGAATGGCATGGAATGGCATGGAATGGCATGGAATGGCATGGAATGGCATGGAATGACATGGAATGGCATGGAATGACATGGAATGACATGGAATGGCATGGAATGGCATCGAATGGCATGGCACCGCATGGCACGGCATGGCACGGCATGGCACGGCATGGCACCGGCATGGCACGGCATGGCACCGGCATGGCACGGCCTGGCACCGGCATGGCACGGCCTGGCACCGGCATGGCACGGCATGGAATGGCATGGAATGGCATGGAATGGCATGGAATGGCATGGAATGGCATGGAATGGCATGGAATGGCATGGAATGGCATGGAATGGCATGGAATGGCATGGAATGGCATGGAATGGCATGGAATGGCATGGAATGGCATGGAATGGCATGGAATGGCATGGAATGGCATGGAATGGCATGGAATGGCATGGAATGGCATGGAATGGCATGGAATGGCATGGAATGGCATGGAATGGCATGGAATGGCATGGAATGGCATGGAATGGCATGGAATGGCATGGAATGGCATGGAATGGCATGGAATGGCATGGAATGGCATGGAATGGCATGGCACCGCATGGCACGGCATGGCATGGCACGGCATGGCACGGCATGGCACCGGCATGGCACGGCATGGCACCGGCATGGCACGGCATGGCACCGGCATGGCACGGCATGGCACCGGCATGGCACGGCATGGCACCGGCATGGCACGGCATGGCACCGGCATGGCACGGCATGGCACCGGCATGGCACGGCATGGCACCGGCATGGCACGGCATGGCACGGCATGGAATGGCATGGAATGGCATGGAATGGCATGGAATGGCATGGAATGGCATGGAATGGCATGGAATGGCATGGAATGGCATGGAATGGCATGGAATGGCATGGAATGGCATGGAATGGCATGGAATGGCATGGAATGGCATGGAATGGCATGGAATGGCATGGAATGGCATGGAATGGCATGGAATGGCATGGAATGGCATGGAATGGCATGGAATGGCATGGAATGGCATGGAATGGCATGGAATGGCATGGAATGGCATGGAATGGCATGGAATGGCATGGAATGGCATGGAATGGCATGGAATGGCATGGAATGGCATGGAATGGCATGGAATGGCATGGAATGGCATGGAATGGCATGGAATGGCATGGAATGGCATGGCACCGCATGGCACGGCATTGAATGGCATGGAATGGCATTGAATGGCACGGAATGGCACGGCATTGAATGGCATGGAATGGCATTGAATGGCACGGAATGGCACGGCATGGCACGGCATGGCACGGCATGGCACCGCATTGAGTGGCATGGAATGGCATGGAATGGCATGGACTGGCATGGAATGGCATGGAATGGCATGGCCCGGCATGGCACGGCATGGCACGGCATGGCACCGGCATGGCACGGCATGGCACCGGCATGGCACGGCATGGCACCGGCATGGCACGGCATGGCACCGGCATGGCACGGCATGGCACCGGCATGGCACGGCATGGCACCGGCATGGCACGGCATTGAATGGCATGGAATGGCATGTAATGGCATGGAATGGCATGGAATGGCATGGAATGGCATGGAATGGCATGGAATGGCATGGAATGGCATGGCACCGCATGGAATGGCATGGCACCGCATGGAATGGCATGGCACCGCATGGCACGGCATGGAATGGCATGGCACCGCATGGAATGGCATGGCACCGCATGGCACGGCATGGAATGGCATGGCACCGGCATGGCACGGCATGGCACCGCATGGCACCGGCATGGCACGGCATGGCACCGCATGGCACGGCATGGAATGGCATGGCACCGGCATGGCACCGGCATGGCATGGCATGGCACGGCATGGCACCGGCATGGCACGGCATGGCACCGGCATGGCATGGCACCGGCATGGCACGGCATGGCACCGGCATGGCACGGCATGGCACCGGCATGGCACGGCATGGCACCGGCATGGCACGGCATGGCACCGGCATGGCACGGCATGGCACCGCATTGAGTGGCATGGAATGGCATGGAATGGCATGGAATGGCATGGAATGGCATGGACTGGCATGGACTGGCATGGAATGGCATGGAATGGCATGGAATGGCATGGAATGGCATGGAATGGCATGGAATGGCATGGAATGGCATGGAATGGCATGGAATGGCATGGAATGGCATGGAATGGCATGGAATGGCATGGAATGGCATGGAATGGCATGGAATGGCATGGAATGGCATGGAATGGCATGGAATGGCATGGAATGGCATGGAATGGCATGGAATGGCATGGAATGGCATGGAATGGCATGGAATGGCATGGAATGGCATGGAATGGCATGGAATGGCATGGAATGGCATGGAATGGCATGGAATGGCATGGAATGGCATGGAATGGCATGGAATGGCATGGAATGGCATGGAATGGCATGGAATGGCATGGAATGGCATGGAATGGCATGGAATGGCATGGAATGGCATGGAATGGCATGGAATGGCATGGAATGGCATGGAATGGCATGGAATGGCATGGAATGGCATGGAATGGCATGGAATGGCATGGAATGGCATGGAATGGCATGGAATGGCATGGAATGGCATGGAATGGCATGGAATGGCATGGAATGGCATGGAATGGCATGGAATGGCATGGAATGGCATGGAATGGCATGGAATGGCATGGAATGGCATGGAATGGCATGGAATGGCATGGAATGGCATGGAATGGCATGGAATGGCATGGAATGGCATGGAATGGCATGGAATGGCATGGAATGGCATGGAATGGCATGGAATGGCATGGAATGGCATGGAATGGCATGGAATGGCATGGCACCGCATGGCACGGCATGGCATGGCACGGCATGGCACGGCATGGCACCGGCATGGCACGGCATGGCACCGGCATGGCACGGCATGGCACCGGCATGGCACGGCATGGCACCGGCATGGCACGGCATTGAATGGCATGGAATGGCATGTAATGGCATGGAATGGCATGGAATGGCATGGAATGGCATGGCACCGCATGGAATGGCATGGCACCGCATGGAATGGCATGGCACCGCATGGCACGGCATGGAATGGCATGGCACCGCATGGAATGGCATGGCACCGCATGGCACGGCATGGAATGGCATGGCACGGCATGGCACCGGCATGGCACGGCATGGCACCGGCATGGCACGGCATGGCACCGCATTGAGTGGCATGGAATGGCATGGAATGGCATGGAATGGCATGGAATGGCATGGACTGGCATGGACTGGCATGGAATGGCATGGAATGGCATGGAATGGCATGGAATGGCATGGAATGGCATGGAATGGCATGGAATGGCATGGAATGGCATGGAATGGCATGGAATGGCATGGAATGGCATGGAATGGCATGGAATGGCATGGAATGGCATGGAATGGCATGGAATGGCATGGAATGGCATGGAATGGCATGGAATGGCATGGAATGGCATGGAATGGCATGGAATGGCATGGAATGGCATGGAATGGCATGGAATGGCATGGAATGGCATGGAATGGCATGGAATGGCATGGAATGGCATGGAATGGCATGGAATGGCATGGAATGGCATGGAATGGCATGGAATGGCATGGAATGGCATGGAATGGCATGGAATGGCATGGAATGGCATGGAATGGCATGGAATGGCATGGAATGGCATGGAATGGCATGGAATGGCATGGAATGGCATGGAATGGCATGGAATGGCATGGAATGGCATGGAATGGCATGGAATGGCATGGAATGGCATGGAATGGCATGGAATGGCATGGAATGGCATGGAATGGCATGGAATGGCATGGAATGGCATGGAATGGCATGGAATGGCATGGAATGGCATGGAATGGCATGGAATGGCATGGAATGGCATGGAATGGCATGGAATGGCATGGAATGGCATGGAATGGCATGGCACCGCATGGCACGGCATGGCACCGCATGGCACGGCATGGCACCGCATGGCACGGCATGGCACGGCATGGCACCGGCATGGCACGGCATGGCACCGGCATGGCACGGCATGGCACGGCATTGAATGGCATGGAATGGCATGGCACCGGCATGGCACGGCATGGCACGGTATGGCACGGTATGGCACGGCATGGCACGGCATGGCACCGGCATGGCACGGCATGGCACCGGCATGGCACGGCATGGCACCGGCATGGCACCGGCATGGCACGGCATGGCACCGGCATGGCACGGCATGGCACCGGCATGGCACGGCATGGCACGGCATGGCACCGGCATGGCACGGCATGGCACCGGCATGGCATGGCATGGCACCGGCATGGCACGGCATGGCACCGGCATGGCACGGCATGGCACCGGCATGGCACGGCATGGCACCGGCATGGCACGGCATGGCACGGCATTGAATGGCATGGAATGGCATGGAATGGCATGGAATGGCATGGAATGACATGGAATGGCATGGAATGGCATGGAATGGCATGGAATGGCATGGAATGGCATGGAATGACATGGAATGACATGGAATGGCATGGAATGGCATGGCACCGCATGGCACGGCATGGCACGGCATGGCACGGCATGGCACGGCATGGCACGGCATGGCACGGCATGGCACGGCATGGCACCGGCATGGCACGGCATGGCACCGGCATGGCACGGCATGGCACCGGCATGGCACGGCATGGCACCGGCATGGCACGGCATGGCACCGGCATGGCACGGCATGGCACCGGCATGGCACGGCATGGCACGGCATGGCACGGCATTGAATGGCATGGAATGGAATGGCATGGAATGGCATGGAATGGCATGGAATGGCATGGAATGGCATGGAATGGCATGGAATGGCATGGAATGGCATGGCACCGCATGGCACGGCATGGCACCGCATGGCACGGCATGGCACGGCATGGCACCGGCATGGCACGGCATGGCACCGGCATGGCACGGCATGGCACCGGCATGGCACGGCATGGCACCGGCATGGCACGGCATGGCACGGCATTGAATGGCATGGAATGGCATTGAATGGCACGGAATGGCACGGCATTGAATGGCATGGAATGGCATTGAATGGCACGGAATGGCACGGCATTGAATGGCATGGAATGGCATTGAATGGCACGGAATGGCACGGCATTGAATGGCATGGAATGGCATTGAATGGCACGGAATGGCACGGCATTGAATGGCATGGAATGGCATTGAATGGCACGGAATGGCACGGCATGGCACGGCATGTCACGGCATGGCACCGCATTGAGTGGCATGGAATGGCATGGAATGGCATGGACTGGCATGGAATGGCATGGAATGGCATGGCCCGGCATGGCACGGCATGGCACGGCATGGCACCGGCATGGCACGGCATGGCACCGGCATGGCACGGCATGGCACCGGCATGGCACGGCATTGAATGGCATGGAATGGCATGGAATGGCATGGAATGGCATGGAATGGCATGGAATGGCATGGCACCGCATGGAATGGCATGGCACCGCATGGCACGGCATGGAATGGCATGGAATGGCATGGAATGGCATGGAATGGCATGGAATGGCATGGAATGGCATGGAATGGCATGGAATGGCATGGAATGGCATGGAATGGCATGGAATGGCATGGAATGGCATGGAATGGCATGGAATGGCATGGAATGGCATGGAATGGCATGGAATGGCATGGAATGGCATGGAATGGCATGGAATGGCATGGAATGGCATGGAATGGCATGGAATGGCATGGAATGGCATGGAATGGCATGGAATGGCATGGAACGGCATGGAATGGCATGGAATGGCATGGCACGGCATGGCACCGGCATGGCACGGCATGGCACCGGCATGGCACGGCATGGCACGGCATGGCACGGCATGGCACCGGCATGGCACGGCATGGCACCGGCATGGCACGGCATGGCACGGCATTGAATGGCATGGAATGGAATGGCATGGAATGGCATGGAATGGCATGGAATGGCATGGAATGGCATGGAATGGCATGGAATGGCATGGAATGGCATGGAATGGCATGGAATGGCATGGAATGGCATGGAATGGCATGGAATGGCATGGAATGGCATGGAATGGCATGGCACCGCATGGCACGGCATGGCACCGCATGGCACGGCATGGCACGGCATGGCACCGGCATGGCACGGCATGGCACCGGCATGGCACGGCATGGCACCGGCATGGCACGGCATGGCACCGGCATGGCACGGCATGGCACGGCATGGCACCGGCATGGCACGGCATGGCACCGGCATGGCACGGCATGGCACCAGCATGGCACGGCATGGCACGGCATGGCACCGGCATGGCACGGCATGGCACCGGCATGGCACGGCATGGCACCGGCATGGCACGGCATGGAATGGCATGGCACGGCATGGAATGGCATGGAATGGCATGGAATGGCATGGAATGGCATGGAATGGCATGGAATGGCATGGAATGGCATGGAATGGCATGGAATGGCATGGAATGGCATGGAATGGCATGGAATGGCATGGAATGGCATGGAATGGCATGGAATGGCATGGAATGGCATGGAATGACATGGAATGACATGGAATGGCATGGAATGGCATGGAATGGCATGGAATGGCATGGAATGGCATGGAATGGCATGGAATGGCATGGAATGGCATGGAATGGCATGGAATGGCATGGAATGGCATGGAATGGCATGGAATGGCATGGAATGGCATGGAATGGCATGGAATGGCATGGAATGGCATGGAATGGCATGGAATGGCATGGAATGGCATGGAATGGCATGGAATGGCATGGAATGGCATGGAATGGCATGGAATGGCATGGAATGGCATGGAATGGCATGGAATGGCATGGAATGGCATGGAATGGCATGGAATGGCATGGAATGGCATGGAATGGCATGGAATGGCATGGAATGGCATGGAATGGCATGGAATGGCATGGAATGGCATGGAATGGCATGGAATGGCATGGAATGGCATGGAATGGCATGGAATGGCATGGAATGGCATGGAATGGCATGGAATGGCATGGAATGGCATGGAATGGCATGGAATGGCATGGAATGGCATGGAATGGCATGGAATGGCATGGAATGGCATGGAATGGCATGGAATGGCATGGAATGGCATGGAATGGCATGGAATGGCATGGAATGGCATGGAATGGCATGGAATGGCATGGAATGGCATGGAATGGCATGGAATGGCATGGAATGACATGGAATGGCATGGAATGGCATCGAATGGCATGGCACCGCATGGCACGGCATGGCACGGCATGGCACGGCATGGCACCGGCATGGCACGGCATGGCACCGGCATGGCACGGCATGGCACCGGCATGGCACGGCATGGCACGGCATGGCACCGGCATGGCACGGCATGGCACCGGCATGGCACGGCATGGCACGGCATGGCACGGCATGGCACCGGCATGGCACGGCATGGCACCGGCATGGCACGGCATGGCACCGGCATGGCACGGCATGGAATGGCATGGAATGGCATGGAATGGCATGGAATGGCATGGAATGGCATGGAATGGCATGGAATGGCATGGAATGGCATGGAATGGCATGGAATGGCATGGAATGGCATGGAATGGCATGGAATGGCATGGAATGGCATGGAATGGCATGGAATGGCATGGAATGGCATGGAATGACATGGAATGGCATGGAATGACATGGAATGGCATGGAATGGCATCGAATGGCATGGCACCGCATGGCACGGCATGGCACGGCATGGCACGGCATGGCACCGGCATGGCACGGCATGGCACCGGCAAGGCACGGCATGGCACCGGCATGGCACGGCATGGCACGGCATGGCACCGGCATGGCACGGCATGGCACCGGCATGGCACGGCATGGCACCGGCATGGCACGGCATGGCACGGCATGGCACCGGCATGGCACGGCATGGCACCGGCATGGCACGGCATGGCACCGGCATGGCACGGCATGGCACCGGCATGGCACGGCATGGCACCGGCATGGCACGGCATGGCACCGGCATGGCACGGCATGGCACCGGCATGGCACGGCATGGCACCGGCATGGAATGGCATGGAATGGCATGGAATGGCATGGCACCGGCATGGCACGGCATGGCACCGGCATGGCACGGCATGGCACCGGCATGGCACGGCATGGCACCGGCATGGAATGGCATGGAATGGCATGGAATGGCATGGAATGGCATGGAATGGCATGGAATGGCATGGAATGGCATGGAATGGCATGGAATGGCATGGAATGGCATGGAATGGCATGGAATGGCATGGAATGGCATGGCACGGCATGGCACCGTATGGCACGGCATGGCACGGCATGGCACGGCATGGCACGGCATGGCACCGGCATGGCACGGCATGGCACGGCATTGAATGGCATGGAATGGCATTGAATGGCACGGAATGGCACGGCATGGCACGGCATGGCACGGCATGGCACGGCATGGCACCGGCATGGCACCGGCATGGCACCGGCATGGCACGGCATGGCACCGGCATGGCACGGCATGGCACCGGCGAGGCACGGCATGTCACCGGCATGGCACGGAACGGCACGGCATGGCACCGGCATGTCACGGCATGGCACGGCATTGAATGGCATGGAATGGCATTGAATGGCACGGAATGGCACGGCATGGCACGGCATGGCACGGCATGGCACGGCATGGCACGGCATGGCACCGGCATGGCACGGCATGGCACCGGCATGGCACGGCATGGCACCGGCATGGCACGGCATGGAATGGCATGGAATGGCATGGAATGGCATGGAATGGCATGGAATGGCATGGAATGGCATGGAATGGCATGGCACCGGCATGGCACGGAATGGCACGGCATGGCACCGGCATGTCACGGCATGGCACGGCATTGAATGGCATGGAATGGCATGGAATGGCATGGAATGGCATGGAATGGCATGGAATGGCATGGAATGGCATGGAATGGCATGGAATGGCATGGAATGGCATGGAATGGCATGGAATGGCATGGAATGGCATGGAATGGCATGGAATGGCATGGAATGGCATGGAATGGCATGGAATGGCATGGAATGGCATGGAATGGCATGGCACCGGGATGGCACGGCATGGCACCGGCATGGCACGGCATGGAATGGCATGGAATGGCATGGCACGGCATGGCACCGGCATGGCAAGGCATGGCACCGGCATGGCACGGCATGGCACCGGCATGGCACGGCATGGCACCGGCATGGCACGGCATGGCACCGGCATGGCACGGCATGGCACCGGCATGGCACGGCATGGCACCGGCATGGCACGGCATGGCACCGGCATGGCACGGCATGGCACCGGCATGGCACGGCATGGCACCGGCATGGCACGGCATGGCACCGGCATGGCACGGCATGGCACCGGCATGGCACGGCATGGCACCGGCATGGCACGGCATGGCACCGGCATGGCACGGCATGGCACCGGCATGGCACGGCATGGCACCGGCATGGCACGGCATGGCACCGGCATGGCACGGCATGGCACCGGCATGGCACGGCATGGCACCGGCATGGCACGGCATGGAATGGCATGGAATGGCATGGAATGGCATGGAACGGCATGGCACCGGCATGGCACGGCATGGCACCGGCATGGCACCGGCATGGCACGGCATGGCACCGGCATGGCACGGCATGGCACCGGCATGGCACGGCATGGCACCGGCATGGCACGGCATGGCACCGGCATGGCACGGCATGGCACCGGCATGGCACCGGCATGGCACGGCATGGCACCGGCATGGCACGGCATGGCACCGGCATGGCACCGGCATGGCACGGCATGGCACCGGCATGGCACGGCATGGCACCGGCATGGCACGGCATGGCACCGGCATGGCACGGCATGGCACCGGCATGGCACGGCATGGAATGGCATGGCACGGCATGGAATGGCATGGAATGGCATGGAATGGCATGGAATGGCATGGAATGGCATGGAATGGCATGGAATGGCATGGAATGGCATGGAATGGCATGGAATGGCATGGAATGGCATGGAATGGCATGGAATGGCATGGAATGGCATGGAATGGCATGGAATGGCATGGAATGGCATGGAATGGCATGGAATGGCATGGAATGGCATGGAATGGCATGGAATGGCATGGAATGGCATGGAATGGCATGGAATGGCATGGAATGGCATGGAATGGCATGGAATGGCATGGAATGGCATGGAATGGCATGGAATGGCATGGAATGGCATGGAATGGCATGGAATGGCATGGAATGGCATGGAATGGCATGGAATGGCATGGAATGGCATGGAATGGCATGGAATGGCATGGAATGGCATGGAATGGCATGGAATGGCATGGAATGGCATGGAATGGCATGGAATGGCATGGAATGGCATGGAATGGCATGGAATGGCATGGAATGGCATGGAATGGCATGGAATGGCATGGAATGGCATGGAATGACATGGAATGGCATGGAATGGCATGGAATGGCATGGAATGGCATGGCACCGCATGGCACGGCATGGCACCGGCATGGCACGGCGTGGCACCGGCATGGCACGGCGTGGCACCGGCATGGCACGGCATGGCACGGCATGGCACCGGCATGGCACGGCATGGCACCGGCATGGCACGGCATGGCACCGGCATGGCACGGCATGGCACCGGCATGGCACGGCATGGCACCGGCATGGCACGGCATGGCACCGGCATGGCACGGCATGGCACCGGCATGGCACGGCATGGCACCGGCATGGCACCGGCATGGCACGGCATGGCACCGGCATGGCACGGCATGGAATGGCATGGAATGGCATGGAATGGCATGGAATGGCATGGAATGGCATGGAATGGCATGAAATGGCATGGAATGGCATGGAATGGCATGGAATGGCATGGAATGGCATGGAATGGCATGGAATGGCATGGAATGGCATGGAATGGCATGGAATGGCATGGAATGGCATGGAATGGCATGGAATGGCATGGAATGACATGGAATGGCATGGAATGACATGGAATGGCATGGAATGGCATGGCACCGCATGGCACGGCATGGCACGGCATGGCACGGCATGGCACGGCATGGCACCGGCATGGCACGGCGTGGCACCGGCATGGCACGGCATGGCACGGCATGGCACCGGCATGGCACGGCATGGCACCGGCATGGCACGGCATGGCACCGGCATGGCACGGCATGGCACCGGCATGGCACGGCATGGCACCGGCATGGCACGGCATTGAATGGCATGGAATGGCATGGAATGGCATGGAATGGCATGGAATGGCATGGAATGGCATGGAATGACATGGAATGGCATGGAATGGCATGGCACGGCATGGCACCGGCATGGCACGGCATGGCACGGCATGGCACCGGCATGGCACGGCATGGCACCGGCATGGCACGGCATGGCACCGGCATGGCACGGCATGGCACGGCATGGCACCGGCATGGCACGGCATGGCACGGCATGGAATGGCATGGAATGGCATGGAATGGCATGGAATGGCATGGAATGGCATGGAATGGCATGGAATGGCATGGAATGGCATGGAATGGCATGGAATGGCATGGAATGGCATGGCACCGGCATGGCACGGCATGGCACCGGCATGGCACGGCATGGCACCGGCATGGCACGGCATGGCACCGGCATGGCACGGCATGGCACCGGCATGGCACGGCATGGCACCGGCATGGCACGGCATGGCACCGGCATGGCACGGCATGGCACCGGCATGGCACGGCATGGCACCGGCATGGCACGGCCTGGCACCGGCATGGCACGGCCTGGCACCGGCATGGCACCGGCATGGCACCGGCATGGCACCGGCATGGCACGGCATGGAACGGCATGGAATGGCATGGAATGGCATGGAATGGCATGGAATGGCATGGAATGGCATGGAATGGCATGGAATGGCATGGAATGGCATGGAATGGCATGGAATGGCATGGAATGGCATGGAATGGCATGGAATGGCATGGAATGGCATGGAATGGCATGGAATGGCATGGAATGGCATGGAATGGCATGGAATGGCATGGAATGGCATGGAATGGCATGGAATGGCATGGAATGGCATGGCACCGGCATGGCACGGCATGGCACCGGCATGGCACGGCATGGCACCGGCATGGCACGGCATGGCACCGGCATGGCACGGCATGGCACCGGCATGGCACGGCATGGCACCGGCATGGCACGGCATGGCACCGGCATGGCACGGCATGGCACCGGCATGGCACGGCCTGGCACCGGCATGGCACGGCATGGCACCGGCATGGCACGGCATTGAATGGCATGGAATGGCATGGAATGGCATGGAATGGCATGGAATGGCATGGAATGGCATGGAATGACATGGAATGGCATGGAATGGCATGGCACGGCATGGCACCGGCATGGCACGGCATGGCACGGCATGGCACCGGCATGGCACGGCATGGCACCGGCATGGCACGGCATGGCACCGGCATGGCACGGCATGGCACGGCATGGCACCGGCATGGCACGGCATGGCACGGCATGGAATGGCATGGAATGGCATGGAATGGCATGGAATGGCATGGAATGGCATGGAATGGCATGGAATGGCATGGAATGGCATGGAATGGCATGGAATGGCATGGAATGGCATGGCACCGGCATGGCACGGCATGGCACCGGCATGGCACGGCATGGCACCGGCATGGCACGGCATGGCACCGGCATGGCACGGCATGGCACCGGCATGGCACGGCATGGCACCGGCATGGCACGGCATGGCACCGGCATGGCACGGCATGGCACCGGCATGGCACGGCATGGCACCGGCATGGCACGGCCTGGCACCGGCATGGCACGGCCTGGCACCGGCATGGCACCGGCATGGCACCGGCATGGCACCGGCATGGCACGGCATGGAACGGCATGGAATGGCATGGAATGGCATGGAATGGCATGGAATGGCATGGAATGGCATGGAATGGCATGGAATGGCATGGAATGGCATGGAATGGCATGGAATGGCATGGAATGGCATGGAATGGCATGGAATGGCATGGAATGGCATGGAATGGCATGGAATGGCATGGAATGGCATGGAATGGCATGGAATGGCATGGAATGGCATGGAATGGCATGGAATGGCATGGAATGGCATGGAATGGCATGGCACCGGCATGGCACGGCATGGCACCGGCATGGCACGGCATGGCACCGGCATGGCACGGCATGGCACCGGCATGGCACGGCATGGCACCGGCATGGCACGGCATGGCACCGGCATGGCACGGCATGGCACCGGCATGGCACGGCATGGCACCGGCATGGCACGGCCTGGCACCGGCATGGCACGGCCTGGCACCGGCATGGCACGGCCTGGCACCGGCATGGCACGGCATGGAATGGCATGGAATGGCATGGAATGGCATGGAATGGCATGGAATGGCATGGAATGGCATGGAATGGCATGGAATGGCATGGAATGGCATGGAATGGCATGGAATGGCATGGAATGGCATGGAATGGCATGGAATGGCATGGAATGGCATGGAATGGCATGGAATGGCATGGAATGGCATGGAATGGCATGGAATGGCATGGAATGGCATGGAATGGCATGGAATGGCATGGAATGGCATGGAATGGCATGGAATGGCATGGAATGGCATGGAATGGCATGGAATGGCATGGAATGGCATGGAATGGCATGGAATGGCATGGAATGGCATGGAATGGCATGGAATGGCATGGAATGGCATGGAATGGCATGGAATGGCATGGAATGGCATGGAATGGCATGGAATGGCATGGAATGGCATGGAATGGCATGGAATGGCATGGAATGGCATGGAATGGCATGGAATGGCATGGAATGGCATGGAATGGCATGGAATGGCATGGAATGGCATGGAATGGCATGGAATGGCATGGAATGGCATGGAATGGCATGGAATGGCATGGAATGGCATGGAATGGCATGGAATGGCATGGAATGGCATGGAATGGCATGGAATGGCATGGAATGGCATGGAATGGCATGGAATGGCATGGAATGGCATGGAATGGCATGGAATGGCATGGAATGGCATGGCACCGCATTGAGTGGCATGGAATGGCATGGAATGGCATGGAATGGCATGGAATGGCATGGAATGGCATGGAATGGCATGGAATGGCATGGAATGGCATGGAATGGCATGGAATGGCATGGAATGGCATGGAATGGCATGGAATGGCATGGAATGGCATGGCACGGCATGGCACCGGCATGGCACGGCATGGCACCGGCATGGCACGGCATGGCACCGGCATGGCACGGCATGGCACCGGCATGGCACGGCATGGCACCGGCATGGCACGGCATGGCACGGCATGGCACCGGCATGGCACGGCATGGCACCGGCATGGCACCGGCATGGCACGGCATGGCACCGGCATGGCACGGCATGGCACCGGCATGGCACGGCATGGCACCGGCATGGCACGGCATGGCACCGGCATGGCACGGCATGGCACCGGCATGGCACGGCATGGCACGGCATGGCACGGCATGGCACGGCATGGCACCGGCATGGCACGGCATGGCACCGGCATGGCACGGCATGGCACCGGCATGGCACGGCATGGCACCGGCATGGCACGGCATGGCACCGCATTGAGTGGCATGGAATGGCATGGAATGGCATGGAATGGCATGGAATGGCATGGAATGGCATGGAATGGCATGGAATGGCATGGAATGGCATGGAATGGCATGGAATGGCATGGAATGGCATGGAATGGCATGGAATGGCATGGAATGGCATGGAATGGCATGGAATGGCATGGAATGGCATGGAATGGCATGGAATGGCATGGAATGGCATGGAATGGCATGGAATGGCATGGAATGGCATGGAATGGCATGGAATGGCATGGAATGGCATGGAATGGCATGGAATGGCATGGAATGGCATGGAATGGCATGGAATGGCATGGAATGACATGGAATGGCATGGAATGGCATGGAATGGCATGGAATGGCATGGAATGGCATGGAATGACATGGAATGGCATGGAATGACATGGAATGACATGGAATGGCATGGAATGGCATCGAATGGCATGGCACCGCATGGCACGGCATGGCACGGCATGGCACGGCATGGCACCGGCATGGCACGGCATGGCACCGGCATGGCACGGCCTGGCACCGGCATGGCACGGCCTGGCACCGGCATGGCACGGCATGGAATGGCATGGAATGGCATGGAATGGCATGGAATGGCATGGAATGGCATGGAATGGCATGGAATGGCATGGAATGGCATGGAATGGCATGGAATGGCATGGAATGGCATGGAATGGCATGGAATGGCATGGAATGGCATGGAATGGCATGGAATGGCATGGAATGGCATGGAATGGCATGGAATGGCATGGAATGGCATGGAATGGCATGGAATGGCATGGAATGGCATGGAATGGCATGGAATGGCATGGAATGGCATGGAATGGCATGGAATGGCATGGAATGGCATGGAATGGCATGGAATGGCATGGAATGGCATGGAATGGCATGGAATGGCATGGAATGGCATGGAATGGCATGGAATGGCATGGAATGGCATGGCACCGCATGGCACGGCATGGCATGGCACGGCATGGCACGGCATGGCACCGGCATGGCACGGCATGGCACCGGCATGGCACGGCATGGCACCGGCATGGCACGGCATGGCACCGGCATGGCACGGCATGGCACCGGCATGGCACGGCATGGCACCGGCATGGCACGGCATGGCACCGGCATGGCACGGCATGGCACCGGCATGGCACGGCATGGCACCGGCATGGCACGGCATGGCACCGGCATGGCACGGCATGGCACCGGCATGGCACGGCATGGCACCGGCATGGCACGGCATGGCACCGGCATGACACGGCCTGGCACCGGCATGGAATGGCATGGAATGGCATGGAATGGCATGGAATGGCATGGAATGGCATGGAATGGCATGGAATGGCATGGAATGGCATGGAATGGCATGGAATGGCATGGAATGGCATGGAATGGCATGGAATGGCATGGAATGGCATGGAATGGCATGGAATGGCATGGAATGGCATGGAATGGCATGGAATGGCATGGAATGGCATGGAATGGCATGGAATGGCATGGAATGGCATGGAATGGCATGGAATGGCATGGAATGGCATGGAATGGCATGGAATGGCATGGAATGGCATGGAATGGCATGGAATGGCATGGAATGGCATGGAATGGCATGGAATGGCATGGAATGGCATGGAATGGCATGGAATGGCATGGAATGGCATGGAATGGCATGGAATGGCATGGAATGGCATGGAATGGCATGGAATGGCATGGAATGGCATGGAATGGCATGGAATGGCATGGAATGGCATGGAATGGCATGGAATGGCATGGAATGGCATGGAATGGCATGGAATGGCATGGAATGGCATGGAATGGCATGGAATGGCATGGAATGGCATGGAATGGCATGGAATGGCATGGAATGGCATGGAATGGCATGGAATGGCATGGAATGGCATGGAATGGCATGGAATGGCATGGAATGGCATGGAATGGCATGGAATGGCATGGAATGGCATGGAATGGCATGGAATGGCATGGAATGGCATGGAATGGCATGGCACGGCATGGCACGGCATGGCACCGGCATGGCACGGCATGGCACCGGCATGGCACGGAATGGCACGGCATGGCACCGGCATGTCACGGCATGGCACGGCATTGAATGGCATGGAATGGCATTGAATGGCACGGAATGGCACGGCATGGCACGGCATGGCACGGCATGGCACGGCATGGCACCGCATTGAGTGGCATGGAATGGCATGGAATGGCATGGACTGGCATGGACTGGCATGGAATGGCATGGAATGGCATGGCCCGGCATGGCACGGCATGGCACGGCATGGCACCGGCATGGCACGGCATGGCACCGGCATGGCACGGCATGGCACCGGCATGGCATGGCATGGCACCGGCATGGCACGGCATGGCACCGGCATGGCACGGCATGGCACCGGCATGGCACGGCATTGAATGGCATGGAATGGCATGGAATGGCATGGAATGGCATGGAATGGCATGGAATGGCATGGAATGGCATGGAATGGCATGGAATGGCATGGCACCGCATGGCACCGCATGGAATGGCATGGCACCGCATGGAATGGCATGGAATGGCATGGAATGGCATGGAATGGCATGGAATGGCATGGAATGGCATGGAATGGCATGGCACCGCATGGAATGGCATGGCACCGCATGGAATGGCATGGCACCGCATGGCACGGCATGGAATGGCATGGCACCGCATGGAATGGCATGGCACCGCATGGCACGGCATGGAATGGCATGGCACCGGCATGGCACGGCATGGCACCGCATGGCACCGGCATGGCACGGCATGGCACCGCATGGCACGGCATGGAATGGCATGGCACCGGCATGGCACCGGCTTGGCATGGCATGGCACGGCATGGCACCGGCATGGCACGGCATGGCACCGGCATGGCACGGCATGGCACCGCATTGAGTGGCATGGAATGGCATGGAATGGCATGGACTGGGATGGACTGGCATGGAATGGCATGGAATGGCATGGAATGGCATGGAATGGCATGGAATGGCATGGAATGGCATGGAATGGCATGGAATGGCATGGAATGGCATGGAATGGCATGGAATGGCATGGAATGGCATGGAATGGCATGGCACCGGCATGGCACGGCATGGCACCGGCATGGCACGGCATGGCACCGGCATGGCACGGCATGGCACCAGCATGGCACGGCATGGCACCGGCATGGCACGGCATGGCACCGGCATGGCACGGCATGGCACCGGCATGGCACGGCATGGCACCGGCATGGCACGGCATGGCACCGGCATGGCACGGCATGGCACCGGCATGGCACGGCATGGCACCGGCATGGCACGGCATGGCACCGGCATGGCACGGCATGGCACCGGCATGGCACGGCATGGCACCGGCATGGCACGGCCTGGCACCGGCATGGCACGGCCTGGCACCGGCATGGCACGGCATGGAATGGCATGGAATGGCATGGAATGGCATGGAATGGCATGGAATGGCATGGAATGGCATGGAATGGCATGGAACGGCATGGAATGGCATGGAATGGCATGGAATGGCATGGAATGGCATGGAATGGCATGGCACCGGGATGGCACGGCATGGCACCGGCATGGCACGGCATGGAATGGCATGGAATGGCATGGAATGGCATGGCACGGCATGGCACCGGCATGGCACGGCATGGCACCGGCATGGCACGGCATGGCACGGCATGGCACCGGCATGGCACGGCATGGCACCGGCATGGCACGGCATGGCACCGGCATGGCACGGCATGGCACCGGCATGGCACGGCATGGCACCGGCATGGCACGGCATGGCACCGGCATGGCACGGCATGGCACCGGCATGGCACGGCATGGCACCGGCATGGCACGGCATGGCACCGGCATGGCACGGCATGGCACCGGCATGGCACGGCATGGCACCGGCATGGCACGGCATGGCACCGGCATGGCACGGCATGGCACCGGCATGGCACGGCATGGCACCGGCATGGCACGGCATGGCACCGGCATGGCACGGCATGGCACCGGCATGGCACGGCATGGCACCGGCATGGCACGGCATGGCACCGGCATGGCACGGCATGGCACCGGCATGGCACGGCATGGCACCGGCATGGCACGGCATGGCACCGGCATGGCACGGCATGGCACCGGCATGGCACGGCATGGCACCGGCATGGCACGGCATGGCACCGGCATGGCACGGCATGGCACCGGCATGGCACGGCATGGCACCGGCATGGCACGGCATGGCACCGGCATGGCACGGCATGGCACCGGCATGGCACGGCATGGCACCGGCATGGCACGGCATGGCACCGGCATGGCACGGCATGGCACCGGCATGGCACCGGCATGGCACGGCATGGCACCGGCATGGCACGGCATGGCACCGGCATGGCACGGCATGGCACCGGCATGGCACGGCATGGCACCGGCATGGCACGGCATGGCACAGGCATGGCACGGCATGGAATGGCATGGAATGGCATGGAATGGCATGGAATGGCATGGAATGGCATGGAATGGCATGGAATGGCATGGAATGGCATGGCACCGGCATGGCACGGCCTGGCACCGGCATGGCACGGCCTGGCACCGGCATGGCACGGCATGGAATGGCATGGAATGGCATGGAATGGCATGGAATGGCATGGAATGGCATGGAATGGCATGGAATGGCATGGAACGGCATGGAATGGCATGGAATGGCATGGAATGGCATGGAATGGCATGGAATGGCATGGAATGGCATGGCACCGGGATGGCACGGCATGGCACCGGCATGGCACGGCATGGAATGGCATGGAATGGCATGGAATGGCATGGAATGGCATGGCACGGCATGGCACCGGCATGGCACGGCATGGCACCGGCATGGCACGGCATGGCACCGGCATGGCACGGCATGGCACCGGCATGGCACGGCATGGCACGGCATGGCACCGGCATGGCACGGCATGGCACCGGCATGGCACGGCATGGCACCGGCATGGCACGGCATGGCACCAGCATGGCACGGCATGGCACCGGCATGGCACGGCATGGCACCGGCATGGCACGGCATGGCACCGGCATGGCACGGCATGGCACCGGCATGGCACGGCATGGCACCGGCATGGCACGGCATGGCACCGGCATGGCACGGCATGGCACCGGCATGGCACGGCATGGCACCGGCATGGCACGGCATGGCACCGGCATGGCACGGCATGGCACCGGCATGGCACGGCCTGGCACCGGCATGGCACGGCCTGGCACCGGCATGGCACGGCATGGAATGGCATGGAATGGCATGGAATGGCATGGAATGGCATGGAATGGCATGGAATGGCATGGAATGGCATGGAACGGCATGGAATGGCATGGAATGGCATGGAATGGCATGGAATGGCATGGAATGGCATGGCACCGGGATGGCACGGCATGGCACCGGCATGGCACGGCATGGAATGGCATGGAATGGCATGGAATGGCATGGCACGGCATGGCACCGGCATGGCACGGCATGGCACCGGCATGGCACGGCATGGCACCGGCATGGCACGGCATGGCACGGCATGGCACCGGCATGGCACGGCATGGCACCGGCATGGCACGGCATGGCACCGGCATGGCACGGCATGGCACCGGCATGGCACGGCATGGCACCGGCATGGCACGGCATGGCACCGGCATGGCACGGCATGGCACCGGCATGGCACGGCATGGCACCGGCATGGCACGGCATGGAATGGCATGGAATGGCATGGAATGGCATGGAATGGCATGGAATGGCATGGAATGGCATGGAATGGCATGGAATGGCATGGAATGGCATGGAATGGCATGGAATGGCATGGAATGGCATGGAATGGCATGGAATGGCATGGAATGGCATGGAATGGCATGGAATGGCATGGAATGGCATGGAATGGCATGGAATGGCATGGAATGGCATGGAATGGCATGGAATGGCATGGAATGGCATGGCACGGCATGGCACGGCATGGCACCGGCATGGCACGGCATGGCACCGGCATGGCACGGAATGGCACGGCATGGCACCGGCATGTCACGGCATGGCACCGGCATGTCACGGCATGGCACGGCATTGAATGGCATGGAATGGCATTGAATGGCACGGAATGGCACGGCATGGCACGGCATGGCACGGCATGGCACGGCATGGCACCGCATTGAGTGGCATGGAATGGCATGGAATGGCATGGACTGGCATGGACTGGCATGGAATGGCATGGAATGGCATGGCCCGGCATGGCACGGCATGGCACCGGCATGGCACGGCATGGCACCGGCATGGCACGGCATGGCACCAGCATGGCACGGCATGGCACCGGCATGGCACGGCATGGCACCGGCATGGCACGGCATGGCACCGGCATGGCACGGCATGGCACCGGCATGGCACGGCATGGCACCGGCATGGCACGGCATGGCACCGGCATGGCACGGCATGGCACCGGCATGGCACGGCATGGCACCGGCATGGCACGGCATGGCACCGGCATGGCACGGCATGGCACCGGCATGGCACGGCCTGGCACCGGCATGGCACGGCCTGGCACCGGCATGGCACGGCATGGAATGGCATGGAATGGCATGGAATGGCATGGAATGGCATGGAATGGCATGGAATGGCATGGAATGGCATGGAACGGCATGGAATGGCATGGAATGGCATGGAATGGCATGGAATGGCATGGAATGGCATGGCACCGGGATGGCACGGCATGGCACCGGCATGGCACGGCATGGAATGGCATGGAATGGCATGGAATGGCATGGCACGGCATGGCACCGGCATGGCACGGCATGGCACCGGCATGGCACGGCATGGCACCGGCATGGCACGGCATGGCACGGCATGGCACCGGCATGGCACGGCATGGCACCGGCATGGCACGGCATGGCACCGGCATGGCACGGCATGGCACCGGCATGGCACGGCATGGCACCGGCATGGCACGGCATGGCACCGGCATGGCACGGCATGGCACCGGCATGGCACGGCATGGCACCGGCATGGCACGGCATGGAATGGCATGGAATGGCATGGAATGGCATGGAATGGCATGGAATGGCATGGAATGGCATGGAATGGCATGGAATGGCATGGAATGGCATGGAATGGCATGGAATGGCATGGAATGGCATGGAATGGCATGGAATGGCATGGAATGGCATGGAATGGCATGGAATGGCATGGAATGGCATGGAATGGCATGGCACGGCATGGCACGGCATGGCACCGGCATGGCACGGCATGGCACCGGCATGGCACGGAATGGCACGGCATGGCACCGGCATGTCACGGCATGGCACCGGCATGTCACGGCATGGCACGGCATTGAATGGCATGGAATGGCATTGAATGGCACGGAATGGCACGGCATGGCACGGCATGGCACGGCATGGCACGGCATGGCACCGCATTGAGTGGCATGGAATGGCATGGAATGGCATGGACTGGCATGGACTGGCATGGAATGGCATGGAATGGCATGGCCCGGCATGGCACGGCATGGCACGGCATGGCACCGGCATGGCACGGCATGGCACCGGCATGGCACGGCATGGCACCGGCATGGCATGGCATGGCACCGGCATGGCACGGCATGGCACCGGCATGGCACGGCATGGCACCGGCATGGCACGGCATTGAATGGCATGGAATGGCATGGAATGGCATGGAATGGCATGGAATGGCATGGAATGGCATGGAATGGCATGGAATGGCATGGAATGGCATGGAATGGCATGGAATGGCATGGAATGGCATGGAATGGCATGGAATGGCATGGAATGGCATGGAATGGCATGGAATGGCATGGAATGGCATGGAATGGCATGGAATGGCATGGAATGGCATGGCACCGCATGGCACCGCATGGAATGGCATGGCACCGCATGGAATGGCATGGAATGGCATGGAATGGCATGGAATGGCATGGAATGGCATGGAATGGCATGGCACCGCATGGAATGGCATGGCACCGCATGGAATGGCATGGCACCGCATGGCACGGCATGGAATGGCATGGCACCGCATGGAATGGCATGGCACCGCATGGCACGGCATGGAATGGCATGGCACCGGCATGGCACGGCATGGCACCGCATGGCACCGGCATGGCACGGCATGGCACCGCATGGCACGGCATGGAATGGCATGGCACCGGCATGGCACCGGCATGGCATGGCATGGCACGGCATGGCACCGGCATGGCACGGCATGGCACCGGCATGGCACGGCATGGCACCGGCATGGCACGGCATGGCACCGCATTGAGTGGCATGGAATGGCATGGAATGGCATGGACTGGGATGGACTGGCATGGCACCGGCATGGCACGGCATGGCACCGGCATGGCACGGCATGGCACCGGCATGGCACGGCATGGCACCGGCATGGCACGGCATGGCACCGGCATGGCACGGCATGGCACCGGCATGGCACGGCATGGCACCGGCATGGCACGGCATGGCACCGGCATGGCACGGCATGGCACCGGCATGGCACGGCATGGCACCGGCATGGCACGGCATGGCACCGGCATGGCACGGCATGGCACCGGCATGGCACGGCATGGCACCGGCATGGCACGGCATGGCACCGGCATGGCACGGCATGGCACCGGCATGGCACGGCATGGCACCGGCATGGCACGGCATGGCACCGGCATGGCACGGCATGGCACGGCATGGCACCGGCATGGCACGGCATGGCACCGGCATGGCACGGCCTGGCACCGGCATGGCACGGCATGGAATGGCATGGAATGGCATGGAATGGCATGGAATGGCATGGAATGGCATGGAATGGCATGGAATGGCATGGAACGGCATGGAATGGCATGGAATGGCATGGAATGGCATGGAATGGCATGGAATGGCATGGCACCGGGATGGCACGGCATGGCACCGGCATGGCACGGCATGGAATGGCATGGAATGGCATGGAATGGCATGGCACGGCATGGCACCGGCATGGCACGGCATGGCACCGGCATGGCACGGCATGGCACCGGCATGGCACGGCATGGCACGGCATGGCACCGGCATGGCACGGCATGGCACCGGCATGGCACGGCATGGCACCGGCATGGCACGGCATGGCACCGGCATG
Organism: Cryptus armator; assembly: GCA_963971235.1. Taxonomy (NCBI): domain Eukaryota; kingdom Metazoa; phylum Arthropoda; class Insecta; order Hymenoptera; family Ichneumonidae; genus Cryptus; species Cryptus armator. The sequence continues at coordinate 773,755 of CAXARG010000333.1, forward strand.
GCACGGCATGGCACCGGCATGGCACGGCATGGCACCGGCATGGCACGGCATGGCACCGGCATGGCACGGCATGGCACCGGCATGGCACGGCATGGCACCGGCATGGCACGGCATGGCACCGGCATGGCACGGCATGGCACCGGCATGGCACGGCATGGCACCGGCATGGCACGGCATGGCACCGGCATGGCACGGCATGGCACCGGCATGGCACGGCATGGCACCGGCATGGCACGGCATGGCACCGGCATGGCACGGCATGGCACCGGCATGGCACGGCATGGCACCGGCATGGCACGGCATGGCACCGGCATGGCACGGCATGGCACCGGCATGGCACCGGCATGGCACGGCATGGCACGGCATGGAATGGCATGGAATGGCATGGAATGGCATGGAATGGCATGGCACCGGCATGGCACGGCATGGCACCGGCATGGCACGGCATGGCACCGGCATGGCACCGGCATGGCACGGCATGGCACGGCATGGAATGGCATGGAATGGCATGGAATGGCATGGAATGGCATGGAATGGCATGGAATGGCATGGAATGGCATGGAATGGCATGGAATGGCATGGAATGGCATGGAATGGCATGGAATGGCATGGAATGGCATGGAATGGCATGGAATGGCATGGAATGGCATGGAATGGCATGGAATGGCATGGAATGGCATGGAATGGCATGGAATGGCATGGAATGGCATGGAATGGCATGGAATGGCATGGAATGGCATGGAATGGCATGGAATGGCATGGAATGGCATGGAATGGCATGGAATGGCATGGAATGGCATGGAATGGCATGGAATGGCATGGAATGGCATGGAATGGCATGGAATGGCATGGAATGGCATGGCACCGCATGGCACGGCATGGCACCGGCATGGCACGGCGTGGCACCGGCATGGCACGGCGTGGCACCGGCATGGCACGGCATGGCACGGCATGGCACCGGCATGGCACGGCATGGCACCGGCATGGCACGGCATGGCACCGGCATGGCACGGCATGGCACCGGCATGGCACGGCATGGCACCGGCATGGCACGGCATGGCACCGGCATGGCACGGCATGGCACCGGCATGGCACGGCATGGCACCGGCATGGCACGGCATGGCACCGGCATGGCACGGCATGGCACCGGCATGGCACGGCATGGCACCGGCATGGCACGGCATGGCACCGGCATGGCACGGCATGGCACCGGCATGGCACGGCATGGCACCGGCATGGCACGGCATGGCACCGGCATGGCACGGCATTGAATGGCATGGAATGGCATGGAATGGCATGGAATGGCATGGAATGGCATGGAATGGCATGGAATGGCATGGAATGGCATGGAATGGCATGGAATGGCATGGAATGGCATGGAATGGCATGGAATGGCATGGAATGGCATGGAATGGCATGGAATGGCATGGCACCGGCATGGCACGGCATGGCACCGGCATGGCACGGCATGGCACCGGCATGGCACGGCATGGCACCAGCATGGCACGGCATGGCACCGGCATGGCACGGCATGGCACCGGCATGGCACGGCATGGCACCGGCATGGCACGGCATGGCACCGGCATGGCACGGCATGGCACCGGCATGGCACGGCATGGCACCGGCATGGCACGGCATGGCACCGCCATGGCACGGCATGGCACCGGCATGGCACGGCATGGCACCGGCATGGCACGGCCTGGCACCGGCATGGCACGGCCTGGCACCGGCATGGCACGGCATGGAATGGCATGGAATGGCATGGAATGGCATGGAATGGCATGGAATGGCATGGAATGGCATGGAATGGCATGGAATGGCATGGAACGGCATGGAATGGCATGGAATGGCATGGAATGGCATGGAATGGCATGGCACCGGGATGGCACGGCATGGCACCGGCATGGCACGGCATGGAATGGCATGGAATGGCATGGAATGGCATGGCACGGCATGGCACCGGCATGGCACGGCATGGCACCGGCATGGCACGGCATGGCACCGGCATGGCACGGCATGGCACCGGCATGGCACGGCATGGCACCGGCATGGCACGGCATGGCACGGCATGGCACCGGCATGGCACGGCATGGCACCGGCATGGCACGGCATGGCACCGGCATGGCACGGCATGGCACCGGCATGGCACGGCATGGCACCGGCATGGCACGGCATGGCACCGGCATGGCACGGCATGGCACCGGCATGGCACGGCATGGCACCGGCATGGCACGGCATGGCACCGGCATGGCACGGCATGGCACCGGCATGGCACGGCATGGCACCGGCATGGCACGGCATGGCACCGGCATGGCACGGCATGGCACCGGCATGGCACGGCATGGCACCGGCATGGCACGGCATGGCACCGGCATGGCACGGCATGGCACCGGCATGGCACGGCATGGCACCGGCATGGCACGGCATGGCACCGGCATGGCACGGCATGGCACCGGCATGGCACGGCATGGCACCGGCATGGCACGGCATGGCACCGGCATGGCACGGCATGGCACCGGCATGGCACGGCATGGCACCGGCATGGCACGGCATGGCACCGGCATGGCACGGCATGGCACCGGCATGGCACGGCATGGCACCGGCATGGCACGGCATGGCACCGGCATGGCACGGCATGGCACCGGCATGGCACCGGCATGGCACGGCATGGCACGGCATGGAATGGCATGGAATGGCATGGAATGGCATGGAATGGCATGGAATGGCATGGAATGGCATGGAATGGCATGGAATGGCATGGAATGGCATGGAATGGCATGGAATGGCATGGAATGGCATGGAATGGCATGGAATGGCATGGAATGGCATGGAATGGCATGGAATGGCATGGAATGGCATGGAATGGCATGGAATGGCATGGAATGGCATGGAATGGCATGGAATGGCATGGAATGGCATGGAATGGCATGGAATGGCATGGAATGGCATGGAATGGCATGGAATGGCATGGAATGGCATGGAATGGCATGGAATGGCATGGAATGGCATGGAATGGCATGGAATGGCATGGAATGGCATGGAATGGCATGGAATGGCATGGAATGGCATGGAATGGCATGGAATGGCATGGAATGGCATGGAATGGCATGGAATGGCATGGAATGGCATGGAATGGCATGGAATGGCATGGAATGGCATGGAATGGCATGGAATGGCATGGAATGGCATGGAATGGCATGGAATGGCATGGAATGGCATGGCACCGCATGGCACGGCATGGCACCGGCATGGCACGGCGTGGCACCGGCATGGCACGGCGTGGCACCGGCATGGCACGGCATGGCACGGCATGGCACCGGCATGGCACGGCATGGCACCGGCATGGCACGGCATGGCACCGGCATGGCACGGCATGGCACCGGCATGGCACGGCATGGCACCGGCATGGCACGGCATGGCACCGGCATGGCACGGCATGGCACCGGCATGGCACGGCATGGCACCGGCATGGCACGGCATTGAATGGCATGGAATGGCATGGAATGGCATGGAATGGCATGGAATGGCATGGAATGGCATGGAATGGCATGGAATGGCATGGAATGGCATGGAATGGCATGGAATGGCATGGAATGGCATGGAATGGCATGGAATGGCATGGAATGGCATGGAATGGCATGGAATGGCATGGAATGGCATGGAATGGCATGGAATGGCATGGAATGGCATGGAATGGCATGGAATGGCATGGAATGGCATGGCACCGGCATGGCACGGCATGGCACCGGCATGGCACGGCATGGCACCGGCATGGCACGGCATGGCACCGGCATGGCACGGCATGGCACCGGCATGGCACGGCATGGCACCGGCATGGCACGGCATGGCACCGGCATGGCACGGCATGGCACCGGCATGGCACGGCATGGCACCGGCATGGCACGGCATGGCACCGGCATGGCACGGCATGGCACCGGCATGGCACGGCATGGCACCGGCATGGCACGGCCTGGCACCGGCATGGCACGGCCTGGCACCGGCATGGCACGGCATGGAATGGCATGGAATGGCATGGAATGGCATGGAATGGCATGGAATGGCATGGAATGGCATGGAATGGCATGGAATGGCATGGAATGGCATGGAATGGCATGGAATGGCATGGAATGGCATGGAATGGCATGGAATGGCATGGAATGGCATGGAATGGCATGGAATGGCATGGAATGGCATGGAATGGCATGGAATGGCATGGAATGGCATGGAATGGCATGGAATGGCATGGAATGGCATGGAATGGCATGGAATGGCATGGAATGGCATGGAATGGCATGGAATGGCATGGAATGGCATGGAATGGCATGGAATGGCATGGAATGGCATGGAATGGCATGGAATGGCATGGAATGGCATGGAATGGCATGGAATGGCATGGAATGGCATGGAATGGCATGGCACGGCATGGCACGGCATGGCACCGGCATGGCACGGCATGGCACCGGCATGGCACGGAATGGCACGGCATGGCACCGGCATGTCACGGCATGGCACGGCATTGAATGGCATGGAATGGCATTGAATGGCACGGCATGGCACGGCATGGCACGGCATGGCACGGCATGGCACCGCATTGAGTGGCATGGAATGGCATGGAATGGCATGGACTGGCATGGACTGGCATGGAATGGCATGGAATGGCATGGAATGGCATGGAATGGCATGGAATGGCATGGAATGGCATGGAATGGCATGGAATGGCATGGAATGGCATGGAATGGCATGGAATGGCATGGAATGGCATGGAATGGCATGGAATGGCATGGAATGGCATGGAATGGCATGGAATGGCATGGAATGGCATGGAATGGCATGGAATGGCATGGAATGGCATGGAATGGCATGGAATGGCATGGAATGGCATGGAATGGCATGGAATGGCATGGAATGGCATGGAATGGCATGGAATGGCATGGAATGGCATGGAATGGCATGGAATGGCATGGAATGGCATGGAATGGCATGGAATGGCATGGAATGGCATGGAATGGCATGGAATGGCATGGAATGGCATGGAATGGCATGGAATGGCATGGAATGGCATGGAATGGCATGGAATGGCATGGAATGGCATGGAATGGCATGGCACGGCATGGCACGGCATGGCACCGGCATGGCACGGCATGGCACCGGCATGGCACGGAATGGCACGGCATGGCACCGGCATGTCACGGCATGGCACGGCATTGAATGGCATGGAATGGCATTGAATGGCACGGCATGGCACGGCATGGCACGGCATGGCACGGCATGGCACCGCATTGAGTGGCATGGAATGGCATGGAATGGCATGGACTGGCATGGACTGGCATGGAATGGCATGGAATGGCATGGAATGGCATGGAATGGCATGGAATGGCATGGAATGGCATGGAATGGCATGGAATGGCATGGAATGGCATGGAATGGCATGGAATGGCATGGAATGGCATGGAATGGCATGGAATGGCATGGAATGGCATGGAATGGCATGGAATGGCATGGAATGGCATGGAATGGCATGGAATGGCATGGAATGGCATGGAATGGCATGGAATGGCATGGAATGGCATGGAATGGCATGGAATGGCATGGAATGGCATGGAATGGCATGGAATGGCATGGAATGGCATGGAATGGCATGGAATGGCATGGAATGGCATGGAATGGCATGGAATGGCATGGAATGGCATGGAATGGCATGACACCGCATGGCACGGCATGGCATGGCACGGCATGGCATGGCACGGCATGGCATGGCACGGCATGGCACGGCATGGCACCGGCATGGCACGGCATGGCACCGGCATGGCACGGCATGGCACCGGCATGGCACGGCATGGCACCGGCATGGCACGGCATGGCACCGGCATGGCACGGCATGGCACCGGCATGGCACGGCATGGCACCGGCATGGCACGGCATGGCACCGGCATGGCACGGCATGGCACCGGCATGGCACGGCATGGCACCGGCATGGCACGGCATGGCACCGGCATGACACGGCCTGGCACCGGGATGGCACGGCATGGAATGGCATGGAATGGCATGGAATGGCATGGAATGGCATGGAATGGCATGGAATGGCATGGAATGGCATGGAATGGCATGGAATGGCATGGAATGGCATGGAATGGCATGGAATGGCATGGAATGGCATGGAATGGCATGGAATGGCATGGAATGGCATGGAATGGCATGGAATGGCATGGAATGGCATGGAATGGCATGGAATGGCATGGAATGGCATGGAATGGCATGGAATGGCATGGAATGGCATGGAATGGCATGGAATGGCATGGAATGGCATGGAATGGCATGGAATGGCATGGAATGGCATGGAATGGCATGGAATGGCATGGAATGGCATGGAATGGCATGGAATGGCATGGAATGGCATGGAATGGCATGGAATGGCATGGAATGGCATGGAATGGCATGGAATGGCATGGAATGGCATGGAATGGCATGGAATGGCATGGAATGGCATGGAATGGCATGGAATGGCATGGAATGGCATGGAATGGCATGGAATGGCATGGAATGGCATGGAATGGCATGGAATGGCATGGAATGGCATGGAATGGCATGGAATGGCATGGAATGGCATGGAATGGCATGGAATGGCATGGAATGGCATGGAATGGCATGGAATGGCATGGAATGGCATGGAATGGCATGGAATGGCATGGAATGGCATGGAATGGCATGGAATGGCATGGAATGGCATGGAATGGCATGGAATGGCATGGAATGGCATGGAATGGCATGGAATGGCATGGAATGGCATGGAATGGCATGGAATGGCATGGAATGGCATGGAATGGCATGACACCGCATGGCACGGCATGGCATGGCACGGCATGGCATGGCACGGCATGGCACGGCATGGCACCGGCATGGCACGGCATGGCACCGGCATGGCACGGCATGGCACCGGCATGGCACGGCATGGCACCGGCATGGCACGGCATGGCACCGGCATGGCACGGCATGGCACCGGCATGGCACGGCATGGCACCGGCATGGCACGGCATGGCACCGGCATGGCACGGCATGGCACCGGCATGGCACGGCATGGCACCGGCATGGCACGGCATGGCACCGGCATGACACGGCCTGGCACCGGGATGGCACGGCATGGAATGGCATGGAATGGCATGGAATGGCATGGAATGGCATGGAATGGCATGGAATGGCATGGAATGGCATGGAATGGCATGGAATGGCATGGAATGGCATGGAATGGCATGGAATGGCATGGAATGGCATGGAATGGCATGGAATGGCATGGAATGGCATGGAATGGCATGGAATGGCATGGAATGGCATGGAATGGCATGGAATGGCATGGAATGGCATGGAATGGCATGGAATGGCATGGAATGGCATGGAATGGCATGGAATGGCATGGAATGGCATGGAATGGCATGGAATGGCATGGAATGGCATGGAATGGCATGGAATGGCATGGAATGGCATGGAATGGCATGGAATGGCATGGAATGGCATGGAATGGCATGGAATGGCATGGAATGACATGGAATGGCATGGAATGGCATGGCACCGCATGGCACGGCATGGCACGGCATGGCACGGCATGGCACCGGCATGGCACGGCATGGCACGGCGTGGCACCGGCATGGCACGGCATGGCACCGGCATGGCACGGCATGGCACCGGCATGGCACGGCATGGCACCGGCATGGCACGGCATGGCACCGGCATGGCACGGCATGGCACCGGCATGGCACGGCATGGCACCGGCATGGCACGGCATGGCACCGGCATGGCACGGCATGGCACCGGCATGGCACGGCATGGCACCGGCATGGCACGGCATGGCACCGGCATGGCACGGCATGGCACCGGCATGGCACGGCATGGCACCGGCATGGCACGGCATGGCACCGGCATGGCACGGCATGGCACCGGCATGACACGGCCTGGCACCGGGATGGCACGGCATGGAATGGCATGGAATGGCATGGAATGGCATGGAATGGCATGGAATGGCATGGAATGGCATGGAATGGCATGGAATGGCATGGAATGGCATGGAATGGCATGGAATGGCATGGAATGGCATGGAATGGCATGGAATGGCATGGAATGGCATGGAATGGCATGGAATGGCATGGAATGGCATGGAATGGCATGGAATGGCATGGAATGGCATGGAATGGCATGGAATGGCATGGAATGGCATGGAATGGCATGGAATGGCATGGAATGGCATGGAATGGCATGGCACGGCATGGCACGGCATGGCACCGGCATGGCACGGCATGGCACCGGCATGGCACGGAATGGCACGGCATGGCACCGGCATGTCACGGCATGGCACGGCATTGAATGGCATGGAATGGCATTGAATGGCACGGAATGGCACGGCATGGCACGGCATGGCACGGCATGGCACCGCATTGAGTGGCATGGAATGGCATGGAATGGCATGGACTGGCATGGACTGGCATGGAATGGCATGGAATGGCATGGCCCGGCATGGCACGGCATGGCACGGCATGGCACCGGCATGGCACGGCATGGCACCGGCATGGCACGGCATGGCACCGGCATGGCACGGCATGGCACCGGCATGGCACGGCATGGCACCGGCATGGCACGGCATGGCACCGGCATGGCACGGCATGGCACCGGCATGGCACGGCATGGCACCGGCATGGCACGGCATGGCACCGGCATGGCACGGCATGGCACCGGCATGGCACGGCATGGCACCGGCATGGCACGGCATGGCACCGGCATGGCACGGCATGGCACCGGCATGGCACGGCATGGCACCGGCATGGCACGGCATGGCACCGGCATGGCACCGGCATGGCACGGCATGGCACCGGCATGGCACCGGCATGGCACGGCATGGCACCGGCATGGCACCGGCATGGCACGGCATGGCACCGGCATGGCACGGCATGGCACGGCATGGCACCGGCATGGCACGGCATGGCACCGGCATGGCACGGCATGGCACCGGCATGGAATGGCATGGAATGGCATGGAATGGCATGGAATGGCATGGAATGGCATGGAATGGCATGGAATGGCATGGAATGGCATGGAATGGCATGGAATGGCATGGAATGGCATGGAATGGCATGGAATGGCATGGAATGGCATGGAATGGCATGGAATGGCATGGAATGGCATGGAATGGCATGGAATGGCATGGAATGGCATGGAATGGCATGGAATGGCATGGAATGGCATGGAATGGCATGGAATGGCATGGAATGGCATGGAATGGCATGGAATGGCATGGAATGGCATGGAATGGCATGGAATGGCATGGAATGGCATGGAATGGCATGGAATGGCATGGAATGGCATGGAATGGCATGGAATGGCATGGAATGGCATGGAATGGCATGGAATGGCATGGAATGGCATGGAATGGCATGGAATGGCATGGAATGGCATGGAATGGCATGGAATGACATGGAATGGCATGGAATGGCATGGCACCGCATGGCACGGCATGGCACGGCATGGCACGGCATGGCACCGGCATGGCACGGCGTGGCACCGGCATGGCACGGCATGGCACCGGCATGGCACGGCATGGCACCGGCATGGCACGGCATGGCACCGGCATGGCACGGCATGGCACCGGCATGGCACGGCATGGCACCGGCATGGCACGGCATGGCACCGGCATGGCACGGCATGGCACCGGCATGGCACGGCATGGCACCGGCATGGCACGGCATGGCACCGGCATGGCACGGCATGGAATGGCATGGAATGGCATGGAATGGCATGGAATGGCATGGAATGGCATGGAATGGCATGGAATGGCATGGAATGGCATGGAATGGCATGGAATGGCATGGAATGGCATGGAATGGCATGGAATGGCATGGAATGGCATGGAATGGCATGGAATGGCATGGAATGGCATGGAATGGCATGGAATGGCATGGAATGGCATGGAATGGCATGGAATGGCATGGAATGGCATGAAATGGCATGGAATGGCATGGAATGGCATGGAATGGCATGGAATGGCATGGAATGGCATGGAATGGCATGGAATGGCATGGAATGGCATGGAATGGCATGGAATGGCATGGAATGGCATGGAATGGCATGGAATGGCATGGAATGACATGGAATGGCATGGAACGGCATGGCACCGCATGGCACGGCATGGCACGGCATGGCACGGCATGGCACCGGCATGGCACGGCATGGCACCGGCATGGCACGGCATGGCACCGGCATGGCACGGCATGGCACCGGCATGGCACGGCATGGAATGGCATGGCACGGCATGGAATGGCATGGCACGGCATGGAATGGCATGGCACGGCATGGAATGGCATGGAATGGCATGGAATGGCATGGAATGGCATGGAATGGCATGGAATGGCATGGAATGGCATGGAATGGCATGGAATGGCATGGAATGGCATGGAATGGCATGGAATGGCATGGAATGGCATGGAATGGCATGGAATGGCATGGAATGGCATGGAATGGCATGGAATGGCATGGAATGGCATGGAATGGCATGGAATGGCATGGAATGGCATGGAATGGCATGGAATGGCATGGAATGGCATGGAATGGCATGGAATGGCATGGAATGGCATGGAATGGCATGGAATGGCATGGAATGGCATGGAATGGCATGGAATGGCATGGAATGGCATGGAATGGCATGGAATGGCATGGAATGGCATGGAATGGCATGGAATGGCATGGAATGGCATGGAATGGCATGGAATGGCATGGAATGGCATGGAATGGCATGGAATGGCATGGAATGGCATGGAATGGCATGGAATGGCATGGAATGGCATGGAATGGCATGGAATGGCATGGAATGGCATGGAATGGCATGGAATGGCATGGAATGGCATGGAATGGCATGGAATGGCATGGAATGGCATGGAATGGCATGGAATGGCATGGAATGGCATGGAATGGCATGGAATGGCATGGAATGGCATGGAATGGCATGGAATGGCATGGAATGGCATGGAATGGCATGGAATGGCATGGAATGGCATGGAATGGCATGGAATGGCATGGAATGGCATGGAATGGCATGGAATGGCATGGAATGGCATGGCACGGCATGGCACGGCATGGCACGGCATGGCACCGGCATGGCACGGCATGGCACGGCATGGCACGGCATGGCACGGCATGGCACGGCATGGCACGGCATGGCACGGCATGGCACCGGCATGGCACGGCATGGCACCGGCATGGCACGGCATGGCACGGCATGGCACCGGCATGGCACGGCATGGCACGGCATGGCACCGGCATGGCACGGCATGGCACCGGCATGGCACGGCATGGCACGGCATTGAATGGCATGGAATGGCATGGAATGGCATGGAATGGCATGGAATGGCATGGAATGGCATGGAATGGCATGGAATGGCATGGAATGGCATGGAATGGCATGGAATGGCATGGAATGGCATGGAATGGCATGGAATGGCATGGAATGGCATGGAATGGCATGGAATGGCATGGAATGGCATGGAATGGCATGGAATGGCATGGAATGGCATGGAATGGCATGGAATGGCATGGAATGGCATGGAATGGCATGGAATGGCATGGAATGGCATGGAATGGCATGGAATGGCATGGAATGGCATGGAATGGCATGGAATGGCATGGAATGGCATGGAATGGCATGGAATGGCATGGAATGGCATGGAATGGCATGGAATGGCATGGAATGGCATGGAATGGCATGGAATGGCATGGAATGGCATGGAATGGCATGGAATGGCATGGAATGGCATGGAATGGCATGGAATGGCATGGAATGGCATGGAATGGCATGGAATGGCATGGAATGGCATGGAATGGCATGGAATGGCATGGAATGGCATGGAATGGCATGGAATGGCATGGAATGGCATGGAATGGCATGGAATGGCATGGAATGGCATGGAATGGCATGGAATGGCATGGAATGGCATGGAATGGCATGGAATGGCATGGAATGGCATGGAATGGCATGGAATGGCATGGAATGGCATGGAATGGCATGGAATGGCATGGAATGGCATGGAATGGCATGGCACGGCATGGCACGGCATGGCACGGCATGGCACCGGCATGGCACGGCATGGCACCGGCATGGCACCGGCATGTCACGGCATGGCACGGCATTGAATGGCATGGAATGGCATTGAATGGCACGGAATGGCACGGCATGGCACGGCATGGCACGGCATGGCACGGCATGGCACGGCATGGCACGGCATGGCACCGCATTGAGTGGCATGGAATGGCATGGAATGGCATGGACTGGCATGGACTGGCATGGAATGGCATGGAATGGCATGGCCCGGCATGGCACGGCATGGCACGGCATGGCACCGGCATGGCACGGCATGGCACCGGCATGGCACGGCATGGCACCGGCATGGCACGGCATGGCACCGGCATGGCACGGCATGGCACCGGCATGGCACGGCATGGCACCGGCATGGCACGGCATGGCACCGGCATGGCACGGCATGGCACCGGCATGGCACGGCATGGCACCGGCATGGCACGGCATGGCACCGGCATGGCACGGCATGGCACCGGCATGGCACGGCATGGCACCGGCATGGCACGGCATGGCACCGGCATGGCACGGCATGGCACCGGCATGGCACGGCATGGCACCGGCATGGCACGGCATGGCACCGGCATGGCACGGCATGGCACCGGCATGGCACGGCATGGCACCGGCATGGCACCGGCATGGCACGGCATGGCACGGCATGGAATGGCATGGAATGGCATGGAATGGCATGGAATGGCATGGAATGGCATGGAATGGAATGGAATGGCATGGAATGGCATGGAATGGCATGGAATGGCATGGAATGGCATGGCACCGGCATGGCACGGCATGGCACCGGCATGGCACGGCATGGCACCGGCATGGCACCGGCATGGCACGGCATGGCACCGGCATGGCACGGCATGGCACCGGCATGGCACGGCATGGCACCGGCATGGCACGGCATGGCACCGGCATGGCACGGCATGGCACCGGCATGGCACGGCATGGCACCGGCATGGCACGGCATGGCACCGGCATGGCACGGCATGGCACCGGCATGGCACCGGCATGGCACGGCATGGCACCGGCATGGCACCGGCATGGCACCGGCATGGCACGGCATGGCACCGGCATGGCACGGCATGGCACCGGCATGGCACGGCATGGCACCGGCATGGCACGGCATGGCACCGGCATGGCACGGCATGGCACCGGCATGGAACGGCATGGAATGGCATGGAATGGCATGGAATGGCATGGAATGGCATGGAATGGCATGGAATGGCATGGAATGGCATGGAATGGCATGGAATGGCATGGAATGGCATGGAATGGCATGGAATGGCATGGAATGGCATGGAATGGCATGGAATGGCATGGAATGGCATGGAATGGCATGGAATGGCATGGAATGGCATGGAATGGCATGGAATGGCATGGAATGGCATGGAATGGCATGGAATGGCATGGAATGGCATGGAATGGCATGGAATGGCATGGAATGGCATGGAATGGCATGGAATGGCATGGAATGGCATGGAATGGCATGGAATGGCATGGAATGGCATGGAATGGCATGGAATGGCATGGAATGGCATGGAATGGCATGGAATGGCATGGAATGGCATGGAATGGCATGGAATGGCATGGAATGGCATGGAATGACATGGAATGGCATGGAATGGCATGGCACCGCATGGCACGGCATGGCACGGCATGGCACGGCATGGCACCGGCATGGCACGGCGTGGCACCGGCATGGCACGGCATGGCACCGGCATGGCACGGCATGGCACCGGCATGGCACGGCATGGCACCGGCATGGCACGGCATGGCACCGGCATGGCACGGCATGGCACCGGCATGGCACGGCATGGCACCGGCATGGCACGGCATGGCACCGGCATGGCACGGCATGGAATGGCATGGAATGGCATGGAATGGCATGGAATGGCATGGAATGGCATGGAATGGCATGGAATGGCATGGAATGGCATGGAATGGCATGAAATGGCATGGAATGGCATGGAATGGCATGGAATGGCATGGAATGGCATGGAATGGCATGGAATGGCATGGAATGGCATGGAATGGCATGGAATGACATGGAATGGCATGGAATGGCATGGCACCGCATGGCACGGCATGGCACGGCATGGCACGGCATGGCACGGCATGGCACGGCATGGCACCGGCATGGCACGGCATGGCACCGGCATGGCACGGCATGGCACCGGCATGGCACGGCATGGCACCGGCATGGCACGGCATGGCACCGGCATGGCACGGCATGGCACCGGCATGGCACGGCATGGCACCGGCATGGCACGGCATGGAATGGCATGGAATGGCATGGAATGGCATGGAATGGCATGGAATGGCATGGAATGGCATGGAATGGCATGGAATGGCATGGAATGGCATGGAATGGCATGGAATGGCATGGAATGGCATGGAATGGCATGGAATGGCATGGAATGGCATGGAATGGCATGGAATGGCATGGAATGGCATGGAATGGCATGGAATGGCATGGAATGGCATGGAATGGCATGGAATGGCATGGAATGGCATGGAATGGCATGGAATGGCATGGAATGGCATGGAATGGCATGGAATGGCATGGAATGGCATGGAATGGCATGGAATGGCATGGAATGGCATGGAATGGCATGGAATGGCATGGAATGGCATGGAATGGCATGGAATGGCATGGAATGGCATGGAATGGCATGGAATGGCATGGAATGGCATGGAATGGCATGGAATGGCATGGAATGGCATGGAATGGCATGGAATGGCATGGAATGGCATGGAATGGCATGGAATGGCATGGAATGGCATGGAATGGCATGGAATGGCATGGAATGGCATGGAATGGCATGGAATGGCATGGAATGGCATGGAATGGCATGGAATGGCATGGAATGGCATGGAATGGCATGGAATGGCATGGAATGGCATGGAATGGCATGGAATGGCATGGAATGGCATGGAATGGCATGGAATGGCATGGAATGGCATGGAATGGCATGGAATGGCATGGAATGACATGGAATGGCATGGAATGGCATGGCACCGCATGGCACGGCATGGCACGGCATGGCACGGCATGGCACCGGCATGGCACGGCATGGCACGGCATGGCACGGCATGGCACGGCATGGCACCGGCATGGCACGGCATGGCACCGGCATGGCACGGCATGGCACGGCATGGCACCGGCATGGCACGGCATGGCACGGCATGGCACCGGCATGGCACGGCATGGCACCGGCATGGCACGGCATGGCACGGCATTGAATGGCATGGAATGGCATGGAATGGCATGGAATGGCATGGAATGGCATGGAATGGCATGGAATGGCATGGAATGGCATGGAATGGCATGGAATGGCATGGAATGGCATGGAATGGCATGGAATGGCATGGAATGGCATGGAATGGCATGGAATGGCATGGAATGGCATGGAATGGCATGGCACCGGCATGGCACGGCATGGCACCGGCATGGCACCGGCATGGCACGGCATGGCACCGGCATGGCACGGCATGGCACCGGCATGGCACGGCATGGCACCGGCATGGCACGGCATGGCACCGGCATGGCACGGCATGGCACCGGCATGGCACGGCATGGAATGGCATGGAATGGCATGGAATGGCATGGAATGGCATGGAATGGCATGGAATGGCATGGAATGGCATGGAATGGCATGGAATGGCATGGAATGGCATGGAATGGCATGGAATGGCATGGAATGGCATGGAATGGCATGGAATGGCATGGAATGGCATGGAATGGCATGGAATGGCATGGAATGGCATGGAATGGCATGGAATGGCATGGAATGGCATGGAATGGCATGGAATGGCATGGAATGGCATGGAATGGCATGGAATGGCATGGAATGGCATGGAATGGCATGGAATGGCATGGAATGGCATGGAATGGCATGGAATGGCATGGAATGGCATGGAATGGCATGGAATGGCATGGAATGGCATGGAATGGCATGGAATGGCATGGAATGGCATGGAATGGCATGGAATGGCATGGAATGGCATGGAATGGCATGGAATGGCATGGAATGGCATGGAATGGCATGGAATGGCATGGAATGGCATGGAATGGCATGGAATGGCATGGAATGGCATGGAATGGCATGGAATGGCATGGAATGGCATGGAATGGCATGGAATGGCATGGAATGGCATGGAATGGCATGGAATGGCATGGAATGGCATGGAATGGCATGGAATGGCATGGAATGGCATGGAATGGCATGGAATGGCATGGAATGGCATGGAATGGCATGGAATGGCATGGAATGGCATGGAATGGCATGGAATGGCATGGAATGGCATGGAATGGCATGGAATGGCATGGAATGGCATGGAATGGCATGGAATGGCATGGAATGGCATGGAATGGCATGGAATGGCATGGAATGGCATGGAATGGCATGGCACGGCATGGCACGGCATGGCACCGGCATGGCACGGCATGGCACCGGCATGGCACGGAATGGCACGGCATGGCACCGGCATGTCACGGCATGGCACGGCATTGAATGGCATGGAATGGCATTGAATGGCACGGCATGGCACGGCATGGCACGGCATGGCACCGCATTGAGTGGCATGGAATGGCATGGAATGGCATGGACTGGCATGGACTGGCATGGAATGGCATGGAATGGCATGGAATGGCATGGAATGGCATGGAATGGCATGGAATGGCATGGAATGGCATGGAATGGCATGGAATGGCATGGAATGGCATGGAATGGCATGGAATGGCATGGAATGGCATGGAATGGCATGGAATGGCATGGAATGGCATGGAATGGCATGGAATGGCATGGAATGGCATGGAATGGCATGGAATGGCATGGAATGGCATGGAATGGCATGGAATGGCATGGAATGGCATGGAATGGCATGGAATGGCATGGAATGGCATGGCACCGGCATGGCACGGCATGGCACCGGCATGGCACGGCATGGCACCGGCATGGCACGGCATGGCACCGGCATGGCACGGCATGGCACCGGCATGGCACGGCATGGCACCGGCATGGCACGGCATGGCACCGGCATGGCACGGCATGGCACCGGCATGGCACGGCATGGCACCGGCATGGCACGGCATGGCACCGGCATGGCACGGCATGGCACCGGCATGGCACGGCATGGCACCGGCATGGCACGGCATGGCACCGGCATGGCACGGCATGGCACCGGCATGGCACGGCATGGCACCGGCATGGCACGGCATGGCACCGGCATGGCACGGCCTGGCACCGGCATGGCACGGCATGGAATGGCATGGAATGGCATGGAATGGCATGGAATGGCATGGAATGGCATGGAATGGCATGGAATGGCATGGAATGGCATGGAATGGCATGGAATGGCATGGAATGGCATGGAATGGCATGGAATGGCATGGAATGGCATGGAATGGCATGGAATGGCATGGAATGGCATGGAATGGCATGGAATGGCATGGAATGGCATGGAATGGCATGGAATGGCATGGAATGGCATGGAATGGCATGGAATGGCATGGAATGGCAT
This sequence comes from Cryptus armator, assembly GCA_963971235.1. Classification (NCBI taxonomy): domain Eukaryota; kingdom Metazoa; phylum Arthropoda; class Insecta; order Hymenoptera; family Ichneumonidae; genus Cryptus; species Cryptus armator. The sequence continues at coordinate 791,387 of CAXARG010000333.1, forward strand.
GGAATGGCATGGAATGGCATGGAATGGCATGGAATGGCATGGAATGGCATGGAATGGCATGGCACCGCATGGCACGGCATGGCATGGCACGGCATGGCACGGCATGGCACCGGCATGGCACGGCATGGCACCGGCATGGCACGGCATGGCACCGGCATGGCACGGCATGGCACGGCATGGCACCGGCATGGCACGGCATGGCACCGGCATGGCACGGCATGGCACCGGCATGGCACGGCATGGCACCGGCATGGCACGGCATGGCACCGGCATGGCACGGCATGGCACCGGCATGGCACGGCATGGCACCGGCATGACACGGCCTGGCACCGGCATGGCACGGCATGGAATGGCATGGAATGGCATGGAATGGCATGGAATGGCATGGAATGGCATGGCATGGCATGGAATGGCATGGAATGGCATGGAATGGCATGGAATGGCATGGAATGGCATGGAATGGCATGGAATGGCATGGAATGGCATGGAATGGCATGGAATGGCATGGAATGGCATGGAATGGCATGGAATGGCATGGAATGGCATGGAATGGCATGGAATGGCATGGAATGGCATGGAATGGCATGGAATGGCATGGAATGGCATGGAATGGCATGGAATGGCATGGAATGGCATGGAATGGCATGGAATGGCATGGAATGGCATGGAATGGCATGGAATGGCATGGAATGGCATGGAATGGCATGGAATGGCATGGAATGGCATGGAATGGCATGGAATGGCATGGAATGGCATGGAATGGCATGGAATGGCATGGAATGGCATGGAATGGCATGGAATGGCATGGAATGGCATGGAATGGCATGGAATGGCATGGAATGGCATGGAATGGCATGGAATGGCATGGAATGGCATGGAATGGCATGGAATGGCATGGAATGGCATGGAATGGCATGGAATGGCATGGAATGGCATGGAATGGCATGGAATGGCATGGCACGGCATGGCACCGGCATGGCACGGCATGGCACCGGCATGGCACGGAATGGCACGGCATGGCACCGGCATGTCACGGCATGGCACGGCATTGAATGGCATGGAATGGCATTGAATGGCACGGAATGGCACGGCATGGCACGGCATGGCACGGCATGGCACGGCATGGCACCGCATTGAGTGGCATGGAATGGCATGGAATGGCATGGACTGGCATGGACTGGCATGGAATGGCATGGAATGGCATGGCCCGGCATGGCACGGCATGGCACGGCATGGCACCGGCATGGCACGGCATGGCACCGGCATGGCACGGCATGGCACCGGCATGGCACGGCATGGCACCGGCATGGCACGGCATGGCACCGGCATGGCACGGCATGGCACCGGCATGGCACGGCATGGCACCGGCATGGCACGGCATGGCACCGGCATGGCACGGCATGGCACCGGCATGGCACGGCATGGCACCGGCATGGCACGGCATGGCACCGGCATGGCACGGCATGGCACCGGCATGGCACGGCATGGCACCGGCATGGCACCGGCATGGCACGGCATGGCACGGCATGGAATGGCATGGAATGGCATGGAATGGCATGGAATGGCATGGAATGGCATGGAATGGAATGGAATGGCATGGAATGGCATGGAATGGCATGGAATGGCATGGAATGGCATGGCACCGGCATGGCACGGCATGGCACCGGCATGGCACGGCATGGCACCGGCATGGCACCGGCATGGCACGGCATGGCACCGGCATGGCACGGCATGGCACCGGCATGGCACGGCATGGCACCGGCATGGCACGGCATGGCACCGGCATGGCACGGCATGGCACCGGCATGGCACGGCATGGCACCGGCATGGCACGGCATGGCACCGGCATGGCACGGCATGGCACCGGCATGGCACGGCATGGCACCGGCATGGCACGGCATGGCACCGGCATGGCACGGCATGGCACCGGCATGGCACGGCATGGCACCGGCATGGCACGGCATGGCACCGGCATGGCACCGGCATGGCACCGGCATGGCACCGGCATGGCACGGCATGGCACCGGCATGGCACCGGCATGGCACGGCATGGCACCGGCATGGCACCGGCATGGCACCGGCATGGCACCGGCATGGCACCGGCATGGCACGGCATGGCACCGGCATGGCACGGCATGGCACCGGCATGGCACGGCATGGCACCGGCATGGAACGGCATGGAATGGCATGGAATGGCATGGAATGGCATGGAATGGCATGGAATGGCATGGAATGGCATGGAATGGCATGGAATGGCATGGAATGGCATGGAATGGCATGGAATGGCATGGAATGGCATGGAATGGCATGGAATGGCATGGAATGGCATGGAATGGCATGGAATGGCATGGAATGGCATGGAATGGCATGGAATGGCATGGAATGGCATGGAATGGCATGGAATGGCATGGAATGGCATGGAATGGCATGGAATGGCATGGAATGGCATGGAATGGCATGGAATGGCATGGAATGGCATGGAATGGCATGGAATGGCATGGAATGACATGGAATGGCATGGAATGGCATGGCACCGCATGGCACGGCATGGCACGGCATGGCACGGCATGGCACCGGCATGGCACGGCGTGGCACCGGCATGGCACGGCATGGCACCGGCATGGCACGGCATGGCACCGGCATGGCACGGCATGGCACCGGCATGGCACGGCATGGCACCGGCATGGCACGGCATGGCACCGGCATGGCACGGCATGGCACCGGCATGGCACGGCATGGCACCGGCATGGCACGGCATGGAATGGCATGGAATGGCATGGAATGGCATGGAATGGCATGGAATGGCATGGAATGGCATGGAATGGCATGGAATGGCATGGAATGGCATGGAATGGCATGGAATGGCATGGAATGGCATGGAATGGCATGGAATGGCATGGAATGGCATGGAATGGCATGGAATGGCATGGAATGGCATGAAATGGCATGGAATGGCATGGAATGGCATGGAATGGCATGGAATGGCATGGAATGGCATGGAATGGCATGGAATGGCATGGAATGACATGGAATGGCATGGAATGGCATGGCACCGCATGGCACGGCATGGCACGGCATGGCACGGCATGGCACCGGCATGGCACGGCATGGCACCGGCATGGCACGGCATGGCACCGGCATGGCACGGCATGGCACCGGCATGGCACGGCATGGCACCGGCATGGCACGGCATGGAATGGCATGGCACGGCATGGAATGGCATGGAATGGCATGGAATGGCATGGAATGGCATGGAATGGCATGGAATGGCATGGAATGGCATGGAATGGCATGGAATGGCATGGAATGGCATGGAATGGCATGGAATGGCATGGAATGGCATGGAATGGCATGGAATGGCATGGAATGGCATGGAATGGCATGGAATGGCATGGAATGGCATGGAATGGCATGGAATGGCATGGAATGGCATGGAATGGCATGGAATGGCATGGAATGGCATGGAATGGCATGGAATGGCATGGAATGGCATGGAATGGCATGGAATGGCATGGAATGGCATGGAATGGCATGGAATGGCATGGAATGGCATGGAATGGCATGGAATGGCATGGAATGGCATGGAATGGCATGGAATGGCATGGAATGGCATGGAATGGCATGGAATGGCATGGAATGGCATGGAATGGCATGGAATGGCATGGAATGGCATGGAATGGCATGGAATGGCATGGAATGGCATGGAATGGCATGGAATGGCATGGAATGGCATGGAATGGCATGGAATGGCATGGAATGGCATGGAATGGCATGGAATGGCATGGAATGGCATGGAATGGCATGGAATGGCATGGAATGGCATGGAATGGCATGGAATGGCATGGAATGGCATGGAATGGCATGGAATGGCATGGAATGGCATGGAATGGCATGGAATGGCATGGAATGACATGGAATGGCATGGAATGGCATGGCACCGCATGGCACGGCATGGCACGGCATGGCACGGCATGGCACCGGCATGGCACGGCATGGCACGGCATGGCACGGCATGGCACGGCATGGCACCGGCATGGCACGGCATGGCACCGGCATGGCACGGCATGGCACGGCATGGCACCGGCATGGCACGGCATGGCACGGCATGGCACCGGCATGGCACGGCATGGCACGGCATTGAATGGCATGGAATGGCATGGAATGGCATGGAATGGCATGGAATGGCATGGAATGGCATGGAATGGCATGGAATGGCATGGAATGGCATGGAATGGCATGGAATGGCATGGAATGGCATGGAATGGCATGGAATGGCATGGAATGGCATGGAATGGCATGGAATGGCATGGAATGGCATGGAATGGCATGGAATGGCATGGAATGGCATGGCACCGGCATGGCACGGCATGGCACCGGCATGGCACCGGCATGGCACGGCATGGCACCGGCATGGCACGGCATGGCACCGGCATGGCACGGCATGGCACCGGCATGGCACGGCATGGAATGGCATGGCACGGCATGGAATGGCATGGAATGGCATGGAATGGCATGGAATGGCATGGAATGGCATGGAATGGCATGGAATGGCATGGAATGGCATGGAATGGCATGGAATGGCATGGAATGGCATGGAATGGCATGGAATGGCATGGAATGCCATGGAATGCCATGGAATGGCATGGAATGGCATGGAATGGCATGGAATGGCATGGCACCGGCATGGCACGGCATGGCACCGGCATGGAATGGCATGGAATGGCATGGAATGGCATGGAATGGCATGGAATTGCATGGAATGGCATGGAATGGCATGGAATGGCATGGAATGGCATGGAATGGCATGGAACGGCATGGCACCGGCATGGCACGGCATGGCACCGGCATGGCACGGCATGGCACCGGCATGGCACGGCATGGCACCGGCATGGCACGGCATGGCACCGGCATGGCACGGCATGGCACGGCATGGAATGGCATGGAATGGCATGGAATGGCATGGAATGGCATGGAATGGCATGGAATGGCATGGAATGGCATGGAATGGCATGGCACCGGCATGGCACGGCATGGCACCGGCATGGCACCGGCATGGCACCGGCATGGCACCGGCATGGCACGGCATGGCACCGGCATGGCACGGCATGGCACCGGCATGGCACGGCATGGCACCGGCATGGCACGGCATGGCACCGGCATGGCACGGCATGGCACCGGCATGGCACGGCATGGCACCGGCATGGCACGGCATGGCACCGGCATGGCACGGCATGGCACCGGCATGGCACGGCATGGCACCGGCATGGCACGGCATGGCACCGGCATGGCACGGCATGGCACCGGCATGGCACGGCATGGCACCGGCATGGCACGGCATGGCACCGGCATGGCACGGCATGGCACCGGCATGGCACGGCATGGAATGGCATGGAATGGCATGGAATGGCATGGAATGGCATGGAATGGCATGGAATGGCATGGAATGGCATGGAATGGCATGGAATGGCATGGAATGGCATGGAATGGCATGGAATGGCATGGAATGGCATGGAATGGCATGGAATGGCATGGAATGGCATGGAATGGCATGGAATGGCATGGAATGGCATGGAATGGCATGGAATGGCATGGAATGGCATGGAATGGCATGGAATGGCATGGAATGGCATGGAATGGCATGGAATGGCATGGAATGGCATGGAATGGCATGGAATGGCATGGAATGGCATGGAATGGCATGGAATGGCATGGAATGGCATGGAATGGCATGGAATGGCATGGAATGGCATGGAATGGCATGGAATGGCATGGAATGGCATGGAATGGCATGGAATGGCATGGAATGGCATGGAATGGCATGGAATGGCATGGAATGGCATGGAATGGCATGGAATGGCATGGAATGGCATGGAATGGCATGGAATGGCATGGAATGGCATGGAATGGCATGGAATGGCATGGAATGGCATGGAATGACATGGAATGGCATGGAATGGCATGGCACCGCATGGCACGGCATGGCACGGCATGGCACGGCATGGCACGGCATGGCACCGGCATGGCACGGCGTGGCACCGGCATGGCACGGCATGGCACGGCATGGCACCGGCATGGCACGGCATGGCACCGGCATGGCACGGCATGGCACCGGCATGGCACGGCATGGCACCGGCATGGAACGGCATGGCACCGGCATGGCACGGCATGGCACCGGCATGGCACGGCATGGCACCGGCATGGCACGGCATGGCACGGCATTGAATGGCATGGAATGGCATGGAATGGCATGGAATGGCATGGAATGGCATGGAATGGCATGGAATGACATGGAATGGCATGGAATGGCATGGAATGGCATGGAATGGCATGGAATGGCATGGAACGGCATGGCACGGCATGGCACCGGCATGGCACGGCATGGCACCGGCATGGCACGGCATGGCACGGCATGGCACCGGCATGGCACGGCATGGCACCGGCATGGCACGGCATGGCACCGGCATGGCACGGCATGGCACCGGCATGGCACGGCATGGCACCGGCATGGCACGGCATGGCACCGGCATGGCACGGCATGGCACGGCATGGCACCGGCATGGCACGGCATGGCACCGGCATGGCACGGCATGGCACCGGCATGGCACGGCATGGCACCGGCATGGCACGGCATGGCACCGGCATGGCACGGCATGGCACGGCATTGAATGGCATGGAATGGCATGGAATGGCATGCAATGGCATGGAATGACATGGAATGGCATGGAATGGCATGGAATGGCATGGAATGGCATGGAATGGCATGGCACCGCATGGCACGGCATGGCACGGCATGGCACGGCATGGCACGGCATGGCACGGCATGGCACGGCATGGCACCGGCATGGCACGGCATGGCACCGGCATGGCACGGCATGGCACCGGCATGGCACGGCATAGCACGGCATGGCACCGGCATGGCACGGCATGGCACCGGCATGGCACGGCATGGCACCGGCAGGGCACGGCATGGCACCGGCATGGCACGGCATGGCACGGCATGGCACGGCATGGCACGGCATGGCACCGGCATGGCACGGCATGGCACCGGCATGGCACGGCATGGCACGGCATGGCACCGGCATGGCACGGCATGGCACGGCATGGCACCGGCATGGCACGGCATGGCACCGGCATGGCACGGCATGGCACGGCATTGAATGGCATGGAATGGCATGGAATGGCATGGAATGGCATGGAATGGCATGGAATGGCATGGAATGGCATGGAATGGCATGGAATGGCATGGAATGGCATGGGATGGCATGGAATGGCATGGAATGGCATGGAATGGCATGGAATGGCATGGAATGGCATGGAATGGCATGGAATGGCATGGAATGGCATGAAATGGCATGGAATGGCATGGAATGGCATGGAATGGCATGGAATGGCATGGAATGGCATGGAATGGCATGGAATGGCATGGAATGGCATGGAATGGCATGGAATGGCATGGAATGGCATGGAATGGCATGGAATGGCATGGAATGGCATGGAATGGCATGGAATGGCATGGAATGGCATGGCACCGCATGGAATGGCATGGAATGGCATGGCACCGCATGGCACGGCATGGCACCGGCATGGCACGGCATGGCACCGGCATGGCACGGCATGGCACCGGCATGGCACGGCATGGCACCGGCATGGCACGGCATGGCACCGGCATGGCACGGCATGGCACCGGCATGGCACGGCATGGCACCGGCATGGCACGGCATGGCACCGGCATGGCACGGCATGGAATGGCATGGAATGGCATGGAATGGCATGGAATGGCATGGAATGGCATGGAATGGCATGGAATGCCATGGAATGGCATGGAATGGCATGGAATGGCATGGCACCGGCATGGCACGGCATGGCACCGGCATGGAATGGCATGGAATGGCATGGAATGGCATGGAATGGCATGGAATGGCATGGAATGGCATGGAATGGCATGGAATGGCATGGAATGGCATGGAATGGCATGGAATGGCATGGAATGGCATGGAACGGCATGGAATGGCATGGCACCGCATGGCACGGCATGGCACCGCATGGCACGGCATGGCACCGGCATGGCACGGCATGGCACCGGCATGGCACGGCATGGCACCGGCATGGCACGGCATGGCACCGGCATGGCACGGCATGGCACCGGCATGGCACGGCATGGCACGGCATGGCACCGGCATGGCACGGCATGGCACGGCATGGCACCGGCATGGCACGGCATGGCACGGCATGGCACCGGCATGGCACGGCATGGCACCGGCATGGCACGGCATGGCACGGCATGGAATGGCATGGAATGGCATGGAATGGCATGGAATGGCATGGAATGGCATGGAATGGCATGGAATGGCATGGAATGGCATGGAATGGCATGGAATGGCATGGAATGGCATGGAATGGCATGGAATGGCATGGAATGGCATGGAATGGCATGGAATGGCATGGAATGGCATGGAATGGCATGGAATGGCATGGAATGGCATGGAATGGCATGGAATGGCATGGAATGGCATGGAATGGCATGGAATGGCATGGAATGGCATGGAATGGCATGAAATGGCATGGAATGGCATGGAATGGCATGGAATGGCATGGAATGGCATGGAATGGCATGGAATGGCATGGAATGGCATGGAATGGCATGGAATGGCATGGAATGGCATGGAATGGCATGGAATGGCATGGAATGGCATGGAATGGCATGGAATGGAATGGAATGGAATGGAATGGCATGGAATGGCATGGAATGGCATGGAATGGCATGGAATGGCATGGCACCGGCATGGCACGGCATGGCACCGGCATGGCACGGCATGGCACCGGCATGGCACCGGCATGGCACGGCATGGCACCGGCATGGCACGGCATGGCACCGGCATGGCACGGCATGGCACCGGCATGGCACGGCATGGCACCGGCATGGCACGGCATGGCACCGGCATGGCACGGCATGGCACCGGCATGGCACGGCATGGCACCGGCATGGCACGGCATGGCACCGGCATGGCACGGCATGGCACCGGCATGGCACGGCATGGCACCGGCATGGCACGGCATGGCACCGGCATGGCACCGGCATGGCACGGCATGGCACCGGCATGGCACCGGCATGGCACGGCATGGCACCGGCATGGCACCGGCATGGCACGGCATGGCACCGGCATGGCACGGCATGGCACCGGCATGGCACGGCATGGCACCGGCATGGCACGGCATGGCACCGGCATGGCACGGCATGGAATGGCATGGAATGGCATGGAATGGCATGGAATGGCATGGAATGGCATGGAATGGCATGGAATGGCATGGAATGCCATGGAATGGCATGGAATGGCATGGAATGGCATGGCACCGGCATGGCACGGCATGGCACCGGCATGGAATGGCATGGAATGGCATGGAATGGCATGGAATGGCATGGAATGGCATGGAATGGCATGGAATGGCATGGAATGGCATGGAATGGCATGGAATGGCATGGAATGGCATGGAATGGCATGGAATGGCATGGAACGGCATGGAATGGCATGGCACCGCATGGCACGGCATGGCACCGCATGGCACGGCATGGCACCGGCATGGCACGGCATGGCACCGGCATGGCACGGCATGGCACCGGCATGGCACGGCATGGCACCGGCATGGCACGGCATGGCACCGGCATGGCACGGCATGGCACGGCATGGCACCGGCATGGCACGGCATGGCACGGCATGGCACCGGCATGGCACGGCATGGCACGGCATGGCACCGGCATGGCACGGCATGGCACCGGCATGGCACGGCATGGCACGGCATGGAATGGCATGGAATGGCATGGAATGGCATGGAATGGCATGGAATGGCATGGAATGGCATGGAATGGCATGGAATGGCATGGAATGGCATGGAATGGCATGGAATGGCATGGAATGGCATGGAATGGCATGGAATGGCATGGAATGGCATGGAATGGCATGGAATGGCATGGAATGGCATGGAATGGCATGGAATGGCATGGAATGGCATGGAATGGCATGGAATGGCATGGAATGGCATGGAATGGCATGGAATGGCATGGAATGGCATGAAATGGCATGGAATGGCATGGAATGGCATGGAATGGCATGGAATGGCATGGAATGGCATGGAATGGCATGGAATGGCATGGAATGGCATGGAATGGCATGGAATGGCATGGAATGGCATGGAATGGCATGGAATGGCATGGAATGGCATGGAATGGCATGGAATGGCATGGAATGGAATGGAATGGAATGGAATGGCATGGAATGGCATGGAATGGCATGGAATGGCATGGAATGGCATGGCACCGGCATGGCACGGCATGGCACCGGCATGGCACGGCATGGCACCGGCATGGCACCGGCATGGCACGGCATGGCACCGGCATGGCACGGCATGGCACCGGCATGGCACGGCATGGCACCGGCATGGCACGGCATGGCACCGGCATGGCACGGCATGGCACCGGCATGGCACGGCATGGCACCGGCATGGCACGGCATGGCACCGGCATGGCACGGCATGGCACCGGCATGGCACGGCATGGCACCGGCATGGCACGGCATGGCACCGGCATGGCACCGGCATGGCACGGCATGGCACCGGCATGGCACCGGCATGGCACGGCATGGCACCGGCATGGCACCGGCATGGCACGGCATGGCACCGGCATGGCACGGCATGGCACCGGCATGGCACGGCATGGCACCGGCATGGCACGGCATGGCACCGGCATGGCACGGCATGGCACCGGCATGGCACGGCATGGCACGGCATGGCACCGGCATGGAACGGCATGGAATGGCATGGAATGGCATGGAATGGCATGGAATGGCATGGAATGGCATGGAATGGCATGGAATGGCATGGAATGGCATGGAATGGCATGGAATGGCATGGAATGGCATGGAATGGCATGGAATGGCATGGAATGGCATGGAATGGCATGGAATGGCATGGAATGGCATGGAATGGCATGGAATGGCATGGAATGGCATGGAATGGCATGGAATGGCATGGAATGGCATGGAATGGCATGGAATGGCATGGAATGGCATGGAATGGCATGGAATGGCATGGAATGGCATGGAATGGCATGGAATGGCATGGAATGGCATGGAATGGCATGGAATGGCATGGAATGGCATGGAATGGCATGGAATGGCATGGAATGGCATGGAATGGCATGGAATGGCATGGAATGGCATGGAATGGCATGGAATGGCATGGAATGGCATGGAATGACATGGAATGGCATGGAATGGCATGGCACCGCATGGCACGGCATGGCACGGCATGGCACGGCATGGCACCGGCATGGCACGGCGTGGCACCGGCATGGCACGGCATGGCACCGGCATGGCACGGCATGGCACCGGCATGGCACGGCATGGCACCGGCATGGCACGGCATGGCACCGGCATGGCACGGCATGGCACCGGCATGGCACGGCATGGCACCGGCATGGCACGGCATGGCACCGGCATGGCACGGCATGGAATGGCATGGAATGGCATGGAATGGCATGGAATGGCATGGAATGGCATGGAATGGCATGGAATGGCATGGAATGGCATGGAATGGCATGGAATGGCATGAAATGGCATGGAATGGCATGGAATGGCATGGAATGGCATGGAATGGCATGGAATGGCATGGAATGGCATGGAATGGCATGGAATGGCATGGAATGGCATGGAATGACATGGAATGGCATGGAATGGCATGGCACCGCATGGCACGGCATGGCACGGCATGGCACGGCATGGCACGGCATGGCACCGGCATGGCACGGCATGGCACCGGCATGGCACGGCATGGCACCGGCATGGCACGGCATGGCACCGGCATGGCACGGCATGGCACCGGCATGGCACGGCATGGCACCGGCATGGCACGGCATGGAATGGCATGGCACGGCATGGAATGGCATGGAATGGCATGGAATGGCATGGAATGGCATGGAATGGCATGGAATGGCATGGAATGGCATGGAATGGCATGGAATGGCATGGAATGGCATGGAATGGCATGGAATGGCATGGAATGGCATGGAATGGCATGGAATGGCATGGAATGGCATGGAATGGCATGGAATGGCATGGAATGGCATGGAATGGCATGGAATGGCATGGAATGGCATGGAATGGCATGGAATGGCATGGAATGGCATGGAATGGCATGGAATGGCATGGAATGGCATGGAATGGCATGGAATGGCATGGAATGGCATGGAATGGCATGGAATGGCATGGAATGGCATGGAATGGCATGGAATGGCATGGAATGGCATGGAATGGCATGGAATGGCATGGAATGGCATGGAATGGCATGGAATGGCATGGAATGGCATGGAATGGCATGGAATGGCATGGAATGGCATGGAATGGCATGGAATGGCATGGAATGGCATGGAATGGCATGGAATGGCATGGAATGGCATGGAATGGCATGGAATGGCATGGAATGGCATGGAATGGCATGGAATGACATGGAATGGCATGGAATGGCATGGCACCGCATGGCACGGCATGGCACGGCATGGCACGGCATGGCACCGGCATGGCACGGCATGGCACGGCATGGCACGGCATGGCACGGCATGGCACCGGCATGGCACGGCATGGCACCGGCATGGCACGGCATGGCACGGCATGGCACCGGCATGGCACGGCATGGCACGGCATGGCACCGGCATGGCACGGCATGGCACCGGCATGGCACGGCATGGCACGGCATTGAATGGCATGGAATGGCATGGAATGGCATGGAATGGCATGGAATGGCATGGAATGGCATGGAATGGCATGGAATGGCATGGAATGGCATGGAATGGCATGGAATGGCATGGAATGGCATGGAATGGCATGGAATGGCATGGAATGGCATGGAATGGCATGGAATGGCATGGAATGGCATGGAATGGCATGGCACCGGCATGGCACGGCATGGCACCGGCATGGCACCGGCATGGCACGGCATGGCACCGGCATGGCACGGCATGGCACCGGCATGGCACGGCATGGCACCGGCATGGCACGGCATGGCACCGGCATGGCACGGCATGGAATGGCATGGCACGGCATGGAATGGCATGGAATGGCATGGAATGGCATGGAATGGCATGGAATGGCATGGAATGGCATGGAATGGCATGGAATGGCATGGAATGGCATGGAATGGCATGGAATGGCATGGAATGGCATGGAATGGCATGGAATGGCATGGAATGGCATGGAATGGCATGGAATGGCATGGAATGGCATGGAATGGCATGGAATGGCATGGAATGGCATGGAATGGCATGGAATGGCATGGAATGGCATGGAATGGCATGGAATGGCATGGAATGGCATGGAATGGCATGGAATGGCATGGAATGGCATGGAATGGCATGGAATGGCATGGAATGGCATGGAATGGCATGGAATGGCATGGAATGGCATGGAATGGCATGGAATGGCATGGAATGGCATGGAATGGCATGGAATGGCATGGAATGGCATGGAATGGCATGGAATGGCATGGAATGGCATGGAATGGCATGGAATGGCATGGAATGGCATGGAATGGCATGGAATGGCATGGAATGGCATGGAATGGCATGGAATGGCATGGAATGGCATGGAATGGCATGGAATGGCATGGAATGGCATGGAATGGCATGGAATGGCATGGAATGGCATGGAATGGCATGGAATGGCATGGAATGGCATGGAATGGCATGGAATGGCATGGAATGGCATGGAATGGCATGGAATGGCATGGAATGGCATGGAATGGCATGGAATGGCATGGAATGGCATGGAATGGCATGGAATGGCATGGAATGGCATGGAATGGCATGGAATGGCATGGAATGGCATGGAATGGCATGGAATGGCATGGAATGGCATGGAATGGCATGGAATGGCATGGAATGGCATGGAATGGCATGGAATGGCATGGAATGGCATGGCACGGCATGGCACGGCATGGCACCGGCATGGCACGGCATGGCACCGGCATGGCACGGAATGGCACGGCATGGCACCGGCATGTCACGGCATGGCACGGCATTGAATGGCATGGAATGGCATTGAATGGCACGGCATGGCACGGCATGGCACGGCATGGCACGGCATGGCACCGCATTGAGTGGCATGGAATGGCATGGAATGGCATGGACTGGCATGGACTGGCATGGAATGGCATGGAATGGCATGGAATGGCATGGAATGGCATGGAATGGCATGGAATGGCATGGAATGGCATGGAATGGCATGGAATGGCATGGAATGGCATGGAATGGCATGGAATGGCATGGAATGGCATGGAATGGCATGGAATGGCATGGAATGGCATGGAATGGCATGGAATGGCATGGAATGGCATGGAATGGCATGGAATGGCATGGAATGGCATGGAATGGCATGGAATGGCATGGAATGGCATGGCACCGGCATGGCACGGCATGGCACCGGCATGGCACGGCATGGCACCGGCATGGCACGGCATGGCACCGGCATGGCACGGCATGGCACCGGCATGGCACGGCATGGCACCGGCATGGCACGGCATGGCACCGGCATGGCACGGCATGGCACCGGCATGGCACGGCATGGCACCGGCATGGCACGGCATGGCACCAGCATGGCACGGCATGGCACCGGCATGGCACGGCATGGCACCGGCATGGCACGGCATGGCACCGGCATGGCACGGCATGGCACCGGCATGGCACGGCATGGCACCGGCATGGCACGGCATGGCACCGGCATGGCACGGCCTGGCACCGGCATGGCACGGCATGGAATGGCATGGAATGGCATGGAATGGCATGGAATGGCATGGAATGGCATGGAATGGCATGGAATGGCATGGAATGGCATGGAATGGCATGGAATGGCATGGAATGGCATGGAATGGCATGGAATGGCATGGAATGGCATGGAATGGCATGGAATGGCATGGAATGGCATGGAATGGCATGGAATGGCATGGAATGGCATGGAATGGCATGGAATGGCATGGAATGGCATGGAATGGCATGGAATGGCATGGAATGGCATGGAATGGCATGGAATGGCATGGAATGGCATGGAATGGCATGGAATGGCATGGAATGGCATGGAATGGCATGGAATGGCATGGAATGGCATGGAATGGCATGGAATGGCATGGAATGGCATGGAATGGCATGGAATGGCATGGAATGGCATGGAATGGCATGGAATGGCATGGAATGGCATGGCACCGCATGGCACGGCATGGCATGGCACGGCATGGCACGGCATGGCACCGGCATGGCACGGCATGGCACCGGCATGGCACGGCATGGCACCGGCATGGCACGGCATGGCACGGCATGGCACCGGCATGGCACGGCATGGCACCGGCATGGCACGGCATGGCACCGGCATGGCACGGCATGGCACCGGCATGGCACGGCATGGCACCGGCATGGCACGGCATGGCACCGGCATGGCACGGCATGGCACCGGCATGGCACGGCATGGCACCGGCATGACACGGCCTGGCACCGGCATGGCACGGCATGGAATGGCATGGAATGGCATGGAATGGCATGGAATGGCATGGAATGGCATGGAATGGCATGGAATGGCATGGAATGGCATGGAATGGCATGGAATGGCATGGAATGGCATGGAATGGCATGGAATGGCATGGAATGGCATGGAATGGCATGGAATGGCATGGAATGGCATGGAATGGCATGGAATGGCATGGAATGGCATGGAATGGCATGGAATGGCATGGAATGGCATGGAATGGCATGGAATGGCATGGAATGGCATGGAATGGCATGGAATGGCATGGAATGGCATGGAATGGCATGGAATGGCATGGAATGGCATGGAATGGCATGGAATGGCATGGAATGGCATGGAATGGCATGGAATGGCATGGAATGGCATGGAATGGCATGGAATGGCATGGCACGGCATGGCACGGCATGGCACCGGCATGGCACGGCATGGCACCGGCATGGCACGGAATGGCACGGCATGGCACCGGCATGTCACGGCATGGCACGGCATTGAATGGCATGGAATGGCATTGAATGGCACGGAATGGCACGGCATGGCACGGCATGGCACGGCATGGCACGGCATGGCACCGCATTGAGTGGCATGGAATGGCATGGAATGGCATGGACTGGCATGGACTGGCATGGAATGGCATGGAATGGCATGGCCCGGCATGGCACGGCATGGCACGGCATGGCACCGGCATGGCACGGCATGGCACCGGCATGGCACGGCATGGCACCGGCATGGCACGGCATGGCACCGGCATGGCACGGCATGGCACCGGCATGGCACGGCATGGCACCGGCATGGCACGGCATGGCACCGGCATGGCACGGCATGGCACCGGCATGGCACGGCATGGCACCGGCATGGCACGGCATGGCACCGGCATGGCACGGCATGGCACCGGCATGGCACGGCATGGCACCGGCATGGCACGGCATGGCACCGGCATGGCACGGCATGGCACCGGCATGGCACCGGCATGGCACGGCATGGCACGGCATGGAATGGCATGGAATGGCATGGAATGGCATGGAATGGCATGGAATGGCATGGAATGGCATGGAATGGAATGGAATGGCATGGAATGGCATGGAATGGCATGGAATGGCATGGAATGGCATGGCACCGGCATGGCACGGCATGGCACCGGCATGGCACGGCATGGCACCGGCATGGCACCGGCATGGCACGGCATGGCACCGGCATGGCACGGCATGGCACCGGCATGGCACGGCATGGCACCGGCATGGCACGGCATGGCACCGGCATGGCACGGCATGGCACCGGCATGGCACGGCATGGCACCGGCATGGCACGGCATGGCACCGGCATGGCACGGCATGGCACCGGCATGGCACGGCATGGCACCGGCATGGCACGGCATGGCACCGGCATGGCACGGCATGGCACCGGCATGGCACCGGCATGGCACCGGCATGGCACCGGCATGGCACCGGCATGGCACGGCATGGCACCGGCATGGCACCGGCATGGCACCGGCATGGCACCGGCATGGCACCGGCATGGCACCGGCATGGCACGGCATGGCACGGCATGGCACCGGCATGGCACGGCATGGCACCGGCATGGAACGGCATGGAATGGCATGGAATGGCATGGAATGGCATGGAATGGCATGGAATGGCATGGAATGGCATGGAATGGCATGGAATGGCATGGAATGGCATGGAATGGCATGGAATGGCATGGAATGGCATGGAATGGCATGGAATGGCATGGAATGGCATGGAATGGCATGGAATGGCATGGAATGGCATGGAATGGCATGGAATGGCATGGAATGGCATGGAATGGCATGGAATGGCATGGAATGGCATGGAATGGCATGGAATGGCATGGAATGGCATGGAATGGCATGGAATGGCATGGAATGGCATGGAATGGCATGGAATGGCATGGAATGGCATGGAATGGCATGGAATGGCATGGAATGGCATGGAATGGCATGGAATGGCATGGAATGACATGGAATGGCATGGAATGGCATGGCACCGCATGGCACGGCATGGCACGGCATGGCACGGCATGGCACCGGCATGGCACGGCGTGGCACCGGCATGGCACGGCATGGCACCGGCATGGCACGGCATGGCACCGGCATGGCACGGCATGGCACCGGCATGGCACGGCATGGCACCGGCATGGCACGGCATGGCACCGGCATGGCACGGCATGGCACCGGCATGGCACGGCATGGCACCGGCATGGCACGGCATGGAATGGCATGGAATGGCATGGAATGGCATGGAATGGCATGGAATGGCATGGAATGGCATGGAATGGCATGGAATGGCATGGAATGGCATGGAATGGCATGGAATGGCATGGAATGGCATGGAATGGCATGGAATGGCATGGAATGGCATGGAATGGCATGAAATGGCATGGAATGGCATGGAATGGCATGGAATGGCATGGAATGGCATGGAATGGCATGGAATGGCATGGAATGGCATGGAATGACAAGGAATGGCATGGAATGGCATGGCACCGCATGGCACGGCATGGCACGGCATGGCACGGCATGGCACCGGCATGGCACGGCATGGCACCGGCATGGCACGGCATGGCACCGGCATGGCACGGCATGGCACCGGCATGGCACGGCATGGCACCGGCATGGCACGGCATGGAATGGCATGGCACGGCATGGAATGGCATGGAATGGCATGGAATGGCATGGAATGGCATGGAATGGCATGGAATGGCATGGAATGGCATGGAATGGCATGGAATGGCATGGAATGGCATGGAATGGCATGGAATGGCATGGAATGGCATGGAATGGCATGGAATGGCATGGAATGGCATGGAATGGCATGGAATGGCATGGAATGGCATGGAATGGCATGGAATGGCATGGAATGGCATGGAATGGCATGGAATGGCATGGAATGGCATGGAATGGCATGGAATGGCATGGAATGGCATGGAATGGCATGGAATGGCATGGAATGGCATGGAATGGCATGGAATGGCATGGAATGGCATGGAATGGCATGGAATGGCATGGAATGGCATGGAATGGCATGGAATGGCATGGAATGGCATGGAATGGCATGGAATGGCATGGAATGGCATGGAATGGCATGGAATGGCATGGAATGGCATGGAATGGCATGGAATGGCATGGAATGGCATGGAATGGCATGGAATGGCATGGAATGGCATGGAATGGCATGGAATGGCATGGAATGGCATGGAATGGCATGGAATGGCATGGAATGGCATGGAATGGCATGGAATGGCATGGAATGGCATGGAATGGCATGGAATGGCATGGAATGGCATGGAATGGCATGGAATGGCATGGAATGGCATGGAATGGCATGGAATGGCATGGAATGGCATGGAATGGCATGGAATGGCATGGAATGGCATGGAATGGCATGGAATGGCATGGAATGGCATGGAATGGCATGGAATGGCATGGAATGGCATGGAATGGCATGGAATGGCATGGAATGGCATGGAATGGCATGGAATGGCATGGAATGGCATGGAATGGCATGGAATGGCATGGAATGGCATGGAATGACATGGAATGGCATGGAATGGCATGGCACCGCATGGCACGGCATGGCACGGCATGGCACGGCATGGCACCGGCATGGCACGGCGTGGCACCGGCATGGCACGGCATGGCACCGGCATGGCACGGCATGGCACCGGCATGGCACGGCATGGCACCGGCATGGCACGGCATGGCACCGGCATGGCACGGCATGGCACCGGCATGGCACGGCATGGCACCGGCATGGCACGGCATGGCACCGGCATGGCACGGCATGGAATGGCATGGAATGGCATGGAATGGCATGGAATGGCATGGAATGGCATGGAATGGCATGGAATGGCATGGAATGGCATGGAATGGCATGGAATGGCATGGAATGGCATGGAATGGCATGGAATGGCATGGAATGGCATGGAATGGCATGGAATGGCATGGAATGGCATGGAATGGCATGAAATGGCATGGAATGGCATGGAATGGCATGGAATGGCATGGAATGGCATGGAATGGCATGGAATGGCATGGAATGGCATGGAATGACATGGAATGGCATGGAATGGCATGGCACGGCATGGCACGGCATGGCACGGCATGGCACGGCATGGCACCGGCATGGCACGGCATGGCACCGGCATGGCACGGCATGGCACCGGCATGGCACGGCATGGCACCGGCATGGCACGGCATGGCACCGGCATGGCACGGCATGGAATGGCATGGCACGGCATGGAATGGCATGGAATGGCATGGAATGGCATGGAATGGCATGGAATGGCATGGAATGGCATGGAATGGCATGGAATGGCATGGAATGGCATGGAATGGCATGGAATGGCATGGAATGGCATGGAATGGCATGGAATGGCATGGAATGGCATGGAATGGCATGGAATGGCATGGAATGGCATGGAATGGCATGGAATGGCATGGAATGGCATGGAATGGCATGGAATGGCATGGAATGGCATGGAATGGCATGGAATGGCATGGAATGGCATGGAATGGCATGGAATGGCATGGAATGGCATGGAATGGCATGGAATGGCATGGAATGGCATGGAATGGCATGGAATGGCATGGAATGGCATGGAATGGCATGGAATGGCATGGAATGGCATGGAATGGCATGGAATGGCATGGAATGGCATGGAATGGCATGGAATGGCATGGAATGGCATGGAATGGCATGGAATGGCATGGAATGGCATGGAATGGCATGGAATGGCATGGAATGGCATGGAATGGCATGGAATGGCATGGAATGGCATGGAATGGCATGGAATGGCATGGAATGGCATGGAATGGCATGGAATGGCATGGAATGACATGGAATGGCATGGAATGGCATGGCACCGCATGGCACGGCATGGCACGGCATGGCACGGCATGGCACCGGCATGGCACGGCATGGCACGGCATGGCACGGCATGGCACGGCATGGCACCGGCATGGCACGGCATGGCACCGGCATGGCACGGCATGGCACGGCATGGCACCGGCATGGCACGGCATGGCACGGCATGGCACCGGCATGGCACGGCATGGCACGGCATTGAATGGCATGGAATGGCATGGAATGGCATGGAATGGCATGGAATGGCATGGAATGGCATGGAATGGCATGGAATGGCATGGAATGGCATGGAATGGCATGGAATGGCATGGAATGGCATGGAATGGCATGGAATGGCATGGAATGGCATGGAATGGCATGGAATGGCATGGAATGGCATGGAATGGCATGGAATGGCATGGAATGGCATGGAATGGCATGGAATGGCATGGAATGGCATGGAATGGCATGGAATGGCATGGAATGGCATGGCACCGGCATGGCACGGCATGGCACCGGCATGGCACCGGCATGGCACGGCATGGCACCGGCATGGCACGGCATGGCACCGGCATGGCACGGCATGGCACCGGCATGGCACGGCATGGAATGGCATGGCACGGCATGGAATGGCATGGAATGGCATGGAATGGCATGGAATGGCATGGAATGGCATGGAATGGCATGGAATGGCATGGAATGGCATGGAATGGCATGGAATGGCATGGAATGGCATGGAATGCCATGGAATGCCATGGAATGGCATGGAATGGCATGGAATGGCATGGAATGGCATGGCACCGGCATGGCACGGCATGGCACCGGCATGGAATGGCATGGAATGGCATGGAATGGCATGGAATGGCATGGAATTGCATGGAATGGCATGGAATGGCATGGAATGGCATGGAATGGCATGGAATGGCATGGAACGGCATGGAATGGCATGGCACCGCATGGCACGGCATGGCACCGCATGGCACGGCATGGCACCGGCATGGCACGGCATGGCACCGGCATGGCACGGCATGGCACCGGCATGGCACGGCATGGCACCGGCATGGCACGGCATGGCACCGGCATGGCACGGCATGGCACCGGCATGGCACGGCATGGCACGGCATGGAATGGCATGGAATGGCATGGAATGGCATGGAATGGCATGGAATGGCATGGAATGGCATGGAATGGCATGGAATGGCATGGAATGGCATGGAATGGCATGGAATGGCATGGCACCGGCATGGCACGGCATGGCACCGGCATGGCACCGGCATGGCACCGGCATGGCACCGGCATGGCACCGGCATGGCACCGGCATGGCACGGCATGGCACCGGCATGGCACGGCATGGCACCGGCATGGCACGGCATGGCACCGGCATGGCACGGCATGGCACCGGCATGGCACGGCATGGCACCGCATGGCACGGCATGGCACCGGCATGGCACGGCATGGCACCGGCATGGCACGGCATGGCACCGGCATGGCACGGCATGGCACCGGCATGGCACGGCATGGCACCGGCATGGCACGGCATGGCACCGGCATGGCACGGCATGGCACCGGCATGGCACGGCATGGCACGGCATGGAATGGCATGGAATGGCATGGAATGGCATGGAATGGCATGGAATGGCATGGAATGGCATGGAATGGCATGGAATGGCATGGAATGGCATGGAATGGCATGGAATGGCATGGCACCGGCATGGCACGGCATGGCACCGGCATGGCACCGGCATGGCACCGGCATGGCACCGGCATGGCACCGGCATGGCACCGGCATGGCACCGGCATGGCACCGGCATGGCACGGCATGGCACCGGCATGGCACGGCATGGCACCGGCATGGCACGGCATGGCACCGGCATGGCACGGCATGGCACCGGCATGGCACGGCATGGCACCGGCATGGCACGGCATGGCACCGGCATGGCACGGCATGGCACCGGCATGGCACGGCATGGCACCGGCATGGCACGGCATGGCACCGGCATGGCACGGCATGGCACCGGCATGGCACGGCATGGCACCGGCATGGCACGGCATGGCACCGGCATGGCACGGCATGGCACCGGCATGGCACGGCATGGCACCGGCATGGCACGGCATGGCACCGGCATGGCACGGCATGGCACCGGCATGGCACGGCATGGCACCGGCATGGCACGGCATGGCACCGGCATGGCACGGCATGGCACCGGCATGGCACGGCATGGCACCGGCATGGCACGGCATGGCACCGGCATGGCACGGCATGGCACCGGCATGGCACGGCATGGAATGGCATGGAATGGCATGGAATGGCATGGAATGGCATGGAATGGCATGGAATGGCATGGAATGGCATGGAATGGCATGGAATGGCATGGAATGGCATGGAATGGCATGGAATGGCATGGAATGGCATGGAATGGCATGGAATGGCATGGAATGGCATGGAATGGCATGGAATGGCATGGAATGGCATGGAATGGCATGGAATGGCATGGAATGGCATGGAATGGCATGGAATGGCATGGAATGGCATGGAATGGCATGGAATGGCATGGAATGGCATGGAATGGCATGGAATGGCATGGAATGGCATGGAATGGCATGGAATGGCATGGAATGACATGGAATGGCATGGAATGGCATGGCACCGCATGGCACGGCATGGCACGGCATGGCACGGCATGGCACGGCATGGCACCGGCATGGCACGGCGTGGCACCGGCATGGCACGGCATGGCACGGCATGGCACCGGCATGGCACGGCATGGCACCGGCATGGCACGGCATGGCACCGGCATGGCACGGCATGGCACCGGCATGGAACGGCATGGCACCGGCATGGCACGGCATGGCACCGGCATGGCACGGCATGGCACCGGCATGGCACGGCATGGCACGGCATTGAATGGCATGGAATGGCATGGAATGGCATGGAATGGCATGGAATGGCATGGAATGGCATGGAATGACATGGAATGGCATGGAATGGCATGGAATGGCATGGAATGGCATGGAATGGCATGGAACGGCATGGCACGGCATGGCACCGGCATGGCACGGCATGGCACCGGCATGGCACGGCATGGCACGGCATGGCACCGGCATGGCACGGCATGGCACCGGCATGGCACGGCATGGCACCGGCATGGCACGGCATGGCACCGGCATGGCACGGCATGGCACCGGCATGGCACGGCATGGCACGGCATGGCACCGGCATGGCACGGCATGGCACCGGCATGGCACGGCATGGCACCGGCATGGCACGGCATGGCACGGCATTGAATGGCATGGAATGGCATGGAATGGCATGCAATGGCATGGAATGACATGGAATGGCATGGAATGGCATGGAATGGCATGGAATGGCATGGAATGGCATGGAATGGCATGGAATGGCATGGAATGGCATGGCACCGCATGGCACGGCATGGCACGGCATGGCACGGCATGGCACGGCATGGCACGGCATGGCACGGCATGGCACGGCATGGCACCGGCATGGCACGGCATGGCACCGGCATGGCACGGCATGGCACCGGCATGGCACGGCATAGCACGGCATGGCACCGGCATGGCACGGCATGGCACCGGCATGGCACGGCATGGCACCGGCAGGGCACGGCATGGCACCGGCATGGCACGGCATGGCACGGCATGGCACGGCATGGCACGGCATGGCACCGGCATGGCACGGCATGGCACCGGCATGGCACGGCATGGCACGGCATGGCACCGGCATGGCACGGCATGGCACGGCATGGCACCGGCATGGCACGGCATGGCACCGGCATGGCACGGCATGGCACGGCATTGAATGGCATGGAATGGCATGGAATGGCATGGAATGGCATGGAATGGCATGGAATGGCATGGAATGGCATGGAATGGCATGGAATGGCATGGAATGGCATGGGATGGCATGGAATGGCATGGAATGGCATGGAATGGCATGGAATGGCATGGAATGGCATGGAATGGCATGGAATGGCATGGAATGGCATGAAATGGCATGGAATGGCATGGAATGGCATGGAATGGCATGGAATGGCATGGAATGGCATGGAATGGCATGGAATGGCATGGAATGGCATGGAATGGCATGGAATGGCATGGAATGGCATGGAATGGCATGGAATGGCATGGAATGGCATGGAATGGCATGGCACCGCATGGAATGGCATGGAATGGCATGGCACCGCATGGCACGGCATGGCACCGGCATGGCACGGCATGGCACCGGCATGGCACGGCATGGCACCGGCATGGCACGGCATGGCACCGGCATGGCACGGCATGGCACCGGCATGGCACGGCATGGCACCGGCATGGCACGGCATGGCACCGGCATGGCACGGCATGGCACCGGCATGGCACGGCATGGAATGGCATGGAATGGCATGGAATGGCATGGAATGGCATGGAATGGCATGGAATGGCATGGAATGGCATGGAATGGCATGGAATGGCATGGAATGGCATGGAATGGCATGGCACCGGCATGGCACGGCATGGCACCGGCATGGAATGGCATGGAATGGCATGGAATGGCATGGAATGGCATGGAATGGCATGGAATGGCATGGAATGGCATGGAATGGCATGGAATGGCATGGAATGGCATGGAATGGCATGGAATGGCATGGAATGGCATGGAACGGCATGGAATGGCATGGCACCGCATGGCACGGCATGGCACCGCATGGCACGGCATGGCACCGGCATGGCACGGCATGGCACCGGCATGGCACGGCATGGCACCGGCATGGCACGGCATGGCACCGGCATGGCACGGCATGGCACCGGCATGGCACGGCATGGCACGGCATGGCACCGGCATGGCACGGCATGGCACGGCATGGCACCGGCATGGCACGGCATGGCACGGCATGGCACCGGCATGGCACGGCATGGCACCGGCATGGCACGGCATGGCACGGCATGGAATGGCATGGAATGGCATGGAATGGCATGGAATGGCATGGAATGGCATGGAATGGCATGGAATGGCATGGAATGGCATGGAATGGCATGGAATGGCATGGAATGGCATGGAATGGCATGGAATGGCATGGAATGGCATGGAATGGCATGGAATGGCATGGAATGGCATGGAATGGCATGGAATGGCATGGAATGGCATGGAATGGCATGGAATGGCATGGAATGGCATGGAATGGCATGGAATGGCATGGAATGGCATGGAATGGCATGGAATGGCATGGAATGGCATGGAATGGCATGGAATGGCATGGAATGGCATGGAATGGCATGGAATGGCATGGAATGGCATGGAATGGCATGGAATGGCATGGAATGGCATGAAATGGCATGGAATGGCATGGAATGGCATGGAATGGCATGGAATGGCATGGAATGGCATGGAATGGCATGGAATGGCATGGAATGGCATGGAATGGCATGGAATGGCATGGAATGGCATGGAATGGCATGGAATGGCATGGAATGGCATGGAATGGCATGGAATGGCATGGAATGGCATGGAATGGCATGGAATGGCATGGAATGGCATGGAATGGCATGGAATGGCATGGAATGGCATGGAATGGCATGGAATGGCATGGAATGGCATGGAATGGCATGGAATGGCATGGAATGGCATGGAATGGCATGGAATGGCATGGAATGGCATGGAATGGCATGGAATGGCATGGAATGGCATGGAATGGCATGGAATGGCATGGAATGGCATGGAATGGCATGGAATGGCATGGAATGCCATGGAATGCCATGGAATGGCATGGAATGGCATGGAATGGCATGGAATGGCATGGCACCGGCATGGCACGGCATGGCACCGGCATGGAATGGCATGGAATGGCATGGAATGGCATGGAATGGCATGGAATTGCATGGAATGGCATGGAATGGCATGGAATGGCATGGAATGGCATGGAATGGCATGGAACGGCATGGAATGGCATGGCACCGCATGGCACGGCATGGCACCGCATGGCACGGCATGGCACCGGCATGGCACGGCATGGCACCGGCATGGCACGGCATGGCACCGGCATGGCACGGCATGGCACCGGCATGGCACGGCATGGCACCGGCATGGCACGGCATGGCACCGGCATGGCACGGCATGGCACGGCATGGAATGGCATGGAATGGCATGGAATGGCATGGAATGGCATGGAATGGCATGGAATGGCATGGAATGGCATGGAATGGCATGGAATGGCATGGAATGGCATGGAATGGCATGGCACCGGCATGGCACGGCATGGCACCGGCATGGCACCGGCATGGCACCGGCATGGCACCGGCATGGCACCGGCATGGCACCGGCATGGCACGGCATGGCACCGGCATGGCACGGCATGGCACCGGCATGGCACGGCATGGCACCGGCATGGCACGGCATGGCACCGGCATGGCACGGCATGGCACCGCATGGCACGGCATGGCACCGGCATGGCACGGCATGGCACCGGCATGGCACGGCATGGCACCGGCATGGCACGGCATGGCACCGGCATGGCACGGCATGGCACCGGCATGGCACGGCATGGCACCGGCATGGCACGGCATGGCACGGCATGGAATGGCATGGAATGGCATGGAATGGCATGGAATGGCATGGAATGGCATGGAATGGCATGGAATGGCATGGAATGGCATGGAATGGCATGGAATGGCATGGAATGGCATGGCACCGGCATGGCACGGCATGGCACCGGCATGGCACCGGCATGGCACCGGCATGGCACCGGCATGGCACCGGCATGGCACCGGCATGGCACGGCATGGCACCGGCATGGCACGGCATGGCACCGGCATGGCACGGCATGGCACCGGCATGGCACGGCATGGCACCGGCATGGCACGGCATGGCACCGGCATGGCACGGCATGGCACCGGCATGGCACGGCATGGCACCGGCATGGCACGGCATGGCACCGGCATGGCACGGCATGGCACCGGCATGGCACGGCATGGCACCGGCATGGCACGGCATGGCACCGGCATGGCACGGCATGGCACCGGCATGGCACGGCATGGCACCGGCATGGCACGGCATGGCACCGGCATGGCACGGCATGGCACCGGCATGGCACGGCATGGCACCGGCATGGCACGGCATGGCACCGGCATGGCACGGCATGGCACCGGCATGGCACGGCATGGCACCGGCATGGCACGGCATGGCACCGGCATGGCACGGCATGGCACCGGCATGGCACGGCATGGCACCGGCATGGCACGGCATGGAATGGCATGGAATGGCATGGAATGGCATGGAATGGCATGGAATGGCATGGAATGGCATGGAATGGCATGGAATGGCATGGAATGGCATGGAATGGCATGGAATGGCATGGAATGGCATGGAATGGCATGGAATGGCATGGAATGGCATGGAATGGCATGGAATGGCATGGAATGGCATGGAATGGCATGGAATGGCATGGAATGGCATGGAATGGCATGGAATGGCATGGAATGGCATGGAATGGCATGGAATGGCATGGAATGGCATGGAATGGCATGGAATGGCATGGAATGGCATGGAATGGCATGGAATGGCATGGAATGGCATGGAATGGCATGGAATGGCATGGAATGACATGGAATGGCATGGAATGGCATGGCACCGCATGGCACGGCATGGCACGGCATGGCACGGCATGGCACGGCATGGCACCGGCATGGCACGGCGTGGCACCGGCATGGCACGGCATGGCACGGCATGGCACCGGCATGGCACGGCATGGCACCGGCATGGCACGGCATGGCACCGGCATGGCACGGCATGGCACCGGCATGGAACGGCATGGCACCGGCATGGCACGGCATGGCACCGGCATGGCACGGCATGGCACCGGCATGGCACGGCATGGCACGGCATTGAATGGCATGGAATGGCATGGAATGGCATGGAATGGCATGGAATGGCATGGAATGGCATGGAATGACATGGAATGGCATGGAATGGCATGGAATGGCATGGAATGGCATGGAATGGCATGGAACGGCATGGCACGGCATGGCACCGGCATGGCACGGCATGGCACCGGCATGGCACGGCATGGCACGGCATGGCACCGGCATGGCACGGCATGGCACCGGCATGGCACGGCATGGCACCGGCATGGCACGGCATGGCACCGGCATGGCACGGCATGGCACCGGCATGGCACGGCATGGCACGGCATGGCACCGGCATGGCACGGCATGGCACCGGCATGGCACGGCATGGCACCGGCATGGCACGGCATGGCACGGCATTGAATGGCATGGAATGGCATGGAATGGCATGCAATGGCATGGAATGACATGGAATGGCATGCAATGGCATGGAATGACATGGAATGGCATGGAATGGCATGGAATGGCATGGAATGGCATGGAATGGCATGGAATGGCATGGAATGGCATGGAATGGCATGGCACCGCATGGCACGGCATGGCACGGCATGGCACGGCATGGCACGGCATGGCACGGCATGGCACGGCATGGCACGGCATGGCACCGGCATGGCACGGCATGGCACCGGCATGGCACGGCATGGCACCGGCATGGCACGGCATAGCACGGCATGGCACCGGCATGGCACGGCATGGCACCGGCATGGCACGGCATGGCACCGGCAGGGCACGGCATGGCACCGGCATGGCACGGCATGGCACGGCATGGCACGGCATGGCACGGCATGGCACCGGCATGGCACGGCATGGCACCGGCATGGCACGGCATGGCACGGCATGGCACCGGCATGGCACGGCATGGCACGGCATGGCACCGGCATGGCACGGCATGGCACCGGCATGGCACGGCATGGCACGGCATTGAATGGCATGGAATGGCATGGAATGGCATGGAATGGCATGGAATGGCATGGAATGGCATGGAATGGCATGGAATGGCATGGAATGGCATGGAATGGCATGGGATGGCATGGAATGGCATGGAATGGCATGGAATGGCATGGAATGGCATGGAATGGCATGGAATGGCATGGAATGGCATGGAATGGCATGAAATGGCATGGAATGGCATGGAATGGCATGGAATGGCATGGAATGGCATGGAATGGCATGGAATGGCATGGAATGGCATGGAATGGCATGGAATGGCATGGAATGGCATGGAATGGCATGGAATGGCATGGAATGGCATGGAATGGCATGGAATGGCATGGCACCGCATGGAATGGCATGGAATGGCATGGCACCGCATGGCACGGCATGGCACCGGCATGGCACGGCATGGCACCGGCATGGCACGGCATGGCACCGGCATGGCACGGCATGGCACCGGCATGGCACGGCATGGCACCGGCATGGCACGGCATGGCACCGGCATGGCACGGCATGGCACCGGCATGGCACGGCATGGCACCGGCATGGCACGGCATGGAATGGCATGGAATGGCATGGAATGGCATGGAATGGCATGGAATGGCATGGAATGGCATGGAATGGCATGGAATGGCATGGAATGGCATGGAATGGCATGGAATGGCATGGAATGGCATGGCACCGGCATGGCACGGCATGGCACCGGCATGGAATGGCATGGAATGGCATGGAATGGCATGGAATGGCATGGAATGGCATGGAATGGCATGGAATGGCATGGAATGGCATGGAATGGCATGGAATGGCATGGAATGGCATGGAATGGCATGGAATGGCATGGAACGGCATGGAATGGCATGGCACCGCATGGCACGGCATGGCACCGCATGGCACGGCATGGCACCGGCATGGCACGGCATGGCACCGGCATGGCACGGCATGGCACCGGCATGGCACGGCATGGCACCGGCATGGCACGGCATGGCACCGGCATGGCACGGCATGGCACGGCATGGCACCGGCATGGCACGGCATGGCACGGCATGGCACCGGCATGGCACGGCATGGCACGGCATGGCACCGGCATGGCACGGCATGGCACCGGCATGGCACGGCATGGCACGGCATGGAATGGCATGGAATGGCATGGAATGGCATGGAATGGCATGGAATGGCATGGAATGGCATGGAATGGCATGGAATGGCATGGAATGGCATGGAATGGCATGGAATGGCATGGAATGGCATGGAATGGCATGGAATGGCATGGAATGGCATGGAATGGCATGGAATGGCATGGAATGGCATGGAATGGCATGGAATGGCATGGAATGGCATGGAATGGCATGGAATGGCATGGAATGGCATGGAATGGCATGGAATGGCATGGAATGGCATGGAATGGCATGGAATGGCATGGAATGGCATGGAATGGCATGGAATGGCATGGAATGGCATGGAATGGCATGGAATGGCATGGAATGGCATGGAATGGCATGGAATGGCATGGAATGGCATGAAATGGCATGGAATGGCATGGAATGGCATGGAATGGCATGGAATGGCATGGAATGGCATGGAATGGCATGGAATGGCATGGAATGGCATGGAATGGCATGGAATGGCATGGAATGGCATGGAATGGCATGGAATGGCATGGAATGGCATGGAATGGCATGGAATGGCATGGAATGGCATGGAATGGCATGGAATGGCATGGAATGGCATGGAATGGCATGGAATGGCATGGAATGGCATGGAATGGCATGGAATGGCATGGAATGGCATGGAATGGCATGGAATGGCATGGAATGGCATGGAATGGCATGGAATGGCATGGAATGGCATGGAATGGCATGGAATGGCATGGAATGGCATGGAATGGCATGGAATGGCATGGAATGGCATGGAATGGCATGGAATGGCATGGAATGGCATGGAATGGCATGGAATGGCATGGAATGGCATGGAATGGCATGGAATGGCATGGAATGGCATGGAATGGCATGGAATGGCATGGAATGGCATGGAATGGCATGGAACGGCATGGCACCGCATGGCACGGCATGGCACCGGCATGGCACGGCATGGCACCGGCATGGCACGGCATGGCACCGGCATGGCACGGCATGGCACCGGCATGGCACGGCATGGCACCGGCATGGCACGGCATGGCACCGGCATGGCACGGCATGGAATGGCATGGCACGGCATGGAATGGCATGGAATGGCATGGAATGGCATGGAATGGCATGGAATGGCATGGAATGGCATGGAATGGCATGGAATGGCATGGAATGGCATGGAATGGCATGGAATGGCATGGAATGGCATGGAATGGCATGGAATGGCATGGAATGGCATGGAATGGCATGGAATGGCATGGAATGGCATGGAATGGCATGGCACCGGCATGGCACGGCATGGCACCGGCATGGCACGGCATGGCACCGGCATGGCACGGCATGGCACCGGCATGGCACCGGCATGGCACGGCATGGCACCGGCATGGCACGGCATGGCACCGGCATGGCACGGCATGGCACCGGCATGGCACGGCATGGCACCGGCATGGCACGGCATGGCACCGGCATGGCACGGCATGGCACCGGCATGGCACGGCATGGCACCGGCATGGCACGGCATGGCACCGGCATGGCACGGCATGGCACCGGCATGGCACGGCATGGCACCGGCATGGCACGGCATGGCACCGGCATGGCACCGGCATGGCACGGCATGGCACCGGCATGGCACGGCATGGCACCGGCATGGCACGGCATGGCACCGGCATGGCACGGCATGGCACCGGCATGGCACGGCATGGCACCGGCATGGCACGGCATGGAATGGCATGGCACGGCATGGAATGGCATGGAATGGCATGGAATGGCATGGAATGGCATGGAATGGCATGGAATGGCATGGAATGGCATGGAATGGCATGGAATGGCATGGAATGGCATGGAATGGCATGGAATGGCATGGAATGGCATGGAATGGCATGGAATGGCATGGAATGGCATGGCACCGGGATGGCACGGCATGGCACCGGCATGGCACGGCATGGAATGGCATGGAATGGCATGGAATGGCATGGAATGGCATGGAATGGCATGGAATGGCATGGCACGGCATGGCACCGGCATGGCACGGCATGGCACCGGCATGGCACGGCATGGCACCGGCATGGCACGGCATGGCACCGGCATGGCACGGCATGGCACCGGCATGGCACGGCATGGCACGGCATGGCACCGGCAATGGCACGGCATGGCACCGGCATGGCACGGCATGGCACGGCATGGAATGGCATGGAATGGCATGGAATGGCATGGAATGGCATGGAATGGCATGGAATGGCATGGAATGGCATGGCACCGGCATGGCACGGCATGGCACCGGCATGGCACCGGCATGGCACGGCATGGCACCGGCATGGCACGGCATGGCACCGGCATGGCACGGCATGGCACCGGCATGGCACGGCATGGCACCGGCATGGCACGGCATGGCACCGGCATGGCACGGCATGGCACCGGCATGGCACGGCATGGCACCGGCATGGCACGGCATGGCACCGGCATGGCACGGCATGGCACCGGCATGGCACGGCATGGCACCGGCATGGCACGGCATGGCACCGGCATGGCACGGCATGGCACCGGCATGGCACGGCATGGCACCGGCATGGCACGGCATGGCACCGGCATGGCACGGCATGGCACCGGCATGGCACCGGCATGGCACGGCATGGCACCGGCATGGCACGGCATGGCACCGGCATGGCACGGCATGGCACCGGCATGGCACGGCATGGCACGGCATGGAATGGCATGGAATGGCATGGAATGGCATGGAATGGCATGGAATGGCATGGAATGGCATGGAATGGCATGGCACCGGCATGGCACCGGCATGGCACGGCATGGCACCGGCATGGCACGGCATGGCACCGGCATGGCACGGCATGGCACGGCATGGCACCGGCATGGCACGGCATGGCACCGGCATGGCACGGCATGGCACGGCATGGAATGGCATGGAATGGCATGGAATGGCATGGAATGGCATGGAATGGCATGGAATGGCATGGAATGGCATGGAATGGCATGGAATGGCATGGAATGGCATGGAATGGCATGGAATGGCATGGAATGGCATGGAATGGCATGGAATGGCATGGAATGGCATGGAATGGCATGGAATGGCATGGAATGGCATGGAATGGCATGGAATGGCATGGAATGGCATGGAATGGCATGGAATGGCATGGAATGGCATGGAATGGCATGGAATGGCATGGAATGGCATGGAATGGCATGGAATGGCATGGAATGGCATGGAATGGCATGGAATGGCATGGAATGGCATGGAATGGCATGGAATGGCATGGAATGGCATGGAATGGCATGGAATGGCATGGAATGGCATGGAATGGCATGGAATGGCATGGAATGGCATGGAATGGCATGGAATGGCATGGAATGGCATGGAATGGCATGGAATGGCATGGAATGGCATGGAATGGCATGGAATGGCATGGAATGGCATGGAATGGCATGGAATGGCATGGAATGGCATGGAATGGCATGGAATGGCATGGAATGGCATGGAATGGCATGGAATGGCATGGAATGGCATGGAATGGCATGGAATGGCATGGAATGGCATGGAATGGCATGGAATGGCATGGAATGGCATGGAATGGCATGGAATGGCATGGAATGGCATGGAATGGCATGGAATGGCATGGAATGGCATGGAATGGCATGGAATGGCATGGAATGGCATGGAATGGCATGGAATGGCATGGAATGGCATGGAATGGCATGGAATGGCATGGAATGGCATGGAATGGCATGGAATGGCATGGAATGGCATGGAATGGCATGGAACGGCATGGCACCGCATGGCACGGCATGGCACCGGCATGGCACGGCATGGCACCGGCATGGCACGGCATGGCACCGGCATGGCACGGCATGGCACCGGCATGGCACGGCATGGCACCGGCATGGCACGGCATGGCACCGGCATGGCACGGCATGGAATGGCATGGCACGGCATGGAATGGCATGGAATGGCATGGAATGGCATGGAATGGCATGGAATGGCATGGAATGGCATGGAATGGCATGGAATGGCATGGAATGGCATGGAATGGCATGGAATGGCATGGAATGGCATGGAATGGCATGGAATGGCATGGAATGGCATGGAATGGCATGGAATGGCATGGCACCGGCATGGCACGGCATGGCACCGGCATGGCACGGCATGGCACCGGCATGGCACGGCATGGCACCGGCATGGCACGGCATGGCACCGGCATGGCACCGGCATGGCACGGCATGGCACCGGCATGGCACGGCATGGCACCGGCATGGCACGGCATGGCACCGGCATGGCACGGCATGGCACCGGCATGGCACGGCATGGCACCGGCATGGCACGGCATGGCACCGGCATGGCACGGCATGGCACCGGCATGGCACGGCATGGCACCGGCATGGCACGGCATGGCACCGGCATGGCACGGCATGGCACCGGCATGGCACGGCATGGCACCGGCATGGCACCGGCATGGCACGGCATGGCACCGGCATGGCACGGCATGGCACCGGCATGGCACGGCATGGCACCGGCATGGCACGGCATGGCACCGGCATGGCACGGCATGGCACCGGCATGGCACGGCATGGCACCGGCATGGCACGGCATGGAATGGCATGGCACGGCATGGAATGGCATGGAATGGCATGGAATGGCATGGAATGGCATGGAATGGCATGGAATGGCATGGAATGGCATGGAATGGCATGGAATGGCATGGAATGGCATGGAATGGCATGGAATGGCATGGAATGGCATGGAATGGCATGGCACCGGGATGGCACGGCATGGCACCGGCATGGCACGGCATGGAATGGCATGGAATGGCATGGAATGGCATGGAATGGCATGGAATGGCATGGCACGGCATGGCACCGGCATGGCACGGCATGGCACCGGCATGGCACGGCATGGCACCGGCATGGCACGGCATGGCACCGGCATGGCACGGCATGGCACCGGCATGGCACGGCATGGCACCGGCATGGCACGGCATGGCACGGCATGGCACCGGCATGGCACGGCATGGCACCGGCATGGCACGGCATGGCACGGCATGGAATGGCATGGAATGGCATGGAATGGCATGGAATGGCATGGAATGGCATGGAATGGCATGGAATGGCATGGCACCGGCATGGCACGGCATGGCACCGGCATGGCACCGGCATGGCACGGCATGGCACCGGCATGGCACGGCATGGCACCGGCATGGCACGGCATGGCACCGGCATGGCACGGCATGGCACCGGCATGGCACGGCATGGCACCGGCATGGCACGGCATGGCACCGGCATGGCACGGCATGGCACCGGCATGGCACGGCATGGCACCGGCATGGCACGGCATGGCACCGGCATGGCACGGCATGGCACCGGCATGGCACGGCATGGCACCGGCATGGCACGGCATGGCACCGGCATGGCACGGCATGGCACCGGCATGGCACGGCATGGCACCGGCATGGCACGGCATGGCACCGGCATGGCACCGGCATGGCACGGCATGGCACCGGCATGGCACGGCATGGCACCGGCATGGCACGGCATGGCACCGGCATGGCACGGCATGGCACCGGCATGGCACGGCATGGCACGGCATGGAATGGCATGGAATGGCATGGAATGGCATGGAATGGCATGGAATGGCATGGAATGGCATGGAATGGCATGGAATGGCATGGAATGGCATGGAATGGCATGGCACCGGCATGGCACCGGCATGGCACGGCATGGCACCGGCATGGCACGGCATGGCACCGGCATGGCACGGCATGGCACGGCATTGAATGGCATGGAATGGCATGGAATGGCATGCAATGGCATGGAATGACATGGAATGGCATGGAATGGCATGGAATGGCATGGAATGGCATGGAATGGCATGGCACCGCATGGCACGGCATGGCACGGCATGGCACGGCATGGCACGGCATGGCACGGCATGGCACGGCATGGCACCGGCATGGCACGGCATGGCACCGGCATGGCACGGCATGGCACGGCATGGCACCGGCATGGCACGGCATGGCACCGGCATGGCACGGCATGGCACCGGTATGGCACGGCATGGCACGGCATTGAATGGCATGGAATGGCATGGAATGGCATGCAATGGCATGGAATGACATGGAATGGCATGGAATGGCATGGAATGGCATGGAATGGCATGGAATGGCATGGCACCGCATGGCACGGCATGGCACGGCATGGCACGGCATGGCACGGCATGGCACGGCATGGCACGGCATGGCACCGGCATGGCACGGCATGGCACCGGCATGGCACGGCATGGCACGGCATGGCACCGGCATGGCACGGCATGGCACGGCATGGCACCGGCATGGCACGGCATGGCACCGGCATGGCACGGCATGGCACGGCATTGAATGGCATGGAATGGCATGGAATGGCATGGAATGGCATGGAATGGCATGGAATGGCATGGGATGGCATGGAATGGCATGGAATGGCATGGAATGGCATGGAATGGCATGGAATGGCATGGAATGGCATGGAATGGCATGGAATGGCATGAAATGGCATGGAATGGCATGGAATGGCATGGAATGGCATGGAATGGCATGGAATGGCATGGAATGGCATGGAATGGCATGGAATGGCATGGAATGGCATGGAATGGCATGGAATGGCATGGAATGGCATGGAATGGCATGGAATGGCATGGAATGGCATGGAATGGCATGGAATGGCATGGAATGGCATGGAATGGCATGGAATGGCATGGAATGGCATGGAATGGCATGGAATGGCATGGAATGGCATGGAATGGCATGGAATGGCATGGAATGGCATGGAATGGCATGGAATGGCATGGAATGGCATGGAATGGCATGGAATGGCATGGAATGGCATGGAATGGCATGGAATGGCATGGAATGGCATGGAATGGCATGGAATGGCATGGAATGGCATGGAATGGCATGGAATGGCATGGAATGGCATGGAATGGCATGGAATGGCATGGAATGGCATGGAATGGCATGGAATGGCATGGAATGGCATGGAATGGCATGGAATGGCATGGCACCGCATGGCACGGCATGGCACGGCATAGCACGGCATGGCACCGGCATGGCACGGCATGGCACCGGCATGGCACGGCATGGCACCGGCATGGCACGGCATGGCACCGGCAGGGCACGGCATGGCACCGGCATGGCACGGCATGGCACGGCATGGCACGGCATGGCACGGCATGGCACGGCATGGCACGGCATGGCACCGGCATGGCACGGCATGGCACCGGCATGGCACGGCATGGCACCGGCATGGCACGGCATGGCACGGCATGGCACCGGCATGGCACGGCATGGCACGGCATGGCACCGGCATGGCACGGCATGGCACCGGCATGGCACGGCATGGCACGGCATTGAATGGCATGGAATGGCATGGAATGGCATGGAATGGCATGGAATGGCATGGAATGGCATGGGATGGCATGGAATGGCATGGAATGGCATGGAATGGCATGGAATGGCATGGAATGGCATGGAATGGCATGGAATGGCATGGAATGGCATGAAATGGCATGGAATGGCATGGAATGGCATGGAATGGCATGGAATGGCATGGAATGGCATGGAATGGCATGGAATGGCATGGAATGGCATGGAATGGCATGGAATGGCATGGAATGGCATGGAATGGCATGGAATGGCATGGAATGGCATGGAATGGCATGGAATGGCATGGAATGGCATGGAATGGCATGGAATGGCATGGAATGGCATGGAATGGCATGGAATGGCATGGAATGGCATGGAATGGCATGGAATGGCATGGAATGGCATGGAATGGCATGGAATGGCATGGAATGGCATGGAATGGCATGGAATGGCATGGAATGGCATGGAATGGCATGGAATGGCATGGAATGGCATGGAATGGCATGGAATGGCATGGAATGGCATGGAATGGCATGGAATGGCATGGAATGGCATGGAATGGCATGGAATGGCATGGAATGGCATGGAATGGCATGGAATGGCATGGAATGGCATGGAATGGCATGGAATGGCATGGCATGGCATGGCACCGCATGGCACGGCATGGCACCGGCATGGCACGGCATGGCACCGGCATGGCACGGCATGGCACCGGCATGGCACGGCATGGCACCGGCATGGCACGGCATGGCACCGGCATGGCACGGCATGGCACCGGCATGGCACGGCATGGCACCGGCATGGCACGGCATGGAATGGCATGGCACGGCATGGAATGGCATGGAATGGCATGGAATGGCATGGAATGGCATGGAATGGCATGGAATGGCATGGAATGCCATGGAATGGCATGGAATGGCATGGCACCGGCATGGCACGGCATGGCACCGGCATGGAATGGCATGGAATGGCATGGAATGGCATGGAATGGCATGGAATGGCATGGAATGGCATGGAATGGCATGGAATGGCATGGAATGGCATGGAATGGCATGGAACGGCATGGAATGGCATGGCACCGCATGGCACGGCATGGCACCGCATGGCACGGCATGGCACCGGCATGGCACGGCATGGCACCGGCATGGCACGGCATGGCACCGGCATGGCACGGCATGGCACCGGCATGGCACGGCATGGCACGGCATGGCACCGGCATGGCACGGCATGGCACGGCATGGCACGGCATGGCACCGGCATGGCACGGCATGGCACGGCATGGCACCGGCATGGCACGGCATGGCACCGGCATGGCACGGCATGGCACGGCATTGAATGGCATGGAATGGCATGGAATGGCATGGAATGGCATGGAATGGCATGGAATGGCATGGAATGGCATGGAATGGCATGGAATGGCATGGAATGGCATGGAATGGCATGGAATGGCATGGAATGGCATGGAATGGCATGAAATGGCATGGAATGGCATGGAATGGCATGGAATGGCATGGAATGGCATGGAATGGCATGGAATGGCATGGAATGGCATGGAATGGCATGGAATGGCATGGAATGGCATGGAATGGCATGGAATGGCATGGAATGGCATGGAATGGCATGGAATGGCATGGAATGGCATGGAATGGCATGGAATGGCATGGAATGGCATGGAATGGCATGGAATGGCATGGAATGGCATGGAATGGCATGGAATGGCATGGAATGGCATGGCACCGCATGGCACGGCATGGCACCGGCATGGCACGGCATGGCACCGGCATGGCACGGCATGGCACCGGCATGGCACGGCATGGCACCGGCATGGCACGGCATGGCACCGGCATGGCACGGCATGGCACCGGCATGGCACGGCATGGAATGGCATGGCACGGCATGGAATGGCATGGAATGGCATGGAATGGCATGGAATGGCATGGAATGGCATGGAATGGCATGGAATGCCATGGAATGGCATGGAATGCCATGGAATGGCATGGAATGCCATGGAATGGCATGGAATGGCATGGCACCGGCATGGCACGGCATGGCACCGGCATGGAATGGCATGGAATGGCATGGAATGGCATGGAATGGCATGGAATGGCATGGAATGGCATGGAATGGCATGGAATGGCATGGAATGGCATGGAATGGCATGGAATGGCATGAAATGGCATGGAATGGCATGGAATGGCATGGAATGGCATGGAATGGCATGGAATGGCATGGAATGGCATGGAATGGCATGGAATGGCATGGAATGGCATGGAATGGCATGGAATGGCATGGAATGGCATGGAATGGCATGGAATGGCATGGAATGGCATGGAATGGCATGGAATGGCATGGAATGGCATGGAATGGCATGGAATGGCATGGAATGGCATGGAATGGCATGGAATGGCATGGAATGGCATGGAATGGCATGGAATGGCATGGAATGGCATGGAATGGCATGGAATGGCATGGAATGGCATGGAATGGCATGGAATGGCATGGAATGGCATGGAATGGCATGGAATGGCATGGAATGGCATGGAATGGCATGGAATGGCATGGAATGGCATGGAATGGCATGGAATGGCATGGCACCGCATGGCACGGCATGGCACCGGCATGGCACGGCATGGCACCGGCATGGCACGGCATGGCACCGGCATGGCACGGCATGGCACGGCATGGCACCGGCATGGCACGGCATGGCACCGGCATGGCACGGCATGGCACCGGCATGGCACGGCATGGCACCGGCATGGCACGGCATGGAATGGCATGGCACGGCATGGAATGGCATGGAATGGCATGGAATGGCATGGAATGGCATGGAATGGCATGGAATGGCATGGAATGGCATGGAATGGCATGGAATGGCATGGAATGGCATGGAATGGCATGGCACCGGCATGGCACGGCATGGAATGGCATGGAATGGCATGGAATGGCATGGAATGGCATGGAATGGCATGGCACGGCATGGCACCGGCATGGCAAGGCATGGCACCGGCATGGCACGGCATGGCACCGGCATGGCACGGCATGGCACCGGCATGGCACGGCATGGCACCGGCATGGCACGGCATGGCACCGGCATGGCACGGCATGGCACCGGCATGGCACGGCATGGCACCGGCATGGCACGGCATGGCACCGGCATGGCACGGCATGGCACCGGCATGGCACGGCATGGCACCGGCATGGCACGGCATGGCACCGGCATGGCACGGCATGGCACCGGCATGGCACGGCATGGCACCGGCATGGCACGGCATGGCACCGGCCATGGCACGGCATGGCACCGGCATGGCACGGCATGGCACCGGCATGGCACGGCATGGCACCGGCATGGCACGGCATGGCACCGGCATGGCACGGCATGGCACCGGCATGGCACGGCATGGCACCGGCATGGCACGGCATGGCACCG
Organism: Cryptus armator; assembly: GCA_963971235.1. Classification (NCBI taxonomy): domain Eukaryota; kingdom Metazoa; phylum Arthropoda; class Insecta; order Hymenoptera; family Ichneumonidae; genus Cryptus; species Cryptus armator. Next base: position 832,585 of record CAXARG010000333.1, read on the forward strand.
GCATGGCACGGCATGGCACCGGCATGGCACGGCATGGCACCGGCATGGAATGGCATGGAATGGCATGGAATGGCATGGAATGGCATGGAATGGCATGGAATGGCATGGAATGGCATGGAATGGCATGGAACGGCATGGAATGGCATGGCACCGCATGGCACGGCATGGCACCGCATGGCACGGCATGGCACCGGCATGGCACGGCATGGCACCGGCATGGCACGGCATGGCACCGGCATGGCACGGCATGGCACCGGCATGGCACGGCATGGCACGGCATGGCACCGGCATGGCACGGCATGGCACGGCATGGCACGGCATGGCACCGGCATGGCACGGCATGGCACGGCATGGCACCGGCATGGCACGGCATGGCACCGGCATGGCACGGCATGGCACGGCATTGAATGGCATGGAATGGCATGGAATGGCATGGAATGGCATGGAATGGCATGGAATGGCATGGAATGGCATGGAATGGCATGGAATGGCATGGAATGGCATGGAATGGCATGGAATGGCATGGAATGGCATGGAATGGCATGGAATGGCATGAAATGGCATGGAATGGCATGGAATGGCATGGAATGGCATGGAATGGCATGGAATGGCATGGAATGGCATGGAATGGCATGGAATGGCATGGAATGGCATGGAATGGCATGGAATGGCATGGAATGGCATGGAATGGCATGGAATGGCATGGAATGGCATGGAATGGCATGGAATGGCATGGAATGGCATGGAATGGCATGGAATGGCATGGAATGGCATGGAATGGCATGGAATGGCATGGAATGGCATGGAATGGCATGGAATGGCATGGAATGGCATGGAATGGCATGGAATGGCATGGAATGGCATGGAATGGCATGGAATGGCATGGAATGGCATGGAATGGCATGGAATGGCATGGAATGGCATGGAATGGCATGGAATGGCATGGAATGGCATGGAATGGCATGGAATGGCATGGAATGGCATGGAATGGCATGGAATGGCATGGAATGGCATGGAATGGCATGGAATGGCATGGAATGGCATGGAATGGCATGGAATGGCATGGAATGGCATGGAATGGCATGGAATGGCATGGAATGGCATGGAATGGCATGGAATGGCATGGAATGGCATGGAATGGCATGGCACCGCATGGCACGGCATGGCACCGGCATGGCACGGCATGGCACCGGCATGGCACGGCATGGCACCGGCATGGCACGGCATGGCACCGGCATGGCACGGCATGGCACCGGCATGGCACGGCATGGCACCGGCATGGCACGGCATGGAATGGCATGGCACGGCATGGAATGGCATGGAATGGCATGGAATGGCATGGAATGGCATGGAATGGCATGGAATGGCATGGAATGGCATGGAATGGCATGGAATGGCATGGAATGGCATGGAATGGCATGGAATGGCATGGAATGTCATGGAATGGCATGGAATGGCATGGAATGGCATGGAATGGCATGGCACCGGCATGGCACGGCATGGAATGGCATGGAATGGCATGGAATGGCATGGAATGGCATGGAATGGCATGGAATGGCATGGAATGGCATGGAATGGCATGGAATGGCATGGAATGGCATGGAATGGCATGGAATGGCATGGAATGGCATGGAATGGCATGGAATGGCATGGAATGGCATGGAATGGCATGGAACGGCATGGAATGGCATGGAACGGCATGGAATGGCATGGCACCGCATGGCACGGCATGGCACCGGCATGGCACGGCATGGCACCGGCATGGCACGGCATGGCACCGGCATGGCACGGCATGGCACCGGCATGGCACGGCATGGCACCGGCATGGCACGGCATGGCACCGGCATGGCACGGCATGGCACCGGCATGGCACGGCATGGCACCGGCATGGCACGGCATGGAATGGCATGGAATGGCATGGAATGGCATGGAATGGCATGGAATGGCATGGAATGGCATGGAATGGCATGGAATGGCATGGAATGGCATGGAATGGCATGGAATGGCATGGAATGGCATGGAATGGCATGGAATGGCATGGAATGGCATGGAATGGCATGGAATGGCATGGAATGGCATGGAATGGCATGGCACCGGCATGGCACGGCATGGCACCGGCATGGAATGGCATGGAATGGCATGGAATGGCATGGAATGGCATGGAATGGCATGGAATGGCATGGAATGGCATGGAATGGCATGGAATGGCATGGAATGGCATGGAATGGCATGGAATGGCATGGAATGGCATGGAATGGCATGGAATGGCATGGAATGGCATGGAATGGCATGGAATGGCATGGAACGGCATGGAATGGCATGGAACGGCATGGAATGGCATGACACCGCATGGCACGGCATGGCACCGGCATGGCACGGCATGGCACCGGCATGGCACGGCATGGCACCGGCATGGCACGGCATGGCACCGGCATGGCACGGCATGGCACCGGCATGGCACGGCATGGCACGGCATGGCACCGGCATGGCACGGCATGGCACCGGCATGGCACGGCATGGCACCGGCATGGCACGGCATGGCACCGGCATGGCACGGCATGGCACCGGCATGGCACGGCATGGCACCGGCATGGCACGGCATGGCACCGGCATGGCACGGCATGGCACCGGCATGGCACGGCATGGCACCGGCATGGCACGGCATGGCACCGGCATGGCACGGCATGGCACCGGCATGGCACGGCATGGCACCGGCATGGCACGGCATGGCACCGGCATGGCACGGCATGGCACCGGCATGGCACGGCATGGCACCGGCATGGCACGGCATGGCACCGGCATGGCACGGCATGGCACCGGCATGGCACGGCATGGCACGGCATGGCACCGGCATGGCACGGCATGGCACGGCATGGAATGGCATGGAATGGCATGGAATGGCATGGAATGGCATGGAATGGCATGGAATGGCATGGAATGGCATGGAATGGCATGGAATGGCATGGAATGGCATGGAATGGCATGGAATGGCATGGCACCGGCATGGCACGGCATGGCACCGGCATGGCACGGCATGGCACCGGCATGGCACCGGCATGGCACGGCATGGCACCGGCATGGCACGGCATGGCACGGCATGGCACCGGCATGGCACGGCATGGCACCGGCATGGCACGGCATGGCACCGGCATGGCACGGCATGGCACCGGCATGGCACGGCATGGCACCGGCATGGCACGGCATGGCACCGGCATGGCACGGCATGGCACCGGCATGGCACGGCATGGCACCGGCATGGCACGGCATGGCACCGGCATGGCACGGCATGGCACCGGCATGGCACGGCATGGCACCGGCATGGCACGGCATGGCACCGGCATGGCACGGCATGGCACCGGCATGGCACCGGCATGGCACGGCATGGCACCGGCATGGCACGGCATGGCACCGGCATGGCACGGCATGGCACCGGCATGGCACGGCATGGCACCGGCATGGCACGGCATGGCACCGGCATGGCACGGCATGGAATGGCATGGCACGGCATGGAATGGCATGGAATGGCATGGAATGGCATGGAATGGCATGGAATGGCATGGAATGGCATGGAATGGCATGGAATGGCATGGAATGGCATGGAATGGCATGGAATGGCATGGCACCGGCATGGCACGGCATGGAATGGCATGGAATGGCATGGAATGGCATGGAATGGCATGGAATGGCATGGCACGGCATGGCACCGGCATGGCAAGGCATGGCACCGGCATGGCACGGCATGGCACCGGCATGGCACGGCATGGCACCGGCATGGCACGGCATGGCACCGGCATGGCACGGCATGGCACCGGCATGGCACGGCATGGCACCGGCATGGCACGGCATGGCACCGGCATGGCACGGCATGGCACCGGCATGGCACGGCATGGCACCGGCATGGCACGGCATGGCACCGGCATGGCACGGCATGGCACCGGCATGGCACGGCATGGCACCGGCATGGCACGGCATGGCACCGGCATGGCACGGCATGGCACCGGCATGGCACGGCATGGCACCGGCATGGCACGGCATGGCACCGGCATGGCACGGCATGGCACCGGCATGGCACGGCATGGCACGGCATGGCACCGGCATGGCACGGCATGGCACCGGCATGGCACGGCATGGCACGGCATGGAATGGCATGGAATGGCATGGAATGGCATGGAATGGCATGGAATGGCATGGAATGGCATGGAATGGCATGGAATGGCATGGCACCGGCATGGCACCGGCATGGCACGGCATGGCACCGGCATGGCACGGCATGGCACCGGCATGGCACGGCATGGCACCGGCATGGCACGGCATGGCACCGGCATGGCACGGCATGGCACCGGCATGGCACGGCATGGCACCGGCATGGCACGGCATGGCACCGGCATGGCACGGCATGGCACCGGCATGGCACGGCATGGCACGGCATGGCACCGGCATGGCACGGCATGGCACCGGCATGGCACGGCATGGCACCGGCATGGCACGGCATGGCACCGGCATGGCACGGCATGGCACCGGCATGGCACCGGCATGGCACCGGCATGGCACCGGCATGGCACGGCATGGCACCGGCATGGCACGGCATGGCACCGGCATGGCACGGCATGGCACCGGCATGGCACGGCATGGCACCGGCATGGCACGGCATGGCACCGGCATGGCACGGCATGGCACCGGCATGGCACGGCATGGCACCGGCATGGCACGGCATGGCACCGGCATGGCACGGCATGGCACCGGCATGGCACGGCATGGCACCGGCATGGCACGGCATGGCACCGGCATGGCACGGCATGGCACCGGCATGGCACGGCATGGCACCGGCATGGCACGGCATGGAATGGCATGGAATGGCATGGAATGGCATGGAATGGCATGGAATGGCATGGAATGGCATGGAATGGCATGGAATGGCATGGAATGGCATGGAATGGCATGGAATGGCATGGAATGGCATGGAATGGCATGGAATGGCATGGAATGGCATGGAATGGCATGGAATGGCATGGAATGGCATGGAATGGCATGGAATGGCATGGAATGACATGGAATGGCATGGAATGCCATGGCACCGCATGGCACGGCATGGCACCGCATGGCACGGCATGGCACCGGCATGGCACGGCGTGGCACCGGCATGGCACGGCATGGCACGGCATGGCACCGGCATGGCACGGCATGGCACCGGCATGGCACGGCATGGCACCGGCATGGCACGGCATGGCACCGGCATGGCACGGCATGGCACCGGCATGGCACGGCATGGCACCGGCATGGCACGGCATGGCACCGGCATGGCACGGCATGGAATAGCATGGAATGGCATGGAATGGCATGGAATGGCATGGAATGGCATGGAATGGCATGGAATGGCATGGAATGGCATGGAATGGCATGGAATGGCATGGCACCGGCATGGCACGGCATGGCACCGGCATGGCACGGCATGGCACCGGCATGGCACGGCATGGCACCGGCATGGCACCGGCATGGCACGGCATGGCACCGGCATGGCACCGGCATGGCACGGCATGGCACCGGCATGGCACGGCATGGCACCGGCATGGCACGGCATGGCACCGGCATGGCACGGCATGGCACCGGCATGGCACGGCATGGCACCGGCATGGCACGGCATGGCACCGGCATGGCACGGCATGGCACCGGCATGGCACGGCATGGCACCGGCATGGCACGGCATGGCACCGGCATGGCACGGCATGGCACCGGCATGGCACGGCATGGCACCGGCATGGCACGGCATGGCACCGGCATGGCACGGCATGGCACCGGCATGGCACGGCATGGCACCGGCATGGCACGGCATGGCACGGCATGGAATGGCATGGAATGGCATGGAATGGCATGGAATGGCATGGAATGGCATGGCACCGGCATGGCACGGCATGGCACCGGCATGGCACCGGCATGGCACGGCATGGCACCGGCATGGCACGGCATGGCACCGGCATGGCACGGCATGGCACCGGCATGGCACGGCATGGCACCGGCATGGCACGGCATGGCACCGGCATGGCACGGCATGGCACCGGCATGGCACGGCATGGCACCGGCATGGCACGGCATGGCACCGGCATGGCACGGCATGGCACCGGCATGGCACGGCATGGCACCGGCATGGCACGGCATGGCACCGGCATGGCACGGCATGGCACCGGCATGGCACGGCATGGCACCGGCATGGCACGGCATGGCACCGGCATGGCACGGCATGGCACCGGCATGGCACCGGCATGGCACGGCATGGCACCGGCATGGCACGGCATGGCACCGGCATGGCACGGCATGGCACCGGCATGGCACGGCATGGCACCGGCATGGCACGGCATGGCACCGGCATGGCACGGCATGGCACCGGCATGGCACGGCATGGCACCGGCATGGCACGGCATGGAATGGCATGGCACGGCATGGAATGGCATGGAATGGCATGGAATGGCATGGAATGGCATGGAATGGCATGGAATGGCATGGAATGGCATGGAATGGCATGGAATGGCATGGAATGGCATGGAATGGCATGGAATGGCATGGAATGGCATGGAATGGCATGGAATGGCATGGAATGGCATGGAATGGCATGGAATGGCATGGAATGGCATGGAATGGCATGGAATGGCATGAAATGGCATGGAATGGCATGGAATGGCATGGAATGGCATGGAATGGCATGGAATGGCATGGAATGGCATGGAATGGCATGGAATGGCATGGAATGGCATGGAATGGCATGGAATGGCATGGAATGGCATGGAATGGCATGGAATGGCATGGAATGGCATGGAATGGCATGGAATGGCATGGAATGGCATGGAATGGCATGGAATGGCATGGAATGGCATGGAATGGCATGGAATGGCATGGAATGGCATGGCACCGCATGGCACGGCATGGCACCGGCATGGCACGGCATGGCACCGGCATGGCACGGCATGGCACCGGCATGGCACGGCATGGCACCGGCATGGCACGGCATGGCACCGGCATGGCACGGCATGGCACCGGCATGGCACGGCATGGAATGGCATGGCACGGCATGGAATGGCATGGAATGGCATGGAATGCCATGGAATGGCATGGAATGGCATGGAATGCCATGGAATGGCATGGAATGCCATGGAATGGCATGGAATGCCATGGAATGGCATGGAATGGCATGGCACCGGCATGGCACGGCATGGCACCGGCATGGAATGGCATGGAATGGCATGGAATGGCATGGAATGGCATGGAATGGCATGGAATGGCATGGAATGGCATGGAATGGCATGGAATGGCATGGAATGGCATGGAATGGCATGGAATGGCATGGAATGGCATGGAACGGCATGGAATGGCATGGCACCGCATGGCACGGCATGGCACCGCATGGCACGGCATGGCACCGGCATGGCACGGCATGGCACCGGCATGGCACGGCATGGCACCGGCATGGCACGGCATGGCACCGGCATGGCACGGCATGGCACGGCATGGCACCGGCATGGCACGGCATGGCACGGCATGGCACGGCATGGCACCGGCATGGCACGGCATGGCACGGCATGGCACCGGCATGGCACGGCATGGCACCGGCATGGCACGGCATTGAATGGCATGGAATGGCATGGAATGGCATGGAATGGCATGGAATGGCATGGAATGGCATGGAATGGCATGGAATGGCATGGAATGGCATGGAATGGCATGGAATGGCATGGAATGGCATGGAATGGCATGGAATGGCATGGAATGGCATGGAATGGCATGGAATGGCATGGAATGGCATGGAATGGCATGGAATGGCATGAAATGGCATGGAATGGCATGAAATGGCATGGAATGGCATGGAATGGCATGGAATGGCATGGAATGGCATGGAATGGCATGGAATGGCATGGAATGGCATGGAATGGCATGGAATGGCATGGAATGGCATGGAATGGCATGGAATGGCATGGAATGGCATGGAATGGCATGGAATGGCATGGAATGGCATGGAATGGCATGGAATGGCATGGAATGGCATGGAATGGCATGGAATGGCATGGAATGGCATGGAATGGCATGGAATGGCATGGAATGGCATGGAATGGCATGGAATGGCATGGAATGGCATGGAATGGCATGGAATGGCATGGAATGGCATGGAATGGCATGGAATGGCATGGAATGGCATGGAATGGCATGGAATGGCATGGAATGGCATGGAATGGCATGGAATGGCATGGAATGGCATGGAATGGCATGGAATGGCATGGAATGGCATGGAATGGCATGGAATGGCATGGAATGGCATGGAATGGCATGGAATGGCATGGAATGGCATGGAATGGCATGGAATGGCATGGAATGGCATGGAATGGCATGGAATGGCATGGAATGGCATGGAATGGCATGGAATGGCATGGCACCGCATGGCACGGCATGGCACCGGCATGGCACGGCATGGCACCGGCATGGCACGGCATGGCACCGGCATGGCACGGCATGGCACCGGCATGGCACGGCATGGCACCGGCATGGCACGGCATGGCACCGGCATGGCACGGCATGGAATGGCATGGCACGGCATGGAATGGCATGGAATGGCATGGAATGGCATGGAATGGCATGGAATGGCATGGAATGGCATGGAATGGCATGGAATGGCATGGAATGGCATGGAATGGCATGGAATGGCATGGAATGGCATGGAATGGCATGGAATGGCATGGAATGGCATGGAATGGCATGGAATGGCATGGAATGGCATGGAATGGCATGGAATGGCATGGAATGGCATGGAATGGCATGGAATGGCATGGAATGGCATGGAATGGCATGGAATGGCATGGAATGGCATGGAATGGCATGGAATGGCATGGAATGGCATGGAACGGCATGGAATGGCATGGAACGGCATGGAATGGCATGGCACCGCATGGCACGGCATGGCACCGGCATGGCACGGCATGGCACCGGCATGGCACGGCATGGCACCGGCATGGCACGGCATGGCACCGGCATGGCACGGCATGGCACCGGCATGGCACGGCATGGCACCGGCATGGCACGGCATGGCACCGGCATGGCACGGCATGGCACCGGCATGGCACGGCATGGAATGGCATGGAATGGCATGGAATGGCATGGAATGGCATGGAATGGCATGGAATGGCATGGAATGGCATGGAATGGCATGGAATGGCATGGAATGGCATGGAATGGCATGGCACCGGCATGGCACGGCATGGCACCGGCATGGAATGGCATGGAATGGCATGGAATGGCATGGAATGGCATGGAATGGCATGGAATGGCATGGAATGGCATGGAATGGCATGGAATGGCATGGAATGGCATGGAATGGCATGGAATGGCATGGAATGGCATGGAATGGCATGGAATGGCATGGAATGGCATGGAATGGCATGGAATGGCATGGAATGGCATGAAATGGCATGGAATGGCATGGAATGGCATGGAATGGCATGGAATGGCATGGAATGGCATGGAATGGCATGGAATGGCATGGAATGGCATGGAATGGCATGGAATGGCATGGAATGGCATGGAATGGCATGGAATGGCATGGAATGGCATGGAATGGCATGGAATGGCATGGAATGGCATGGAATGGCATGGAATGGCATGGAATGGCATGGAATGGCATGGAATGGCATGGAATGGCATGGAATGGCATGGAATGGCATGGAATGGCATGGAATGGCATGGAATGGCATGGAATGGCATGGAATGGCATGGAATGGCATGGAATGGCATGGAATGGCATGGAATGGCATGGAATGGCATGGAATGGCATGGAATGGCATGGAATGGCATGGAATGGCATGGAATGGCATGGAATGGCATGGAATGGCATGGAATGGCATGGAATGGCATGGAATGGCATGGAATGGCATGGCACCGGCATGGCACGGCATGGCACCGGCATGGCACGGCATGGCACCGGCATGGCACGGCATGGCACCGGCATGGCACGGCATGGCACCGGCATGGCACGGCATGGCACCGGCATGGCACGGCATGGCACGGCATGGAATGGCATGGAATGGCATGGAATGGCATGGAATGGCATGGAATGGCATGGAATGGCATGGAATGGCATGGCACCGGCATGGCACCGGCATGGCACGGCATGGCACCGGCATGGCACGGCATGGCACCGGCATGGCACGGCATGGCACCGGCATGGCACGGCATGGCACCGGCATGGCACGGCATGGCACGGCATGGCACCGGCATGGCACGGCATGGCACGGCATGGAATGGCATGGAATGGCATGGAATGGCATGGAATGGCATGGAATGGCATGGAATGGCATGGAATGGCATGGAATGGCATGGAATGGCATGGAATGGCATGGAATGGCATGGAATGGCATGGAATGGCATGGAATGGCATGGAATGGCATGGCACCGGCATGGCACGGCATGGCACCGGCATGGCACGGCATGGCACCGGCATGGCACCGGCATGGCACGGCATGGCACCGGCATGGCACGGCATGGCACGGCATGGCACCGGCATGGCACGGCATGGCACCGGCATGGCACGGCATGGCACCGGCATGGCACGGCATGGCACCGGCATGGCACGGCATGGCACCGGCATGGCACGGCATGGCACCGGCATGGCACGGCATGGCACCGGCATGGCACGGCATGGCACCGGCATGGCACGGCATGGCACCGGCATGGCACGGCATGGCACCGGCATGGCACGGCATGGCACCGGCATGGCACGGCATGGCACCGGCATGGCACGGCATGGCACCGGCATGGCACCGGCATGGCACGGCATGGCACCGGCATGGCACGGCATGGCACCGGCATGGCACGGCATGGCACCGGCATGGCACGGCATGGCACCGGCATGGCACGGCATGGAATGGCATGGCACGGCATGGAATGGCATGGAATGGCATGGAATGGCATGGAATGGCATGGAATGGCATGGAATGGCATGGAATGGCATGGAATGGCATGGAATGGCATGGAATGGCATGGAATGGCATGGCACCGGCATGGCACGGCATGGAATGGCATGGAATGGCATGGAATGGCATGGAATGGCATGGAATGGCATGGCACGGCATGGCACCGGCATGGCAAGGCATGGCACCGGCATGGCACGGCATGGCACCGGCATGGCACGGCATGGCACCGGCATGGCACGGCATGGCACCGGCATGGCACGGCATGGCACCGGCATGGCACGGCATGGCACCGGCATGGCACGGCATGGCACCGGCATGGCACGGCATGGCACCGGCATGGCACGGCATGGCACCGGCATGGCACGGCATGGCACCGGCATGGCACGGCATGGCACCGGCATGGCACGGCATGGCACCGGCATGGCACGGCATGGCACCGGCATGGCACGGCATGGCACCGGCATGGCACGGCATGGCACCGGCATGGCACGGCATGGCACCGGCATGGCACGGCATGGCACCGGCATGGCACGGCATGGCACGGCATGGCACCGGCATGGCACGGCATGGCACCGGCATGGCACGGCATGGCACGGCATGGAATGGCATGGAATGGCATGGAATGGCATGGAATGGCATGGAATGGCATGGAATGGCATGGAATGGCATGGAATGGCATGGCACCGGCATGGCACCGGCATGGCACGGCATGGCACCGGCATGGCACGGCATGGCACCGGCATGGCACGGCATGGCACCGGCATGGCACGGCATGGCACCGGCATGGCACGGCATGGCACCGGCATGGCACGGCATGGCACCGGCATGGCACGGCATGGCACCGGCATGGCACGGCATGGCACCGGCATGGCACGGCATGGCACCGGCATGGCACGGCATGGCACGGCATGGCACCGGCATGGCACGGCATGGCACCGGCATGGCACGGCATGGCACCGGCATGGCACGGCATGGCACCGGCATGGCACGGCATGGCACCGGCATGGCACCGGCATGGCACCGGCATGGCACCGGCATGGCACGGCATGGCACCGGCATGGCACGGCATGGCACCGGCATGGCACGGCATGGCACCGGCATGGCACGGCATGGCACCGGCATGGCACGGCATGGCACCGGCATGGCACGGCATGGCACCGGCATGGCACGGCATGGCACCGGCATGGCACGGCATGGCACCGGCATGGCACGGCATGGCACCGGCATGGCACGGCATGGCACCGGCATGGCACGGCATGGCACCGGCATGGCACGGCATGGCACCGGCATGGCACGGCATGGCACCGGCATGGCACGGCATGGAATGGCATGGAATGGCATGGAATGGCATGGAATGGCATGGAATGGCATGGAATGGCATGGAATGGCATGGAATGGCATGGAATGGCATGGAATGGCATGGAATGGCATGGAATGGCATGGAATGGCATGGAATGGCATGGAATGGCATGGAATGGCATGGAATGGCATGGAATGGCATGGAATGGCATGGAATGGCATGGAATGGCATGGAATGGCATGGAATGGCATGGAATGGCATGGAATGGCATGGAATGGCATGGAATGACATGGAATGGCATGGAATGCCATGGCACCGCATGGCACGGCATGGCACCGCATGGCACGGCATGGCACCGGCATGGCACGGCGTGGCACCGGCATGGCACGGCATGGCACGGCATGGCACCGGCATGGCACGGCATGGCACCGGCATGGCACGGCATGGCACCGGCATGGCACGGCATGGCACCGGCATGGCACGGCATGGCACCGGCATGGCACGGCATGGCACCGGCATGGCACGGCATGGCACCGGCATGGCACGGCATGGAATGGCATGGAATGGCATGGAATGGCATGGAATGGCATGGAATGGCATGGAATGGCATGGAATGGCATGGAATGGCATGGAATGGCATGGAATGGCATGGCACCGGCATGGCACGGCATGGCACCGGCATGGCACGGCATGGCACCGGCATGGCACCGGCATGGCACGGCATGGCACCGGCATGGCACCGGCATGGCACGGCATGGCACCGGCATGGCACGGCATGGCACCGGCATGGCACGGCATGGCACCGGCATGGCACGGCATGGCACCGGCATGGCACGGCATGGCACCGGCATGGCACGGCATGGCACCGGCATGGCACGGCATGGCACCGGCATGGCACGGCATGGCACCGGCATGGCACGGCATGGCACCGGCATGGCACGGCATGGCACCGGCATGGCACGGCATGGCACCGGCATGGCACGGCATGGCACCGGCATGGCACGGCATGGCACCGGCATGGCACGGCATGGCACCGGCATGGCACGGCATGGCACCGGCATGGCACGGCATGGCACGGCATGGAATGGCATGGAATGGCATGGAATGGCATGGAATGGCATGGAATGGCATGGCACCGGCATGGCACGGCATGGCACCGGCATGGCACCGGCATGGCACGGCATGGCACCGGCATGGCACGGCATGGCACCGGCATGGCACGGCATGGCACCGGCATGGCACGGCATGGCACCGGCATGGCACGGCATGGCACCGGCATGGCACGGCATGGCACCGGCATGGCACGGCATGGCACCGGCATGGCACGGCATGGCACCGGCATGGCACGGCATGGCACCGGCATGGCACGGCATGGCACCGGCATGGCACGGCATGGCACCGGCATGGCACGGCATGGCACCGGCATGGCACGGCATGGCACCGGCATGGCACGGCATGGCACCGGCATGGCACCGGCATGGCACGGCATGGCACCGGCATGGCACGGCATGGCACCGGCATGGCACGGCATGGCACCGGCATGGCACGGCATGGCACCGGCATGGCACGGCATGGCACCGGCATGGCACGGCATGGCACCGGCATGGCACGGCATGGCACCGGCATGGCACGGCATGGCACCGGCATGGCACGGCATGGAATGGCATGGCACGGCATGGAATGGCATGGAATGGCATGGAATGGCATGGAATGGCATGGAATGGCATGGAATGGCATGGAATGGCATGGAATGGCATGGAATGGCATGGAATGGCATGGAATGGCATGGAATGGCATGGAATGGCATGGAATGGCATGGAATGGCATGGAATGGCATGAAATGGCATGGAATGGCATGGAATGGCATGGAATGGCATGGAATGGCATGGAATGGCATGGAATGGCATGGAATGGCATGGAATGGCATGGAATGGCATGGAATGGCATGGAATGGCATGGAATGGCATGGAATGGCATGGAATGGCATGGAATGGCATGGAATGGCATGGAATGGCATGGAATGGCATGGAATGGCATGGAATGGCATGGAATGGCATGGAATGGCATGGAATGGCATGGAATGGCATGGAATGGCATGGCACCGCATGGCACGGCATGGCACCGGCATGGCACGGCATGGCACCGGCATGGCACGGCATGGCACCGGCATGGCACGGCATGGCACCGGCATGGCACGGCATGGCACCGGCATGGCACGGCATGGCACCGGCATGGCACGGCATGGAATGGCATGGCACGGCATGGAATGGCATGGAATGGCATGGAATGCCATGGAATGGCATGGAATGGCATGGAATGCCATGGAATGGCATGGAATGCCATGGAATGGCATGGAATGCCATGGAATGGCATGGAATGGCATGGCACCGGCATGGCACGGCATGGCACCGGCATGGAATGGCATGGAATGGCATGGAATGGCATGGAATGGCATGGAATGGCATGGAATGGCATGGAATGGCATGGAATGGCATGGAATGGCATGGAATGGCATGGAATGGCATGGAATGGCATGGAACGGCATGGAATGGCATGGCACCGCATGGCACGGCATGGCACCGCATGGCACGGCATGGCACCGGCATGGCACGGCATGGCACCGGCATGGCACGGCATGGCACCGGCATGGCACGGCATGGCACCGGCATGGCACGGCATGGCACGGCATGGCACCGGCATGGCACGGCATGGCACGGCATGGCACGGCATGGCACCGGCATGGCACGGCATGGCACGGCATGGCACCGGCATGGCACGGCATGGCACCGGCATGGCACGGCATTGAATGGCATGGAATGGCATGGAATGGCATGGAATGGCATGGAATGGCATGGAATGGCATGGAATGGCATGGAATGGCATGGAATGGCATGGAATGGCATGGAATGGCATGGAATGGCATGGAATGGCATGGAATGGCATGGAATGGCATGGAATGGCATGGAATGGCATGGAATGGCATGGAATGGCATGGAATGGCATGGAATGGCATGGAATGGCATGGAATGGCATGGAATGGCATGGAATGGCATGGAATGGCATGAAATGGCATGGAATGGCATGGAATGGCATGGAATGGCATGGAATGGCATGGAATGGCATGGAATGGCATGGAATGGCATGGAATGGCATGGAATGGCATGGAATGGCATGGAATGGCATGGAATGGCATGGAATGGCATGGAATGGCATGGAATGGCATGGAATGGCATGGAATGGCATGGAATGGCATGGAATGGCATGGAATGGCATGGAATGGCATGGAATGGCATGGAATGGCATGGAATGGCATGGAATGGCATGGAATGGCATGGAATGGCATGGAATGGCATGGAATGGCATGGAATGGCATGGAATGGCATGGAATGGCATGGAATGGCATGGAATGGCATGGAATGGCATGGAATGGCATGGAATGGCATGGAATGGCATGGAATGGCATGGAATGGCATGGAATGGCATGGAATGGCATGGAATGGCATGGAATGGCATGGAATGGCATGGAATGGCATGGAATGGCATGGAACGGCATGGAATGGCATGGAATGGCATGGAACGGCATGGAATGGCATGGCACCGCCATGCCATTCCATGCCGCATGGCACGGCATGGCACCGGCATGGCACGGCATGGCACCGGCATGGCACGGCATGGCACCGGCATGGCACGGCATGGCACCGGCATGGCACGGCATGGCACGGCATGGCTCCGGCATGGCACGGCATGGCACCGGCATGGCACCGGCATGGCACGGCATGGCACCGGCATGGCACGGCATGGCACCGGCATGGCACGGCATGGCACCGGCATGGCACGGCATGGCACCGGCATGGCACGGCATGGCACCGGCATGGCACGGCATGGCACCGGCATGGCACGGCATGGCACCGGCATGGCACGGCATGGCACCGGCATGGCACGGCATGGCACCGGCATGGCACGGCATGGCACCGGCATGGCACCGGCATGGCACCGGCATGGCACCGGCATGGCACGGCATGGCACCGGCATGGCACGGCATGGCACCGGCATGGCACGGCATGGCACCGGCATGGCACGGCATGGCACCGGCATGGCACCGGCATGGCACGGCATGGCACCGGCATGGCACGGCATGGCACCGGCATGGCACGGCATGGCACGGCATGGCACGGCATGGCACCGGCATGGCACCGGCATGGCACGGCATGGCACCGGCATGGCACGGCATGGCACCGGCATGGCACGGCATGGCACCGGCATGGCACGGCATGGAATGGCATGGCACGGCATGGAATGGCATGGAATGGCATGGAATGGCATGGAATGGCATGGAATGGCATGGAATGGCATGGAATGGCATGGAATGGCATGGAATGGCATGGAATGGCATGGAATGGCATGGAATGGCATGGAATGGCATGGAATGGCATGGAATGGCATGGCACCGGCATGGCACGGCATGGAATGGCATGGAATGGCATGGAATGGCATGGAATGGCATGGAATGGCATGGCACGGCATGGCACCGGCATGGCAAGGCATGGCACCGGCATGGCACGGCATGGCACCGGCATGGCACGGCATGGCACCGGCATGGCACGGCATGGCACCGGCATGGCACGGCATGGCACCGGCATGGCACGGCATGGCACCGGCATGGCACGGCATGGCACCGGCATGGCACGGCATGGCACGGCATGGCACCGGCATGGCACGGCATGGCACGGCATGGAATGGCATGGAATGGCATGGAATGGCATGGAATGGCATGGAATGGCATGGAATGGCATGGCACCGGCATGGCACGGCATGGCACCGGCATGGCACGGCATGGCACCGGCATGGCACGGCATGGCACCGGCATGGCACGGCATGGCACCGGCATGGCACGGCATGGCACCGGCATGGCACGGCATGGCACCGGCATGGCACGGCATGGCACCGGCATGGCACGGCATGGCACCGGCATGGCACGGCATGGCACCGGCATGGCACGGCATGGCACCGGCATGGCACGGCATGGCACCGGCATGGCACGGCATGGCACCGGCATGGCACGGCATGGCACCGGCATGGCACGGCATGGCACCGGCATGGCACGGCATGGCACGGCATGGCACCGGCATGGCACGGCATGGCACCGGCATGGCACGGCATGGCACGGCATGGAATGGCATGGCACGGCATGGCACGGCATGGAATGGCATGGAATGGCATGGAATGGCATGGAATGGCATGGAATGGCATGGAATGGCATGGAATGGCATGGCACCGGCATGGCACCGGCATGGCACGGCATGGCACCGGCATGGCACGGCATGGCACCGGCATGGCACGGCATGGCACCGGCATGGCACGGCATGGCACCGGCATGGCACGGCATGGCACCGGCATGGCACGGCATGGCACCGGCATGGCACGGCATGGCACCGGCATGGCACGGCATGGCACCGGCATGGCACGGCATGGCACCGGCATGGCACGGCATGGCACCGGCATGGCACGGCATGGCACCGGCATGGCACGGCATGGCACCGGCATGGCACGGCATGGCACCGGCATGGCACGGCATGGCACCGGCATGGCACCGGCATGGCACCGGCATGGCACCGGCATGGCACCGGCATGGCACGGCATGGCACCGGCATGGCACGGCATGGCACCGGCATGGCACGGCATGGCACCGGCATGGCACGGCATGGCACCGGCATGGCACGGCATGGCACCGGCATGGCACGGCATGGCACCGGCATGGCACGGCATGGCACGGCATGGCACCGGCATGGCACGGCATGGAATGGCATGGAATGGCATGGAATGGCATGGAATGGCATGGAATGGCATGGAATGGCATGGAATGGCATGGAATGGCATGGAATGGCATGGAATGGCATGGAATGGCATGGAATGGCATGGAATGGCATGGCACCGGCATGGAATGGCATGGAATGGCATGGAATGGCATGGAATGGCATGGAATGGCATGGAATGGCATGGAATGGCATGGAATGGCATGGAATGGCATGGAATGGCATGGAATGGCATGGAATGGCATGGAATGGCATGGAATGGCATGGAATGGCATGGAACGGCATGGAATGGCATGGAACGGCATGGAATGGCATGGCACCGCATGGCACGGCATGGCACCGGCATGGCACGGCATGGCACCGGCATGGCACGGCATGGCACCGGCATGGCACGGCATGGCACCGGCATGGCACGGCATGGCACCGGCATGGCACGGCATGGCACCGGCATGGCACGGCATGGCACCGGCATGGCACGGCATGGCACCGGCATGGCACGGCATGGCACCGGCATGGCACGGCATGGAATGGCATGGAATGGCATGGAATGGCATGGAATGGCATGGAATGGCATGGAATGGCATGGAATGGCATGGAATGGCATGGAATGGCATGGAATGGCATGGAATGGCATGGAATGGCATGGAATGGCATGGAATGGCATGGAATGGCATGGAATGGCATGGCACCGGCATGGCACGGCATGGCACCGGCATGGAATGGCATGGAATGGCATGGAATGGCATGGAATGGCATGGAATGGCATGGAATGGCATGGAATGGCATGGAATGGCATGGAATGGCATGGAATGGCATGGAATGGCATGGAATGGCATGGAACGGCATGGAATGGCATGGAACGGCATGGAATGGCATGGAACGGCATGGAATGGCATGGAACGGCATGGCACGGCATGGCACCGCATGGCACGGCATGGCACCGGCATGGCACGGCATGGCACCGGCATGGCACGGCATGGCACCGGCATGGCACGGCATGGCACCGGCATGGCACGGCATGGCACCGGCATGGCACGGCATGGCACCGGCATGGCACGGCATGGCACCGGCATGGCACGGCATGGCACCGGCATGGCACGGCATGGCACCGGCATGGCACGGCATGGCACCGGCATGGCACGGCATGGCACCGGCATGGCACGGCATGGCACCGGCATGGCACGGCATGGCACCGGCATGGCACGGCATGGCACCGGCATGGCACGGCATGGCACCGGCATGGCACGGCATGGCACCGGCATGGCACGGCATGGCACCGGCATGGCACGGCATGGCACCGGCATGGCACGGCATGGCACCGGCATGGCACGGCATGGCACCGGCATGGCACGGCATGGCACGGCATGGCACCGGCATGGCACGGCATGGCACGGCATGGAATGGCATGGAATGGCATGGAATGGCATGGAATGGCATGGAATGGCATGGAATGGCATGGAATGGCATGGAATGGCATGGAATGGCATGGAATGGCATGGAATGGCATGGCACCGGCATGGCACGGCATGGCACCGGCATGGCACGGCATGGCACCGGCATGGCACGGCATGGCACCGGCATGGCACCGGCATGGCACGGCATGGCACCGGCATGGCACGGCATGGCACCGGCATGGCACGGCATGGCACCGGCATGGCACGGCATGGCACCGGCATGGCACGGCATGGCACCGGCATGGCACGGCATGGCACCGGCATGGCACGGCATGGCACCGGCATGGCACGGCATGGCACCGGCATGGCACGGCATGGCACCGGCATGGCACGGCATGGCACCGGCATGGCACGGCATGGCACCGGCATGGCACGGCATGGCACCGGCATGGCACGGCATGGCACCGGCATGGCACGGCATGGCACCGGCATGGCACGGCATGGCACCGGCATGGCACGGCATGGCACCGGCATGGCACGGCATGGCACGGCATGGCACCGGCATGGCACGGCATGGCACCGGCATGGCACGGCATGGAATGGCATGGAATGGCATGGAATGGCATGGAATGGCATGGAATGGCATGGAATGGCATGGAATGGCATGGAATGGCATGGAATGGCATGGCACCGGCATGGCACCGGCATGGCACGGCATGGCACCGGCATGGCACGGCATGGCACCGGCATGGCACGGCATGGCACCGGCATGGCACGGCATGGCACCGGCATGGCACGGCATGGCACCGGCATGGCACGGCATGGCACCGGCATGGCACGGCATGGCACCGGCATGGCACGGCATGGCACCGGCATGGCACGGCATGGCACCGGCATGGCACGGCATGGCACCGGCATGGCACGGCATGGCACCGGCATGGCACGGCATGGCACCGGCATGGCACGGCATGGCACCGGCATGGCACGGCATGGCACCGGCATGGCACGGCATGGCACCGGCATGGCACGGCATGGCACCGGCATGGCACCGGCATGGCACCGGCATGGCACGGCATGGCACCGGCATGGCACGGCATGGCACCGGCATGGCACGGCATGGCACCGGCATGGCACGGCATGGCACCGGCATGGCACGGCATGGCACCGGCATGGCACGGCATGGCACCGGCATGGCACGGCATGGCACCGGCATGGCACGGCATGGAATGGCATGGAATGGCATGGAATGGCATGGAATGGCATGGAATGGCATGGAATGGCATGGAATGGCATGGAATGGCATGGAATGGCATGGAATGGCATGGAATGGCATGGAATGGCATGGAATGGCATGGAATGGCATGGAATGGCATGGAATGGCATGGAATGGCATGGAATGGCATGGAATGGCATGGAATGGCATGGAATGGCATGGAATGGCATGGAATGGCATGGAATGGCATGGAATGGCATGGAATGGCATGGAATGGCATGGAATGGCATGGAATGGCATGGAATGGCATGGAATGGCATGGAATGGCATGGAATGGCATGGAATGGCATGGAATGGCATGGAATGGCATGGAATGGCATGGAATGGCATGGAATGGCATGGAATGGCATGGAATGGCATGGAATGGCATGGAATGGCATGGAATGGCATGGAATGGCATGGAATGGCATGGAATGGCATGGAATGGCATGGAATGGCATGGAATGGCATGGAATGGCATGGAATGACATGGAATGGCATGGAATGACATGGAATGGCATGGAATGCCATGGCACCGCATGGCACGGCATGGCACCGCATGGCACGGCATGGCACCGGCATGGCACGGCGTGGCACCGGCATGGCACGGCATGGCACGGCATGGCACCGGCATGGCACGGCATGGCACCGGCATGGCACGGCATGGCACCGGCATGGCACGGCATGGCACCGGCATGGCACGGCATGGCACCGGCATGGCACGGCATGGCACCGGCATGGCACGGCATGGAATGGCATGGCACGGCATGGAATGGCATGGAATGGCATGGAATGGCATGGAATGGCATGGAATGGCATGGCACCGGCATGGCACGGCATGGCACCGGCATGGCACGGCATGGCACCGGCATGGCACGGCATGGCACCGGCATGGCACCGGCATGGCACGGCATGGCACCGGCATGGCACCGGCATGGCACGGCATGGCACCGGCATGGCACGGCATGGCACCGGCATGGCACGGCATGGCACCGCATGGCACGGCATGGCACGGCATGGCACGGCATGGCACCGGCATGGCACGGCATGGCACCGGCATGGCACGGCATGGCACGGCATGGCACCGGCATGGCACGGCATGGCACCGGCATGGCACGGCATGGCACCGGCATGGCACGGCATGGCACCGGCATGGCACGGCATGGCACCGGCATGGCACCGGCATGGCACGGCATGGCACCGGCATGGCACGGCATGGCACCGGCATGGCACGGCATGGCACCGGCATGGCACGGCATGGCACCGGCATGGCACGGCATGGCACCGGCATGGCACGGCATGGCACCGGCATGGCACGGCATGGCACCGGCATGGCACGGCATGGCACCGGCATGGCACGGCATGGCACCGGCATGGCACCGGCATGGCACGGCATGGCACCGGCATGGCACGGCATGGCACCGGCATGGCACGGCATGGCACCGGCATGGCACGGCATGGCACGGCATGGCACCGGCATGGCACGGCATGGCACCGGCATGGCACGGCATGGCACCGGCATGGCACGGCATGGCACCGGCATGGCACGGCATGGAATGGCATGGAATGGCATGGAATGGCATGGAATGGCATGGAATGGCATGGAATGGCATGGAATGGCATGGAATGGCATGGAATGGCATGGAATGGCATGGAATGGCATGGAATGGCATGGAATGGCATGGAATGGCATGGAATGGCATGGAATGGCATGGAATGGCATGGAATGGCATGGAATGGCATGGAATGGCATGGAATGGCATGGAATGGCATGGAATGGCATGGAATGGCATGGAATGGCATGGAATGGCATGGAATGGCATGGAATGGCATGGAATGGCATGGAATGGCATGGAATGGCATGGAATGGCATGGAATGGCATGGAATGGCATGGAATGGCATGGAATGGCATGGAATGGCATGGAATGGCATGGAATGGCATGGAATGGCATGGAATGGCATGGAATGGCATGGAATGGCATGGAATGGCATGGAATGGCATGGAATGGCATGGAATGGCATGGAATGGCATGGAATGGCATGGAATGGCATGGAATGGCATGGAATGGCATGGAATGGCATGGAATGGCATGGAATGGCATGGAATGGCATGGAATGGCATGGAATGGCATGGAATGACATGGAATGGCATGGAATGCCATGGCACCGCATGGCACGGCATGGCACGGCATGGCACGGCATGGCACCGGCATGGCACGGCGTGGCACCGGCATGGCACGGCATGGCACGGCATGGCACCGGCATGGCACGGCATGGCACCGGCATGGCACGGCATGGCACCGGCATGGCACGGCATGGCACCGGCATGGCACGGCATGGCACCGGCATGGCACGGCATGGAATGGCATGGAATGGCATGGAATGGCATGGAATGGCATGGAATGGCATGGAATGGCATGGAATGGCATGGAATGGCATGGAATGGCATGGAATGGCATGGAATGGCATGGAATGGCATGGAATGGCATGGAATGGCATGGAATGGCATGGAATGGCATGGAATGGCATGGAATGGCATGGAATGGCATGGAATGGCATGGAATGGCATGGAATGGCATGGAATGGCATGGAATGGCATGGAATGGCATGGAATGGCATGGAATGGCATGGAATGGCATGGAATGGCATGGAATGGCATGGAATGGCATGGAATGGCATGGAATGGCATGGAATGGCATGGAATGGCATGGAATGGCATGGAATGGCATGGAATGGCATGGAATGGCATGGAATGGCATGGAATGGCATGGCACCGCATGGCACCGCATGGAATGGCATGGCACCGCATGGAATGGCATGGAATGGCATGGAATGGCATGGAATGGCATGGAATGGCATGGAATGGCATGGAATGGCATGGAATGGCATGGCACCGCATGGCACGGCATGGCACCGGCATGGCACGGCATGGCACCGGCATGGCACGGCATGGCACCGGCATGGCACGGCATGGCACCGGCATGGCACGGCATGGCACCGGCATGGCACGGCATGGCACCGGCATGGCACGGCATGGCACGGCATGGCACCGGCATGGCACGGCATGGCACCGGCATGGCACGGCATGGCACCGGCATGGCACGGCATGGCACCGGCATGGCACGGCATGGAATGGCATGGAATGGCATGGAATGGCATGGAATGGCATGGAATGGCATGGAATGGCATGGAATGGCATGGAATGGCATGGAATGGCATGGAATGGCATGGAATGGCATGGAATGGCATGGAATGGCATGGAATGGCATGGAATGGCATGGAATGGCATGGAATGGCATGGAATGGCATGGAATGGCATGGAATGGCATGGAATGGCATGGAATGGCATGGAATGGCATGGAATGGCATGGAATGGCATGGAATGGCATGGAATGGCATGGAATGGCATGGAATGGCATGGAATGGCATGGAATGGCATGGAATGGCATGGAATGGCATGGAATGGCATGGAATGGCATGGAATGGCATGGAATGGCATGGAATGGCATGGAATGGCATGGAATGGCATGGAATGGCATGGAATGGCATGGAATGGCATGGAATGGCATGGAATGGCATGGAATGGCATGGAATGGCATGGAATGGCATGGAATGGCATGGAATGGCATGGAATGGCATGGAATGACATGGAATGGCATGGAATGCCATGGCACCGCATGGCACGGCATGGCACGGCATGGCACGGCATGGCACCGGCATGGCACGGCGTGGCACCGGCATGGCACGGCATGGCACGGCATGGCACCGGCATGGCACGGCATGGCACCGGCATGGCACGGCATGGCACCGGCATGGCACGGCATGGCACCGGCATGGCACGGCATGGCACCGGCATGGCACGGCATGGCACCGGCATGGCACGGCATGGCACCGGCATGGCACGGCATGGAATGGCATGGAATGGCATGGAATGGCATGGAATGGCATGGAATGGCATGGAATGGCATGGAATGGCATGGAATGGCATGGAATGGCATGGAATGGCATGGAATGGCATGGAATGGCATGGAATGGCATGGAATGGCATGGAATGGCATGGAATGGCATGGAATGGCATGGAATGGCATGGAATGGCATGGAATGGCATGGAATGGCATGGAATGGCATGGAATGGCATGGAATGGCATGGAATGGCATGGAATGGCATGGAATGGCATGGAATGGCATGGAATGGCATGGAATGGCATGGAATGGCATGGAATGGCATGGAATGGCATGGAATGGCATGGAATGGCATGGAATGGCATGGAATGGCATGGAATGGCATGGAATGGCATGGAATGGCATGGAATGGCATGGAATGGCATGGAATGGCATGGAATGGCATGGAATGGCATGGAATGGCATGGAATGGCATGGAATGGCATGGAATGGCATGGAATGGCATGGAATGGCATGGAATGGCATGGAATGGCATGGAATGGCATGGAATGGCATGGAATGGCATGGAATGGCATGGCACCGCATGGCACCGCATGGAATGGCATGGCACCGCATGGAATGGCATGGAATGGCATGGAATGGCATGGAATGGCATGGAATGGCATGGAATGGCATGGCACCGCATGGCACGGCATGGCACCGGCATGGCACGGCATGGCACCGGCATGGCACGGCATGGCACCGGCATGGCACGGCATGGCACCGGCATGGCACGGCATGGCACCGGCATGGCACGGCATGGCACCGGCATGGCACGGCATGGCACCGGCATGGCACGGCATGGCACCGGCATGGCACGGCATGGCACGGCATGGCACCGGCATGGCACGGCATGGCACGGCATGGAATGGCATGGAATGGCATGGAATGGCATGGAATGGCATGGAATGGCATGGAATGGCATGGAATGGCATGGAATGGCATGGCACCGGCATGGCACGGCATGGCACCGGCATGGCACGGCATGGCACCGGCATGGCACGGCATGGCACCGGCATGGCACCGGCATGGCACGGCATGGCACCGGCATGGCACGGCATGGCACCGGCATGGCACGGCATGGCACCGGCATGGCACGGCATGGCACCGGCATGGCACGGCATGGCACCGGCATGGCACGGCATGGCACCGGCATGGCACGGCATGGCACCGGCATGGCACGGCATGGCACCGGCATGGCACGGCATGGCACCGGCATGGCACGGCATGGCACCGGCATGGCACGGCATGGCACCGGCATGGCACGGCATGGCACCGGCATGGCACCGGCATGGCACGGCATGGCACGGCATGGCACCGGCATGGCACGGCATGGCACCGGCATGGCACGGCATGGCACCGGCATGGCACGGCATGGCACCGGCATGGCACGGCATGGAATGGCATGGCACGGCATGGAATGGCATGGAATGGCATGGAATGGCATGGAATGGCATGGAATGGCATGGAATGGCATGGAATGGCATGGAATGGCATGGAATGGCATGGCACCGGGATGGCACGGCATGGCACCGGCATGGCACGGCATGGAATGGCATGGAATGGCATGGAATGGCATGGAATGGCATGGAATGGCATGGAATGGCATGGCACGGCATGGCACCGGCATGGCAAGGCATGGCACCGGCATGGCACGGCATGGCACCGGCATGGCACGGCATGGCACCGGCATGGCACGGCATGGCACCGGCATGGCACGGCATGGCACCGGCATGGCACGGCATGGCACCGGCATGGCACGGCATGGCACCGGCATGGCACGGCATGGCACCGGCATGGCACGGCATGGCACCGGCATGGCACGGCATGGCACCGGCATGGCACGGCATGGCACCGGCATGGCACGGCATGGCACCGGCATGGCACGGCATGGCACCGGCATGGCACGGCATGGCACCGGCATGGCACGGCATGGCACCGGCATGGCACGGCATGGCACCGGCATGGCACGGCATGGCACCGGCATGGCACGGCATGGCACCGGCATGGCACGGCATGGCACCGGCATGGCACGGCATGGCACCGGCATGGCACGGCATGGCACCGGCATGGCACGGCATGGCACCGGCATGGCACGGCATGGCACCGGCATGGCACGGCATGGCACCGGCATGGCACGGCATGGCACCGGCATGGCACGGCATGGCACCGGCATGGCACGGCATGGCACCGGCATGGCACGGCATGGCACGGCATGGCACCGGCATGGCACGGCATGGCACCGGCATGGCACGGCATGGCACCGGCATGGCACGGCATGGCACCGGCATGGCACGGCATGGCACCGGCATGGCACGGCATGGCACGGCATGGCACCGGCATGGCACGGCATGGCACGGCATGGAATGGCATGGAATGGCATGGAATGGCATGGAATGGCATGGAATGGCATGGAATGGCATGGAATGGCATGGAATGGCATGGAATGGCATGGAATGGCATGGCACCGGCATGGCACGGCATGGCACCGGCATGGCACCGGCATGGCACGGCATGGCACCGGCATGGCACGGCATGGCACCGGCATGGCACGGCATGGCACCGGCATGGCACGGCATGGCACCGGCATGGCACGGCATGGCACCGGCATGGCACGGCATGGCACCGGCATGGCACGGCATGGCACCGGCATGGCACGGCATGGCACCGGCATGGCACGGCATGGCACCGGCATGGCACGGCATGGCACCGGCATGGCACGGCATGGCACCGGCATGGCACGGCATGGCACCGGCATGGCACGGCATGGCACCGGCATGGCACGGCATGGCACCGGCATGGCACGGCATGGCACCGGCATGGCACGGCATGGAATGGCATGGAATGGCATGGAATGGCATGGAATGGGATGGAATGGCATGGAATGGCATGGAATGGCATGGAATGGCATGGAATGGCATGGAATGGCATGGAATGGCATGGAATGGCATGGAATGGCATGGAATGGCATGGAATGACATGGAATGGCATGGAATGCCATGGCACCGCATGGCACGGCATGGCACGGCATGGCACGGCATGGCACCGGCATGGCACGGCGTGGCACCGGCATGGCACGGCATGGCACGGCATGGCACCGGCATGGCACGGCATGGCACCGGCATGGCACGGCATGGCACCGGCATGGCACGGCATGGCACCGGCATGGCACGGCATGGCACCGGCATGGCACGGCATGGCACCGGCATGGCACGGCATGGCACCGGCATGGCACGGCATGGAATGGCATGGAATGGCATGGAATGGCATGGAATGGCATGGAATGGCATGGAATGGCATGGAATGGCATCGAATGGCATGGAATGGCATGGAATGGCATGGAATGGCATGGAATGGCATGGAATGGCATGGAATGGCATGGAATGGCATGGAATGGCATGGAATGGCATGGAATGGCATGGAATGGCATGGAATGGCATGGAATGGCATGGAATGGCATGGAATGGCATGGAATGGCATGGAATGGCATGGAATGGCATGGAATGGCGTGGCACGGCATGGCACGGCATGGCACCGGCATGGCACGGCATGGCACCGGCATGGCACGGCATGGCACCGGCATGGCACGGCATGGCACCGGCATGGCACCGGCATGTCACGGCATGGCACGGCATTGAATGGCATGGAATGGCATTGAATGGCACGGAATGGCACGGCATGGCACGGCATGGCACGGCATGGCACGGCATGGCACCGCATTGAGTGGCATGGAATGGCATGGAATGGCATGGACTGGCATGGACTGGCATGGAATGGCATGGAATGGCATGGCCCGGCATGGCACGGCATGGCACGGCATGGCACCGGCATGGCACGGCATGGCACCG
The DNA here is from genome assembly GCA_963971235.1 of Cryptus armator. Taxonomy (NCBI): domain Eukaryota; kingdom Metazoa; phylum Arthropoda; class Insecta; order Hymenoptera; family Ichneumonidae; genus Cryptus; species Cryptus armator. The sequence goes on from CAXARG010000333.1 coordinate 861,081, forward strand.
GCATGGCACGGCATGGCACCGGCATGGCATGGCATGGCACCGGCATGGCACGGCATGGCACCGGCATGGCACGGCATGGCACCGGCATGGCACGGCATTGAATGGCATGGAATGGCATGGAATGGCATGGAATGGCATGGAATGGCATGGAATGGCATGGAATGGCATGGAATGGCATGGAATGGCATGGAATGGCATGGAATGGCATGGAATGGCATGGAATGGCATGGCACCGCATGGCATGGAATGGCATGGCACCGCATGGCACCGCATGGAATGGCATGGCACCGCATGGAATGGCATGGAATGGCATGGAATGGCATGGAATGGCATGGAATGGCATGGCACCGCATGGAATGGCATGGCACCGCATGGAATGGCATGGCACCGCATGGCACGGCATGGCACCGCATGGCACGGCATGGAATGGCATGGCACCGGCATGGCACGGCATGGCACCGCATGGCACCGGCATGGCACGGCATGGCACCGCATGGCACGGCATGGAATGGCATGGCACCGGCATGGCACCGGCATGGCATGGCATGGCACGGCATGGCACCGGCATGGCACGGCATGGCACCGGCATGGCACGGCATGGCACCGGCATGGCACGGCATGGCACCGCATTGAGTGGCATGGAATGGCATGGAATGGCATGGAATGGCATGGAATGGCATGGAATGGCATGGAATGGCATGGAATGGCATGGAATGGCATGGAATGGCATGGAATGGCATGGCACCGGCATGGCACGGCATGGCACCGGCATGGCACGGCATGGCACCGGCATGGCACGGCATGGCACCAGCATGGCACGGCATGGCACCGGCATGGCACGGCATGGCACCGGCATGGCACGGCATGGCACCGGCATGGCACGGCATGGCACCGGCATGGCACGGCATGGCACCGGCATGGCACGGCATGGCACCGGCATGGCACGGCATGGCACCGGCATGGCACGGCATGGCACCGGCATGGCACGGCATGGCACCGGCATGGCACGGCATGGCACCGGCATGGCACGGCATGGCACCGGCATGGCACGGCCTGGCACCGGCATGGCACGGCATGGAATGGCATGGAATGGCATGGAATGGCATGGAATGGCATGGAATGGCATGGAATGGCATGGAATGGCATGGAATGGCATGGAATGGCATGGAATGGCATGGAATGGCATGGAATGGCATGGAATGGCATGGAATGGCATGGAATGGCATGGAATGGCATGGAATGGCATGGAATGGCATGGAATGGCATGGAATGGCATGGAATGACATGGAATGGCATGGAATGGCATGGCACCGCATGGCACGGCATGGCACCGCATGGCACGGCATGGCACGGCATGGCACGGCATGGCACGGCATGGCACCGGCATGGCACGGCGTGGCACCGGCATGGCACGGCATGGCACGGCATGGCACCGGCATGGCACGGCATGGCACCGGCATGGCACGGCATGGCACCGGCATGGCACGGCATGGCACCGGCATGGAACGGCATGGCACCGGCATGGCACGGCATGGCACCGGCATGGCACGGCATGGCACCGGCATGGCACGGCATGGCACGGCATTGAATGGCATGGAATGGCATGGAATGGCATGGAATGGCATGGAATGGCATGGAATGGCATGGAATGGCATGGAATGGCATGGAATGGCATGGAATGGCATGGAATGGCATGGAATGGCATGGAATGGCATGGAATGGCATGGAATGGCATGGAATGGCATGGAATGGCATGGAATGGCATGGAATGGCATGGAATGGCATGGAATGGCATGGAATGGCATGGAATGGCATGGAATGGCATGGAATGGCATGGAATGGCATGGAATGGCATGGAATGGCATGGAATGGCATGGAATGGCATGGAATGGCATGGAATGGCATGGAATGGCATGGAATGGCATGGAATGGCATGGCACCGCATGGCACGGCATGGCACCGGCATGGCACGGCATGGCACCGGCATGGCACGGCATGGCACCGGCATGGCACGGCATGGCACCGGCATGGCACGGCATGGCACCGGCATGGCACGGCATGGCACCGGCATGGCACGGCATGGAATGGCATGGCACGGCATGGAATGGCATGGAATGGCATGGAATGGCATGGAATGGCATGGAATGGCATGGAATGGCATGGAATGGCATGGAATGGCATGGAATGGCATGGAATGGCATGGAATGGCATGGAATGGCATGGAATGGCATGGAATGGCATGGAATGGCATGGAATGGCATGGAATGGCATGGAATGGCATGGAATGGCATGGAATGGCATGGAATGGCATGGAATGGCATGGAATGGCATGGAATGGCATGGAACGGCATGGAATGGCATGGAACGGCATGGAATGGCATGGCACCGCATGGCACGGCATGGCACCGCATGGCACGGCATGGCACCGGCATGGCACGGCATGGCACCGGCATGGCACGGCATGGCACCGGCATGGCACGGCATGGCACCGGCATGGCACGGCATGGCACGGCATGGCACCGGCATGGCACGGCATGGCACGGCATGGCACCGGCATGGCACGGCATGGCACGGCATGGCACCGGCATGGCACGGCATGGCACCGGCATGGCACGGCATGGCACGGCATTGAATGGCATGGAATGGCATGGAATGGCATGGAATAGCATGGAATGGCATGGAATGGCATGGAATGGCATGGAATGGCATGGAATGGCATGGAATGGCATGGAATGGCATGGAATGGCATGGAATGGCATGGAATGGCATGGAATGGCATGGAATGGCATGGAATGGCATGGAATGGCATGGAATGGCATGGAATGGCATGGAATGGCATGGAATGGCATGGAATGGCATGAAATGGCATGGAATGGCATGGAATGGCATGGAATGGCATGGAATGGCATGGAATGGCATGGAATGGCATGGAATGGCATGGAATGGCATGGAATGGCATGGAATGGCATGGAATGGCATGGAATGGCATGGAATGGCATGGAATGGCATGGAATGGCATGGAATGGCATGGAATGGCATGGAATGGCATGGAATGGCATGGAATGGCATGGAATGGCATGGAATGGCATGGAATGGCATGGAATGGCATGGAATGGCATGGAATGGCATGGAATGGCATGGAATGGCATGGAATGGCATGGAATGGCATGGAATGGCATGGAATGGCATGGAATGGCATGGAATGGCATGGAATGGCATGGAATGGCATGGAATGGCATGGAATGGCATGGAATGGCATGGAATGGCATGGAATGGCATGGAATGGCATGGAATGGCATGGAATGGCATGGAATGGCATGGCACCGCATGGCACGGCATGGCACCGGCATGGCACGGCATGGCACCGGCATGGCACGGCATGGCACCGGCATGGCACGGCATGGCACCGGCATGGCACGGCATGGCACCGGCATGGCACGGCATGGCACCGGCATGGCACGGCATGGCACCGGCATGGCACGGCATGGCACCGGCATGGCACGGCATGGCACGGCATGGCACCGGCATGGCACGGCATGGCACCGCATGGCACGGCATGGCACCGGCATGGCACGGCATGGCACCGGCATGGCACGGCATGGCACCGGCATGGCACGGCATGGCACCGGCATGGCACGGCATGGCACCGGCATGGCACGGCATGGCACCGGCATGGCACGGCATGGCACCGGCATGGCACGGCATGGCACCGGCATGGCACGGCATGGCACCGGCATGGCACGGCATGGCACCGGCATGGCACGGCATGGCACCGGCATGGCACGGCATGGCACCGGCATGGCACGGCATGGCACCGGCATGGCACGGCATGGAATGGCATGGAATGGCATGGAATGGCATGGAATGGCATGGAATGGCATGGAATGGCATGGAATGGCATGGAATGGCATGGAATGGCATGGAATGGCATGGAATGGCATGGAATGGCATGGAATGGCATGGAATGGCATGGAATGGCATGGAATGGCATGGAATGGCATGGAATGGCATGGAATGGCATGGAATGGCATGGAATGGCATGGAATGGCATGGAATGGCATGGAATGGCATGGAATGGCATGGAATGGCATGGAATGGCATGGAATGGCATGGAATGGCATGGAATGGCATGGAATGGCATGGAATGGCATGGAATGGCATGGAATGGCATGGAATGGCATGGAATGACATGGAATGGCATGGAATGCCATGGCACCGCATGGCACGGCATGGCACGGCATGGCACGGCATGGCACCGGCATGGCACGGCGTGGCACCGGCATGGCACGGCATGGCACGGCATGGCACCGGCATGGCACGGCATGGCACCGGCATGGCACGGCATGGCACCGGCATGGCACGGCATGGCACCGGCATGGCACGGCATGGCACCGGCATGGCACGGCATGGCACCGGCATGGCACGGCATGGCACCGGCATGGCACGGCATGGAATGGCATGGAATGGCATGGAATGGCATGGAATGGCATGGAATGGCATGGAATGGCATGGAATGGCATGGAATGGCATCGAATGGCATGGAATGGCATGGAATGGCATGGAATGGCATGGAATGGCATGGAATGGCATGGAATGGCATGGAATGGCATGGAATGGCATGGAATGGCATGGAATGGCATGGAATGGCATGGAATGGCATGGAATGGCATGGAATGGCATGGAATGGCATGGAATGGCATGGAATGGCATGGAATGGCATGGAATGGCATGGAATGGCATGGAATGGCATGGAATGGCATGGAATGGCATGGAATGGCATGGAATGGCATGGAATGGCATGGAATGGCATGGAATGGCATGGAATGGCATGGAATGGCATGGAATGGCATGGAATGGCATGGAATGGCATGGAATGGCATGGAATGGCATGGAATGGCATGGAATGGCATGGAATGGCATGGAATGGCATGGAATGGCATGGCACGGCATGGCACGGCATGGCACCGGCATGGCACGGCATGGCACCGGCATGGCACGGCATGGCACCGGCATGGCACGGCATGGCACCGGCATGGCACCGGCATGTCACGGCATGGCACGGCATTGAATGGCATGGAATGGCATTGAATGGCACGGAATGGCACGGCATGGCACGGCATGGCACGGCATGGCACGGCATGGCACGGCATGGCACCGCATTGAGTGGCATGGAATGGCATGGAATGGCATGGACTGGCATGGACTGGCATGGAATGGCATGGAATGGCATGGCCCGGCATGGCACGGCATGGCACGGCATGGCACCGGCATGGCACGGCATGGCACCGGCATGGCACGGCATGGCACCGGCATGGCATGGCATGGCACCGGCATGGCACGGCATGGCACCGGCATGGCACGGCATGGCACCGTCATGGCACGGCATTGAATGGCATGGAATGGCATGGAATGGCATGGAATGGCATGGAATGGCATGGAATGGCATGGAATGGCATGGAATGGCATGGAATGGCATGGCACCGCATGGCACCGCATGGAATGGCATGGCACCGCATGGAATGGCATGGAATGGCATGGAATGGCATGGAATGGCATGGAATGGCATGGCACCGCATGGAATGGCATGGCACCGCATGGAATGGCATGGCACCGCATGGCACGGCATGGAATGGCATGGCACCGCATGGAATGGCATGGCACCGCATGGCACGGCATGGAATGGCATGGCACCGGCATGGCACGGCATGGCACCGCATGGCACCGGCATGGCACGGCATGGCACCGCATGGCACCGGCATGGCACCGGCATGGCATGGCATGGCACGGCATGGCACCGGCATGGCACGGCATGGCACCGGCATGGCACGGCATGGCACCGGCATGGCACGGCATGGCACCGCATTGAGTGGCATGGAATGGCATGGAATGGCATGGAATGGCATGGAATGGCATGGAATGGCATGGAATGGCATGGAATGGCATGGAATGGCATGGCACCGGCATGGCACGGCATGGCACCGGCATGGCACGGCATGGCACCGGCATGGCACGGCATGGCACCAGCATGGCACGGCATGGCACCGGCATGGCACGGCATGGCACCGGCATGGCACGGCATGGCACCGGCATGGCACGGCATGGCACCGGCATGGCACGGCATGGCACCGGCATGGCACGGCATGGCACCGGCATGGCACGGCATGGCACCGGCATGGCACGGCATGGCACCGGCATGGCACGGCATGGCACCGGCATGGCACGGCATGGCACCGGCATGGCACGGCATGGCACCGGCATGGCACGGCATGGCACCGGCATGGCACGGCATGGCACCGGCATGGCACGGCCTGGCACCGGCATGGCACGGCATGGAATGGCATGGAATGGCATGGAATGGCATGGAATGGCATGGAATGGCATGGAATGGCATGGAATGGCATGGAATGGCATGGAATGGCATGGAATGGCATGGAATGGCATGGAATGGCATGGAATGGCATGGAATGGCATGGAATGGCATGGAATGGCATGGAATGGCATGGAATGGCATGGAATGGCATGGAATGGCATGGAATGGCATGGAATGGCATGGAATGGCATGGAATGGCATGGAATGGCATGGAATGGCATGGAATGGCATGGAATGGCATGGAATGGCATGGAATGGCATGGAATGGCATGGAATGGCATGGAATGGCATGGAATGGCATGGAATGGCATGGAATGGCATGGAATGGCATGGAATGGCATGGAATGGCATGGAATGGCATGGAATGGCATGGAATGGCATGGAATGGCATGGAATGGCATGGAATGGCATGGAATGGCGTGGCACGGCATGGCACGGCATGGCACCGGCATGGCACGGCATGGCACCGGCATGGCACGGCATGGCACCGGCATGGCACGGCATGGCACCGGCATGGCACCGGCATGTCACGGCATGGCACGGCATTGAATGGCATGGAATGGCATTGAATGGCACGGAATGGCACGGCATGGCACGGCATGGCACGGCATGGCACGGCATGGCACCGCATTGAGTGGCATGGAATGGCATGGAATGGCATGGACTGGCATGGACTGGCATGGAATGGCATGGAATGGCATGGCCCGGCATGGCACGGCATGGCACGGCATGGCACCGGCATGGCACGGCATGGCACCGGCATGGCACGGCATGGCACCGGCATGGCATGGCATGGCACCGGCATGGCACGGCATGGCACCGGCATGGCACGGCATGGCACCGGCATGGCACGGCATTGAATGGCATGGAATGGCATGGAATGGCATGGAATGGCATGGAATGGCATGGAATGGCATGGAATGGCATGGAATGGCATGGAATGGCATGGAATGGCATGGCACCGCATGGCACCGCATGGAATGGCATGGCACCGCATGGAATGGCATGGAATGGCATGGAATGGCATGGCACCGCATGGCACCGCATGGAATGGCATGGCACCGCATGGAATGGCATGGAATGGCATGGAATGGCATGGAATGGCATGGAATGGCATGGCACCGCATGGAATGGCATGGCACCGCATGGAATGGCATGGCACCGCATGGCACGGCATGGAATGGCATGGCACCGCATGGAATGGCATGGCACCGCATGGCACGGCATGGAATGGCATGGCACCGGCATGGCACGGCATGGCACCGCATGGCACCGGCATGGCACGGCATGGCACCGCATGGCACGGCATGGAATGGCATGGCACCGGCATGGCACCGGCATGGCATGGCATGGCACGGCATGGCACCGGCATGGCACGGCATGGCACCGGCATGGCACGGCATGGCACCGGCATGGCACGGCATGGCACCGCATTGAGTGGCATGGAATGGCATGGAATGGCATGGAATGGCATGGAATGGCATGGAATGGCATGGAATGGCATGGAATGGCATGGAATGGCATGGCACCGGCATGGCACGGCATGGCACCGGCATGGCACGGCATGGCACCGGCATGGCACGGCATGGCACCAGCATGGCACGGCATGGCACCGGCATGGCACGGCATGGCACCGGCATGGCACGGCATGGCACCGGCATGGCACGGCATGGCACCGGCATGGCACGGCATGGCACCGGCATGGCACGGCATGGCACCGGCATGGCACGGCATGGCACCGGCATGGCACGGCATGGCACCGGCATGGCACGGCATGGCACCGGCATGGCACGGCATGGCACCGGCATGGCACGGCCTGGCACCGGCATGGCACGGCCTGGCACCGGCATGGCACGGCATGGAATGGCATGGAATGGCATGGAATGGCATGGAATGGCATGGAATGGCATGGAATGGCATGGAATGGCATGGAATGGCATGGAATGGCATGGAATGGCATGGAATGGCATGGAATGGCATGGAATGGCATGGAATGGCATGGAATGGCATGGAATGGCATGGAATGGCATGGCACCGGCATGGCACGGCATGGCACCGGCATGGCACGGCATGGAATGGCATGGAATGGCATGGAATGGCATGGAATGGCATGGAATGGCATGGCACGGCATGGCACCGGCATGGCACGGCATGGCACCGGCATGGCAAGGCATGGCACCGGCATGGCACGGCATGGCACCGGCATGGCACGGCATGGCACCGGCATGGCACGGCATGGCACCGGCATGGCACGGCATGGCACCGGCATGGCACGGCATGGCACCGGCATGGCACGGCATGGCACCGGCATGGCACGGCATGGCACCGGCATGGCACGGCATGGCACCGGCATGGCACGGCATGGCACCGGCATGGCACGGCATGGCACCGGCATGGCACGGCATGGCACCGGCATGGCACGGCATGGCACCGGCATGGCACGGCATGGCATCGGCATGGCACGGCATGGCACCGGCATGGCACGGCATGGCACCGGCATGGCACGGCATGGCACCGGCATGGCACGGCATGGCACCGGCATGGCACGGCATGGCACCGGCATGGCACGGCATGGCACCGGCATGGCACGGCATGGCACCGGCATGGCACGGCATGGCACCGGCATGGCACGGCATGGCACCGGCATGGCACGGCATGGCACCGGCATGGCACGGCATGGCACCGGCATGGCACGGCATGGCACCGGCATGGCACGGCATGGCACCGGCATGGCACGGCATGGCACGGCATGGCACCGGCATGGCACGGCATGGCACGGCATGGAATGGCATGGAATGGCATGGAATGGCATGGAATGGCATGGAATGGCATGGAATGGCATGGAATGGCATGGAATGGCATGGAATGGCATGGAATGGCATGGAATGGCATGGAATGGCATGGAATGGCATGGAATGGCATGGAATGGCATGGAATGGCATGGAATGGCATGGAATGGCATGGAATGGCATGGAATGGCATGGAACGGCATGGAATGGCATGGCACGGCATGGCACGGCATGGCACCGCATGGCACGGCATGGCACCGGCATGGCACGGCATGGCACCGGCATGGCACGGCATGGCACCGGCATGGCACGGCATGGCACCGGCATGGCACGGCATGGCACGGCATGGCACCGGCATGGCACGGCATGGCACGGCATGGCACCGGCATGGCACGGCATGGCACGGCATGGCACCGGCATGGCACGGCATGGCACCGGCATGGCACGGCATGGCACGGCATTGAATGGCATGGCACCGGCATGGCACGGCATGGCACCGGCATGGCACGGCATGGCACCGGCATGGCACGGCATGGCACCGGCATGGCACGGCATGGCACCGGCATGGCACGGCATGGCACCGGCATGGCACGGCATGGCACCGGCATGGCACGGCATGGCACGGCATGGCACCGGCATGGCACGGCATGGCACGGCATGGAATGGCATGGAATGGCATGGAATGGCATGGAATGGCATGGAATGGCATGGCACCGCATGGCACGGCATGGCACCGGCATGGCACGGCATGGCACCGGCATGGCACGGCATGGCACCGGCATGGCACGGCATGGCACCGGCATGGCACGGCATGGCACCGGCATGGCACGGCATGGCACCGGCATGGCACGGCATGGAATGGCATGGAATGGCATGGAATGGCATGGAATGGCATGGAATGGCATGGAATGGCATGGAATGGCATGGAATGGCATGGAATGGCATGGAATGGCATGGAATGGCATGGAATGGCATGGAATGGCATGGAATGGCATGGAATGGCATGGAATGGCATGGAATGGCATGGAATGGCATGGAATGGCATGGAATGGCATGGAATGGCATGGAATGGCATGGAATGGCATGGAATGGCATGGAATGGCATGGAATGGCATGGAATGGCATGGAATGGCATGGAATGGCATGGAATGGCATGGAATGGCATGGAATGGCATGGAATGGCATGGAATGGCATGGAATGGCATGGAATGGCATGGAATGGCATGGAATGGCATGGAATGGCATGGAATGGCATGGAATGGCATGGAATGGCATGGAATGGCATGGCACCGCATGGCACGGCATGGCACCGGCATGGCACGGCATGGCACCGGCATGGCACGGCATGGCACCGGCATGGCACGGCATGGCACCGGCATGGCACGGCATGGCACCGGCATGGCACGGCATGGCACCGGCATGGCACGGCATGGCACCGGCATGGCACGGCATGGCACCGGCATGGCACGGCATGGCACCGGCATGGCACGGCATGGCACCGGCATGGCACGGCATGGCACGGCATGGCACCGGCATGGCACGGCATGGCACCGCATGGCACGGCATGGCACCGGCATGGCACGGCATGGCACCGGCATGGCACGGCATGGCACCGGCATGGCACGGCATGGCACCGGCATGGCACGGCATGGCACCGGCATGGCACGGCATGGCACCGGCATGGCACGGCATGGCACCGGCATGGCACGGCATGGCACCGGCATGGCACGGCATGGCACCGGCATGGCACGGCATGGCACCGGCATGGCACGGCATGGCACCGGCATGGCACGGCATGGCACCGGCATGGCACGGCATGGCACCGGCATGGCACGGCATGGCACCGGCATGGCACGGCATGGAATGGCATGGAATGGCATGGAATGGCATGGAATGGCATGGAATGGCATGGAATGGCATGGAATGGCATGGAATGGCATGGAATGGCATGGAATGGCATGGAATGGCATGGAATGGCATGGAATGGCATGGAATGGCATGGAATGGCATGGAATGGCATGGAATGGCATGGAATGGCATGGAATGGCATGGAATGGCATGGAATGGCATGGAATGGCATGGAATGGCATGGAATGGCATGGAATGACATGGAATGGCATGGAATGCCATGGCACCGCATGGCACGGCATGGCACGGCATGGCACGGCATGGCACCGGCATGGCACGGCGTGGCACCGGCATGGCACGGCATGGCACGGCATGGCACCGGCATGGCACGGCATGGCACCGGCATGGCACGGCATGGCACCGGCATGGCACGGCATGGCACCGGCATGGCACGGCATGGCACCGGCATGGCACGGCATGGCACCGGCATGGCACGGCATGGCACCGGCATGGCACGGCATGGAATGGCATGGAATGGCATGGAATGGCATGGAATGGCATGGAATGGCATGGAATGGCATGGAATGGCATGGAATGGCATGGAATGGCATCGAATGGCATGGAATGGCATGGAATGGCATGGAATGGCATGGAATGGCATGGAATGGCATGGAATGGCATGGAATGGCATGGAATGGCATGGAATGGCATGGAATGGCATGGAATGGCATGGAATGGCATGGAATGGCATGGAATGGCATGGAATGGCATGGAATGGCATGGAATGGCATGGAATGGCATGGAATGGCATGGAATGGCATGGAATGGCATGGAATGGCATGGAATGGCATGGAATGGCATGGAATGGCATGGAATGGCATGGAATGGCATGGAATGGCATGGAATGGCATGGAATGGCATGGAATGGCATGGAATGGCATGGCACGGCATGGCACGGCATGGCACCGGCATGGCACGGCATGGCACCGGCATGGCACGGCATGGCACCGGCATGGCACGGCATGGCACCGGCATGGCACCGGCATGTCACGGCATGGCACGGCATTGAATGGCATGGAATGGCATTGAATGGCACGGAATGGCACGGCATGGCACGGCATGGCACGGCATGGCACGGCATGGCACCGCATTGAGTGGCATGGAATGGCATGGAATGGCATGGACTGGCATGGACTGGCATGGAATGGCATGGAATGGCATGGCCCGGCATGGCACGGCATGGCACGGCATGGCACCGGCATGGCACGGCATGGCACCGGCATGGCACGGCATGGCACCGGCATGGCATGGCATGGCACCGGCATGGCACGGCATGGCACCGGCATGGCACGGCATGGCACCGTCATGGCACGGCATTGAATGGCATGGAATGGCATGGAATGGCATGGAATGGCATGGAATGGCATGGAATGGCATGGAATGGCATGGAATGGCATGGCACCGCATGGCACCGCATGGAATGGCATGGCACCGCATGGAATGGCATGGAATGGCATGGAATGGCATGGAATGGCATGGAATGGCATGGAATGGCATGGAATGGCATGGAATGGCATGGCACCGCATGGAATGGCATGGCACCGCATGGCACGGCATGGAATGGCATGGCACCGCATGGAATGGCATGGCACCGCATGGCACGGCATGGAATGGCATGGCACCGGCATGGCACGGCATGGCACCGCATGGCACCGGCATGGCACGGCATGGCACCGCATGGCACGGCATGGAATGGCATGGCACCGGCATGGCACCGGCATGGCATGGCATGGCACGGCATGGCACCGGCATGGCACGGCATGGCACCGGCATGGCACGGCATGGCACGGCATGGCACCGCATTGAGTGGCATGGAATGGCATGGAATGGCATGGAATGGCATGGAATGGCATGGAATGGCATGGAATGGCATGGAATGGCATGGAATGGCATGGAATGGCATGGAATGGCATGGAATGGCATGGAATGGCATGGAATGGCATGGAATGGCATGGAATGGCATGGAATGGCATGGAATGGCATGGAATGGCATGGAATGGCATGGAATGGCATGGAATGGCATGGAATGGCATGGAATGGCATGGAATGGCATGGAATGGCATGGAATGGCATGGAATGGCATGGAATGGCATGGAATGGCATGGAATGGCATGGAATGGCATGGAATGGCATGGAATGGCATGGAATGGCATGGAATGGCATGGAATGGCATGGAATGGCATGGAATGGCATGGAATGGCATGGAATGGCATGGAATGGCATGGAATGGCATGGAATGGCATGGAATGGCATGGAATGGCATGGAATGGCATGGAATGGCATGGAATGGCATGGAATGGCATGGAATGGCATGGAATGGCATGGAATGGCATGGAATGGCATGGAATGGCATGGAATGGCATGGAATGGCATGGAATGGCATGGAATGACATGGAATGGCATGGAATGCCATGGCACCGCATGGCACGGCATGGCACGGCATGGCACGGCATGGCACCGGCATGGCACGGCGTGGCACCGGCATGGCACGGCATGGCACGGCATGGCACCGGCATGGCACGGCATGGCACCGGCATGGCACGGCATGGCACCGGCATGGCACGGCATGGCACCGGCATGGCACGGCATGGCACCGGCATGGCACGGCATGGCACCGGCATGGCACGGCATGGCACCGGCATGGCACGGCATGGAATGGCATGGAATGGCATGGAATGGCATGGAATGGCATGGAATGGCATGGAATGGCATGGAATGGCATGGAATGGCATGGAATGGCATGGAATGGCATGGAATGGCATGGAATGGCATGGAATGGCATGGAATGGCATGGAATGGCATGGAATGGCATGGAATGGCATGGAATGGCATGGAATGGCATGGAATGGCATGGAATGGCATGGAATGGCATGGAATGGCATGGAATGGCATGGAATGGCATGGAATGGCATGGAATGGCATGGAATGGCATGGAATGGCATGGAATGGCATGGAATGGCATGGAATGGCATGGAATGGCATGGAATGGCATGGAATGGCATGGAATGGCATGGAATGGCATGGAATGGCATGGAATGGCATGGAATGGCATGGAATGGCATGGAATGGCATGGAATGGCATGGAATGGCATGGAATGGCATGGAATGGCATGGAATGGCATGGAATGGCATGGAATGGCATGGAATGGCATGGAATGGCATGGCACCGCATGGCACCGCATGGAATGGCATGGCACCGCATGGAATGGCATGGAATGGCATGGAATGGCATGGAATGGCATGGAATGGCATGGAATGGCATGGAATGGCATGGAATGGCATGGCACCGCATGGCACGGCATGGCACCGGCATGGCACGGCATGGCACCGGCATGGCACGGCATGGCACCGGCATGGCACGGCATGGCACCGGCATGGCACGGCATGGCACCGGCATGGCACGGCATGGCACCGGCATGGCACGGCATGGCACGGCATGGCACCGGCATGGCACGGCATGGCACCGGCATGGCACGGCATGGCACCGGCATGGCACGGCATGGCACCGGCATGGCACGGCATGGAATGGCATGGAATGGCATGGAATGGCATGGAATGGCATGGAATGGCATGGAATGGCATGGAATGGCATGGAATGGCATGGAATGGCATGGAATGGCATGGAATGGCATGGAATGGCATGGAATGGCATGGAATGGCATGGAATGGCATGGAATGGCATGGAATGGCATGGAATGGCATGGAATGGCATGGAATGGCATGGAATGGCATGGAATGGCATGGAATGGCATGGAATGGCATGGAATGGCATGGAATGGCATGGAATGGCATGGAATGGCATGGAATGGCATGGAATGGCATGGAATGGCATGGAATGGCATGGAATGGCATGGAATGGCATGGAATGGCATGGAATGGCATGGAATGGCATGGAATGGCATGGAATGACATGGAATGGCATGGAATGCCATGGCACCGCATGGCACGGCATGGCACGGCATGGCACGGCATGGCACCGGCATGGCACGGCGTGGCACCGGCATGGCACGGCATGGCACGGCATGGCACCGGCATGGCACGGCATGGCACCGGCATGGCACGGCATGGCACCGGCATGGCACGGCATGGCACCGGCATGGCACGGCATGGCACCGGCATGGCACGGCATGGCACCGGCATGGCACGGCATGGCACCGGCATGGCACGGCATGGAATGGCATGGAATGGCATGGAATGGCATGGAATGGCATGGAATGGCATGGAATGGCATGGAATGGCATGGAATGGCATGGAATGGCATGGAATGGCATGGAATGGCATGGAATGGCATGGAATGGCATGGAATGGCATGGAATGGCATGGAATGGCATGGAATGGCATGGAATGGCATGGAATGGCATGGAATGGCATGGAATGGCATGGAATGGCATGGAATGGCATGGAATGGCATGGAATGGCATGGAATGGCATGGAATGGCATGGAATGGCATGGAATGGCATGGAATGGCATGGAATGGCATGGAATGGCATGGAATGGCATGGAATGGCATGGAATGGCATGGAATGGCATGGAATGGCATGGAATGGCATGGAATGGCATGGAATGGCATGGAATGGCATGGAATGGCATGGAATGGCATGGAATGGCATGGAATGGCATGGAATGGCATGGAATGGCATGGAATGGCATGGAATGGCATGGAATGGCATGGAATGGCATGGAATGGCATGGAATGGCATGGCACCGCATGGCACCGCATGGAATGGCATGGCACCGCATGGAATGGCATGGAATGGCATGGAATGGCATGGAATGGCATGGAATGGCATGGAATGGCATGGCACCGCATGGCACGGCATGGCACCGGCATGGCACGGCATGGCACCGGCATGGCACGGCATGGCACCGGCATGGCACGGCATGGCACCGGCATGGCACGGCATGGCACCGGCATGGCACGGCATGGCACCGGCATGGCACGGCATGGCACCGGCATGGCACGGCATGGCACCGGCATGGCACGGCATGGCACGGCATGGCACCGGCATGGCACGGCATGGCACGGCATGGAATGGCATGGAATGGCATGGAATGGCATGGAATGGCATGGAATGGCATGGAATGGCATGGAATGGCATGGAATGGCATGGCACCGGCATGGCACGGCATGGCACCGGCATGGCACGGCATGGCACCGGCATGGCACGGCATGGCACCGGCATGGCACCGGCATGGCACGGCATGGCACCGGCATGGCACGGCATGGCACCGGCATGGCACGGCATGGCACCGGCATGGCACGGCATGGCACCGGCATGGCACGGCATGGCACCGGCATGGCACGGCATGGCACCGGCATGGCACGGCATGGCACCGGCATGGCACGGCATGGCACCGGCATGGCACGGCATGGCACCGGCATGGCACGGCATGGCACCGGCATGGCACGGCATGGCACCGGCATGGCACGGCATGGCACCGGCATGGCACCGGCATGGCACGGCATGGCACGGCATGGCACCGGCATGGCACGGCATGGCACCGGCATGGCACGGCATGGCACCGGCATGGCACGGCATGGAATGGCATGGCACGGCATGGAATGGCATGGAATGGCATGGAATGGCATGGAATGGCATGGAATGGCATGGAATGGCATGGAATGGCATGGAATGGCATGGAATGGCATGGCACCGGGATGGCACGGCATGGCACCGGCATGGCACGGCATGGAATGGCATGGAATGGCATGGAATGGCATGGAATGGCATGGAATGGCATGGAATGGCATGGCACGGCATGGCACCGGCATGGCAAGGCATGGCACCGGCATGGCACGGCATGGCACCGGCATGGCACGGCATGGCACCGGCATGGCACGGCATGGCACCGGCATGGCACGGCATGGCACCGGCATGGCACGGCATGGCACCGGCATGGCACGGCATGGCACCGGCATGGCACGGCATGGCACCGGCATGGCACGGCATGGCACCGGCATGGCACGGCATGGCACCGGCATGGCACGGCATGGCACCGGCATGGCACGGCATGGCACCGGCATGGCACGGCATGGCACCGGCATGGCACGGCATGGCACCGGCATGGCACGGCATGGCACCGGCATGGCACGGCATGGCACCGGCATGGCACGGCATGGCACCGGCATGGCACGGCATGGCACCGGCATGGCACGGCATGGCACCGGCATGGCACGGCATGGCACCGGCATGGCACGGCATGGCACCGGCATGGCACGGCATGGCACCGGCATGGCACGGCATGGCACCGGCATGGCACGGCATGGCACCGGCATGGCACGGCATGGCACCGGCATGGCACGGCATGGCACCGGCATGGCACGGCATGGCACCGGCATGGCACGGCATGGCACGGCATGGCACCGGCATGGCACGGCATGGCACCGGCATGGCACGGCATGGCACCGGCATGGCACGGCATGGCACCGGCATGGCACGGCATGGCACCGGCATGGCACGGCATGGCACGGCATGGCACCGGCATGGCACGGCATGGCACGGCATGGAATGGCATGGAATGGCATGGAATGGCATGGAATGGCATGGAATGGCATGGAATGGCATGGAATGGCATGGAATGGCATGGAATGGCATGGAATGGCATGGCACCGGCATGGCACGGCATGGCACCGGCATGGCACCGGCATGGCACGGCATGGCACCGGCATGGCACGGCATGGCACCGGCATGGCACGGCATGGCACCGGCATGGCACGGCATGGCACCGGCATGGCACGGCATGGCACCGGCATGGCACGGCATGGCACCGGCATGGCACGGCATGGCACCGGCATGGCACGGCATGGCACCGGCATGGCACGGCATGGCACCGGCATGGCACGGCATGGCACCGGCATGGCACGGCATGGCACCGGCATGGCACGGCATGGCACCGGCATGGCACGGCATGGCACCGGCATGGCACGGCATGGCACCGGCATGGCACGGCATGGAATGGCATGGAATGGCATGGAATGGCATGGAATGGGATGGAATGGCATGGAATGGCATGGAATGGCATGGAATGGCATGGAATGGCATGGAATGGCATGGAATGGCATGGAATGGCATGGAATGGCATGGAATGGCATGGAATGACATGGAATGGCATGGAATGCCATGGCACCGCATGGCACGGCATGGCACGGCATGGCACGGCATGGCACCGGCATGGCACGGCGTGGCACCGGCATGGCACGGCATGGCACGGCATGGCACCGGCATGGCACGGCATGGCACCGGCATGGCACGGCATGGCACCGGCATGGCACGGCATGGCACCGGCATGGCACGGCATGGCACCGGCATGGCACGGCATGGCACCGGCATGGCACGGCATGGCACCGGCATGGCACGGCATGGAATGGCATGGAATGGCATGGAATGGCATGGAATGGCATGGAATGGCATGGAATGGCATGGAATGGCATCGAATGGCATGGAATGGCATGGAATGGCATGGAATGGCATGGAATGGCATGGAATGGCATGGAATGGCATGGAATGGCATGGAATGGCATGGAATGGCATGGAATGGCATGGAATGGCATGGAATGGCATGGAATGGCATGGAATGGCATGGAATGGCATGGAATGGCATGGAATGGCATGGAATGGCATGGAATGGCATGGAATGGCATGGAATGGCATGGAATGGCATGGAATGGCATGGAATGGCATGGAATGGCATGGAATGGCATGGAATGGCATGGAATGGCATGGAATGGCATGGAATGGCATGGAATGGCATGGAATGGCATGGAATGGCATGGAATGGCATGGCACGGCATGGCACGGCATGGCACCGGCATGGCACGGCATGGCACCGGCATGGCACGGCATGGCACCGGCATGGCACGGCATGGCACCGGCATGGCACCGGCATGTCACGGCATGGCACGGCATTGAATGGCATGGAATGGCATTGAATGGCACGGAATGGCACGGCATGGCACGGCATGGCACGGCATGGCACGGCATGGCACCGCATTGAGTGGCATGGAATGGCATGGAATGGCATGGACTGGCATGGACTGGCATGGAATGGCATGGAATGGCATGGCCCGGCATGGCACGGCATGGCACGGCATGGCACCGGCATGGCACGGCATGGCACCGGCATGGCACGGCATGGCACCGGCATGGCATGGCATGGCACCGGCATGGCACGGCATGGCACCGGCATGGCACGGCATGGCACCGTCATGGCACGGCATTGAATGGCATGGAATGGCATGGAATGGCATGGAATGGCATGGAATGGCATGGAATGGCATGGAATGGCATGGAATGGCATGGCACCGCATGGCACCGCATGGAATGGCATGGCACCGCATGGAATGGCATGGAATGGCATGGAATGGCATGGAATGGCATGGAATGGCATGGAATGGCATGGAATGGCATGGAATGGCATGGCACCGCATGGAATGGCATGGCACCGCATGGCACGGCATGGAATGGCATGGCACCGCATGGAATGGCATGGCACCGCATGGCACGGCATGGAATGGCATGGCACCGGCATGGCACGGCATGGCACCGCATGGCACCGGCATGGCACGGCATGGCACCGCATGGCACGGCATGGAATGGCATGGCACCGGCATGGCACCGGCATGGCATGGCATGGCACGGCATGGCACCGGCATGGCACGGCATGGCACCGGCATGGCACGGCATGGCACCGGCATGGCACGGCATGGCACCGCATTGAGTGGCATGGAATGGCATGGAATGGCATGGAATGGCATGGAATGGCATGGAATGGCATGGAATGGCATGGAATGGCATGGAATGGCATGGAATGGCATGGAATGGCATGGAATGGCATGGAATGGCATGGAATGGCATGGAATGGCATGGAATGGCATGGAATGGCATGGAATGGCATGGAATGGCATGGAATGGCATGGAATGGCATGGAATGGCATGGAATGGCATGGAATGGCATGGAATGGCATGGAATGGCATGGAATGGCATGGAATGGCATGGAATGGCATGGAATGGCATGGAATGGCATGGAATGGCATGGAATGGCATGGAATGGCATGGAATGGCATGGAATGGCATGGAATGGCATGGAATGGCATGGAATGGCATGGAATGGCATGGAATGGCATGGAATGGCATGGAATGGCATGGAATGGCATGGAATGGCATGGAATGGCATGGAATGGCATGGAATGGCATGGAATGGCATGGAATGGCATGGAATGGCATGGAATGGCATGGAATGACATGGAATGGCATGGAATGCCATGGCACCGCATGGCACGGCATGGCACGGCATGGCACGGCATGGCACCGGCATGGCACGGCGTGGCACCGGCATGGCACGGCATGGCACGGCATGGCACCGGCATGGCACGGCATGGCACCGGCATGGCACGGCATGGCACCGGCATGGCACGGCATGGCACCGGCATGGCACGGCATGGCACCGGCATGGCACGGCATGGCACCGGCATGGCACGGCATGGCACCGGCATGGCACGGCATGGAATGGCATGGAATGGCATGGAATGGCATGGAATGGCATGGAATGGCATGGAATGGCATGGAATGGCATGGAATGGCATGGAATGGCATGGAATGGCATGGAATGGCATGGAATGGCATGGAATGGCATGGAATGGCATGGAATGGCATGGAATGGCATGGAATGGCATGGAATGGCATGGAATGGCATGGAATGGCATGGAATGGCATGGAATGGCATGGAATGGCATGGAATGGCATGGAATGGCATGGAATGGCATGGAATGGCATGGAATGGCATGGAATGGCATGGAATGGCATGGAATGGCATGGAATGGCATGGAATGGCATGGAATGGCATGGAATGGCATGGAATGGCATGGAATGGCATGGAATGGCATGGAATGGCATGGAATGGCATGGAATGGCATGGAATGGCATGGAATGGCATGGAATGGCATGGAATGGCATGGAATGGCATGGAATGGCATGGAATGGCATGGAATGGCATGGCACCGCATGGCACCGCATGGAATGGCATGGCACCGCATGGAATGGCATGGAATGGCATGGAATGGCATGGAATGGCATGGAATGGCATGGAATGGCATGGAATGGCATGGAATGGCATGGCACCGAATGGCACGGCATGGCACCGGCATGGCACGGCATGGCACCGGCATGGCACGGCATGGCACCGGCATGGCACGGCATGGCACCGGCATGGCACGGCATGGCACCGGCATGGCACGGCATGGCACCGGCATGGCACGGCATGGCACGGCATGGCACCGGCATGGCACGGCATGGCACCGGCATGGCACGGCATGGCACCGGCATGGCACGGCATGGCACCGGCATGGCACGGCATGGAATGGCATGGAATGGCATGGAATGGCATGGAATGGCATGGAATGGCATGGAATGGCATGGAATGGCATGGAATGGCATGGAATGGCATGGAATGGCATGGAATGGCATGGAATGGCATGGAATGGCATGGAATGGCATGGAATGGCATGGAATGGCATGGAATGGCATGGAATGGCATGGAATGGCATGGAATGGCATGGAATGGCATGGAATGGCATGGAATGGCATGGAATGGCATGGAATGGCATGGAATGGCATGGAATGGCATGGAATGGCATGGAATGGCATGGAATGGCATGGAATGGCATGGAATGGCATGGAATGGCATGGAATGGCATGGAATGGCATGGAATGGCATGGAATGGCATGGAATGGCATGGAATGGCATGGAATGGCATGGAATGGCATGGAATGGCATGGAATGGCATGGAATGGCATGGAATGGCATGGAATGGCATGGAATGGCATGGAATGGCATGGAATGGCATGGAATGGCATGGAATGACATGGAATGGCATGGAATGCCATGGCACCGCATGGCACGGCATGGCACGGCATGGCACGGCATGGCACCGGCATGGCACGGCGTGGCACCGGCATGGCACGGCATGGCACGGCATGGCACCGGCATGGCACGGCATGGCACCGGCATGGCACGGCATGGCACCGGCATGGCACGGCATGGCACCGGCATGGCACGGCATGGCACCGGCATGGCACGGCATGGCACCGGCATGGCACGGCATGGCACCGGCATGGCACGGCATGGCACCGGCATGGCACGGCATGGAATGGCATGGAATGGCATGGAATGGCATGGAATGGCATGGAATGGCATGGAATGGCATGGAATGGCATGGAATGGCATGGAATGGCATGGAATGGCATGGAATGGCATGGAATGGCATGGAATGGCATGGAATGGCATGGAATGGCATGGAATGGCATGGAATGGCATGGAATGGCATGGAATGGCATGGAATGGCATGGAATGGCATGGAATGGCATGGAATGGCATGGAATGGCATGGAATGGCATGGAATGGCATGGAATGGCATGGAATGGCATGGAATGGCATGGAATGGCATGGAATGGCATGGAATGGCATGGAATGGCATGGAATGGCATGGAATGGCATGGAATGGCATGGAATGGCATGGAATGGCATGGAATGGCATGGAATGGCATGGAATGGCATGGAATGGCATGGAATGGCATGGCACCGCATGGCACCGCATGGAATGGCATGGCACCGCATGGAATGGCATGGAATGGCATGGAATGGCATGGAATGGCATGGAATGGCATGGAATGGCATGGCACCGCATGGCACGGCATGGCACCGGCATGGCACGGCATGGCACCGGCATGGCACGGCATGGCACCGGCATGGCACGGCATGGCACCGGCATGGCACGGCATGGCACCGGCATGGCACGGCATGGCACCGGCATGGCACGGCATGGCACCGGCATGGCACGGCATGGCACGGCATGGCACCGGCATGGCACGGCATGGCACGGCATGGAATGGCATGGAATGGCATGGAATGGCATGGAATGGCATGGAATGGCATGGAATGGCATGGAATGGCATGGAATGGCATGGCACCGGCATGGCACGGCATGGCACCGGCATGGCACGGCATGGCACCGGCATGGCACGGCATGGCACCGGCATGGCACCGGCATGGCACGGCATGGCACCGGCATGGCACGGCATGGCACCGGCATGGCACGGCATGGCACCGGCATGGCACGGCATGGCACCGGCATGGCACGGCATGGCACCGGCATGGCACGGCATGGCACCGGCATGGCACGGCATGGCACCGGCATGGCACGGCATGGCACCGGCATGGCACGGCATGGCACCGGCATGGCACGGCATGGCACCGGCATGGCACGGCATGGCACCGGCATGGCACGGCATGGCACCGGCATGGCACCGGCATGGCACGGCATGGCACGGCATGGCACCGGCATGGCACGGCATGGCACCGGCATGGCACGGCATGGCACCGGCATGGCACGGCATGGCACCGGCATGGCACGGCATGGAATGGCATGGCACGGCATGGAATGGCATGGAATGGCATGGAATGGCATGGAATGGCATGGAATGGCATGGAATGGCATGGAATGGCATGGAATGGCATGGAATGGCATGGCACCGGGATGGCACGGCATGGCACCGGCATGGCACGGCATGGAATGGCATGGAATGGCATGGAATGGCATGGAATGGCATGGAATGGCATGGAATGGCATGGCACGGCATGGCACCGGCATGGCAAGGCATGGCACCGGCATGGCACGGCATGGCACCGGCATGGCACGGCATGGCACCGGCATGGCACGGCATGGCACCGGCATGGCACGGCATGGCACCGGCATGGCACGGCATGGCACCGGCATGGCACGGCATGGCACCGGCATGGCACGGCATGGCACCGGCATGGCACGGCATGGCACCGGCATGGCACGGCATGGCACCGGCATGGCACGGCATGGCACCGGCATGGCACGGCATGGCACCGGCATGGCACGGCATGGCACCGGCATGGCACGGCATGGCACCGGCATGGCACGGCATGGCACCGGCATGGCACGGCATGGCACCGGCATGGCACGGCATGGCACCGGCATGGCACGGCATGGCACCGGCATGGCACGGCATGGCACCGGCATGGCACGGCATGGCACCGGCATGGCACGGCATGGCACCGGCATGGCACGGCATGGCACCGGCATGGCACGGCATGGCACCGGCATGGCACGGCATGGCACCGGCATGGCACGGCATGGCACCGGCATGGCACGGCATGGCACCGGCATGGCACGGCATGGCACCGGCATGGCACGGCATGGCACGGCATGGCACCGGCATGGCACGGCATGGCACCGGCATGGCACGGCATGGCACCGGCATGGCACGGCATGGCACCGGCATGGCACGGCATGGCACCGGCATGGCACGGCATGGCACGGCATGGCACCGGCATGGCACGGCATGGCACGGCATGGAATGGCATGGAATGGCATGGAATGGCATGGAATGGCATGGAATGGCATGGAATGGCATGGAATGGCATGGAATGGCATGGAATGGCATGGAATGGCATGGCACCGGCATGGCACGGCATGGCACCGGCATGGCACCGGCATGGCACGGCATGGCACCGGCATGGCACGGCATGGCACCGGCATGGCACGGCATGGCACCGGCATGGCACGGCATGGCACCGGCATGGCACGGCATGGCACCGGCATGGCACGGCATGGCACCGGCATGGCACGGCATGGCACCGGCATGGCACGGCATGGCACCGGCATGGCACGGCATGGCACCGGCATGGCACGGCATGGCACCGGCATGGCACGGCATGGCACCGGCATGGCACGGCATGGCACCGGCATGGCACGGCATGGCACCGGCATGGCACGGCATGGAATGGCATGGAATGGCATGGAATGGCATGGAATGGGATGGAATGGCATGGAATGGCATGGAATGGCATGGAATGGCATGGAATGGCATGGAATGGCATGGAATGGCATGGAATGGCATGGAATGGCATGGAATGGCATGGAATGACATGGAATGGCATGGAATGCCATGGCACCGCATGGCACGGCATGGCACGGCATGGCACGGCATGGCACCGGCATGGCACGGCGTGGCACCGGCATGGCACGGCATGGCACGGCATGGCACCGGCATGGCACGGCATGGCACCGGCATGGCACGGCATGGCACCGGCATGGCACGGCATGGCACCGGCATGGCACGGCATGGCACCGGCATGGCACGGCATGGCACCGGCATGGCACGGCATGGCACCGGCATGGCACGGCATGGAATGGCATGGAATGGCATGGAATGGCATGGAATGGCATGGAATGGCATGGAATGGCATGGAATGGCATCGAATGGCATGGAATGGCATGGAATGGCATGGAATGGCATGGAATGGCATGGAATGGCATGGAATGGCATGGAATGGCATGGAATGGCATGGAATGGCATGGAATGGCATGGAATGGCATGGAATGGCATGGAATGGCATGGAATGGCATGGAATGGCATGGAATGGCATGGAATGGCATGGAATGGCATGGAATGGCGTGGCACGGCATGGCACGGCATGGCACCGGCATGGCACGGCATGGCACCGGCATGGCACGGCATGGCACCGGCATGGCACGGCATGGCACCGGCATGGCACCGGCATGTCACGGCATGGCACGGCATTGAATGGCATGGAATGGCATTGAATGGCACGGAATGGCACGGCATGGCACGGCATGGCACGGCATGGCACGGCATGGCACCGCATTGAGTGGCATGGAATGGCATGGAATGGCATGGACTGGCATGGACTGGCATGGAATGGCATGGAATGGCATGGCCCGGCATGGCACGGCATGGCACGGCATGGCACCGGCATGGCACGGCATGGCACCGGCATGGCACGGCATGGCACCGGCATGGCATGGCATGGCACCGGCATGGCACGGCATGGCACCGGCATGGCACGGCATGGCACCGGCATGGCACGGCATTGAATGGCATGGAATGGCATGGAATGGCATGGAATGGCATGGAATGGCATGGAATGGCATGGAATGGCATGGAATGGCATGGAATGGCATGGAATGGCATGGAATGGCATGGAATGGCATGGAATGGCATGGCACCGCATGGCATGGAATGGCATGGCACCGCATGGCACCGCATGGAATGGCATGGCACCGCATGGAATGGCATGGAATGGCATGGAATGGCATGGAATGGCATGGAATGGCATGGCACCGCATGGAATGGCATGGCACCGCATGGAATGGCATGGCACCGCATGGCACGGCATGGCACCGCATGGCACGGCATGGAATGGCATGGCACCGGCATGGCACGGCATGGCACCGCATGGCACCGGCATGGCACGGCATGGCACCGCATGGCACGGCATGGAATGGCATGGCACCGGCATGGCACCGGCATGGCATGGCATGGCACGGCATGGCACCGGCATGGCACGGCATGGCACCGGCATGGCACGGCATGGCACCGGCATGGCACGGCATGGCACCGCATTGAGTGGCATGGAATGGCATGGAATGGCATGGAATGGCATGGAATGGCATGGAATGGCATGGAATGGCATGGAATGGCATGGAATGGCATGGAATGGCATGGAATGGCATGGCACCGGCATGGCACGGCATGGCACCGGCATGGCACGGCATGGCACCGGCATGGCACGGCATGGCACCAGCATGGCACGGCATGGCACCGGCATGGCACGGCATGGCACCGGCATGGCACGGCATGGCACCGGCATGGCACGGCATGGCACCGGCATGGCACGGCATGGCACCGGCATGGCACGGCATGGCACCGGCATGGCACGGCATGGCACCGGCATGGCACGGCATGGCACCGGCATGGCACGGCATGGCACCGGCATGGCACGGCATGGCACCGGCATGGCACGGCATGGCACCGGCATGGCACGGCCTGGCACCGGCATGGCACGGCATGGAATGGCATGGAATGGCATGGAATGGCATGGAATGGCATGGAATGGCATGGAATGGCATGGAATGGCATGGAATGGCATGGAATGGCATGGAATGGCATGGAATGGCATGGAATGGCATGGAATGGCATGGAATGGCATGGAATGGCATGGAATGGCATGGAATGGCATGGAATGGCATGGAATGGCATGGAATGGCATGGAATGGCATGGAATGGCATGGAATGGCATGGAATGACATGGAATGGCATGGAATGGCATGGCACCGCATGGCACGGCATGGCACCGCATGGCACGGCATGGCACGGCATGGCACGGCATGGCACGGCATGGCACCGGCATGGCACGGCGTGGCACCGGCATGGCACGGCATGGCACGGCATGGCACCGGCATGGCACGGCATGGCACCGGCATGGCACGGCATGGCACCGGCATGGCACGGCATGGCACCGGCATGGAACGGCATGGCACCGGCATGGCACGGCATGGCACCGGCATGGCACGGCATGGCACCGGCATGGCACGGCATGGCACGGCATTGAATGGCATGGAATGGCATGGAATGGCATGGAATGGCATGGAATGGCATGGAATGGCATGGAATGGCATGGAATGGCATGGAATGGCATGGAATGGCATGGAATGGCATGGAATGGCATGGAATGGCATGGAATGGCATGGAATGGCATGGAATGGCATGGAATGGCATGGAATGGCATGGAATGGCATGGAATGGCATGGAATGGCATGGAATGGCATGGAATGGCATGGAATGGCATGGAATGGCATGGAATGGCATGGAATGGCATGGAATGGCATGGAATGGCATGGAATGGCATGGAATGGCATGGAATGGCATGGAATGGCATGGCACCGCATGGCACGGCATGGCACCGGCATGGCACGGCATGGCACCGGCATGGCACGGCATGGCACCGGCATGGCACGGCATGGCACCGGCATGGCACGGCATGGCACCGGCATGGCACGGCATGGCACCGGCATGGCACGGCATGGAATGGCATGGCACGGCATGGAATGGCATGGAATGGCATGGAATGGCATGGAATGGCATGGAATGGCATGGAATGGCATGGAATGGCATGGAATGCCATGGAATGGCATGGAATGGCATGGAATGGCATGGAATGGCACCGGCATGGCACGGCATGGCACCGGCATGGCACCGGCATGGCACGGCATGGCACGGCATGGCACCGGCATGGCACGGCATGGCACCGGCATGGCACGGCATGGCACCGGCATGGCACGGCATGGCACCGGCATGGCACGGCATGGAATGGCATGGCACGGCATGGAATGGCATGGAATGGCATGGAATGGCATGGAATGGCATGGAATGGCATGGAATGGCATGGAATGGCATGGAATGGCATGGAATGGCATGGCACCGGGATGGCACGGCATGGCACCGGCATGGCACGGCATGGAATGGCATGGAATGGCATGGAATGGCATGGAATGGCATGGAATGGCATGGAATGGCATGGCACGGCATGGCACCGGCATGGCAAGGCATGGCACCGGCATGGCACGGCATGGCACCGGCATGGCACGGCATGGCACCGGCATGGCACGGCATGGCACCGGCATGGCACGGCATGGCACCGGCATGGCACGGCATGGCACCGGCATGGCACGGCATGGCACCGGCATGGCACGGCATGGCACCGGCATGGCACGGCATGGCACCGGCATGGCACGGCATGGCACCGGCATGGCACGGCATGGCACCGGCATGGCACGGCATGGCACCGGCATGGCACGGCATGGCACCGGCATGGCACGGCATGGCACCGGCATGGCACGGCATGGCACCGGCATGGCACGGCATGGCACCGGCATGGCACGGCATGGCACCGGCATGGCACGGCATGGCACCGGCATGGCACGGCATGGCACCGGCATGGCACGGCATGGCACCGGCATGGCACGGCATGGCACCGGCATGGCACGGCATGGCACCGGCATGGCACGGCATGGCACCGGCATGGCACGGCATGGCACCGGCATGGCACGGCATGGCACCGGCATGGCACGGCATGGCACCGGCATGGCACGGCATGGCACCGGCATGGCACGGCATGGCACGGCATGGCACCGGCATGGCACGGCATGGCACCGGCATGGCACGGCATGGCACCGGCATGGCACGGCATGGCACCGGCATGGCACGGCATGGCACCGGCATGGCACGGCATGGCACGGCATGGCACCGGCATGGCACGGCATGGCACGGCATGGAATGGCATGGAATGGCATGGAATGGCATGGAATGGCATGGAATGGCATGGAATGGCATGGAATGGCATGGAATGGCATGGAATGGCATGGAATGGCATGGCACCGGCATGGCACGGCATGGCACCGGCATGGCACCGGCATGGCACGGCATGGCACCGGCATGGCACGGCATGGCACCGGCATGGCACGGCATGGCACCGGCATGGCACGGCATGGCACCGGCATGGCACGGCATGGCACCGGCATGGCACGGCATGGCACCGGCATGGCACGGCATGGCACCGGCATGGCACGGCATGGCACCGGCATGGCACGGCATGGCACCGGCATGGCACGGCATGGCACCGGCATGGCACGGCATGGCACCGGCATGGCACGGCATGGCACCGGCATGGCACGGCATGGCACCGGCATGGCACGGCATGGCACCGGCATGGCACGGCATGGAATGGCATGGAATGGCATGGAATGGCATGGAATGGGATGGAATGGCATGGAATGGCATGGAATGGCATGGAATGGCATGGAATGGCATGGAATGGCATGGAATGGCATGGAATGGCATGGAATGGCATGGAATGGCATGGAATGACATGGAATGGCATGGAATGCCATGGCACCGCATGGCACGGCATGGCACGGCATGGCACGGCATGGCACCGGCATGGCACGGCGTGGCACCGGCATGGCACGGCATGGCACGGCATGGCACCGGCATGGCACGGCATGGCACCGGCATGGCACGGCATGGCACCGGCATGGCACGGCATGGCACCGGCATGGCACGGCATGGCACCGGCATGGCACGGCATGGCACCGGCATGGCACGGCATGGCACCGGCATGGCACGGCATGGAATGGCATGGAATGGCATGGAATGGCATGGAATGGCATGGAATGGCATGGAATGGCATGGAATGGCATCGAATGGCATGGAATGGCATGGAATGGCATGGAATGGCATGGAATGGCATGGAATGGCATGGAATGGCATGGAATGGCATGGAATGGCATGGAATGGCATGGAATGGCATGGAATGGCATGGAATGGCATGGAATGGCATGGAATGGCATGGAATGGCATGGAATGGCATGGAATGGCATGGAATGGCATGGAATGGCGTGGCACGGCATGGCACGGCATGGCACCGGCATGGCACGGCATGGCACCGGCATGGCACGGCATGGCACCGGCATGGCACGGCATGGCACCGGCATGGCACCGGCATGTCACGGCATGGCACGGCATTGAATGGCATGGAATGGCATTGAATGGCACGGAATGGCACGGCATGGCACGGCATGGCACGGCATGGCACGGCATGGCACCGCATTGAGTGGCATGGAATGGCATGGAATGGCATGGACTGGCATGGACTGGCATGGAATGGCATGGAATGGCATGGCCCGGCATGGCACGGCATGGCACGGCATGGCACCGGCATGGCACGGCATGGCACCGGCATGGCACGGCATGGCACCGGCATGGCATGGCATGGCACCGGCATGGCACGGCATGGCACCGGCATGGCACGGCATGGCACCGGCATGGCACGGCATTGAATGGCATGGAATGGCATGGAATGGCATGGAATGGCATGGAATGGCATGGAATGGCATGGAATGGCATGGAATGGCATGGAATGGCATGGAATGGCATGGAATGGCATGGAATGGCATGGAATGGCATGGCACCGCATGGCATGGAATGGCATGGCACCGCATGGCACCGCATGGAATGGCATGGCACCGCATGGAATGGCATGGAATGGCATGGAATGGCATGGAATGGCATGGAATGGCATGGCACCGCATGGAATGGCATGGCACCGCATGGAATGGCATGGCACCGCATGGCACGGCATGGCACCGCATGGCACGGCATGGAATGGCATGGCACCGGCATGGCACGGCATGGCACCGCATGGCACCGGCATGGCACGGCATGGCACCGCATGGCACGGCATGGAATGGCATGGCACCGGCATGGCACCGGCATGGCATGGCATGGCACGGCATGGCACCGGCATGGCACGGCATGGCACCGGCATGGCACGGCATGGCACCGGCATGGCACGGCATGGCACCGCATTGAGTGGCATGGAATGGCATGGAATGGCATGGAATGGCATGGAATGGCATGGAATGGCATGGAATGGCATGGAATGGCATGGAATGGCATGGAATGGCATGGAATGGCATGGCACCGGCATGGCACGGCATGGCACCGGCATGGCACGGCATGGCACCGGCATGGCACGGCATGGCACCAGCATGGCACGGCATGGCACCGGCATGGCACGGCATGGCACCGGCATGGCACGGCATGGCACCGGCATGGCACGGCATGGCACCGGCATGGCACGGCATGGCACCGGCATGGCACGGCATGGCACCGGCATGGCACGGCATGGCACCGGCATGGCACGGCATGGCACCGGCATGGCACGGCATGGCACCGGCATGGCACGGCATGGCACCGGCATGGCACGGCATGGCACCGGCATGGCACGGCATGGCACCGGCATGGCACGGCCTGGCACCGGCATGGCACGGCATGGAATGGCATGGAATGGCATGGAATGGCATGGAATGGCATGGAATGGCATGGAATGGCATGGAATGGCATGGAATGGCATGGAATGGCATGGAATGGCATGGAATGGCATGGAATGGCATGGAATGGCATGGAATGGCATGGAATGGCATGGAATGGCATGGAATGGCATGGAATGGCATGGAATGGCATGGAATGGCATGGAATGGCATGGCACCGCATGGCACGGCATGGCACCGGCATGGCACGGCATGGCACCGGCATGGCACCGGCATGGCACGGCATGGCACGGCATGGCACCGGCATGGCACGGCATGGCACCGGCATGGCACGGCATGGCACCGGCATGGCACGGCATGGCACCGGCATGGCACGGCATGGAATGGCATGGCACGGCATGGAATGGCATGGAATGGCATGGAATGGCATGGAATGGCATGGAATGGCATGGAATGGCATGGAATGGCATGGAATGGCATGGAATGGCATGGCACCGGGATGGCACGGCATGGCACCGGCATGGCACGGCATGGAATGGCATGGAATGGCATGGAATGGCATGGAATGGCATGGAATGGCATGGAATGGCATGGCACGGCATGGCACCGGCATGGCAAGGCATGGCACCGGCATGGCACGGCATGGCACCGGCATGGCACGGCATGGCACCGGCATGGCACGGCATGGCACCGGCATGGCACGGCATGGCACCGGCATGGCACGGCATGGCACCGGCATGGCACGGCATGGCACCGGCATGGCACGGCATGGCACCGGCATGGCACGGCATGGCACCGGCATGGCACGGCATGGCACCGGCATGGCACGGCATGGCACCGGCATGGCACGGCATGGCACCGGCATGGCACGGCATGGCACCGGCATGGCACGGCATGGCACCGGCATGGCACGGCATGGCACCGGCATGGCACGGCATGGCACCGGCATGGCACGGCATGGCACCGGCATGGCACGGCATGGCACCGGCATGGCACGGCATGGCACCGGCATGGCACGGCATGGCACCGGCATGGCACGGCATGGCACCGGCATGGCACGGCATGGCACCGGCATGGCACGGCATGGCACCGGCATGGCACGGCATGGCACCGGCATGGCACGGCATGGCACCGGCATGGCACGGCATGGCACCGGCATGGCACGGCATGGCACCGGCATGGCACGGCATGGCACGGCATGGCACCGGCATGGCACGGCATGGCACCGGCATGGCACGGCATGGCACCGGCATGGCACGGCATGGCACCGGCATGGCACGGCATGGCACCGGCATGGCACGGCATGGCACGGCATGGCACCGGCATGGCACGGCATGGCACGGCATGGAATGGCATGGAATGGCATGGAATGGCATGGAATGGCATGGAATGGCATGGAATGGCATGGAATGGCATGGAATGGCATGGAATGGCATGGAATGGCATGGCACCGGCATGGCACGGCATGGCACCGGCATGGCACCGGCATGGCACGGCATGGCACCGGCATGGCACGGCATGGCACCGGCATGGCACGGCATGGCACCGGCATGGCACGGCATGGCACCGGCATGGCACGGCATGGCACCGGCATGGCACGGCATGGCACCGGCATGGCACGGCATGGCACCGGCATGGCACGGCATGGCACCGGCATGGCACGGCATGGCACCGGCATGGCACGGCATGGCACCGGCATGGCACGGCATGGCACCGGCATGGCACGGCATGGCACCGGCATGGCACGGCATGGCACCGGCATGGCACGGCATGGCACCGGCATGGCACGGCATGGAATGGCATGGAATGGCATGGAATGGCATGGAATGGGATGGAATGGCATGGAATGGCATGGAATGGCATGGAATGGCATGGAATGGCATGGAATGGCATGGAATGGCATGGAATGGCATGGAATGGCATGGAATGGCATGGAATGACATGGAATGGCATGGAATGCCATGGCACCGCATGGCACGGCATGGCACGGCATGGCACGGCATGGCACCGGCATGGCACGGCGTGGCACCGGCATGGCACGGCATGGCACGGCATGGCACCGGCATGGCACGGCATGGCACCGGCATGGCACGGCATGGCACCGGCATGGCACGGCATGGCACCGGCATGGCACGGCATGGCACCGGCATGGCACGGCATGGCACCGGCATGGCACGGCATGGCACCGGCATGGCACGGCATGGAATGGCATGGAATGGCATGGAATGGCATGGAATGGCATGGAATGGCATGGAATGGCATGGAATGGCATCGAATGGCATGGAATGGCATGGAATGGCATGGAATGGCATGGAATGGCATGGAATGGCATGGAATGGCATGGAATGGCATGGAATGGCATGGAATGGCATGGAATGGCATGGAATGGCATGGAATGGCATGGAATGGCATGGAATGGCATGGAATGGCATGGAATGGCATGGAATGGCATGGAATGGCATGGAATGGCGTGGCACGGCATGGCACGGCATGGCACCGGCATGGCACGGCATGGCACCGGCATGGCACGGCATGGCACCGGCATGGCACGGCATGGCACCGGCATGGCACCGGCATGTCACGGCATGGCACGGCATTGAATGGCATGGAATGGCATTGAATGGCACGGAATGGCACGGCATGGCACGGCATGGCACGGCATGGCACGGCATGGCACCGCATTGAGTGGCATGGAATGGCATGGAATGGCATGGACTGGCATGGACTGGCATGGAATGGCATGGAATGGCATGGCCCGGCATGGCACGGCATGGCACGGCATGGCACCGGCATGGCACGGCATGGCACCGGCATGGCACGGCATGGCACCGGCATGGCATGGCATGGCACCGGCATGGCACGGCATGGCACCGGCATGGCACGGCATGGCACCGGCATGGCACGGCATTGAATGGCATGGAATGGCATGGAATGGCATGGAATGGCATGGAATGGCATGGAATGGCATGGAATGGCATGGAATGGCATGGAATGGCATGGAATGGCATGGAATGGCATGGAATGGCATGGAATGGCATGGCACCGCATGGCATGGAATGGCATGGCACCGCATGGCACCGCATGGAATGGCATGGCACCGCATGGAATGGCATGGAATGGCATGGAATGGCATGGAATGGCATGGAATGGCATGGCACCGCATGGAATGGCATGGCACCGCATGGAATGGCATGGCACCGCATGGCACGGCATGGCACCGCATGGCACGGCATGGAATGGCATGGCACCGGCATGGCACGGCATGGCACCGCATGGCACCGGCATGGCACGGCATGGCACCGCATGGCACGGCATGGAATGGCATGGCACCGGCATGGCACCGGCATGGCATGGCATGGCACGGCATGGCACCGGCATGGCACGGCATGGCACCGGCATGGCACGGCATGGCACCGGCATGGCACGGCATGGCACCGCATTGAGTGGCATGGAATGGCATGGAATGGCATGGAATGGCATGGAATGGCATGGAATGGCATGGAATGGCATGGAATGGCATGGAATGGCATGGAATGGCATGGAATGGCATGGCACCGGCATGGCACGGCATGGCACCGGCATGGCACGGCATGGCACCGGCATGGCACGGCATGGCACCAGCATGGCACGGCATGGCACCGGCATGGCACGGCATGGCACCGGCATGGCACGGCATGGCACCGGCATGGCACGGCATGGCACCGGCATGGCACGGCATGGCACCGGCATGGCACGGCATGGCACCGGCATGGCACGGCATGGCACCGGCATGGCACGGCATGGCACCGGCATGGCACGGCATGGCACCGGCATGGCACGGCATGGCACCGGCATGGCACGGCATGGCACCGGCATGGCACGGCCTGGCACCGGCATGGCACGGCATGGAATGGCATGGAATGGCATGGAATGGCATGGAATGGCATGGAATGGCATGGAATGGCATGGAATGGCATGGAATGGCATGGAATGGCATGGAATGGCATGGAATGGCATGGAATGGCATGGAATGGCATGGAATGGCATGGAATGGCATGGAATGGCATGGAATGGCATGGAATGGCATGGAATGGCATGGAATGGCATGGAATGGCATGGAATGACATGGAATGGCATGGAATGGCATGGCACCGCATGGCACGGCATGGCACCGCATGGCACGGCATGGCACGGCATGGCACGGCATGGCACGGCATGGCACCGGCATGGCACGGCGTGGCACCGGCATGGCACGGCATGGCACGGCATGGCACCGGCATGGCACGGCATGGCACCGGCATGGCACGGCATGGCACCGGCATGGCACGGCATGGCACCGGCATGGAACGGCATGGCACCGGCATGGCACGGCATGGCACCGGCATGGCACGGCATGGCACCGGCATGGCACGGCATGGCACGGCATTGAATGGCATGGAATGGCATGGAATGGCATGGAATGGCATGGAATGGCATGGAATGGCATGGAATGGCATGGAATGGCATGGAATGGCATGGAATGGCATGGAATGGCATGGAATGGCATGGAATGGCATGGAATGGCATGGAATGGCATGGAATGGCATGGAATGGCATGGAATGGCATGGAATGGCATGGAATGGCATGGAATGGCATGGAATGGCATGGAATGGCATGGAATGGCATGGAATGGCATGGAATGGCATGGAATGGCATGGAATGGCATGGAATGGCATGGAATGGCATGGAATGGCATGGAATGGCATGGAATGGCATGGAATGGCATGGCACCGCATGGCACGGCATGGCACCGGCATGGCACGGCATGGCACCGGCATGGCACGGCATGGCACCGGCATGGCACGGCATGGCACCGGCATGGCACGGCATGGCACCGGCATGGCACGGCATGGCACCGGCATGGCACGGCATGGAATGGCATGGCACGGCATGGAATGGCATGGAATGGCATGGAATGGCATGGAATGGCATGGAATGGCATGGAATGGCATGGAATGGCATGGAATGCCATGGAATGGCATGGAATGGCATGGAATGGCATGGAATGGCATGGAATGGCATGGAATGGCATGGAATGGCATGGAATGGCATGGAATGGCATGGAATGGCATGGAATGGCATGGAATGGCATGGAATGGCATGGAATGGCATGGAATGGCATGGAACGGCATGGAATGGCATGGAACGGCATGGAATGGCATGGCACCGCATGGCACGGCATGGCACCGCATGGCACGGCATGGCACCGGCATGGCACGGCATGGCACCGGCATGGCACGGCATGGCACCGGCATGGCACGGCATGGCACCGGCATGGCACGGCATGGCACGGCATGGCACCGGCATGGCACGGCATGGCACGGCATGGCACCGGCATGGCACGGCATGGCACGGCATGGCACCGGCATGGCACGGCATGGCACCGGCATGGCACGGCATGGCACGGCATTGAATGGCATGGAATGGCATGGAATGGCATGGAATAGCATGGAATGGCATGGAATGGCATGGAATGGCATGGAATGGCATGGAATGGCATGGAATGGCATGGAATGGCATGGAATGGCATGGAATGGCATGGAATGGCATGGAATGGCATGGAATGGCATGGAATGGCATGGAATGGCATGGAATGGCATGG
The DNA here is from genome assembly GCA_963971235.1 of Cryptus armator. Taxonomy (NCBI): domain Eukaryota; kingdom Metazoa; phylum Arthropoda; class Insecta; order Hymenoptera; family Ichneumonidae; genus Cryptus; species Cryptus armator. The sequence continues at coordinate 898,490 of CAXARG010000333.1, forward strand.
AATGGCATGGAATGGCATGAAATGGCATGGAATGGCATGGAATGGCATGGAATGGCATGGAATGGCATGGAATGGCATGGAATGGCATGGAATGGCATGGAATGGCATGGAATGGCATGGAATGGCATGGAATGGCATGGAATGGCATGGAATGGCATGGAATGGCATGGAATGGCATGGAATGGCATGGAATGGCATGGAATGGCATGGAATGGCATGGAATGGCATGGAATGGCATGGAATGGCATGGAATGGCATGGAATGGCATGGAATGGCATGGAATGGCATGGAATGGCATGGAATGGCATGGAATGGCATGGAATGGCATGGAATGGCATGGAATGGCATGGAATGGCATGGAATGGCATGGAATGGCATGGAATGGCATGGAATGGCATGGAATGGCATGGAATGGCATGGAATGGCATGGAATGGCATGGAATGGCATGGAATGGCATGGAATGGCATGGAATGGCATGGAATGGCATGGAATGGCATGGAATGGCATGGCACCGCATGGCACGGCATGGCACCGGCATGGCACGGCATGGCACCGGCATGGCACGGCATGGCACCGGCATGGCACGGCATGGCACCGGCATGGCACGGCATGGCACCGGCATGGCACGGCATGGCACCGGCATGGCACGGCATGGCACCGGCATGGCACGGCATGGCACCGGCATGGCACGGCATGGCACGGCATGGCACCGGCATGGCACGGCATGGCACCGCATGGCACGGCATGGCACCGGCATGGCACGGCATGGCACCGGCATGGCACGGCATGGCACCGGCATGGCACGGCATGGCACCGGCATGGCACGGCATGGCACCGGCATGGCACGGCATGGCACCGGCATGGCACGGCATGGCACCGGCATGGCACGGCATGGCACCGGCATGGCACGGCATGGCACCGGCATGGCACGGCATGGCACCGGCATGGCACGGCATGGCACCGGCATGGCACGGCATGGCACCGGCATGGCACGGCATGGAATGGCATGGAATGGCATGGAATGGCATGGAATGGCATGGAATGGCATGGAATGGCATGGAATGGCATGGAATGGCATGGAATGGCATGGAATGGCATGGAATGGCATGGAATGGCATGGAATGGCATGGAATGGCATGGAATGGCATGGAATGGCATGGAATGGCATGGAATGGCATGGAATGGCATGGAATGGCATGGAATGGCATGGAATGGCATGGAATGGCATGGAATGGCATGGAATGGCATGGAATGGCATGGAATGGCATGGAATGGCATGGAATGGCATGGAATGGCATGGAATGGCATGGAATGGCATGGAATGGCATGGAATGGCATGGAATGGCATGGAATGACATGGAATGGCATGGAATGCCATGGCACCGCATGGCACGGCATGGCACGGCATGGCACGGCATGGCACCGGCATGGCACGGCGTGGCACCGGCATGGCACGGCATGGCACGGCATGGCACCGGCATGGCACGGCATGGCACCGGCATGGCACGGCATGGCACCGGCATGGCACGGCATGGCACCGGCATGGCACGGCATGGCACCGGCATGGCACGGCATGGCACCGGCATGGCACGGCATGGCACCGGCATGGCACGGCATGGAATGGCATGGAATGGCATGGAATGGCATGGAATGGCATGGAATGGCATGGAATGGCATGGAATGGCATGGAATGGCATCGAATGGCATGGAATGGCATGGAATGGCATGGAATGGCATGGAATGGCATGGAATGGCATGGAATGGCATGGAATGGCATGGAATGGCATGGAATGGCATGGAATGGCATGGAATGGCATGGAATGGCATGGAATGGCATGGAATGGCATGGAATGGCATGGAATGGCATGGAATGGCATGGAATGGCATGGAATGGCATGGAATGGCATGGAATGGCATGGAATGGCATGGAATGGCATGGAATGGCATGGAATGGCATGGAATGGCATGGAATGGCATGGAATGGCATGGAATGGCATGGAATGGCATGGAATGGCATGGAATGGCATGGAATGGCATGGAATGGCATGGAATGGCATGGAATGGCATGGAATGGCATGGAATGGCATGGAATGGCATGGAATGGCATGGAATGGCATGGAATGGCATGGAATGGCATGGCACGGCATGGCACGGCATGGCACCGGCATGGCACGGCATGGCACCGGCATGGCACGGCATGGCACCGGCATGGCACGGCATGGCACCGGCATGGCACCGGCATGTCACGGCATGGCACGGCATTGAATGGCATGGAATGGCATTGAATGGCACGGAATGGCACGGCATGGCACGGCATGGCACGGCATGGCACGGCATGGCACGGCATGGCACCGCATTGAGTGGCATGGAATGGCATGGAATGGCATGGACTGGCATGGACTGGCATGGAATGGCATGGAATGGCATGGCCCGGCATGGCACGGCATGGCACGGCATGGCACCGGCATGGCACGGCATGGCACCGGCATGGCACGGCATGGCACCGGCATGGCATGGCATGGCACCGGCATGGCACGGCATGGCACCGGCATGGCACGGCATGGCACCGTCATGGCACGGCATTGAATGGCATGGAATGGCATGGAATGGCATGGAATGGCATGGAATGGCATGGAATGGCATGGAATGGCATGGAATGGCATGGAATGGCATGGCACCGCATGGCACCGCATGGAATGGCATGGCACCGCATGGAATGGCATGGAATGGCATGGAATGGCATGGAATGGCATGGAATGGCATGGCACCGCATGGAATGGCATGGCACCGCATGGAATGGCATGGCACCGCATGGCACGGCATGGAATGGCATGGCACCGCATGGAATGGCATGGCACCGCATGGCACGGCATGGAATGGCATGGCACCGGCATGGCACGGCATGGCACCGCATGGCACCGGCATGGCACGGCATGGCACCGCATGGCACCGGCATGGCACCGGCATGGCATGGCATGGCACGGCATGGCACCGGCATGGCACGGCATGGCACCGGCATGGCACGGCATGGCACCGGCATGGCACGGCATGGCACCGCATTGAGTGGCATGGAATGGCATGGAATGGCATGGAATGGCATGGAATGGCATGGAATGGCATGGAATGGCATGGAATGGCATGGAATGGCATGGCACCGGCATGGCACGGCATGGCACCGGCATGGCACGGCATGGCACCGGCATGGCACGGCATGGCACCAGCATGGCACGGCATGGCACCGGCATGGCACGGCATGGCACCGGCATGGCACGGCATGGCACCGGCATGGCACGGCATGGCACCGGCATGGCACGGCATGGCACCGGCATGGCACGGCATGGCACCGGCATGGCACGGCATGGCACCGGCATGGCACGGCATGGCACCGGCATGGCACGGCATGGCACCGGCATGGCACGGCATGGCACCGGCATGGCACGGCATGGCACCGGCATGGCACGGCATGGCACCGGCATGGCACGGCATGGCACCGGCATGGCACGGCCTGGCACCGGCATGGCACGGCATGGAATGGCATGGAATGGCATGGAATGGCATGGAATGGCATGGAATGGCATGGAATGGCATGGAATGGCATGGAATGGCATGGAATGGCATGGAATGGCATGGAATGGCATGGAATGGCATGGAATGGCATGGAATGGCATGGAATGGCATGGAATGGCATGGAATGGCATGGAATGGCATGGAATGGCATGGAATGGCATGGAATGGCATGGAATGGCATGGAATGGCATGGAATGGCATGGAATGGCATGGAATGGCATGGAATGGCATGGAATGGCATGGAATGGCATGGAATGGCATGGAATGGCATGGAATGGCATGGAATGGCATGGAATGGCATGGAATGGCATGGAATGGCATGGAATGGCATGGAATGGCATGGAATGGCATGGAATGGCATGGAATGGCATGGAATGGCATGGAATGGCATGGAATGGCATGGAATGGCATGGAATGGCATGGAATGGCATGGAATGGCATGGAATGGCATGGAATGGCATGGAATGGCATGGAATGGCATGGAATGGCATGGAATGGCGTGGCACGGCATGGCACGGCATGGCACCGGCATGGCACGGCATGGCACCGGCATGGCACGGCATGGCACCGGCATGGCACGGCATGGCACCGGCATGGCACCGGCATGTCACGGCATGGCACGGCATTGAATGGCATGGAATGGCATTGAATGGCACGGAATGGCACGGCATGGCACGGCATGGCACGGCATGGCACGGCATGGCACCGCATTGAGTGGCATGGAATGGCATGGAATGGCATGGACTGGCATGGACTGGCATGGAATGGCATGGAATGGCATGGCCCGGCATGGCACGGCATGGCACGGCATGGCACCGGCATGGCACGGCATGGCACCGGCATGGCACGGCATGGCACCGGCATGGCATGGCATGGCACCGGCATGGCACGGCATGGCACCGGCATGGCACGGCATGGCACCGGCATGGCACGGCATTGAATGGCATGGAATGGCATGGAATGGCATGGAATGGCATGGAATGGCATGGAATGGCATGGAATGGCATGGAATGGCATGGAATGGCATGGAATGGCATGGCACCGCATGGCACCGCATGGAATGGCATGGCACCGCATGGAATGGCATGGAATGGCATGGAATGGCATGGCACCGCATGGCACCGCATGGAATGGCATGGCACCGCATGGAATGGCATGGAATGGCATGGAATGGCATGGAATGGCATGGAATGGCATGGCACCGCATGGAATGGCATGGCACCGCATGGAATGGCATGGCACCGCATGGCACGGCATGGAATGGCATGGCACCGCATGGAATGGCATGGCACCGCATGGCACGGCATGGAATGGCATGGCACCGGCATGGCACGGCATGGCACCGCATGGCACCGGCATGGCACGGCATGGCACCGCATGGCACGGCATGGAATGGCATGGCACCGGCATGGCACCGGCATGGCATGGCATGGCACGGCATGGCACCGGCATGGCACGGCATGGCACCGGCATGGCACGGCATGGCACCGGCATGGCACGGCATGGCACCGCATTGAGTGGCATGGAATGGCATGGAATGGCATGGAATGGCATGGAATGGCATGGAATGGCATGGAATGGCATGGAATGGCATGGAATGGCATGGCACCGGCATGGCACGGCATGGCACCGGCATGGCACGGCATGGCACCGGCATGGCACGGCATGGCACCAGCATGGCACGGCATGGCACCGGCATGGCACGGCATGGCACCGGCATGGCACGGCATGGCACCGGCATGGCACGGCATGGCACCGGCATGGCACGGCATGGCACCGGCATGGCACGGCATGGCACCGGCATGGCACGGCATGGCACCGGCATGGCACGGCATGGCACCGGCATGGCACGGCATGGCACCGGCATGGCACGGCATGGCACCGGCATGGCACGGCCTGGCACCGGCATGGCACGGCCTGGCACCGGCATGGCACGGCATGGAATGGCATGGAATGGCATGGAATGGCATGGAATGGCATGGAATGGCATGGAATGGCATGGAATGGCATGGAATGGCATGGAATGGCATGGAATGGCATGGAATGGCATGGAATGGCATGGAATGGCATGGAATGGCATGGAATGGCATGGAATGGCATGGAATGGCATGGCACCGGCATGGCACGGCATGGCACCGGCATGGCACGGCATGGAATGGCATGGAATGGCATGGAATGGCATGGAATGGCATGGAATGGCATGGCACGGCATGGCACCGGCATGGCACGGCATGGCACCGGCATGGCAAGGCATGGCACCGGCATGGCACGGCATGGCACCGGCATGGCACGGCATGGCACCGGCATGGCACGGCATGGCACCGGCATGGCACGGCATGGCACCGGCATGGCACGGCATGGCACCGGCATGGCACGGCATGGCACCGGCATGGCACGGCATGGCACCGGCATGGCACGGCATGGCACCGGCATGGCACGGCATGGCACCGGCATGGCACGGCATGGCACCGGCATGGCACGGCATGGCACCGGCATGGCACGGCATGGCACCGGCATGGCACGGCATGGCATCGGCATGGCACGGCATGGCACCGGCATGGCACGGCATGGCACCGGCATGGCACGGCATGGCACCGGCATGGCACGGCATGGCACCGGCATGGCACGGCATGGCACCGGCATGGCACGGCATGGCACCGGCATGGCACGGCATGGCACCGGCATGGCACGGCATGGCACCGGCATGGCACGGCATGGCACCGGCATGGCACGGCATGGCACCGGCATGGCACGGCATGGCACCGGCATGGCACGGCATGGCACCGGCATGGCACGGCATGGCACGGCATGGCACCGGCATGGCACGGCATGGCACGGCATGGAATGGCATGGAATGGCATGGAATGGCATGGAATGGCATGGAATGGCATGGAATGGCATGGAATGGCATGGAATGGCATGGAATGGCATGGAATGGCATGGAATGGCATGGAATGGCATGGAATGGCATGGAATGGCATGGAATGGCATGGAATGGCATGGAATGGCATGGAATGGCATGGAATGGCATGGAATGGCATGGAATGGCATGGAATGGCATGGAACGGCATGGAATGGCATGGCACGGCATGGCACGGCATGGCACCGCATGGCACGGCATGGCACCGGCATGGCACGGCATGGCACCGGCATGGCACGGCATGGCACCGGCATGGCACGGCATGGCACCGGCATGGCACGGCATGGCACGGCATGGCACCGGCATGGCACGGCATGGCACGGCATGGCACCGGCATGGCACGGCATGGCACGGCATGGCACCGGCATGGCACGGCATGGCACCGGCATGGCACGGCATGGCACGGCATTGAATGGCATGGCACCGGCATGGCACGGCATGGCACCGGCATGGCACGGCATGGCACCGGCATGGCACGGCATGGCACCGGCATGGCACGGCATGGCACCGGCATGGCACGGCATGGCACCGGCATGGCACGGCATGGCACCGGCATGGCACGGCATGGCACGGCATGGCACCGGCATGGCACGGCATGGCACGGCATGGAATGGCATGGAATGGCATGGAATGGCATGGAATGGCATGGAATGGCATGGCACCGCATGGCACGGCATGGCACCGGCATGGCACGGCATGGCACCGGCATGGCACGGCATGGCACCGGCATGGCACGGCATGGCACCGGCATGGCACGGCATGGCACCGGCATGGCACGGCATGGCACCGGCATGGCACGGCATGGAATGGCATGGAATGGCATGGAATGGCATGGAATGGCATGGAATGGCATGGAATGGCATGGAATGGCATGGAATGGCATGGAATGGCATGGAATGGCATGGAATGGCATGGAATGGCATGGAATGGCATGGAATGGCATGGAATGGCATGGAATGGCATGGAATGGCATGGAATGGCATGGAATGGCATGGAATGGCATGGAATGGCATGGAATGGCATGGAATGGCATGGAATGGCATGGAATGGCATGGAATGGCATGGAATGGCATGGAATGGCATGGAATGGCATGGAATGGCATGGAATGGCATGGAATGGCATGGAATGGCATGGAATGGCATGGAATGGCATGGAATGGCATGGAATGGCATGGAATGGCATGGAATGGCATGGAATGGCATGGAATGGCATGGAATGGCATGGAATGGCATGGAATGGCATGGAATGGCATGGCACCGCATGGCACGGCATGGCACCGGCATGGCACGGCATGGCACCGGCATGGCACGGCATGGCACCGGCATGGCACGGCATGGCACCGGCATGGCACGGCATGGCACCGGCATGGCACGGCATGGCACCGGCATGGCACGGCATGGCACCGGCATGGCACGGCATGGCACCGGCATGGCACGGCATGGCACCGGCATGGCACGGCATGGCACCGGCATGGCACGGCATGGCACGGCATGGCACCGGCATGGCACGGCATGGCACCGCATGGCACGGCATGGCACCGGCATGGCACGGCATGGCACCGGCATGGCACGGCATGGCACCGGCATGGCACGGCATGGCACCGGCATGGCACGGCATGGCACCGGCATGGCACGGCATGGCACCGGCATGGCACGGCATGGCACCGGCATGTCACGGCATGGCACGGCATTGAATGGCATGGAATGGCATTGAATGGCACGGAATGGCACGGCATGGCACGGCATGGCACGGCATGGCACGGCATGGCACCGCATTGAGTGGCATGGAATGGCATGGAATGGCATGGACTGGCATGGACTGGCATGGAATGGCATGGAATGGCATGGCCCGGCATGGCACGGCATGGCACGGCATGGCACCGGCATGGCACGGCATGGCACCGGCATGGCACGGCATGGCACCGGCATGGCATGGCATGGCACCGGCATGGCACGGCATGGCACCGGCATGGCACGGCATGGCACCGTCATGGCACGGCATTGAATGGCATGGAATGGCATGGAATGGCATGGAATGGCATGGAATGGCATGGAATGGCATGGAATGGCATGGAATGGCATGGCACCGCATGGCACCGCATGGAATGGCATGGCACCGCATGGAATGGCATGGAATGGCATGGAATGGCATGGAATGGCATGGAATGGCATGGAATGGCATGGAATGGCATGGAATGGCATGGCACCGCATGGAATGGCATGGCACCGCATGGCACGGCATGGAATGGCATGGCACCGCATGGAATGGCATGGCACCGCATGGCACGGCATGGAATGGCATGGCACCGGCATGGCACGGCATGGCACCGCATGGCACCGGCATGGCACGGCATGGCACCGCATGGCACGGCATGGAATGGCATGGCACCGGCATGGCACCGGCATGGCATGGCATGGCACGGCATGGCACCGGCATGGCACGGCATGGCACCGGCATGGCACGGCATGGCACCGGCATGGCACGGCATGGCACCGCATTGAGTGGCATGGAATGGCATGGAATGGCATGGAATGGCATGGAATGGCATGGAATGGCATGGAATGGCATGGAATGGCATGGAATGGCATGGCACCGGCATGGCACGGCATGGCACCGGCATGGCACGGCATGGCACCGGCATGGCACGGCATGGCACCAGCATGGCACGGCATGGCACCGGCATGGCACGGCATGGCACCGGCATGGCACGGCATGGCACCGGCATGGCACGGCATGGCACCGGCATGGCACGGCATGGCACCGGCATGGCACGGCATGGCACCGGCATGGCACGGCATGGCACCGGCATGGCACGGCATGGCACCGGCATGGCACGGCATGGCACCGGCATGGCACGGCATGGCACCGGCATGGCACGGCATGGCACCGGCATGGCACGGCCTGGCACCGGCATGGCACGGCATGGAATGGCATGGAATGGCATGGAATGGCATGGAATGGCATGGAATGGCATGGAATGGCATGGAATGGCATGGAATGGCATGGAATGGCATGGAATGGCATGGAATGGCATGGAATGGCATGGAATGGCATGGAATGGCATGGAATGGCATGGAATGGCATGGAATGGCATGGAATGGCATGGAATGGCATGGAATGGCATGGAATGGCATGGAATGGCATGGAATGGCATGGAATGGCATGGAATGGCATGGAATGGCATGGAATGGCATGGAATGGCATGGAATGGCATGGAATGGCATGGAATGGCATGGAATGGCATGGAATGGCATGGAATGGCATGGAATGGCATGGAATGGCATGGAATGGCATGGAATGGCATGGAATGGCATGGAATGGCATGGAATGGCATGGAATGGCATGGAATGGCATGGAATGGCATGGAATGGCATGGAATGGCATGGAATGGCATGGAATGGCGTGGCACGGCATGGCACGGCATGGCACCGGCATGGCACGGCATGGCACCGGCATGGCACGGCATGGCACCGGCATGGCACGGCATGGCACCGGCATGGCACCGGCATGTCACGGCATGGCACGGCATTGAATGGCATGGAATGGCATTGAATGGCACGGAATGGCACGGCATGGCACGGCATGGCACGGCATGGCACGGCATGGCACCGCATTGAGTGGCATGGAATGGCATGGAATGGCATGGACTGGCATGGACTGGCATGGAATGGCATGGAATGGCATGGCCCGGCATGGCACGGCATGGCACGGCATGGCACCGGCATGGCACGGCATGGCACCGGCATGGCACGGCATGGCACCGGCATGGCATGGCATGGCACCGGCATGGCACGGCATGGCACCGGCATGGCACGGCATGGCACCGGCATGGCACGGCATTGAATGGCATGGAATGGCATGGAATGGCATGGAATGGCATGGAATGGCATGGAATGGCATGGAATGGCATGGAATGGCATGGAATGGCATGGAATGGCATGGCACCGCATGGCACCGCATGGAATGGCATGGCACCGCATGGAATGGCATGGAATGGCATGGAATGGCATGGCACCGCATGGCACCGCATGGAATGGCATGGCACCGCATGGAATGGCATGGAATGGCATGGAATGGCATGGAATGGCATGGAATGGCATGGCACCGCATGGAATGGCATGGCACCGCATGGAATGGCATGGCACCGCATGGCACGGCATGGAATGGCATGGCACCGCATGGAATGGCATGGCACCGCATGGCACGGCATGGAATGGCATGGCACCGGCATGGCACGGCATGGCACCGCATGGCACCGGCATGGCACGGCATGGCACCGCATGGCACGGCATGGAATGGCATGGCACCGGCATGGCACCGGCATGGCATGGCATGGCACGGCATGGCACCGGCATGGCACGGCATGGCACCGGCATGGCACGGCATGGCACCGGCATGGCACGGCATGGCACCGCATTGAGTGGCATGGAATGGCATGGAATGGCATGGAATGGCATGGAATGGCATGGAATGGCATGGAATGGCATGGCACCGGCATGGCACGGCATGGCACCGGCATGGCACGGCATGGCACCGGCATGGCACGGCATGGCACCAGCATGGCACGGCATGGCACCGGCATGGCACGGCATGGCACCGGCATGGCACGGCATGGCACCGGCATGGCACGGCATGGCACCGGCATGGCACGGCATGGCACCGGCATGGCACGGCATGGCACCGGCATGGCACGGCATGGCACCGGCATGGCACGGCATGGCACCGGCATGGCACGGCATGGCACCGGCATGGCACGGCATGGCACCGGCATGGCACGGCATGGCACCGGCATGGCACGGCCTGGCACCGGCATGGCACGGCATGGAATGGCATGGAATGGCATGGAATGGCATGGAATGGCATGGAATGGCATGGAATGGCATGGAATGGCATGGAATGGCATGGAATGGCATGGAATGGCATGGAATGGCATGGAATGGCATGGAATGGCATGGAATGGCATGGAATGGCATGGAATGGCATGGAATGGCATGGAATGGCATGGAATGGCATGGAATGGCATGGAATGGCATGGAATGGCATGGCACCGGCATGGCACGGCATGGCACCGGCATGGCACGGCATGGAATGGCATGGAATGGCATGGAATGGCATGGAATGGCATGGAATGGCATGGCACGGCATGGCACCGGCATGGCACGGCATGGCACCGGCATGGCAAGGCATGGCACCGGCATGGCACGGCATGGCACCGGCATGGCACGGCATGGCACCGGCATGGCACGGCATGGCACCGGCATGGCACGGCATGGCACCGGCATGGCACGGCATGGCACCGGCATGGCACGGCATGGCACCGGCATGGCACGGCATGGCACCGGCATGGCACGGCATGGCACCGGCATGGCACGGCATGGCACCGGCATGGCACGGCATGGCACCGGCATGGCACGGCATGGCACCGGCATGGCACGGCATGGCATCGGCATGGCACGGCATGGCACCGGCATGGCACGGCATGGCACCGGCATGGCACGGCATGGCACCGGCATGGCACGGCATGGCACCGGCATGGCACGGCATGGCACCGGCATGGCACGGCATGGCACCGGCATGGCACGGCATGGCACCGGCATGGCACGGCATGGCACCGGCATGGCACGGCATGGCACCGGCATGGCACGGCATGGCACCGGCATGGCACGGCATGGCACCGGCATGGCACGGCATGGCACCGGCATGGCACGGCATGGCACCGGCATGGCACGGCATGGCACGGCATGGCACCGGCATGGCACGGCATGGCACGGCATGGCACGGCATGGAATGGCATGGAATGGCATGGAATGGCATGGAATGGCATGGAATGGCATGGAATGGCATGGAATGGCATGGAATGGCATGGAATGGCATGGAATGGCATGGAATGGCATGGAATGGCATGGAATGGCATGGAATGGCATGGAATGGCATGGAATGGCATGGAATGGCATGGAATGGCATGGAATGGCATGGAATGGCATGGAATGGCATGGAATGGCATGGAATGGCATGGAATGGCATGGAATGGCATGGAATGGCATGGAACGGCATGGAATGGCATGGCACGGCATGGCACGGCATGGCACCGCATGGCACGGCATGGCACCGGCATGGCACGGCATGGCACCGGCATGGCACGGCATGGCACCGGCATGGCACGGCATGGCACCGGCATGGCACGGCATGGCACGGCATGGCACCGGCATGGCACGGCATGGCACGGCATGGCACCGGCATGGCACGGCATGGCACGGCATGGCACCGGCATGGCACGGCATGGCACCGGCATGGCACGGCATGGCACGGCATTGAATGGCATGGCACCGGCATGGCACGGCATGGCACCGGCATGGCACGGCATGGCACCGGCATGGCACGGCATGGCACCGGCATGGCACGGCATGGCACCGGCATGGCACGGCATGGCACCGGCATGGCACGGCATGGCACCGGCATGGCACGGCATGGCACGGCATGGCACCGGCATGGCACGGCATGGCACGGCATGGAATGGCATGGAATGGCATGGAATGGCATGGAATGGCATGGAATGGCATGGAATGGCATGGAATGGCATGGAATGGCATGGAATGGCATGGAATGGCATGGAATGGCATGGAATGGCATGGAATGGCATGGAATGGCATGGAATGGCATGGCACCGCATGGCACGGCATGGCACCGGCATGGCACGGCATGGCACCGGCATGGCACGGCATGGCACCGGCATGGCACGGCATGGCACCGGCATGGCACGGCATGGCACCGGCATGGCACGGCATGGCACCGGCATGGCACGGCATGGCACCGGCATGGCACGGCATGGCACCGGCATGGCACGGCATGGAATGGCATGGAATGGCATGGAATGGCATGGAATGGCATGGAATGGCATGGAATGGCATGGAATGGCATGGAATGGCATGGAATGGCATGGAATGGCATGGAATGGCATGGAATGGCATGGAATGGCATGGAATGGCATGGAATGGCATGGAATGGCATGGAATGGCATGGAATGGCATGGAATGGCATGGAATGGCATGGAATGGCATGGAATGGCATGGAATGGCATGGAATGGCATGGAATGGCATGGAATGGCATGGAATGGCATGGAATGGCATGGAACGGCATGGAATGGCATGGCACCGCATGGCACGGCATGGCACCGCATGGCACGGCATGGCACCGGCATGGCACGGCATGGCACCGGCATGGCACGGCATGGCACCGGCATGGCACGGCATGGCACCGGCATGGCACGGCATGGCACGGCATGGCACCGGCATGGCACGGCATGGCACGGCATGGCACCGGCATGGCACGGCATGGCACGGCATGGCACCGGCATGGCACGGCATGGCACCGGCATGGCACGGCATGGCACGGCATTGAATGGCATGGAATGGCATGGAATGGCATGGAATGGCATGGAATGGCATGGAATGGCATGGAATGGCATGGAATGGCATGGAATGGCATGGAATGGCATGGAATGGCATGGAATGGCATGGAATGGCATGGAATGGCATGGAATGGCATGAAATGGCATGGAATGGCATGGAATGGCATGGAATGGCATGGAATGGCATGGAATGGCATGGAATGGCATGGAATGGCATGGAATGGCATGGAATGGCATGGAATGGCATGGAATGGCATGGAATGGCATGGAATGGCATGGAATGGCATGGAATGGCATGGAATGGCATGGAATGGCATGGAATGGCATGGAATGGCATGGAATGGCATGGAATGGCATGGAATGGCATGGAATGGCATGGAATGGCATGGAATGGCATGGAATGGCATGGAATGGCATGGAATGGCATGGAATGGCATGGAATGGCATGGAATGGCATGGAATGGCATGGAATGGCATGGAATGGCATGGAATGGCATGGAATGGCATGGCACCGCATGGCACGGCATGGCACCGGCATGGCACGGCATGGCACCGGCATGGCACGGCATGGCACCGGCATGGCACGGCATGGCACCGGCATGGCACGGCATGGCACCGGCATGGCACGGCATGGCACCGGCATGGCACGGCATGGAATGGCATGGAATGGCATGGAATGGCATGGAATGGCATGGAATGGCATGGAATGGCATGGAATGGCATGGAATGGCATGGAATGGCATGGAATGGCATGGAATGGCATGGAATGGCATGGAATGGCATGGAATGGCATGGAATGGCATGGAATGGCATGGAATGGCATGGAATGGCATGGAATGGCATGGAATGGCATGGAATGGCATGGAATGGCATGGAATGGCATGGAATGGCATGGAATGGCATGGAATGGCATGGAATGGCATGGAATGCCATGGAATGGCATGGAATGGCATGGAATGGCATGGAATGGCATGGAATGGCATGGAATGGCATGGAATGGCATGGAATGGCATGGAATGGCATGGAATGGCATGGAATGGCATGGAATGGCATGGAATGGCATGGAATGGCATGGAATGGCATGGAATGGCATGGAACGGCATGGAATGGCATGGAACGGCATGGAATGGCATGGCACCGCATGGCACGGCATGGCACCGCATGGCACGGCATGGCACCGGCATGGCACGGCATGGCACCGGCATGGCACGGCATGGCACCGGCATGGCACGGCATGGCACCGGCATGGCACGGCATGGCACCGGCATGGCACGGCATGGCACGGCATGGCACCGGCATGGCACGGCATGGCACCGGCATGGCACGGCATGGCACCGGCATGGCACGGCATGGCACCGGCATGGCACGGCATGGCACCGGCATGGCACGGCATGGCACCGGCATGGCACGGCATGGCACCGGCATGGCACGGCATGGCACCGGCATGGCACGGCATGGCACGGCATGGCACCGGCATGGCACGGCATGGCACCGGCATGGCACGGCATGGCACCGGCATGGCACGGCATGGCACCGGCATGGCACGGCATGGAATGGCATGGAATGGCATGGAATGGCATGGAATGGCATGGAATGGCATGGAATGGCATGGAATGGCATGGAATGGCATGGAATGGCATGGAATGGCATGGAATGGCATGGAATGGCATGGAATGGCATGGAATGGCATGGAATGGCATGGAATGGCATGGAATGGCATGGAATGGCATGGAATGGCATGGAAGGCATGGAATGGCATGGAATGGCATGGAATGGCATGGAATGGCATGGAATGGCATGGAATGGCATGGAATGGCATGGAATGGCATGGAATGGCATGGAATGGCATGGAATGGCATGGAATGGCATGGAATGGCATGGAATGGCATGGAATGGCATGGAATGGCATGGAATGGCATGGAATGGCATGGAATGGCATGGAATGGCATGGAATGGCATGAATGGCATGGAATGGCATGGAATGGCATGGAATGGCATGGAATGGCATGGAATGGCATGGAATGGCATATGGAATGGCATGGAATGGCATGGAATGGCATGGAATGACATGGAATGGCATGGAAATGCCATGGCACCGCATGGCACGGCATGGCACGGCATGGCAGGCATGGCGATGGGGGGCACCGGCATGGCACGGCGTGGCACCGGCATGGCACCGGCATGGCACGGCATGGCACCGGCATGGCACGGCATGGCACCGGCATGGCACGGCATGGCACCGGGCATGGCACGGCATGGCACCGGCATGGCACGGCATGGCACCGGCATGGCACGGCATGGCACCGGCATGGCACGGCATGGAACGGCATGGCAAGGCATGGAATTGGGCATGGAATGGCATGGAATGGCATGGAATGGCATGGAATGGCATGGAATGGCATGGAATGGCATGGAATGGCATGGAATGGCATGGAATGGCATGGAATGGCATGGAATGGCATGGAATGGCATGGAATGGCATGGAATGGCATGGAATGGCATGGAATGGCATGGAATGGCATGAATGGCATGGAATGGCATGGAATGGCATGGAATGGCATGGAATGGCATGGAATGCATGGAATGGCATGGAATGGCATGGAATGGCATGGAATGGCATGGAATGGCATGGAATGGCATGGAATGGCATGGAATGGCATGGAATGGCATGGAATGGCATGGAATGGCATGGAATGGCATGGAATGGCATGGAATGGCATGGAATGGCATGGAATGGCATGGAATGGCATGAATGGCATGATGGCAGAATGGCATGGAATGGCATGGAATGATGAATGGCATGGAATGGCATGGAATGGCATGGAATGGCATGGAATGGCATGGAATGGCATGGAATGCATGAATGCATGGAATGGCATGGAATGGCATGGAATGGCATGGAATGGCATGGAATGGCATGGCACCGCATGGCACCGCATGGAATGGCATGGCACCGCATGGAATGGCATGGAATGGCATGGAATGGCATGGAATGGCATGGAATGGCATGGAATGGCATGGACGGCATGGCACCGGCATGGCACGGCATGGCACCGGCATGGCACGGCATGGCACCGGCATGGCACGGCATGGCACCGGCATGGCACGGCATGGCACCGGCATGGCACGGCATGGCACCGGCATGGCACGGCATGGCACCGGCATGGCACGGCATGGCACCGGCATGGCACGGCATGGCACGGCATGGCACCGGCATGGCACGGCATGGCACGGCATGGAATGGCATGGAATGGCATGGAATGGCATGGAATGGCATGGAATGGCATGGAATGGCATGGAATGGCATGGAATGGCATGGCACCGGCATGGCACGGCATGGCACCGGCATGGCACGGCATGGCACCGGCATGGCACGGCATGGCACCGGCATGGCACCGGCATGGCACGGCATGGCACCGGCATGGCACGGCATGGCACCGGCATGGCACGGCATGGCACCGGCATGGCACGGCATGGCACCGGCATGGCACGGCATGGCACCGGCATGGCACGGCATGGCACCGGCATGGCACGGCATGGCACCGGCATGGCACGGCATGGCACCGGCATGGCACGGCATGGCACCGGCATGGCACGGCATGGCACCGGCATGGCACGGCATGGCACCGGCATGGCACGGCATGGCACCGGCATGGCACCGGCATGGCACGGCATGGCACGGCATGGCACCGGCATGGCACGGCATGGCACCGGCATGGCACGGCATGGCACCGGCATGGCACGGCATGGCACCGGCATGGCACGGCATGGAATGGCATGGCACGGCATGGAATGGCATGGAATGGCATGGAATGGCATGGAATGGCATGGAATGGCATGGAATGGCATGGAATGGCATGGAATGGCATGGAATGGCATGGCACCGGGATGGCACGGCATGGCACCGGCATGGCACGGCATGGAATGGCATGGAATGGCATGGAATGGCATGGAATGGCATGGAATGGCATGGAATGGCATGGCACGGCATGGCACCGGCATGGCAAGGCATGGCACCGGCATGGCACGGCATGGCACCGGCATGGCACGGCATGGCACCGGCATGGCACGGCATGGCACCGGCATGGCACGGCATGGCACCGGCATGGCACGGCATGGCACCGGCATGGCACGGCATGGCACCGGCATGGCACGGCATGGCACCGGCATGGCACGGCATGGCACCGGCATGGCACGGCATGGCACCGGCATGGCACGGCATGGCACCGGCATGGCACGGCATGGCACCGGCATGGCACGGCATGGCACCGGCATGGCACGGCATGGCACCGGCATGGCACGGCATGGCACCGGCATGGCACGGCATGGCACCGGCATGGCACGGCATGGCACCGGCATGGCACGGCATGGCACCGGCATGGCACGGCATGGCACCGGCATGGCACGGCATGGCACCGGCATGGCACGGCATGGCACCGGCATGGCACGGCATGGCACCGGCATGGCACGGCATGGCACCGGCATGGCACGGCATGGCACCGGCATGGCACGGCATGGCACCGGCATGGCACGGCATGGCACCGGCATGGCACGGCATGGCACCGGCATGGCACGGCATGGCACGGCATGGCACCGGCATGGCACGGCATGGCACCGGCATGGCACGGCATGGCACCGGCATGGCACGGCATGGCACCGGCATGGCACGGCATGGCACCGGCATGGCACGGCATGGCACGGCATGGCACCGGCATGGCACGGCATGGCACGGCATGGAATGGCATGGAATGGCATGGAATGGCATGGAATGGCATGGAATGGCATGGAATGGCATGGAATGGCATGGAATGGCATGGAATGGCATGGAATGGCATGGCACCGGCATGGCACGGCATGGCACCGGCATGGCACCGGCATGGCACGGCATGGCACCGGCATGGCACGGCATGGCACCGGCATGGCACGGCATGGCACCGGCATGGCACGGCATGGCACCGGCATGGCACGGCATGGCACCGGCATGGCACGGCATGGCACCGGCATGGCACGGCATGGCACCGGCATGGCACGGCATGGCACCGGCATGGCACGGCATGGCACCGGCATGGCACGGCATGGCACCGGCATGGCACGGCATGGCACCGGCATGGCACGGCATGGCACCGGCATGGCACGGCATGGCACCGGCATGGCACGGCATGGCACCGGCATGGCACGGCATGGAATGGCATGGAATGGCATGGAATGGCATGGAATGGGATGGAATGGCATGGAATGGCATGGAATGGCATGGAATGGCATGGAATGGCATGGAATGGCATGGAATGGCATGGAATGGCATGGAATGGCATGGAATGGCATGGAATGACATGGAATGGCATGGAATGCCATGGCACCGCATGGCACGGCATGGCACGGCATGGCACGGCATGGCACCGGCATGGCACGGCGTGGCACCGGCATGGCACGGCATGGCACGGCATGGCACCGGCATGGCACGGCATGGCACCGGCATGGCACGGCATGGCACCGGCATGGCACGGCATGGCACCGGCATGGCACGGCATGGCACCGGCATGGCACGGCATGGCACCGGCATGGCACGGCATGGCACCGGCATGGCACGGCATGGCACCGGCATGGCACGGCATGGAATGGCATGGAATGGCATGGAATGGCATGGAATGGCATGGAATGGCATGGAATGGCATGGAATGGCATCGAATGGCATGGAATGGCATGGAATGGCATGGAATGGCATGGAATGGCATGGAATGGCATGGAATGGCATGGAATGGCATGGAATGGCATGGAATGGCATGGAATGGCATGGAATGGCATGGAATGGCATGGAATGGCATGGAATGGCATGGAATGGCATGGAATGGCATGGAATGGCATGGAATGGCATGGAATGGCGTGGCACGGCATGGCACGGCATGGCACCGGCATGGCACGGCATGGCACCGGCATGGCACGGCATGGCACCGGCATGGCACGGCATGGCACCGGCATGGCACCGGCATGTCACGGCATGGCACGGCATTGAATGGCATGGAATGGCATTGAATGGCACGGAATGGCACGGCATGGCACGGCATGGCACGGCATGGCACGGCATGGCACCGCATTGAGTGGCATGGAATGGCATGGAATGGCATGGACTGGCATGGACTGGCATGGAATGGCATGGAATGGCATGGCCCGGCATGGCACGGCATGGCACGGCATGGCACCGGCATGGCACGGCATGGCACCGGCATGGCACGGCATGGCACCGGCATGGCATGGCATGGCACCGGCATGGCACGGCATGGCACCGGCATGGCACGGCATGGCACCGGCATGGCACGGCATTGAATGGCATGGAATGGCATGGAATGGCATGGAATGGCATGGAATGGCATGGAATGGCATGGAATGGCATGGAATGGCATGGAATGGCATGGAATGGCATGGAATGGCATGGAATGGCATGGAATGGCATGGCACCGCATGGCATGGAATGGCATGGCACCGCATGGCACCGCATGGAATGGCATGGCACCGCATGGAATGGCATGGAATGGCATGGAATGGCATGGAATGGCATGGAATGGCATGGCACCGCATGGAATGGCATGGCACCGCATGGAATGGCATGGCACCGCATGGCACGGCATGGCACCGCATGGCACGGCATGGAATGGCATGGCACCGGCATGGCACGGCATGGCACCGCATGGCACCGGCATGGCACGGCATGGCACCGCATGGCACGGCATGGAATGGCATGGCACCGGCATGGCACCGGCATGGCATGGCATGGCACGGCATGGCACCGGCATGGCACGGCATGGCACCGGCATGGCACGGCATGGCACCGGCATGGCACGGCATGGCACCGCATTGAGTGGCATGGAATGGCATGGAATGGCATGGAATGGCATGGAATGGCATGGAATGGCATGGAATGGCATGGAATGGCATGGAATGGCATGGAATGGCATGGAATGGCATGGCACCGGCATGGCACGGCATGGCACCGGCATGGCACGGCATGGCACCGGCATGGCACGGCATGGCACCAGCATGGCACGGCATGGCACCGGCATGGCACGGCATGGCACCGGCATGGCACGGCATGGCACCGGCATGGCACGGCATGGCACCGGCATGGCACGGCATGGCACCGGCATGGCACGGCATGGCACCGGCATGGCACGGCATGGCACCGGCATGGCACGGCATGGCACCGGCATGGCACGGCATGGCACCGGCATGGCACGGCATGGCACCGGCATGGCACGGCATGGCACCGGCATGGCACGGCCTGGCACCGGCATGGCACGGCATGGAATGGCATGGAATGGCATGGAATGGCATGGAATGGCATGGAATGGCATGGAATGGCATGGAATGGCATGGAATGGCATGGAATGGCATGGAATGGCATGGAATGGCATGGAATGGCATGGAATGGCATGGAATGGCATGGAATGGCATGGAATGGCATGGAATGGCATGGAATGGCATGGAATGGCATGGAATGGCATGGAATGACATGGAATGGCATGGAATGGCATGGCACCGCATGGCACGGCATGGCACCGCATGGCACGGCATGGCACGGCATGGCACGGCATGGCACGGCATGGCACCGGCATGGCACGGCGTGGCACCGGCATGGCACGGCATGGCACGGCATGGCACCGGCATGGCACGGCATGGCACCGGCATGGCACGGCATGGCACCGGCATGGCACGGCATGGCACCGGCATGGAACGGCATGGCACCGGCATGGCACGGCATGGCACCGGCATGGCACGGCATGGCACCGGCATGGCACGGCATGGCACGGCATTGAATGGCATGGAATGGCATGGAATGGCATGGAATGGCATGGAATGGCATGGAATGGCATGGAATGGCATGGAATGGCATGGAATGGCATGGAATGGCATGGAATGGCATGGAATGGCATGGAATGGCATGGAATGGCATGGAATGGCATGGAATGGCATGGAATGGCATGGAATGGCATGGAATGGCATGGAATGGCATGGAATGGCATGGAATGGCATGGAATGGCATGGAATGGCATGGAATGGCATGGAATGGCATGGAATGGCATGGAATGGCATGGAATGGCATGGAATGGCATGGAATGGCATGGAATGGCATGGCACCGCATGGCACGGCATGGCACCGGCATGGCACGGCATGGCACCGGCATGGCACGGCATGGCACCGGCATGGCACGGCATGGCACCGGCATGGCACGGCATGGCACCGGCATGGCACGGCATGGCACCGGCATGGCACGGCATGGAATGGCATGGCACGGCATGGAATGGCATGGAATGGCATGGAATGGCATGGAATGGCATGGAATGGCATGGAATGGCATGGAATGGCATGGAATGCCATGGAATGGCATGGAATGGCATGGAATGGCATGGAATGGCATGGAATGGCATGGAATGGCATGGAATGGCATGGAATGGCATGGAATGGCATGGAATGGCATGGAATGGCATGGAATGGCATGGAATGGCATGGAATGGCATGGAATGGCATGGAACGGCATGGAATGGCATGGAACGGCATGGAATGGCATGGCACCGCATGGCACGGCATGGCACCGCATGGCACGGCATGGCACCGGCATGGCACGGCATGGCACCGGCATGGCACGGCATGGCACCGGCATGGCACGGCATGGCACCGGCATGGCACGGCATGGCACGGCATGGCACCGGCATGGCACGGCATGGCACGGCATGGCACCGGCATGGCACGGCATGGCACGGCATGGCACCGGCATGGCACGGCATGGCACCGGCATGGCACGGCATGGCACGGCATTGAATGGCATGGAATGGCATGGAATGGCATGGAATAGCATGGAATGGCATGGAATGGCATGGAATGGCATGGAATGGCATGGAATGGCATGGAATGGCATGGAATGGCATGGAATGGCATGGAATGGCATGGAATGGCATGGAATGGCATGGAATGGCATGGAATGGCATGGAATGGCATGGAATGGCATGGAATGGCATGGAATGGCATGAAATGGCATGGAATGGCATGGAATGGCATGGAATGGCATGGAATGGCATGGAATGGCATGGAATGGCATGGAATGGCATGGAATGGCATGGAATGGCATGGAATGGCATGGAATGGCATGGAATGGCATGGAATGGCATGGAATGGCATGGAATGGCATGGAATGGCATGGAATGGCATGGAATGGCATGGAATGGCATGGAATGGCATGGAATGGCATGGAATGGCATGGAATGGCATGGAATGGCATGGAATG
This sequence comes from Cryptus armator, assembly GCA_963971235.1. Taxonomy (NCBI): domain Eukaryota; kingdom Metazoa; phylum Arthropoda; class Insecta; order Hymenoptera; family Ichneumonidae; genus Cryptus; species Cryptus armator. The sequence goes on from CAXARG010000333.1 coordinate 921,663, forward strand.
GCATGGAATGGCATGGAATGGCATGGAATGGCATGGAATGGCATGGAATGGCATGGAATGGCATGGAATGGCATGGAATGGCATGGAATGGCATGGAATGGCATGGAATGGCATGGAATGGCATGGAATGGCATGGAATGGCATGGAATGGCATGGAATGGCATGGAATGGCATGGAATGGCATGGAATGGCATGGAATGGCATGGAATGGCATGGAATGGCATGGAATGGCATGGAATGGCATGGCACCGCATGGCACGGCATGGCACCGGCATGGCACGGCATGGCACCGGCATGGCACGGCATGGCACCGGCATGGCACGGCATGGCACCGGCATGGCACGGCATGGCACCGGCATGGCACGGCATGGCACCGGCATGGCACGGCATGGCACCGGCATGGCACGGCATGGCACCGGCATGGCACGGCATGGCACGGCATGGCACCGGCATGGCACGGCATGGCACCGCATGGCACGGCATGGCACCGGCATGGCACGGCATGGCACCGGCATGGCACGGCATGGCACCGGCATGGCACGGCATGGCACCGGCATGGCACGGCATGGCACCGGCATGGCACGGCATGGCACCGGCATGGCACGGCATGGCACCGGCATGGCACGGCATGGCACCGGCATGGCACGGCATGGCACCGGCATGGCACGGCATGGCACCGGCATGGCACGGCATGGCACCGGCATGGCACGGCATGGCACCGGCATGGCACGGCATGGCACCGGCATGGCACGGCATGGAATGGCATGGAATGGCATGGAATGGCATGGAATGGCATGGAATGGCATGGAATGGCATGGAATGGCATGGAATGGCATGGAATGGCATGGAATGGCATGGAATGGCATGGAATGGCATGGAATGGCATGGAATGGCATGGAATGGCATGGAATGGCATGGAATGGCATGGAATGGCATGGAATGGCATGGAATGGCATGGAATGGCATGGAATGGCATGGAATGGCATGGAATGGCATGGAATGGCATGGAATGGCATGGAATGGCATGGAATGGCATGGAATGGCATGGAATGGCATGGAATGGCATGGAATGGCATGGAATGGCATGGAATGGCATGGAATGGCATGGAATGGCATGGAATGACATGGAATGGCATGGAATGCCATGGCACCGCATGGCACGGCATGGCACGGCATGGCACGGCATGGCACCGGCATGGCACGGCGTGGCACCGGCATGGCACGGCATGGCACGGCATGGCACCGGCATGGCACGGCATGGCACCGGCATGGCACGGCATGGCACCGGCATGGCACGGCATGGCACCGGCATGGCACGGCATGGCACCGGCATGGCACGGCATGGCACCGGCATGGCACGGCATGGCACCGGCATGGCACGGCATGGAATGGCATGGAATGGCATGGAATGGCATGGAATGGCATGGAATGGCATGGAATGGCATGGAATGGCATGGAATGGCATCGAATGGCATGGAATGGCATGGAATGGCATGGAATGGCATGGAATGGCATGGAATGGCATGGAATGGCATGGAATGGCATGGAATGGCATGGAATGGCATGGAATGGCATGGAATGGCATGGAATGGCATGGAATGGCATGGAATGGCATGGAATGGCATGGAATGGCATGGAATGGCATGGAATGGCATGGAATGGCATGGAATGGCATGGAATGGCATGGAATGGCATGGAATGGCATGGAATGGCATGGAATGGCATGGAATGGCATGGAATGGCATGGAATGGCATGGAATGGCATGGAATGGCATGGAATGGCATGGAATGGCATGGAATGGCATGGAATGGCATGGAATGGCATGGAATGGCATGGAATGGCATGGAATGGCATGGAATGGCATGGCACGGCATGGCACGGCATGGCACCGGCATGGCACGGCATGGCACCGGCATGGCACGGCATGGCACCGGCATGGCACGGCATGGCACCGGCATGGCACCGGCATGTCACGGCATGGCACGGCATTGAATGGCATGGAATGGCATTGAATGGCACGGAATGGCACGGCATGGCACGGCATGGCACGGCATGGCACGGCATGGCACGGCATGGCACCGCATTGAGTGGCATGGAATGGCATGGAATGGCATGGACTGGCATGGACTGGCATGGAATGGCATGGAATGGCATGGCCCGGCATGGCACGGCATGGCACGGCATGGCACCGGCATGGCACGGCATGGCACCGGCATGGCACGGCATGGCACCGGCATGGCATGGCATGGCACCGGCATGGCACGGCATGGCACCGGCATGGCACGGCATGGCACCGTCATGGCACGGCATTGAATGGCATGGAATGGCATGGAATGGCATGGAATGGCATGGAATGGCATGGAATGGCATGGAATGGCATGGAATGGCATGGAATGGCATGGCACCGCATGGCACCGCATGGAATGGCATGGCACCGCATGGAATGGCATGGAATGGCATGGAATGGCATGGAATGGCATGGAATGGCATGGCACCGCATGGAATGGCATGGCACCGCATGGAATGGCATGGCACCGCATGGCACGGCATGGAATGGCATGGCACCGCATGGAATGGCATGGCACCGCATGGCACGGCATGGAATGGCATGGCACCGGCATGGCACGGCATGGCACCGCATGGCACCGGCATGGCACGGCATGGCACCGCATGGCACCGGCATGGCACCGGCATGGCATGGCATGGCACGGCATGGCACCGGCATGGCACGGCATGGCACCGGCATGGCACGGCATGGCACCGGCATGGCACGGCATGGCACCGCATTGAGTGGCATGGAATGGCATGGAATGGCATGGAATGGCATGGAATGGCATGGAATGGCATGGAATGGCATGGAATGGCATGGAATGGCATGGCACCGGCATGGCACGGCATGGCACCGGCATGGCACGGCATGGCACCGGCATGGCACGGCATGGCACCAGCATGGCACGGCATGGCACCGGCATGGCACGGCATGGCACCGGCATGGCACGGCATGGCACCGGCATGGCACGGCATGGCACCGGCATGGCACGGCATGGCACCGGCATGGCACGGCATGGCACCGGCATGGCACGGCATGGCACCGGCATGGCACGGCATGGCACCGGCATGGCACGGCATGGCACCGGCATGGCACGGCATGGCACCGGCATGGCACGGCATGGCACCGGCATGGCACGGCATGGCACCGGCATGGCACGGCATGGCACCGGCATGGCACGGCCTGGCACCGGCATGGCACGGCATGGAATGGCATGGAATGGCATGGAATGGCATGGAATGGCATGGAATGGCATGGAATGGCATGGAATGGCATGGAATGGCATGGAATGGCATGGAATGGCATGGAATGGCATGGAATGGCATGGAATGGCATGGAATGGCATGGAATGGCATGGAATGGCATGGAATGGCATGGAATGGCATGGAATGGCATGGAATGGCATGGAATGGCATGGAATGGCATGGAATGGCATGGAATGGCATGGAATGGCATGGAATGGCATGGAATGGCATGGAATGGCATGGAATGGCATGGAATGGCATGGAATGGCATGGAATGGCATGGAATGGCATGGAATGGCATGGAATGGCATGGAATGGCATGGAATGGCATGGAATGGCATGGAATGGCATGGAATGGCATGGAATGGCATGGAATGGCATGGAATGGCATGGAATGGCATGGAATGGCATGGAATGGCATGGAATGGCATGGAATGGCATGGAATGGCGTGGCACGGCATGGCACGGCATGGCACCGGCATGGCACGGCATGGCACCGGCATGGCACGGCATGGCACCGGCATGGCACGGCATGGCACCGGCATGGCACCGGCATGTCACGGCATGGCACGGCATTGAATGGCATGGAATGGCATTGAATGGCACGGAATGGCACGGCATGGCACGGCATGGCACGGCATGGCACGGCATGGCACCGCATTGAGTGGCATGGAATGGCATGGAATGGCATGGACTGGCATGGACTGGCATGGAATGGCATGGAATGGCATGGCCCGGCATGGCACGGCATGGCACGGCATGGCACCGGCATGGCACGGCATGGCACCGGCATGGCACGGCATGGCACCGGCATGGCATGGCATGGCACCGGCATGGCACGGCATGGCACCGGCATGGCACGGCATGGCACCGGCATGGCACGGCATTGAATGGCATGGAATGGCATGGAATGGCATGGAATGGCATGGAATGGCATGGAATGGCATGGAATGGCATGGAATGGCATGGAATGGCATGGAATGGCATGGCACCGCATGGCACCGCATGGAATGGCATGGCACCGCATGGAATGGCATGGAATGGCATGGAATGGCATGGCACCGCATGGCACCGCATGGAATGGCATGGCACCGCATGGAATGGCATGGAATGGCATGGAATGGCATGGAATGGCATGGAATGGCATGGCACCGCATGGAATGGCATGGCACCGCATGGAATGGCATGGCACCGCATGGCACGGCATGGAATGGCATGGCACCGCATGGAATGGCATGGCACCGCATGGCACGGCATGGAATGGCATGGCACCGGCATGGCACGGCATGGCACCGCATGGCACCGGCATGGCACGGCATGGCACCGCATGGCACGGCATGGAATGGCATGGCACCGGCATGGCACCGGCATGGCATGGCATGGCACGGCATGGCACCGGCATGGCACGGCATGGCACCGGCATGGCACGGCATGGCACCGGCATGGCACGGCATGGCACCGCATTGAGTGGCATGGAATGGCATGGAATGGCATGGAATGGCATGGAATGGCATGGAATGGCATGGAATGGCATGGAATGGCATGGAATGGCATGGCACCGGCATGGCACGGCATGGCACCGGCATGGCACGGCATGGCACCGGCATGGCACGGCATGGCACCAGCATGGCACGGCATGGCACCGGCATGGCACGGCATGGCACCGGCATGGCACGGCATGGCACCGGCATGGCACGGCATGGCACCGGCATGGCACGGCATGGCACCGGCATGGCACGGCATGGCACCGGCATGGCACGGCATGGCACCGGCATGGCACGGCATGGCACCGGCATGGCACGGCATGGCACCGGCATGGCACGGCATGGCACCGGCATGGCACGGCCTGGCACCGGCATGGCACGGCCTGGCACCAGCATGGCACGGCATGGAATGGCATGGAATGGCATGGAATGGCATGGAATGGCATGGAATGGCATGGAATGGCATGGAATGGCATGGAATGGCATGGAATGGCATGGAATGGCATGGAATGGCATGGAATGGCATGGAATGGCATGGAATGGCATGGAATGGCATGGAATGGCATGGAATGGCATGGAATGGCATGGCACCGGCATGGCACGGCATGGCACCGGCATGGCACGGCATGGAATGGCATGGAATGGCATGGAATGGCATGGAATGGCATGGAATGGCATGGCACGGCATGGCACCGGCATGGCACGGCATGGCACCGGCATGGCAAGGCATGGCACCGGCATGGCACGGCATGGCACCGGCATGGCACGGCATGGCACCGGCATGGCACGGCATGGCACCGGCATGGCACGGCATGGCACCGGCATGGCACGGCATGGCACCGGCATGGCACGGCATGGCACCGGCATGGCACGGCATGGCACCGGCATGGCACGGCATGGCACCGGCATGGCACGGCATGGCACCGGCATGGCACGGCATGGCACCGGCATGGCACGGCATGGCACCGGCATGGCACGGCATGGCACCGGCATGGCACGGCATGGCATCGGCATGGCACGGCATGGCACCGGCATGGCACGGCATGGCACCGGCATGGCACGGCATGGCACCGGCATGGCACGGCATGGCACCGGCATGGCACGGCATGGCACCGGCATGGCACGGCATGGCACCGGCATGGCACGGCATGGCACCGGCATGGCACGGCATGGCACCGGCATGGCACGGCATGGCACCGGCATGGCACGGCATGGCACCGGCATGGCACGGCATGGCACCGGCATGGCACGGCATGGCACCGGCATGGCACGGCATGGCACGGCATGGCACCGGCATGGCACGGCATGGCACGGCATGGAATGGCATGGAATGGCATGGAATGGCATGGAATGGCATGGAATGGCATGGAATGGCATGGAATGGCATGGAATGGCATGGAATGGCATGGAATGGCATGGAATGGCATGGAATGGCATGGAATGGCATGGAATGGCATGGAATGGCATGGAATGGCATGGAATGGCATGGAATGGCATGGAATGGCATGGAACGGCATGGAATGGCATGGCACGGCATGGCACGGCATGGCACCGCATGGCACGGCATGGCACCGGCATGGCACGGCATGGCACCGGCATGGCACGGCATGGCACCGGCATGGCACGGCATGGCACCGGCATGGCACGGCATGGCACGGCATGGCACCGGCATGGCACGGCATGGCACGGCATGGCACCGGCATGGCACGGCATGGCACGGCATGGCACCGGCATGGCACGGCATGGCACCGGCATGGCACGGCATGGCACGGCATTGAATGGCATGGCACCGGCATGGCACGGCATGGCACCGGCATGGCACGGCATGGCACCGGCATGGCACGGCATGGCACCGGCATGGCACGGCATGGCACCGGCATGGCACGGCATGGCACCGGCATGGCACGGCATGGCACCGGCATGGCACGGCATGGCACGGCATGGCACCGGCATGGCACGGCATGGCACGGCATGGAATGGCATGGAATGGCATGGAATGGCATGGAATGGCATGGAATGGCATGGCACCGCATGGCACGGCATGGCACCGGCATGGCACGGCATGGCACCGGCATGGCACGGCATGGCACCGGCATGGCACGGCATGGCACCGGCATGGCACGGCATGGCACCGGCATGGCACGGCATGGAATGGCATGGAATGGCATGGAATGGCATGGAATGGCATGGAATGGCATGGAATGGCATGGAATGGCATGGAATGGCATGGAATGGCATGGAATGGCATGGAATGGCATGGAATGGCATGGAATGGCATGGAATGGCATGGAATGGCATGGAATGGCATGGAATGGCATGGAATGGCATGGAATGGCATGGAATGGCATGGAATGGCATGGAATGGCATGGAATGGCATGGAATGGCATGGAATGGCATGGAATGGCATGGAATGGCATGGAATGGCATGGAATGGCATGGAATGGCATGGAATGGCATGGAATGGCATGGAATGGCATGGAATGGCATGGAATGGCATGGAATGGCATGGAATGGCATGGAATGGCATGGAATGGCATGGAATGGCATGGAATGGCATGGAATGGCATGGAATGGCATGGCACCGCATGGCACGGCATGGCACCGGCATGGCACGGCATGGCACCGGCATGGCACGGCATGGCACCGGCATGGCACGGCATGGCACCGGCATGGCACGGCATGGCACCGGCATGGCACGGCATGGCACCGGCATGGCACGGCATGGCACCGGCATGGCACGGCATGGCACCGGCATGGCACGGCATGGCACCGGCATGGCACGGCATGGCACCGGCATGGCACGGCATGGCACGGCATGGCACCGGCATGGCACGGCATGGCACCGCATGGCACGGCATGGCACCGGCATGGCACGGCATGGCACCGGCATGGCACGGCATGGCACCGGCATGGCACGGCATGGCACCGGCATGGCACGGCATGGCACCGGCATGGCACGGCATGGCACCGGCATGGCACGGCATGGCACCGGCATGGCACGGCATGGCACCGGCATGGCACGGCATGGCACCGGCATGGCACGGCATGGCACCGGCATGGCACGGCATGGCACCGGCATGGCACGGCATGGCACCGGCATGGCACGGCATGGCACCGGCATGGCACGGCATGGCACCGGCATGGCACGGCATGGCACCGGCATGGCACGGCATGGAATGGCATGGAATGGCATGGAATGGCATGGAATGGCATGGAATGGCATGGAATGGCATGGAATGGCATGGAATGGCATGGAATGGCATGGAATGGCATGGAATGGCATGGAATGGCATGGAATGGCATGGAATGGCATGGAATGGCATGGAATGGCATGGAATGGCATGGAATGGCATGGAATGGCATGGAATGGCATGGAATGGCATGGAATGGCATGGAATGGCATGGAATGGCATGGAATGACATGGAATGGCATGGAATGCCATGGCACCGCATGGCACGGCATGGCACGGCATGGCACGGCATGGCACCGGCATGGCACGGCGTGGCACCGGCATGGCACGGCATGGCACGGCATGGCACCGGCATGGCACGGCATGGCACCGGCATGGCACGGCATGGCACCGGCATGGCACGGCATGGCACCGGCATGGCACGGCATGGCACCGGCATGGCACGGCATGGCACCGGCATGGCACGGCATGGCACCGGCATGGCACGGCATGGAATGGCATGGAATGGCATGGAATGGCATGGAATGGCATGGAATGGCATGGAATGGCATGGAATGGCATGGAATGGCATGGAATGGCATCGAATGGCATGGAATGGCATGGAATGGCATGGAATGGCATGGAATGGCATGGAATGGCATGGAATGGCATGGAATGGCATGGAATGGCATGGAATGGCATGGAATGGCATGGAATGGCATGGAATGGCATGGAATGGCATGGAATGGCATGGAATGGCATGGAATGGCATGGAATGGCATGGAATGGCATGGAATGGCATGGAATGGCATGGAATGGCATGGAATGGCATGGAATGGCATGGAATGGCATGGAATGGCATGGAATGGCATGGAATGGCATGGAATGGCATGGAATGGCATGGAATGGCATGGAATGGCATGGAATGGCATGGAATGGCATGGAATGGCATGGCACGGCATGGCACGGCATGGCACCGGCATGGCACGGCATGGCACCGGCATGGCACGGCATGGCACCGGCATGGCACGGCATGGCACCGGCATGGCACCGGCATGTCACGGCATGGCACGGCATTGAATGGCATGGAATGGCATTGAATGGCACGGAATGGCACGGCATGGCACGGCATGGCACGGCATGGCACGGCATGGCACCGCATTGAGTGGCATGGAATGGCATGGAATGGCATGGACTGGCATGGACTGGCATGGAATGGCATGGAATGGCATGGCCCGGCATGGCACGGCATGGCACGGCATGGCACCGGCATGGCACGGCATGGCACCGGCATGGCACGGCATGGCACCGGCATGGCATGGCATGGCACCGGCATGGCACGGCATGGCACCGGCATGGCACGGCATGGCACCGTCATGGCACGGCATTGAATGGCATGGAATGGCATGGAATGGCATGGAATGGCATGGAATGGCATGGAATGGCATGGAATGGCATGGAATGGCATGGCACCGCATGGCACCGCATGGAATGGCATGGCACCGCATGGAATGGCATGGAATGGCATGGAATGGCATGGAATGGCATGGAATGGCATGGAATGGCATGGAATGGCATGGAATGGCATGGCACCGCATGGAATGGCATGGCACCGCATGGCACGGCATGGAATGGCATGGCACCGCATGGAATGGCATGGCACCGCATGGCACGGCATGGAATGGCATGGCACCGGCATGGCACGGCATGGCACCGCATGGCACCGGCATGGCACGGCATGGCACCGCATGGCACGGCATGGAATGGCATGGCACCGGCATGGCACCGGCATGGCATGGCATGGCACGGCATGGCACCGGCATGGCACGGCATGGCACCGGCATGGCACGGCATGGCACCGGCATGGCACGGCATGGCACCGCATTGAGTGGCATGGAATGGCATGGAATGGCATGGAATGGCATGGAATGGCATGGAATGGCATGGAATGGCATGGAATGGCATGGAATGGCATGGCACCGGCATGGCACGGCATGGCACCGGCATGGCACGGCATGGCACCGGCATGGCACGGCATGGCACCAGCATGGCACGGCATGGCACCGGCATGGCACGGCATGGCACCGGCATGGCACGGCATGGCACCGGCATGGCACGGCATGGCACCGGCATGGCACGGCATGGCACCGGCATGGCACGGCATGGCACCGGCATGGCACGGCATGGCACCGGCATGGCACGGCATGGCACCGGCATGGCACGGCATGGCACCGGCATGGCACGGCATGGCACCGGCATGGCACGGCATGGCACCGGCATGGCACGGCCTGGCACCGGCATGGCACGGCATGGAATGGCATGGAATGGCATGGAATGGCATGGAATGGCATGGAATGGCATGGAATGGCATGGAATGGCATGGAATGGCATGGAATGGCATGGAATGGCATGGAATGGCATGGAATGGCATGGAATGGCATGGAATGGCATGGAATGGCATGGAATGGCATGGAATGGCATGGAATGGCATGGAATGGCATGGAATGGCATGGAATGGCATGGAATGGCATGGAATGGCATGGAATGGCATGGAATGGCATGGAATGGCATGGAATGGCATGGAATGGCATGGAATGGCATGGAATGGCATGGAATGGCATGGAATGGCATGGAATGGCATGGAATGGCATGGAATGGCATGGAATGGCATGGAATGGCATGGAATGGCATGGAATGGCATGGAATGGCATGGAATGGCATGGAATGGCATGGAATGGCATGGAATGGCATGGAATGGCATGGAATGGCATGGAATGGCATGGAATGGCATGGAATGGCGTGGCACGGCATGGCACGGCATGGCACCGGCATGGCACGGCATGGCACCGGCATGGCACGGCATGGCACCGGCATGGCACGGCATGGCACCGGCATGGCACCGGCATGTCACGGCATGGCACGGCATTGAATGGCATGGAATGGCATTGAATGGCACGGAATGGCACGGCATGGCACGGCATGGCACGGCATGGCACGGCATGGCACCGCATTGAGTGGCATGGAATGGCATGGAATGGCATGGACTGGCATGGACTGGCATGGAATGGCATGGAATGGCATGGCCCGGCATGGCACGGCATGGCACGGCATGGCACCGGCATGGCACGGCATGGCACCGGCATGGCACGGCATGGCACCGGCATGGCATGGCATGGCACCGGCATGGCACGGCATGGCACCGGCATGGCACGGCATGGCACCGGCATGGCACGGCATTGAATGGCATGGAATGGCATGGAATGGCATGGAATGGCATGGAATGGCATGGAATGGCATGGAATGGCATGGAATGGCATGGAATGGCATGGAATGGCATGGCACCGCATGGCACCGCATGGAATGGCATGGCACCGCATGGAATGGCATGGAATGGCATGGAATGGCATGGCACCGCATGGCACCGCATGGAATGGCATGGCACCGCATGGAATGGCATGGAATGGCATGGAATGGCATGGAATGGCATGGAATGGCATGGCACCGCATGGAATGGCATGGCACCGCATGGAATGGCATGGCACCGCATGGCACGGCATGGAATGGCATGGCACCGCATGGAATGGCATGGCACCGCATGGCACGGCATGGAATGGCATGGCACCGGCATGGCACGGCATGGCACCGCATGGCACCGGCATGGCACGGCATGGCACCGCATGGCACGGCATGGAATGGCATGGCACCGGCATGGCACCGGCATGGCATGGCATGGCACGGCATGGCACCGGCATGGCACGGCATGGCACCGGCATGGCACGGCATGGCACCGGCATGGCACGGCATGGCACCGCATTGAGTGGCATGGAATGGCATGGAATGGCATGGAATGGCATGGAATGGCATGGAATGGCATGGAATGGCATGGCACCGGCATGGCACGGCATGGCACCGGCATGGCACGGCATGGCACCGGCATGGCACGGCATGGCACCAGCATGGCACGGCATGGCACCGGCATGGCACGGCATGGCACCGGCATGGCACGGCATGGCACCGGCATGGCACGGCATGGCACCGGCATGGCACGGCATGGCACCGGCATGGCACGGCATGGCACCGGCATGGCACGGCATGGCACCGGCATGGCACGGCATGGCACCGGCATGGCACGGCATGGCACCGGCATGGCACGGCATGGCACCGGCATGGCACGGCATGGCACCGGCATGGCACGGCCTGGCACCGGCATGGCACGGCATGGAATGGCATGGAATGGCATGGAATGGCATGGAATGGCATGGAATGGCATGGAATGGCATGGAATGGCATGGAATGGCATGGAATGGCATGGAATGGCATGGAATGGCATGGAATGGCATGGAATGGCATGGAATGGCATGGAATGGCATGGAATGGCATGGAATGGCATGGAATGGCATGGAATGGCATGGAATGGCATGGAATGGCATGGAATGGCATGGAATGGCATGGAATGGCATGGAATGGCATGGAATGGCATGGAATGGCATGGAATGGCATGGCACCGGCATGGCACGGCATGGCACCGGCATGGCACGGCATGGAATGGCATGGAATGGCATGGAATGGCATGGAATGGCATGGAATGGCATGGCACGGCATGGCACCGGCATGGCACGGCATGGCACCGGCATGGCAAGGCATGGCACCGGCATGGCACGGCATGGCACCGGCATGGCACGGCATGGCACCGGCATGGCACGGCATGGCACCGGCATGGCACGGCATGGCACCGGCATGGCACGGCATGGCACCGGCATGGCACGGCATGGCACCGGCATGGCACGGCATGGCACCGGCATGGCACGGCATGGCACCGGCATGGCACGGCATGGCACCGGCATGGCACGGCATGGCACCGGCATGGCACGGCATGGCACCGGCATGGCACGGCATGGCATCGGCATGGCACGGCATGGCACCGGCATGGCACGGCATGGCACCGGCATGGCACGGCATGGCACCGGCATGGCACGGCATGGCACCGGCATGGCACGGCATGGCACCGGCATGGCACGGCATGGCACCGGCATGGCACGGCATGGCACCGGCATGGCACGGCATGGCACCGGCATGGCACGGCATGGCACCGGCATGGCACGGCATGGCACCGGCATGGCACGGCATGGCACCGGCATGGCACGGCATGGCACCGGCATGGCACGGCATGGCACCGGCATGGCACGGCATGGCACGGCATGGCACCGGCATGGCACGGCATGGCACGGCATGGAATGGCATGGAATGGCATGGAATGGCATGGAATGGCATGGAATGGCATGGAATGGCATGGAATGGCATGGAATGGCATGGAATGGCATGGAATGGCATGGAATGGCATGGAATGGCATGGAATGGCATGGAATGGCATGGAATGGCATGGAATGGCATGGAATGGCATGGAATGGCATGGAATGGCATGGAATGGCATGGAATGGCATGGAATGGCATGGAATGGCATGGAATGGCATGGAACGGCATGGAATGGCATGGCACGGCATGGCACGGCATGGCACCGCATGGCACGGCATGGCACCGGCATGGCACGGCATGGCACCGGCATGGCACGGCATGGCACCGGCATGGCACGGCATGGCACCGGCATGGCACGGCATGGCACGGCATGGCACCGGCATGGCACGGCATGGCACGGCATGGCACCGGCATGGCACGGCATGGCACGGCATGGCACCGGCATGGCACGGCATGGCACCGGCATGGCACGGCATGGCACGGCATTGAATGGCATGGCACCGGCATGGCACGGCATGGCACCGGCATGGCACGGCATGGCACCGGCATGGCACGGCATGGCACCGGCATGGCACGGCATGGCACCGGCATGGCACGGCATGGCACCGGCATGGCACGGCATGGCACCGGCATGGCACGGCATGGCACGGCATGGCACCGGCATGGCACGGCATGGCACGGCATGGAATGGCATGGAATGGCATGGAATGGCATGGAATGGCATGGAATGGCATGGAATGGCATGGAATGGCATGGAATGGCATGGAATGGCATGGAATGGCATGGAATGGCATGGAATGGCATGGAATGGCATGGAATGGCATGGAATGGCATGGAATGGCATGGAATGGCATGGCACCGCATGGCACGGCATGGCACCGGCATGGCACGGCATGGCACCGGCATGGCACGGCATGGCACCGGCATGGCACGGCATGGCACCGGCATGGCACGGCATGGCACCGGCATGGCACGGCATGGCACCGGCATGGCACGGCATGGCACCGGCATGGCACGGCATGGCACCGGCATGGCACGGCATGGAATGGCATGGAATGGCATGGAATGGCATGGAATGGCATGGAATGGCATGGAATGGCATGGAATGGCATGGAATGGCATGGAATGGCATGGAATGGCATGGAATGGCATGGAATGGCATGGAATGGCATGGAATGGCATGGAATGGCATGGAATGGCATGGAATGGCATGGAATGGCATGGAATGGCATGGAATGGCATGGAATGGCATGGAATGGCATGGAATGGCATGGAATGGCATGGAATGGCATGGAATGGCATGGAACGGCATGGAATGGCATGGCACCGCATGGCACGGCATGGCACCGCATGGCACGGCATGGCACCGGCATGGCACGGCATGGCACCGGCATGGCACGGCATGGCACCGGCATGGCACGGCATGGCACCGGCATGGCACGGCATGGCACGGCATGGCACCGGCATGGCACGGCATGGCACGGCATGGCACCGGCATGGCACGGCATGGCACGGCATGGCACCGGCATGGCACGGCATGGCACCGGCATGGCACGGCATGGCACGGCATTGAATGGCATGGAATGGCATGGAATGGCATGGAATGGCATGGAATGGCATGGAATGGCATGGAATGGCATGGAATGGCATGGAATGGCATGGAATGGCATGGAATGGCATGGAATGGCATGGAATGGCATGGAATGGCATGGAATGGCATGAAATGGCATGGAATGGCATGGAATGGCATGGAATGGCATGGAATGGCATGGAATGGCATGGAATGGCATGGAATGGCATGGAATGGCATGGAATGGCATGGAATGGCATGGAATGGCATGGAATGGCATGGAATGGCATGGAATGGCATGGAATGGCATGGAATGGCATGGAATGGCATGGAATGGCATGGAATGGCATGGAATGGCATGGAATGGCATGGAATGGCATGGAATGGCATGGAATGGCATGGAATGGCATGGAATGGCATGGAATGGCATGGAATGGCATGGAATGGCATGGAATGGCATGGAATGGCATGGAATGGCATGGAATGGCATGGAATGGCATGGAATGGCATGGCACCGCATGGCACGGCATGGCACCGGCATGGCACGGCATGGCACCGGCATGGCACGGCATGGCACCGGCATGGCACGGCATGGCACCGGCATGGCACGGCATGGCACCGGCATGGCACGGCATGGCACCGGCATGGCACGGCATGGAATGGCATGGAATGGCATGGAATGGCATGGAATGGCATGGAATGGCATGGAATGGCATGGAATGGCATGGAATGGCATGGAATGGCATGGAATGGCATGGAATGGCATGGAATGGCATGGAATGGCATGGAATGGCATGGAATGGCATGGAATGGCATGGAATGGCATGGAATGGCATGGCACCGGCATGGCACGGCATGGCACCGGCATGGAATGGCATGGAATGGCATGGAATGGCATGGAATGGCATGGAATGGCATGGAATGGCATGGAATGGCATGGAATGGCATGGAATGGCATGGAATGGCATGGAATGGCATGGAATGGCATGGAATGGCATGGAATGGCATGGAATGGCATGGAATGGCATGGAACGGCATGGAATGGCATGGAACGGCATGGAATGGCATGGAACGGCATGGAATGGCATGGCACCGCATGGCACGGCATGGCACCGGCATGGCACGGCATGGCACCGGCATGGCACGGCATGGCACCGGCATGGCACGGCATGGCACCGGCATGGCACGGCATGGCACCGGCATGGCACGGCATGGCACCGGCATGGCACGGCATGGCACCGGCATGGCACGGCATGGCACCGGCATGGCACGGCATGGCACCGGCATGGCACGGCATGGCACCGGCATGGCACGGCATGGCACCGGCATGGCACGGCATGGCACCGGCATGGCACGGCATGGCACCGGCATGGCACGGCATGGCACCGGCATGGCACGGCATGGCACCGGCATGGCACGGCATGGCACCGGCATGGCACGGCATGGCACCGGCATGGCACGGCATGGCACCGGCATGGCACGGCATGGCACCGGCATGGCACGGCATGGCACCGGCATGGCACGGCATGGCACCGGCATGGCACGGCATGGCACCGGCATGGCACGGCATGGCACCGGCATGGCACGGCATGGCACCGGCATGGCACGGCATGGCACCGGCATGGCACGGCATGGCACGGCATGGCACCGGCATGGCACGGCATGGCACGGCATGGAATGGCATGGAATGGCATGGAATGGCATGGAATGGCATGGAATGGCATGGAATGGCATGGCACCGGCATGGCACGGCATGGCACCGGCATGGCACGGCATGGCACCGGTATGGCACGGCATGGCACCGGCATGGCACCGGCATGGCACGGCATGGCACCGGCATGGCACGGCATGGCACCGGCATGGCACGGCATGGCACCGGCATGGCACGGCATGGCACCGGCATGGCACGGCATGGCACCGGCATGGCACGGCATGGCACCGGCATGGCACGGCATGGCACCGGCATGGCACGGCATGGCACCGGCATGGCACGGCATGGCACCGGCATGGCACGGCATGGCACCGGCATGGCACGGCATGGCACCGGCATGGCACCGGCATGGCACGGCATGGCACCGGCATGGCACGGCATGGCACCGGCATGGCACGGCATGGCACCGGCATGGCACGGCATGGCACCGGCATGGCACGGCATGGCACCGGCATGGCACGGCATGGCACCGGCATGGCACGGCATGGAATGGCATGGAATGGCATGGAATGGCATGGAATGGCATGGAATGGCATGGAATGGCATGGAATGGCATGGAATGGCATGGAATGGCATGGAATGGCATGGAATGGCATGGAATGGCATGGAATGGCATGGAATGGCATGGAATGGCATGGCACCGGGATGGCACGGCATGGCACCGGCATGGCACGGCATGGAATGGCATGGAATGGCATGGAATGGCATGGAATGGCATGGAATGGCATGGAATGGCATGGAATGGCATGGCACGGCATGGCACCGGCATGGCAAGGCATGGCACCGGCATGGCACGGCATGGCACCGGCATGGCACGGCATGGCACCGGCATGGCACGGCATGGCACCGGCATGGCACGGCATGGCACCGGCATGGCACGGCATGGCACCGGCATGGCACGGCATGGCACCGGCATGGCACGGCATGGCACCGGCATGGCACGGCATGGCACCGGCATGGCACGGCATGGCACGGCATGGCACCGGCATGGCACGGCATGGCACGGCATGGCACCGGCATGGCACGGCATGGCACCGCATGGCACGGCATGGCACCGGCATGGCACGGCATGGCACCGGCATGGCACGGCATGGCACCGGCATGGCACGGCATGGCACCGGCATGGCACGGCATGGCACCGGCATGGCACGGCATGGCACCGGCATGGCACGGCATGGCACCGGCATGGCACGGCATGGCACCGGCATGGCACGGCATGGCACCGGCATGGCACGGCATGGCACCGGCATGGCACGGCATGGCACCGGCATGGAATGGCATGGAATGGCATGGAATGGCATGGAATGGCATGGAATGGCATGGAATGGCATGGAATGGCATGGAATGGCATGGAATGGCATGGAATGGCATGGAATGGCATGGAATGGCATGGAATGGCATGGAATGGCATGGAATGGCATGGAATGGCATGGAATGGCATGGAATGGCATGGAATGGCATGGAATGGCATGGAATGGCATGGAATGGCATGGAATGGCATGGAATGGCATGGAATGGCATGGAATGGCATGGAATGGCATGGAATGGCATGGAATGGCATGGAATGACATGGAATGGCATGGAATGCCATGGCACCGCATGGCACGGCATGGCACGGCATGGCACCGGCATGGCACGGCGTGGCACCGGCATGGCACGGCATGGCACGGCATGGCACCGGCATGGCACGGCATGGCACCGGCATGGCACGGCATGGCACCGGCATGGCACGGCATGGCACCGGCATGGCACGGCATGGCACCGGCATGGCACGGCATGGCACCGGCATGGCACGGCATGGAATGGCATGGAATGGCATGGAATGGCATGGAATGGCATGGAATGGCATGGAATGGCATGGAATGGCATGGAATGGCATGGAATGGCATCGAATGGCATGGAATGGCATGGAATGGCATGGAATGGCATGGAATGGCATGGAATGGCATGGAATGGCATGGAATGGCATGGAATGGCATGGAATGGCATGGAATGGCATGGAATGGCATGGAATGGCATGGAATGGCATGGAATGGCATGGAATGGCATGGAATGGCATGGAATGGCATGGAATGGCATGGAATGGCATGGAATGGCATGGAATGGCATGGAATGGCATGGAATGGCATGGAATGGCATGGAATGGCATGGAATGGCATGGAATGGCATGGAATGGCATGGAATGGCATGGAATGGCATGGAATGGCATGGAATGGCATGGAATGGCATGGAATGGCATGGAATGGCATGGAATGGCATGGAATGGCATGGAATGGCATGGAATGGCATGGAATGGCATGGCACGGCATGGCACGGCATGGCACCGGCATGGCACGGCATGGCACCGGCATGGCACGGCATGGCACCGGCATGGCACGGCATGGCACCGGCATGGCACCGGCATGTCACGGCATGGCACGGCATTGAATGGCACGGCATGGCACGGCATGGCACGGCATGGCACGGCATGGCACGGCATGGCACGGCATGGCACGGCATGGCACGGCATGGCACGGCATGGCACCGCATTGAGTGGCATGGAATGGCATGGAATGGCATGGACTGGCATGGACTGGCATGGAATGGCATGGAATGGCATGGCCCGGCATGGCACGGCATGGCACGGCATGGCACCGGCATGGCACGGCATGGCACCGGCATGGCACGGCATGGCACCGGCATGGCATGGCATGGCACCGGCATGGCACGGCATGGCACCGGCATGGCACGGCATGGCACCGGCATGGCACGGCATTGAATGGCATGGAATGGCATGGAATGGCATGGAATGGCATGGAATGGCATGGAATGGCATGGAATGGCATGGAATGGCATGGAATGGCATGGAATGGCATGGAATGGCATGGAATGGCATGGAATGGCATGGAATGGCATGGAATGGCATGGCACCGGCATGGCACGGCATGGCACCGGCATGGCACGGCATGGCACCGGCATGGCACGGCATGGCACCGGCATGGCACGGCATGGCACCGGCATGGCACGGCATGGCACCGGCATGGCACGGCATGGCACCGGCATGGCACGGCATGGCACCGGCATGGCACGGCATGGCACCGGCATGGCACGGCATGGCACCGGCATGGCACGGCATGGCACCGGCATGGCACGGCATGGCACCGGCATGGCACGGCATGGCACCGGCATGGCACGGCATGGCACCGGCATGGCACGGCATGGCACCGGCATGGCACGGCATGGCACCGGCATGGCACGGCATGGCACCGGCATGGCACGGCCTGGCACCGGCATGGCACGGCATGGAATGGCATGGAATGGCATGGAATGGCATGGAATGGCATGGAATGGCATGGAATGGCATGGAATGGCATGGAATGGCATGGAATGGCATGGAATGGCATGGAATGGCATGGAATGGCATGGAATGGCATGGAATGGCATGGAATGGCATGGAATGGCATGGAATGGCATGGAATGGCATGGAATGGCATGGAATGGCATGGAATGGCATGGAATGGCATGGAATGGCATGGAATGGCATGGAATGGCATGGAATGGCATGGAATGGCATGGAATGGCATGGAATGGCATGGAATGGCATGGAATGGCATGGAATGGCATGGAATGGCATGGAATGGCATGGAATGGCATGGAATGGCATGGAATGGCATGGAATGGCATGGAATGGCATGGAATGGCATGGAATGGCATGGAATGGCATGGAATGGCATGGAATGGCATGGCACCGGCATGGCACGGCATGGCACCGGCATGGCACGGCATGGAATGGCATGGAATGGCATGGAATGGCATGGAATGGCATGGAATGGCATGGCACGGCATGGCACCGGCATGGCACGGCATGGCACCGGCATGGCACGGCATGGCACCGGCATGGCACGGCATTGAATGGCATGGAATGGCATGGAATGGCATGGAATGGCATGGAATGGCATGGAATGGCATGGAATGGCATGGAATGGCATGGAATGGCATGGAATGGCATGGAATGGCATGGAATGGCATGGAATGGCATGGAATGGCATGGCACCGCATGGCATGGAATGGCATGGCACCGCATGGCACCGCATGGAATGGCATGGCACCGCATGGCACGGCATGGCACCGGCATGGCACGGCATGGCACCGGCATGGCACGGCATGGCACCGGCATGGCACGGCATGGCACCGGCATGGCACGGCATGGCACCGGCATGGCACGGCATGGCACCGGCATGGCACGGCATGGCACCGGCATGGCACGGCATGGCACGGCATGGCACCGGCATGGCACGGCATGGCACGGCATGGAATGGCATGGAATGGCATGGAATGGCATGGAATGGCATGGAATGGCATGGAATGGCATGGAATGGCATGGAATGGCATGGAATGGCATGGAATGGCATGGAATGGCATGGAATGGCATGGAATGGCATGGAATGGCATGGCACCGCATGGCACGGCATGGCACCGGCATGGCACGGCATGGCACCGGCATGGCACGGCATGGCACCGGCATGGCACGGCATGGCACCGGCATGGCACGGCATGGCACCGGCATGGCACGGCATGGCACCGGCATGGCACGGCATGGCACCGGCATGGCACGGCATGGCACCGGCATGGCACGGCATGGAATGGCATGGAATGGCATGGAATGGCATGGAATGGCATGGAATGGCATGGAATGGCATGGAATGGCATGGAATGGCATGGAATGGCATGGAATGGCATGGAATGGCATGGAATGGCATGGAATGGCATGGAATGGCATGGAATGGCATGGAATGGCATGGAATGGCATGGAATGGCATGGAATGGCATGGAATGGCATGGAATGGCATGGAATGGCATGGAATGGCATGGAATGGCATGGAATGGCATGGAATGGCATGGAATGGCATGGAACGGCATGGAATGGCATGGCACCGCATGGCACGGCATGGCACCGCATGGCACGGCATGGCACCGGCATGGCACGGCATGGCACCGGCATGGCACGGCATGGCACCGGCATGGCACGGCATGGCACCGGCATGGCACGGCATGGCACGGCATGGCACCGGCATGGCACGGCATGGCACGGCATGGCACCGGCATGGCACGGCATGGCACGGCATGGCACCGGCATGGCACGGCATGGCACCGGCATGGCACGGCATGGCACCGGCATGGCACGGCATGGCACCGGCATGGCACGGCATGGCACCGGCATGGCACGGCATGGCACCGGCATGGCACGGCATGGCACCGGCATGGCACGGCATGGCACCGGCATGGCACGGCATGGCACCGGCATGGCACGGCATGGCACGGCATGGCACCGGCATGGCACGGCATGGCACGGCATGGAATGGCATGGAATGGCATGGAATGGCATGGAATGGCATGGAATGGCATGGAATGGCATGGAATGGCATGGAATGGCATGGCACCGGCATGGCACGGCATGGCACCGGCATGGCACGGCATGGCACCGGTATGGCACGGCATGGCACCGGCATGGCACCGGCATGGCACGGCATGGCACCGGCATGGCACGGCATGGCACCGGCATGGCACGGCATGGCACCGGCATGGCACGGCATGGCACCGGCATGGCACGGCATGGCACCGGCATGGCACGGCATGGCACCGGCATGGCACGGCATGGCACCGGCATGGCACGGCATGGCACCGGCATGGCACGGCATGGCACCGGCATGGCACGGCATGGCACCGGCATGGCACCGGCATGGCACGGCATGGCACCGGCATGGCACGGCATGGCACCGGCATGGCACGGCATGGCACCGGCATGGCACGGCATGGCACCGGCATGGCACGGCATGGCACCGGCATGGCACGGCATGGAATGGCATGGAATGGCATGGAATGGCATGGAATGGCATGGAATGGCATGGAATGGCATGGAATGGCATGGAATGGCATGGAATGGCATGGAATGGCATGGAATGGCATGGAATGGCATGGAATGGCATGGAATGGCATGGAATGGCATGGAATGGCATGGCACCGGGATGGCACGGCATGGCACCGGCATGGCACGGCATGGAATGGCATGGAATGGCATGGAATGGCATGGAATGGCATGGAATGGCATGGAATGGCATGGAATGGCATGGCACGGCATGGCACCGGCATGGCAAGGCATGGCACCGGCATGGCACGGCATGGCACCGGCATGGCACGGCATGGCACCGGCATGGCACGGCATGGCACCGGCATGGCACGGCATGGCACCGGCATGGCACGGCATGGCACCGGCATGGCACGGCATGGCACCGGCATGGCACGGCATGGCACCGGCATGGCACGGCATGGCACCGGCATGGCACGGCATGGCACGGCATGGCACCGGCATGGCACGGCATGGCACGGCATGGCACCGGCATGGCACGGCATGGCACCGCATGGCACGGCATGGCACCGGCATGGCACGGCATGGCACCGGCATGGCACGGCATGGCACCGGCATGGCACGGCATGGCACCGGCATGGCACGGCATGGCACCGGCATGGCACGGCATGGCACCGGCATGGCACGGCATGGCACCGGCATGGCACGGCATGGCACCGGCATGGCACGGCATGGCACCGGCATGGCACGGCATGGCACCGGCATGGAATGGCATGGAATGGCATGGAATGGCATGGAATGGCATGGAATGGCATGGAATGGCATGGAATGGCATGGAATGGCATGGAATGGCATGGAATGGCATGGAATGGCATGGAATGGCATGGAATGGCATGGAATGGCATGGAATGGCATGGAATGGCATGGAATGGCATGGAATGGCATGGAATGGCATGGAATGGCATGGAATGGCATGGAATGGCATGGAATGGCATGGAATGGCATGGAATGGCATGGAATGGCATGGAATGGCATGGAATGGCATGGAATGACATGGAATGGCATGGAATGCCATGGCACCGCATGGCACGGCATGGCACGGCATGGCACCGGCATGGCACGGCGTGGCACCGGCATGGCACGGCATGGCACGGCATGGCACCGGCATGGCACGGCATGGCACCGGCATGGCACGGCATGGCACCGGCATGGCACGGCATGGCACCGGCATGGCACGGCATGGCACCGGCATGGCACGGCATGGCACCGGCATGGCACGGCATGGCACCGGCATGGCACGGCATGGAATGGCATGGAATGGCATGGAATGGCATGGAATGGCATGGAATGGCATGGAATGGCATGGAATGGCATGGAATGGCATCGAATGGCATGGAATGGCATGGAATGGCATGGAATGGCATGGAATGGCATGGAATGGCATGGAATGGCATGGAATGGCATGGAATGGCATGGAATGGCATGGAATGGCATGGAATGGCATGGAATGGCATGGAATGGCATGGAATGGCATGGAATGGCATGGAATGGCATGGAATGGCATGGAATGGCATGGAATGGCATGGAATGGCATGGAATGGCATGGAATGGCATGGAATGGCATGGAATGGCATGGAATGGCATGGAATGGCATGGAATGGCATGGAATGGCATGGAATGGCATGGAATGGCATGGAATGGCATGGAATGGCATGGAATGGCATGGAATGGCATGGAATGGCATGGAATGGCATGGAATGGCATGGAATGGCATGGCACGGCATGGCACGGCATGGCACCGGCATGGCACGGCATGGCACCGGCATGGCACGGCATGGCACCGGCATGGCACGGCATGGCACCGGCATGGCACCGGCATGTCACGGCATGGCACGGCATTGAATGGCACGGCATGGCACGGCATGGCACGGCATGGCACGGCATGGCACGGCATGGCACGGCATGGCACGGCATGGCACGGCATGGCACGGCATGGCACCGCATTGAGTGGCATGGAATGGCATGGAATGGCATGGACTGGCATGGACTGGCATGGAATGGCATGGAATGGCATGGCCCGGCATGGCACGGCATGGCACGGCATGGCACCGGCATGGCACGGCATGGCACCGGCATGGCACGGCATGGCACCGGCATGGCATGGCATGGCACCGGCATGGCACGGCATGGCACCGGCATGGCACGGCATGGCACCGGCATGGCACGGCATTGAATGGCATGGAATGGCATGGAATGGCATGGAATGGCATGGAATGGCATGGAATGGCATGGAATGGCATGGAATGGCATGGCACCGCATGGCACCGCATGGAATGGCATGGCACCGCATGGAATGGCATGGAATGGCATGGAATGGCATGGAATGGCATGGAATGGCATGGCACCGCATGGAATGGCATGGCACCGCATGGAATGGCATGGCACCGCATGGCACGGCATGGAATGGCATGGCACCGCATGGAATGGCATGGCACCGCATGGAATGGCATGGAATGGCATGGAATGGCATGGAATGGCATGGAATGGCATGGCACCGCATGGAATGGCATGGCACCGCATGGAATGGCATGGCACCGCATGGCACGGCATGGAATGGCATGGCACCGCATGGAATGGCATGGCACCGCATGGCACGGCATGGAATGGCATGGCACCGGCATGGCACGGCATGGCACCGCATGGCACCGGCATGGCACGGCATGGCACCGCATGGCACGGCATGGAATGGCATGGCACCGGCATGGCACCGGCATGGCATGGCATGGCACGGCATGGCACCGGCATGGCACGGCATGGCACCGGCATGGCACGGCATGGCACCGGCATGGCACGGCATGGCACCGCATTGAGTGGCATGGAATGGCATGGAATGGCATGGAATGGCATGGAATGGCATGGAATGGCATGGAATGGCATGGAATGGCATGGAATGGCATGGAATGGCATGGCACCGGCATGGCACGGCATGGCACCGGCATGGCACGGCATGGCACCGGCATGGCACGGCATGGCACCGGCATGGCACGGCATGGCACCGGCATGGCACGGCATGGCACCGGCATGGCACGGCATGGCACCGGCATGGCACGGCATGGCACCGGCATGGCACGGCATGGCACCGGCATGGCACGGCATGGCACCGGCATGGCACGGCATGGCACCGGCATGGCACGGCATGGCACCGGCATGGCACGGCATGGCACCGGCATGGCACGGCATGGCACCGGCATGGCACGGCATGGCACCGGCATGGCACGGCATGGCACCGGCATGGCACGGCATGGCACCGGCATGGCACGGCCTGGCACCGGCATGGCACGGCATGGAATGGCATGGAATGGCATGGAATGGCATGGAATGGCATGGAATGGCATGGAATGGCATGGAATGGCATGGAATGGCATGGAATGGCATGGAATGGCATGGAATGGCATGGAATGGCATGGAATGGCATGGAATGGCATGGAATGGCATGGAATGGCATGGAATGGCATGGAATGGCATGGAATGGCATGGAATGGCATGGAATGGCATGGAATGGCATGGAATGGCATGGAATGGCATGGAATGGCATGGAATGGCATGGAATGGCATGGAATGGCATGGAATGGCATGGAATGGCATGGAATGGCATGGAATGGCATGGAATGGCATGGAATGGCATGGAATGGCATGGAATGGCATGGAATGGCATGGAATGGCATGGCACCGGCATGGCACGGCATGGCACCGGCATGGCACGGCATGGAATGGCATGGAATGGCATGGAATGGCATGGAATGGCATGGAATGGCATGGCACGGCATGGCACCGGCATGGCACGGCATGGCACCGGCATGGCACGGCATGGCACCGGCATGGCACGGCATGGCACCGGCATGGCACGGCATGGCACCGGCATGGCACGGCATGGCACCGGCATGGCACGGCATGGCACCGGCATGGCACGGCATGGCACCGGCATGGCACGGCATGGCACCGGCATGGCACGGCATGGCACCGGCATGGCACGGCATGGCACCGGCATGGCACGGCATGGCACCGGCATGGCACGGCATGGCACCGGCATGGCACGGCATGGCACCGGCATGGCACGGCATGGCACCGGCATGGCACGGCATGGCACCGGCATGGCACGGCATGGCACCGGCATGGCACGGCATGGCACCGGCATGGCACGGCATGGCACCGGCATGGCACGGCATGGCACCGGCATGGCACGGCATGGCACCGGCATGGCACGGCATGGCACGGCATGGCACCGGCATGGCACGGCATGGCACGGCATGGAATGGCATGGAATGGCATGGAATGGCATGGAATGGCATGGAATGGCATGGAATGGCATGGAATGGCATGGAATGGCATGGAATGGCATGGAATGGCATGGAATGGCATGGAATGGCATGGAATGGCATGGAATGGCATGGAATGGCATGGAATGGCATGGAATGGCATGGAATGGCATGGAATGGCATGGAATGGCATGGAATGGCATGGAATGGCATGGAATGGCATGGAATGGCATGGAATGGCATGGAATGGCATGGAATGGCATGGAATGACATGGAATGGCATGGAATGGCATGGCACCGCATGGCACGGCATGGCACGGCATGGCACGGCATGGCACGGCATGGCACCGGCATGGCACGGCGTGGCACCGGCATGGCACGGCATGGCACGGCATGGCACCGGCATGGCACGGCATGGCACCGGCATGGCACGGCATGGCACCGGCATGGCACGGCATGGCACCGGCATGGAACGGCATGGCACCGGCATGGCACGGCATGGCACCGGCATGGCACGGCATGGCACCGGCATGGCACGGCATGGCACGGCATTGAATGGCATGGAATGGCATGGAATGGCATGGAATGGCATGGAATGGCATGGAATGGCATGGAATGGCATGGAATGGCATGGAATGGCATGGAATGGCATGGAATGGCATGGAATGGCATGGAATGGCATGGAATGGCATGGAATGGCATGGAATGGCATGGAATGGCATGGAATGGCATGGAATGGCATGGAATGGCATGGAATGGCATGGAATGGCATGGAATGGCATGGAATGGCATGGAATGGCATGGAATGGCATGGAATGGCATGGAATGGCATGGAATGGCATGGAATGGCATGGAATGGCATGGAATGGCATGGAATGGCATGGAATGGCATGGAATGGCATGGAATGGCATGGAATGGCATGGAATGGCATGGAATGGCATGGAATGGCATGGAATGGCATGGCACCGCATGGCACGGCATGGCACCGGCATGGCACGGCATGGCACCGGCATGGCACGGCATGGCACCGGCATGGCACGGCATGGCACCGGCATGGCACGGCATGGCACCGGCATGGAATGGCATGGAATGGCATGGAATGGCATGGAATGGCATGGAATGGCATGGAATGGCATGGAATGGCATGGAATGGCATGGAATGGCATGGAATGGCATGGAATGGCATGGAATGGCATGGAATGGCATGGAATGGCATGGAATGGCATGGAATGGCATGGAATGGCATGGAATGGCATGGAATGGCATGGAATGGCATGGAATGGCATGGAATGGCATGGCACCGGCATGGCACGGCATGGCACCGGCATGGAATGGCATGGAATGGCATGGAATGGCATGGAATGGCATGGAATGGCATGGAATGGCATGGAATGGCATGGAATGGCATGGAATGGCATGGAATGGCATGGAATGGCATGGAATGGCATGGAACGGCATGGAATGGCATGGAACGGCATGGAATGGCATGGAACGGCATGGAATGGCATGGCACCGCATGGCACGGCATGGCACCGCATGGCACGGCATGGCACCGGCATGGCACGGCATGGCACCGGCATGGCACGGCATGGCACCGGCATGGCACGGCATGGCACCGGCATGGCACGGCATGGCACCGGCATGGCACGGCATGGCACCGGCATGGCACGGCATGGCACCGGCATGGCACGGCATGGCACCGGCATGGCACGGCATGGCACCGGCATGGCACGGCATGGCACCGGCATGGCACGGCATGGCACCGGCATGGCACGGCATGGCACCGGCATGGCACGGCATGGCACCGGCATGGCACGGCATGGCACCGGCATGGCACGGCATGGCACCGGCATGGCACGGCATGGCACCGGCATGGCACGGCATGGCACCGGCATGGCACGGCATGGCACCGGCATGGCACGGCATGGCACCGGCATGGCACGGCATGGCACCGGCATGGCACGGCATGGCACCGGCATGGCACGGCATGGCACCGGCATGGCACGGCATGGCACCGGCATGGCACGGCATGGCACCGGCATGGCACGGCATGGCACCGGCATGGCACGGCATGGCACCGGCATGGCACGGCATGGCACCGGCATGGCACCGGCATGGCACGGCATGGCACGGCATGGAATGGCATGGAATGGCATGGAATGGCATGGAATGGCATGGAATGGCATGGAATGGCATGGAATGGCATGGAATGGCATGGCACCGGCATGGCACGGCATGGCACCGGCATGGCACGGCATGGCACCGGTATGGCACGGCATGGCACCGGCATGGCACCGGCATGGCACGGCATGGCACCGGCATGGCACGGCATGGCACCGGCATGGCACGGCATGGCACCGGCATGGCACGGCATGGCACCGGCATGGCACGGCATGGCACCGGCATGGCACGGCATGGCACCGGCATGGCACGGCATGGCACCGGCATGGCACGGCATGGCACCGGCATGGCACGGCATGGCACCGGCATGGCACCGGCATGGCACGGCATGGCACCGGCATGGCACGGCATGGCACCGGCATGGCACGGCATGGCACCGGCATGGCACGGCATGGCACCGGCATGGCACGGCATGGCACCGGCATGGCACGGCATGGAATGGCATGGCACGGCATGGAATGGCATGGAATGGCATGGAATGGCATGGAATGGCATGGAATGGCATGGAATGGCATGGAATGGCATGGAATGGCATGGAATGGCATGGAATGGCATGGAATGGCATGGAATGGCATGGAATGGCATGGAATGGCATGGAATGGCATGGAATGGCATGGAATGGCATGGCACCGGGATGGCACGGCATGGCACCGGCATGGCACGGCATGGAATGGCATGGAATGGCATGGAATGGCATGGAATGGCATGGAATGGCATGGCACGGCATGGCACCGGCATGGCACGGCATGGCACCGGCATGGCACGGCATGGCACCGGCATGGCACGGCATGGCACCGGCATGGCACGGCATGGCACCGGCATGGCACGGCATGGCACCGGCATGGCACGGCATGGCACCGGCATGGCACGGCATGGCACCGGCATGGCACGGCATGGCACCGGCATGGCACGGCATGGCACCGGCATGGCACGGCATGGCACGGCATGGCACCGGCATGGCACGGCATGGCACCGCATGGCACGGCATGGCACCGGCATGGCACGGCATGGCACCGGCATGGCACGGCATGGCACCGGCATGGCACGGCATGGCACCGGCATGGCACGGCATGGCACCGGCATGGCACGGCATGGCACCGGCATGGCACGGCATGGCACCGGCATGGCACGGCATGGCACCGGCATGGCACGGCATGGCACCGGCATGGCACGGCATGGCACCGGCATGGCACGGCATGGCACCGGCATGGCACGGCATGGCACCGGCATGGCACGGCATGGCACCGGCATGGCACGGCATGGCACCGGCATGGCACGGCATGGCACCGGCATGGCACGGCATGGCACCGGCATGGCACGGCATGGCACCGGCATGGCACGGCATGGCACCGGCATGGCACGGCATGGCACCGGCATGGCACCGGCATGGCACGGCATGGCACCGGCATGGCACGGCATGGCACCGGCATGGCACCGGCATGGCACGGCATGGCACCGGCATGGCACGGCATGGCACCGGCATGGCACGGCATGGCACCGGCATGGCACGGCATGGCACCGGCATGGCACGGCATGGCACCGGCATGGCACGGCATGGCACCGGCATGGCACGGCATGGAATGGCATGGAATGGCATGGAATGGCATGGAATGGCATGGAATGGCATGGAATGGCATGGAATGGCATGGAATGGCATGGAATGGCATGGAATGGCATGGAATGGCATGGAATGGCATGGAATGGCATGGAATGGCATGGAATGGCATGGAATGGCATGGAATGGCATGGAATGGCATGGAATGGCATGGAATGGCATGGAATGGCATGGAATGGCATGGAATGGCATGGAATGGCATGGAATGGCATGGAATGGCATGGAATGGCATGGAATGGCATGGAATGGCATGGAATGGCATGGAATGGCATGGAATGGCATGGAATGGCATGGAATGACATGGAATGGCATGGAATGCCATGGCACCGCATGGCACGGCATGGCACGGCATGGCACCGGCATGGCACGGCGTGGCACCGGCATGGCACGGCATGGCACCGGCATGGCACGGCATGGCACCGGCATGGCACGGCATGGCACCGGCATGGCACGGCATGGCACCGGCATGGCACGGCATGGCACCGGCATGGCACGGCATGGCACCGGCATGGCACGGCATGGCACCGGCATGGCACGGCATGGCACCGGCATGGAATGGCATGGAATGGCATGGAATGGCATGGAATGGCATGGAATGGCATGGAATGGCATGGAATGGCATGGAATGGCATGGAATGGCATGGAATGGCATGGAATGGCATGGAATGGCATGGAATGGCATGGAATGGCATGGAATGGCATGGAATGGCATGGAATGGCATGGAATGGCATGGAATGGCATGGAATGGCATGGAATGGCATGGAATGGCATGGAATGGCATGGAATGGCATGGAATGGCATGGAATGGCATGGAATGGCATGGAATGGCATGGAATGGCATGGAATGGCATGGAATGGCATGGAATGGCATGGCACGGCATGGCACGGCATGGCACCGGCATGGCACGGCATGGCACCGGCATGGCACGGCATGGCACCGGCATGGCACGGCATGGCACCGGCATGGCACCGGCATGTCACGGCATGGCACGGCATTGAATGGCATGGAATGGCATTGAATGGCACGGAATGGCACGGCATGGCACGGCATGGCACGGCATGGCACGGCATGGCACCGCATTGAGTGGCATGGAATGGCATGGAATGGCATGGACTGGCATGGACTGGCATGGAATGGCATGGAATGGCATGGCCCGGCATGGCACGGCATGGCACGGCATGGCACCGGCATGGCACGGCATGGCACCGGCATGGCACGGCATGGCACCGGCATGGCATGGCATGGCACCGGCATGGCACGGCATGGCACCGGCATGGCACGGCATGGCACCGGCATGGCACGGCATTGAATGGCATGGAATGGCATGGAATGGCATGGAATGGCATGGAATGGCATGGAATGGCATGGAATGGCATGGAATGGCATGGAATGGCATGGAATGGCATGGAATGGCATGGAATGGCATGGAATGGCATGGAATGGCATGGAATGGCATGGCACCGCATGGCACCGCATGGAATGGCATGGCACCGCATGGAATGGCATGGAATGGCATGGAATGGCATGGAATGGCATGGAATGGCATGGAATGGCATGGCACCGCATGGAATGGCATGGCACCGCATGGAATGGCATGGCACCGCATGGCACGGCATGGAATGGCATGGCACCGCATGGAATGGCATGGCACCGCATGGCACGGCATGGAATGGCATGGCACCGGCATGGCACGGCATGGCACGGCATGGCACCGCATGGCACCGGCATGGCACGGCATGGCACCGCATGGCACGGCATGGAATGGCATGGCACCGGCATGGCACCGGCATGGCATGGCATGGCACGGCATGGCACCGGCATGGCACGGCATGGCACCGGCATGGCACGGCATGGCACCGGCATGGCACGGCATGGCACCGGCATGGCACGGCATGGCACCGCATTGAGTGGCATGGAATGGCATGGAATGGCATGGAATGGCATGGAATGGCATGGAATGGCATGGAATGGCATGGAATGGCATGGAATGGCATGGAATGGCATGGAATGGCATGGCACCGGCATGGCACGGCATGGCACCGGCATGGCACGGCATGGCACCGGCATGGCACGGCATGGCACCAGCATGGCACGGCATGGCACCGGCATGGCACGGCATGGCACCGGCATGGCACGGCATGGCACCGGCATGGCACGGCATGGCACCGGCATGGCACGGCATGGCACCGGCATGGCACGGCATGGCACCGGCATGGCACGGCATGGCACCGGCATGGCACGGCATGGCACCGGCATGGCACGGCATGGCACCGGCATGGCACGGCATGGCACCGGCATGGCACGGCATGGCACCGGCATGGCACGGCATGGCACCGGCATGGCACGGCATGGCACCGGCATGGCACGGCATGGCACCGGCATGGCACGGCCTGGCACCGGCATGGAATGGCATGGAATGGCATGGAATGGCATGGAATGGCATGGAATGGCATGGAATGGCATGGAATGGCATGGAATGGCATGGAATGGCATGGAATGGCATGGAATGGCATGGAATGGCATGGAATGGCATGGAATGGCATGGAATGGCATGGAATGGCATGGAATGGCATGGAATGGCATGGAATGGCATGGAATGGCATGGAATGGCATGGAATGCCATGGAATGGCATGGAATGGCATGGAATGGCATGGAATGGCATGGAATGGCATGGAATGGCATGGAATGGCATGGAATGGCATGGAATGGCATGGAATGGCATGGCACCGGCATGGCACGGCATGGCACCGGCATGGCACGGCATGGAATGGCATGGAATGGCATGGAATGGCATGGAATGGCATGGAATGGCATGGCACGGCATGGCACCGGCATGGCACGGCATGGCACCGGCATGGCAAGGCATGGCACCGGCATGGCACGGCATGGCACCGGCATGGCACGGCATGGCACCGGCATGGCACGGCATGGCACCGGCATGGCACGGCATGGCACCGGCATGGCACGGCATGGCACCGGCATGGCACGGCATGGCACCGGCATGGCACGGCATGGCACCGGCATGGCACCGGCATGGCACGGCATGGCACCGGCATGGCACGGCATGGCACCGGCATGGCACGGCATGGCACCGGCATGGCACGGCATGGCACCGGCATGGCACGGCATGGCACCGGCATGGCACGGCATGGCACCGGCATGGCACGGCATGGCACCGGCATGGCACGGCATGGCACCGGCATGGCACGGCATGGCACCGGCATGGCACGGCATGGAATGGCATGGAATGGCATGGAATGGCATGGAATGGCATGGAATGGCATGGAATGGCATGGAATGGCATGGAATGGCATGGAATGGCATGGAATGGCATGGAATGGCATGGAATGGCATGGAATGGCATGGAATGGCATGGAATG
Source organism: Cryptus armator (assembly GCA_963971235.1). NCBI lineage: Eukaryota > Metazoa > Arthropoda > Insecta > Hymenoptera > Ichneumonidae > Cryptus > Cryptus armator. The sequence continues at coordinate 955,488 of CAXARG010000333.1, forward strand.
GCATGGAATGGCATGGAATGGCATGGAATGGCATGGAATGGCATGGAATGACATGGAATGGCATGGAATGGCATGGAATGGCATGGAATGGCATGGAATGCCATGGCACCGCATGGCACGGCATGGCACGGCATGGCACCGGCATGGCACGGCATGGCACCGGCATGGCACGGCATGGCACCGGCATGGCACGGCGTGGCACCGGCATGGCACGGCATGGCACGGCATGGCACCGGCATGGCACGGCATGGCACCGGCATGGCACGGCATGGCACCTGCATGGCACGGCATGGCACCGGCATGGCACGGCATGGCACCGGCATGGCACGGCATGGCACCGGCATGGCACGGCATGGAATGGCATGGAATGGCATGGAATGGCATGGAATGGCATGGAATGGCATGGAATGGCATTGGAATGGCATGGAATGGCATGGAATGGCATCGAATGGCATGGAATGGCATCGAATGGCATGGAATGGCATGGAATGGCATGGAATGGCATGGAATGGCATGGAATGGCATGGAATGGCATGGAATGGCATGGAATGGCATGGAATGGCATGGAATGGCATGGAATGGCATGGAATGGCATGGAATGGCATGGAATGGCATGGAATGGCATGGAATGGCATGGAATGGCATGGAATGGCATGGAATGGCATGGAATGGCATGGAATGGCATGGAATGGCATGGAATGGCATGGAATGGCATGGCACGGCATGGCACGGCATGGCACCGGCATGGCACGGCATGGCACCGGCATGGCACGGCATGGCACCGGCATGGCACGGCATGGCACCGGCATGGCACCGGCATGTCACGGCATGGCACGGCATTGAATGGCATGGAATGGCATTGAATGGCACGGAATGGCACGGCATGGCACGGCATGGCACGGCATGGCACGGCATGGCACCGCATTGAGTGGCATGGAATGGCATGGAATGGCATGGACTGGCATGGACTGGCATGGAATGGCATGGAATGGCATGGCCCGGCATGGCACGGCATGGCACCGGCATGGCACGGCATGGAATGGCATGGAATGGCATGGAATGGCATGGAATGGCATGGAATGGCATGGCACGGCATGGCACCGGCATGGCACGGCATGGCACCGGCATGGCACGGCATGGCACCGGCATGGAATGGCATGGAATGGCATGGAATGGCATGGCACCGGCATGGCACGGCATGGCACCGGCATGGCACGGCATGGAATGGCATGGAATGGCATGGAATGGCATGGAATGGCATGGAATGGCATGGCACGGCATGGCACCGGCATGGCACGGCATGGCACCGGCATGGCAAGGCATGGCACCGGCATGGCACGGCATGGCACCGGCATGGCACGGCATGGCACCGGCATGGCACGGCATGGCACCGGCATGGCACGGCATGGCACCGGCATGGCACGGCATGGCACCGGCATGGCACGGCATGGCACCGGCATGGCACGGCATGGCACCGGCATGGCACCGGCATGGCACGGCATGGCACCGGCATGGCACGGCATGGCACCGGCATGGCACGGCATGGCACCGGCATGGCACGGCATGGCACCGGCATGGCACGGCATGGCACCGGCATGGCACGGCATGGCACCGGCATGGCACGGCATGGCACCGGCATGGCACGGCATGGCACCGGCATGGCACGGCATGGCACCGGCATGGCACGGCATGGAATGGCATGGAATGGCATGGAATGGCATGGAATGGCATGGAATGGCATGGAATGGCATGGAATGGCATGGAATGGCATGGAATGGCATGGAATGGCATGGAATGGCATGGAATGGCATGGAATGGCATGGAATGGCATGGAATGGCATGGAATGGCATGGAATGGCATGGAATGGCATGGAATGGCATGGAATGACATGGAATGGCATGGAATGGCATGGAATGGCATGGAATGGCATGGAATGCCATGGCACCGCATGGCACGGCATGGCACGGCATGGCACCGGCATGGCACGGCGTGGCACCGGCATGGCACGGCATGGCACGGCATGGCACCGGCATGGCACGGCATGGCACCGGCATGGCACGGCATGGCACCTGCATGGCACGGCATGGCACCGGCATGGCACGGCATGGCACCGGCATGGCACGGCATGGCACCGGCATGGCACGGCATGGAATGGCATGGAATGGCATGGAATGGCATGGAATGGCATGGAATGACATGGAATGGCATCGAATGGCATGGAATGGCATCGAATGGCATGGAATGGCATGGAATGGCATGGAATGGCATGGAATGGCATGGAATGGCATGGAATGGCATGGAATGGCATGGAATGGCATGGAATGGCATGGAATGGCATGGAATGGCATGGAATGGCATGGAATGGCATGGAATGGCATGGAATGGCATGGAATGGCATGGAATGGCATGGAATGGCATGGAATGGCATGGAATGGCATGGAATGGCATGGAATGGCATGGAATGGCATGGAATGGCATGGCACGGCATGGCACGGCATGGCACCGGCATGGCACGGCATGGCACCGGCATGGCACGGCATGGCACCGGCATGGCACGGCATGGCACCGGCATGGCACCGGCATGTCACGGCATGGCACGGCATTGAATGGCATGGAATGGCATTGAATGGCACGGAATGGCACGGCATGGCACGGCATGGCACGGCATGGCACGGCATGGCACCGCATTGAGTGGCATGGAATGGCATGGAATGGCATGGACTGGCATGGACTGGCATGGAATGGCATGGAATGGCATGGCACCGGCATGGCACGGCATGGCACCGGCATGGCACGGCATGGCACCGGCATGGCACGGCATGGCACCGGCATGGCACGGCATGGCACCGGCATGGCACGGCATGGCACCGGCATGGCACGGCATGGCACCGGCATGGCACCGGCATGGCACGGCATGGCACCGGCATGGCACGGCATGGCACCGGCATGGCACGGCATGGCACCGGCATGGCACGGCATGGCACCGGCATGGCACGGCATGGCACCGGCATGGCACGGCATGGCACCGGCATGGCACGGCATGGCACCGGCATGGCACGGCATGGCACCAGCATGGCACGGCATGGCACCGGCATGGCACGGCATGGCACCGGCATGGCACGGCATGGAATGGCATGGAATGGCATGGAATGGCATGGAATGGCATGGAATGGCATGGAATGGCATGGAATGGCATGGAATGGCATGGAATGGCATGGAATGGCATGGAATGGCATGGAATGGCATGGAATGGCATGGAATGGCATGGAATGGCATGGAATGGCATGGAATGGCATGGAATGGCATGGAATGGCATGGAATGGCATGGAATGGCATGGAATGCCATGGCACCGCATGGCACGGCATGGCACGGCATGGCACCGGCATGGCACGGCGTGGCACCGGCATGGCACGGCATGGCACGGCATGGCACCGGCATGGCACGGCATGGCACCGGCATGGCACGGCATGGCACCGGCATGGCACGGCATGGCACCTGCATGGCACGGCATGGCACCGGCATGGCACGGCATGGCACCGGCATGGCACGGCATGGCACCGGCATGGCACGGCATGGAATGGCATGGAATGGCATGGAATGGCATGGAATGGCATGGAATGGCATGGAATGGCATGGAATGGCATCGAATGGCATGGAATGGCATCGAATGGCATGGAATGGCATGGAATGGCATGGAATGGCATGGAATGGCATGGAATGGCATGGAATGGCATGGAATGGCATGGAATGGCATGGAATGGCATGGAATGGCATGGAATGGCATGGAATGGCATGGAATGGCATGGAATGGCATGGAATGGCATGGAATGGCATGGAATGGCATGGAATGGCATGGAATGGCATGGAATGGCATGGAATGGCATGGAATGGCATGGAATGGCATGGAATGGCATGGAATGGCATGGAATGGCATGGAATGGCATGGAATGGCATGGAATGGCATGGAATGGCATGGAATGGCATGGAATGGCATGGAATGGCATGGCACGGCATGGCACGGCATGGCACCGGCATGGCACGGCATGGCACCGGCATGGCACGGCATGGCACCGGCATGGCACGGCATGGCACCGGCATGGCACCGGCATGGCACCGGCATGTCACGGCATGGCACGGCATTGAATGGCATGGAATGGCATTGAATGGCACGGAATGGCACGGCATGGCACGGCATGGCACGGCATGGCACGGCATGGCACCGCATTGAGTGGCATGGAATGGCATGGAATGGCATGGACTGGCATGGACTGGCATGGAATGGCATGGAATGGCATGGCCCGGCATGGCACGGCATGGCACCGGCATGGCACGGCATTGCACCGGCATGGCACGGCATGGCACCGGCATGGCATGGCATGGCACCGGCATGGCACGGCATGGCACCGGCATGGCACGGCATGGCACCGGCATGGCACGGCATTGAATGGCATGGAATGGCATGGAATGGCATGGAATGGCATGGAATGGCATGGAATGGCATGGAATGGCATGGAATGGCATGGAATGGCATGGAATGGCATGGAATGGCATGGAATGGCATGGAATGGCATGGAATGGCATGGCACCGCATGGCACCGCATGGAATGGCATGGCACCGCATGGAATGGCATGGAATGGCATGGAATGGCATGGAATGGCATGGAATGGCATGGCACCGCATGGAATGGCATGGCACCGCATGGCACGGCATGGAATGGCATGGCACCGCATGGAATGGCATGGCACCGCATGGCACGGCATGGAATGGCATGGCACCGGCATGGCACGGCATGGCACCGCATGGCACCGGCATGGCACGGCATGGCACCGCATGGCACGGCATGGAATGGCATGGCACCGGCATGGCACCGGCATGGCATGGCATGGCACGGCATGGCACCGGCATGGCACGGCATGGCACCGGCATGGCACGGCATGGCACCGGCATGGCACGGCATGGCACCGCATTGAGTGGCATGGAATGGCATGGAATGGCATGGAATGGCATGGAATGGCATGGAATGGCATGGAATGGCATGGAATGGCATGGAATGGCATGGCACCGGCATGGCACGGCATGGCACCGGCATGGCACGGCATGGCACCGGCATGGCACGGCATGGCACCAGCATGGCACGGCATGGCACCGGCATGGCACGGCATGGCACCGGCATGGCACGGCATGGCACCGGCATGGCACGGCATGGCACCGGCATGGCAAGGCATGGCACCGGCATGGCACGGCATGGCACCGGCATGGCACGGCATGGCACCGGCATGGCACGGCATGGCACCGGCATGGCACGGCATGGCACCGGCATGGCACGGCATGGCACCGGCATGGCACGGCATGGCACCGGCATGGCACGGCATGGCACCGGCATGGCACGGCATGGCACGGCATGGCACCGGCATGGCACGGCATGGCACCGGCATGGCACGGCATGGCACGGCATGGCACCGGCATGGCACGGCATGGCACGGCATGGCACGGCATGGCACGGCATGGCACGGCATGGCACCGGCATGGCACGGCATGGCACCGGCATGGCACGGCATGGCACGGCATGGAATGGCATGGAATGGCATGGAATGGCATGGAATGGCATGGAATGGCATGGAATGGCATGGAATGGCATGGAATGGCATGGAATGGCATGGAATGGCATGGAATGGCATGGAATGGCATGGAATGGCATGGAATGGCATGGAATGACATGGAATGGCATGGAATGGCATGGCACCGCATGGCACGGCATGGCACGGCATGGCACGGCATGGCACCGGCATGGCACGGCGTGGCACCGGCATGGCACGGCATGGCACGGCATGGCACCGGCATGGCACGGCATGGCACCGGCATGGCACGGCATGGCACCGGCATGGCACGGCATGGCACCGGCATGGAACGGCATGGCACCGGCATGGCACGGCATGGCACCGGCATGGCACGGCATGGCACCGGCATGGCACGGCATGGCACGGCATTGAATGGCATGGAATGGCATGGAATGGCATGGAATGGCATGGAATGGCATGGAATGGCATGGAATGGCATGGAATGGCATGGAATGGCATGGAATGGCATGGAATGGCATGGAATGGCATGGAATGGCATGGAATGGCATGGAATGGCATGGAATGGCATGGAATGGCATGGAATGGCATGGAATGGCATGGAATGGCATGGAATGGCATGGAATGGCATGGAATGGCATGGCACCGCATGGCACGGCATGGCACCGGCATGGCACGGCATGGCACCGGCATGGCACGGCATGGCACCGGCATGGCACGGCATGGCACCGGCATGGCACGGCATGGCACCGGCATGGCACGGCATGGCACGGCATGGCACCGGCATGGCACGGCATGGCACCGGCATGGCACGGCATGGAATGGCATGGCACGGCATGGAATGGCATGGAATGGCATGGAATGGCATGGAATGGCATGGAATGGCATGGAATGGCATGGAATGGCATGGAATGGCATGGAATGCCATGGAATGGCATGGAATGGCATGGAATGGCATGGAATGGCATGGCACCGGCATGGCACGGCATGGCACCGGCATGGAATGGCATGGAATGGCATGGAATGGCATGGAATGGCATGGAATGGCATGGAATGGCATGGAACGGCATGGAATGGCATGGCACCGCATGGCACGGCATGGCACCGCATGGCACGGCATGGCACCGGCATGGCACGGCATGGCACCGGCATGGCACGGCATGGCACCGGCATGGCACGGCATGGCACCGGCATGGCACGGCATGGCACCGGCATGGCACGGCATGGCACGGCATGGCACCGGCATGGCACGGCATGGCACCGGCATGGCACGGCATGGCACGGCATGGCACGGCATGGCACCGGCATGGCACGGCATGGCACGGCATGGCACCGGCATGGCACGGCATGGCACGGCATGGCACCGGCATGGCACGGCATGGCACCGGCATGGCACGGCATGGCACGGCATTGAATGGCATGGAATGGCATGGAATGGCATGGAATGGCATGGAATGGCATGGAATGGCATGGAATGGCATGGAATGGCATGGAATGGCATGGAATGGCATGGAATGGCATGGAATGGCATGGAATGGCATGGAATGGCATGGAATGGCATGGAATGGCATGAAATGGCATGGAATGGCATGGAATGGCATGGAATGGCATGGAATGGCATGGAATGGCATGGAATGGCATGGAATGGCATGGAATGGCATGGAATGGCATGGAATGGCATGGAATGGCATGGAATGGCATGGCACCGCATGGCACCGCATGGAATGGCATGGAATGGCATGGAATGGCATGGAATGGCATGGAATGGCATGGAATGGCATGGAATGGCATGGAATGGCATGGAATAGCATGGCACCGCATGGAATGGCATGGCACCGCATGGAATGGCATGGCACCGCATGGCACGGCATGGAATGGCATGGCACCGCATGGAATGGCATGGCACCGCATGGCACGGCATGGAATGGCATGGCACCGGCATGGCACGGCATGGCACCGCATGGCACCGGCATGGCACGGCATGGCACCGCATGGCACGGCATGGAATGGCATGGCACCGGCATGGCATGGCATGGCACGGCATGGCACCGGCATGGCACGGCATGGCACCGCATTGAGTGGCATGGAATGGCATGGAATGGCATGGAATGGCATGGAATGGCATGGAATGGCATGGAATGGCATGGCACCGGCATGGCACCGGCATGGCACGGCATGGCACCGGCATGGCACGGCATGGCACCGGCATGGCACGGCATGGCACCGGCATGGCACGGCATGGCACCGGCATGGCACGGCATGGCACCGGCATGGCACCGGCATGGCACGGCATGGCACCGGCATGGCACGGCATGGAATGGCATGGAATGGCATGGAATGGCATGGAATGGCATGGAATGGCATGGAATGGCATGGAATGGCATGGAATGGCATGGAATGGCATGGAATGGCATGGAATGGCATGGAATGGCATGGAATGGCATGGAATGGCATGGAATGGCATGGAATGGCATGGAATGGCATGGAATGGCATGGAATGGCATGGAATGGCATGGAATGGCATGGAATGGCATGGAATGGCATGGAATGGCATGGAATGGCATGGAATGGCATGGAATGGCATGGAATGGCATGGAATGGCATGGAATGGCATGGAATGGCATGGAATGGCATGGAATGGCATGGAATGGCATGGAATGGCATGGAATGGCATGGAATGGCATGGAATGGCATGGAATGGCATGGAATGGCATGGAATGGCATGGAATGGCATGGAATGGCATGGAATGGCATGGAATGGCATGGAATGGCATGGAATGGCATGGAATGGCATGGAATGGCATGGAATGGCATGGAATGGCATGGAATGGCATGGAATGGCATGGAATGGCATGGAATGGCATGGAATGGCATGGAATGGCATGGAATGGCATGGAATGGCATGGAATGGCATGGAATGGCATGGAATGGCATGGAATGGCATGGAATGGCATGGAATGGCATGGAATGGCATGGAATGGCATGGAATGGCATGGAATGGCATGGAATGGCATGGAATGGCATGGAATGGCATGGAATGGCATGGCACGGCATGGCACGGCATGGCACGGCATGGCACGGCATGGCACCGGCATGGCACGGCATGGCACCGGCATGGCACGGAATGGCACGGCATGGCACCGGCATGGCACGGCATGGCACGGCATTGAATGGCATGGAATGGCATTGAATGGCACGGAATGGCACGGCATGGCACGGCATGGCACGGCATGGCACCGCATTGAGTGGCATGGAATGGCATGGACTGGCATGGAATTGCATGGAATGGCATGGCCCGGCATGGCACGGCATGGCACGGCATGGCACCGGCATGGCACGGCATGGCACCGGCATGGCACGGCATGGCACCGGCATGGCATGGCATGGCACCGGCATGGCATGGCATGGCACCGGCATGGCACGGCATGGCACCGGCATGGCACGGCATGGCACCGGCATGGCACGGCATGGCACCGGCATGGCACGGCATTGAATGGCATGGAATGGCATGGAATGGCATGGAATGGCATGGCACCGCATGGCACCGCATGGAATGGCATGGAATGGCATGGAATGGCATGGAATGGCATGGAATGGCATGGAATGGCATGGAATGGCATGGAATGGCATGGAATGGCATGGCACCGCATGGAATGGCATGGCACCGCATGGAATGGCATGGCACCGCATGGAATGGCATGGCACCGCATGGAATGGCATGGCACCGCATGGCACGGCATGGAATGGCATGGCACCGGCATGGCACGGCATGGCACCGCATGGCACCGGCATGGCACGGCATGGCACCGCATGGCACCGGCATGGCACGGCATGGCACCGCATGGCACGGCATGGAATGGCATGGCACCGGCATGGCACCGGCATGGCATGGCATGGCACGGCATGGCACCGGCATGGCACGGCATGGCACCGGCATGGCACGGCATGGCACCGCATTGAGTGGCATGGAATGGCATGGAATGGCATGGAATGGCATGGACTGGGATGGACTGGCATGGAATGGCATGGAATGGCATGGAATGGCATGGAATGGCATGGAATGGCATGGAATGGCATGGAATGGCATGGAATGGCATGGAATGGCATGGAATGGCATGGAATGGCATGGAATGGCATGGAATGGCATGGAATGGCATGGAATGGCATGGAATGGCATGGAATGGCATGGAATGGCATGGAATGGCATGGAATGGCATGGAATGGCATGGAATGGCATGGAATGGCATGGAATGGCATGGCACCGCATGGCACGGCATGGCACGGCATGGCACGGCATGGCACCGGCATGGCACGGCATGGCACCGGCATGGCACGGCATGGCACGGCATGGCACCGGCATGGCACGGCATGGCACCGGCATGGCACGGCATGGCACCGGCATGGCACGGCATGGCACGGCATGGCACCGGCATGGCACGGCATGGCACCGGCATGGCACGGCATGGCACGGCATGGCACCGGCATGGCACGGCATGGCACCGGCATGGCACGGCATGGCACCGGCATGGCACGGCATGGCACGGCATGGCACGGCATGGCACGGCATTGAATGGCATGGAATGGCATGGAATGGCATGGAATGGCATGGAATGGCATGGCACCGCATGGCACGGCATGGCACCGGCATGGCACGGCATGGCACGGCATGGCACCGGCATGGCACGGCATGGCACCGGCATGGCACGGCATGGCACCGGCATGGCACGGCATGGCACCGGCATGGCACGGCATGGCACGGCATGGCACCGGCATGGCACGGCATGGCACCGGCATGGCACGGCATGGCACGGCATGGCACGGCATGGCACGGCATGGCACGGCATGGCACCGGCATGGCACGGCATGGCACCGGCATGGCACCGGCATGGCACGGCATGGAATGGCATGGAATGGCATGGAATGGCATGGAATGGCATGGAATGGCATGGAATGGCATGGAATGGCATGGAATGGCATGGAATGGCATGGAATGGCATGGCACCGGCATGGCACGGCATGGCACCGGCATGGCACGGCATGGCACGGCATGGCACCGGCATGGCACGGCATGGCACCGGCATGGCACGGCATGGCACCGGCATGGCACGGCATGGCACCGGCATGGCACGGCATGGCACCGGCATGGCACGGCATGGCACCGGCATGGCACGGCATGGCACGGTATGGCACGGCATGGCACGGCATGGCACGGCATGGCACGGCATGGCACGGCATGGCACGGCATGGCACGGCATGGCACGGCATGGCACGGCATGGCACGGCATGGCACGGCATGGCACGGCATGGCACGGAATGGCATGGAATGGCATGGAATGGCATGGAATGGCATGGAATGGCATGGAATGGCATGGAATGGCATGGAATGGCATGGAATGGCATGGAACGGCATGGCACGGCATGGCACGGCATGGCACCGGCATGGCACGGCATGGCACCGGCATGGCACGGCATGGCACGGCATGGCACGGCATTGAATGGCATGGAATGGCATGGAATGGCATTGAATGGCATGGAATGGCATGGAATGGCATGGAATGGCATGGAATGGCATGGCACCGCATGGCACGGCATGGCACCGGCATGGCACGGCATGGCACGGCATGGCACCGGCATGGCACGGCATGGCACCGGCATGGCACGGCATGGCACCGGCATGGCACGGCATGGCACCGGCATGGCACGGCATGGCACGGCATGGCACCGGCATGGCACGGCATGGCACCGGCATGGCACGGCATGGCACGGCATGGCACGGCATGGCACGGCATGGCACCGGCATGGCACGGCATGGCACCGGCATGGCACCGGCATGGCACGGCATGGAATGGCATGGAATGGCATGGAATGGCATGGAATGGCATGGAATGGCATGGAATGGCATGGAATGGCATGGAATGGCATGGAATGGCATGGAATGGCATGGAATGGCATGGAATGGCATGGAATGGCATGGAATGGCATGGCACCGGCATGGCACGGCATGGCACCGGCATGGCACGGCATGGCACCGGCATGGCACGGCATGGCACCGGCATGGCACGGCATGGCACCGGCATGGCACGGCATGGCACGGCATGGCACGGCATGGCACCGGCATGGCACGGCATGGCACCGGCATGGCACGGCATGGCACGGCATGGCACGGCATTGAATGGCATGGCACCGCATGGCACGGCATGGCACCGGCATGGCACGGCATGGCACGGCATGGCACCGGCATGGCACGGCATGGAATGGCATGGAATGGCATGGAATGGCATGGAATGGCATGGAATGGCATGGAATGGCATGGAATGGCATGGAATGGCATGGAATGGCATGGAATGGCATGGAATGGCATGGAATGGCATGGCACCGGCATGGCACGGCATGGCACCGGCATGGCACGGCATGGCACCGGCATGGCACCGGCATGGCACGGCATGGCACCGGCATGGCACGGCATGGCACCGGCATGGCACGGCATGGCACCGGCATGGCACGGCATGGCACCGGCATGGCACGGCATGGCACCGGCATGGCACGGCATGGCACCGGCATGGCACGGCATGGCACCGGCATGGCACGGCATGGCACCGGCATGGCACGGCATGGCACCGGCATGGCACGGCATGGCACCGGCATGGCACGGCATGGCACCGGCATGGCACGGCATGGCACCGGCATGGAATGGCATGGCACGGCATGGAATGGCATGGCACGGCATGGAATGGCATGGCACGGCATGGCACCGGCATGGCACGGCATGGCACCGGCATGGCACGGCATGGCACCGGCATGGCACGGCATGGCACCGGCATGGCACGGCATGGCACCGGCATGGCACGGCATGGAATGGCATGGAATGGCATGGAATGGCATGGAATGGCATGGAATGGCATGGAATGGCATGGAATGGCATGGAATGGCATGGAATGGCATGGAATGGCATGGAATGGCATGGAATGGCATGGAATGGCATGGAATGGCATGGAATGGCATGGAATGGCATGGAATGGCATGGAATGGCATGGAATGGCATGGAATGGCATGGAATGGCATGGAATGGCATGGAATGGCATGGAATGGCATGGAATGGCATGGAATGGCATAGAATGGCATGGAATGGCATGGAATGGCATGGAATGGCATGGAATGGCATGGAATGGCATGGAATGGCATGGCACCGGCATGGCACGGCATGGCACCGGCATGGCACGGCATGGCACCGGCATGGCACGGCATGGCACCGGCATGGCACGGCATGGCACCGGCATGGCACGGCATGGCACCGGCATGGCACGGCATGGCACCGGCATGGCACGGCATGGCACCGGCATGGCACGGCATGGCACCGGCATGGCACGGCATGGCACCGGCATGGCACGGCATGGCACCGGCATGGCACGGCATGGCACCGGCATGGCACGGCATGGCACGGCATGGCACCGGCATGGCACGGCATGGCACCGGCATGGCACGGCATGGCACCGGCATGGCACGGCATGGCACCGGCATGGCACGGCATGGCACCGGCATGGCACCGGCATGGCACGGCATGGCACCGGCATGGCACCGGCATGGCACGGCCTGGCACCGGCATGGAATGGCATGGAATGGCATGGAATGGCATGGAATGGCATGGAATGGCATGGAATGGCATGGAATGGCATGGAATGGCATGGAATGGCATGGAATGGCATGGAATGGCATGGAATGGCATGGAATGGCATGGAATGGCATGGAATGGCATGGAATGGCATGGAATGGCATGGAATGGCATGGAATGGCATGGAATGGCATGGAATGGCATGGAATGGCATGGAATGGCATGGAATGGCATGGAATGGCATGGAATGGCATGGAATGGCATGGAATGGCATGGAATGGCATGGAATGGCATGGAATGGCATGGCACCGGCATGGCACGGCATGGCACCGGCATGGCACGGCATGGCACCGGCATGGCATGGCATGGCACCGGCATGGCACGGCATGGCACCGGCATGGCACGGCATGGCACCGGCATGGCACGGCATTGAATGGCATGGAATGGCATGGAATGGCATGGAATGGCATGGAATGGCATGGAATGGCATGGAATGGCATGGAATGGCATGGAATGGCATGGAATGGCATGGAATGGCATGGAATGGCATGGAATGGCATGGCACCGCATGGCACGGCATGGCACGGCATGGCACGGCATGGCACCGGCATGGCACGGCATGGCACGGCATGGCACCGGCATGGCACGGCATGGCACCGGCATGGCACGGCATGGCACCGGCATGGCACGGCATGGCACGGCATGGCACCGGCATGGCACGGCATGGCACCGGCATGGCACGGCATGGCACGGTATGGCACGGCATGGCACGGCATGGCACGGCATGGCACGGCATGGCACGGCATGGCACGGCATGGCACGGCATGGCACGGCATGGCACGGCATGGCACGGCATGGCACGGCATGGCACGGCATGGCACGGCATTGAACGGCATTGAATGGCATGGAATGGCATGGAATGGCATGGAATGGCATGGAATGGCATGGAATGGCATGGAATGGCATGGAATGGCATGGAATGGCATGGAATGGCATGGCACCGGCATGGCACGGCATGGCACCGGCATGGCACGGCATGGCACGGCATGGCACCGGCATGGCACGGCATGGCACCGGCATGGCACGGCATGGCACCGGCATGGCACGGCATGGCACCGGCATGGCACGGCATGGCACCGGCATGGCACGGCATGGCACCGGCATGGCACGGCATGGCACGGTATGGCACGGCATGGCACGGCATGGCACGGCATGGCACGGCATGGCACGGCATGGCACGGCATGGCACGGCATGGCACGGCATGGCACGGCATGGCACGGCATGGCACGGCATGGCACGGCATGGCACGGCATGGCACGGCATTGAACGGCATTGAATGGCATGGAATGGCATGGAATGGCATGGAATGGCATGGAATGGCATGGAATGGCATGGAATGGCATGGAATGGCATGGAATGGCATGGAATGGCATGGAATGGCATGGAATGGCATGGAATGGCATGGAATGGCATGGAATGGCATGGAATGGCATGGAATGGCATGGAATGGCATGGAATGGCATGGAATGGCATGGAATGGCATGGAATGGCATGGAATGGCATGGAATGGCATGGAATGGCATGGAATGGCATGGAATGGCATGGAATGGCATGGAATGGCATGGAATGGCATGGAATGGCATGGAATGGCATGGAATGGCATGGAATGGCATGGAATGGCATGGAATGGCATGGAATGGCATGGAATGGCATGGAATGGCATGGAATGGCATGGAATGGCATGGAATGGCATGGAATGGCATGGAATGGCATGGAATGGCATGGAATGGCATGGAATGGCATGGAATGGCATGGAATGGCATGGAATGGCATGGAACGGCATGGCACGGCATGGCACGGCATGGCACCGGCATGGCACGGCATGGCACCGGCATGGCACGGCATGGCACGGCATGGCACGGCATTGAATGGCATGGAATGGCATGGAATGGCATTGAATGGCATGGAATGGCATGGAATGGCATGGAATGGCATGGAATGGCATGGCACCGCATGGCACGGCATGGCACCGGCATGGCACGGCATGGCACGGCATGGCACCGGCATGGCACGGCATGGCACCGGCATGGCACGGCATGGCACCGGCATGGCACGGCATGGCACCGGCATGGCACGGCATGGCACGGCATGGCACCGGCATGGCACGGCATGGCACCGGCATGGCACGGCATGGCACGGCATGGCACGGCATGGCACGGCATGGCACCGGCATGGCACGGCATGGCACCGGCATGGCACCGGCATGGCACGGCATGGAATGGCATGGAATGGCATGGAATGGCATGGAATGGCATGGAATGGCATGGAATGGCATGGAATGGCATGGAATGGCATGGAATGGCATGGAATGGCATGGCACCGGCATGGCACGGCATGGCACCGGCATGGCACGGCATGGCACCGGCATGGCACGGCATGGCACCGGCATGGCACGGCATGGCACCGGCATGGCACGGCATGGCACGGCATGGCACGGCATGGCACCGGCATGGCACGGCATGGCACCGGCATGGCACGGCATGGCACGGCATGGCACGGCATTGAATGGCATGGCACCGCATGGCACGGCATGGCACCGGCATGGCACGGCATGGCACGGCATGGCACCGGCATGGCACGGCATGGAATGGCATGGAATGGCATGGAATGGCATGGAATGGCATGGAATGGCATGGAATGGCATGGAATGGCATGGAATGGCATGGAATGGCATGGAATGGCATGGAATGGCATGGAATGGCATGGAATGGCATGGAATGGCATGGAATGGCATGGAATGGCATGGCACCGGCATGGCACGGCATGGCACCGGCATGGCACGGCATGGCACCGGCATGGCACCGGCATGGCACGGCATGGCACCGGCATGGCACGGCATGGCACCGGCATGGCACGGCATGGCACCGGCATGGCACGGCATGGCACCGGCATGGCACGGCATGGCACCGGCATGGCACGGCATGGCACCGGCATGGCACGGCATGGCACCGGCATGGCACGGCATGGCACCGGCATGGAATGGCATGGCACGGCATGGAATGGCATGGCACGGCATGGAATGGCATGGCACGGCATGGCACCGGCATGGCACGGCATGGCACCGGCATGGCACGGCATGGCACCGGCATGGCACGGCATGGCACCGGCATGGCACGGCATGGCACCGGCATGGCACGGCATGGCACCGGCATGGCACGGCATGGAATGGCATGGAATGGCATGGAATGGCATGGAATGGCATGGAATGGCATGGAATGGCATGGAATGGCATGGAATGGCATGGAATGGCATGGAATGGCATGGAATGGCATGGAATGGCATGGAATGGCATGGAATGGCATGGAATGGCATGGAATGGCATGGAATGGCATAGAATGGCATGGAATGGCATGGAATGGCATGGAATGGCATGGAATGGCATGGAATGGCATGGAATGGCATGGCACCGGCATGGCACGGCATGGCACCGGCATGGCACGGCATGGCACCGGCATGGCACGGCATGGCACCGGCATGGCACGGCATGGCACCGGCATGGCACGGCATGGCACCGGCATGGCACGGCATGGCACCGGCATGGCACGGCATGGCACCGGCATGGCACGGCATGGCACCGGCATGGCACGGCATGGCACCGGCATGGCACGGCATGGCACCGGCATGGCACGGCATGGCACCGGCATGGCACGGCATGGCACCGGCATGGCACGGCATGGCACGGCATGGCACCGGCATGGCACGGCATGGCACCGGCATGGCACGGCATGGCACCGGCATGGCACGGCATGGCACCGGCATGGCACGGCATGGCACCGGCATGGCACGGCATGGCACCGGCATGGCACCGGCATGGCACGGCATGGCACCGGCATGGCACGGCATGGCACCGGCATGGCACGGCATGGCACCGGCATGGCACGGCCTGGCACCGGCATGGAATGGCATGGAATGGCATGGAATGGCATGGAATGGCATGGAATGGCATGGAATGGCATGGAATGGCATGGAATGGCATGGAATGGCATGGAATGGCATGGAATGGCATGGAATGGCATGGAATGGCATGGAATGGCATGGAATGGCATGGAATGGCATGGAATGGCATGGAATGGCATGGAATGGCATGGAATGGCATGGAATGGCATGGAATGGCATGGAATGGCATGGAATGGCATGGAATGGCATGGAATGGCATGGAATGGCATGGCACCGGCATGGCACGGCATGGCACCGGCATGGCACGGCATGGCACCGGCATGGCATGGCATGGCACCGGCATGGCACGGCATGGCACCGGCATGGCACGGCATTGAATGGCATGGAATGGCATTGAATGGCATGGAATGGCATGGAATGGCATGGAATGGCATGGAATGGCATGGAATGGCATGGAATGGCATGGAATGGCATGGCACCGCATGGCACGGCATGGCACCGGCATGGCACGGCATGGCACGGCATGGCACCGGCATGGCACGGCATGGCACCGGCATGGCACGGCATGGCACCGGCATGGCACGGCATGGCACGGCATGGCACCGGCATGGCACGGCATGGCACCGGCATGGCACGGCATGGCACGGCATGGCACCGGCATGGCACGGCATGGCACCGGCATGGCACGGCATGGCACCGGCATGGCACGGCATGGCACGGCATGGCACGGCATGGCACGGCATTGAATGGCATGGAATGGCATGGAATGGCATGGAATGGCATGGAATGGCATGGAATGGCATGGAATGGCATGGAATGGCATGGAATGGCATGGAATGGCATGGAATGGCATGGAATGGCATGGAATGGCATGGAATGGCATGGAATGGCATGGAATGGCATGGAATGGCATGGAATGGCATGGAATGGCATGGAATGGCATGGAATGGCATGGAATGGCATGGAATGGCATGGAATGGCATGGAATGGCATGGAATGGCATGGAATGGCATGGAATGGCATGGAATGGCATGGAATGGCATGGAATGGCATGGAATGGCATGGAATGGCATGGAATGGCATGGAATGGCATGGAATGGCATGGAATGGCATGGAATGGCATGGAATGGCATGGAATGGCATGGAATGGCATGGAATGGCATGGAATGGCATGGAATGGCATGGAATGGCATGGAATGGCATGGAATGGCATGGAATGGCATGGAACGGCATGGCACGGCATGGCACGGCATGGCACCGGCATGGCACGGCATGGCACCGGCATGGCACGGCATGGCACGGCATGGCACGGCATTGAATGGCATGGAATGGCATGGAATGGCATTGAATGGCATGGAATGGCATGGAATGGCATGGAATGGCATGGAATGGCATGGCACCGCATGGCACGGCATGGCACCGGCATGGCACGGCATGGCACGGCATGGCACCGGCATGGCACGGCATGGCACCGGCATGGCACGGCATGGCACCGGCATGGCACGGCATGGCACGGCATGGCACCGGCATGGCACGGCATGGCACCGGCATGGCACGGCATGGCACGGCATGGCACGGCATGGCACGGCATGGCACCGGCATGGCACGGCATGGCACCGGCATGGCACCGGCATGGCACGGCATGGAATGGCATGGAATGGCATGGAATGGCATGGAATGGCATGGAATGGCATGGAATGGCATGGAATGGCATGGAATGGCATGGAATGGCATGGAATGGCATGGAATGGCATGGCACCGGCATGGCACGGCATGGCACCGGCATGGCACGGCATGGCACCGGCATGGCACGGCATGGCACCGGCATGGCACGGCATGGCACCGGCATGGCACGGCATGGCACCGGCATGGCACGGCATGGCACGGCATGGCACGGCATGGCACCGGCATGGCACGGCATGGCACCGGCATGGCACGGCATGGCACGGCATGGCACGGCATTGAATGGCATGGCACCGCATGGCACGGCATGGCACCGGCATGGCACGGCATGGCACGGCATGGCACCGGCATGGCACGGCATGGAATGGCATGGAATGGCATGGAATGGCATGGAATGGCATGGAATGGCATGGAATGGCATGGAATGGCATGGAATGGCATGGAATGGCATGGAATGGCATGGAATGGCATGGAATGGCATGGAATGGCATGGAATGGCATGGAATGGCATGGCACCGGCATGGCACGGCATGGCACCGGCATGGCACGGCATGGCACCGGCATGGCACCGGCATGGCACGGCATGGCACCGGCATGGCACGGCATGGCACCGGCATGGCACGGCATGGCACCGGCATGGCACGGCATGGCACCGGCATGGCACGGCATGGCACCGGCATGGCACGGCATGGCACCGGCATGGCACGGCATGGCACCGGCATGGCACCGGCATGGCACGGCATGGCACCGGCATGGCACGGCATGGCACCGGCATGGCACGGCATGGCACCGGCATGGCACGGCATGGCACCGGCATGGAATGGCATGGCACGGCATGGAATGGCATGGCACGGCATGGAATGGCATGGCACGGCATGGCACCGGCATGGCACGGCATGGCACCGGCATGGCACGGCATGGCACCGGCATGGCACGGCATGGCACCGGCATGGCACGGCATGGCACCGGCATGGCACGGCATGGAATGGCATGGAATGGCATGGAATGGCATGGAATGGCATGGAATGGCATGGAATGGCATGGAATGGCATGGAATGGCATGGAATGGCATGGAATGGCATGGAATGGCATGGAATGGCATGGAATGGCATGGAATGGCATGGAATGGCATGGAATGGCATGGAATGGCATGGAATGGCATGGAATGGCATGGAATGGCATGGAATGGCATGGAATGGCATGGAATGGCATGGAATGGCATGGAATGGCATGGAATGGCATGGAATGGCATGGAATGGCATGGAATGGCATGGAATGGCATGGAATGGCATGGCACCGGCATGGCACGGCATGGCACCGGCATGGCACGGCATGGCACCGGCATGGCACGGCATGGCACCGGCATGGCACGGCATGGCACCGGCATGGCACGGCATGGCACCGGCATGGCACGGCATGGCACCGGCATGGCACGGCATGGCACCGGCATGGCACGGCATGGCACCGGCATGGCACGGCATGGCACCGGCATGGCACGGCATGGCACCGGCATGGCACGGCATGGCACCGGCATGGCACGGCATGGCACCGGCATGGCACGGCATGGCACCGGCATGGCACGGCATGGCACGGCATGGCACCGGCATGGCACGGCATGGCACCGGCATGGCACGGCATGGCACCGGCATGGCACGGCATGGCACCGGCATGGCACGGCATGGCACCGGCATGGCACGGCATGGCACCGGCATGGCACGGCATGGCACCGGCATGGCACCGGCATGGCACGGCATGGCACCGGCATGGCACGGCATGGCACCGGCATGGCACGGCATGGCACCGGCATGGCACGGCCTGGCACCGGCATGGCACGGCATGGAATGGCATGGAATGGCATGGAATGGCATGGAATGGCATGGAATGGCATGGAATGGCATGGAATGGCATGGAATGGCATGGAATGGCATGGAATGGCATGGCACCGGCATGGCACGGCATGGCACCGGCATGGCACGGCATGGCACCGGCATGGCATGGCATGGCACCGGCATGGCACGGCATGGCACCGGCATGGCACGGCATGGCACCGGCATGGCACGGCATTGAATGGCATGGAATGGCATGGAATGGCATGGAATGGCATGGCACCGCATGGCACCGCATGGAATGGCATGGAATGGCATGGAATGGCATGGAATGGCATGGAATGGCATGGAATGGCATGGAATAGCATGGCACCGCATGGAATGGCATGGCACCGCATGGAATGGCATGGCACCGCATGGAATGGCATGGCACCGCATGGCACGGCATGGAATGGCATGGCACCGCATGGAATGGCATGGCACCGCATGGCACGGCATGGAATGGCATGGCACCGCATGGAATGGCATGGCACCGCATGGCACGGCATGGAATGGCATGGCACCGGCATGGCACGGCATGGCACCGCATGGCACCGGCATGGCACGGCATGGCACCGCATGGCACGGCATGGAATGGCATGGCACCGGCATGGCACCGGCATGGCATGGAATGGCATGGAATGGCATGGAATGGCATGGAATGGCATGGAATGGCATGGAATGGCATGGAATGGCATGGAATGGCATGGAATGGCATGGAATGGCATGGAATGGCATGGAATGGCATGGAATGGCATGGAATGGCATGGAATGGCATGGCACGGCATGGCACGGCATGGCACGGCATGGCACCGGCATGGCACGGCATGGCACCGGCATGGCACGGCATGGCACGGCATGGCACCGGCATGGCACGGCATGGCACCGGCATGGCACGGCATGGCACCGGCATGGCACGGCATGGCACGGCATGGCACCGGCATGGCACGGCATGGCACCGGCATGGCACGGCATGGCACGGCATGGCACGGCATGGCACGGCATGGCACCGGCATGGCACGGCATGGCACCGGCATGGCACGGCATGGCACCGGCATGGCACGGCATGGCACCGGCATGGCACGGCATGGCACCGGCATGGCACGGCATGGCACCGGCATGGCACGGCATGGCACCGGCATGGCACGGCATGGCACCGGCATGGCACGGCATGGCACCGGCATGGCACGGCATGGCACCGGCATGGCACGGCATGGCACCGGCATGGCACGGCATGGCACCGGCATGGCACGGCATGGCACCGGCATGGCACCGGCATGGCACGGCATGGCACCGGCATGGCACGGCATGGCACCGGCATGGCACGGCATGGCACCGGCATGGCACGGCCTGGCACCGGCATGGCACGGCATGGAATGGCATGGAATGGCATGGAATGGCATGGAATGGCATGGAATGGCATGGAATGGCATGGAATGGCATGGAATGGCATGGAATGGCATGGAATGGCATGGAATGGCATGGAATGGCATGGAATGGCATGGAATGGCATGGAATGGCATGGAATGGCATGGAATGGCATGGAATGGCATGGAATGGCATGGAATGGCATGGAATGGCATGGAATGGCATGGAATGGCATGGAATGGCATGGAATGGCATGGAATGGCATGGAATGGCATGGAATGGCATGGAATGGCATGGAATGGCATGGAATGGCATGGAATGGCATGGAATGGCATGGAATGGCATGGAATGGCATGGAATGGCATGGAATGGCATGGAATGGCATGGAATGGCATGGAATGGCATGGAATGGCATGGAATGGCATGGAATGGCATGGAATGGCATGGAATGGCATGGAATGGCATGGAATGGCATGGAATGGCATGGAATGGCATGGAATGGCATGGAATGGCATGGAATGGCATGGAATGGCATGGAATGGCATGGAATGGCATGGAATGGCATGGAATGGCATGGAATGGCATGGAATGGCATGGAATGGCATGGCACGGCATGGCACCGGCATGGCACGGCATGGCACCGGCATGGCACGGCATGGCACCGGCATGGCACGGCATGGCACCGGCATGGCACGGCATGGCACCGGCATGGCACGGCATGGCACCGGCATGGCACGGCATGGCACCGGCATGGCACGGCATGGCACCGGCATGGCACGGCATGGCACCGGCATGGCACGGCATGGCACCGGCATGGCACGGCATGGCACCGGCATGGCACGGCATGGCACCGGCATGGCACGGCATGGCACGGCATGGCACCGGCATGGCACGGCATGGCACCGGCATGGCACGGCATGGCACCGGCATGGCACGGCATGGCACCGGCATGGCACGGCATGGCACCGGCATGGCACGGCATGGCACCGGCATGGCACGGCATGGCACCGGCATGGCACGGCATGGCACCGGCATGGCACGGCATGGCACCGGCATGGCACGGCCTGGCACCGGCATGGCACGGCATGGAATGGCATGGAATGGCATGGAATGGCATGGAATGGCATGGAATGGCATGGAATGGCATGGAATGGCATGGAATGGCATGGAATGGCATGGAATGGCATGGAATGGCATGGAATGGCATGGAATGGCATGGAATGGCATGGAATGGCATGGAATGGCATGGAATGGCATGGAATGGCATGGAATGGCATGGAATGGCATGGAATGGCATGGAATGGCATGGAATGGCATGGAATGGCATGGAATGGCATGGAATGGCATGGAATGGCATGGAATGGCATGGAATGGCATGGCACCGGCATGGCACGGCATGGCACGGCATGGCACGGCATGGCACGGCATGGCACCGGCATGGCACCGGCATGGCACGGCATGGCACGGCATGGCACCGGCATGGCACGGCATGGCACCGGCATGGCACGGCATGGCACGGCATGGCACCGGCATGGCACGGCATGGCACCGGCATGGCACGGCATGGCACCGGCATGGCACGGCATGGCACCGGCATGGCACGGCATGGCACCGGCATGGCACGGCATGGCACCGGCATGGCACGGCATGGCACCGGCATGGCACGGCATGGCACCGGCATGGCACGGCATGGCACCGGCATGGCACGGCATGGCACGGCATTGAATGGCATGGAATGGCATGGAATGGCATGGAATGGCATGGAATGGCATGGAATGGCATGGAATGGCATGGAATGGCATGGAATGGCATGGAATGGCATGGAATGGCATGGAATGGCATGGAATGGCATGGAATGGCATGGAATGGCATGGAATGGCATGGCACCGGCATGGCACGGCATGGCACCGGCATGGCACGGCATGGCACCGGCATGGCACGGCATGGCACCGGCATGGCACGGCATGGCACCGGCATGGCACGGCATGGCACGGCATGGCACGGCATGGCACCGGCATGGCACGGCATGGCACCGGCATGGCACGGCATTGAATGGCATGGCACCGCATGGCACGGCATGGCACCGGCATGGCACGGCATGGCACGGCATGGCACCGGCATGGCACGGCATGGAATGGCATGGAATGGCATGGAATGGCATGGAATGGCATGGAATGGCATGGAATGGCATGGAATGGCATGGAATGGCATGGAATGGCATGGAATGGCATGGAATGGCATGGAATGGCATGGCACCGGCATGGCACGGCATGGCACCGGCATGGCACGGCATGGCACCGGCATGGCACCGGCATGGCACGGCATGGCACCGGCATGGCACGGCATGGCACCGGCATGGCACGGCATGGCACCGGCATGGCACGGCATGGCACCGGCATGGCACGGCATGGCACCGGCATGGCACGGCATGGCACCGGCATGGCACGGCATGGCACCGGCATGGCACGGCATGGCACCGGCATGGCACGGCATGGCACCGGCATGGCACGGCATGGCACCGGCATGGCACGGCATGGCACCGGCATGGCACGGCATGGCACCGGCATGGCACGGCATGGCACCGGCATGGAATGGCATGGCACGGCATGGAATGGCATGGCACGGCATGGAATGGCATGGCACGGCATGGCACCGGCATGGCACGGCATGGCACCGGCATGGCACGGCATGGCACCGGCATGGCACGGCATGGCACCGGCATGGCACGGCATGGCACCGGCATGGCACGGCATGGAATGGCATGGAATGGCATGGAATGGCATGGAATGGCATGGAATGGCATGGAATGGCATGGAATGGCATGGAATGGCATGGAATGGCATGGAATGGCATGGAATGGCATGGAATGGCATGGAATGGCATGGAATGGCATGGAATGGCATGGAATGGCATGGAATGGCATGGAATGGCATGGAATGGCATGGAATGGCATGGAATGGCATGGAATGGCATGGAATGGCATGGAATGGCATGGAATGGCATGGAATGGCATGGAATGGCATGGAATGGCATGGAATGGCATAGAATGGCATGGAATGGCATGGAATGGCATGGAATGGCATGGAATGGCATGGAATGGCATGGAATGGCATGGAATGGCATGGAATGGCATGGCACCGGCATGGCACGGCATGGCACCGGCATGGCACGGCATGGCACCGGCATGGCACGGCATGGCACCGGCATGGCACGGCATGGCACCGGCATGGCACGGCATGGCACCGGCATGGCACGGCATGGCACCGGCATGGCACGGCATGGCACCGGCATGGCACGGCATGGCACCGGCATGGCACGGCATGGCACCGGCATGGCACGGCATGGCACCGGCATGGCACGGCATGGCACGGCATGGCACCGGCATGGCACGGCATGGCACCGGCATGGCACGGCATGGCACCGGCATGGCACGGCATGGCACCGGCATGGCACGGCATGGCACCGGCATGGCACCGGCATGGCACGGCATGGCACCGGCATGGCACGGCATGGCACCGGCATGGCACGGCATGGCACCGGCATGGCACGGCCTGGCACCGGCATGGCACGGCATGGAATGGCATGGAATGGCATGGAATGGCATGGAATGGCATGGAATGGCATGGAATGGCATGGAATGGCATGGAATGGCATGGAATGGCATGGAATGGCATGGAATGGCATGGAATGGCATGGAATGGCATGGAATGGCATGGAATGGCATGGAATGGCATGGAATGGCATGGAATGGCATGGAATGGCATGGCACCGGCATGGCACGGCATGGCACCGGCATGGCACGGCATGGCACCGGCATGGCATGGCATGGCACCGGCATGGCACGGCATGGCACCGGCATGGCACGGCATTGAATGGCATGGAATGGCATGGAATGGCATGGAATGGCATGGAATGGCATGGAATGGCATGGCACCGCATGGCACCGCATGGAATGGCATGGAATGGCATGGAATGGCATGGAATGGCATGGAATGGCATGGAATGGCATGGAATAGCATGGCACCGCATGGAATGGCATGGCACCGCATGGAATGGCATGGCACCGCATGGAATGGCATGGCACCGCATGGCACGGCATGGAATGGCATGGCACCGCATGGAATGGCATGGCACCGCATGGCACGGCATGGAATGGCATGGCACCGCATGGAATGGCATGGCACCGCATGGCACGGCATGGAATGGCATGGCACCGGCATGGCACGGCATGGCACCGCATGGCACCGGCATGGCACGGCATGGCACCGCATGGCACGGCATGGAATGGCATGGCACCGGCATGGCACCGGCATGGCATGGAATGGCATGGAATGGCATGGAATGGCATGGAATGGCATGGAATGGCATGGAATGGCATGGAATGGCATGGAATGGCATGGAATGGCATGGAATGGCATGGAATGGCATGGAATGGCATGGAATGGCATGGCACCGCATGGCACGGCATGGCACGGCATGGCACGGCATGGCACCGGCATGGCACGGCATGGCACCGGCATGGCACGGCATGGCACGGCATGGCACCGGCATGGCACGGCATGGCACCGGCATGGCACGGCATGGCACCGGCATGGCACGGCATGGCACCGGCATGGCACGGCATGGCACGGCATGGCACCGGCATGGCACGGCATGGCACCGGCATGGCACGGCATGGCACGGCATGGCACGGCATGGCACCGGCATGGCACGGCATGGCACCGGCATGGCACGGCATGGCACCGGCATGGCACGGCATGGCACCGGCATGGCACGGCATGGCACCGGCATGGCACGGCATGGCACCGGCATGGCACGGCATGGCACCGGCATGGCACGGCATGGCACCGGCATGGCACGGCATGGCACCGGCATGGCACGGCATGGCACCGGCATGGCACGGCATGGCACCGGCATGGCACGGCATGGCACCGGCATGGCACGGCATGGCACCGGCATGGCACGGCATGGCACGGCATGGCACCGGCATGGCACGGCATGGCACCGGCATGGCACGGCATGGCACCGGCATGGCACGGCATGGCACCGGCATGGCACGGCATGGCACCGGCATGGCACGGCATGGCACCGGCATGGCACGGCATGGCACCGGCATGGCACGGCATGGCACCGGCATGGCACGGCATGGCACCGGCATGGCACGGCATGGCACCGGCATGGCACGGCCTGGCACCGGCATGGCACGGCATGGAATGGCATGGAATGGCATGGAATGGCATGGAATGGCATGGAATGGCATGGAATGGCATGGAATGGCATGGAATGGCATGGAATGGCATGGAATGGCATGGAATGGCATGGAATGGCATGGAATGGCATGGAATGGCATGGAATGGCATGGAATGGCATGGAATGGCATGGAATGGCATGGAATGGCATGGAATGGCATGGAATGGCATGGCACCGGCATGGCACGGCATGGCACGGCATGGCACCGGCATGGCACCGGCATGGCACGGCATGGCACCGGCATGGCACCGGCATGGCACGGCATGGCACGGCATGGCACCGGCATGGCACGGCATGGCACCGGCATGGCACGGCATGGCACGGCATGGCACCGGCATGGCACGGCATGGCACCGGCATGGCACGGCATGGCACCGGCATGGCACGGCATGGCACCGGCATGGCACGGCATGGCACCGGCATGGCACGGCATGGCACGGCATTGAATGGCATGGAATGGCATGGAATGGCATGGAATGGCATGGAATGGCATGGAATGGCATGGAATGGCATGGAATGGCATGGAATGGCATGGAATGGCATGGAATGGCATGGAATGGCATGGAATGGCATGGAATGGCATGGAATGGCATGGAATGGCATGGAATGGCATGGAATGGCATGGAATGGCATGGAATGGCATGGAATGGCATGGCACCGGCATGGCACGGCATGGCACCGGCATGGCACGGCATGGCACCGGCATGGCACGGCATGGCACCGGCATGGCACGGCATGGCACCGGCATGGCACGGCATGGCACGGCATGGCACGGCATGGCACCGGCATTGAATGGCATGGCACCGCATGGCACGGCATGGCACGGCATGGCACCGGCATGGCACGGCATGGAATGGCATGGAATGGCATGGAATGGCATGGAATGGCATGGAATGGCATGGAATGGCATGGAATGGCATGGAATGGCATGGAATGGCATGGAATGGCATGGAATGGCATGGAATGGCATGGAATGGCATGGAATGGCATGGAATGGCATGGCACCGGCATGGCACGGCATGGCACCGGCATGGCACGGCATGGCACCGGCATGGCACCGGCATGGCACGGCATGGCACCGGCATGGCACGGCATGGCACCGGCATGGCACGGCATGGCACCGGCATGGCACGGCATGGCACCGGCATGGCACGGCATGGCACCGGCATGGCACGGCATGGCACCGGCATGGCACGGCATGGCACCGGCATGGCACGGCATGGCACCGGCATGGCACGGCATGGCACCGGCATGGCACGGCATGGCACCGGCATGGCACGGCATGGCACCGGCATGGCACGGCATGGCACCGGCATGGAATGGCATGGCACGGCATGGAATGGCATGGCACGGCATGGCACCGGCATGGCACGGCATGGCACCGGCATGGCACGGCATGGCACCGGCATGGCACGGCATGGCACCGGCATGGCACGGCATGGCACCGGCATGGCACGGCATGGCACCGGCATGGCACGGCATGGAATGGCATGGAATGGCATGGAATGGCATGGAATGGCATGGAATGGCATGGAATGGCATGGAATGGCATGGAATGGCATGGAATGGCATGGAATGGCATGGAATGGCATGGAATGGCATGGAATGGCATGGAATGGCATGGAATGGCATGGAATGGCATGGAATGGCATGGAATGGCATGGAATGGCATGGAATGGCATGGAATGGCATGGAATGGCATGGAATGGCATAGAATGGCATGGAATGGCATGGAATGGCATGGAATGGCATGGAATGGCATGGAATGGCATGGAATGGCATGGAATGGCATGGAATGGCATGGCACCGGCATGGCACGGCATGGCACCGGCATGGCACGGCATGGCACCGGCATGGCACGGCATGGCACCGGCATGGCACGGCATGGCACCGGCATGGCACGGCATGGCACCGGCATGGCACGGCATGGCACCGGCATGGCACGGCATGGCACCGGCATGGCACGGCATGGCACCGGCATGGCACGGCATGGCACCGGCATGGCACGGCATGGCACCGGCATGGCACGGCATGGCACGGCATGGCACCGGCATGGCACGGCATGGCACCGGCATGGCACGGCATGGCACCGGCATGGCACGGCATGGCACCGGCATGGCACGGCATGGCACCGGCATGGCACGGCATGGCACCGGCATGGCACCGGCATGGCACGGCATGGCACCGGCATGGCACGGCATGGCACCGGCATGGCACGGCATGGCACCGGCATGGCACGGCCTGGCACCGGCATGGCACGGCATGGAATGGCATGGAATGGCATGGAATGGCATGGAATGGCATGGAATGGCATGGAATGGCATGGAATGGCATGGAATGGCATGGAATGGCATGGAATGGCATGGAATGGCATGGAATGGCATGGAATGGCATGGAATGGCATGGAATGGCATGGAATGGCATGGAATGGCATGGAATGGCATGGAATGGCATGGAATGGCATGGAATGGCATGGAATGGCATGGAATGGCATGGAATGGCATGGAATGGCATGGAATGGCATGGAATGGCATGGAATGGCATGGAATGGCATGGAATGGCATGGAATGGCATGGAATGGCATGGAATGGCATGGAATGGCATGGAATGGCATGGCACCGGCATGGCACGGCATGGCACCGGCATGGCACGGCATGGCACCGGCATGGCATGGCATGGCACCGGCATGGCACGGCATGGCACCGGCATGGCACGGCATTGAATGGCATGGAATGGCATGGAATGGCATGGAATGGCATGGAATGGCATGGAATGGCATGGCACCGCATGGCACCGCATGGAATGGCATGGAATGGCATGGAATGGCATGGAATGGCATGGAATGGCATGGAATAGCATGGCACCGCATGGAATGGCATGGCACCGCATGGAATGGCATGGCACCGCATGGAATGGCATGGCACCGCATGGCACGGCATGGAATGGCATGGCACCGCATGGAATGGCATGGCACCGCATGGCACGGCATGGAATGGCATGGCACCGCATGGAATGGCATGGCACCGCATGGCACGGCATGGAATGGCATGGCACCGGCATGGCACGGCATGGCACCGCATGGCACCGGCATGGCACGGCATGGCACCGCATGGCACGGCATGGAATGGCATGGCACCGGCATGGCACCGGCATGGCATGGAATGGCATGGAATGGCATGGAATGGCATGGAATGGCATGGAATGGCATGGAATGGCATGGAATGGCATGGAATGGCATGGAATGGCATGGCACCGCATGGCACGGCATGGCACCGGCATGGCACGGCATGGCACCGGCATGGCACGGCATGGCACCGGCATGGCACGGCATGGCACCGGCATGGCACGGCATGGCACCGGCATGGCACGGCATGGCACCGGCATGGCACGGCATGGCACCGGCATGGCACGGCATGGCACCGGCATGGCACGGCATGGCACCGGCATGGAATGGCATGGCACGGCATGGAATGGCATGGCACGGCATGGCACCGGCATGGCACGGCATGGCACCGGCATGGCACGGCATGGCACCGGCATGGCACGGCATGGCACCGGCATGGCACGGCATGGCACCGGCATGGCACGGCATGGCACCGGCATGGCACCGGCATGGCACGGCATGGCACCGGCATGGCACCGGCATGGCACGGCCTGGCACCGGCATGGAATGGCATGGAATGGCATGGAATGGCATGGAATGGCATGGAATGGCATGGAATGGCATGGAATGGCATGGAATGGCATGGAATGGCATGGAATGGCATGGAATGGCATGGAATGGCATGGAATGGCATGGAATGGCATGGAATGGCATGGAATGGCATGGAATGGCATGGAATGGCATGGAATGGCATGGAATGGCATGGAATGGCATGGAATGGCATGGAATGGCATGGAATGGCATGGAATGGCATGGAATGGCATGGAATGGCATGGAATGGCATGGAATGGCATGGAATGGCATGGAATGGCATGGAATGGCATGGAATGGCATGGAATGGCATGGAATGGCATGGAATGGCATGGCACCGGCATGGCACGGCATGGCACCGGCATGGCACGGCATGGCACCGGCATGGCATGGCATGGCACCGGCATGGCACGGCATGGCACCGGCATGGCACGGCATGGCACCGGCATGGCACGGCATTGAATGGCATGGAATGGCATGGAATGGCATGGAATGGCATGGAATGGCATGGAATGGCATGGAATGGCATGGAATGGCATGGAATGGCATGGAATGGCATGGAATGGCATGGAATGGCATGGAATGGCATGGCACCGCATGGCACGGCATGGCACGGCATGGCACGGCATGGCACCGGCATGGCACGGCATGGCACGGCATGGCACCGGCATGGCACGGCATGGCACCGGCATGGCACGGCATGGCACCGGCATGGCACGGCATGGCACGGCATGGCACCGGCATGGCACGGCATGGCACCGGCATGGCACGGCATGGCACGGTATGGCACGGCATGGCACGGCATGGCACGGCATGGCACGGCATGGCACGGCATGGCACGGCATGGCACGGCATGGCACGGCATGGCACGGCATGGCACGGCATGGCACGGCATGGCACGGCATGGCACGGCATTGAACGGCATTGAATGGCATGGAATGGCATGGAATGGCATGGAATGGCATGGAATGGCATGGAATGGCATGGAATGGCATGGAATGGCATGGAATGGCATGGAATGGCATGGCACCGGCATGGCACGGCATGGCACCGGCATGGCACGGCATGGCACGGCATGGCACCGGCATGGCACGGCATGGCACCGGCATGGCACGGCATGGCACCGGCATGGCACGGCATGGCACCGGCATGGCACGGCATGGCACCGGCATGGCACGGCATGGCACCGGCATGGCACGGCATGGCACGGTATGGCACGGCATGGCACGGCATGGCACGGCATGGCACGGCATGGCACGGCATGGCACGGCATGGCACGGCATGGCACGGCATGGCACGGCATGGCACGGCATGGCACGGCATGGCACGGCATGGCACGGCATGGCACGGCATGGCACGGCATTGAACGGCATTGAATGGCATGGAATGGCATAGAATGGCATGGAATGGCATGGAATGGCATGGAATGGCATGGAATGGCATGGAATGGCATGGAATGGCATGGAATGGCATGGAATGGCATGGAATGGCATGGAATGGCATGGAATGGCATGGAATGGCATGGAATGGCATGGAATGGCATGGAATGGCATGGAATGGCATGGAATGGCATGGAATGGCATGGAATGGCATGGAATGGCATGGAATGGCATGGAATGGCATGGAATGGCATGGAATGGCATGGAATGGCATGGAATGGCATGGAATGGCATGGAATGGCATGGAATGGCATGGAATGGCATGGAATGGCATGGAATGGCATGGAATGGCATGGAATGGCATGGAATGGCATGGAATGGCATGGAATGGCATGGAATGGCATGGAATGGCATGGAATGGCATGGAATGGCATGGAATGGCATGGAATGGCATGGAATGGCATGGAATGGCATGGAATGGCATGGAATGGCATGGAATGGCATGGAATGGCATGGAATGGCATGGAATGGCATGGAACGGCATGGCACGGCATGGCACGGCATGGCACCGGCATGGCACGGCATGGCACCGGCATGGCACGGCATGGCACGGCATGGCACGGCATTGAATGGCATGGAATGGCATGGAATGGCATTGAATGGCATGGAATGGCATGGAATGGCATGGAATGGCATGGAATGGCATGGCACCGCATGGCACGGCATGGCACCGGCATGGCACGGCATGGCACGGCATGGCACCGGCATGGCACGGCATGGCACCGGCATGGCACGGCATGGCACCGGCATGGCACGGCATGGCACCGGCATGGCACGGCATGGCACGGCATGGCACCGGCATGGCACGGCATGGCACCGGCATGGCACGGCATGGCACGGCATGGCACGGCATGGCACGGCATGGCACCGGCATGGCACGGCATGGCACCGGCATGGCACCGGCATGGCACGGCATGGAATGGCATGGAATGGCATGGAATGGCATGGAATGGCATGGAATGGCATGGAATGGCATGGAATGGCATGGAATGGCATGGAATGGCATGGAATGGCATGGCACCGGCATGGCACGGCATGGCACCGGCATGGCACGGCATGGCACCGGCATGGCACGGCATGGCACCGGCATGGCACGGCATGGCACCGGCATGGCACGGCATGGCACCGGCATGGCACGGCATGGCACGGCATGGCACGGCATGGCACCGGCATGGCACGGCATGGCACCGGCATGGCACGGCATGGCACGGCATGGCACGGCATTGAATGGCATGGCACCGCATGGCACGGCATGGCACCGGCATGGCACGGCATGGCACGGCATGGCACCGGCATGGCACGGCATGGAATGGCATGGAATGGCATGGAATGGCATGGAATGGCATGGAATGGCATGGAATGGCATGGAATGGCATGGAATGGCATGGAATGGCATGGAATGGCATGGAATGGCATGGAATGGCATGGAATGGCATGGAATGGCATGGAATGGCATGGAATGGCATGGAATGGCATGGCACCGGCATGGCACGGCATGGCACCGGCATGGCACGGCATGGCACCGGCATGGCACCGGCATGGCACGGCATGGCACCGGCATGGCACGGCATGGCACCGGCATGGCACGGCATGGCACCGGCATGGCACGGCATGGCACCGGCATGGCACGGCATGGCACCGGCATGGCACGGCATGGCACCGGCATGGCACGGCATGGCACCGGCATGGCACGGCATGGCACCGGCATGGCACGGCATGGCACCGGCATGGAATGGCATGGCACGGCATGGAATGGCATGGCACGGCATGGAATGGCATGGCACGGCATGGCACCGGCATGGCACGGCATGGCACCGGCATGGCACCGGCATGGCACGGCATGGAATGGCATGGAATGGCATGGAATGGCATGGAATGGCATGGAATGGCATGGAATGGCATGGCACCGGCATGGCACGGCATGGCACCGGCATGGCACGGCATGGCACCGGCATGGCACGGCATGGCACCGGCATGGCACGGCATGGCACCGGCATGGCACGGCATGGCACCGGCATGGCACGGCATGGCACGGCATGGCACGGCATGGCACCGGCATGGCACGGCATGGCACCGGCATGGCACGGCATGGCACGGCATGGCACGGCATTGAATGGCATGGCACCGCATGGCACGGCATGGCACCGGCATGGCACGGCATGGCACGGCATGGCACCGGCATGGCACGGCATGGAATGGCATGGAATGGCATGGAATGGCATGGAATGGCATGGAATGGCATGGAATGGCATGGAATGGCATGGAATGGCATGGAATGGCATGGAATGGCATGGAATGGCATGGAATGGCATGGAATGGCATGGAATGGCATGGAATGGCATGGAATGGCATGGAATGGCATGGCACCGGCATGGCACGGCATGGCACCGGCATGGCACGGCATGGCACCGGCATGGCACCGGCATGGCACGGCATGGCACCGGCATGGCACGGCATGGCACCGGCATGGCACGGCATGGCACCGGCATGGCACGGCATGGCACCGGCATGGCACGGCATGGCACCGGCATGGCACGGCATGGCACCGGCATGGCACGGCATGGCACCGGCATGGCACCGGCATGGCACGGCATGGCACCGGCATGGCACGGCATGGCACCGGCATGGCACGGCATGGCACCGGCATGGCACGGCATGGCACCGGCATGGAATGGCATGGCACGGCATGGAATGGCATGGCACGGCATGGAATGGCATGGCACGGCATGGCACCGGCATGGCACGGCATGGCACCGGCATGGCACGGCATGGCACCGGCATGGCACGGCATGGCACCGGCATGGCACGGCATGGCACCGGCATGGCACGGCATGGAATGGCATGGAATGGCATGGAATGGCATGGAATGGCATGGAATGGCATGGAATGGCATGGAATGGCATGGAATGGCATGGAATGGCATGGAATGGCATGGAATGGCATGGAATGGCATGGAATGGCATGGAATGGCATGGAATGGCATGGAATGGCATGGAATGGCATGGAATGGCATGGAATGGCATGGAATGGCATGGAATGGCATGGAATGGCATGGAATGGCATGGAATGGCATGGAATGGCATGGAATGGCATGGAATGGCATGGAATGGCATGGAATGGCATGGAATGGCATGGAATGGCATGGAATGGCATGGAATGGCATGGCACCGGCATGGCACGGCATGGCACCGGCATGGCACGGCATGGCACCGGCATGGCACGGCATGGCACCGGCATGGCACGGCATGGCACCGGCATGGCACGGCATGGCACCGGCATGGCACGGCATGGCACCGGCATGGCACGGCATGGCACCGGCATGGCACGGCATGGCACCGGCATGGCACGGCATGGCACCGGCATGGCACGGCATGGCACCGGCATGGCACGGCATGGCACCGGCATGGCACGGCATGGCACCGGCATGGCACGGCATGGCACGGCATGGCACCGGCATGGCACGGCATGGCACCGGCATGGCACGGCATGGCACCGGCATGGCACGGCATGGCACCGGCATGGCACGGCATGGCACCGGCATGGCACGGCATGGCACCGGCATGGCACCGGCATGGCACGGCATGGCACCGGCATGGCACGGCATGGCACCGGCATGGCACGGCATGGCACCGGCATGGCACGGCCTGGCACCGGCATGGCACGGCATGGAATGGCATGGAATGGCATGGAATGGCATGGAATGGCATGGAATGGCATGGAATGGCATGGAATGGCATGGAATGGCATGGAATGGCATGGCACCGGCATGGCACGGCATGGCACCGGCATGGCACGGCATGGCACCGGCATGGCATGGCATGGCACCGGCATGGCACGGCATGGCACCGGCATGGCACGGCATGGCACCGGCATGGCACGGCATTGAATGGCATGGAATGGCATGGAATGGCATGGAATGGCATGGCACCGCATGGCACCGCATGGAATGGCATGGAATGGCATGGAATGGCATGGAATGGCATGGAATGGCATGGAATGGCATGGAATAGCATGGCACCGCATGGAATGGCATGGCACCGCATGGAATGGCATGGCACCGCATGGAATGGCATGGCACCGCATGGCACGGCATGGAATGGCATGGCACCGCATGGAATGGCATGGCACCGCATGGCACGGCATGGAATGGCATGGCACCGCATGGAATGGCATGGCACCGCATGGCACGGCATGGAATGGCATGGCACCGGCATGGCACGGCATGGCACCGCATGGCACCGGCATGGCACGGCATGGCACCGCATGGCACGGCATGGAATGGCATGGCACCGGCATGGCACCGGCATGGCATGGAATGGCATGGAATGGCATGGAATGGCATGGAATGGCATGGAATGGCATGGAATGGCATGGAATGGCATGGAATGGCATGGAATGGCATGGAATGGCATGGAATGGCATGGAATGGCATGGAATGGCATGGAATGGCATGGCACCGCATGGCACGGCATGGCACGGCATGGCACGGCATGGCACCGGCATGGCACGGCATGGCACCGGCATGGCACGGCATGGCACGGCATGGCACCGGCATGGCACGGCATGGCACCGGCATGGCACGGCATGGCACCGGCATGGCACGGCATGGCACCGGCATGGCACGGCATGGCACGGCATGGCACCGGCATGGCACGGCATGGCACCGGCATGGCACGGCATGGCACGGCATGGCACGGCATGGCACGGCATGGCACCGGCATGGCACGGCATGGCACCGGCATGGCACGGCATGGCACCGGCATGGCACGGCATGGCACCGGCATGGCACGGCATGGCACCGGCATGGCACGGCATGGCACCGGCATGGCACGGCATGGCACCGGCATGGCACGGCATGGCACCGGCATGGCACGGCATGGCACCGGCATGGCACGGCATGGCACCGGCATGGCACGGCATGGCACCGGCATGGCACGGCATGGCACCGGCATGGCACGGCATGGCACCGGCATGGCACGGCATGGCACCGGCATGGCACCGGCATGGCACGGCATGGCACCGGCATGGCACGGCATGGCACCGGCATGGCACGGCATGGCACCGGCATGGCACGGCCTGGCACCGGCATGGCACGGCATGGAATGGCATGGAATGGCATGGAATGGCATGGAATGGCATGGAATGGCATGGAATGGCATGGAATGGCATGGAATGGCATGGAATGGCATGGAATGGCATGGAATGGCATGGAATGGCATGGAATGGCATGGAATGGCATGGAATGGCATGGAATGGCATGGAATGGCATGGAATGGCATGGAATGGCATGGAATGGCATGGAATGGCATGGAATGGCATGGAATGGCATGGAATGGCATGGAATGGCATGGAATGGCATGGAATGGCATGGAATGGCATGGAATGGCATGGAATGGCATGGAATGGCATGGAATGGCATGGAATGGCATGGAATGGCATGGAATGGCATGGAATGGCATGGAATGGCATGGAATGGCATGGAATGGCATGGAATGGCATGGAATGGCATGGAATGGCATGGAATGGCATGGAATGGCATGGAATGGCATGGAATGGCATGGAATGGCATGGAATGGCATGGAATGGCATGGAATGGCATGGAATGGCATGGAATGGCATGGAATGGCATGGAATGGCATGGAATGGCATGGCACCGCATGGCACGGCATGGCACGGCATGGCACGGCATGGCACCGGCATGGCACGGCATGGCACGGCATGGCACCGGCATGGCACGGCATGGCACCGGCATGGCACGGCATGGCACCGGCATGGCACGGCATGGCACGGCATGGCACCGGCATGGCACGGCATGGCACCGGCATGGCACGGCATGGCACGGTATGGCACGGCATGGCACGGCATGGCACGGCATGGCACGGCATGGCACGGCATGGCACGGCATGGCACGGCATGGCACGGCATGGCACGGCATGGCACGGCATGGCACGGCATGGCACGGCATGGCACGGCATTGAACGGCATTGAATGGCATGGAATGGCATGGAATGGCATGGAATGGCATGGAATGGCATGGAATGGCATGGAATGGCATGGAATGGCATGGAATGGCATGGAATGGCATGGCACCGGCATGGCACGGCATGGCACCGGCATGGCACGGCATGGCACGGCATGGCACCGGCATGGCACGGCATGGCACCGGCATGGCACGGCATGGCACCGGCATGGCACGGCATGGCACCGGCATGGCACGGCATGGCACCGGCATGGCACGGCATGGCACCGGCATGGCACGGCATGGCACGGTATGGCACGGCATGGCACGGCATGGCACGGCATGGCACGGCATGGCACGGCATGGCACGGCATGGCACGGCATGGCACGGCATGGCACGGCATGGCACGGCATGGCACGGCATGGCACGGCATGGCACGGCATGGCACGGCATTGAACGGCATTGAATGGCATGGAATGGCATGGAATGGCATGGAATGGCATGGAATGGCATGGAATGGCATGGAATGGCATGGAATGGCATGGAATGGCATGGAATGGCATGGAATGGCATGGAATGGCATGGAATGGCATGGAATGGCATGGAATGGCATGGAATGGCATGGAATGGCATGGAATGGCATGGAATGGCATGGAATGGCATGGAATGGCATGGAATGGCATGGAATGGCATGGAATGGCATGGAATGGCATGGAATGGCATGGAATGGCATGGAATGGCATGGAATGGCATGGAATGGCATGGAATGGCATGGAATGGCATGGAATGGCATGGAATGGCATGGAATGGCATGGAATGGCATGGAATGGCATGGAATGGCATGGAATGGCATGGAATGGCATGGAATGGCATGGAATGGCATGGAATGGCATGGAATGGCATGGAATGGCATGGAATGGCATGGAATGGCATGGAATGGCATGGAACGGCATGGCACGGCATGGCACGGCATGGCACCGGCATGGCACGGCATGGCACCGGCATGGCACGGCATGGCACGGCATGGCACGGCATTGAATGGCATGGAATGGCATGGAATGGCATTGAATGGCATGGAATGGCATGGAATGGCATGGAATGGCATGGAATGGCATGGCACCGCATGGCACGGCATGGCACCGGCATGGCACGGCATGGCACGGCATGGCACCGGCATGGCACGGCATGGCACCGGCATGGCACGGCATGGCACCGGCATGGCACGGCATGGCACCGGCATGGCACGGCATGGCACGGCATGGCACCGGCATGGCACGGCATGGCACCGGCATGGCACGGCATGGCACGGCATGGCACGGCATGGCACGGCATGGCACCGGCATGGCACGGCATGGCACCGGCATGGCACCGGCATGGCACGGCATGGAATGGCATGGAATGGCATGGAATGGCATGGAATGGCATGGAATGGCATGGAATGGCATGGAATGGCATGGAATGGCATGGAATGGCATGGAATGGCATGGCACCGGCATGGCACGGCATGGCACCGGCATGGCACGGCATGGCACCGGCATGGCACGGCATGGCACCGGCATGGCACGGCATGGCACCGGCATGGCACGGCATGGCACGGCATGGCACGGCATGGCACCGGCATGGCACGGCATGGCACCGGCATGGCACGGCATGGCACGGCATGGCACGGCATTGAATGGCATGGCACCGCATGGCACGGCATGGCACCGGCATGGCACGGCATGGCACGGCATGGCACCGGCATGGCACGGCATGGAATGGCATGGAATGGCATGGAATGGCATGGAATGGCATGGAATGGCATGGAATGGCATGGAATGGCATGGAATGGCATGGAATGGCATGGAATGGCATGGAATGGCATGGAATGGCATGGAATGGCATGGAATGGCATGGAATGGCATGGAATGGCATGGCACCGGCATGGCACGGCATGGCACCGGCATGGCACGGCATGGCACCGGCATGGCACCGGCATGGCACGGCATGGCACCGGCATGGCACGGCATGGCACCGGCATGGCACGGCATGGCACCGGCATGGCACGGCATGGCACCGGCATGGCACGGCATGGCACCGGCATGGCACGGCATGGCACCGGCATGGCACGGCATGGCACCGGCATGGCACGGCATGGCACCGGCATGGAATGGCATGGCACGGCATGGAATGGCATGGCACGGCATGGAATGGCATGGCACGGCATGGCACCGGCATGGCACGGCATGGCACCGGCATGGCACGGCATGGCACCGGCATGGCACGGCATGGCACCGGCATGGCACGGCATGGCACCGGCATGGCACGGCATGGCACCGGCATGGCACGGCATGGAATGGCATGGAATGGCATGGAATGGCATGGAATGGCATGGAATGGCATGGAATGGCATGGAATGGCATGGAATGGCATGGAATGGCATGGAATGGCATGGAATGGCATGGAATGGCATGGAATGGCATGGAATGGCATGGAATGGCATGGAATGGCATGGAATGGCATAGAATGGCATGGAATGGCATGGAATGGCATGGAATGGCATGGAATGGCATGGAATGGCATGGAATGGCATGGCACCGGCATGGCACGGCATGGCACCGGCATGGCACGGCATGGCACCGGCATGGCACGGCATGGCACCGGCATGGCACGGCATGGCACCGGCATGGCACGGCATGGCACCGGCATGGCACGGCATGGCACCGGCATGGCACGGCATGGCACCGGCATGGCACGGCATGGCACCGGCATGGCACGGCATGGCACCGGCATGGCACGGCATGGCACCGGCATGGCACGGCATGGCACCGGCATGGCACGGCATGGCACCGGCATGGCACGGCATGGCACGGCATGGCACCGGCATGGCACGGCATGGCACCGGCATGGCACGGCATGGCACCGGCATGGCACGGCATGGCACCGGCATGGCACGGCATGGCACCGGCATGGCACGGCATGGCACCGGCATGGCACCGGCATGGCACGGCATGGCACCGGCATGGCACGGCATGGCACCGGCATGGCACGGCATGGCACCGGCATGGCACGGCCTGGCACCGGCATGGAATGGCATGGAATGGCATGGAATGGCATGGAATGGCATGGAATGGCATGGAATGGCATGGAATGGCATGGAATGGCATGGAATGGCATGGAATGGCATGGAATGGCATGGAATGGCATGGAATGGCATGGAATGGCATGGAATGGCATGGAATGGCATGGAATGGCATGGAATGGCATGGAATGGCATGGAATGGCATGGAATGGCATGGAATGGCATGGAATGGCATGGAATGGCATGGAATGGCATGGAATGGCATGGAATGGCATGGCACCGGCATGGCACGGCATGGCACCGGCATGGCACGGCATGGCACCGGCATGGCATGGCATGGCACCGGCATGGCACGGCATGGCACCGGCATGGCACGGCATTGAATGGCATGGAATGGCATTGAATGGCATGGAATGGCATGGAATGGCATGGAATGGCATGGAATGGCATGGAATGGCATGGAATGGCATGGAATGGCATGGCACCGCATGGCACGGCATGGCACCGGCATGGCACGGCATGGCACGGCATGGCACCGGCATGGCACGGCATGGCACCGGCATGGCACGGCATGGCACCGGCATGGCACGGCATGGCACGGCATGGCACCGGCATGGCACGGCATGGCACCGGCATGGCACGGCATGGCACGGCATGGCACCGGCATGGCACGGCATGGCACCGGCATGGCACGGCATGGCACCGGCATGGCACGGCATGGCACGGCATGGCACGGCATGGCACGGCATTGAATGGCATGGAATGGCATGGAATGGCATGGAATGGCATGGAATGGCATGGAATGGCATGGAATGGCATGGAATGGCATGGAATGGCATGGAATGGCATGGAATGGCATGGAATGGCATGGAATGGCATGGAATGGCATGGAATGGCATGGAATGGCATGGAATGGCATGGAATGGCATGGAATGGCATGGAATGGCATGGAATGGCATGGAATGGCATGGAATGGCATGGAATGGCATGGAATGGCATGGAATGGCATGGAATGGCATGGAATGGCATGGAATGGCATGGAATGGCATGGAATGGCATGGAATGGCATGGAATGGCATGGAATGGCATGGAATGGCATGGAATGGCATGGAATGGCATGGAATGGCATGGAATGGCATGGAATGGCATGGAATGGCATGGAATGGCATGGAATGGCATGGAATGGCATGGAATGGCATGGAATGGCATGGAACGGCATGGCACGGCATGGCACGGCATGGCACCGGCATGGCACGGCATGGCACCGGCATGGCACGGCATGGCACGGCATGGCACGGCATTGAATGGCATGGAATGGCATGGAATGGCATTGAATGGCATGGAATGGCATGGAATGGCATGGAATGGCATGGAATGGCATGGCACCGCATGGCACGGCATGGCACCGGCATGGCACGGCATGGCACGGCATGGCACCGGCATGGCACGGCATGGCACCGGCATGGCACGGCATGGCACCGGCATGGCACGGCATGGCACGGCATGGCACCGGCATGGCACGGCATGGCACCGGCATGGCACGGCATGGCACGGCATGGCACGGCATGGCACGGCATGGCACCGGCATGGCACGGCATGGCACCGGCATGGCACCGGCATGGCACGGCATGGAATGGCATGGAATGGCATGGAATGGCATGGAATGGCATGGAATGGCATGGAATGGCATGGAATGGCATGGAATGGCATGGAATGGCATGGAATGGCATGGAATGGCATGGCACCGGCATGGCACGGCATGGCACCGGCATGGCACGGCATGGCACCGGCATGGCACGGCATGGCACCGGCATGGCACGGCATGGCACCGGCATGGCACGGCATGGCACCGGCATGGCACGGCATGGCACGGCATGGCACGGCATGGCACCGGCATGGCACGGCATGGCACCGGCATGGCACGGCATGGCACGGCATGGCACGGCATTGAATGGCATGGCACCGCATGGCACGGCATGGCACCGGCATGGCACGGCATGGCACGGCATGGCACCGGCATGGCACGGCATGGAATGGCATGGAATGGCATGGAATGGCATGGAATGGCATGGAATGGCATGGAATGGCATGGAATGGCATGGAATGGCATGGAATGGCATGGAATGGCATGGAATGGCATGGAATGGCATGGAATGGCATGGAATGGCATGGAATGGCATGGCACCGGCATGGCACGGCATGGCACCGGCATGGCACGGCATGGCACCGGCATGGCACCGGCATGGCACGGCATGGCACCGGCATGGCACGGCATGGCACCGGCATGGCACGGCATGGCACCGGCATGGCACGGCATGGCACCGGCATGGCACGGCATGGCACCGGCATGGCACGGCATGGCACCGGCATGGCACGGCATGGCACCGGCATGGCACCGGCATGGCACGGCATGGCACCGGCATGGCACGGCATGGCACCGGCATGGCACGGCATGGCACCGGCATGGCACGGCATGGCACCGGCATGGAATGGCATGGCACGGCATGGAATGGCATGGCACGGCATGGAATGGCATGGCACGGCATGGCACCGGCATGGCACGGCATGGCACCGGCATGGCACGGCATGGCACCGGCATGGCACGGCATGGCACCGGCATGGCACGGCATGGCACCGGCATGGCACGGCATGGAATGGCATGGAATGGCATGGAATGGCATGGAATGGCATGGAATGGCATGGAATGGCATGGAATGGCATGGAATGGCATGGAATGGCATGGAATGGCATGGAATGGCATGGAATGGCATGGAATGGCATGGAATGGCATGGAATGGCATGGAATGGCATGGAATGGCATGGAATGGCATGGAATGGCATGGAATGGCATGGAATGGCATGGAATGGCATGGAATGGCATGGAATGGCATGGCACCGGCATGGCACGGCATGGCACCGGCATGGCACGGCATGGCACCGGCATGGCACGGCATGGCACCGGCATGGCACGGCATGGCACCGGCATGGCACGGCATGGCACCGGCATGGCACGGCATGGCACCGGCATGGCACGGCATGGCACCGGCATGGCACGGCATGGCACCGGCATGGCACGGCATGGCACCGGCATGGCACGGCATGGCACCGGCATGGCACGGCATGGCACCGGCATGGCACGGCATGGCACCGGCATGGCACGGCATGGCACGGCATGGCACCGGCATGGCACGGCATGGCACCGGCATGGCACGGCATGGCACCGGCATGGCACGGCATGGCACCGGCATGGCACGGCATGGCACCGGCATGGCACGGCATGGCACCGGCATGGCACGGCATGGCACCGGCATGGCACCGGCATGGCACGGCATGGCACCGGCATGGCACGGCATGGCACCGGCATGGCACGGCATGGCACCGGCATGG
Source organism: Cryptus armator (assembly GCA_963971235.1). Classification (NCBI taxonomy): domain Eukaryota; kingdom Metazoa; phylum Arthropoda; class Insecta; order Hymenoptera; family Ichneumonidae; genus Cryptus; species Cryptus armator. The sequence goes on from CAXARG010000333.1 coordinate 1,000,339, forward strand.
CACGGCCTGGCACCGGCATGGCACGGCATGGAATGGCATGGAATGGCATGGAATGGCATGGAATGGCATGGAATGGCATGGAATGGCATGGAATGGCATGGAATGGCATGGAATGGCATGGAATGGCATGGCACCGGCATGGCACGGCATGGCACCGGCATGGCACGGCATGGCACCGGCATGGCATGGCATGGCACCGGCATGGCACGGCATGGCACCGGCATGGCACGGCATGGCACCGGCATGGCACGGCATTGAATGGCATGGAATGGCATGGAATGGCATGGAATGGCATGGCACCGCATGGCACCGCATGGAATGGCATGGAATGGCATGGAATGGCATGGAATGGCATGGAATGGCATGGAATGGCATGGAATAGCATGGCACCGCATGGAATGGCATGGCACCGCATGGAATGGCATGGCACCGCATGGAATGGCATGGCACCGCATGGCACGGCATGGAATGGCATGGCACCGCATGGAATGGCATGGCACCGCATGGCACGGCATGGAATGGCATGGCACCGCATGGAATGGCATGGCACCGCATGGCACGGCATGGAATGGCATGGCACCGGCATGGCACGGCATGGCACCGCATGGCACCGGCATGGCACGGCATGGCACCGCATGGCACGGCATGGAATGGCATGGCACCGGCATGGCACCGGCATGGCATGGAATGGCATGGAATGGCATGGAATGGCATGGAATGGCATGGAATGGCATGGAATGGCATGGAATGGCATGGAATGGCATGGAATGGCATGGAATGGCATGGAATGGCATGGAATGGCATGGAATGGCATGGAATGGCATGGAATGGCATGGAATGGCATGGCACGGCATGGCACGGCATGGCACGGCATGGCACCGGCATGGCACGGCATGGCACCGGCATGGCACGGCATGGCACGGCATGGCACCGGCATGGCACGGCATGGCACCGGCATGGCACGGCATGGCACCGGCATGGCACGGCATGGCACGGCATGGCACCGGCATGGCACGGCATGGCACCGGCATGGCACGGCATGGCACGGCATGGCACGGCATGGCACGGCATGGCACCGGCATGGCACGGCATGGCACCGGCATGGCACGGCATGGCACCGGCATGGCACGGCATGGCACCGGCATGGCACGGCATGGCACCGGCATGGCACGGCATGGCACCGGCATGGCACGGCATGGCACCGGCATGGCACGGCATGGCACCGGCATGGCACGGCATGGCACCGGCATGGCACGGCATGGCACCGGCATGGCACGGCATGGCACCGGCATGGCACGGCATGGCACCGGCATGGCACGGCATGGCACCGGCATGGCACCGGCATGGCACGGCATGGCACCGGCATGGCACGGCATGGCACCGGCATGGCACGGCATGGCACCGGCATGGCACGGCCTGGCACCGGCATGGCACGGCATGGAATGGCATGGAATGGCATGGAATGGCATGGAATGGCATGGAATGGCATGGAATGGCATGGAATGGCATGGAATGGCATGGAATGGCATGGAATGGCATGGAATGGCATGGAATGGCATGGAATGGCATGGAATGGCATGGAATGGCATGGAATGGCATGGAATGGCATGGAATGGCATGGAATGGCATGGAATGGCATGGAATGGCATGGAATGGCATGGAATGGCATGGAATGGCATGGAATGGCATGGAATGGCATGGAATGGCATGGAATGGCATGGAATGGCATGGAATGGCATGGAATGGCATGGAATGGCATGGAATGGCATGGAATGGCATGGAATGGCATGGAATGGCATGGAATGGCATGGAATGGCATGGAATGGCATGGAATGGCATGGAATGGCATGGAATGGCATGGAATGGCATGGAATGGCATGGAATGGCATGGAATGGCATGGAATGGCATGGAATGGCATGGAATGGCATGGAATGGCATGGAATGGCATGGAATGGCATGGAATGGCATGGAATGGCATGGAATGGCATGGAATGGCATGGAATGGCATGGAATGGCATGGAATGGCATGGAATGGCATGGCACGGCATGGCACCGGCATGGCACGGCATGGCACCGGCATGGCACGGCATGGCACCGGCATGGCACGGCATGGCACCGGCATGGCACGGCATGGCACCGGCATGGCACGGCATGGCACCGGCATGGCACGGCATGGCACCGGCATGGCACGGCATGGCACCGGCATGGCACGGCATGGCACCGGCATGGCACGGCATGGCACCGGCATGGCACGGCATGGCACCGGCATGGCACGGCATGGCACCGGCATGGCACGGCATGGCACGGCATGGCACCGGCATGGCACGGCATGGCACCGGCATGGCACGGCATGGCACCGGCATGGCACGGCATGGCACCGGCATGGCACGGCATGGCACCGGCATGGCACGGCATGGCACCGGCATGGCACGGCATGGCACCGGCATGGCACGGCATGGCACCGGCATGGCACGGCATGGCACCGGCATGGCACGGCCTGGCACCGGCATGGCACGGCATGGAATGGCATGGAATGGCATGGAATGGCATGGAATGGCATGGAATGGCATGGAATGGCATGGAATGGCATGGAATGGCATGGAATGGCATGGAATGGCATGGAATGGCATGGAATGGCATGGAATGGCATGGAATGGCATGGAATGGCATGGAATGGCATGGAATGGCATGGAATGGCATGGAATGGCATGGAATGGCATGGAATGGCATGGAATGGCATGGAATGGCATGGAATGGCATGGAATGGCATGGAATGGCATGGAATGGCATGGAATGGCATGGAATGGCATGGCACCGGCATGGCACGGCATGGCACGGCATGGCACGGCATGGCACGGCATGGCACCGGCATGGCACCGGCATGGCACGGCATGGCACGGCATGGCACCGGCATGGCACGGCATGGCACCGGCATGGCACGGCATGGCACGGCATGGCACCGGCATGGCACGGCATGGCACCGGCATGGCACGGCATGGCACCGGCATGGCACGGCATGGCACCGGCATGGCACGGCATGGCACCGGCATGGCACGGCATGGCACCGGCATGGCACGGCATGGCACCGGCATGGCACGGCATGGCACCGGCATGGCACGGCATGGCACCGGCATGGCACGGCATGGCACGGCATTGAATGGCATGGAATGGCATGGAATGGCATGGAATGGCATGGAATGGCATGGAATGGCATGGAATGGCATGGAATGGCATGGAATGGCATGGAATGGCATGGAATGGCATGGAATGGCATGGAATGGCATGGAATGGCATGGAATGGCATGGAATGGCATGGCACCGGCATGGCACGGCATGGCACCGGCATGGCACGGCATGGCACCGGCATGGCACGGCATGGCACCGGCATGGCACGGCATGGCACCGGCATGGCACGGCATGGCACGGCATGGCACGGCATGGCACCGGCATGGCACGGCATGGCACCGGCATGGCACGGCATTGAATGGCATGGCACCGCATGGCACGGCATGGCACCGGCATGGCACGGCATGGCACGGCATGGCACCGGCATGGCACGGCATGGAATGGCATGGAATGGCATGGAATGGCATGGAATGGCATGGAATGGCATGGAATGGCATGGAATGGCATGGAATGGCATGGAATGGCATGGAATGGCATGGAATGGCATGGAATGGCATGGCACCGGCATGGCACGGCATGGCACCGGCATGGCACGGCATGGCACCGGCATGGCACCGGCATGGCACGGCATGGCACCGGCATGGCACGGCATGGCACCGGCATGGCACGGCATGGCACCGGCATGGCACGGCATGGCACCGGCATGGCACGGCATGGCACCGGCATGGCACGGCATGGCACCGGCATGGCACGGCATGGCACCGGCATGGCACGGCATGGCACCGGCATGGCACGGCATGGCACCGGCATGGCACGGCATGGCACCGGCATGGCACGGCATGGCACCGGCATGGCACGGCATGGCACCGGCATGGCACGGCATGGCACCGGCATGGAATGGCATGGCACGGCATGGAATGGCATGGCACGGCATGGAATGGCATGGCACGGCATGGCACCGGCATGGCACGGCATGGCACCGGCATGGCACGGCATGGCACCGGCATGGCACGGCATGGCACCGGCATGGCACGGCATGGCACCGGCATGGCACGGCATGGAATGGCATGGAATGGCATGGAATGGCATGGAATGGCATGGAATGGCATGGAATGGCATGGAATGGCATGGAATGGCATGGAATGGCATGGAATGGCATGGAATGGCATGGAATGGCATGGAATGGCATGGAATGGCATGGAATGGCATGGAATGGCATGGAATGGCATGGAATGGCATGGAATGGCATGGAATGGCATGGAATGGCATGGAATGGCATGGAATGGCATGGAATGGCATGGAATGGCATGGAATGGCATGGAATGGCATGGAATGGCATAGAATGGCATGGAATGGCATGGAATGGCATGGAATGGCATGGAATGGCATGGAATGGCATGGAATGGCATGGAATGGCATGGAATGGCATGGCACCGGCATGGCACGGCATGGCACCGGCATGGCACGGCATGGCACCGGCATGGCACGGCATGGCACCGGCATGGCACGGCATGGCACCGGCATGGCACGGCATGGCACCGGCATGGCACGGCATGGCACCGGCATGGCACGGCATGGCACCGGCATGGCACGGCATGGCACCGGCATGGCACGGCATGGCACCGGCATGGCACGGCATGGCACCGGCATGGCACGGCATGGCACGGCATGGCACCGGCATGGCACGGCATGGCACCGGCATGGCACGGCATGGCACCGGCATGGCACGGCATGGCACCGGCATGGCACGGCATGGCACCGGCATGGCACCGGCATGGCACGGCATGGCACCGGCATGGCACGGCATGGCACCGGCATGGCACGGCATGGCACCGGCATGGCACGGCCTGGCACCGGCATGGCACGGCATGGAATGGCATGGAATGGCATGGAATGGCATGGAATGGCATGGAATGGCATGGAATGGCATGGAATGGCATGGAATGGCATGGAATGGCATGGAATGGCATGGAATGGCATGGAATGGCATGGAATGGCATGGAATGGCATGGAATGGCATGGAATGGCATGGAATGGCATGGAATGGCATGGAATGGCATGGCACCGGCATGGCACGGCATGGCACCGGCATGGCACGGCATGGCACCGGCATGGCATGGCATGGCACCGGCATGGCACGGCATGGCACCGGCATGGCACGGCATTGAATGGCATGGAATGGCATGGAATGGCATGGAATGGCATGGAATGGCATGGAATGGCATGGCACCGCATGGCACCGCATGGAATGGCATGGAATGGCATGGAATGGCATGGAATGGCATGGAATGGCATGGAATGGCATGGAATAGCATGGCACCGCATGGAATGGCATGGCACCGCATGGAATGGCATGGCACCGCATGGAATGGCATGGCACCGCATGGCACGGCATGGAATGGCATGGCACCGCATGGAATGGCATGGCACCGCATGGCACGGCATGGAATGGCATGGCACCGCATGGAATGGCATGGCACCGCATGGCACGGCATGGAATGGCATGGCACCGGCATGGCACGGCATGGCACCGCATGGCACCGGCATGGCACGGCATGGCACCGCATGGCACGGCATGGAATGGCATGGCACCGGCATGGCACCGGCATGGCATGGAATGGCATGGAATGGCATGGAATGGCATGGAATGGCATGGAATGGCATGGAATGGCATGGAATGGCATGGAATGGCATGGAATGGCATGGAATGGCATGGAATGGCATGGAATGGCATGGAATGGCATGGCACCGCATGGCACGGCATGGCACGGCATGGCACGGCATGGCACCGGCATGGCACGGCATGGCACCGGCATGGCACGGCATGGCACGGCATGGCACCGGCATGGCACGGCATGGCACCGGCATGGCACGGCATGGCACCGGCATGGCACGGCATGGCACCGGCATGGCACGGCATGGCACGGCATGGCACCGGCATGGCACGGCATGGCACCGGCATGGCACGGCATGGCACGGCATGGCACGGCATGGCACCGGCATGGCACGGCATGGCACCGGCATGGCACGGCATGGCACCGGCATGGCACGGCATGGCACCGGCATGGCACGGCATGGCACCGGCATGGCACGGCATGGCACCGGCATGGCACGGCATGGCACCGGCATGGCACGGCATGGCACCGGCATGGCACGGCATGGCACCGGCATGGCACGGCATGGCACCGGCATGGCACGGCATGGCACCGGCATGGCACGGCATGGCACCGGCATGGCACGGCATGGCACCGGCATGGCACGGCATGGCACGGCATGGCACCGGCATGGCACGGCATGGCACCGGCATGGCACGGCATGGCACCGGCATGGCACGGCATGGCACCGGCATGGCACGGCATGGCACCGGCATGGCACGGCATGGCACCGGCATGGCACGGCATGGCACCGGCATGGCACGGCATGGCACCGGCATGGCACGGCATGGCACCGGCATGGCACGGCCTGGCACCGGCATGGCACGGCATGGAATGGCATGGAATGGCATGGAATGGCATGGAATGGCATGGAATGGCATGGAATGGCATGGAATGGCATGGAATGGCATGGAATGGCATGGAATGGCATGGAATGGCATGGAATGGCATGGAATGGCATGGAATGGCATGGAATGGCATGGAATGGCATGGAATGGCATGGAATGGCATGGAATGGCATGGAATGGCATGGAATGGCATGGAATGGCATGGAATGGCATGGAATGGCATGGAATGGCATGGAATGGCATGGAATGGCATGGCACCGGCATGGCACGGCATGGCACGGCATGGCACCGGCATGGCACCGGCATGGCACGGCATGGCACCGGCATGGCACCGGCATGGCACGGCATGGCACGGCATGGCACCGGCATGGCACGGCATGGCACCGGCATGGCACGGCATGGCACGGCATGGCACCGGCATGGCACGGCATGGCACCGGCATGGCACGGCATGGCACCGGCATGGCACGGCATGGCACCGGCATGGCACGGCATGGCACCGGCATGGCACGGCATGGCACGGCATTGAATGGCATGGAATGGCATGGAATGGCATGGAATGGCATGGAATGGCATGGAATGGCATGGAATGGCATGGAATGGCATGGAATGGCATGGAATGGCATGGAATGGCATGGAATGGCATGGAATGGCATGGAATGGCATGGAATGGCATGGAATGGCATGGAATGGCATGGAATGGCATGGAATGGCATGGAATGGCATGGCACCGGCATGGCACGGCATGGCACCGGCATGGCACGGCATGGCACCGGCATGGCACGGCATGGCACCGGCATGGCACGGCATGGCACCGGCATGGCACGGCATGGCACGGCATGGCACGGCATGGCACCGGCATTGAATGGCATGGCACCGCATGGCACGGCATGGCACGGCATGGCACCGGCATGGCACGGCATGGAATGGCATGGAATGGCATGGAATGGCATGGAATGGCATGGAATGGCATGGAATGGCATGGAATGGCATGGAATGGCATGGAATGGCATGGAATGGCATGGAATGGCATGGAATGGCATGGAATGGCATGGAATGGCATGGAATGGCATGGCACCGGCATGGCACGGCATGGCACCGGCATGGCACGGCATGGCACCGGCATGGCACCGGCATGGCACGGCATGGCACCGGCATGGCACGGCATGGCACCGGCATGGCACGGCATGGCACCGGCATGGCACGGCATGGCACCGGCATGGCACGGCATGGCACCGGCATGGCACGGCATGGCACCGGCATGGCACGGCATGGCACCGGCATGGCACGGCATGGCACCGGCATGGCACGGCATGGCACCGGCATGGCACGGCATGGCACCGGCATGGCACGGCATGGCACCGGCATGGCACGGCATGGCACCGGCATGGAATGGCATGGCACGGCATGGAATGGCATGGCACGGCATGGCACCGGCATGGCACGGCATGGCACCGGCATGGCACGGCATGGCACCGGCATGGCACGGCATGGCACCGGCATGGCACGGCATGGCACCGGCATGGCACGGCATGGCACCGGCATGGCACGGCATGGAATGGCATGGAATGGCATGGAATGGCATGGAATGGCATGGAATGGCATGGAATGGCATGGAATGGCATGGAATGGCATGGAATGGCATGGAATGGCATGGAATGGCATGGAATGGCATGGAATGGCATGGAATGGCATGGAATGGCATGGAATGGCATGGAATGGCATGGAATGGCATGGAATGGCATGGAATGGCATGGAATGGCATGGAATGGCATGGAATGGCATAGAATGGCATGGAATGGCATGGAATGGCATGGAATGGCATGGAATGGCATGGAATGGCATGGAATGGCATGGAATGGCATGGAATGGCATGGCACCGGCATGGCACGGCATGGCACCGGCATGGCACGGCATGGCACCGGCATGGCACGGCATGGCACCGGCATGGCACGGCATGGCACCGGCATGGCACGGCATGGCACCGGCATGGCACGGCATGGCACCGGCATGGCACGGCATGGCACCGGCATGGCACGGCATGGCACCGGCATGGCACGGCATGGCACCGGCATGGCACGGCATGGCACCGGCATGGCACGGCATGGCACGGCATGGCACCGGCATGGCACGGCATGGCACCGGCATGGCACGGCATGGCACCGGCATGGCACGGCATGGCACCGGCATGGCACGGCATGGCACCGGCATGGCACGGCATGGCACCGGCATGGCACCGGCATGGCACGGCATGGCACCGGCATGGCACGGCATGGCACCGGCATGGCACGGCATGGCACCGGCATGGCACGGCCTGGCACCGGCATGGCACGGCATGGAATGGCATGGAATGGCATGGAATGGCATGGAATGGCATGGAATGGCATGGAATGGCATGGAATGGCATGGAATGGCATGGAATGGCATGGAATGGCATGGAATGGCATGGAATGGCATGGAATGGCATGGAATGGCATGGAATGGCATGGAATGGCATGGAATGGCATGGAATGGCATGGAATGGCATGGAATGGCATGGAATGGCATGGAATGGCATGGAATGGCATGGAATGGCATGGAATGGCATGGAATGGCATGGAATGGCATGGAATGGCATGGAATGGCATGGAATGGCATGGAATGGCATGGAATGGCATGGAATGGCATGGAATGGCATGGAATGGCATGGAATGGCATGGAATGGCATGGAATGGCATGGCACCGGCATGGCACGGCATGGCACCGGCATGGCACGGCATGGCACCGGCATGGCATGGCATGGCACCGGCATGGCACGGCATGGCACCGGCATGGCACGGCATTGAATGGCATGGAATGGCATGGAATGGCATGGAATGGCATGGAATGGCATGGAATGGCATGGCACCGCATGGCACCGCATGGAATGGCATGGAATGGCATGGAATGGCATGGAATGGCATGGAATGGCATGGAATAGCATGGCACCGCATGGAATGGCATGGCACCGCATGGAATGGCATGGCACCGCATGGAATGGCATGGCACCGCATGGCACGGCATGGAATGGCATGGCACCGCATGGAATGGCATGGCACCGCATGGCACGGCATGGAATGGCATGGCACCGCATGGAATGGCATGGCACCGCATGGCACGGCATGGAATGGCATGGCACCGGCATGGCACGGCATGGCACCGCATGGCACCGGCATGGCACGGCATGGCACCGCATGGCACGGCATGGAATGGCATGGCACCGGCATGGCACCGGCATGGCATGGAATGGCATGGAATGGCATGGAATGGCATGGAATGGCATGGAATGGCATGGAATGGCATGGAATGGCATGGAATGGCATGGAATGGCATGGCACCGCATGGCACGGCATGGCACCGGCATGGCACGGCATGGCACCGGCATGGCACGGCATGGCACCGGCATGGCACGGCATGGCACCGGCATGGCACGGCATGGCACCGGCATGGCACGGCATGGCACCGGCATGGCACGGCATGGCACCGGCATGGCACGGCATGGCACCGGCATGGCACGGCATGGCACCGGCATGGAATGGCATGGCACGGCATGGAATGGCATGGCACGGCATGGCACCGGCATGGCACGGCATGGCACCGGCATGGCACGGCATGGCACCGGCATGGCACGGCATGGCACCGGCATGGCACGGCATGGCACCGGCATGGCACGGCATGGCACCGGCATGGCACCGGCATGGCACGGCATGGCACCGGCATGGCACCGGCATGGCACGGCCTGGCACCGGCATGGAATGGCATGGAATGGCATGGAATGGCATGGAATGGCATGGAATGGCATGGAATGGCATGGAATGGCATGGAATGGCATGGAATGGCATGGAATGGCATGGAATGGCATGGAATGGCATGGAATGGCATGGAATGGCATGGAATGGCATGGAATGGCATGGAATGGCATGGAATGGCATGGAATGGCATGGAATGGCATGGAATGGCATGGAATGGCATGGAATGGCATGGAATGGCATGGAATGGCATGGAATGGCATGGAATGGCATGGAATGGCATGGAATGGCATGGAATGGCATGGAATGGCATGGAATGGCATGGAATGGCATGGAATGGCATGGAATGGCATGGAATGGCATGGAATGGCATGGCACCGGCATGGCACGGCATGGCACCGGCATGGCACGGCATGGCACCGGCATGGCATGGCATGGCACCGGCATGGCACGGCATGGCACCGGCATGGCACGGCATGGCACCGGCATGGCACGGCATTGAATGGCATGGAATGGCATGGAATGGCATGGAATGGCATGGAATGGCATGGAATGGCATGGAATGGCATGGAATGGCATGGAATGGCATGGAATGGCATGGAATGGCATGGAATGGCATGGAATGGCATGGCACCGCATGGCACGGCATGGCACGGCATGGCACGGCATGGCACCGGCATGGCACGGCATGGCACGGCATGGCACCGGCATGGCACGGCATGGCACCGGCATGGCACGGCATGGCACCGGCATGGCACGGCATGGCACGGCATGGCACCGGCATGGCACGGCATGGCACCGGCATGGCACGGCATGGCACGGTATGGCACGGCATGGCACGGCATGGCACGGCATGGCACGGCATGGCACGGCATGGCACGGCATGGCACGGCATGGCACGGCATGGCACGGCATGGCACGGCATGGCACGGCATGGCACGGCATGGCACGGCATTGAACGGCATTGAATGGCATGGAATGGCATGGAATGGCATGGAATGGCATGGAATGGCATGGAATGGCATGGAATGGCATGGAATGGCATGGAATGGCATGGAATGGCATGGCACCGGCATGGCACGGCATGGCACCGGCATGGCACGGCATGGCACGGCATGGCACCGGCATGGCACGGCATGGCACCGGCATGGCACGGCATGGCACCGGCATGGCACGGCATGGCACCGGCATGGCACGGCATGGCACCGGCATGGCACGGCATGGCACCGGCATGGCACGGCATGGCACGGTATGGCACGGCATGGCACGGCATGGCACGGCATGGCACGGCATGGCACGGCATGGCACGGCATGGCACGGCATGGCACGGCATGGCACGGCATGGCACGGCATGGCACGGCATGGCACGGCATGGCACGGCATGGCACGGCATGGCACGGCATTGAACGGCATTGAATGGCATGGAATGGCATAGAATGGCATGGAATGGCATGGAATGGCATGGAATGGCATGGAATGGCATGGAATGGCATGGAATGGCATGGAATGGCATGGAATGGCATGGAATGGCATGGAATGGCATGGAATGGCATGGAATGGCATGGAATGGCATGGAATGGCATGGAATGGCATGGAATGGCATGGAATGGCATGGAATGGCATGGAATGGCATGGAATGGCATGGAATGGCATGGAATGGCATGGAATGGCATGGAATGGCATGGAATGGCATGGAATGGCATGGAATGGCATGGAATGGCATGGAATGGCATGGAATGGCATGGAATGGCATGGAATGGCATGGAATGGCATGGAATGGCATGGAATGGCATGGAATGGCATGGAATGGCATGGAATGGCATGGAATGGCATGGAATGGCATGGAATGGCATGGAATGGCATGGAATGGCATGGAATGGCATGGAATGGCATGGAATGGCATGGAATGGCATGGAATGGCATGGAATGGCATGGAATGGCATGGAACGGCATGGCACGGCATGGCACGGCATGGCACCGGCATGGCACGGCATGGCACCGGCATGGCACGGCATGGCACGGCATGGCACGGCATTGAATGGCATGGAATGGCATGGAATGGCATTGAATGGCATGGAATGGCATGGAATGGCATGGAATGGCATGGAATGGCATGGCACCGCATGGCACGGCATGGCACCGGCATGGCACGGCATGGCACGGCATGGCACCGGCATGGCACGGCATGGCACCGGCATGGCACGGCATGGCACCGGCATGGCACGGCATGGCACCGGCATGGCACGGCATGGCACGGCATGGCACCGGCATGGCACGGCATGGCACCGGCATGGCACGGCATGGCACGGCATGGCACGGCATGGCACGGCATGGCACCGGCATGGCACGGCATGGCACCGGCATGGCACCGGCATGGCACGGCATGGAATGGCATGGAATGGCATGGAATGGCATGGAATGGCATGGAATGGCATGGAATGGCATGGAATGGCATGGAATGGCATGGAATGGCATGGAATGGCATGGCACCGGCATGGCACGGCATGGCACCGGCATGGCACGGCATGGCACCGGCATGGCACGGCATGGCACCGGCATGGCACGGCATGGCACCGGCATGGCACGGCATGGCACGGCATGGCACGGCATGGCACCGGCATGGCACGGCATGGCACCGGCATGGCACGGCATGGCACGGCATGGCACGGCATTGAATGGCATGGCACCGCATGGCACGGCATGGCACCGGCATGGCACGGCATGGCACGGCATGGCACCGGCATGGCACGGCATGGAATGGCATGGAATGGCATGGAATGGCATGGAATGGCATGGAATGGCATGGAATGGCATGGAATGGCATGGAATGGCATGGAATGGCATGGAATGGCATGGAATGGCATGGAATGGCATGGAATGGCATGGAATGGCATGGAATGGCATGGAATGGCATGGAATGGCATGGCACCGGCATGGCACGGCATGGCACCGGCATGGCACGGCATGGCACCGGCATGGCACCGGCATGGCACGGCATGGCACCGGCATGGCACGGCATGGCACCGGCATGGCACGGCATGGCACCGGCATGGCACGGCATGGCACCGGCATGGCACGGCATGGCACCGGCATGGCACGGCATGGCACCGGCATGGCACGGCATGGCACCGGCATGGCACGGCATGGCACCGGCATGGCACGGCATGGCACCGGCATGGAATGGCATGGCACGGCATGGAATGGCATGGCACGGCATGGAATGGCATGGCACGGCATGGCACCGGCATGGCACGGCATGGCACCGGCATGGCACCGGCATGGCACGGCATGGAATGGCATGGAATGGCATGGAATGGCATGGAATGGCATGGAATGGCATGGAATGGCATGGCACCGGCATGGCACGGCATGGCACCGGCATGGCACGGCATGGCACCGGCATGGCACGGCATGGCACCGGCATGGCACGGCATGGCACCGGCATGGCACGGCATGGCACCGGCATGGCACGGCATGGCACGGCATGGCACGGCATGGCACCGGCATGGCACGGCATGGCACCGGCATGGCACGGCATGGCACGGCATGGCACGGCATTGAATGGCATGGCACCGCATGGCACGGCATGGCACCGGCATGGCACGGCATGGCACGGCATGGCACCGGCATGGCACGGCATGGAATGGCATGGAATGGCATGGAATGGCATGGAATGGCATGGAATGGCATGGAATGGCATGGAATGGCATGGAATGGCATGGAATGGCATGGAATGGCATGGAATGGCATGGAATGGCATGGAATGGCATGGAATGGCATGGAATGGCATGGAATGGCATGGAATGGCATGGCACCGGCATGGCACGGCATGGCACCGGCATGGCACGGCATGGCACCGGCATGGCACCGGCATGGCACGGCATGGCACCGGCATGGCACGGCATGGCACCGGCATGGCACGGCATGGCACCGGCATGGCACGGCATGGCACCGGCATGGCACGGCATGGCACCGGCATGGCACGGCATGGCACCGGCATGGCACGGCATGGCACCGGCATGGCACCGGCATGGCACGGCATGGCACCGGCATGGCACGGCATGGCACCGGCATGGCACGGCATGGCACCGGCATGGCACGGCATGGCACCGGCATGGAATGGCATGGCACGGCATGGAATGGCATGGCACGGCATGGAATGGCATGGCACGGCATGGCACCGGCATGGCACGGCATGGCACCGGCATGGCACGGCATGGAATGGCATGGCACGGCATGGCACCGGCATGGCACGGCATGGCACCGGCATGGCACGGCATGGCACCGGCATGGCACGGCATGGCACCGGCATGGCACGGCATGGCACCGGCATGGCACGGCATGGAATGGCATGGAATGGCATGGAATGGCATGGAATGGCATGGAATGGCATGGAATGGCATGGAATGGCATGGAATGGCATGGAATGGCATGGAATGGCATGGAATGGCATGGAATGGCATGGAATGGCATGGAATGGCATGGAATGGCATGGAATGGCATGGAATGGCATGGAATGGCATGGAATGGCATGGAATGGCATGGAATGGCATGGAATGGCATGGAATGGCATGGAATGGCATGGAATGGCATGGAATGGCATGGAATGGCATGGAATGGCATGGAATGGCATGGAATGGCATGGAATGGCATGGAATGGCATGGAATGGCATGGCACCGGCATGGCACGGCATGGCACCGGCATGGCACGGCATGGCACCGGCATGGCACGGCATGGCACCGGCATGGCACGGCATGGCACCGGCATGGCACGGCATGGCACCGGCATGGCACGGCATGGCACCGGCATGGCACGGCATGGCACCGGCATGGCACGGCATGGCACCGGCATGGCACGGCATGGCACCGGCATGGCACGGCATGGCACCGGCATGGCACGGCATGGCACCGGCATGGCACGGCATGGCACCGGCATGGCACGGCATGGCACGGCATGGCACCGGCATGGCACGGCATGGCACCGGCATGGCACGGCATGGCACCGGCATGGCACGGCATGGCACCGGCATGGCACGGCATGGCACCGGCATGGCACGGCATGGCACCGGCATGGCACCGGCATGGCACGGCATGGCACCGGCATGGCACGGCATGGCACCGGCATGGCACGGCATGGCACCGGCATGGCACGGCCTGGCACCGGCATGGCACGGCATGGAATGGCATGGAATGGCATGGAATGGCATGGAATGGCATGGAATGGCATGGAATGGCATGGAATGGCATGGAATGGCATGGAATGGCATGGCACCGGCATGGCACGGCATGGCACCGGCATGGCACGGCATGGCACCGGCATGGCATGGCATGGCACCGGCATGGCACGGCATGGCACCGGCATGGCACGGCATGGCACCGGCATGGCACGGCATTGAATGGCATGGAATGGCATGGAATGGCATGGAATGGCATGGCACCGCATGGCACCGCATGGAATGGCATGGAATGGCATGGAATGGCATGGAATGGCATGGAATGGCATGGAATGGCATGGAATAGCATGGCACCGCATGGAATGGCATGGCACCGCATGGAATGGCATGGCACCGCATGGAATGGCATGGCACCGCATGGCACGGCATGGAATGGCATGGCACCGCATGGAATGGCATGGCACCGCATGGCACGGCATGGAATGGCATGGCACCGCATGGAATGGCATGGCACCGCATGGCACGGCATGGAATGGCATGGCACCGGCATGGCACGGCATGGCACCGCATGGCACCGGCATGGCACGGCATGGCACCGCATGGCACGGCATGGAATGGCATGGCACCGGCATGGCACCGGCATGGCATGGAATGGCATGGAATGGCATGGAATGGCATGGAATGGCATGGAATGGCATGGAATGGCATGGAATGGCATGGAATGGCATGGAATGGCATGGAATGGCATGGAATGGCATGGAATGGCATGGAATGGCATGGAATGGCATGGCACCGCATGGCACGGCATGGCACGGCATGGCACGGCATGGCACCGGCATGGCACGGCATGGCACCGGCATGGCACGGCATGGCACGGCATGGCACCGGCATGGCACGGCATGGCACCGGCATGGCACGGCATGGCACCGGCATGGCACGGCATGGCACCGGCATGGCACGGCATGGCACGGCATGGCACCGGCATGGCACGGCATGGCACCGGCATGGCACGGCATGGCACGGCATGGCACGGCATGGCACGGCATGGCACCGGCATGGCACGGCATGGCACCGGCATGGCACGGCATGGCACCGGCATGGCACGGCATGGCACCGGCATGGCACGGCATGGCACCGGCATGGCACGGCATGGCACCGGCATGGCACGGCATGGCACCGGCATGGCACGGCATGGCACCGGCATGGCACGGCATGGCACCGGCATGGCACGGCATGGCACCGGCATGGCACGGCATGGCACCGGCATGGCACGGCATGGCACCGGCATGGCACGGCATGGCACCGGCATGGCACGGCATGGCACCGGCATGGCACCGGCATGGCACGGCATGGCACCGGCATGGCACGGCATGGCACCGGCATGGCACGGCATGGCACCGGCATGGCACGGCCTGGCACCGGCATGGCACGGCATGGAATGGCATGGAATGGCATGGAATGGCATGGAATGGCATGGAATGGCATGGAATGGCATGGAATGGCATGGAATGGCATGGAATGGCATGGAATGGCATGGAATGGCATGGAATGGCATGGAATGGCATGGAATGGCATGGAATGGCATGGAATGGCATGGAATGGCATGGAATGGCATGGAATGGCATGGAATGGCATGGAATGGCATGGAATGGCATGGAATGGCATGGAATGGCATGGAATGGCATGGAATGGCATGGAATGGCATGGAATGGCATGGAATGGCATGGAATGGCATGGAATGGCATGGAATGGCATGGAATGGCATGGAATGGCATGGAATGGCATGGAATGGCATGGAATGGCATGGAATGGCATGGAATGGCATGGAATGGCATGGAATGGCATGGAATGGCATGGAATGGCATGGAATGGCATGGAATGGCATGGAATGGCATGGAATGGCATGGAATGGCATGGAATGGCATGGAATGGCATGGAATGGCATGGAATGGCATGGAATGGCATGGAATGGCATGGAATGGCATGGAATGGCATGGAATGGCATGGAATGGCATGGAATGGCATGGAATGGCATGGAATGGCATGGAATGGCATGGAATGGCATGGAATGGCATGGAATGGCATGGAATGGCATGGCACGGCATGGCACCGGCATGGCACGGCATGGCACCGGCATGGCACGGCATGGCACCGGCATGGCACGGCATGGCACCGGCATGGCACGGCATGGCACCGGCATGGCACGGCATGGCACCGGCATGGCACCGGCATGGCACGGCATGGCACCGGCATGGCACGGCATGGCACCGGCATGGCACGGCATGGCACCGGCATGGCACGGCATGGCACCGGCATGGCACGGCATGGCACCGGCATGGCACGGCATGGCACCGGCATGGCACGGCATGGCACCGGCATGGCACGGCATGGCACCGGCATGGCACGGCATGGCACCGGCATGGCACGGCATGGCACCGGCATGGCACGGCATGGCACCGGCATGGCACGGCATGGCACCGGCATGGCACGGCATGGCACCGGCATGGAATGGCATGGCACGGCATGGAATGGCATGGCACGGCATGGAATGGCATGGCACGGCATGGCACCGGCATGGCACGGCATGGCACCGGCATGGCACGGCATGGCACCGGCATGGCACGGCATGGCACCGGCATGGCACGGCATGGCACCGGCATGGCACGGCATGGAATGGCATGGAATGGCATGGAATGGCATGGAATGGCATGGAATGGCATGGAATGGCATGGAATGGCATGGAATGGCATGGAATGGCATGGAATGGCATGGAATGGCATGGAATGGCATGGAATGGCATGGAATGGCATGGAATGGCATGGAATGGCATGGAATGGCATGGAATGGCATGGAATGGCATGGAATGGCATGGAATGGCATGGAATGGCATGGAATGGCATGGAATGGCATGGAATGGCATGGAATGGCATGGAATGGCATAGAATGGCATGGAATGGCATGGAATGGCATGGAATGGCATGGAATGGCATGGAATGGCATGGAATGGCATGGAATGGCATGGAATGGCATGGCACCGGCATGGCACGGCATGGCACCGGCATGGCACGGCATGGCACCGGCATGGCACGGCATGGCACCGGCATGGCACGGCATGGCACCGGCATGGCACGGCATGGCACCGGCATGGCACGGCATGGCACCGGCATGGCACGGCATGGCACCGGCATGGCACGGCATGGCACCGGCATGGCACGGCATGGCACCGGCATGGCACGGCATGGCACCGGCATGGCACGGCATGGCACCGGCATGGCACGGCATGGCACGGCATGGCACCGGCATGGCACGGCATGGCACCGGCATGGCACGGCATGGCACCGGCATGGCACGGCATGGCACCGGCATGGCACGGCATGGCACCGGCATGGCACCGGCATGGCACGGCATGGCACCGGCATGGCACGGCATGGCACCGGCATGGCACGGCATGGCACCGGCATGGCACGGCCTGGCACCGGCATGGCACGGCATGGAATGGCATGGAATGGCATGGAATGGCATGGAATGGCATGGAATGGCATGGAATGGCATGGAATGGCATGGAATGGCATGGAATGGCATGGAATGGCATGGAATGGCATGGAATGGCATGGAATGGCATGGAATGGCATGGAATGGCATGGAATGGCATGGAATGGCATGGAATGGCATGGCACCGGCATGGCACGGCATGGCACCGGCATGGCACGGCATGGCACCGGCATGGCATGGCATGGCACCGGCATGGCACGGCATGGCACCGGCATGGCACGGCATTGAATGGCATGGAATGGCATGGAATGGCATGGAATGGCATGGAATGGCATGGAATGGCATGGCACCGCATGGCACCGCATGGAATGGCATGGAATGGCATGGAATGGCATGGAATGGCATGGAATGGCATGGAATAGCATGGCACCGCATGGAATGGCATGGCACCGCATGGAATGGCATGGCACCGCATGGAATGGCATGGCACCGCATGGCACGGCATGGAATGGCATGGCACCGCATGGAATGGCATGGCACCGCATGGCACGGCATGGAATGGCATGGCACCGCATGGAATGGCATGGCACCGCATGGCACGGCATGGAATGGCATGGCACCGGCATGGCACGGCATGGCACCGCATGGCACCGGCATGGCACGGCATGGCACCGCATGGCACGGCATGGAATGGCATGGCACCGGCATGGCACCGGCATGGCATGGAATGGCATGGAATGGCATGGAATGGCATGGAATGGCATGGAATGGCATGGAATGGCATGGAATGGCATGGAATGGCATGGAATGGCATGGAATGGCATGGAATGGCATGGAATGGCATGGAATGGCATGGCACCGCATGGCACGGCATGGCACGGCATGGCACGGCATGGCACCGGCATGGCACGGCATGGCACCGGCATGGCACGGCATGGCACGGCATGGCACCGGCATGGCACGGCATGGCACCGGCATGGCACGGCATGGCACCGGCATGGCACGGCATGGCACCGGCATGGCACGGCATGGCACGGCATGGCACCGGCATGGCACGGCATGGCACCGGCATGGCACGGCATGGCACGGCATGGCACGGCATGGCACCGGCATGGCACGGCATGGCACCGGCATGGCACGGCATGGCACCGGCATGGCACGGCATGGCACCGGCATGGCACGGCATGGCACCGGCATGGCACGGCATGGCACCGGCATGGCACGGCATGGCACCGGCATGGCACGGCATGGCACCGGCATGGCACGGCATGGCACCGGCATGGCACGGCATGGCACCGGCATGGCACGGCATGGCACCGGCATGGCACGGCATGGCACCGGCATGGCACGGCATGGCACGGCATGGCACCGGCATGGCACGGCATGGCACCGGCATGGCACGGCATGGCACCGGCATGGCACGGCATGGCACCGGCATGGCACGGCATGGCACCGGCATGGCACGGCATGGCACCGGCATGGCACGGCATGGCACCGGCATGGCACGGCATGGCACCGGCATGGCACGGCATGGCACCGGCATGGCACGGCATGGCACCGGCATGGCACGGCATGGCACCGGCATGGCACGGCATGGCACCGGCATGGCACGGCCTGGCACCGGCATGGCACGGCATGGAATGGCATGGAATGGCATGGAATGGCATGGAATGGCATGGAATGGCATGGAATGGCATGGAATGGCATGGAATGGCATGGAATGGCATGGAATGGCATGGAATGGCATGGAATGGCATGGAATGGCATGGAATGGCATGGAATGGCATGGAATGGCATGGAATGGCATGGAATGGCATGGAATGGCATGGAATGGCATGGAATGGCATGGAATGGCATGGAATGGCATGGAATGGCATGGAATGGCATGGAATGGCATGGAATGGCATGGAATGGCATGGAATGGCATGGAATGGCATGGAATGGCATGGAATGGCATGGCACCGGCATGGCACGGCATGGCACGGCATGGCACCGGCATGGCACCGGCATGGCACGGCATGGCACCGGCATGGCACCGGCATGGCACGGCATGGCACGGCATGGCACCGGCATGGCACGGCATGGCACCGGCATGGCACGGCATGGCACGGCATGGCACCGGCATGGCACGGCATGGCACCGGCATGGCACGGCATGGCACCGGCATGGCACGGCATGGCACCGGCATGGCACGGCATGGCACCGGCATGGCACGGCATGGCACCGGCATGGCACGGCATGGCACCGGCATGGCACGGCATGGCACCGGCATGGCACGGCATGGCACCGGCATGGCACGGCATGGCACGGCATTGAATGGCATGGAATGGCATGGAATGGCATGGAATGGCATGGAATGGCATGGAATGGCATGGAATGGCATGGAATGGCA
The DNA here is from genome assembly GCA_963971235.1 of Cryptus armator. NCBI lineage: Eukaryota > Metazoa > Arthropoda > Insecta > Hymenoptera > Ichneumonidae > Cryptus > Cryptus armator. The sequence goes on from CAXARG010000333.1 coordinate 1,021,792, forward strand.
TGGAATGGCATGGAATGGCATGGAATGGCATGGAATGGCATGGAATGGCATGGAATGGCATGGAATGGCATGGAATGGCATGGAATGGCATGGAATGGCATGGGCACGGCATGGCACCGGCATGGCACGGCATGGCACCGGCATGGCACGGCATGGCACCGGCATGGCACGGCATGGCACCGGCATGGCACGGCATGGCACCGGCATGGCACGGCATGGCACGGCATGGCACGGCATGGCACCGGCATTGAATGGCATGGCACCGCATGGCACGGCATGGCACCGGCATGGCACGGCATGGCACGGCATGGCACCGGCATGGCACGGCATGGAATGGCATGGAATGGCATGGAATGGCATGGAATGGCATGGAATGGCATGGAATGGCATGGAATGGCATGGAATGGCATGGAATGGCATGGAATGGCATGGAATGGCATGGAATGGCATGGAATGGCATGGAATGGCATGGAATGGCATGGAATGGCATGGCACCGGCATGGCACGGCATGGCACCGGCATGGCACGGCATGGCACCGGCATGGCACCGGCATGGCACGGCATGGCACCGGCATGGCACGGCATGGCACCGGCATGGCACGGCATGGCACCGGCATGGCACGGCATGGCACCGGCATGGCACGGCATGGCACCGGCATGGCACGGCATGGCACCGGCATGGCACGGCATGGCACCGGCATGGCACGGCATGGCACCGGCATGGCACGGCATGGCACCGGCATGGCACGGCATGGCACCGGCATGGCACGGCATGGCACCGGCATGGAATGGCATGGCACGGCATGGAATGGCATGGCACGGCATGGCACCGGCATGGCACGGCATGGCACCGGCATGGCACGGCATGGCACCGGCATGGCACGGCATGGCACCGGCATGGCACGGCATGGCACCGGCATGGCACGGCATGGCACCGGCATGGCACGGCATGGCACCGGCATGGCACGGCATGGAATGGCATGGAATGGCATGGAATGGCATGGAATGGCATGGAATGGCATGGAATGGCATGGAATGGCATGGAATGGCATGGAATGGCATGGAATGGCATGGAATGGCATGGAATGGCATGGAATGGCATGGAATGGCATGGAATGGCATGGAATGGCATGGAATGGCATGGAATGGCATGGAATGGCATGGAATGGCATGGAATGGCATGGAATGGCATGGAATGGCATAGAATGGCATGGAATGGCATGGAATGGCATGGAATGGCATGGAATGGCATGGAATGGCATGGAATGGCATGGAATGGCATGGAATGGCATGGCACCGGCATGGCACGGCATGGCACCGGCATGGCACGGCATGGCACCGGCATGGCACGGCATGGCACCGGCATGGCACGGCATGGCACCGGCATGGCACGGCATGGCACCGGCATGGCACGGCATGGCACCGGCATGGCACGGCATGGCACCGGCATGGCACGGCATGGCACCGGCATGGCACGGCATGGCACCGGCATGGCACGGCATGGCACCGGCATGGCACGGCATGGCACGGCATGGCACCGGCATGGCACGGCATGGCACCGGCATGGCACGGCATGGCACCGGCATGGCACGGCATGGCACCGGCATGGCACGGCATGGCACCGGCATGGCACGGCATGGCACCGGCATGGCACCGGCATGGCACGGCATGGCACCGGCATGGCACGGCATGGCACCGGCATGGCACGGCATGGCACCGGCATGGCACGGCCTGGCACCGGCATGGCACGGCATGGAATGGCATGGAATGGCATGGAATGGCATGGAATGGCATGGAATGGCATGGAATGGCATGGAATGGCATGGAATGGCATGGAATGGCATGGAATGGCATGGAATGGCATGGAATGGCATGGAATGGCATGGAATGGCATGGAATGGCATGGAATGGCATGGAATGGCATGGAATGGCATGGAATGGCATGGAATGGCATGGAATGGCATGGAATGGCATGGAATGGCATGGAATGGCATGGAATGGCATGGAATGGCATGGAATGGCATGGAATGGCATGGAATGGCATGGCACCGGCATGGCACGGCATGGCACCGGCATGGCACGGCATGGCACCGGCATGGCATGGCATGGCACCGGCATGGCACGGCATGGCACCGGCATGGCACGGCATTGAATGGCATGGAATGGCATGGAATGGCATGGAATGGCATGGAATGGCATGGAATGGCATGGCACCGCATGGCACCGCATGGAATGGCATGGAATGGCATGGAATGGCATGGAATGGCATGGAATGGCATGGAATAGCATGGCACCGCATGGAATGGCATGGCACCGCATGGAATGGCATGGCACCGCATGGAATGGCATGGCACCGCATGGCACGGCATGGAATGGCATGGCACCGCATGGAATGGCATGGCACCGCATGGCACGGCATGGAATGGCATGGCACCGCATGGAATGGCATGGCACCGCATGGCACGGCATGGAATGGCATGGCACCGGCATGGCACGGCATGGCACCGCATGGCACCGGCATGGCACGGCATGGCACCGCATGGCACGGCATGGAATGGCATGGCACCGGCATGGCACCGGCATGGCATGGAATGGCATGGAATGGCATGGAATGGCATGGAATGGCATGGAATGGCATGGAATGGCATGGAATGGCATGGAATGGCATGGAATGGCATGGCACCGCATGGCACGGCATGGCACCGGCATGGCACGGCATGGCACCGGCATGGCACGGCATGGCACCGGCATGGCACGGCATGGCACCGGCATGGCACGGCATGGCACCGGCATGGCACGGCATGGCACCGGCATGGCACGGCATGGCACCGGCATGGCACGGCATGGCACCGGCATGGCACGGCATGGCACCGGCATGGAAAGGCATGGCACGGCATGGAATGGCATGGCACGGCATGGCACCGGCATGGCACGGCATGGCACCGGCATGGCACGGCATGGCACCGGCATGGCACGGCATGGCACCGGCATGGCACCGGCATGGCACGGCATGGCACCGGCATGGCACGGCATGGCACCGGCATGGCACCGGCATGGCACGGCATGGCACCGGCATGGCACGGCATGGCACCGGCATGGCACGGCATGGCACGGCCTGGCACCGGCATGGCACGGCATGGAATGGCATGGAATGGCATGGAATGGCATGGAATGGCATGGAATGGCATGGAATGGCATGGAATGGCATGGAATGGCATGGAATGGCATGGAATGGCATGGAATGGCATGGAATGGCATGGAATGGCATGGAATGGCATGGAATGGCATGGAATGGCATGGAATGGCATGGAATGGCATGGAATGGCATGGAATGGCATGGAATGGCATGGAATGGCATGGAATGGCATGGAATGGCATGGAATGGCATGGAATGGCATGGAATGGCATGGAATGGCATGGAATGGCATGGCACCGGCATGGCACGGCATGGCACCGGCATGGCACGGCATGGCACCGGCATGGCATGGCATGGCACCGGCATGGCACGGCATGGCACCGGCATGGCACGGCATTGAATGGCATGGAATGGCATGGAATGGCATGGAATGGCATGGAATGGCATGGAATGGCATGGCACCGCATGGCACCGCATGGAATGGCATGGAATGGCATGGAATGGCATGGAATGGCATGGAATGGCATGGAATAGCATGGCACCGCATGGAATGGCATGGCACCGCATGGAATGGCATGGCACCGCATGGAATGGCATGGCACCGCATGGCACCGCATGGAATGGCATGGCACCGCATGGCACGGCATGGAATGGCATGGCACCGCATGGAATGGCATGGCACCGCATGGCACGGCATGGAATGGCATGGCACCGGCATGGCACGGCATGGCACCGCATGGCACCGGCATGGCACGGCATGGCACCGCATGGCACGGCATGGAATGGCATGGCACCGGCATGGCACCGGCATGGCATGGAATGGCATGGAATGGCATGGAATGGCATGGAATGGCATGGAATGGCATGGAATGGCATGGAATGGCATGGAATGGCATGGAATGGCATGGAATGGCATGGCACCGCATGGCACGGCATGGCACGGCATGGCACGGCATGGCACCGGCATGGCACGGCATGGCACCGGCATGGCACGGCATGGCACGGCATGGCACCGGCATGGCACGGCATGGCACCGGCATGGCACGGCATGGCACCGGCATGGCACGGCATGGCACCGGCATGGCACGGCATGGCACCGGCATGGCACGGCATGGCACGGCATGGCACGGCATGGCACCGGCATGGCACGGCATGGCACCGGCATGGCACGGCATGGCACCGGCATGGCACGGCATGGCACCGGCATGGCACGGCATGGCACCGGCATGGCACGGCATGGCACCGGCATGGCACGGCATGGCACCGGCATGGCACGGCATGGCACCGGCATGGCACGGCATGGCACCGGCATGGCACGGCATGGCACCGGCATGGCACGGCATGGCACCGGCATGGCACGGCATGGCACGGCATGGCACCGGCATGGCACGGCATGGCACCGGCATGGCACGGCATGGCACCGGCATGGCACGGCATGGCACCGGCATGGCACGGCATGGCACCGGCATGGCACGGCATGGCACGGCATGGCACCGGCATGGCACGGCATGGCACCGGCATGGCACGGCATGGCACGGCATGGCACGGCATGGCACCGGCATGGCACGGCATGGCACCGGCATGGCACGGCATGGCACCGGCATGGCACGGCATGGCACCGGCATGGCACGGCATGGCACCGGCATGGCACGGCATGGCACCGGCATGGCACGGCATGGCACCGGCATGGCACGGCATGGCACCGGCATGGCACGGCATGGCACCGGCATGGCACGGCATGGCACCGGCATGGCACGGCATGGCACCGGCATGGCACGGCATGGCACCGGCATGGCACGGCATGGCACCGGCATGGCACCGGCATGGCACGGCATGGCACCGGCATGGCACGGCATGGCACCGGCATGGCACGGCATGGCACCGGCATGGCACGGCCTGGCACCGGCATGGCACGGCATGGAATGGCATGGAATGGCATGGAATGGCATGGAATGGCATGGAATGGCATGGAATGGCATGGAATGGCATGGAATGGCATGGAATGGCATGGAATGGCATGGAATGGCATGGAATGGCATGGAATGGCATGGAATGGCATGGAATGGCATGGAATGGCATGGAATGGCATGGAATGGCATGGAATGGCATGGAATGGCATGGAATGGCATGGAATGGCATGGAATGGCATGGAATGGCATGGAATGGCATGGAATGGCATGGAATGGCATGGAATGGCATGGAATGGCATGGAATGGCATGGAATGGCATGGAATGGCATGGAATGGCATGGAATGGCATGGAATGGCATGGAATGGCATGGAATGGCATGGAATGGCATGGAATGGCATGGAATGGCATGGAATGGCATGGAATGGCATGGAATGGCATGGAATGGCATGGAATGGCATGGAATGGCATGGAATGGCATGGAATGGCATGGAATGGCATGGAATGGCATGGAATGGCATGGAATGGCATGGAATGGCATGGAATGGCATGGAATGGCATGGCACGGCATGGCACCGGCATGGCACGGCATGGCACCGGCATGGCACGGCATGGCACCGGCATGGCACGGCATGGCACCGGCATGGCACGGCATGGCACCGGCATGGCACGGCATGGCACCGGCATGGCACGGCATGGCACCGGCATGGCACGGCATGGCACCGGCATGGCACGGCATGGCACCGGCATGGCACGGCATGGCACCGGCATGGCACGGCATGGCACCGGCATGGCACGGCATGGCACCGGCATGGCACGGCATGGCACCGGCATGGCACGGCATGGCACCGGCATGGCACGGCATGGCACCGGCATGGCACGGCATGGCACGGCATGGCACCGGCATGGCACGGCATGGCACCGGCATGGCACGGCATGGCACCGGCATGGCACGGCATGGCACCGGCATGGCACGGCATGGCACCGGCATGGCACGGCATGGCACCGGCATGGCACGGCATGGCACCGGCATGGCACGGCATGGCACCGGCATGGCACGGCCTGGCACCGGCATGGCACGGCATGGAATGGCATGGAATGGCATGGAATGGCATGGAATGGCATGGAATGGCATGGAATGGCATGGAATGGCATGGAATGGCATGGAATGGCATGGAATGGCATGGAATGGCATGGAATGGCATGGAATGGCATGGAATGGCATGGAATGGCATGGAATGGCATGGAATGGCATGGAATGGCATGGAATGGCATGGAATGGCATGGAATGGCATGGAATGGCATGGAATGGCATGGAATGGCATGGAATGGCATGGAATGGCATGGAATGGCATGGAATGGCATGGAATGGCATGGAATGGCATGGAATGGCATGGAATGGCATGGAATGGCATGGAATGGCATGGAATGGCATGGAATGGCATGGAATGGCATGGAATGGCATGGAATGGCATGGCACGGCATGGCACGGCATGGCACGGCATGGCACGGCATGGCACCGGCATGGCACGGCATGGCACCGGCATGGCACGGAATGGCACGGCATGGCACCGGCATGGCACGGCATGGCACGGCATGGCACCGGCATGGCACGGCATGGCACCGGCATGGCACGGCATGGCACCGGCATGGCACGGCATGGCACCGGCATGGCACGGCCTGGCACCGGCATGGCACGGCATGGAATGGCATGGAATGGCATGGAATGGCATGGAATGGCATGGAATGGCATGGAATGGCATGGAATGGCATGGAATGGCATGGAATGGCATGGAATGGCATGGAATGGCATGGAATGGCATGGAATGGCATGGAATGGCATGGAATGGCATGGAATGGCATGGAATGGCATGGAATGGCATGGAATGGCATGGAATGGCATGGAATGGCATGGAATGGCATGGAATGGCATGGAATGGCATGGAATGGCATGGAATGGCATGGAATGGCATGGAATGGCATGGAATGGCATGGAATGGCATGGAATGGCATGGAATGGCATGGAATGGCATGGAATGGCATGGAATGGCATGGAATGGCATGGAATGGCATGGAATGGCATTGAATGGCACGGAATGGCACGGCATGGCACGGCATGGCACGGCATGGCACGGCATGGCACCGCATTGAGTGGCATGGAATGGCATTGAATGGCACGGAATGGCACGGCATGGCACGGCATGGCACCGCATTGAGTGGCATGGAATGGCATGGACTGGCATGGAATGGCATGGAATGGCATGGCCCGGCATGGCCCGGCATGGCACGGCATGGCACGGCATGGCACCGGCATGGCACGGCATGGCACCGGCATGGCACGGCATGGCACCGGCATGGCATGGCATGGCACCGGCATGGCACGGCATGGCACCGGCATGGCACGGCATGGCACCGGCATGGCACGGCATTGAATGGCATGGAATGGCATGGAATGGCATGGAATGGCATGGAATGGCATGGAATGGCATGGAATGGCATGGAATGGCATGGAATGGCATGGCACCGCATGGCACCGCATGGAATGGCATGGAATGGCATGGAATGGCATGGAATGGCATGGAATGGCATGGAATGGCATGGAATAGCATGGCACCGCATGGAATGGCATGGCACCGCATGGAATGGCATGGCACCGCATGGCACGGCATGGAATGGCATGGCACCGCATGGAATGGCATGGCACCGCATGGCACGGCATGGAATGGCATGGCACCGGCATGGCACGGCATGGCACCGCATGGCACCGGCATGGCACGGCATGGCACCGCATGGCACGGCATGGAATGGCATGGCACCGGCATGGAATGGCATGGAATGGCATGGAATGGCATGGAATGGCATGGAATGGCATGGAATGGCATGGAATGGCATGGAATGGCATGGAATGGCATGGAATGGCATGGAATGGCATGGAATGGCATGGAATGGCATGGAATGGCATGGAATGGCATGGAATGGCATGGCACCGGCATGGCACGGCATGGCACGGCATGGCACCGGCATGGCACCGGCATGGCACGGCATGGCACCGGCATGGCACGGCATGGCACGGCATGGCACGGCATGGCACGGCATGGCACGGCATGGCACGGCATTGAATGGCATGGAATGGCATGGAATGGCATGGAATGGCATGGAATGGCATGGAATGGCATGGAATGGCATGGAATGGCATGGAATGGCATGGAATGGCATGGAATGGCATGGAATGGCATGGAATGGCATGGAATGGCATGGAATGGCATGGAATGGCATGGAATGGCATGGAATGGCATGGAATGGCATGGAATGGCATGGAATGGCATGGAATGGCATGGAATGGCATGGAATGGCATGGAATGGCATGGAATGGCATGGAATGGCATGGAATGGCATGGAATGGCATGGAATGGCATGGAATGGCATGGAATGGCATGGAATGGCATGGAATGGCATGGAATGGCATGGAATGGCATGGAATGGCATGGAATGGCATGGAATGGCATGGAATGGCATGGAATGGCATGGAATGGCATGGAATGGCATGGAATGGCATGGAATGGCATGGAATGGCATGGAATGGCATGGAATGGCATGGAATGGCATGGAATGGCATGGAATGGCATGGAATGGCATGGAATGGCATGGAATGGCATGGAATGGCATGGAATGGCATGGAATGGCATGGAATGGCATGGAATGGCATGGAATGGCATGGAATGGCATGGAATGGCATGGAATGGCATGGAATGGCATGGAATGGCATGGAATGGCATGGCACGGCATGGCACGGCATGGCACGGCATGGCACGGCATGGCACCGGCATGGCACGGCATGGCACCGGCATGGCACGGAATGGCACGGCATGGCACCGGCATGGCACGGCATGGCACGGCATTGAATGGCATGGAATGGCATTGAATGGCACGGAATGGCACGGCATGGCACGGCATGGCACGGCATGGCACCGCATTGAGTGGCATGGAATGGCATGGACTGGCATGGAATGGCATGGAATGGCATGGCCCGGCATGGCACGGCATGGCACGGCATGGCACCGGCATGGCACGGCATGGCACCGGCATGGCACGGCATGGCACCGGCATGGCATGGCTTGGCACCGGCATGGCACGGCATGGCACCGGCATGGCACGGCATGGCACCGGCATGGCACGGCATTGAATGGCATGGAATGGCATGGAATGGCATGGAATGGCATGGAATGGCATGGAATGGCATGGCACCGCATGGCACCGCATGGAATGGCATGGAATGGCATGGAATGGCATGGAATGGCATGGAATGGCATGGAATGGCATGGAATGGCATGGAATGGCATGGAATGGCATGGAATGGCATGGCACCGCATGGAATGTCATGGCACCGCATGGAATGGCATGGCACCGCATGGAATGGCATGGCACCGCATGGCACGGCATGGAATGGCATGGCACCGCATGGAATGGCATGGCACCGCATGGCACGGCATGGAATGGCATGGCACCGGCATGGCACGGCATGGCACCGCATGGCACCGGCATGGCACGGCATGGCACCGCATGGCACGGCATGGAATGGCATGGCACCGGCATGGCACCGGCATGGCATGGCATGGCACGGCATGGCACCGGCATGGCACGGCATGGCACCGGCATGGCACGGCATGGCACCGCATTGAGTGGCATGGAATGGCATGGAATGGCATGGAATGGCATGGACTGGCATGGAATGGCATGGAATGGCATGGAATGGCATGGAATGGCATGGAATGGCATGGAATGGCATGGAATGGCATGGAATGGCATGGAATGGCATGGAATGGCATGGAATGGCATGGAATGGCATGGAATGGCATGGAATGGCATGGAATGGCATGGAATGGCATGGAATGGCATGGAATGGCATGGAATGGCATGGAATGGCATGGAATGGCATGGAATGGCATGGAATGGCATGGAATGGCATGGAATGGCATGGAATGGCATGGAATGGCATGGAATGGCATGGAATGGCATGGAATGGCATGGCACCGCATGGCACGGCATGGCACGGCATGGCACGGCATGGCACCGGCATGGCACGGCATGGCACCGGCATGGCACGGCATGGCACGGCATGGCACCGGCATGGCACGGCATGGCACCGGCATGGCACGGCATGGCACCGGCATGGCACGGCATGGCACGGCATGGCACCGGCATGGCACGGCATGGCACCGGCATGGCACGGCATGGCACGGCATGGCACGGCATGGCACCGGCATGGCACGGCATGGCACCGGCATGGCACGGCATGGCACCGGCATGGCACGGCATGGCACGGCATGGCACGGCATTGAATGGCATGGAATGGCATGGAATGGCATGGAATGGCATGGAATGGCATGGCACCGCATGGCACGGCATGGCACCGGCATGGCACGGCATGGCACGGCATGGCACCGGCATGGCACGGCATGGCACCGGCATGGCACGGCATGGCACCGGCATGGCACGGCATGGCACCGGCATGGCACGGCATGGCACGGCATGGCACCGGCATGGCACGGCATGGCACCGGCATGGCACGGCATGGCACGGCATGGCACGGCATGGCACGGCATGGCACCGGCATGGCACGGCATGGCACCGGCATGGCACCGGCATGGCACGGCATGGAATGGCATGGAATGGCATGGAATGGCATGGAATGGCATGGAATGGCATGGAATGGCATGGAATGGCATGGAATGGCATGGAATGGCATGGCACCGGCATGGCACGGCATGGCACCGGCATGGCACGGCATGGCACGGCATGGCACCGGCATGGCACGGCATGGCACCGGCATGGCACGGCATGGCACCGGCATGGCACGGCATGGCACCGGCATGGCACGGCATGGCACCGGCATGGCACGGCATGGCACCGGCATGGCACGGCATGGCACCGGCATGGCACGGCATGGCACGGCATGGCACGGCATGGCACGGCATGGCACGGCATGGCACGGCATGGCACGGCATGGCACGGCATGGCACGGCATGGCACGGCATGGCACGGCATGGCACGGCATGGCACGGCATGGCACGGCATGGCACGGCATGGCACGGCATGGCACGGCATGGCACGGCATGGCACGGCATGGCACGGCATGGCACGGCATGGCACGGCATGGCACGGCATGGCACGGCATGGCACGGCATGGCACGGCATGGCACGGCATGGCACGGCATGGCACGGCATGGCACGGCATGGCACGGCATGGCACGGCATGGCACGGCATGGCACGGCATGGCACGGCATGGCACGGCATGGCACGGCATGGCACGGCATGGCACGGCATGGCACGGCATGGCACGGCATTGAACGGCATTGAACGGCATGGAATGGCATGGAATGGCATGGAATGGCATGGAATGGCATGGAATGGCATGGAATGGCATGGAATGGCATGGAATGGCATGGAATGGCATGGAATGGCATGGAATGGCATGGAATGGCATGGAATGGCATGGAATGGCATGGAATGGCATGGAATGGCATGGAATGGCATGGAATGGCATGGAATGGCATGGAATGGCGTGGAATGGCATGGAATGGCATGGAATGGCATGGAATGGCATGGAATGGCATGGAATGGCATGGAATGGCATGGAATGGCATGGAATGGCATGGAATGGCATGGAATGGCATGGAATGGCATGGAATGGCATGGAATGGCATGGAATGGCATGGAATGGCATGGAATGGCATGGAATGGCATGGAATGGCATGGAATGGCATGGAATGGCATGGAATGGCATGGAATGGCATGGAATGGCATGGAATGGCATGGAATGGCATGGAATGGCATGGAATGGCATGGAATGGCATGGAATGGCATGGAATGGCATGGAATGGCATGGAATGGCATGGAATGGCATGGAATGGCATGGAATGGCATGGAATGGCATGGAATGGCATGGAATGGCATGGAATGGCATGGAATGGCATGGAATGGCATGGAATGGCATGGAATGGCATGGAATGGCATGGAATGGCATGGAATGGCATGGAATGGCATGGAATGGCATGGAATGGCATGGAATGGCATGGAATGGCATGGAATGGCATGGAATGGCATGGAATGGCATGGAATGGCATGGAATGGCATGGAATGGCATGGAATGGCATGGAATGGCATGGAATGGCATGGAATGGCATGGAATGGCATGGAATGGCATGGAATGGCATGGAATGGCATGGAACGGCATGGAATGGCATGGAACGGCATGGCACGGCATGGCACGGCATGGCACGGCATGGCACCGGCATGGCACGGCATGGCACCGGCATGGCACGGAATGGCACGGCATGGCACCGGCATGGCACGGCATGGCACGGCATTGAATGGCATGGAATGGCATTGAATGGCACGGAATGGCACGGCATGGCACGGCATGGCACGGCATGGCACGGCATGGCACCGCATTGAGTGGCATGGAATGGCATGGACTGGCATGGAATGGCATGGAATGGCATGGCCCGGCATGGCACGGCATGGCACGGCATGGCACCGGCATGGCACGGCATGGCACCGGCATGGCACGGCATGGCACCGGCATGGCACGGCATGGCACCGGCATGGCACGGCATGGCACCGGCATGGCACGGCATTGAATGGCATGGAATGGCATGGAATGGCATGGAATGGCATGGAATGGCATGGAATGGCATGGAATGGCATGGAATGGCATGGAATGGCATGGAATGGCATGGAATGGCATGGCACCGCATGGCACCGCATGGAATGGCATGGAATGGCATGGAATGGCATGGAATAGCATGGCACCGCATGGAATGGCATGGCACCGCATGGAATGGCATGGCACCGCATGGCACGGCATGGAATGGCATGGCACCGCATGGAATGGCATGGCACCGCATGGCACGGCATGGAATGGCATGGCACCGGCATGGCACGGCATGGCACCGCATGGCACCGGCATGGCACGGCATGGCACCGCATGGCACGGCATGGAATGGCATGGCACCGGCATGGCACCGGCATGGCATGGCATGGCACGGCATGGCACCGGCATGGCACGGCATGGCACCGGCATGGCACGGCATGGCACCGCATTGAGTGGCATGGAATGGCATGGAATGGCATGGAATGGCATGGAATGGCATGGAATGGCATGGACTGGGATGGACTGGCATGGAATGGCATGGAATGGCATGGAATGGCATGGAATGGCATGGAATGGCATGGAATGGCATGGAATGGCATGGAATGGCATGGAATGGCATGGAATGGCATGGAATGGCATGGAATGGCATGGAATGGCATGGAATGGCATGGAATGGCATGGAATGGCATGGAATGGCATGGAATGGCATGGAATGGCATGGAATGGCATGGAATGGCATGGCACCGCATGGCACGGCATGGCACGGCATGGCACGGCATGGCACCGGCATGGCACGGCATGGCACCGGCATGGCACGGCATGGCACGGCATGGCACCGGCATGGCACGGCATGGCACCGGCATGGCACGGCATGGCACGGCATGGCACCGGCATGGCACGGCATGGCACCGGCATGGCACGGCATGGCACCGGCATGGCACGGCATGGCACCGGCATGGCACGGCATGGCACGGCATGGCACGGCATTGAATGGCATGGAATGGCATGGAATGGCATGGAATGGCATGGAATGGCATGGCACCGCATGGCACGGCATGGCACCGGCATGGCCCGGCATGGAATGGCATGGCACCGGCATGGCACGGCATGGCACCGGCATGGCACGGCATGGCACCGGCATGGCACGGCATGGCACCGGCATGGCACGGCATGGCACCGGCATGGCACCGGCATGGCACGGCATGGCACCGGCATGGCACGGCCTGGCACCGGCATGGAATGGCATGGAATGGCATGGAATGGCATGGAATGGCATGGAATGGCATGGAATGGCATGGAATGGCATGGAATGGCATGGAATGGCATGGAATGGCATGGAATGGCATGGAATGGCATGGAATGGCATGGAATGGCATGGAATGGCATGGAATGGCATGGAATGGCATGGAATGGCATGGCACCGGCATGGCACGGCATGGCACGGCATGGCACGGCATGGCACCGGCATGGCACCGGCATGGCACGGCATGGCACCGGCATGGCACGGCATGGCACGGCATGGCACCGGCATGGCACGGCATGGCACCGGCATGGCACGGCATGGCACGGCATGGCACCGGCATGGCACGGCATGGCACGGCATGGCACCGGCATGGCACGGCATGGCACGGCATGGCACGGCATGGCACGGCATGGCACGGCATGGCACGGCATGGCACGGCATGGCACGGCATTGAATGGCATGGAATGGCATGGAATGGCATGGAATGGCATGGAATGGCATGGAATGGCATGGAATGGCATGGAATGGCATGGAATGGCATGGAATGGCATGGAATGGCATGGAATGGCATGGAATGGCATGGAATGGCATGGAATGGCATGGAATGGCATGGAATGGCATGGAATGGCATGGAATGGCATGGAATGGCATGGAATGGCATGGAATGGCATGGAATGGCATGGAATGGCATGGAATGGCATGGAATGGCATGGAATGGCATGGAATGGCATGGAATGGCATGGAATGGCATGGAATGGCATGGAATGGCATGGAATGGCATGGAATGGCATGGAATGGCATGGAATGGCATGGAATGGCATGGAATGGCATGGAATGGCATGGAATGGCATGGAATGGCATGGAATGGCATGGAATGGCATGGAATGGCATGGAATGGCATGGAATGGCATGGAATGGCATGGAATGGCATGGAATGGCATGGAATGGCATGGAATGGCATGGAATGGCATGGAATGGCATGGAATGGCATGGAATGGCATGGCACGGCATGGCACGGTATGGCACGGCATGGCACGGCATGGCACCGGCATGGCACGGCATGGCACCGGCATGGCACGGAATGGCACGGCATGGCACCGGCATGGCACGGCATGGCACGGCATTGAATGGCATGGAATGGCATTGAATGGCATGGAATGGCATTGAATGGCACGGAATGGCACGGCATGGCACGGCATGGCACGGCATGGCACGGCATGGCACGGCATGGCACGGCATGGCACCGCATTGAGTGGCATGGAATGGCATGGAATGGCATGGAATGGCATGGAATGGCATGGAATGGCATGGAATGGCATGGAATGGCATGGCACCGCATGGCACGGCATGGCACGGCATGGCACGGCATGGCACCGGCATGGCACGGCATGGCACCGGCATGGCACGGCATGGCACGGCATGGCACCGGCATGGCACGGCATGGCACCGGCATGGCACGGCATGGCACCGGCATGGCACGGCATGGCACGGCATGGCACCGGCATGGCACGGCATGGCACCGGCATGGCACGGCATGGCACGGCATGGCACGGCATGGCACCGGCATGGCACGGCATGGCACCGGCATGGCACGGCATGGCACCGGCATGGCACGGCATGGCACGGCATGGCACGGCATTGAATGGCATGGAATGGCATGGAATGGCATGGAATGGCATGGAATGGCATGGCACCGCATGGCACGGCATGGCACCGGCATGGCACGGCATGGCACGGCATGGCACCGGCATGGCACGGCATGGCACCGGCATGGCACGGCATGGCACCGGCATGGCACGGCATGGCACCGGCATGGCACGGCATGGCACGGCATGGCACCGGCATGGCACGGCATGGCACCGGCATGGCACGGCATGGCACGGCATGGCACGGCATGGCACGGCATGGCACCGGCATGGCACGGCATGGCACCGGCATGGCACCGGCATGGCACGGCATGGAATGGCATGGAATGGCATGGAATGGCATGGAATGGCATGGAATGGCATGGAATGGCATGGCACCGGCATGGCACGGCATGGCACCGGCATGGCACGGCATGGCACCGGCATGGCACGGCATGGCACCGGCATGGCACGGCATGGCACGGCATGGCACGGCATGGCACGGCATGGCACGGCATGGCACGGCATGGCACGGCATGGCACGGCATGGCACGGCATGGCACGGCATGGCACGGCATGGCACGGCATGGCACGGCATGGCACGGCATGGCACGGCATGGCACGGCATGGCACGGCATGGCACGGCATGGCACGGCATGGCACGGCATGGCACGGCATGGCACGGCATGGCACGGCATGGCACGGCATGGCACGGCATGGCACGGCATGGCACGGCATGGCACGGCATGGCACGGCATGGCACGGCATGGCACGGCATTGAACGGCATTGAACGGCATGGAATGGCATGGAATGGCATGGAATGGCATGGAATGGCATGGAATGGCATGGAATGGCATGGAATGGCATGGAATGGCATGGAATGGCATGGAATGGCATGGAATGGCATGGAATGGCATGGAATGGCATGGAATGGCATGGAATGGCATGGAATGGCATGGAATGGCATGGAATGGCATGGAATGGCATGGAATGGCATGGAATGGCATGGAATGGCATGGAATGGCATGGAATGGCATGGAATGGCATGGAATGGCATGGAATGGCATGGAATGGCATGGAATGGCATGGAATGGCATGGAATGGCATGGAATGGCATGGAATGGCATGGAATGGCATGGAATGGCATGGAATGGCATGGAATGGCATGGAATGGCATGGAATGGCATGGAATGGCATGGAATGGCATGGAATGGCATGGAATGGCATGGAATGGCATGGAATGGCATGGAATGGCATGGAATGGCATGGAATGGCATGGAATGGCATGGAATGGCATGGAATGGCATGGAATGGCATGGAATGGCATGGAATGGCATGGAATGGCATGGAATGGCATGGAATGGCATGGAATGGCATGGAATGGCATGGAATGGCATGGAATGGCATGGAATGGCATGGAATGGCATGGAATGGCATGGAATGGCATGGAATGGCATGGAATGGCATGGAATGGCATGGAATGGCATGGAATGGCATGGAATGGCATGGAATGGCATGGAATGGCATGGAATGGCATGGAATGGCATGGAATGGCATGGAATGGCATGGAATGGCATGGAATGGCATGGAATGGCATGGAATGGCATGGAATGGCATGGAATGGCATGGAATGGCATGGAATGGCATGGAATGGCATGGAATGGCATGGAATGGCATGGAATGGCATGGAATGGCATGGAATGGCATGGAATGGCATGGAATGGCATGGAATGGCATGGAATGGCATGGAATGGCATGGAATGGCATGGAATGGCATGGAATGGCATGGAATGGCATGGAATGGCATGGAATGGCATGGAATGGCATGGAATGGCATGGAATGGCATGGAATGGCATGGAATGGCATGGAATGGCATGGAATGGCATGGCACGGCATGGCACGGCATGGCACGGCATGGCACGGCATGGCACGGCATGGCACCGGCATGGCACGGCATGGCACCGGCATGGCACGGAATGGCACGGCATGGCACGGCATTGAATGGCATGGAATGGCATTGAATGGCACGGAATGGCACGGCATGGCACGGCATGGCACGGCATGGCACCGCATTGAGTGGCATGGAATGGCATGGACTGGCATGGAATGGCATGGAATGGCATGGCCCGGCATGGCACGGCATGGCACGGCATGGCACCGGCATGGCACGGCATGGCACCGGCATGGCACGGCATGGCACCGGCATGGCATGGCATGGCACCGGCATGGCACGGCATGGCACCGGCATGGCACGGCATGGCACCGGCATGGCACGGCATTGAATGGCATGGAATGGCATGGAATGGCATGGAATGGCATGGCACCGCATGGCACCGCATGGAATGGCATGGAATGGCATGGAATGGCATGGAATGGCATGGAATGGCATGGAATGGCATGGAATAGCATGGCACCGCATGGAATGGCATGGCACCGCATGGAATGGCATGGCACCGCATGGCACGGCATGGAATGGCATGGCACCGCATGGAATGGCATGGCACCGCATGGCACGGCATGGAATGGCATGGCACCGGCATGGCACGGCATGGCACGGCATGGCACCGCATGGCACCGGCATGGCACGGCATGGCACCGCATGGCACGGCATGGAATGGCATGGCACCGGCATGGCACCGGCATGGCATGGCATGGCACGGCATGGCACCGGCATGGCACGGCATGGCACCGGCATGGCACGGCATGGCACCGGCATGGCACGGCATGGCACCGCATTGAGTGGCATGGAATGGCATGGAATGGCATGGAATGGCATGGAATGGCATGGACTGGGATGGACTGGCATGGAATGGCATGGAATGGCATGGAATGGCATGGAATGGCATGGAATGGCATGGAATGGCATGGAATGGCATGGAATGGCATGGAATGGCATGGAATGGCATGGAATGGCATGGAATGGCATGGAATGGCATGGAATGGCATGGAATGGCATGGAATGGCATGGAATGGCATGGCACCGCATGGCACGGCATGGCACGGCATGGCACGGCATGGCACCGGCATGGCACGGCATGGCACCGGCATGGCACGGCATGGCACGGCATGGCACCGGCATGGCACGGCATGGCACCGGCATGGCACGGCATGGCACGGCATGGCACCGGCATGGCACGGCATGGCACCGGCATGGCACGGCATGGCACGGCATGGCACGGCATGGCACCGGCATGGCACGGCATGGCACCGGCATGGCACGGCATGGCACCGGCATGGCACGGCATGGCACCGGCATGGCACGGCATGGCACGGCATGGCACGGCATTGAATGGCATGGAATGGCATGGAATGGCATGGAATGGCATGGAATGGCATGGCACCGCATGGCACGGCATGGCACCGGCATGGCACGGCATGGCACGGCATGGCACCGGCATGGCACGGCATGGCACCGGCATGGCACGGCATGGCACCGGCATGGCACCGGCATGGCACGGCATGGCACCGGCATGGCACGGCATGGCACCGGCATGGCACCGGCATGGCACGGCATGGCACCGGCATGGCACGGCCTGGCACCGGCATGGCACGGCATGGAATGGCATGGAATGGCATGGAATGGCATGGAATGGCATGGAATGGCATGGAATGGCATGGAATGGCATGGAATGGCATGGAATGGCATGGAATGGCATGGAATGGCATGGAATGGCATGGAATGGCATGGAATGGCATGGAATGGCATGGAATGGCATGGAATGGCATGGAATGGCATGGAATGGCATGGAATGGCATGGAATGGCATGGAATGGCATGGAATGGCATGGAATGGCATGGAATGGCATGGAATGGCATGGAATGGCATGGAATGGCATGGAATGGCATGGAATGGCATGGAATGGCATGGAATGGCATGGAATGGCATGGAATGGCATGGAATGGCATGGCACCGGCATGGCACGGCATGGCACGGCATGGCACCGGCATGGCACCGGCATGGCACGGCATGGCACCGGCATGGCACGGCATGGCACCGGCATGGCACCGGCATGGCACGGCATGGCACCGGCATGGCACGGCATTGCACGGCATTGAATGGCATGGAATGGCATGGAATGGCATGGAATGGCATGGAATGGCATGGAATGGCATGGCACCGCATGGCACCGCATGGAATGGCATGGAATGGCATGGAATGGCATGGAATGGCATGGAATAGCATGGCACCGCATGGAATGGCATGGCACCGCATGGAATGGCATGGCACCGCATGGCACGGCATGGAATGGCATGGCACCGCATGGAATGGCATGGCACCGCATGGCACGGCATGGAATGGCATGGCACCGGCATGGCACGGCATGGCACCGCATGGCACCGGCATGGCACGGCATGGCACCGCATGGCACGGCATGGAATGGCATGGCACCGGCATGGCACCGGCATGGCATGGCATGGCACGGCATGGCACCGGCATGGCACGGCATGGCACCGGCATGGCACGGCATGGCACCGCATTGAGTGGCATGGAATGGCATGGAATGGCATGGAATGGCATGGAATGGCATGGACTGGGATGGACTGGCATGGAATGGCATGGAATGGCATGGAATGGCATGGAATGGCATGGAATGGCATGGAATGGCATGGAATGGCATGGAATGGCATGGAATGGCATGGAATGGCATGGAATGGCATGGAATGGCATGGAATGGCATGGAATGGCATGGAATGGCATGGAATGGCATGGAATGGCATGGAATGGCATGGAATGGCATGGAATGGCATGGAATGGCATGGAATGGCATGGAATGGCATGGAATGGCATGGAATGGCATGGCACCGCATGGCACGGCATGGCACGGCATGGCACGGCATGGCACCGGCATGGCACGGCATGGCACCGGCATGGCACGGCATGGCACGGCATGGCACCGGCATGGCACGGCATGGCACCGGCATGGCACGGCATGGCACGGCATGGCACCGGCATGGCACGGCATGGCACCGGCATGGCACGGCATGGCACCGGCATGGCACGGCATGGCACCGGCATGGCACGGCATGGCACGGCATGGCACGGCATTGAATGGCATGGAATGGCATGGAATGGCATGGAATGGCATGGAATGGCATGGCACCGCATGGCACGGCATGGCACCGGCATGGCACGGCATGGCACGGCATGGCACCGGCATGGCACGGCATGGCACCGGCATGGCACGGCATGGCACCGGCATGGCACGGCATGGCACCGGCATGGCACGGCATGGCACCGGCATGGCACGGCATGGCACGGCATGGCACCGGCATGGCACGGCATGGCACCGGCATGGCACGGCATGGCACGGCATGGCACGGCATGGCACGGAATGGCACCGGCATGGCACGGCATGGCACCGGCATGGCACCGGCATGGCACGGCATGGAATGGCATGGAATGGCATGGAATGGCATGGAATGGCATGGAATGGCATGGAATGGCATGGAATGGCATGGCACCGGCATGGCACGGCATGGCACCGGCATGGCACGGCATGGCACCGGCATGGCACGGCATGGCACCGGCATGGCACGGCATGGCACCGGCATGGCACCGGCATGGCACGGCATGGCACCGGCATGGCACGGCCTGGCACCGGCATGGAATGGCATGGAATGGCATGGAATGGCATGGAATGGCATGGAATGGCATGGAATGGCATGGAATGGCATGGAATGGCATGGAATGGCATGGAATGGCATGGAATGGCATGGAATGGCATGGAATGGCATGGAATGGCATGGAATGGCATGGAATGGCATGGAATGGCATGGAATGGCATGGAATGGCATGGAATGGCATGGAATGGCATGGAATGGCATGGCACCGGCATGGCACGGCATGGCACGGCATGGCACCGGCATGGCACCGGCATGGCACGGCATGGCACCGGCATGGCACGGCATGGCACGGCATGGCACCGGCATGGCACGGCATGGCACCGGCATGGCACGGCATGGCACGGCATGGCACCGGCATGGCACGGCATGGCACGGCATGGCACGGCATGGCACGGCATGGCACGGCATGGCACGGCATGGCACGGCATGGCACGGCATGGCACGGCATGGCACGGCATGGCACGGCATGGCACGGCATGGCACGGCATGGCACGGCATGGCACGGCATGGCACGGCATGGCACGGCATGGCACGGCATGGCACGGCATGGCACGGCATGGCACGGCATGGCACGGCATGGCACGGCATGGCACGGCATGGCACGGCATGGCACGGCATGGCACGGCATGGCACGGCATGGCACGGCATGGCACGGCATGGCACGGCATGGCACGGCATGGCACGGCATGGCACGGCATGGCACGGCATGGCACGGCATGGCACGGCATGGCACGGCATGGCACGGCATTGAATGGCATGGAATGGCATGGAATGGCATGGAATGGCATGGAATGGCATGGAATGGCATGGAATGGCATGGAATGGCATGGAATGGCATGGAATGGCATGGAATGGCATGGAATGGCATGGAATGGCATGGAATGGCATGGAATGGCATGGAATGGCATGGAATGGCATGGAATGGCATGGAATGGCATGGAATGGCATGGAATGGCATGGAATGGCATGGAATGGCATGGAATGGCATGGAATGGCATGGAATGGCATGGAATGGCATGGAATGGCATGGAATGGCATGGAATGGCATGGAATGGCATGGAATGGCATGGAATGGCATGGAATGGCATGGAATGGCATGGAATGGCATGGAATGGCATGGAATGGCATGGAATGGCATGGAATGGCATGGAATGGCATGGAATGGCATGGAATGGCATGGAATGGCATGGAATGGCATGGAATGGCATGGAATGGCATGGAATGGCATGGCACGGCATGGCACGGCATGGCACGGCATGGCACGGCATGGCACGGCATGGCACCGGCATGGCACGGCATGGCACCGGCATGGCACGGCATGGCACCGGCATGGCACGGAATGGCACGGCATGGCACGGCATTGAATGGCATGGAATGGCATTGAATGGCACGGAATGGCACGGCATGGCACGGCATGGCACGGCATGGCACCGCATTGAGTGGCATGGAATGGCATGGACTGGCATGGAATGGCATGGAATGGCATGGCCCGGCATGGCACGGCATGGCACGGCATGGCACCGGCATGGCACGGCATGGCACCGGCATGGCACGGCATGGCACCGGCATGGCATGGCATGGCACCGGCATGGCACGGCATGGCACCGGCATGGCACGGCATGGCACCGGCATGGCACGGCATTGAATGGCATGGAATGGCATGGAATGGCATGGAATGGCATGGCACCGCATGGCACCGCATGGAATGGCATGGAATGGCATGGAATGGCATGGAATGGCATGGAATGGCATGGAATGGCATGGAATGGCATGGAATGGCATGGAATGGCATGGAATAGCATGGCACCGCATGGAATGGCATGGCACCGCATGGAATGGCATGGCACCGCATGGCACGGCATGGAATGGCATGGCACCGCATGGAATGGCATGGCACCGCATGGCACGGCATGGAATGGCATGGCACCGGCATGGCACGGCATGGCACCGCATGGCACCGGCATGGCACGGCATGGCACCGCATGGCACGGCATGGAATGGCATGGCACCGGCATGGCACCGGCATGGCATGGCATGGCACGGCATGGCACCGGCATGGCACGGCATGGCACCGGCATGGCACGGCATGGCACCGCATTGAGTGGCATGGAATGGCATGGAATGGCATGGAATGGCATGGAATGGCATGGACTGGGATGGACTGGCATGGAATGGCATGGAATGGCATGGAATGGCATGGAATGGCATGGAATGGCATGGAATGGCATGGAATGGCATGGAATGGCATGGAATGGCATGGAATGGCATGGAATGGCATGGAATGGCATGGAATGGCATGGAATGGCATGGAATGGCATGGAATGGCATGGAATGGCATGGAATGGCATGGCACCGCATGGCACGGCATGGCACGGCATGGCACGGCATGGCACCGGCATGGCACGGCATGGCACCGGCATGGCACGGCATGGCACGGCATGGCACCGGCATGGCACGGCATGGCACCGGCATGGCACGGCATGGCACGGCATGGCACCGGCATGGCACGGCATGGCACCGGCATGGCACGGCATGGCACGGCATGGCACGGCATGGCACCGGCATGGCACGGCATGGCACCGGCATGGCACGGCATGGCACCGGCATGGCACGGCATGGCACCGGCATGGCACGGCATGGCACGGCATGGCACGGCATTGAATGGCATGGAATGGCATGGAATGGCATGGAATGGCATGGAATGGCATGGCACCGCATGGCACGGCATGGCACCGGCATGGCACGGCATGGCACGGCATGGCACCGGCATGGCACGGCATGGCACCGGCATGGCACGGCATGGCACCGGCATGGCACGGCATGGCACCGGCATGGCACCGGCATGGCACGGCATGGCACCGGCATGGCACGGCATGGCACCGGCATGGCACCGGCATGGCACGGCATGGCACCGGCATGGCACGGCCTGGCACCGGCATGGCACGGCATGGAATGGCATGGAATGGCATGGAATGGCATGGAATGGCATGGAATGGCATGGAATGGCATGGAATGGCATGGAATGGCATGGAATGGCATGGAATGGCATGGAATGGCATGGAATGGCATGGAATGGCATGGAATGGCATGGAATGGCATGGAATGGCATGGAATGGCATGGAATGGCATGGAATGGCATGGAATGGCATGGAATGGCATGGAATGGCATGGAATGGCATGGAATGGCATGGAATGGCATGGAATGGCATGGAATGGCATGGCACCGGCATGGCACGGCATGGCACGGCATGGCACCGGCATGGCACCGGCATGGCACGGCATGGCACCGGCATGGCACGGCATGGCACCGGCATGGCACGGCATGGCACGGCATGGCACCGGCATGGCACGGCATGGCACCGGCATGGCACGGCATGGCACCGGCATGGCACGGCATGGCACCGGCATGGCACGGCATGGCACCGGCATGGCACGGCATGGCACGGCATGGCACGGCATGGCACGGCATGGCACGGCATGGCACGGCATTGAATGGCATGGAATGGCATGGAATGGCATGGAATGGCATGGAATGGCATGGAATGGCATGGAATGGCATGGAATGGCATGGAATGGCATGGAATGGCATGGAATGGCATGGAATGGCATGGAATGGCATGGAATGGCATGGAATGGCATGGAATGGCATGGAATGGCATGGAATGGCATGGAATGGCATGGAATGGCATGGAATGGCATGGAATGGCATGGAATGGCATGGAATGGCATGGAATGGCATGGAATGGCATGGAATGGCATGGAATGGCATGGAATGGCATGGAATGGCATGGAATGGCATGGAATGGCATGGAATGGCATGGAATGGCATGGAATGGCATGGAATGGCATGGAATGGCATGGAATGGCATGGAATGGCATGGAATGGCATGGAATGGCATGGAATGGCATGGAATGGCATGGAATGGCATGGAATGGCATGGAATGGCATGGAATGGCATGGAATGGCATGGAATGGCATGGAATGGCATGGAATGGCATGGAATGGCATGGAATGGCATGGAATGGCATGGAATGGCATGGAATGGCATGGAATGGCATGGAATGGCATGGAATGGCATGGAATGGCATGGAATGGCATGGAATGGCATGGAATGGCATGGAATGGCATGGAATGGCATGGAATGGCATGGAATGGCATGGAATGGCATGGAATGGCATGGAATGGCATGGAATGGCATGGAATGGCATGGAATGGCATGGAATGGCATGGAATGGCATGGAATGGCATGGAATGGCATGGAATGGCATGGAATGGCATGGAATGGCATGGAATGGCATGGAATGGCATGGAATGGCATGGAATGGCATGGCACGGCATGGCACGGTATGGCACGGCATGGCACGGCATGGCACCGGCATGGCACGGCATGGCACCGGCATGGCACGGAATGGCACGGCATGGCACCGGCATGGCACGGCATGGCACGGCATTGAATGGCATGGAATGGCATTGAATGGCATGGAATGGCATTGAATGGCACGGAATGGCACGGCATGGCACGGCATGGCACGGCATGGCACGGCATGGCACGGCATGGCACCGCATTGAGTGGCATGGCACCGCATTGAGTGGCATGGAATGGCATGGAATGGCATGGAATGGCATGGAATGGCATGGAATGGCATGGAATGGCATGGCACCGCATGGCACGGCATGGCACGGCATGGCACGGCATGGCACCGGCATGGCACGGCATGGCACCGGCATGGCACGGCATGGCACGGCATGGCACCGGCATGGCACGGCATGGCACCGGCATGGCACGGCATGGCACCGGCATGGCACGGCATGGCACGGCATGGCACCGGCATGGCACGGCATGGCACCGGCATGGCACGGCATGGCACGGCATGGCACGGCATGGCACCGGCATGGCACGGCATGGCACCGGCATGGCACGGCATGGCACCGGCATGGCACGGCATGGCACGGCATGGCACGGCATTGAATGGCATGGCACGGCATTGAATGGCATGGAATGGCATGGAATGGCATGGAATGGCATGGAATGGCATGGCACCGCATGGCACGGCATGGCACCGGCATGGCACGGCATGGCACGGCATGGCACCGGCATGGCACGGCATGGCACCGGCATGGCACGGCATGGCACCGGCATGGCACGGCATGGCACCGGCATGGCACGGCATGGCACGGCATGGCACCGGCATGGCACGGCATGGCACCGGCATGGCACGGCATGGCACAGCATGGCACGGCATGGCACGGCATGGCACCGGCATGGCACGGCATGGCACCGGCATGGCACCGGCATGGCACGGCATGGAATGGCATGGAATGGCATGGAATGGCATGGAATGGCATGGAATGGCATGGAATGGCATGGC
Organism: Cryptus armator; assembly: GCA_963971235.1. Taxonomy (NCBI): domain Eukaryota; kingdom Metazoa; phylum Arthropoda; class Insecta; order Hymenoptera; family Ichneumonidae; genus Cryptus; species Cryptus armator. The sequence goes on from CAXARG010000333.1 coordinate 1,048,356, forward strand.
ACCGGCATGGCACGGCATGGCACCGGCATGGCACGGCATGGCACCGGCATGGCACGGCATGGCACCGGCATGGCACGGCATGGCACCGGCATGGCACGGCATGGCACGGCATGGCACGGCATGGCACGGCATGGCACGGCATGGCACGGCATGGCACGGCATGGCACGGCATGGCACGGCATGGCACCGCATGGCACGGCATGGAATGGCATGGCACCGGCATGGCACCGGCATGGCATGGCATGGCACGGCATGGCACCGGCATGGCACGGCATGGCACCGGCATGGCACGGCATGGCACCGCATTGAGTGGCATGGAATGGCATGGAATGGCATGGAATGGCATGGAATGGCATGGACTGGGATGGACTGGCATGGAATGGCATGGAATGGCATGGAATGGCATGGAATGGCATGGAATGGCATGGAATGGCATGGAATGGCATGGAATGGCATGGAATGGCATGGAATGGCATGGAATGGCATGGAATGGCATGGAATGGCATGGAATGGCATGGAATGGCATGGAATGGCATGGAATGGCATGGCACCGCATGGCACGGCATGGCACGGCATGGCACGGCATGGCACCGGCATGGCACGGCATGGCACCGGCATGGCACGGCATGGCACGGCATGGCACCGGCATGGCACGGCATGGCACCGGCATGGCACGGCATGGCACGGCATGGCACCGGCATGGCACGGCATGGCACCGGCATGGCACGGCATGGCACGGCATGGCACGGCATGGCACCGGCATGGCACGGCATGGCACCGGCATGGCACGGCATGGCACCGGCATGGCACGGCATGGCACCGGCATGGCACGGCATGGCACGGCATGGCACGGCATTGAATGGCATGGAATGGCATGGAATGGCATGGAATGGCATGGAATGGCATGGCACCGCATGGCACGGCATGGCACCGGCATGGCACGGCATGGCACGGCATGGCACCGGCATGGCACGGCATGGCACCGGCATGGCACGGCATGGCACCGGCATGGCACGGCATGGCACCGGCATGGCACCGGCATGGCACGGCATGGCACCGGCATGGCACGGCATGGCACCGGCATGGCACCGGCATGGCACGGCATGGCACCGGCATGGCACGGCCTGGCACCGGCATGGCACGGCATGGAATGGCATGGAATGGCATGGAATGGCATGGAATGGCATGGAATGGCATGGAATGGCATGGAATGGCATGGAATGGCATGGAATGGCATGGAATGGCATGGAATGGCATGGAATGGCATGGAATGGCATGGAATGGCATGGAATGGCATGGAATGGCATGGAATGGCATGGAATGGCATGGAATGGCATGGAATGGCATGGAATGGCATGGAATGGCATGGAATGGCATGGAATGGCATGGAATGGCATGGCACCGGCATGGCACGGCATGGCACGGCATGGCACCGGCATGGCACCGGCATGGCACGGCATGGCACCGGCATGGCACGGCATGGCACCGGCATGGCACGGCATGGCACGGCATGGCACCGGCATGGCACGGCATGGCACCGGCATGGCACGGCATGGCACCGGCATGGCACGGCATGGCACCGGCATGGCACGGCATGGCACCGGCATGGCACGGCATGGCACGGCATGGCACGGCATGGCACGGCATGGCACGGCATGGCACGGCATGGCACGGCATGGCACCGGCATGGCACGGCATGGCACCGGCATGGCACGGCATGGCACCGGCATGGCACGGCATGGCATGGCATGGCACCGGCATGGCACGGCATGGCACCGGCATGGCACGGCATTGAATGGCATGGAATGGCATGGAATGGCATGGAATGGCATGGAATGGCATGGAATGGCATGGCACCGCATGGCACCGCATGGAATGGCATGGAATGGCATGGAATGGCATGGAATGGCATGGAATGGCATGGAATGGCATGGAATAGCATGGCACCGCATGGAATGGCATGGCACCGCATGGAATGGCATGGCACCGCATGGCACGGCATGGAATGGCATGGCACCGCATGGAATGGCATGGCACCGCATGGCACGGCATGGAATGGCATGGCACCGGCATGGCACGGCATGGCACCGCATGGCACCGGCATGGCACGGCATGGCACCGCATGGCACGGCATGGAATGGCATGGCACCGGCATGGCACCGGCATGGCATGGCATGGCACGGCATGGCACCGGCATGGCACGGCATGGCACCGGCATGGCACGGCATGGCACCGCATTGAGTGGCATGGAATGGCATGGAATGGCATGGAATGGCATGGAATGGCATGGAATGGCATGGACTGGGATGGACTGGCATGGAATGGCATGGAATGGCATGGAATGGCATGGAATGGCATGGAATGGCATGGAATGGCATGGAATGGCATGGAATGGCATGGAATGGCATGGAATGGCATGGAATGGCATGGAATGGCATGGAATGGCATGGAATGGCATGGAATGGCATGGAATGGCATGGAATGGCATGGAATGGCATGGAATGGCATGGAATGGCATGGAATGGCATGGAATGGCATGGAATGGCATGGAATGGCATGGAATGGCATGGCACCGCATGGCACGGCATGGCACGGCATGGCACGGCATGGCACCGGCATGGCACGGCATGGCACCGGCATGGCACGGCATGGCACGGCATGGCACCGGCATGGCACGGCATGGCACCGGCATGGCACGGCATGGCACGGCATGGCACCGGCATGGCACGGCATGGCACCGGCATGGCACGGCATGGCACCGGCATGGCACGGCATGGCACCGGCATGGCACGGCATGGCACGGCATGGCACGGCATTGAATGGCATGGAATGGCATGGAATGGCATGGAATGGCATGGAATGGCATGGCACCGCATGGCACGGCATGGCACCGGCATGGCACGGCATGGCACGGCATGGCACCGGCATGGCACGGCATGGCACCGGCATGGCACGGCATGGCACCGGCATGGCACGGCATGGCACCGGCATGGCACGGCATGGCACCGGCATGGCACGGCATGGCACGGCATGGCACCGGCATGGCACGGCATGGCACCGGCATGGCACGGCATGGCACGGCATGGCACGGCATGGCACGGAATGGCACCGGCATGGCACGGCATGGCACCGGCATGGCACCGGCATGGCACGGCATGGAATGGCATGGAATGGCATGGAATGGCATGGAATGGCATGGAATGGCATGGAATGGCATGGCACCGGCATGGCACGGCATGGCACCGGCATGGCACGGCATGGCACCGGCATGGCACGGCATGGCACCGGCATGGCACGGCATGGCACCGGCATGGCACCGGCATGGCACGGCATGGCACCGGCATGGCACGGCCTGGCACCGGCATGGAATGGCATGGAATGGCATGGAATGGCATGGAATGGCATGGAATGGCATGGAATGGCATGGAATGGCATGGAATGGCATGGAATGGCATGGAATGGCATGGAATGGCATGGAATGGCATGGAATGGCATGGAATGGCATGGAATGGCATGGAATGGCATGGCACCGGCATGGCACGGCATGGCACGGCATGGCACCGGCATGGCACCGGCATGGCACGGCATGGCACCGGCATGGCACGGCATGGCACGGCATGGCACCGGCATGGCACGGCATGGCACCGGCATGGCACGGCATGGCACGGCATGGCACCGGCATGGCACGGCATGGCACGGCATGGCACGGCATGGCACGGCATGGCACGGCATGGCACGGCATGGCACGGCATGGCACGGCATGGCACGGCATGGCACGGCATGGCACGGCATGGCACGGCATGGCACGGCATGGCACGGCATGGCACGGCATGGCACGGCATGGCACGGCATGGCACGGCATGGCACGGCATGGCACGGCATGGCACGGCATGGCACGGCATGGCACGGCATGGCACGGCATGGCACGGCATGGCACGGCATGGCACGGCATGGCACGGCATGGCACGGCATGGCACGGCATGGCACGGCATGGCACGGCATGGCACGGCATGGCACGGCATGGCACGGCATGGCACGGCATGGCACGGCATGGCACGGCATGGCACGGCATGGCACGGCATGGCACGGCATGGCACGGCATGGCACGGCATGGCACGGCATGGCACGGCATGGCACGGCATGGCACGGCATGGCACGGCATGGCACGGCATGGCACGGCATGGCACGGCATGGCACGGCATGGCACGGCATGGCACGGCATGGCACGGCATGGCACGGCATGGCACGGCATGGCACGGCATTGAATGGCATGGAATGGCATGGAATGGCATGGAATGGCATGGAATGGCATGGAATGGCATGGAATGGCATGGAATGGCATGGAATGGCATGGAATGGCATGGAATGGCATGGAATGGCATGGAATGGCATGGAATGGCATGGAATGGCATGGAATGGCATGGAATGGCATGGAATGGCATGGAATGGCATGGAATGGCATGGAATGGCATGGAATGGCATGGAATGGCATGGAATGGCATGGAATGGCATGGAATGGCATGGAATGGCATGGAATGGCATGGAATGGCATGGAATGGCATGGAATGGCATGGCACGGCATGGCACGGCATGGCACGGCATGGCACGGCATGGCACGGCATGGCACCGGCATGGCACGGCATGGCACCGGCATGGCACGGCATGGCACCGGCATGGCACGGCATGGCACCGGCATGGCACGGCATGGCACCGGCATGGCACCGGCATGGCACGGCATGGCACCGGCATGGCACGGCCTGGCACCGGCATGGAATGGCATGGAATGGCATGGAATGGCATGGAATGGCATGGAATGGCATGGAATGGCATGGAATGGCATGGAATGGCATGGAATGGCATGGAATGGCATGGAATGGCATGGAATGGCATGGAATGGCATGGAATGGCATGGAATGGCATGGAATGGCATGGAATGGCATGGAATGGCATGGAATGGCATGGAATGGCATGGAATGGCATGGCACCGGCATGGCACGGCATGGCACGGCATGGCACCGGCATGGCACCGGCATGGCACGGCATGGCACCGGCATGGCACGGCATGGCACGGCATGGCACCGGCATGGCACGGCATGGCACCGGCATGGCACGGCATGGCACGGCATGGCACCGGCATGGCACGGCATGGCACGGCATGGCACGGCATGGCACGGCATGGCACGGCATGGCACGGCATGGCACGGCATGGCACGGCATGGCACGGCATGGCACGGCATGGCACGGCATGGCACGGCATGGCACGGCATGGCACGGCATGGCACGGCATGGCACGGCATGGCACGGCATGGCACGGCATGGCACGGCATGGCACGGCATGGCACGGCATGGCACGGCATGGCACGGCATGGCACGGCATGGCACGGCATGGCACGGCATGGCACGGCATGGCACGGCATGGCACGGCATGGCACGGCATGGCACGGCATGGCACGGCATGGCACGGCATGGCACGGCATGGCACGGCATGGCACGGCATGGCACGGCATGGCACGGCATGGCACGGCATGGCACGGCATGGCACGGCATGGCACGGCATGGCACGGCATGGCACGGCATGGCACGGCATTGAATGGCATGGAATGGCATGGAATGGCATGGAATGGCATGGAATGGCATGGAATGGCATGGAATGGCATGGAATGGCATGGAATGGCATGGAATGGCATGGAATGGCATGGAATGGCATGGAATGGCATGGAATGGCATGGAATGGCATGGAATGGCATGGAATGGCATGGAATGGCATGGAATGGCATGGAATGGCATGGAATGGCATGGAATGGCATGGAATGGCATGGAATGGCATGGAATGGCATGGAATGGCATGGAATGGCATGGAATGGCATGGAATGGCATGGAATGGCATGGAATGGCATGGAATGGCATGGAATGGCATGGAATGGCATGGAATGGCATGGAATGGCATGGAATGGCATGGAATGGCATGGAATGGCATGGAATGGCATGGAATGGCATGGAATGGCATGGAATGGCATGGCACGGCATGGCACGGCATGGCACGGCATGGCACGGCATGGCACGGCATGGCACCGGCATGGCACGGCATGGCACCGGCATGGCACGGCATGGCACCGGCATGGCACGGAATGGCACGGCATGGCACGGCATTGAATGGCATGGAATGGCATTGAATGGCACGGAATGGCACGGCATGGCACGGCATGGCACGGCATGGCACCGCATTGAGTGGCATGGAATGGCATGGACTGGCATGGAATGGCATGGAATGGCATGGCCCGGCATGGCACGGCATGGCACGGCATGGCACCGGCATGGCACGGCATGGCACCGGCATGGCACGGCATGGCACCGGCATGGCATGGCATGGCACCGGCATGGCACGGCATGGCACCGGCATGGCACGGCATGGCACCGGCATGGCACGGCATTGAATGGCATGGAATGGCATGGAATGGCATGGAATGGCATGGCACCGCATGGCACCGCATGGAATGGCATGGAATGGCATGGAATGGCATGGAATGGCATGGAATGGCATGGAATGGCATGGAATGGCATGGAATGGCATGGAATGGCATGGAATAGCATGGCACCGCATGGAATGGCATGGCACCGCATGGAATGGCATGGCACCGCATGGCACGGCATGGAATGGCATGGCACCGCATGGAATGGCATGGCACCGCATGGCACGGCATGGAATGGCATGGCACCGGCATGGCACGGCATGGCACCGCATGGCACCGGCATGGCACGGCATGGCACCGCATGGCACGGCATGGAATGGCATGGCACCGGCATGGCACCGGCATGGCATGGCATGGCACGGCATGGCACCGGCATGGCACGGCATGGCACCGGCATGGCACGGCATGGCACCGCATTGAGTGGCATGGAATGGCATGGAATGGCATGGAATGGCATGGAATGGCATGGACTGGGATGGACTGGCATGGAATGGCATGGAATGGCATGGAATGGCATGGAATGGCATGGAATGGCATGGAATGGCATGGAATGGCATGGAATGGCATGGAATGGCATGGAATGGCATGGAATGGCATGGAATGGCATGGAATGGCATGGAATGGCATGGAATGGCATGGAATGGCATGGAATGGCATGGAATGGCATGGAATGGCATGGCACCGCATGGCACGGCATGGCACGGCATGGCACGGCATGGCACCGGCATGGCACGGCATGGCACCGGCATGGCACGGCATGGCACGGCATGGCACCGGCATGGCACGGCATGGCACCGGCATGGCACGGCATGGCACGGCATGGCACCGGCATGGCACGGCATGGCACCGGCATGGCACGGCATGGCACGGCATGGCACGGCATGGCACCGGCATGGCACGGCATGGCACCGGCATGGCACGGCATGGCACCGGCATGGCACGGCATGGCACCGGCATGGCACGGCATGGCACGGCATGGCACGGCATTGAATGGCATGGAATGGCATGGAATGGCATGGAATGGCATGGAATGGCATGGCACCGCATGGCACGGCATGGCACCGGCATGGCACGGCATGGCACGGCATGGCACCGGCATGGCACGGCATGGCACCGGCATGGCACGGCATGGCACCGGCATGGCACGGCATGGCACCGGCATGGCACCGGCATGGCACGGCATGGCACCGGCATGGCACGGCATGGCACCGGCATGGCACCGGCATGGCACGGCATGGCACCGGCATGGCACGGCCTGGCACCGGCATGGCACGGCATGGAATGGCATGGAATGGCATGGAATGGCATGGAATGGCATGGAATGGCATGGAATGGCATGGAATGGCATGGAATGGCATGGAATGGCATGGAATGGCATGGAATGGCATGGAATGGCATGGAATGGCATGGAATGGCATGGAATGGCATGGAATGGCATGGAATGGCATGGAATGGCATGGAATGGCATGGAATGGCATGGAATGGCATGGAATGGCATGGAATGGCATGGAATGGCATGGAATGGCATGGAATGGCATGGAATGGCATGGAATGGCATGGAATGGCATGGAATGGCATGGAATGGCATGGAATGGCATGGAATGGCATGGAATGGCATGGAATGGCATGGAATGGCATGGAATGGCATGGAATGGCATGGAATGGCATGGAATGGCATGGAATGGCATGGAATGGCATGGAATGGCATGGAATGGCATGGAATGGCATGGCACCGGCATGGCACGGCATGGCACGGCATGGCACCGGCATGGCACCGGCATGGCACGGCATGGCACCGGCATGGCACGGCATGGCACCGGCATGGCACGGCATGGCACGGCATGGCACCGGCATGGCACGGCATGGCACCGGCATGGCACGGCATGGCACCGGCATGGCACGGCATGGCACCGGCATGGCACGGCATGGCACCGGCATGGCACGGCATGGCACGGCATGGCACGGCATGGCACGGCATGGCACGGCATGGCACGGCATGGCACGGCATTGAATGGCATGGAATGGCATGGAATGGCATGGAATGGCATGGAATGGCATGGAATGGCATGGAATGGCATGGAATGGCATGGAATGGCATGGAATGGCATGGAATGGCATGGAATGGCATGGAATGGCATGGAATGGCATGGAATGGCATGGAATGGCATGGAATGGCATGGAATGGCATGGAATGGCATGGAATGGCATGGAATGGCATGGAATGGCATGGAATGGCATGGAATGGCATGGAATGGCATGGAATGGCATGGAATGGCATGGAATGGCATGGAATGGCATGGAATGGCATGGAATGGCATGGAATGGCATGGAATGGCATGGAATGGCATGGAATGGCATGGAATGGCATGGAATGGCATGGAATGGCATGGAATGGCATGGAATGGCATGGAATGGCATGGAATGGCATGGAATGGCATGGAATGGCATGGAATGGCATGGAATGGCATGGAATGGCATGGAATGGCATGGAATGGCATGGAATGGCATGGAATGGCATGGAATGGCATGGAATGGCATGGAATGGCATGGAATGGCATGGAATGGCATGGAATGGCATGGAATGGCATGGAATGGCATGGAATGGCATGGAATGGCATGGAATGGCATGGAATGGCATGGAATGGCATGGAATGGCATGGCACGGCATGGCACGGTATGGCACGGCATGGCACGGCATGGCACCGGCATGGCACGGCATGGCACCGGCATGGCACGGAATGGCACGGCATGGCACCGGCATGGCACGGCATGGCACGGCATTGAATGGCATGGAATGGCATTGAATGGCATGGAATGGCATTGAATGGCACGGAATGGCACGGCATGGCACGGCATGGCACGGCATGGCACGGCATGGCACGGCATGGCACCGCATTGAGTGGCATGGAATGGCATGGAATGGCATGGAATGGCATGGAATGGCATGGAATGGCATGGAATGGCATGGCACCGCATGGCACGGCATGGCACGGCATGGCACGGCATGGCACCGGCATGGCACGGCATGGCACCGGCATGGCACGGCATGGCACGGCATGGCACCGGCATGGCACGGCATGGCACCGGCATGGCACGGCATGGCACCGGCATGGCACGGCATGGCACGGCATGGCACCGGCATGGCACGGCATGGCACCGGCATGGCACGGCATGGCACGGCATGGCACGGCATGGCACCGGCATGGCACGGCATGGCACGGCATGGCACGGCATTGAATGGCATGGCACGGCATTGAATGGCATGGAATGGCATGGAATGGCATGGAATGGCATGGAATGGCATGGCACCGCATGGCACGGCATGGCACCGGCATGGCACGGCATGGCACGGCATGGCACCGGCATGGCACGGCATGGCACCGGCATGGCACGGCATGGCACCGGCATGGCACGGCATGGCACCGGCATGGCACGGCATGGCACGGCATGGCACCGGCATGGCACGGCATGGCACCGGCATGGCACGGCATGGCACAGCATGGCACGGCATGGCACGGCATGGCACCGGCATGGCACGGCATGGCACCGGCATGGCACCGGCATGGCACGGCATGGAATGGCATGGAATGGCATGGAATGGCATGGAATGGCATGGAATGGCATGGAATGGCATGGCACCGGCATGGCACGGCATGGCACCGGCATGGCACGGCATGGCACCGGCATGGCACGGCATGGCACCGGCATGGCACGGCATGGCACCGGCATGGCACGGCATGGCACCGGCATGGCACGGCATGGCACCGGCATGGCACGGCATGGCACGGCATGGCACGGCATGGCACGGCATGGCACGGCATGGCACGGCATGGCACGGCATGGCACGGCATGGCACGGCATGGCACGGCATGGCACGGCATGGCACGGCATGGCACGGCATGGCACGGCATGGCACGGCATGGCACGGCATTGAACGGCATTGAACGGCATGGAATGGCATGGAATGGCATGGAATGGCATGGAATGGCATGGAATGGCATGGAATGGCATGGAATGGCATGGAATGGCATGGAATGGCATGGAATGGCATGGAATGGCATGGAATGGCATGGAATGGCATGGAATGGCATGGAATGGCATGGAATGGCATGGAATGGCATGGAATGGCATGGAATGGCATGGAATGGCATGGAATGGCATGGAATGGCATGGAATGGCATGGAATGGCATGGAATGGCATGGAATGGCATGGAATGGCATGGAATGGCATGGAATGGCATGGAATGGCATGGAATGGCATGGAATGGCATGGAATGGCATGGAATGGCATGGAATGGCATGGAATGGCATGGAATGGCATGGAATGGCATGGAATGGCATGGAATGGCATGGAATGGCATGGAATGGCATGGAATGGCATGGAATGGCATGGAATGGCATGGAATGGCATGGAATGGCATGGAATGGCATGGAATGGCATGGAATGGCATGGAATGGCATGGAATGGCATGGAATGGCATGGAATGGCATGGAATGGCATGGAATGGCATGGAATGGCATGGAATGGCATGGAATGGCATGGAATGGCATGGAATGGCATGGAATGGCATGGAATGGCATGGAATGGCATGGAATGGCATGGAATGGCATGGAATGGCATGGAATGGCATGGAATGGCATGGAATGGCATGGAATGGCATGGAATGGCATGGAATGGCATGGAATGGCATGGAATGGCATGGAATGGCATGGAATGGCATGGAATGGCATGGAATGGCATGGAATGGCATGGAATGGCATGGAATGGCATGGAATGGCATGGAATGGCATGGAATGGCATGGAATGGCATGGAATGGCATGGAATGGCATGGAATGGCATGGAATGGCATGGAATGGCATGGAATGGCATGGAATGGCATGGAATGGCATGGAATGGCATGGAATGGCATGGAATGGCATGGAATGGCATGGAATGGCATGGAATGGCATGGAATGGCATGGAATGGCATGGAATGGCATGGAATGGCATGGAATGGCATGGAATGGCATGGAATGGCATGGAATGGCATGGAATGGCATGGAATGGCATGGAATGGCATGGAATGGCATGGAATGGCATGGAATGGCATGGAATGGCATGGAATGGCATGGAATGGCATGGAATGGCATGGAATGGCATGGAATGGCATGGAATGGCATGGAATGGCATGGAATGGCATGGAATGGCATGGAATGGCATGGAATGGCATGGCACGGCATGGCACGGCATGGCACGGCATGGCACGGCATGGCACGGCATGGCACCGGCATGGCACGGCATGGCACCGGCATGGCACGGAATGGCACGGCATGGCACGGCATTGAATGGCATGGAATGGCATTGAATGGCACGGAATGGCACGGCATGGCACGGCATGGCACGGCATGGCACCGCATTGAGTGGCATGGAATGGCATGGACTGGCATGGAATGGCATGGAATGGCATGGCCCGGCATGGCACGGCATGGCACGGCATGGCACCGGCATGGCACGGCATGGCACCGGCATGGCACGGCATGGCACCGGCATGGCACGGCATGGCACGGCATGGCACGGCATTGAATGGCATGGAATGGCATGGAATGGCATGGAATGGCATGGAATGGCATGGCACCGCATGGCACGGCATGGCACCGGCATGGCACGGCATGGCACGGCATGGCACCGGCATGGCACGGCATGGCACCGGCATGGCACGGCATGGCACCGGCATGGCACGGCATGGCACCGGCATGGCACGGCATGGCACCGGCATGGCACGGCATGGCACCGGCATGGCACGGCATGGCACCGGCATGGCACGGCCTGGCACCGGCATGGCACGGCATGGAATGGCATGGAATGGCATGGAATGGCATGGAATGGCATGGAATGGCATGGAATGGCATGGAATGGCATGGAATGGCATGGAATGGCATGGAATGGCATGGAATGGCATGGAATGGCATGGAATGGCATGGAATGGCATGGAATGGCATGGAATGGCATGGAATGGCATGGAATGGCATGGAATGGCATGGAATGGCATGGAATGGCATGGAATGGCATGGAATGGCATGGAATGGCATGGAATGGCATGGAATGGCATGGAATGGCATGGAATGGCATGGAATGGCATGGAATGGCATGGAATGGCATGGAATGGCATGGAATGGCATGGAATGGCATGGAATGGCATGGAATGGCATGGAATGGCATGGAATGGCATGGAATGGCATGGAATGGCATGGCACCGGCATGGCACGGCATGGCACGGCATGGCACCGGCATGGCACCGGCATGGCACGGCATGGCACCGGCATGGCACGGCATGGCACGGCATGGCACCGGCATGGCACGGCATGGCACCGGCATGGCACGGCATGGCACGGCATGGCACCGGCATGGCACGGCATGGCACCGGCATGGCACGGCATGGCACCGGCATGGCACGGCATGGCACCGGCATGGCACGGCATGGCACCGGCATGGCACGGCATGGCACCGGCATGGCACGGCATGGCACCGGCATGGCACGGCATGGCACCGGCACGGCACGGCATGGCACCGGCATGGCACGGCATGGCACGGCATTGAATGGCATGGAATGGCATGGAATGGCATGGAATGGCATGGAATGGCATGGAATGGCATGGAATGGCACGGCATTGAATGGCATGGAATGGCATGGAATGGCATGGAATGGCATGGAATGGCATGGAATGGCATGGAATGGCATGGAATGGCATGGAATGGCATGGAATGGCATGGAATGGCATGGAATGGCATGGAATGGCATGGAATGGCATGGCACCGCATGGCACGGCATGGCATGGCACGGCATGGCATGGCACGGCATGGCACGGCATGGCACGGCATGGCACCGGCATGGCACGGCATGGCACCGGCATGGCACGGCATGGCACCGGCATGGCACGGCATGGCACCGGCATGGCACGGCATAGCACGGCATGGCACCGGCATGGCACGGCATGGCACCGGCATGGCACGGCATGGCACCGGCATGGCACGGCATGGCACCGGCATGGCACGGCATGGCACGGCATGGCACCGGCATGGCACGGCATGGCACCGGCATGGCACGGCATGGCACCGGCATGGCACGGCATGGCACCGGCATGGCACGGCATGGCACCGGCATGGCACGGCATGGCACCGGCATGGCACGGCATGGCACGGCATGGCACGGCATGGCACGGCATGGCACGGCATGGCACGGCATGGCACGGCATGGCACGGCATGGCACGGCATGGCACGGCATGGCACGGCATGGCACGGCATGGCACGGCATGGCACGGCATGGCACGGCATGGCACGGCATGGCACGGCATGGCACGGCATGGCACGGCATGGCACGGCATGGCACGGCATGGCACGGCATGGCACGGCATGGCACGGCATGGCACGGCATGGCACGGCATGGCACGGCATGGCACGGCATGGCACGGCATGGCACGGCATGGCACGGCATGGCACGGCATGGCACGGCATGGCACGGCATGGCACGGCATGGCACGGCATGGCACGGCATGGCACGGCATGGCACGGCATGGCACGGCATGGCACGGCATGGCACGGCATGGCACGGCATGGCACGGCATGGCACGGCATGGCACGGCATGGCACGGCATGGCACGGCATGGCACGGCATGGCACGGCATGGCACGGCATGGCACGGCATGGCACGGCATGGCACGGCATGGCACGGCATGGCACGGCATGGCACGGCATGGCACGGCATGGCACGGCATGGCACGGCATGGCACGGCATGGCACGGCATGGCACGGCATGGCACGGCATGGCACGGCATGGCACGGCATGGCACGGCATGGCACGGCATGGCACGGCATGGCACGGCATGGCACGGCATGGCACGGCATGGCACGGCATGGCACGGCATGGCACGGCATGGCACGGCATGGCACGGCATGGCACGGCATGGCACGGCATGGCACGGCATGGCACGGCATGGCACGGCATGGCACGGCATGGCACGGCATGGCACGGCATGGCACGGCATGGCACGGCATGGCACGGCATTGAATGGCATGGAATGGCATGGAATGGCATGGAATGGCATGGAATGGCATGGAATGGCATGGAATGGCATGGAATGGCATGGAATGGCATGGAATGGCATGGAATGGCATGGAATGGCATGGAATGGCATGGAATGGCATGGAATGGCATGGAATGGCATGGAATGGCATGGAATGGCATGGAATGGCATGGAATGGCATGGAATGGCATGGAATGGCATGGAATGGCATGGAATGGCATGGAATGGCATGGAATGGCATGGAATGGCATGGAATGGCATGGAATGGCATGGAATGGCATGGAATGGCATGGAATGGCATGGAATGGCATGGAATGGCATGGAATGGCATGGAATGGCATGGAATGGCATGGAATGGCATGGAATGGCATGGAATGGCATGGAATGGCATGGAATGGCATGGAATGGCATGGAATGGCATGGAATGGCATGGAATGGCATGGAATGGCATGGAATGGCATGGAATGGCATGGCACGGCATGGCACGGTATGGCACGGCATGGCACGGCATGGCACCGGCATGGCACGGCATGGCACCGGCATGGCACGGAATGGCACGGCATGGCACCGGCATGGCACGGCATGGCACGGCATTGAATGGCATGGAATGGCATTGAATGGCATGGAATGGCATTGAATGGCACGGAATGGCACGGCATGGCACGGCATGGCACCGGCATGGCACGGCATGGCACCGGCATGGCACGGAATGGCACGGCATGGCACGGCATTGAATGGCATGGAATGGCATTGAATGGCACGGAATGGCACGGCATGGCACGGCATGGCACGGCATGGCACCGCATTGAGTGGCATGGAATGGCATGGACTGGCATGGAATGGCATGGAATGGCATGGCCCGGCATGGCACGGCATGGCACGGCATGGCACCGGCATGGCACGGCATGGCACCGGCATGGCACGGCATGGCACCGGCATGGCACGGCATGGCACGGCATGGCACGGCATTGAATGGCATGGAATGGCATGGAATGGCATGGAATGGCATGGAATGGCATGGCACCGCATGGCACGGCATGGCACCGGCATGGCACGGCATGGCACGGCATGGCACCGGCATGGCACGGCATGGCACCGGCATGGCACGGCATGGCACCGGCATGGCACGGCATGGCACCGGCATGGCACGGCATGGCACCGGCATGGCACGGCATGGCACCGGCATGGCACGGCCTGGCACCGGCATGGCACGGCATGGAATGGCATGGAATGGCATGGAATGGCATGGAATGGCATGGAATGGCATGGAATGGCATGGAATGGCATGGAATGGCATGGAATGGCATGGAATGGCATGGAATGGCATGGAATGGCATGGAATGGCATGGAATGGCATGGAATGGCATGGAATGGCATGGAATGGCATGGAATGGCATGGAATGGCATGGAATGGCATGGAATGGCATGGAATGGCATGGAATGGCATGGAATGGCATGGAATGGCATGGAATGGCATGGAATGGCATGGAATGGCATGGAATGGCATGGAATGGCATGGAATGGCATGGAATGGCATGGAATGGCATGGAATGGCATGGAATGGCATGGCACCGGCATGGCACGGCATGGCACGGCATGGCACCGGCATGGCACCGGCATGGCACGGCATGGCACCGGCATGGCACGGCATGGCACGGCATGGCACCGGCATGGCACGGCATGGCACCGGCATGGCACGGCATGGCACGGCATGGCACCGGCATGGCACGGCATGGCACCGGCATGGCACGGCATGGCACCGGCATGGCACGGCATGGCACCGGCATGGCACGGCATGGCACCGGCATGGCACGGCATGGCACCGGCATGGCACGGCATGGCACCGGCATGGCACGGCATGGCACCGGCACGGCACGGCATGGCACCGGCATGGCACGGCATGGCACGGCATTGAATGGCATGGAATGGCATGGAATGGCATGGAATGGCATGGAATGGCATGGAATGGCATGGAATGGCACGGCATTGAATGGCATGGAATGGCATGGAATGGCATGGAATGGCATGGAATGGCATGGAATGGCATGGAATGGCATGGAATGGCATGGAATGGCATGGAATGGCATGGAATGGCATGGAATGGCATGGAATGGCATGGAATGGCATGGAATGGCATGGCACCGCATGGCACGGCATGGCATGGCACGGCATGGCATGGCACGGCATGGCACGGCATGGCACGGCATGGCACCGGCATGGCACGGCATGGCACCGGCATGGCACGGCATGGCACCGGCATGGCACGGCATAGCACGGCATGGCACCGGCATGGCACGGCATGGCACCGGCATGGCACGGCATGGCACCGGCATGGCACGGCATGGCACCGGCATGGCACGGCATGGCACGGCATGGCACCGGCATGGCACGGCATGGCACCGGCATGGCACGGCATGGCACCGGCATGGCACGGCATGGCACCGGCATGGCACGGCATGGCACCGGCATGGCACGGCATGGCACCGGCATGGCACGGCATGGCACGGCATGGCACGGCATGGCACGGCATGGCACGGCATGGCACGGCATGGCACGGCATGGCACGGCATGGCACGGCATGGCACGGCATGGCACGGCATGGCACGGCATGGCACGGCATGGCACGGCATGGCACGGCATGGCACGGCATGGCACGGCATGGCACGGCATGGCACGGCATGGCACGGCATGGCACGGCATGGCACGGCATGGCACGGCATGGCACGGCATGGCACGGCATGGCACGGCATGGCACGGCATGGCACGGCATGGCACGGCATGGCACGGCATGGCACGGCATGGCACGGCATGGCACGGCATGGCACGGCATGGCACGGCATGGCACGGCATGGCACGGCATGGCACGGCATGGCACGGCATGGCACGGCATGGCACGGCATGGCACGGCATGGCACGGCATGGCACGGCATGGCACGGCATGGCACGGCATGGCACGGCATGGCACGGCATGGCACGGCATGGCACGGCATGGCACGGCATGGCACGGCATGGCACGGCATGGCACGGCATGGCACGGCATGGCACGGCATGGCACGGCATGGCACGGCATGGCACGGCATGGCACGGCATGGCACGGCATGGCACGGCATGGCACGGCATGGCACGGCATGGCACGGCATGGCACGGCATGGCACGGCATGGCACGGCATGGCACGGCATGGCACGGCATGGCACGGCATGGCACGGCATGGCACGGCATGGCACGGCATGGCACGGCATGGCACGGCATGGCACGGCATGGCACGGCATGGCACGGCATGGCACGGCATGGCACGGCATGGCACGGCATGGCACGGCATGGCACGGCATGGCACGGCATGGCACGGCATGGCACGGCATGGCACGGCATGGCACGGCATGGCACGGCATGGCACGGCATGGCACGGCATGGCACGGCATGGCACGGCATGGCACGGCATGGCACGGCATGGCACGGCATGGCACGGCATGGCACGGCATGGCACGGCATGGCACGGCATGGCACGGCATGGCACGGCATGGCACGGCATGGCACGGCATGGCACGGCATGGCACGGCATGGCACGGCATGGCACGGCATGGCACGGCATGGCACGGCATGGCACGGCATGGCACGGCATGGCACGGCATTGAATGGCATGGAATGGCATGGAATGGCATGGAATGGCATGGAATGGCATGGAATGGCATGGAATGGCATGGAATGGCATGGAATGGCATGGAATGGCATGGAATGGCATGGAATGGCATGGAATGGCATGGAATGGCATGGAATGGCATGGAATGGCATGGAATGGCATGGAATGGCATGGAATGGCATGGAATGGCATGGAATGGCATGGAATGGCATGGAATGGCATGGAATGGCATGGAATGGCATGGAATGGCATGGAATGGCATGGAATGGCATGGAATGGCATGGAATGGCATGGAATGGCATGGAATGGCATGGAATGGCATGGAATGGCATGGAATGGCATGGAATGGCATGGAATGGCATGGAATGGCATGGAATGGCATGGAATGGCATGGAATGGCATGGAATGGCATGGAATGGCATGGCACGGTATGGCACGGCATGGCACGGCATGGCACCGGCATGGCACGGCATGGCACCGGCATGGCACGGAATGGCACGGCATGGCACCGGCATGGCACGGCATGGCACGGCATTGAATGGCATGGAATGGCATTGAATGGCATGGAATGGCATTGAATGGCACGGAATGGCACGGCATGGCACGGCATGGCACGGCATGGCACGGCATGGCACGGCATGGCACCGCATTGAGTGGCATGGAATGGCATGGAATGGCATGGAATGGCATGGAATGGCATGGAATGGCATGGAATGGCATGGAATGGCATGGAATGGCATGGCACCGCATGGCACGGCATGGCACGGCATGGCACGGCATGGCACCGGCATGGCACGGCATGGCACCGGCATGGCACGGCATGGCACGGCATGGCACCGGCATGGCACGGCATGGCACCGGATGGCACCGGCATGGCACGGCATGGCACCGGCATGGCACGGCATGGCACGGCATGGCACCGGCATGGCACGGCATGGCACCGGCATGGCACGGCATGGCACGGCATGGCACGGCATGGCACCGGCATGGCACGGCATGGCACCGGCATGGCACGGCATGGCACCGGCATGGCACGGCATGGCACCGGCATGGCACGGCATGGCACGGCATGGCACGGCATTGAATGGCATGGAATGGCATGGAATGGCATGGAATGGCATGGAATGGCATGGAATGGCATGGCACCGCATGGCACGGCATGGCACCGGCATGGCACGGCATGGCACGGCATGGCACCGGCATGGCACGGCATGGCACCGGCATGGCACGGCATGGCACCGGCATGGCACGGCATGGCACCGGCATGGCACGGCAT
Source organism: Cryptus armator (assembly GCA_963971235.1). NCBI lineage: Eukaryota > Metazoa > Arthropoda > Insecta > Hymenoptera > Ichneumonidae > Cryptus > Cryptus armator. Next base: position 1,067,803 of record CAXARG010000333.1, read on the forward strand.
GGCACCGGCATGGCACGGCATGGCACGGCATGGCACCGGCATGGCACGGCATGGCACCGGCATGGCACGGCATGGCACGGCATGGCACGGCATGGCACGGCATGGCACGGCATGGCACCGGCATGGCACGGCATGGCACCGGCATGGCACCGGCATGGCACGGCATGGAATGGCATGGAATGGCATGGAATGGCATGGAATGGCATGGAATGGCATGGAATGGCATGGAATGGCATGGCACCGGCATGGCACGGCATGGCACCGGCATGGCACGGCATGGCACCGGCATGGCACGGCATGGCACCGGCATGGCACGGCATGGCACGGCATGGCACGGCATGGCACGGCATGGCACGGCATGGCACGGCATGGCACGGCATGGCACGGCATGGCACGGCATGGCACGGCATGGCACGGCATGGCACGGCATGGCACGGCATGGCACGGCATGGCACGGCATGGCACGGCATGGCACGGCATGGCACGGCATGGCACGGCATTGAACGGCATGGAATGGCATGGAATGGCATGGAATGGCATGGAATGGCATGGAATGGCATGGAATGGCATGGAATGGCATGGAATGGCATGGAATGGCATGGAATGGCATGGAATGGCATGGAATGGCATGGAATGGCATGGAATGGCATGGAATGGCATGGAATGGCATGGAATGGCATGGAATGGCATGGAATGGCATGGAATGGCATGGAATGGCATGGAATGGCATGGAATGGCATGGAATGGCATGGAATGGCATGGAATGGCATGGAATGGCATGGAATGGCATGGAATGGCATGGAATGGCATGGAATGGCATGGAATGGCATGGAATGGCATGGAATGGCATGGAATGGCATGGAATGGCATGGAATGGCATGGAATGGCATGGAATGGCATGGAATGGCATGGAATGGCATGGAATGGCATGGAATGGCATGGAATGGCATGGAATGGCATGGAATGGCATGGAATGGCATGGAATGGCATGGAATGGCATGGAATGGCATGGAATGGCATGGAATGGCATGGAATGGCATGGAATGGCATGGAATGGCATGGAATGGCATGGAATGGCATGGAATGGCATGGAATGGCATGGAATGGCATGGAATGGCATGGAATGGCATGGAATGGCATGGAATGGCATGGAATGGCATGGAATGGCATGGAATGGCATGGAATGGCATGGAATGGCATGGAATGGCATGGAATGGCATGGAATGGCATGGAATGGCATGGAATGGCATGGAATGGCATGGAATGGCATGGAATGGCATGGAATGGCATGGAATGGCATGGAATGGCATGGAATGGCATGGAATGGCATGGAATGGCATGGAATGGCATGGAATGGCATGGAATGGCATGGAATGGCATGGAATGGCATGGAATGGCATGGAATGGCATGGAATGGCATGGAATGGCATGGAATGGCATGGAATGGCATGGAATGGCATGGAATGGCATGGAATGGCATGGAATGGCATGGAATGGCATGGAATGGCATGGAATGGCATGGAATGGCATGGAATGGCATGGAATGGCATGGAATGGCATGGAATGGCATGGAATGGCATGGAATGGCATGGAATGGCATGGAATGGCATGGAATGGCATGGAATGGCATGGAATGGCATGGAATGGCATGGAATGGCATGGAATGGCATGGAATGGCATGGAATGGCATGGAATGGCATGGAATGGCATGGAATGGCATGGAATGGCATGGAATGGCATGGAATGGCATGGCACGGCATGGCACGGCATGGCACGGCATGGCACGGCATGGCACGGCATGGCACCGGCATGGCACGGCATGGCACCGGCATGGCACGGCATGGCACCGGCATGGCACGGAATGGCACGGCATGGCACGGCATTGAATGGCATGGAATGGCATTGAATGGCACTGAATGGCACGGCATGGCACGGCATGGCACGGCATGGCACCGCATTGAGTGGCATGGAATGGCATGGACTGGCATGGAATGGCATGGAATGGCATGGCCCGGCATGGCACGGCATGGCACGGCATGGCACCGGCATGGCACGGCATGGCACCGGCATGGCACGGCATGGCACCGGCATGGCATGGCATGGCACCGGCATGGCACGGCATGGCACCGGCATGGCACGGCATGGCACCGGCATGGCACGGCATTGAATGGCATGGAATGGCATGGAATGGCATGGAATGGCATGGCACCGCATGGCACCGCATGGAATGGCATGGAATGGCATGGAATGGCATGGAATGGCATGGAATGGCATGGAATGGCATGGAATGGCATGGAATAGCATGGCACCGCATGGAATGGCATGGCACCGCATGGAATGGCATGGCACCGCATGGCACGGCATGGAATGGCATGGCACCGCATGGAATGGCATGGCACCGCATGGCACGGCATGGAATGGCATGGCACCGGCATGGCACGGCATGGCACCGCATGGCACCGGCATGGCACGGCATGGCACCGCATGGCACGGCATGGAATGGCATGGCACCGGCATGGCACCGGCATGGCATGGCATGGCACGGCATGGCACCGGCATGGCACGGCATGGCACCGGCATGGCACGGCATGGCACCGCATTGAGTGGCATGGAATGGCATGGAATGGCATGGAATGGCATGGAATGGCATGGACTGGGATGGACTGGCATGGAATGGCATGGAATGGCATGGAATGGCATGGAATGGCATGGAATGGCATGGAATGGCATGGAATGGCATGGAATGGCATGGAATGGCATGGAATGGCATGGAATGGCATGGAATGGCATGGAATGGCATGGAATGGCATGGAATGGCATGGAATGGCATGGAATGGCATGGCACCGCATGGCACGGCATGGCACGGCATGGCACGGCATGGCACCGGCATGGCACGGCATGGCACCGGCATGGCACGGCATGGCACGGCATGGCACCGGCATGGCACGGCATGGCACCGGCATGGCACGGCATGGCACGGCATGGCACCGGCATGGCACGGCATGGCACCGGCATGGCACGGCATGGCACGGCATGGCACGGCATGGCACCGGCATGGCACGGCATGGCACCGGCATGGCACGGCATGGCACCGGCATGGCACGGCATGGCACCGGCATGGCACGGCATGGCACGGCATGGCACGGCATTGAATGGCATGGAATGGCATGGAATGGCATGGAATGGCATGGAATGGCATGGAATGGCATGGCACCGCATGGCACGGCATGGCACCGGCATGGCACGGCATGGCACGGCATGGCACCGGCATGGCACGGCATGGCACCGGCATGGCACGGCATGGCACCGGCATGGCACGGCATGGCACCGGCATGGCACCGGCATGGCACGGCATGGCACCGGCATGGCACGGCATGGCACCGGCATGGCACCGGCATGGCACGGCATGGCACCGGCATGGCACGGCCTGGCACCGGCATGGCACGGCATGGAATGGCATGGAATGGCATGGAATGGCATGGAATGGCATGGAATGGCATGGAATGGCATGGAATGGCATGGAATGGCATGGAATGGCATGGAATGGCATGGAATGGCATGGAATGGCATGGAATGGCATGGAATGGCATGGAATGGCATGGAATGGCATGGAATGGCATGGAATGGCATGGAATGGCATGGAATGGCATGGAATGGCATGGAATGGCATGGAATGGCATGGAATGGCATGGAATGGCATGGAATGGCATGGAATGGCATGGAATGGCATGGAATGGCATGGAATGGCATGGAATGGCATGGAATGGCATGGAATGGCATGGAATGGCATGGAATGGCATGGAATGGCATGGAATGGCATGGAATGGCATGGAATGGCATGGAATGGCATGGAATGGCATGGAATGGCATGGAATGGCATGGAATGGCATGGAATGGCATGGAATGGCATGGCACCGGCATGGCACGGCATGGCACGGCATGGCACCGGCATGGCACCGGCATGGCACGGCATGGCACCGGCATGGCACGGCATGGCACCGGCATGGCACGGCATGGCACGGCATGGCACCGGCATGGCACGGCATGGCACCGGCATGGCACGGCATGGCACCGGCATGGCACGGCATGGCACCGGCATGGCACGGCATGGCACCGGCATGGCACGGCATGGCACGGCATGGCACGGCATGGCACGGCATGGCACGGCATGGCACGGCATGGCACGGCATGGCACGGCATTGAATGGCATGGAATGGCATGGAATGGCATGGAATGGCATGGAATGGCATGGAATGGCATGGAATGGCATGGAATGGCATGGAATGGCATGGAATGGCATGGAATGGCATGGAATGGCATGGAATGGCATGGAATGGCATGGAATGGCATGGAATGGCATGGAATGGCATGGAATGGCATGGAATGGCATGGAATGGCATGGAATGGCATGGAATGGCATGGAATGGCATGGAATGGCATGGAATGGCATGGAATGGCATGGAATGGCATGGAATGGCATGGAATGGCATGGAATGGCATGGAATGGCATGGAATGGCATGGAATGGCATGGAATGGCATGGAATGGCATGGAATGGCATGGAATGGCATGGAATGGCATGGAATGGCATGGAATGGCATGGAATGGCATGGAATGGCATGGAATGGCATGGAATGGCATGGAATGGCATGGAATGGCATGGAATGGCATGGAATGGCATGGAATGGCATGGAATGGCATGGAATGGCATGGAATGGCATGGAATGGCATGGAATGGCATGGAATGGCATGGAATGGCATGGAATGGCATGGAATGGCATGGAATGGCATGGAATGGCATGGAATGGCATGGAATGGCATGGAATGGCATGGAATGGCATGGAATGGCATGGAATGGCATGGAATGGCATGGAATGGCATGGAATGGCATGGAATGGCATGGAATGGCATGGAATGGCATGGAATGGCATGGAATGGCATGGAATGGCATGGAATGGCATGGAATGGCATGGAATGGCATGGAATGGCATGGAATGGCATGGAATGGCATGGAATGGCATGGAATGGCATGGAATGGCATGGAATGGCATGGAATGGCATGGAATGGCATGGAATGGCATGGCACCGGCATGGCACGGCATGGCACGGCATGGCACCGGCATGGCACCGGCATGGCACGGCATGGCACCGGCATGGCACCGGCATGGCACGGCATGGCACCGGCATGGCACGGCATGGCACGGCATGGCACCGGCATGGCACGGCATGGCACCGGCATGGCACGGCATGGCACCGGCATGGCACGGCATGGCACCGGCATGGCACGGCATGGCACCGGCATGGCACGGCATGGCACCGGCATGGCACGGCATGGCACCGGCATGGCACGGCATGGCACCGGCATGGCACGGCATGGCACCGGCATGGCACGGCATGGCACCGGCATGGCACGGCATGGCACGGCATTGAATGGCATGGAATGGCATGGAATGGCATGGAATGGCATGGAATGGCATGGAATGGCATGGAATGGCATGGAATGGCATGGAATGGCATGGCACCGCATGGCACGGCATGGCATGGCACGGCATGGCACGGCATGGCACGGCATGGCACGGCATGGCACGGCATGGCACCGGCATGGCACGGCATGGCACCGGCATGGCACGGCATGGCACCGGCATGGCACGGCATGGCACCGGCATGGCACGGCATAGCACGGCATGGCACCGGCATGGCACGGCATGGCACCGGCATGGCACGGCATGGCACCGGCATGGCACGGCATGGCACCGGCATGGCACGGCATGGCACGGCATGGCACCGGCATGGCACGGCATGGCACCGGCATGGCACGGCATGGCACCGGCATGGCACGGCATGGCACCGGCATGGCACGGCATGGCACCGGCATGGCACGGCATGGCACCGGCATGGCACGGCATGGCACGGCATGGCACGGCATGGCACGGCATGGCACGGCATGGCACGGCATGGCACGGCATGGCACGGCATGGCACGGCATGGCACGGCATGGCACGGCATGGCACGGCATGGCACGGCATGGCACGGCATGGCACGGCATGGCACGGCATGGCACGGCATGGCACGGCATGGCACGGCATGGCACGGCATGGCACGGCATGGCACGGCATGGCACGGCATGGCACGGCATGGCACGGCATGGCACGGCATGGCACGGCATGGCACGGCATGGCACGGCATGGCACGGCATGGCACGGCATGGCACGGCATGGCACGGCATGGCACGGCATGGCACGGCATGGCACGGCATGGCACGGCATGGCACGGCATGGCACGGCATGGCACGGCATGGCACGGCATGGCACGGCATGGCACGGCATGGCACGGCATGGCACGGCATGGCACGGCATGGCACGGCATGGCACGGCATGGCACGGCATGGCACGGCATGGCACGGCATGGCACGGCATGGCACGGCATGGCACGGCATGGCACGGCATGGCACGGCATGGCACGGCATGGCACGGCATGGCACGGCATGGCACGGCATGGCACGGCATGGCACGGCATGGCACGGCATGGCACGGCATGGCACGGCATGGCACGGCATGGCACGGCATGGCACGGCATGGCACGGCATGGCACGGCATGGCACGGCATGGCACGGCATGGCACGGCATGGCACGGCATGGCACGGCATGGCACGGCATGGCACGGCATGGCACGGCATGGCACGGCATGGCACGGCATGGCACGGCATGGCACGGCATGGCACGGCATGGCACGGCATGGCACGGCATGGCACGGCATGGCACGGCATGGCACGGCATGGCACGGCATGGCACGGCATGGCACGGCATGGCACGGCATGGCACGGCATGGCACGGCATGGCACGGCATGGCACGGCATGGCACGGCATGGCACGGCATGGCACGGCATGGCACGGCATGGCACGGCATGGCACGGCATGGCACGGCATGGCACGGCATGGCACGGCATGGCACGGCATGGCACGGCATGGCACGGCATGGCACGGCATGGCACGGCATGGCACGGCATGGCACGGCATGGCACGGCATGGCACGGCATGGCACGGCATGGCACGGCATGGCACGGCATGGCACGGCATGGCACGGCATGGCACGGCATGGCACGGCATGGCACGGCATGGCACGGCATGGCACGGCATGGCACGGCATGGCACGGCATGGCACGGCATGGCACGGCATGGCACGGCATGGCACCGGCATGGCACGGCATGGCACCGGCATGGCACGGCATGGCACCGGCATGGCACCGGCATGGCACGGCATGGCACCGGCATGGCACGGCATGGCACCGGCATGGCACGGCATGGCACCGGCATGGCACGGCATGGCACGGCATGGCACCGGCATGGCACGGCATGGCACCGGCATGGCACGGCATGGCACGGCATGGCACGGCATGGCACCGGCATGGCACGGCATGGCACCGGCATGGCACGGCATGGCACGGCATGGCACCGGCATGGCACGGCATGGCACCGGCATGGCACGGCATGGCACGGCATGGCACGGCATGGCACCGGCATGGCACGGCATGGCACCGGCATGGCACGGCATGGCACCGGCATGGCACGGCATGGCACGGCATGGCACGGCATTGAATGGCATGGAATGGCATGGAATGGCATGGAATGGCATGGAATGGCATGGCACCGCATGGCACGGCATGGCACCGGCATGGCACGGCATGGCACGGCATGGCATCGGCATGGCACGGCATGGCACCGGCATGGCACGGCATGGCACCGGCATGGCACGGCATGGCACCGGCATGGCACGGCATGGCACGGCATGGCACCGGCATGGCACGGCATGGCACCGGCATGGCACGGCATGGCACAGCATGGCACGGCATGGCACGGCATGGCACCGGCATGGCACGGCATGGCACCGGCATGGCACCGGCATGGCACGGCATGGAATGGCATGGAATGGCATGGAATGGCATGGAATGGCATGGAATGGCATGGAATGGCATGGCACCGGCATGGCACGGCATGGCACCGGCATGGCACGGCATGGCACCGGCATGGCACGGCATGGCACCGGCATGGCACGGCATGGCACGGCATGGCACCGGCATGGCACGGCATGGCACGGCATGGCACGGCATGGCACGGCATGGCACGGCATGGCACGGCATGGCACGGCATGGCACGGCATGGCACGGCATGGCACGGCATGGCACGGCATGGCACGGCATGGCACGGCATGGCACGGCATGGCACGGCATGGCACGGCATGGCACGGCATTGAACGGCATTGAACGGCATGGAATGGCATGGAATGGCATGGAATGGCATGGAATGGCATGGAATGGCATGGAATGGCATGGAATGGCATGGAATGGCATGGAATGGCATGGAATGGCATGGAATGGCATGGAATGGCATGGAATGGCATGGAATGGCATGGAATGGCATGGAATGGCATGGAATGGCATGGAATGGCATGGAATGGCATGGAATGGCATGGAATGGCATGGAATGGCATGGAATGGCATGGAATGGCATGGAATGGCATGGAATGGCATGGAATGGCATGGAATGGCATGGAATGGCATGGAATGGCATGGAATGGCATGGAATGGCATGGAATGGCATGGAATGGCATGGAATGGCATGGAATGGCATGGAATGGCATGGAATGGCATGGAATGGCATGGAATGGCATGGAATGGCATGGAATGGCATGGAATGGCATGGAATGGCATGGAATGGCATGGAATGGCATGGAATGGCATGGAATGGCATGGAATGGCATGGAATGGCATGGAATGGCATGGAATGGCATGGAATGGCATGGAATGGCATGGAATGGCATGGAATGGCATGGAATGGCATGGAATGGCATGGAATGGCATGGAATGGCATGGAATGGCATGGAATGGCATGGAATGGCATGGAATGGCATGGAATGGCATGGAATGGCATGGAATGGCATGGAATGGCATGGAATGGCATGGAATGGCATGGAATGGCATGGAATGGCATGGAATGGCATGGAATGGCATGGAATGGCATGGAATGGCATGGAATGGCATGGAATGGCATGGAATGGCATGGAATGGCATGGAATGGCATGGAATGGCATGGAATGGCATGGAATGGCATGGAATGGCATGGAATGGCATGGCACGGCATGGCACGGCATGGCACGGCATGGCACGGCATGGCACGGCATGGCACCGGCATGGCACGGCATGGCACCGGCATGGCACGGAATGGCACGGCATGGCACGGCATTGAATGGCATGGAATGGCATTGAATGGCACGGAATGGCACGGCATGGCACGGCATGGCACGGCATGGCACCGCATTGAGTGGCATGGAATGGCATGGACTGGCATGGAATGGCATGGAATGGCATGGCCCGGCATGGCACGGCATGGCACGGCATGGCACGGCATGGCACGGCATTGAATGGCATGGAATGGCATGGAATGGCATGGAATGGCATGGAATGGCATGGCACCGCATGGCACGGCATGGCACCGGCATGGCACGGCATGGCACGGCATGGCACCGGCATGGCACGGCATGGCACCGGCATGGCACGGCATGGCACCGGCATGGCACGGCATGGCACCGGCATGGCACGGCATGGCACCGGCATGGCACGGCATGGCACCGGCATGGCAGGGCCTGGCACCGGCATGGCACGGCATGGAATGGCATGGAATGGCATGGAATGGCATGGAATGGCATGGAATGGCATGGAATGGCATGGAATGGCATGGAATGGCATGGAATGGCATGGAATGGCATGGAATGGCATGGAATGGCATGGAATGGCATGGAATGGCATGGAATGGCATGGAATGGCATGGAATGGCATGGAATGGCATGGAATGGCATGGAATGGCATGGAATGGCATGGAATGGCATGGAATGGCATGGAATGGCATGGAATGGCATGGAATGGCATGGAATGGCATGGAATGGCATGGAATGGCATGGAATGGCATGGAATGGCATGGAATGGCATGGAATGGCATGGAATGGCATGGAATGGCATGGAATGGCATGGAATGGCATGGAATGGCATGGAATGGCATGGAATGGCATGGAATGGCATGGAATGGCATGGAATGGCATGGAATGGCATGGAATGGCATGGAATGGCATGGAATGGCATGGAATGGCATGGAATGGCATGGCACCGGCATGGCACGACATGGCACGGCATGGCACCGGCATGGCACCGGCATGGCACGGCATGGCACCGGCATGGCACCGGCATGGCACGGCATGGCACCGGCATGGCACGGCATGGCACGGCATGGCACCGGCATGGCACGGCATGGCACGGCATGGCACCGGCATGGCACGGCATGGCACCGGCATGGCACGGCATGGCACCGGCATGGCACGGCATGGCACCGGCATGGCACGGCATGGCACCGGCATGGCACGGCATGGCACCGGCATGGCACGGCATGGCACCGGCATGGCACGGCATGGCACCGGCATGGCACGGCATGGCACGGCATTGAATGGCATGGAATGGCATGGAATGGCATGGAATGGCATGGAATGGCACGGCATTGAATGGCATGGAATGGCATGGAATGGCATGGAATGGCATGGAATGGCATGGAATGGCATGGAATGGCATGGAATGGCATGGAATGGCATGGCACCGCATGGCACGGCATGGCATGGCACGGCATGGCACGGCATGGCACGGCATGGCACGGCATGGCACGGCATGGCACCGGCATGGCACGGCATGGCACCGGCATGGCACGGCATGGCACCGGCATGGCACGGCATAGCACGGCATGGCACCGGCATGGCACGGCATGGCACCGGCATGGCACGGCATGGCACCGGCATGGCACGGCATGGCACCGGCATGGCACGGCATGGCACGGCATGGCACCGGCATGGCACGGCATGGCACCGGCATGGCACGGCATGGCACCGGCATGGCACGGCATGGCACCGGCATGGCACGGCATGGCACGGCATGGCACGGCATGGCACGGCATGGCACGGCATGGCACGGCATGGCACGGCATGGCACGGCATGGCACGGCATGGCACGGCATGGCACGGCATGGCACGGCATGGCACGGCATGGCACGGCATGGCACGGCATGGCACGGCATGGCACGGCATGGCACGGCATTGAATGGCATGGAATGGCATGGCACCGGCATGGCACGGCATGGCACGGCATGGCACGGCATGGCACGGCATGGCACGGCATGGCACGGCATGGCACGGCATGGCACGGCATGGCACGGCATGGCACGGCATGGCACGGCATGGCACCGGCATGGCACGGCATGGCACGGCATGGCACGGCATGGCACGGCATGGCACGGCATGGCACGGCATGGCACGGCATGGCACGGCATGGCACGGCATGGCACGGCATGGCACGGCATGGCACGGCATGGCACGGCATGGCACGGCATGGCACGGCATGGCACGGCATGGCACGGCATGGCACGGCATGGCACGGCATGGCACGGCATGGCACGGCATGGCACGGCATGGCACGGCATGGCACGGCATGGCACGGCATGGCACGGCATGGCACGGCATGGCACGGCATGGCACGGCATGGCACGGCATGGCACGGCATGGCACGGCATGGCACGGCATGGCACGGCATGGCACGGCATGGCACGGCATGGCACGGCATGGCACGGCATGGCACGGCATGGCACGGCATGGCACGGCATGGCACGGCATGGCACGGCATGGCACGGCATGGCACGGCATGGCACGGCATGGCACGGCATGGCACGGCATGGCACGGCATGGCACGGCATGGCACGGCATGGCACGGCATGGCACGGCATGGCACGGCATGGCACGGCATGGCACGGCATGGCACGGCATGGCACGGCATGGCACGGCATGGCACGGCATGGCACGGCATGGCACGGCATGGCACGGCATGGCACGGCATGGCACGGCATGGCACGGCATGGCACGGCATGGCACGGCATGGCACGGCATGGCACGGCATGGCACGGCATGGCACGGCATGGCACGGCATGGCACGGCATGGCACGGCATGGCACGGCATGGCACGGCATGGCACGGCATGGCACGGCATGGCACGGCATGGCACGGCATGGCACGGCATGGCACGGCATGGCACGGCATTGAATGGCATGGAATGGCATGGAATGGCATGGAATGGCATGGAATGGCATGGAATGGCATGGAATGGCATGGAATGGCATGGAATGGCATGGAATGGCATGGAATGGCATGGAATGGCATGGAATGGCATGGAATGGCATGGAATGGCATGGAATGGCATGGAATGGCATGGAATGGCATGGAATGGCATGGAATGGCATGGAATGGCATGGAATGGCATGGAATGGCATGGAATGGCATGGAATGGCATGGAATGGCATGGAATGGCATGGAATGGCATGGAATGGCATGGAATGGCATGGAATGGCATGGAATGGCATGGAATGGCATGGAATGGCATGGAATGGCATGGAATGGCATGGAATGGCATGGAATGGCATGGAATGGCATGGAATGGCATGGAATGGCATGGAATGGCATGGAATGGCATGGAATGGCATGGAATGGCATGGAATGGCATGGCACGGCATGGCACGGTATGGCACGGCATGGCACGGCATGGCACCGGCATGGCACGGCATGGCACCGGCATGGCACGGAATGGCACGGCATGGCACCGGCATGGCACGGCATGGCACGGCATTGAATGGCATGGAATGGCATTGAATGGCATGGAATGGCATTGAATGGCACGGAATGGCACGGCATGGCACGGCATGGCACCGGCATGGCACGGCATGGCACCGGCATGGCACGGAATGGCACGGCATGGCACGGCATTGAATGGCATGGAATGGCATTGAATGGCACGGAATGGCACGGCATGGCACGGCATGGCACGGCATGGCACCGCATTGAGTGGCATGGAATGGCATGGACTGGCATGGAATGGCATGGAATGGCATGGCCCGGCATGGCACGGCATGGCACGGCATGGCACCGGCATGGCACGGCATGGCACCGGCATGGCACGGCATGGCACCGGCATGGCACGGCATGGCACGGCATGGCACGGCATTGAATGGCATGGAATGGCATGGAATGGCATGGAATGGCATGGAATGGCATGGCACCGCATGGCACGGCATGGCACCGGCATGGCACGGCATGGCACGGCATGGCACCGGCATGGCACGGCATGGCACCGGCATGGCACGGCATGGCACCGGCATGGCACGGCATGGCACCGGCATGGCACGGCATGGCACCGGCATGGCACGGCATGGCACCGGCATGGCACGGCCTGGCACCGGCATGGCACGGCATGGAATGGCATGGAATGGCATGGAATGGCATGGAATGGCATGGAATGGCATGGAATGGCATGGAATGGCATGGAATGGCATGGAATGGCATGGAATGGCATGGAATGGCATGGAATGGCATGGAATGGCATGGAATGGCATGGAATGGCATGGAATGGCATGGAATGGCATGGAATGGCATGGAATGGCATGGAATGGCATGGAATGGCATGGAATGGCATGGAATGGCATGGAATGGCATGGAATGGCATGGAATGGCATGGAATGGCATGGAATGGCATGGAATGGCATGGAATGGCATGGAATGGCATGGAATGGCATGGAATGGCATGGAATGGCATGGCACCGGCATGGCACGGCATGGCACGGCATGGCACCGGCATGGCACCGGCATGGCACGGCATGGCACCGGCATGGCACGGCATGGCACGGCATGGCACCGGCATGGCACGGCATGGCACCGGCATGGCACGGCATGGCACGGCATGGCACCGGCATGGCACGGCATGGCACCGGCATGGCACGGCATGGCACCGGCATGGCACGGCATGGCACCGGCATGGCACGGCATGGCACCGGCATGGCACGGCATGGCACCGGCATGGCTCGGCATGGCACCGGCATGGCACGGCATGGCACCGGCACGGCACGGCATGGCACCGGCATGGCACGGCATGGCACGGCATTGAATGGCATGGAATGCATGGAATGGCATGGAATGGCATGGAATGGCATGGAATGGCATGGAATGGCACGGCATTGAATGGCATGGAATGGCATGGAATGGCATGGAATGGCATGGAATGGCATGGAATGGCATGGAATGGCATGGAATGGCATGGAATGGCATGGAATGGCATGGAATGGCATGGAATGGCATGGAATGGCATGGAATGGCATGGAATGGCATGGCACCGCATGGCACGGCATGGCATGGCACGGCATGGCATGGCACGGCATGGCACGGCATGGCACGGCATGGCACCGGCATGGCACGGCATGGCACCGGCATGGCACGGCATGGCACCGGCATGGCACGGCATAGCACGGCATGGCACCGGCATGGCACGGCATGGCACCGGCATGGCACGGCATGGCACCGGCATGGCACGGCATGGCACCGGCATGGCACGGCATGGCACGGCATGGCACCGGCATGGCACGGCATGGCACCGGCAGTGGCACGGCATGGCACGGCATGGCACGGCATGGCACCGGCATGGCACGGCATGGCACCGGCATGGCACGGCATGGCACCGGCATGGCACGGCATGGCGGCATGGCACGGCATGGCACGGCATGGCACCGGCATGGCACGGCATGGCACGGCATGGCACGGCATGGCACGGCATGGCACGGCATGGGCACGGCATGGGCATGACGGCATGGCACGGCATGGCACGGCATGGCACGGCATGGCACGGCATGGCACGGCATGGCACGGCATGGCACGGCATGGCACGGCATGGCACGGCATGGCCGGCATGCACGGCATGGCACGGCATGGCACGGCATGGCACGGCATGGCACGGCATGGCACGGCATGGCACGGCATGGCACGGCATGGCACGGGCATGGCACGGCATGGCACGGCATGGCACGGCATGGCACGGCATGGCACGGCATGGCACGGCATGGCACGGCATGGCACGGCATGGCACGGCATGGCACGGCATGGCACGGCATGGCACGGCATGGCACGGCATGGCACGGCATGGCACGGCATGGCACGGCATGGCACGGCATGGCACGGCATGGCACGGCATGGCACGGCATGGCACCGGCATGGCACGGCATGGCACGGCATGGCACGGCCATGGCACGGCATCGGGCACGGCATGGCACGGCATGGCACGGCATGGCACGGCATGGCACGGCATGGCACGGCATGGCACGGCATGGCACGGCATGGCACGGCATGGCACGGCATGGCACGGCATGGCACGGCATGGCACGGCATGGCACGGCATGGCACGGCATGGCACGGCATGGCACGGCATGGCACGGCATGGCACGGCATGGCACGGCATGGCACGGCATGGCACGGCATGGCACGGCATGGCACGGCATGGCACGGCATGGCACGGCATGGCACGGCATGGCACGGCATGGCACGGCATGGCACGGCATGGCACGGCATGGCACGGCATGGCACGGCATGGCACGGCATGGCACGGCATGGCACGGCATGGCACGGCATGGCACGGCATGGCACGGCATGGCACGGCATGGCACGGCATGGCACGGCATGGCACGGCATGGCACGGCATGGCACGGCATGGCACGGCATGGCACGGCATGGCACGGCATGGCACGGCATGGCACGGCATGGCACGGCATGGCACGGCATGGCACGGCATGGCACGGCATGGCACGGCATGGCACGGCATGGCACGGCATGGCACGGCATGGCACGGCATGGCACGGCCATGGCACGGCATGGCACGGCATGGCACGGCATTGCACGGCATGGAATGGCATGGAATGGCATGGAATGGCATGAATGGCATGGAATGGCATGGAATGGCATGGAATGCATGGAATGGCATGGAATGGCATGGAATGGCATGGGAATGGCATGGAATGGCATGGAATGGCATGGTAATGGCATGGGAATGGCATGGAATGGCATGGAATGGCATGGAATGGCATGGAATGGCATGGAATGGCATGGAATGGCATGGAATGGCATGAATGGCATGGAATGGCATGGAATGGCATGGAATGGCATGAAATGGCATGGAATGGCATGGGAATGGCATGGAATGGCATGGAATGGCATGGAATGGCATGGAATGGCATGGAATGGCATGGAATGGCATGGAATGGCATGGAATGGCATGGAAATGGCATGGAATGGCATGGAATGGCATGGAATGGCATGGTGGAATGGCATGGAATGGCATGGAATCGGCTATGGCACGGCTATGGCACGCATGGCACGGCATGGCACCGCATGGCACCGGCATGGCACCGGAATGGCACGGAATGGCACGGCATGGCACCGGCATGGCACGGCATGGCACGGCATTGAATGGCATGGAATGGCATTGAATGGCATGGAATGGCATTGAATGGCACGGAATGGCACGGCATGGCACGCATGGCACGGCATGGCACGGCATGGCACGGCATGGCACCGCATTGAGTGGCATGGAATGGCATGGAATGGCATGGAATGGCATGGAATGGCATGGAATGGCATGGAATGGCATGGAATGGCATGGAATGGCATGGCACCGCATGGCACGGCATGGCACGGCATGGGCACGGCATGGCACCGGCATGGCACGGCATGGCACCGGCATGGCACGGCATGGCACGGCATGGCACCGGCATGCACGGCATGGCACCGGCATGGCACGGCATGGCACCGGCATGGCACGGCATGGCACGGCATGGGCACCGGCATGGCACGGCATGGCACCGGCATGGCACGGCATGGCACGGCATGGCACGGCATGGCACCGGCATGGCACGGCATGGCACGGCATGGCACGCATGGCACCGGCATGGCACGGCATGGCACCGGCATGGCACGGCATGGCACGGCATGGCACGATGCATGAATGGCATGGAATGGCATGGAATGGCATGGAATGGCATGGAATGGCATGGAATGGCATGGCACCGCATGGCACGGCATGGCACCGGCATGGCACGGCATGGCACGGCATGGCACGCCCGGCATGCACGCATTGGCACCGGCATGGCACGGCATGGCACCGGCATGGCACGGCATGGCACCGGCATGGCACGGCATGGCACCGGCATGGCACCGGCATGGCACGGCATGGCACCGGCATGGCACGGCATGGCACCGCATGGCACGGCATGGCACGGCATGGCACGGCATGGCACGGCATGGCACGGCATGGCACCGGCATGGCACGGCATGGCACCGGCATGGCACCGGCATGGCACGGCATCCGGCATGGCACGGCATGGAATGGCATGGAATGGCATGGAATGGCATGGAATGGCATGGAATGGCATGGAATGGCATGGAATGGCATGGCACCGGCATGGCACGGCATGGCACCGGCATGGCACGGCATGGCACCGGCATGGCACGGCATGGCACCGGCATGGCACGGCATGGCACGGCATGGCACGGCATGGCACGGCATGGCACGGCATGGCACGGCATGGCACGGCATGGCACGGCATGGCACGGCATGGCACGGCATGGCACGGCATGGCACGGCATGGCACGGCATGGCACGGCATGGCACGGCATGGCACGGCATGGCACGGCATGGCACGGCATGGCACGGCATTGAACGGCATGGAATGGCATGGAATGGCATGGAATGGCATGGAATGGCATGGAATGGCATGGAATGGCATGGAATGGCATGGAATGGCATGGAATGGCATGGAATGGCATGGAATGGCATGGAATGGCATGGAATGGCATGGAATGGCATGGAATGGCATGGAATGGCATGGAATGGCATGGAATGGCATGGAATGGCATGGAATGGCATGGAATGGCATGGAATGGCATGGAATGGCATGGAATGGCATGGAATGGCATGGAATGGCATGGAATGGCATGGAATGGCATGGAATGGCATGGAATGGCATGGAATGGCATGGAATGGCATGGAATGGCATGGAATGGCATGGAATGGCATGGAATGGCATGGAATGGCATGGAATGGCATGGAATGGCATGGAATGGCATGGAATGGCATGGAATGGCATGGAATGGCATGGAATGGCATGGAATGGCATGGAATGGCATGGAATGGCATGGAATGGCATGGAATGGCATGGAATGGCATGGAATGGCATGGAATGGCATGGAATGGCATGGAATGGCATGGAATGGCATGGAATGGCATGGAATGGCATGGAATGGCATGGAATGGCATGGAATGGCATGGAATGGCATGGAATGGCATGGAATGGCATGGAATGGCATGGAATGGCATGGAATGGCATGGAATGGCATGGAATGGCATGGAATGGCATGGAATGGCATGGAATGGCATGGAATGGCATGGAATGGCATGGAATGGCATGGAATGGCATGGAATGGCATGGAATGGCATGGAATGGCATGGAATGGCATGGAATGGCATGGAATGGCATGGAATGGCATGGAATGGCATGGAATGGCATGGAATGGCATGGAATGGCATGGAATGGCATGGAATGGCATGGAATGGCATGGAATGGCATGGAATGGCATGGAATGGCATGGAATGGCATGGAATGGCATGGAATGGCATGGAATGGCATGGAATGGCATGGAATGGCATGGAATGGCATGGCACGGCATGGCACGGCATGGCACGGCATGGCACGGCATGGCACGGCATGGCACCGGCATGGCACGGCATGGCACCGGCATGGCACGGCATGGCACCGGCATGGCACGGAATGGCACGGCATGGCACGGCATTGAATGGCATGGAATGGCATTGAATGGCACTGAATGGCACGGCATGGCACGGCATGGCACGGCATGGCACCGCATTGAGTGGCATGGAATGGCATGGACTGGCATGGAATGGCATGGAATGGCATGGCCCGGCATGGCACGGCATGGCACGGCATGGCACCGGCATGGCACGGCATGGCACCGGCATGGCACGGCATGGCACCGGCATGGCATGGCATGGCACCGGCATGGCACGGCATGGCACCGGCATGGCACGGCATGGCACCGGCATGGCACGGCATTGAATGGCATGGAATGGCATGGAATGGCATGGAATGGCATGGCACCGCATGGCACCGCATGGAATGGCATGGAATGGCATGGAATGGCATGGAATGGCATGGAATGGCATGGAATGGCATGGAATGGCATGGAATAGCATGGCACCGCATGGAATGGCATGGCACCGCATGGAATGGCATGGCACCGCATGGCACGGCATGGAATGGCATGGCACCGCATGGAATGGCATGGCACCGCATGGCACGGCATGGAATGGCATGGCACCGGCATGGCACGGCATGGCACCGCATGGCACCGGCATGGCACGGCATGGCACCGCATGGCACGGCATGGAATGGCATGGCACCGGCATGGCACCGGCATGGCATGGCATGGCACGGCATGGCACCGGCATGGCACGGCATGGCACCGGCATGGCACGGCATGGCACCGCATTGAGTGGCATGGAATGGCATGGACTGGGATGGACTGGCATGGAATGGCATGGAATGGCATGGAATGGCATGGAATGGCATGGAATGGCATGGAATGGCATGGAATGGCATGGAATGGCATGGAATGGCATGGAATGGCATGGAATGGCATGGAATGGCATGGAATGGCATGGAATGGCATGGAATGGCATGGAATGGCATGGAATGGCATGGCACCGCATGGCACGGCATGGCACGGCATGGCACGGCATGGCACCGGCATGGCACGGCATGGCACCGGCATGGCACGGCATGGCACGGCATGGCACCGGCATGGCACGGCATGGCACCGGCATGGCACGGCATGGCACGGCATGGCACCGGCATGGCACGGCATGGCACCGGCATGGCACGGCATGGCACGGCATGGCACGGCATGGCACCGGCATGGCACGGCATGGCACCGGCATGGCACGGCATGGCACCGGCATGGCACGGCATGGCACCGGCATGGCACGGCATGGCACGGCATGGCACGGCATTGAATGGCATGGAATGGCATGGAATGGCATGGAATGGCATGGAATGGCATGGAATGGCATGGCACCGCATGGCACGGCATGGCACCGGCATGGCACGGCATGGCACGGCATGGCACCGGCATGGCACGGCATGGCACCGGCATGGCACGGCATGGCACCGGCATGGCACGGCATGGCACCGGCATGGCACCGGCATGGCACGGCATGGCACCGGCATGGCACGGCATGGCACCGGCATGGCACCGGCATGGCACGGCATGGCACCGGCATGGCACGGCCTGGCACCGGCATGGCACGGCATGGAATGGCATGGAATGGCATGGAATGGCATGGAATGGCATGGAATGGCATGGAATGGCATGGAATGGCATGGAATGGCATGGAATGGCATGGAATGGCATGGAATGGCATGGAATGGCATGGAATGGCATGGAATGGCATGGAATGGCATGGAATGGCATGGAATGGCATGGAATGGCATGGAATGGCATGGAATGGCATGGAATGGCATGGAATGGCATGGAATGGCATGGAATGGCATGGAATGGCATGGAATGGCATGGAATGGCATGGAATGGCATGGAATGGCATGGAATGGCATGGAATGGCATGGAATGGCATGGAATGGCATGGAATGGCATGGAATGGCATGGAATGGCATGGAATGGCATGGAATGGCATGGAATGGCATGGAATGGCATGGAATGGCATGGAATGGCATGGAATGGCATGGAATGGCATGGAATGGCATGGAATGGCATGGAATGGCATGGAATGGCATGGCACCGGCATGGCACGGCATGGCACGGCATGGCACCGGCATGGCACCGGCATGGCACGGCATGGCACCGGCATGGCACGGCATGGCACCGGCATGGCACGGCATGGCACGGCATGGCACCGGCATGGCACGGCATGGCACCGGCATGGCACGGCATGGCACCGGCATGGCACGGCATGGCACCGGCATGGCACGGCATGGCACCGGCATGGCACGGCATGGCACGGCATGGCACGGCATGGCACGGCATGGCACGGCATGGCACGGCATGGCACGGCATGGCACGGCATGGCACGGCATGGCACGGCATTGAATGGCATGGAATGGCATGGAATGGCATGGAATGGCATGGAATGGCATGGAATGGCATGGAATGGCATGGAATGGCATGGAATGGCATGGAATGGCATGGAATGGCATGGAATGGCATGGAATGGCATGGAATGGCATGGAATGGCATGGAATGGCATGGAATGGCATGGAATGGCATGGAATGGCATGGAATGGCATGGAATGGCATGGAATGGCATGGAATGGCATGGAATGGCATGGAATGGCATGGAATGGCATGGAATGGCATGGAATGGCATGGAATGGCATGGAATGGCATGGAATGGCATGGAATGGCATGGAATGGCATGGAATGGCATGGAATGGCATGGAATGGCATGGAATGGCATGGAATGGCATGGAATGGCATGGAATGGCATGGAATGGCATGGAATGGCATGGAATGGCATGGAATGGCATGGAATGGCATGGAATGGCATGGAATGGCATGGAATGGCATGGAATGGCATGGAATGGCATGGAATGGCATGGAATGGCATGGAATGGCATGGAATGGCATGGAATGGCATGGAATGGCATGGAATGGCATGGAATGGCATGGAATGGCATGGAATGGCATGGAATGGCATGGAATGGCATGGAATGGCATGGAATGGCATGGAATGGCATGGAATGGCATGGAATGGCATGGAATGGCATGGAATGGCATGGAATGGCATGGAATGGCATGGAATGGCATGGAATGGCATGGAATGGCATGGAATGGCATGGAATGGCATGGAATGGCATGGAATGGCATGGAATGGCATGGAATGGCATGGAATGGCATGGAATGGCATGGAATGGCATGGAATGGCATGGAATGGCATGGAATGGCATGGAATGGCATGGCACCGGCATGGCACGGCATGGCACGGCATGGCACCGGCATGGCACCGGCATGGCACGGCATGGCACCGGCATGGCACCGGCATGGCACGGCATGGCACCGGCATGGCACGGCATGGCACGGCATGGCACCGGCATGGCACGGCATGGCACCGGCATGGCACGGCATGGCACCGGCATGGCACGGCATGGCACCGGCATGGCACGGCATGGCACCGGCATGGCACGGCATGGCACCGGCATGGCACGGCATGGCACCGGCATGGCACGGCATGGCACCGGCATGGCACGGCATGGCACCGGCATGGCACGGCATGGCACGGCATTGAATGGCATGGAATGGCATGGAATGGCATGGAATGGCATGGAATGGCATGGAATGGCATGGAATGGCATGGAATGGCATGGAATGGCATGGCACCGCATGGCACGGCATGGCATGGCACGGCATGGCACGGCATGGCACGGCATGGCACGGCATGGCACGGCATGGCACCGGCATGGCACGGCATGGCACCGGCATGGCACGGCATGGCACCGGCATGGCACGGCATGGCACCGGCATGGCACGGCATAGCACGGCATGGCACCGGCATGGCACGGCATGGCACCGGCATGGCACGGCATGGCACCGGCATGGCACGGCATGGCACCGGCATGGCACGGCATGGCACGGCATGGCACCGGCATGGCACGGCATGGCACCGGCATGGCACGGCATGGCACCGGCATGGCACGGCATGGCACCGGCATGGCACGGCATGGCACCGGCATGGCACGGCATGGCACCGGCATGGCACGGCATGGCACCGGCATGGCACGGCATGGCACGGCATGGCACGGCATGGCACGGCATGGCACGGCATGGCACGGCATGGCACGGCATGGCACGGCATGGCACGGCATGGCACGGCATGGCACGGCATGGCACGGCATGGCACGGCATGGCACGGCATGGCACGGCATGGCACGGCATGGCACGGCATGGCACGGCATGGCACGGCATGGCACGGCATGGCACGGCATGGCACGGCATGGCACGGCATGGCACGGCATGGCACGGCATGGCACGGCATGGCACGGCATGGCACGGCATGGCACGGCATGGCACGGCATGGCACGGCATGGCACGGCATGGCACGGCATGGCACGGCATGGCACGGCATGGCACGGCATGGCACGGCATGGCACGGCATGGCACGGCATGGCACGGCATGGCACGGCATGGCACGGCATGGCACGGCATGGCACGGCATGGCACGGCATGGCACGGCATGGCACGGCATGGCACGGCATGGCACGGCATGGCACGGCATGGCACGGCATGGCACGGCATGGCACGGCATGGCACGGCATGGCACGGCATGGCACGGCATGGCACGGCATGGCACGGCATGGCACGGCATGGCACGGCATGGCACGGCATGGCACGGCATGGCACGGCATGGCACGGCATGGCACGGCATGGCACGGCATGGCACGGCATGGCACGGCATGGCACGGCATGGCACGGCATGGCACGGCATGGCACGGCATGGCACGGCATGGCACGGCATGGCACGGCATGGCACGGCATGGCACGGCATGGCACGGCATGGCACGGCATGGCACGGCATGGCACGGCATGGCACGGCATGGCACGGCATGGCACGGCATGGCACGGCATGGCACGGCATGGCACGGCATGGCACGGCATGGCACGGCATGGCACGGCATGGCACGGCATGGCACGGCATGGCACGGCATGGCACGGCATGGCACGGCATGGCACGGCATGGCACGGCATGGCACGGCATGGCACGGCATGGCACGGCATGGCACGGCATGGCACGGCATGGCACGGCATGGCACGGCATGGCACGGCATGGCACGGCATGGCACGGCATGGCACGGCATGGCACGGCATGGCACGGCATGGCACGGCATGGCACGGCATGGCACGGCATGGCACGGCATGGCACGGCATGGCACGGCATGGCACGGCATGGCACGGCATGGCACGGCATGGCACGGCATGGCACGGCATGGCACGGCATGGCACGGCATGGCACGGCATGGCACCGGCATGGCACCGGCATGGCACGGCATGGCACCGGCATGGCACGGCATGGCACCGGCATGGCACGGCATGGCACGGCATGGCACCGGCATGGCACGGCATGGCACCGGCATGGCACGGCATGGCACCGGCATGGCACGGCATGGCACGGCATGGCACCGGCATGGCACGGCATGGCACCGGCATGGCACGGCATGGCACGGCATGGCACGGCATGGCACCGGCATGGCACGGCATGGCACCGGCATGGCACGGCATGGCACGGCATGGCACCGGCATGGCACGGCATGGCACCGGCATGGCACGGCATGGCACGGCATGGCACGGCATGGCACCGGCATGGCACGGCATGGCACCGGCATGGCACGGCATGGCACCGGCATGGCACGGCATGGCACGGCATGGCACGGCATTGAATGGCATGGAATGGCATGGAATGGCATGGAATGGCATGGAATGGCATGGCACCGCATGGCACGGCATGGCACCGGCATGGCACGGCATGGCACGGCATGGCATCGGCATGGCACGGCATGGCACCGGCATGGCACGGCATGGCACCGGCATGGCACGGCATGGCACCGGCATGGCACGGCATGGCACGGCATGGCACCGGCATGGCACGGCATGGCACCGGCATGGCACGGCATGGCACAGCATGGCACGGCATGGCACGGCATGGCACCGGCATGGCACGGCATGGCACCGGCATGGCACCGGCATGGCACGGCATGGAATGGCATGGAATGGCATGGAATGGCATGGAATGGCATGGAATGGCATGGAATGGCATGGCACCGGCATGGCACGGCATGGCACCGGCATGGCACGGCATGGCACCGGCATGGCACGGCATGGCACCGGCATGGCACGGCATGGCACGGCATGGCACCGGCATGGCACGGCATGGCACGGCATGGCACGGCATGGCACGGCATGGCACGGCATGGCACGGCATGGCACGGCATGGCACGGCATGGCACGGCATGGCACGGCATGGCACGGCATGGCACGGCATGGCACGGCATGGCACGGCATGGCACGGCATGGCACGGCATGGCACGGCATTGAACGGCATTGAACGGCATGGAATGGCATGGAATGGCATGGAATGGCATGGAATGGCATGGAATGGCATGGAATGGCATGGAATGGCATGGAATGGCATGGAATGGCATGGAATGGCATGGAATGGCATGGAATGGCATGGAATGGCATGGAATGGCATGGAATGGCATGGAATGGCATGGAATGGCATGGAATGGCATGGAATGGCATGGAATGGCATGGAATGGCATGGAATGGCATGGAATGGCATGGAATGGCATGGAATGGCATGGAATGGCATGGAATGGCATGGAATGGCATGGAATGGCATGGAATGGCATGGAATGGCATGGAATGGCATGGAATGGCATGGAATGGCATGGAATGGCATGGAATGGCATGGAATGGCATGGAATGGCATGGAATGGCATGGAATGGCATGGAATGGCATGGAATGGCATGGAATGGCATGGAATGGCATGGAATGGCATGGAATGGCATGGAATGGCATGGAATGGCATGGAATGGCATGGAATGGCATGGAATGGCATGGAATGGCATGGAATGGCATGGAATGGCATGGAATGGCATGGAATGGCATGGAATGGCATGGAATGGCATGGAATGGCATGGAATGGCATGGAATGGCATGGAATGGCATGGAATGGCATGGAATGGCATGGAATGGCATGGAATGGCATGGAATGGCATGGAATGGCATGGAATGGCATGGAATGGCATGGAATGGCATGGAATGGCATGGAATGGCATGGAATGGCATGGAATGGCATGGCACGGCATGGCACGGCATGGCACGGCATGGCACGGCATGGCACGGCATGGCACCGGCATGGCACGGCATGGCACCGGCATGGCACGGAATGGCACGGCATGGCACGGCATTGAATGGCATGGAATGGCATTGAATGGCACGGAATGGCACGGCATGGCACGGCATGGCACGGCATGGCACCGCATTGAGTGGCATGGAATGGCATGGACTGGCATGGAATGGCATGGAATGGCATGGCCCGGCATGGCACGGCATGGCACGGCATGGCACGGCATGGCACGGCATTGAATGGCATGGAATGGCATGGAATGGCATGGAATGGCATGGAATGGCATGGCACCGCATGGCACGGCATGGCACCGGCATGGCACGGCATGGCACGGCATGGCACCGGCATGGCACGGCATGGCACCGGCATGGCACGGCATGGCACCGGCATGGCACGGCATGGCACCGGCATGGCACGGCATGGCACCGGCATGGCACGGCATGGCACCGGCATGGCAGGGCCTGGCACCGGCATGGCACGGCATGGAATGGCATGGAATGGCATGGAATGGCATGGAATGGCATGGAATGGCATGGAATGGCATGGAATGGCATGGAATGGCATGGAATGGCATGGAATGGCATGGAATGGCATGGAATGGCATGGAATGGCATGGAATGGCATGGAATGGCATGGAATGGCATGGAATGGCATGGAATGGCATGGAATGGCATGGAATGGCATGGAATGGCATGGAATGGCATGGAATGGCATGGAATGGCATGGAATGGCATGGAATGGCATGGAATGGCATGGAATGGCATGGAATGGCATGGAATGGCATGGAATGGCATGGAATGGCATGGAATGGCATGGAATGGCATGGAATGGCATGGAATGGCATGGAATGGCATGGAATGGCATGGAATGGCATGGAATGGCATGGAATGGCATGGAATGGCATGGAATGGCATGGAATGGCATGGAATGGCATGGAATGGCATGGAATGGCATGGAATGGCATGGAATGGCATGGAATGGCATGGCACCGGCATGGCACGACATGGCACGGCATGGCACCGGCATGGCACGGCATGGCACCGGCATGGCACGGCATGGCACCGGCATGGCACGGAATGGCACGGCATGGCACGGCATTGAATGGCATGGAATGGCATTGAATGGCACTGAATGGCACGGCATGGCACGGCATGGCACGGCATGGCACCGCATTGAGTGGCATGGAATGGCATGGACTGGCATGGAATGGCATGGAATGGCATGGCCCGGCATGGCACGGCATGGCACGGCATGGCACCGGCATGGCACGGCATGGCACCGGCATGGCACGGCATGGCACCGGCATGGCATGGCATGGCACCGGCATGGCACGGCATGGCACCGGCATGGCACGGCATGGCACCGGCATGGCACGGCATTGAATGGCATGGAATGGCATGGAATGGCATGGAATGGCATGGCACCGCATGGCACCGCATGGAATGGCATGGAATGGCATGGAATGGCATGGAATGGCATGGAATGGCATGGAATGGCATGGAATGGCATGGAATAGCATGGCACCGCATGGAATGGCATGGCACCGCATGGAATGGCATGGCACCGCATGGCACGGCATGGAATGGCATGGCACCGCATGGAATGGCATGGCACCGCATGGCACGGCATGGAATGGCATGGCACCGGCATGGCACGGCATGGCACCGCATGGCACCGGCATGGCACGGCATGGCACCGCATGGCACGGCATGGAATGGCATGGCACCGGCATGGCACCGGCATGGCATGGCATGGCACGGCATGGCACCGGCATGGCACGGCATGGCACCGGCATGGCACGGCATGGCACCGCATTGAGTGGCATGGAATGGCATGGAATGGCATGGAATGGCATGGAATGGCATGGACTGGGATGGACTGGCATGGAATGGCATGGAATGGCATGGAATGGCATGGAATGGCATGGAATGGCATGGAATGGCATGGAATGGCATGGAATGGCATGGAATGGCATGGAATGGCATGGAATGGCATGGAATGGCATGGAATGGCATGGAATGGCATGGAATGGCATGGAATGGCATGGAATGGCATGGCACCGCATGGCACGGCATGGCACGGCATGGCACGGCATGGCACCGGCATGGCACGGCATGGCACCGGCATGGCACGGCATGGCACGGCATGGCACCGGCATGGCACGGCATGGCACCGGCATGGCACGGCATGGCACGGCATGGCACCGGCATGGCACGGCATGGCACCGGCATGGCACGGCATGGCACGGCATGGCACGGCATGGCACCGGCATGGCACGGCATGGCACCGGCATGGCACGGCATGGCACCGGCATGGCACGGCATGGCACCGGCATGGCACGGCATGGCACGGCATGGCACGGCATTGAATGGCATGGAATGGCATGGAATGGCATGGAATGGCATGGAATGGCATGGAATGGCATGGCACCGCATGGCACGGCATGGCACCGGCATGGCACGGCATGGCACGGCATGGCACCGGCATGGCACGGCATGGCACCGGCATGGCACGGCATGGCACCGGCATGGCACGGCATGGCACCGGCATGGCACCGGCATGGCACGGCATGGCACCGGCATGGCACGGCATGGCACCGGCATGGCACCGGCATGGCACGGCATGGCACCGGCATGGCACGGCCTGGCACCGGCATGGCACGGCATGGAATGGCATGGAATGGCATGGAATGGCATGGAATGGCATGGAATGGCATGGAATGGCATGGAATGGCATGGAATGGCATGGAATGGCATGGAATGGCATGGAATGGCATGGAATGGCATGGAATGGCATGGAATGGCATGGAATGGCATGGAATGGCATGGAATGGCATGGAATGGCATGGAATGGCATGGAATGGCATGGAATGGCATGGAATGGCATGGAATGGCATGGAATGGCATGGAATGGCATGGAATGGCATGGAATGGCATGGAATGGCATGGAATGGCATGGAATGGCATGGAATGGCATGGAATGGCATGGAATGGCATGGAATGGCATGGAATGGCATGGAATGGCATGGAATGGCATGGAATGGCATGGAATGGCATGGAATGGCATGGAATGGCATGGAATGGCATGGAATGGCATGGAATGGCATGGAATGGCATGGAATGGCATGGCACCGGCATGGCACGGCATGGCACGGCATGGCACCGGCATGGCACCGGCATGGCACGGCATGGCACCGGCATGGCACGGCATGGCACCGGCATGGCACGGCATGGCACGGCATGGCACCGGCATGGCACGGCATGGCACCGGCATGGCACGGCATGGCACCGGCATGGCACGGCATGGCACCGGCATGGCACGGCATGGCACCGGCATGGCACGGCATGGCACGGCATGGCACGGCATGGCACGGCATGGCACGGCATGGCACGGCATGGCACGGCATGGCACGGCATGGCACGGCATGGCACGGCATTGAATGGCATGGAATGGCATGGAATGGCATGGAATGGCATGGAATGGCATGGAATGGCATGGAATGGCATGGAATGGCATGGAATGGCATGGAATGGCATGGAATGGCATGGAATGGCATGGAATGGCATGGAATGGCATGGAATGGCATGGAATGGCATGGAATGGCATGGAATGGCATGGAATGGCATGGAATGGCATGGAATGGCATGGAATGGCATGGAATGGCATGGAATGGCATGGAATGGCATGGAATGGCATGGAATGGCATGGAATGGCATGGAATGGCATGGAATGGCATGGAATGGCATGGAATGGCATGGAATGGCATGGAATGGCATGGAATGGCATGGAATGGCATGGAATGGCATGGAATGGCATGGAATGGCATGGAATGGCATGGAATGGCATGGAATGGCATGGAATGGCATGGAATGGCATGGAATGGCATGGAATGGCATGGAATGGCATGGAATGGCATGGAATGGCATGGAATGGCATGGAATGGCATGGAATGGCATGGAATGGCATGGAATGGCATGGAATGGCATGGAATGGCATGGAATGGCATGGAATGGCATGGAATGGCATGGAATGGCATGGAATGGCATGGAATGGCATGGAATGGCATGGAATGGCATGGAATGGCATGGAATGGCATGGAATGGCATGGAATGGCATGGAATGGCATGGAATGGCATGGAATGGCATGGAATGGCATGGAATGGCATGGAATGGCATGGAATGGCATGGCACCGGCATGGCACGGCATGGCACGGCATGGCACCGGCATGGCACCGGCATGGCACGGCATGGCACCGGCATGGCACCGGCATGGCACGGCATGGCACCGGCATGGCACGGCATGGCACGGCATGGCACCGGCATGGCACGGCATGGCACCGGCATGGCACGGCATGGCACCGGCATGGCACGGCATGGCACCGGCATGGCACGGCATGGCACCGGCATGGCACGGCATGGCACCGGCATGGCACGGCATGGCACCGGCATGGCACGGCATGGCACCGGCATGGCACGGCATGGCACCGGCATGGCACGGCATGGCACGGCATTGAATGGCATGGAATGGCATGGAATGGCATGGAATGGCATGGAATGGCATGGAATGGCATGGAATGGCATGGAATGGCATGGAATGGCATGGCACCGCATGGCACGGCATGGCATGGCACGGCATGGCACGGCATGGCACGGCATGGCACGGCATGGCACGGCATGGCACCGGCATGGCACGGCATGGCACCGGCATGGCACGGCATGGCACCGGCATGGCACGGCATGGCACCGGCATGGCACGGCATAGCACGGCATGGCACCGGCATGGCACGGCATGGCACCGGCATGGCACGGCATGGCACCGGCATGGCACGGCATGGCACCGGCATGGCACGGCATGGCACCGGCATGGCACGGCATGGCACCGGCATGGCACGGCATGGCACGGCATGGCACCGGCATGGCACGGCATGGCACCGGCATGGCACGGCATGGCACCGGCATGGCACGGCATGGCACCGGCATGGCACGGCATGGCACGGCATGGCACGGCATGGCACGGCATGGCACGGCATGGCACGGCATGGCACGGCATGGCACGGCATGGCACGGCATGGCACGGCATGGCACGGCATGGCACGGCATGGCACGGCATGGCACGGCATGGCACGGCATGGCACGGCATGGCACGGCATGGCACGGCATGGCACGGCATGGCACGGCATGGCACGGCATGGCACGGCATGGCACGGCATGGCACGGCATGGCACGGCATGGCACGGCATGGCACGGCATGGCACGGCATGGCACGGCATGGCACGGCATGGCACGGCATGGCACGGCATGGCACGGCATGGCACGGCATGGCACGGCATGGCACGGCATGGCACGGCATGGCACGGCATGGCACGGCATGGCACGGCATGGCACGGCATGGCACGGCATGGCACGGCATGGCACGGCATGGCACGGCATGGCACGGCATGGCACGGCATGGCACGGCATGGCACGGCATGGCACGGCATGGCACGGCATGGCACGGCATGGCACGGCATGGCACGGCATGGCACGGCATGGCACGGCATGGCACGGCATGGCACGGCATGGCACGGCATGGCACGGCATGGCACGGCATGGCACGGCATGGCACGGCATGGCACGGCATGGCACGGCATGGCACGGCATGGCACGGCATGGCACGGCATGGCACGGCATGGCACGGCATGGCACGGCATGGCACGGCATGGCACGGCATGGCACGGCATGGCACGGCATGGCACGGCATGGCACGGCATGGCACGGCATGGCACGGCATGGCACGGCATGGCACGGCATGGCACGGCATGGCACGGCATGGCACGGCATGGCACGGCATGGCACGGCATGGCACGGCATGGCACGGCATGGCACGGCATGGCACGGCATGGCACGGCATGGCACGGCATGGCACGGCATGGCACGGCATGGCACGGCATGGCACGGCATGGCACGGCATGGCACGGCATGGCACGGCATGGCACGGCATGGCACGGCATGGCACGGCATGGCACGGCATGGCACGGCATGGCACGGCATGGCACGGCATGGCACGGCATGGCACGGCATGGCACGGCATGGCACGGCATGGCACGGCATGGCACGGCATGGCACGGCATGGCACGGCATGGCACGGCATGGCACGGCATGGCACGGCATGGCACGGCATGGCACGGCATGGCACGGCATGGCACGGCATGGCACGGCATGGCACGGCATGGCACGGCATGGCACGGCATGGCACGGCATGGCACGGCATGGCACGGCATGGCACCGGCATGGCACCGGCATGGCACGGCATGGCACCGGCATGGCACGGCATGGCACCGGCATGGCACGGCATGGCACGGCATGGCACCGGCATGGCACGGCATGGCACCGGCATGGCACGGCATGGCACCGGCATGGCACGGCATGGCACGGCATGGCACCGGCATGGCACGGCATGGCACCGGCATGGCACGGCATGGCACGGCATGGCACGGCATGGCACCGGCATGGCACGGCATGGCACCGGCATGGCACGGCATGGCACGGCATGGCACCGGCATGGCACGGCATGGCACCGGCATGGCACGGCATGGCACGGCATGGCACGGCATGGCACCGGCATGGCACGGCATGGCACCGGCATGGCACGGCATGGCACCGGCATGGCACGGCATGGCACGGCATGGCACGGCATTGAATGGCATGGAATGGCATGGAATGGCATGGAATGGCATGGAATGGCATGGCACCGCATGGCACGGCATGGCACCGGCATGGCACGGCATGGCACGGCATGGCATCGGCATGGCACGGCATGGCACCGGCATGGCACGGCATGGCACCGGCATGGCACGGCATGGCACCGGCATGGCACGGCATGGCACGGCATGGCACCGGCATGGCACGGCATGGCACCGGCATGGCACGGCATGGCACAGCATGGCACGGCATGGCACGGCATGGCACCGGCATGGCACGGCATGGCACCGGCATGGCACCGGCATGGCACGGCATGGAATGGCATGGAATGGCATGGAATGGCATGGAATGGCATGGAATGGCATGGAATGGCATGGCACCGGCATGGCACGGCATGGCACCGGCATGGCACGGCATGGCACCGGCATGGCACGGCATGGCACCGGCATGGCACGGCATGGCACGGCATGGCACCGGCATGGCACGGCATGGCACGGCATGGCACGGCATGGCACGGCATGGCACGGCATGGCACGGCATGGCACGGCATGGCACGGCATGGCACGGCATGGCACGGCATGGCACGGCATGGCACGGCATGGCACGGCATGGCACGGCATGGCACGGCATGGCACGGCATGGCACGGCATTGAACGGCATTGAACGGCATGGAATGGCATGGAATGGCATGGAATGGCATGGAATGGCATGGAATGGCATGGAATGGCATGGAATGGCATGGAATGGCATGGAATGGCATGGAATGGCATGGAATGGCATGGAATGGCATGGAATGGCATGGAATGGCATGGAATGGCATGGAATGGCATGGAATGGCATGGAATGGCATGGAATGGCATGGAATGGCATGGAATGGCATGGAATGGCATGGAATGGCATGGAATGGCATGGAATGGCATGGAATGGCATGGAATGGCATGGAATGGCATGGAATGGCATGGAATGGCATGGAATGGCATGGAATGGCATGGAATGGCATGGAATGGCATGGAATGGCATGGAATGGCATGGAATGGCATGGAATGGCATGGAATGGCATGGAATGGCATGGAATGGCATGGAATGGCATGGAATGGCATGGAATGGCATGGAATGGCATGGAATGGCATGGAATGGCATGGAATGGCATGGAATGGCATGGAATGGCATGGAATGGCATGGAATGGCATGGAATGGCATGGAATGGCATGGAATGGCATGGAATGGCATGGAATGGCATGGAATGGCATGGAATGGCATGGAATGGCATGGAATGGCATGGAATGGCATGGAATGGCATGGAATGGCATGGAATGGCATGGAATGGCATGGAATGGCATGGAATGGCATGGAATGGCATGGAATGGCATGGAATGGCATGGAATGGCATGGAATGGCATGGAATGGCATGGAATGGCATGGAATGGCATGGAATGGCATGGAATGGCATGGAATGGCATGGCACGGCATGGCACGGCATGGCACGGCATGGCACGGCATGGCACGGCATGGCACCGGCATGGCACGGCATGGCACCGGCATGGCACGGAATGGCACGGCATGGCACGGCATTGAATGGCATGGAATGGCATTGAATGGCACGGAATGGCACGGCATGGCACGGCATGGCACGGCATGGCACCGCATTGAGTGGCATGGAATGGCATGGACTGGCATGGAATGGCATGGAATGGCATGGCCCGGCATGGCACGGCATGGCACGGCATGGCACGGCATGGCACGGCATTGAATGGCATGGAATGGCATGGAATGGCATGGAATGGCATGGAATGGCATGGCACCGCATGGCACGGCATGGCACCGGCATGGCACGGCATGGCACGGCATGGCACCGGCATGGCACGGCATGGCACCGGCATGGCACGGCATGGCACCGGCATGGCACGGCATGGCACCGGCATGGCACGGCATGGCACCGGCATGGCACGGCATGGCACCGGCATGGCAGGGCCTGGCACCGGCATGGCACGGCATGGAATGGCATGGAATGGCATGGAATGGCATGGAATGGCATGGAATGGCATGGAATGGCATGGAATGGCATGGAATGGCATGGAATGGCATGGAATGGCATGGAATGGCATGGAATGGCATGGAATGGCATGGAATGGCATGGAATGGCATGGAATGGCATGGAATGGCATGGAATGGCATGGAATGGCATGGAATGGCATGGAATGGCATGGAATGGCATGGAATGGCATGGAATGGCATGGAATGGCATGGAATGGCATGGAATGGCATGGAATGGCATGGAATGGCATGGAATGGCATGGAATGGCATGGAATGGCATGGAATGGCATGGAATGGCATGGAATGGCATGGAATGGCATGGAATGGCATGGAATGGCATGGAATGGCATGGAATGGCATGGAATGGCATGGAATGGCATGGAATGGCATGGAATGGCATGGAATGGCATGGAATGGCATGGAATGGCATGGAATGGCATGGAATGGCATGGAATGGCATGGAATGGCATGGCACCGGCATGGCACGACATGGCACGGCATGGCACCGGCATGGCACCGGCATGGCACGGCATGGCACCGGCATGGCACCGGCATGGCACGGCATGGCACCGGCATGGCACGGCATGGCACGGCATGGCACCGGCATGGCACGGCATGGCACCGGCATGGCACGGCATGGCACCGGCATGGCACGGCATGGCACCGGCATGGCACGGCATGGCACCGGCATGGCACGGCATGGCACCGGCATGGCACGGCATGGCACCGGCATGGCACGGCATGGCACCGGCATGGCACGGCATGGCACCGGCATGGCACGGCATGGCACGGCATTGAATGGCATGGAATGGCATGGAATGGCATGGAATGGCATGGAATGGCACGGCATTGAATGGCATGGAATGGCATGGAATGGCATGGAATGGCATGGAATGGCATGGAATGGCATGGAATGGCATGGAATGGCATGGAATGGCATGGCACCGCATGGCACGGCATGGCATGGCACGGCATGGCACGGCATGGCACGGCATGGCACGGCATGGCACGGCATGGCACCGGCATGGCACGGCATGGCACCGGCATGGCACGGCATGGCACCGGCATGGCACGGCATAGCACGGCATGGCACCGGCATGGCACGGCATGGCACCGGCATGGCACGGCATGGCACCGGCATGGCACGGCATGGCACCGGCATGGCACGGCATGGCACCGGCATGGCACGGCATGGCACGGCATGGCACCGGCATGGCACGGCATGGCACCGGCATGGCACGGCATGGCACCGGCATGGCACGGCATGGCACCGGCATGGCACGGCATGGCACCGGCATGGCACGGCATGGCACGGCATGGCACGGCATGGCACGGCATGGCACGGCATGGCACGGCATGGCACGGCATGGCACGGCATGGCACGGCATGGCACGGCATGGCACGGCATGGCACGGCATGGCACGGCATGGCACGGCATGGCACGGCATGGCACGGCATGGCACGGCATGGCACGGCATGGCACGGCATGGCACGGCATGGCACGGCATGGCACGGCATGGCACGGCATGGCACGGCATGGCACGGCATGGCACGGCATGGCACGGCATGGCACGGCATGGCACGGCATGGCACGGCATGGCACGGCATGGCACGGCATGGCACGGCATGGCACGGCATGGCACGGCATGGCACGGCATGGCACGGCATGGCACGGCATGGCACGGCATGGCACGGCATGGCACGGCATGGCACGGCATGGCACGGCATGGCACGGCATGGCACGGCATGGCACGGCATGGCACGGCATGGCACGGCATGGCACGGCATGGCACGGCATGGCACGGCATGGCACGGCATGGCACGGCATGGCACGGCATGGCACGGCATGGCACGGCATGGCACGGCATGGCACGGCATGGCACGGCATGGCACGGCATGGCACGGCATGGCACGGCATGGCACGGCATGGCACGGCATGGCACGGCATGGCACGGCATGGCACGGCATGGCACGGCATGGCACGGCATGGCACGGCATGGCACGGCATGGCACGGCATGGCACGGCATGGCACGGCATGGCACGGCATGGCACGGCATGGCACGGCATGGCACGGCATGGCACGGCATGGCACGGCATGGCACGGCATGGCACGGCATGGCACGGCATGGCACGGCATGGCACGGCATGGCACGGCATGGCACGGCATGGCACGGCATGGCACGGCATGGCACGGCATGGCACGGCATGGCACGGCATGGCACGGCATGGCACGGCATGGCACGGCATGGCACGGCATGGCACGGCATGGCACGGCATGGCACGGCATGGCACGGCATGGCACGGCATGGCACGGCATGGCACGGCATGGCACGGCATGGCACGGCATGGCACGGCATGGCACGGCATGGCACGGCATGGCACGGCATGGCACGGCATGGCACGGCATGGCACGGCATGGCACGGCATGGCACGGCATGGCACGGCATGGCACGGCATGGCACGGCATGGCACGGCATGGCACGGCATGGCACGGCATGGCACGGCATGGCACGGCATGGCACGGCATGGCACGGCATGGCACGGCATGGCACGGCATGGCACGGCATGGCACGGCATGGCACGGCATGGCACGGCATGGCACGGCATGGCACGGCATGGCACGGCATGGCACGGCATGGCACGGCATGGCACGGCATGGCACGGCATGGCACGGCATGGCACGGCATGGCACGGCATGGCACGGCATGGCACGGCATGGCACGGCATGGCACGGCATGGCACGGCATGGCACGGCATGGCACGGCATGGCACGGCATGGCACGGCATGGCACGGCATGGCACGGCATGGCACGGCATGGCACGGCATGGCACGGCATGGAACGGCATGGAACGGCATGGAACGGCATGGAACGGCATGGAACGGCATGGAACGGCATGGAACGGCATGGAACGGCATGGAACGGCATGGAACGGCATGGAACGGCATGGAACGGCATGGAACGGCATGGAACGGCATGGAACGGCATGGAACGGCATGGAACGGCATGGAATGGCATGGAATGGCATGGAATGGCATGGAATGGCATGGAATGGCATGGAATGGCATGGAATGGCATGGAATGGCATGGAATGGCATGGAATGGCATGGCACGGCATGGCACGGCATGGCACGGCATGGCACGGCATGTCACCGGCATGGCACGGCATGGCACCGGCATGGCACGGAATGGCACGGCATGGCACCGGCATGGCACGGCATGGCACGGCATTGAATGGCATGGAATGGCATTGAATGGCACGGAATGGCACGGCATGGCACGGCATGGCACGGCATGGCACGGCATGGCACCGCATTGAGTGGCATGGAATGGCATGGACTGGCATGGAATGGCATGGAATGGCATGGCCCGGCATGGCCCGGCATGGCACGGCATGGCACGGCATGGCACCGGCATGGCACGGCATGGCACCGGCATGGCACGGCATGGCACCGGCATGGCATGGCATGGCACCGGCATGGCACGGCATGGCACCGGCATGGCACGGCATGGCACCGGCATGGCACGGCATTGAATGGCATGGAATGGCATGGAATGGCATGGAATGGCATGGAATGGCATGGAATGGCATGGCACCGCATGGCACCGCATGGAATGGCATGGAATGGCATGGAATGGCATGGAATGGCATGGAATGGCATGGAATGGCATGGAATAGCATGGCACCGCATGGAATGGCATGGCACCGCATGGAATGGCATGGCATGGCATGGCACCGCATGGCACGGCATGGAATGGCATGGCACCGCATGGAATGGCATGGCACCGCATGGCACGGCATGGAATGGCATGGCACCGGCATGGCACGGCATGGCACCGCATGGCACCGGCATGGCACGGCATGGCACCGCATGGCACGGCATGGAATGGCATGGCACCGGCATGGAATGGCATGGAATGGCATGGAATGGCATGGAATGGCATGGAATGGCATGGAATGGCATGGAATGGCATGGAATGGCATGGAATGGCATGGAATGGCATGGAATGGCATGGAATGGCATGGAATGGCATGGAATGGCATGGAATGGCATGGAATGGCATGGAATGGCATGGAATGGCATGGAATGGCATGGAATGGCATGGAATGGCATGGAATGGCATGGCACCGGCATGGCACGGCATGGCACGGCATGGCACCGGCATGGCACCGGCATGGCACGGCATGGCACGGCATGGCACCGGCATGGCACGGCATGGCACGGCATGGCACCGGCATGGCACGGCATGGCACCGGCATGGCACGGCATGGCACGGCATGGCACCGGCATGGCACCGGCATGGCACGGCATGGCACCGGCATGGCACGGCATGGCACGGCATGGCACGGCATGGCACGGCATGGCACGGCATGGCACGGCATTGAATGGCATGGAATGGCATGGAATGGCATGGAATGGCATGGAATGGCATGGAATGGCATGGAATGGCATGGAATGGCATGGAATGGCATGGAATGGCATGGAATGGCATGGAATGGCATGGAATGGCATGGAATGGCATGGAATGGCATGGAATGGCATGGAATGGCATGGAATGGCATGGAATGGCATGGAATGGCATGGAATGGCATGGAATGGCATGGAATGGCATGGAATGGCATGGAATGGCATGGCACGGCATGGCACCGGCATGGCACGGAATGGCACGGCATGGCACCGCATGGAATGGCATGGCACCGCATGGAATGGCATGGCACCGCATGGCACGGCATGGAATGGCATGGCACCGCATGGAATGGCATGGCACCGCATGGCACGGCATGGAATGGCATGGCACCGGCATGGCACGGCATGGCACCGCATGGCACCGGCATGGCACGGCATGGCACCGCATGGCACGGCATGGAATGGCATGGCACCGGCATGGCACCGGCATGGCATGGCATGGCACGGCATGGCACCGGCATGGCACGGCATGGCACCGGCATGGCACGGCATGGCACCGCATTGAGTGGCATGGAATGGCATGGAATGGCATGGAATGGCATGGACTGGCATGGAATGGCATGGAATGGCATGGAATGGCATGGAATGGCATGGAATGGCATGGAATGGCATGGAATGGCATGGAATGGCATGGAATGGCATGGAATGGCATGGAATGGCATGGAATGGCATGGAATGGCATGGAATGGCATGGAATGGCATGGAATGGCATGGAATGGCATGGAATGGCATGGAATGGCATGGAATGGCATGGAATGGCATGGAATGGCATGGAATGGCATGGAATGGCATGGAATGGCATGGAATGGCATGGAATGGCATGGAATGGCATGGCACCGCATGGCACGGCATGGCACGGCATGGCACGGCATGGCACCGGCATGGCACGGCATGGCACGGCATGGCACCGGCATGGCACGGCATGGCACCGGCATGGCACGGCATGGCACCGGCATGGCACGGCATAGCACGGCATGGCACCGGCATGGCACGGCATGGCACCGGCATGGCACGGCATGGCACGGCATGGCACGGCATGGCACCGGCATGGCACGGCATGGCACCGGCATGGCACGGCATGGCACGGCATGGCACGGCATTGAATGGCATGGAATGGCATGGAATGGCATGGAATGGCATGGAATGGCATGGCACCGCATGGCACGGCATGGCACCGGCATGGCACGGCATGGCACGGCATGGCACCGGCATGGCACGGCATGGCACCGGCATGGCACGGCATGGCACCGGCATGGCACGGCATGGCACCGGCATGGCACGGCATGGCACGGCATGGCACCGGCATGGCACGGCATGGCACCGGCATGGCACGGCATGGCACGGCATGGCACGGCATGGCACGGCATGGCACCGGCATGGCACGGCATGGCACCGGCATGGCACCGGCATGGCACGGCATGGAATGGCATGGAATGGCATGGAATGGCATGGAATGGCATGGAATGGCATGGAATGGCATGGAATGGCATGGAATGGCATGGCACCGGCATGGCACGGCATGGCACCGGCATGGCACGGCATGGCACGGCATGGCACCGGCATGGCACGGCATGGCACCGGCATGGCACGGCATGGCACCGGCATGGCACGGCATGGCACCGGCATGGCACGGCATGGCACCGGCATGGCACGGCATGGCACCGGCATGGCACGGCATGGCACCGGCATGGCACGGCATGGCACCGGCATGGCACGGCATGGCACGGCATGGCACGGCATGGCACGGCATGGCACGGCATGGCACGGCATGGCACGGCATGGCACGGCATGGCACGGCATGGCACGGCATGGCACGGCATGGCACGGCATGGCACGGCATGGCACGGCATGGCACGGCATGGCACGGCATGGCACGGCATGGCACGGCATGGCACGGCATGGCACGGCATGGCACGGCATGGCACGGCATGGCACGGCATGGCACGGCATGGCACGGCATGGCACGGCATGGCACGGCATGGCACGGCATGGCACGGCATGGCACGGCATGGCACGGCATGGCACGGCATGGCACGGCATTGAACGGCATTGAACGGCATGGAATGGCATGGAATGGCATGGAATGGCATGGAATGGCATGGAATGGCATGGAATGGCATGGAATGGCATGGAATAGCATGGCACCGCATGGAATGGCATGGCACCGCATGGAATGGCATGGCACCGCATGGCACGGCATGGAATGGCATGGCACCGCATGGAATGGCATGGCACCGCATGGCACGGCATGGAATGGCATGGCACCGGCATGGCACGGCATGGCACCGCATGGCACCGGCATGGCACGGCATGGCACCGCATGGCACGGCATGGAATGGCATGGCACCGGCATGGAATGGCATGGAATGGCATGGAATGGCATGGAATGGCATGGAATGGCATGGAATGGCATGGAATGGCATGGAATGGCATGGAATGGCATGGAATGGCATGGAATGGCATGGAATGGCATGGAATGGCATGGAATGGCATGGAATGGCATGGAATGGCATGGAATGGCATGGAATGGCATGGAATGGCATGGAATGGCATGGCACCGGCATGGCACGGCATGGCACGGCATGGCACCGGCATGGCACCGGCATGGCACGGCATGGCACCGGCATGGCACGGCATGGCACGGCATGGCACCGGCATGGCACGGCATGGCACCGGCATGGCACGGCATGGCACGGCATGGCACCGGCATGGCACCGGCATGGCACGGCATGGCACCGGCATGGCACGGCATGGCACGGCATGGCACGGCATGGCACGGCATGGCACGGCATGGCACGGCATTGAATGGCATGGAATGGCATGGAATGGCATGGAATGGCATGGAATGGCATGGAATGGCATGGAATGGCATGGAATGGCATGGAATGGCATGGAATGGCATGGAATGGCATGGAATGGCATGGAATGGCATGGAATGGCATGGAATGGCATGGAATGGCATGGAATGGCATGGAATGGCATGGAATGGCATGGAATGGCATGGCACGGCATGGCACCGGCATGGCACGGAATGGCACGGCATGGCACCGCATGGAATGGCATGGCACCGCATGGAATGGCATGGCACCGCATGGCACGGCATGGAATGGCATGGCACCGCATGGAATGGCATGGCACCGCATGGCACGGCATGGAATGGCATGGCACCGGCATGGCACGGCATGGCACCGCATGGCACCGGCATGGCACGGCATGGCACCGCATGGCACGGCATGGAATGGCATGGCACCGGCATGGCACCGGCATGGCATGGCATGGCACGGCATGGCACCGGCATGGCACGGCATGGCACCGGCATGGCACGGCATGGCACCGCATTGAGTGGCATGGAATGGCATGGAATGGCATGGAATGGCATGGACTGGCATGGAATGGCATGGAATGGCATGGAATGGCATGGAATGGCATGGAATGGCATGGAATGGCATGGAATGGCATGGAATGGCATGGAATGGCATGGAATGGCATGGAATGGCATGGAATGGCATGGAATGGCATGGAATGGCATGGAATGGCATGGAATGGCATGGAATGGCATGGAATGGCATGGAATGGCATGGAATGGCATGGAATGGCATGGAATGGCATGGAATGGCATGGAATGGCATGGAATGGCATGGAATGGCATGGAATGGCATGGAATGGCATGGCACCGCATGGCACGGCATGGCACGGCATGGCACCGGCATGGCACGGCATGGCACCGGCATGGCACGGCATGGCACGGCATGGCACCGGCATGGCACGGCATGGCACCGGCATGGCACGGCATGGCACCGGCATGGCACGGCATGGCACGGCATGGCACCGGCATGGCACGGCATGGCACCGGC
This sequence comes from Cryptus armator, assembly GCA_963971235.1. Classification (NCBI taxonomy): domain Eukaryota; kingdom Metazoa; phylum Arthropoda; class Insecta; order Hymenoptera; family Ichneumonidae; genus Cryptus; species Cryptus armator. The sequence continues at coordinate 1,110,725 of CAXARG010000333.1, forward strand.
ATGGCACGGCATGGCACGGCATGGCACGGCATGGCACCGGCATGGCACGGCATGGCACCGGCATGGCACGGCATGGCACGGCATGGCACGGCATTGAATGGCATGGAATGGCATGGAATGGCATGGAATGGCATGGAATGGCATGGCACCGCATGGCACGGCATGGCACCGGCATGGCACGGCATGGCACGGCATGGCACCGGCATGGCACGGCATGGCACCGGCATGGCACGGCATGGCACCGGCATGGCACGGCATGGCACCGGCATGGCACGGCATGGCACGGCATGGCACCGGCATGGCACGGCATGGCACCGGCATGGCACGGCATGGCACGGCATGGCACGGCATGGCACGGCATGGCACCGGCATGGCACGGCATGGCACCGGCATGGCACCGGCATGGCACGGCATGGAATGGCATGGAATGGCATGGAATGGCATGGAATGGCATGGAATGGCATGGAATGGCATGGAATGGCATGGAATGGCATGGCACCGGCATGGCACGGCATGGCACCGGCATGGCACGGCATGGCACGGCATGGCACGGCATGGCACGGCATGGCACGGCATGGCACGGCATGGCACGGCATGGCACGGCATGGCACGGCATGGCACCGGCATGGCACGGCATGGCACCGGCATGGCACGGAATGGCACGGCATGGCACCGGCATGGCACGGCATGGCACGGCATTGAATGGCATGGAATGGCATTGAATGGCACGGAATGGCACGGCATGGCACGGCATGGCACGGCATGGCACGGCATGGCACCGCATTGAGTGGCATGGAATGGCATGGACTGGCACGGAATGGCACGGCATGGCACGGCATGGCACGGCATGGCACGGCATGGCACCGCATTGAGTGGCATGGAATGGCATGGACTGGCATGGAATGGCATGGAATGGCATGGCCCGGCATGGCACGGCATGGCACGGCATGGCACCGGCATGGCACGGCATGGCACCGGCATGGCACGGCATGGCACCGGCATGGCACGGCATGGCACCGGCATGGCATGGCATGGCACCGGCATGGCACGGCATGGCACCGGCATGGCACGGCATTGAATGGCATGGAATGGCATGGAATGGCATGGAATGGCATGGAATGGCATGGAATGGCATGGCACCGCATGGAATGGCATGGAATGGCATGGAATGGCATGGAATGGCATGGAATGGCATGGAATGGCATGGAATGGCATGGAATAGCATGGCACCGCATGGAATGGCATGGCACCGCATGGAATGGCATGGCACCGCATGGCACGGCATGGAATGGCATGGCACCGCATGGAATGGCATGGCACCGCATGGCACGGCATGGAATGGCATGGCACCGGCATGGCACGGCATGGCACCGCATGGCACCGGCATGGCACGGCATGGCACCGCATGGCACGGCATGGAATGGCATGGCACCGGCATGGCACCGGCATGGCATGGCATGGCACGGCATGGCACCGGCATGGCACGGCATGGCACCGGCATGGCACGGCATGGCACCGCATTGAGTGGCATGGAATGGCATGGAATGGCATGGAATGGCATGGAATGGCATGGAATGGCATGGACTGGGATGGACTGGCATGGAATGGCATGGAATGGCATGGAATGGCATGGAATGGCATGGAATGGCATGGAATGGCATGGAATGGCATGGAATGGCATGGAATGGCATGGAATGGCATGGAATGGCATGGAATGGCATGGAATGGCATGGAATGGCATGGAATGGCATGGAATGGCATGGAATGGCATGGAATGGCATGGAATGGCATGGAATGGCATGGAATGGCATGGAATGGCATGGCACCGCATGGCACGGCATGGCACGGCATGGCACGGCATGGCACCGGCATGGCACGGCATGGCACCGGCATGGCACGGCATGGCACGGCATGGCACCGGCATGGCACGGCATGGCACCGGCATGGCACGGCATGGCACGGCATGGCACCGGCATGGCACGGCATGGCACCGGCATGGCACGGCATGGCACCGGCATGGCACGGCATGGCACCGGCATGGCACGGCATGGCACGGCATGGCACGGCATTGAATGGCATGGAATGGCATGGAATGGCATGGAATGGCATGGAATGGCATGGCACCGCATGGCACGGCATGGCACCGGCATGGCACGGCATGGCACGGCATGGCACCGGCATGGCACGGCATGGCACCGGCATGGCACGGCATGGCACCGGCATGGCACGGCATGGCACCGGCATGGCACGGCATGGCACGGCATGGCACCGGCATGGCACGGCATGGCACCGGCATGGCACGGCATGGCACGGCATGGCACGGCATGGCACGGCATGGCACGGAATGGCACCGGCATGGCACGGCATGGCACCGGCATGGCACCGGCATGGCACGGCATGGAATGGCATGGAATGGCATGGAATGGCATGGAATGGCATGGAATGGCATGGAATGGCATGGAATGGCATGGCACCGGCATGGCACGGCATGGCACCGGCATGGCACGGCATGGCACCGGCATGGCACGGCATGGCACCGGCATGGCACGGCATGGCACCGGCATGGCACCGGCATGGCACGGCATGGCACCGGCATGGCACGGCCTGGCACCGGCATGGAATGGCATGGAATGGCATGGAATGGCATGGAATGGCATGGAATGGCATGGAATGGCATGGAATGGCATGGAATGGCATGGAATGGCATGGAATGGCATGGAATGGCATGGAATGGCATGGAATGGCATGGAATGGCATGGAATGGCATGGAATGGCATGGAATGGCATGGCACCGGCATGGCACGGCATGGCACGGCATGGCACCGGCATGGCACCGGCATGGCACGGCATGGCACCGGCATGGCACGGCATGGCACGGCATGGCACCGGCATGGCACGGCATGGCACCGGCATGGCACGGCATGGCACGGCATGGCACCGGCATGGCACGGCATGGCACGGCATGGCACCGGCATGGCACGGCATGGCACGGCATGGCACGGCATGGCACGGCATGGCACGGCATGGCACGGCATGGCACGGCATGGCACGGCATGGCACGGCATGGCACGGCATGGCACGGCATGGCACGGCATGGCACGGCATTGAATGGCATGGAATGGCATGGAATGGCATGGAATGGCATGGAATGGCATGGAATGGCATGGAATGGCATGGAATGGCATGGAATGGCATGGAATGGCATGGAATGGCATGGAATGGCATGGAATGGCATGGAATGGCATGGAATGGCATGGAATGGCATGGAATGGCATGGAATGGCATGGAATGGCATGGAATGGCATGGAATGGCATGGAATGGCATGGAATGGCATGGAATGGCATGGAATGGCATGGAATGGCATGGAATGGCATGGAATGGCATGGAATGGCATGGAATGGCATGGAATGGCATGGAATGGCATGGAATGGCATGGAATGGCATGGAATGGCATGGAATGGCATGGAATGGCATGGAATGGCATGGAATGGCATGGAATGGCATGGAATGGCATGGAATGGCATGGAATGGCATGGAATGGCATGGAATGGCATGGAATGGCATGGAATGGCATGGAATGGCATGGAATGGCATGGAATGGCATGGAATGGCATGGCACGGCATGGCACGGTATGGCACGGCATGGCACGGCATGGCACCGGCATGGCACGGCATGGCACCGGCATGGCACGGAATGGCACGGCATGGCACCGGCATGGCACGGCATGGCACGGCATTGAATGGCATGGAATGGCATTGAATGGCATGGAATGGCATTGAATGGCACGGAATGGCACGGCATGGCACGGCATGGCACGGCATGGCACGGCATGGCACGGCATGGCACCGCATTGAGTGGCATGGAATGGCATGGAATGGCATGGAATGGCATGGAATGGCATGGAATGGCATGGAATGGCATGGAATGGCATGGCACCGCATGGCACGGCATGGCACGGCATGGCACGGCATGGCACCGGCATGGCACGGCATGGCACCGGCATGGCACGGCATGGCACGGCATGGCACCGGCATGGCACGGCATGGCACCGGCATGGCACGGCATGGCACCGGCATGGCACGGCATGGCACGGCATGGCACCGGCATGGCACGGCATGGCACCGGCATGGCACGGCATGGCACGGCATGGCACGGCATGGCACCGGCATGGCACGGCATGGCACCGGCATGGCACGGCATGGCACCGGCATGGCACGGCATGGCACGGCATGGCACGGCATTGAATGGCATGGAATGGCATGGAATGGCATGGCACGGCATGGCACGGCATGGCACGGCATGGCACGGCATGGCACCGGCATGGCACGGCATGGCACCGGCATGGCACGGAATGGCACGGCATGGCACCGGCATGGCACGGCATGGCACGGCATTGAATGGCATGGAATGGCATTGAATGGCACGGAATGGCACGGCATGGCACGGCATGGCACGGCATGGCACGGCATGGCACCGCATTGAGTGGCATGGAATGGCATGGACTGGCATGGAATGGCATGGAATGGCATGGCCCGGCATGGCCCGGCATGGAATGGCATGGAATGGCATGGCCCGGCATGGCCCGGCATGGCACGGCATGGCACGGCATGGCACCGGCATGGCACGGCATGGCACCGGCATGGCACGGCATGGCACCGGCATGGCATGGCATGGCACCGGCATGGCACGGCATGGCACCGGCATGGCACGGCATGGCACCGGCATGGCACGGCATTGAATGGCATGGAATGGCATGGAATGGCATGGAATGGCATGGAATGGCATGGAATGGCATGGCACCGCATGGCACCGCATGGAATGGCATGGAATGGCATGGAATGGCATGGAATGGCATGGAATGGCATGGAATGGCATGGAATAGCATGGCACCGCATGGAATGGCATGGCACCGCATGGAATGGCATGGCACCGCATGGCACGGCATGGAATGGCATGGCACCGCATGGAATGGCATGGCACCGCATGGCACGGCATGGAATGGCATGGCACCGGCATGGCACGGCATGGCACCGCATGGCACCGGCATGGCACGGCATGGCACCGCATGGCACGGCATGGAATGGCATGGCACCGGCATGGAATGGCATGGAATGGCATGGAATGGCATGGAATGGCATGGAATGGCATGGAATGGCATGGAATGGCATGGAATGGCATGGAATGGCATGGAATGGCATGGAATGGCATGGAATGGCATGGAATGGCATGGAATGGCATGGAATGGCATGGCACCGGCATGGCACGGCATGGCACGGCATGGCACCGGCATGGCACCGGCATGGCACGGCATGGCACCGGCATGGCACGGCATGGCACGGCATGGCACCGGCATGGCACGGCATGGCACCGGCATGGCACGGCATGGCACGGCATGGCACCGGCATGGCACCGGCATGGCACGGCATGGCACCGGCATGGCACGGCATGGCACGGCATGGCACGGCATGGCACGGCATGGCACGGCATGGCACGGCATGGCACGGCATGGCACGGCATTGAATGGCATGGAATGGCATGGAATGGCATGGAATGGCATGGAATGGCATGGAATGGCATGGAATGGCATGGAATGGCATGGAATGGCATGGAATGGCATGGAATGGCATGGAATGGCATGGAATGGCATGGAATGGCATGGAATGGCATGGAATGGCATGGAATGGCATGGAATGGCATGGAATGGCATGGAATGGCATGGAATGGCATGGCACGGCATGGCACCGGCATGGCACGGAATGGCACGGCATGGCACCGCATGGAATGGCATGGCACCGCATGGAATGGCATGGCACCGCATGGCACGGCATGGAATGGCATGGCACCGCATGGAATGGCATGGCACCGCATGGCACGGCATGGAATGGCATGGCACCGGCATGGCACGGCATGGCACCGCATGGCACCGGCATGGCACGGCATGGCACCGCATGGCACGGCATGGAATGGCATGGCACCGGCATGGCACCGGCATGGCATGGCATGGCACGGCATGGCACCGGCATGGCACGGCATGGCACCGGCATGGCACGGCATGGCACCGCATTGAGTGGCATGGAATGGCATGGAATGGCATGGAATGGCATGGACTGGCATGGAATGGCATGGAATGGCATGGAATGGCATGGAATGGCATGGAATGGCATGGAATGGCATGGAATGGCATGGAATGGCATGGAATGGCATGGAATGGCATGGAATGGCATGGAATGGCATGGAATGGCATGGAATGGCATGGAATGGCATGGAATGGCATGGAATGGCATGGAATGGCATGGAATGGCATGGAATGGCATGGAATGGCATGGAATGGCATGGAATGGCATGGAATGGCATGGCACCGCATGGCACGGCATGGCACGGCATGGCACGGCATGGCACCGGCATGGCACGGCATGGCACCGGCATGGCACGGCATGGCACGGCATGGCACCGGCATGGCACGGCATGGCACCGGCATGGCACGGCATGGCACGGCATGGCACCGGCATGGCACGGCATGGCACCGGCATGGCACGGCATGGCACGGCATGGCACGGCATGGCACCGGCATGGCACGGCATGGCACCGGCATGGCACGGCATGGCACCGGCATGGCACGGCATGGCACGGCATGGCACGGCATTGAATGGCATGGAATGGCATGGCACGGCATGGCACGGCATTGAATGGCATGGCACCGCATGGCACGGCATGGCACCGGCATGGCACGGCATGGCACGGCATGGCACCGGCATGGCACGGCATGGCACCGGCATGGCACGGCATGGCACCGGCATGGCACGGCATGGCACCGGCATGGCACGGCATGGCACGGCATGGCACCGGCATGGCACGGCATGGCACCGGCATGGCACGGCATGGCACGGCATGGCACGGCATGGCACGGCATGGCACCGGCATGGCACGGCATGGCACCGGCATGGCACCGGCATGGCACGGCATGGAATGGCATGGAATGGCATGGAATGGCATGGAATGGCATGGAATGGCATGGAATGGCATGGAATGGCATGGAATGGCATGGAATGGCATGGAATGGCATGGCACCGGCATGGCACGGCATGGCACCGGCATGGCACGGCATGGCACGGCATGGCACCGGCATGGCACGGCATGGCACCGGCATGGCACGGCATGGCACCGGCATGGCACGGCATGGCACCGGCATGGCACGGCATGGCACCGGCATGGCACGGCATGGCACCGGCATGGCACGGCATGGCACCGGCATGGCACGGCATGGCACGGCATGGCACGGCATGGCACGGCATGGCACGGCATGGCACGGCATGGCACGGCATGGCACGGCATGGCACGGCATGGCACGGCATGGCACGGCATGGCACGGCATGGCACGGCATGGCACGGCATGGCACGGCATGGCACGGCATGGCACGGCATGGCACGGCATGGCACGGCATGGCACGGCATGGCACGGCATGGCACGGCATGGCACGGCATGGCACGGCATGGCACGGCATGGCACGGCATGGCACGGCATGGCACGGCATGGCACGGCATGGCACGGCATGGCACGGCATGGCACGGCATTGAACGGCATTGAACGGCATGGAATGGCATGGAATGGCATGGAATGGCATGGAATGGCATGGAATGGCATGGAATGGCATGGAATGGCATGGAATGGCATGGAATGGCATGGAATGGCATGGAATGGCATGGAATGGCATGGAATGGCATGGAATGGCATGGAATGGCATGGAATGGCATGGAATGGCATGGAATGGTATGGAATGGCATGGAATGGCGTGGAATGGCATGGAATGGCATGGAATGGCATGGAATGGCATGGAATGGCATGGAATGGCATGGAATGGCATGGAATGGCATGGAATGGCATGGAATGGCATGGAATGGCATGGAATGGCATGGAATGGCATGGAATGGCATGGAATGGCATGGAATGGCATGGAATGGCATGGAATGGCATGGAATGGCATGGAATGGCATGGAATGGCATGGAATGGCATGGAATGGCATGGAATGGCATGGAATGGCATGGAATGGCATGGAATGGCATGGAATGGCATGGAATGGCATGGAATGGCATGGAATGGCATGGAATGGCATGGAATGGCATGGAATGGCATGGAATGGCATGGAATGGCATGGAATGGCATGGAATGGCATGGAATGGCATGGAATGGCATGGAATGGCATGGAATGGCATGGAATGGCATGGAATGGCATGGAATGGCATGGAATGGCATGGAATGGCATGGAATGGCATGGAATGGCATGGAATGGCATGGAATGGCATGGAATGGCATGGAATGGCATGGAATGGCATGGAATGGCATGGAATGGCATGGAATGGCATGGAATGGCATGGAATGGCATGGAATGGCATGGAATGGCATGGAATGGCATGGAATGGCATGGAATGGCATGGAATGGCATGGAATGGCATGGAATGGCATGGAATGGCATGGAATGGCATGGAATGGCATGGAATGGCATGGAATGGCATGGAATGGCATGGAATGGCATGGAACGGCATGGAATGGCATGGAACGGCATGGCACGGCATGGCACGGCATGGCACGGCATGGCACCGGCATGGCACGGCATGGCACCGGCATGGCACGGAATGGCACGGCATGGCACCGGCATGGCACGGCATGGCACGGCATTGAATGGCATGGAATGGCATTGAATGGCACGGAATGGCACGGCATGGCACGGCATGGCACGGCATGGCACGGCATGGCACCGCATTGAGTGGCATGGAATGGCATGGACTGGCATGGAATGGCATGGAATGGCATGGCCCGGCATGGCACGGCATGGCACGGCATGGCACCGGCATGGCACGGCATGGCACCGGCATGGCACGGCATGGCACCGGCATGGCACGGCATGGCACCGGCATGGCATGGCATGGCACCGGCATGGCACGGCATGGCACCGGCATGGCACGGCATTGAATGGCATGGAATGGCATGGAATGGCATGGAATGGCATGGAATGGCATGGAATGGCATGGCACCGCATGGCACCGCATGGAATGGCATGGAATGGCATGGAATGGCATGGAATGGCATGGAATGGCATGGAATGGCATGGAATAGCATGGCACCGCATGGAATGGCATGGCACCGCATGGAATGGCATGGCACCGCATGGCACGGCATGGAATGGCATGGCACCGCATGGAATGGCATGGCACCGCATGGCACGGCATGGAATGGCATGGCACCGGCATGGCACGGCATGGCACCGCATGGCACCGGCATGGCACGGCATGGCACCGCATGGCACGGCATGGAATGGCATGGCACCGGCATGGCACCGGCATGGCATGGCATGGCACGGCATGGCACCGGCATGGCACGGCATGGCACCGGCATGGCACGGCATGGCACCGCATTGAGTGGCATGGAATGGCATGGAATGGCATGGAATGGCATGGAATGGCATGGACTGGGATGGACTGGCATGGAATGGCATGGAATGGCATGGAATGGCATGGAATGGCATGGAATGGCATGGAATGGCATGGAATGGCATGGAATGGCATGGAATGGCATGGAATGGCATGGAATGGCATGGAATGGCATGGAATGGCATGGAATGGCATGGAATGGCATGGAATGGCATGGAATGGCATGGAATGGCATGGAATGGCATGGAATGGCATGGAATGGCATGGAATGGCATGGAATGGCATGGAATGGCATGGCACCGCATGGCACGGCATGGCACGGCATGGCACGGCATGGCACCGGCATGGCACGGCATGGCACCGGCATGGCACGGCATGGCACGGCATGGCACCGGCATGGCACGGCATGGCACCGGCATGGCACGGCATGGCACGGCATGGCACCGGCATGGCACGGCATGGCACCGGCATGGCACGGCATGGCACCGGCATGGCACGGCATGGCACCGGCATGGCACGGCATGGCACGGCATGGCACGGCATTGAATGGCATGGAATGGCATGGAATGGCATGGAATGGCATGGAATGGCATGGCACCGCATGGCACGGCATGGCACCGGCATGGCACGGCATGGCACGGCATGGCACCGGCATGGCACGGCATGGCACCGGCATGGCACGGCATGGCACCGGCATGGCACGGCATGGCACCGGCATGGCACGGCATGGCACGGCATGGCACCGGCATGGCACGGCATGGCACCGGCATGGCACGGCATGGCACGGCATGGCACGGCATGGCACGGAATGGCACCGGCATGGCACGGCATGGCACCGGCATGGCACCGGCATGGCACGGCATGGAATGGCATGGAATGGCATGGAATGGCATGGAATGGCATGGAATGGCATGGAATGGCATGGAATGGCATGGCACCGGCATGGCACGGCATGGCACCGGCATGGCACGGCATGGCACCGGCATGGCACGGCATGGCACCGGCATGGCACGGCATGGCACCGGCATGGCACCGGCATGGCACGGCATGGCACCGGCATGGCACGGCCTGGCACCGGCATGGAATGGCATGGAATGGCATGGAATGGCATGGAATGGCATGGAATGGCATGGAATGGCATGGAATGGCATGGAATGGCATGGAATGGCATGGAATGGCATGGAATGGCATGGAATGGCATGGAATGGCATGGAATGGCATGGAATGGCATGGAATGGCATGGAATGGCATGGAATGGCATGGAATGGCATGGCACCGGCATGGCACGGCATGGCACGGCATGGCACCGGCATGGCACCGGCATGGCACGGCATGGCACCGGCATGGCACGGCATGGCACGGCATGGCACCGGCATGGCACGGCATGGCACCGGCATGGCACGGCATGGCACGGCATGGCACCGGCATGGCACGGCATGGCACGGCATGGCACCGGCATGGCACGGCATGGCACGGCATGGCACGGCATGGCACGGCATGGCACGGCATGGCACGGCATGGCACCGGCATGGCACGGCATGGCACGGCATGGCACCGGCATGGCACGGCATGGCACCGGCATGGCACGGCATGGCACGGCATGGCACCGGCATGGCACGGCATGGCACCGGCATGGCACGGCATGGCACCGGCATGGCACGGCATGGCACCGGCATGGCACGGCATGGCACGGCATGGCACGGCATTGAATGGCATGGAATGGCATGGAATGGCATGGAATGGCATGGAATGGCATGGCACCGCATGGCACGGCATGGCACCGGCATGGCACGGCATGGCACGGCATGGCACCGGCATGGCACGGCATGGCACCGGCATGGCACGGCATGGCACCGGCATGGCACGGCATGGCACCGGCATGGCACGGCATGGCACGGCATGGCACCGGCATGGCACGGCATGGCACCGGCATGGCACGGCATGGCACGGCATGGCACGGCATGGCACGGAATGGCACCGGCATGGCACGGCATGGCACCGGCATGGCACCGGCATGGCACGGCATGGAATGGCATGGAATGGCATGGAATGGCATGGAATGGCATGGAATGGCATGGAATGGCATGGAATGGCATGGCACCGGCATGGCACGGCATGGCACCGGCATGGCACGGCATGGCACCGGCATGGCACGGCATGGCACCGGCATGGCACGGCATGGCACCGGCATGGCACCGGCATGGCACGGCATGGCACCGGCATGGCACGGCCTGGCACCGGCATGGAATGGCATGGAATGGCATGGAATGGCATGGAATGGCATGGAATGGCATGGAACGGCATGGCACGGCATGGCACGGCATGGCACGGCATGGCACCGGCATGGCACGGCATGGCACCGGCATGGCACGGAATGGCACGGCATGGCACCGGCATGGCACGGCATGGCACGGCATTGAATGGCATGGAATGGCATTGAATGGCACGGAATGGCACGGCATGGCACGGCATGGCACGGCATGGCACGGCATGGCACCGCATTGAGTGGCATGGAATGGCATGGACTGGCATGGAATGGCATGGAATGGCATGGCCCGGCATGGCACGGCATGGCACGGCATGGCACCGGCATGGCACGGCATGGCACCGGCATGGCACGGCATGGCACCGGCATGGCACGGCATGGCACCGGCATGGCATGGCATGGCACCGGCATGGCACGGCATGGCACCGGCATGGCACGGCATTGAATGGCATGGAATGGCATGGAATGGCATGGAATGGCATGGAATGGCATGGAATGGCATGGCACCGCATGGAATGGCATGGAATGGCATGGAATGGCATGGAATGGCATGGAATGGCATGGAATGGCATGGAATGGCATGGAATAGCATGGCACCGCATGGAATGGCATGGCACCGCATGGAATGGCATGGCACCGCATGGCACGGCATGGAATGGCATGGCACCGCATGGAATGGCATGGCACCGCATGGCACGGCATGGAATGGCATGGCACCGGCATGGCACGGCATGGCACCGCATGGCACCGGCATGGCACGGCATGGCACCGCATGGCACGGCATGGAATGGCATGGCACCGGCATGGCACCGGCATGGCATGGCATGGCACGGCATGGCACCGGCATGGCACGGCATGGCACCGGCATGGCACGGCATGGCACCGCATTGAGTGGCATGGAATGGCATGGAATGGCATGGAATGGCATGGAATGGCATGGAATGGCATGGACTGGGATGGACTGGCATGGAATGGCATGGAATGGCATGGAATGGCATGGAATGGCATGGAATGGCATGGAATGGCATGGAATGGCATGGAATGGCATGGAATGGCATGGAATGGCATGGAATGGCATGGAATGGCATGGAATGGCATGGAATGGCATGGAATGGCATGGAATGGCATGGAATGGCATGGAATGGCATGGAATGGCATGGAATGGCATGGAATGGCATGGAATGGCATGGAATGGCATGGAATGGCATGGAATGGCATGGCACCGCATGGCACGGCATGGCACGGCATGGCACGGCATGGCACCGGCATGGCACGGCATGGCACCGGCATGGCACGGCATGGCACGGCATGGCACCGGCATGGCACGGCATGGCACCGGCATGGCACGGCATGGCACGGCATGGCACCGGCATGGCACGGCATGGCACCGGCATGGCACGGCATGGCACCGGCATGGCACGGCATGGCACCGGCATGGCACGGCATGGCACGGCATGGCACGGCATTGAATGGCATGGAATGGCATGGAATGGCATGGAATGGCATGGAATGGCATGGCACCGCATGGCACGGCATGGCACCGGCATGGCACGGCATGGCACGGCATGGCACCGGCATGGCACGGCATGGCACCGGCATGGCACGGCATGGCACCGGCATGGCACGGCATGGCACCGGCATGGCACGGCATGGCACGGCATGGCACCGGCATGGCACGGCATGGCACCGGCATGGCACGGCATGGCACGGCATGGCACGGCATGGCACGGCATGGCACGGAATGGCACCGGCATGGCACGGCATGGCACCGGCATGGCACCGGCATGGCACGGCATGGAATGGCATGGAATGGCATGGAATGGCATGGAATGGCATGGAATGGCATGGAATGGCATGGAATGGCATGGCACCGGCATGGCACGGCATGGCACCGGCATGGCACGGCATGGCACCGGCATGGCACGGCATGGCACCGGCATGGCACGGCATGGCACCGGCATGGCACCGGCATGGCACGGCATGGCACCGGCATGGCACGGCCTGGCACCGGCATGGAATGGCATGGAATGGCATGGAATGGCATGGAATGGCATGGAATGGCATGGAATGGCATGGAATGGCATGGAATGGCATGGAATGGCATGGAATGGCATGGAATGGCATGGAATGGCATGGAATGGCATGGAATGGCATGGAATGGCATGGAATGGCATGGAATGGCATGGAATGGCATGGAATGGCATGGAATGGCATGGAATGGCATGGCACCGGCATGGCACGGCATGGCACGGCATGGCACCGGCATGGCACCGGCATGGCACGGCATGGCACCGGCATGGCACGGCATGGCACGGCATGGCACCGGCATGGCACGGCATGGCACCGGCATGGCACGGCATGGCACGGCATGGCACCGGCATGGCACGGCATGGCACGGCATGGCACCGGCATGGCACGGCATGGCACGGCATGGCACGGCATGGCACGGCATGGCACGGCATGGCACGGCATGGCACGGCATGGCACGGCATGGCACGGCATGGCACGGCATGGCACGGCATTGAATGGCATGGAATGGCATGGAATGGCATGGAATGGCATGGAATGGCATGGAATGGCATGGAATGGCATGGAATGGCATGGAATGGCATGGAATGGCATGGAATGGCATGGAATGGCATGGAATGGCATGGAATGGCATGGAATGGCATGGAATGGCATGGAATGGCATGGAATGGCATGGAATGGCATGGAATGGCATGGAATGGCATGGAATGGCATGGAATGGCATGGAATGGCATGGAATGGCATGGAATGGCATGGAATGGCATGGAATGGCATGGAATGGCATGGAATGGCATGGAATGGCATGGAATGGCATGGAATGGCATGGAATGGCATGGAATGGCATGGAATGGCATGGAATGGCATGGAATGGCATGGAATGGCATGGAATGGCATGGAATGGCATGGAATGGCATGGAATGGCATGGAATGGCATGGAATGGCATGGAATGGCATGGAATGGCATGGAATGGCATGGAATGGCATGGAATGGCATGGAATGGCATGGAATGGCATGGAATGGCATGGCACGGCATGGCACGGTATGGCACGGCATGGCACGGCATGGCACCGGCATGGCACGGCATGGCACCGGCATGGCACGGAATGGCACGGCATGGCACCGGCATGGCACGGCATGGCACGGCATTGAATGGCATGGAATGGCATTGAATGGCATGGAATGGCATTGAATGGCACGGAATGGCACGGCATGGCACGGCATGGCACGGCATGGCACGGCATGGCACGGCATGGCACCGCATTGAGTGGCATGGAATGGCATGGAATGGCATGGAATGGCATGGAATGGCATGGAATGGCATGGAATGGCATGGAATGGCATGGCACCGCATGGCACGGCATGGCACGGCATGGCACGGCATGGCACCGGCATGGCACGGCATGGCACCGGCATGGCACGGCATGGCACGGCATGGCACCGGCATGGCACGGCATGGCACCGGCATGGCACGGCATGGCACCGGCATGGCACGGCATGGCACGGCATGGCACCGGCATGGCACGGCATGGCACCGGCATGGCACGGCATGGCACGGCATGGCACGGCATGGCACCGGCATGGCACGGCATGGCACCGGCATGGCACGGCATGGCACCGGCATGGCACGGCATGGCACGGCATGGCACGGCATTGAATGGCATGGAATGGCATGGAATGGCATGGCACGGCATGGCACGGCATGGCACGGCATGGCACGGCATGGCACCGGCATGGCACGGCATGGCACCGGCATGGCACGGAATGGCACGGCATGGCACCGGCATGGCACGGCATGGCACGGCATTGAATGGCATGGAATGGCATTGAATGGCACGGAATGGCACGGCATGGCACGGCATGGCACGGCATGGCACGGCATGGCACCGCATTGAGTGGCATGGAATGGCATGGACTGGCATGGAATGGCATGGAATGGCATGGCCCGGCATGGCCCGGCATGGAATGGCATGGAATGGCATGGCCCGGCATGGCCCGGCATGGCACGGCATGGCACGGCATGGCACCGGCATGGCACGGCATGGCACCGGCATGGCACGGCATGGCACCGGCATGGCATGGCATGGCACCGGCATGGCACGGCATGGCACCGGCATGGCACGGCATGGCACCGGCATGGCACGGCATTGAATGGCATGGAATGGCATGGAATGGCATGGAATGGCATGGAATGGCATGGAATGGCATGGCACCGCATGGCACCGCATGGAATGGCATGGAATGGCATGGAATGGCATGGAATGGCATGGAATGGCATGGAATGGCATGGAATAGCATGGCACCGCATGGAATGGCATGGCACCGCATGGAATGGCATGGCACCGCATGGCACGGCATGGAATGGCATGGCACCGCATGGAATGGCATGGCACCGCATGGCACGGCATGGAATGGCATGGCACCGGCATGGCACGGCATGGCACCGCATGGCACCGGCATGGCACGGCATGGCACCGCATGGCACGGCATGGAATGGCATGGCACCGGCATGGAATGGCATGGAATGGCATGGAATGGCATGGAATGGCATGGAATGGCATGGAATGGCATGGAATGGCATGGAATGGCATGGAATGGCATGGAATGGCATGGAATGGCATGGAATGGCATGGAATGGCATGGAATGGCATGGAATGGCATGGAATGGCATGGAATGGCATGGAATGGCATGGAATGGCATGGCACCGGCATGGCACGGCATGGCACGGCATGGCACCGGCATGGCACCGGCATGGCACGGCATGGCACCGGCATGGCACGGCATGGCACGGCATGGCACCGGCATGGCACGGCATGGCACCGGCATGGCACGGCATGGCACGGCATGGCACCGGCATGGCACCGGCATGGCACGGCATGGCACCGGCATGGCACGGCATGGCACGGCATGGCACGGCATGGCACGGCATGGCACGGCATGGCACGGCATGGCACGGCATGGCACGGCATTGAATGGCATGGAATGGCATGGAATGGCATGGAATGGCATGGAATGGCATGGAATGGCATGGAATGGCATGGAATGGCATGGAATGGCATGGAATGGCATGGAATGGCATGGAATGGCATGGAATGGCATGGAATGGCATGGAATGGCATGGAATGGCATGGAATGGCATGGAATGGCATGGAATGGCATGGAATGGCATGGCACGGCATGGCACCGGCATGGCACGGCATGGCACCGGCATGGCACGGAATGGCACGGCATGGCACCGCATGGAATGGCATGGCACCGCATGGAATGGCATGGCACCGCATGGCACGGCATGGAATGGCATGGCACCGCATGGAATGGCATGGCACCGCATGGCACGGCATGGAATGGCATGGCACCGGCATGGCACGGCATGGCACCGCATGGCACCGGCATGGCACGGCATGGCACCGCATGGCACGGCATGGAATGGCATGGCACCGGCATGGCACCGGCATGGCATGGCATGGCACGGCATGGCACCGGCATGGCACGGCATGGCACCGGCATGGCACGGCATGGCACCGCATTGAGTGGCATGGAATGGCATGGAATGGCATGGACTGGCATGGAATGGCATGGAATGGCATGGAATGGCATGGAATGGCATGGAATGGCATGGAATGGCATGGAATGGCATGGAATGGCATGGAATGGCATGGAATGGCATGGAATGGCATGGAATGGCATGGAATGGCATGGAATGGCATGGAATGGCATGGAATGGCATGGAATGGCATGGAATGGCATGGAATGGCATGGAATGGCATGGAATGGCATGGAATGGCATGGAATGGCATGGAATGGCATGGCACCGCATGGCACGGCATGGCACGGCATGGCACGGCATGGCACCGGCATGGCACGGCATGGCACCGGCATGGCACGGCATGGCACGGCATGGCACCGGCATGGCACGGCATGGCACCGGCATGGCACGGCATGGCACCGGCATGGCACGGCATGGCACGGCATGGCACCGGCATGGCACGGCATGGCACCGGCATGGCACGGCATGGCACGGCATGGCACGGCATGGCACCGGCATGGCACGGCATGGCACCGGCATGGCACGGCATGGCACCGGCATGGCACGGCATGGCACGGCATGGCACGGCATTGAATGGCATGGAATGGCATGGCACGGCATGGCACGGCATTGAATGGCATGGCACCGCATGGCACGGCATGGCACCGGCATGGCACGGCATGGCACGGCATGGCACCGGCATGGCACGGCATGGCACCGGCATGGCACGGCATGGCACCGGCATGGCACGGCATGGCACCGGCATGGCACGGCATGGCACGGCATGGCACCGGCATGGCACGGCATGGCACCGGCATGGCACGGCATGGCACGGCATGGCACGGCATGGCACGGCATGGCACCGGCATGGCACGGCATGGCACCGGCATGGCACCGGCATGGCACGGCATGGAATGGCATGGAATGGCATGGAATGGCATGGAATGGCATGGAATGGCATGGAATGGCATGGCACCGGCATGGCACGGCATGGCACCGGCATGGCACGGCATGGCACGGCATGGCACCGGCATGGCACGGCATGGCACCGGCATGGCACGGCATGGCACCGGCATGGCACGGCATGGCACCGGCATGGCACGGCATGGCACCGGCATGGCACGGCATGGCACCGGCATGGCACGGCATGGCACGGCATGGCACGGCATGGCACGGCATGGCACGGCATGGCACGGCATGGCACGGCATGGCACGGCATGGCACGGCATGGCACGGCATGGCACGGCATGGCACGGCATGGCACGGCATGGCACGGCATGGCACGGCATGGCACGGCATGGCACGGCATGGCACGGCATGGCACGGCATGGCACGGCATGGCACGGCATGGCACGGCATGGCACGGCATGGCACGGCATGGCACGGCATGGCACGGCATGGCACGGCATGGCACGGCATGGCACGGCATGGCACGGCATTGAACGGCATTGAACGGCATGGAACGGCATGGAATGGCATGGAATGGCATGGAATGGCATGGAATGGCATGGAATGGCATGGAATGGCATGGAATGGCATGGAATGGCATGGAATGGCATGGAATGGCATGGAATGGCATGGAATGGCATGGAATGGCATGGAATGGCATGGAATGGCATGGAATGGCGTGGAATGGCATGGAATGGCATGGAATGGCATGGAATGGCATGGAATGGCATGGAATGGCATGGAATGGCATGGAATGGCATGGAATGGCATGGAATGGCATGGAATGGCATGGAATGGCATGGAATGGCATGGAATGGCATGGAATGGCATGGAATGGCATGGAATGGCATGGAATGGCATGGAATGGCATGGAATGGCATGGAATGGCATGGAATGGCATGGAATGGCATGGAATGGCATGGAATGGCATGGAATGGCATGGAATGGCATGGAATGGCATGGAATGGCATGGAATGGCATGGAATGGCATGGAATGGCATGGAATGGCATGGAATGGCATGGAATGGCATGGAATGGCATGGAATGGCATGGAATGGCATGGAATGGCATGGAATGGCATGGAATGGCATGGAATGGCATGGAATGGCATGGAATGGCATGGAATGGCATGGAATGGCATGGAATGGCATGGAATGGCATGGAATGGCATGGAATGGCATGGAACGGCATGGAATGGCATGGAACGGCATGGCACGGCATGGCACGGCATGGCACGGCATGGCACCGGCATGGCACGGCATGGCACCGGCATGGCACGGAATGGCACGGCATGGCACCGGCATGGCACGGCATGGCACGGCATTGAATGGCATGGAATGGCATTGAATGGCACGGAATGGCACGGCATGGCACGGCATGGCACGGCATGGCACGGCATGGCACCGCATTGAGTGGCATGGAATGGCATGGACTGGCATGGAATGGCATGGAATGGCATGGCCCGGCATGGCACGGCATGGCACGGCATGGCACCGGCATGGCACGGCATGGCACCGGCATGGCACGGCATGGCACCGGCATGGCACGGCATGGCACCGGCATGGCATGGCATGGCACGGCATGGCACCGGCATGGCACGGCATTGAATGGCATGGAATGGCATGGAATGGCATGGAATGGCATGGAATGGCATGGAATGGCATGGCACCGCATGGCACCGCATGGAATGGCATGGAATGGCATGGAATGGCATGGAATGGCATGGAATGGCATGGAATAGCATGGCACCGCATGGAATGGCATGGCACCGCATGGAATGGCATGGCACCGCATGGCACGGCATGGAATGGCATGGCACCGCATGGAATGGCATGGCACCGCATGGCACGGCATGGAATGGCATGGCACCGGCATGGCACGGCATGGCACCGCATGGCACCGGCATGGCACGGCATGGCACCGCATGGCACGGCATGGAATGGCATGGCACCGGCATGGCACCGGCATGGCATGGCATGGCACGGCATGGCACCGGCATGGCACGGCATGGCACCGGCATGGCACGGCATGGCACCGCATTGAGTGGCATGGAATGGCATGGAATGGCATGGAATGGCATGGAATGGCATGGAATGGCATGGACTGGGATGGACTGGCATGGAATGGCATGGAATGGCATGGAATGGCATGGAATGGCATGGAATGGCATGGAATGGCATGGAATGGCATGGAATGGCATGGAATGGCATGGAATGGCATGGAATGGCATGGAATGGCATGGAATGGCATGGAATGGCATGGAATGGCATGGAATGGCATGGAATGGCATGGAATGGCATGGAATGGCATGGAATGGCATGGAATGGCATGGAATGGCATGGAATGGCATGGCACCGCATGGCACGGCATGGCACGGCATGGCACGGCATGGCACCGGCATGGCACGGCATGGCACCGGCATGGCACGGCATGGCACGGCATGGCACCGGCATGGCACGGCATGGCACCGGCATGGCACGGCATGGCACGGCATGGCACCGGCATGGCACGGCATGGCACCGGCATGGCACGGCATGGCACCGGCATGGCACGGCATGGCACCGGCATGGCACGGCATGGCACGGCATGGCACGGCATTGAATGGCATGGAATGGCATGGAATGGCATGGAATGGCATGGAATGGCATGGCACCGCATGGCACGGCATGGCACCGGCATGGCACGGCATGGCACGGCATGGCACCGGCATGGCACGGCATGGCACCGGCATGGCACGGCATGGCACCGGCATGGCACGGCATGGCACCGGCATGGCACGGCATGGCACGGCATGGCACCGGCATGGCACGGCATGGCACCGGCATGGCACGGCATGGCACGGCATGGCACGGCATGGCACGGAATGGCACCGGCATGGCACGGCATGGCACCGGCATGGCACCGGCATGGCACGGCATGGAATGGCATGGAATGGCATGGAATGGCATGGAATGGCATGGAATGGCATGGAATGGCATGGAATGGCATGGCACCGGCATGGCACGGCATGGCACCGGCATGGCACGGCATGGCACCGGCATGGCACGGCATGGCACCGGCATGGCACGGCATGGCACCGGCATGGCACCGGCATGGCACGGCATGGCACCGGCATGGCACGGCCTGGCACCGGCATGGAATGGCATGGAATGGCATGGAATGGCATGGAATGGCATGGAATGGCATGGAATGGCATGGAATGGCATGGAATGGCATGGAATGGCATGGAATGGCATGGAATGGCATGGAATGGCATGGAATGGCATGGAATGGCATGGAATGGCATGGAATGGCATGGAATGGCATGGCACCGGCATGGCACCGGCATGGCACGGCATGGCACGGCATGGCACCGGCATGGCACCGGCATGGCACGGCATGGCACCGGCATGGCACGGCATGGCACGGCATGGCACCGGCATGGCACGGCATGGCACCGGCATGGCACGGCATGGCACGGCATGGCACCGGCATGGCACGGCATGGCACGGCATGGCACCGGCATGGCACGGCATGGCACGGCATGGCACGGCATGGCACGGCATGGCACGGCATGGCACGGCATGGCACCGGCATGGCACGGCATGGCACGGCATGGCACCGGCATGGCACGGCATGGCACCGGCATGGCACGGCATGGCACGGCATGGCACCGGCATGGCACGGCATGGCACCGGCATGGCACGGCATGGCACCGGCATGGCACGGCATGGCACCGGCATGGCACGGCATGGCACGGCATGGCACGGCATTGAATGGCATGGAATGGCATGGAATGGCATGGAATGGCATGGAATGGCATGGCACCGCATGGCACGGCATGGCACCGGCATGGCACGGCATGGCACGGCATGGCACCGGCATGGCACGGCATGGCACCGGCATGGCACGGCATGGCACCGGCATGGCACGGCATGGCACCGGCATGGCACGGCATGGCACGGCATGGCACCGGCATGGCACGGCATGGCACCGGCATGGCACGGCATGGCACGGCATGGCACGGCATGGCACGGAATGGCACCGGCATGGCACGGCATGGCACCGGCATGGCACCGGCATGGCACGGCATGGAATGGCATGGAATGGCATGGAATGGCATGGAATGGCATGGAATGGCATGGAATGGCATGGAATGGCATGGCACCGGCATGGCACGGCATGGCACCGGCATGGCACGGCATGGCACCGGCATGGCACGGCATGGCACCGGCATGGCACGGCATGGCACGGCATGGCACCGGCATGGCACCGGCATGGCACGGCATGGCACCGGCATGGCACGGCCTGGCACCGGCATGGAATGGCATGGAATGGCATGGAATGGCATGGAATGGCATGGAATGGCATGGAATGGCATGGAATGGCATGGAATGGCATGGAATGGCATGGAATGGCATGGAATGGCATGGAATGGCATGGAATGGCATGGAATGGCATGGAATGGCATGGAATGGCATGGAATGGCATGGAATGGCATGGAATGGCATGGAATGGCATGGAATGGCATGGAATGGCATGGCACCGGCATGGCACGGCATGGCACGGCATGGCACCGGCATGGCACCGGCATGGCACGGCATGGCACCGGCATGGCACGGCATGGCACGGCATGGCACCGGCATGGCACGGCATGGCACCGGCATGGCACGGCATGGCACGGCATGGCACCGGCATGGCACGGCATGGCACGGCATGGCACCGGCATGGCACGGCATGGCACGGCATGGCACGGCATGGCACGGCATGGCACGGCATGGCACGGCATGGCACGGCATGGCACGGCATGGCACGGCATGGCACGGCATGGCACGGCATGGCACGGCATGGCACGGCATTGAATGGCATGGAATGGCATGGAATGGCATGGAATGGCATGGAATGGCATGGAATGGCATGGAATGGCATGGAATGGCATGGAATGGCATGGAATGGCATGGAATGGCATGGAATGGCATGGAATGGCATGGAATGGCATGGAATGGCATGGAATGGCATGGAATGGCATGGAATGGCATGGAATGGCATGGAATGGCATGGAATGGCATGGAATGGCATGGAATGGCATGGAATGGCATGGAATGGCATGGAATGGCATGGAATGGCATGGAATGGCATGGAATGGCATGGAATGGCATGGAATGGCATGGAATGGCATGGAATGGCATGGAATGGCATGGAATGGCATGGAATGGCATGGAATGGCATGGAATGGCATGGAATGGCATGGAATGGCATGGAATGGCATGGAATGGCATGGAATGGCATGGAATGGCATGGAATGGCATGGAATGGCATGGAATGGCATGGAATGGCATGGAATGGCATGGAATGGCATGGAATGGCATGGAATGGCATGGAATGGCATGGAATGGCATGGAATGGCATGGAATGGCATGGAATGGCATGGAATGGCATGGCACGGCATGGCACGGTATGGCACGGCATGGCACGGCATGGCACCGGCATGGCACGGCATGGCACCGGCATGGCACGGAATGGCACGGCATGGCACCGGCATGGCACGGCATGGCACGGCATTGAATGGCATGGAATGGCATTGAATGGCATGGAATGGCATTGAATGGCACGGAATGGCACGGCATGGCACGGCATGGCACGGCATGGCACGGCATGGCACGGCATGGCACCGCATTGAGTGGCATGGAATGGCATGGAATGGCATGGAATGGCATGGAATGGCATGGAATGGCATGGAATGGCATGGAATGGCATGGCACCGCATGGCACGGCATGGCACGGCATGGCACGGCATGGCACCGGCATGGCACGGCATGGCACCGGCATGGCACGGCATGGCACCGGCATGGCACGGCATGGCACGGCATGGCACCGGCATGGCACGGCATGGCACCGGCATGGCACGGCATGGCACCGGCATGGCACGGCATGGCACCGGCATGGCACGGCATGGCACGGCATGGCACCGGCATGGCACGGCATGGCACCGGCATGGCACGGCATGGCACGGCATGGCACGGCATGGCACCGGCATGGCACGGCATGGCACCGGCATGGCACGGCATGGCACCGGCATGGCACGGCATGGCACGGCATGGCACGGCATGGCACGGCATTGAATGGCATGGAATGGCATGGAATGGCATGGAATGGCATGGAATGGCATGGCACCGCATGGCACGGCATGGCACCGGCATGGCACGGCATGGCACGGCATGGCACCGGCATGGCACGGCATGGCACCGGCATGGCACGGCATGGCACCGGCATGGCACGGCATGGCACGGCATGGCACCGGCATGGCACGGCATGGCACCGGCATGGCACGGCATGGCACGGCATGGCACGGCATGGCACGGCATGGCACCGGCATGGCACGGCATGGCACCGGCATGGCACCGGCATGGCACGGCATGGAATGGCATGGAATGGCATGGAATGGCATGGAATGGCATGGAATGGCATGGCACCGGCATGGCACGGCATGGCACCGGCATGGCACGGCATGGCACCGGCATGGCACGGCATGGCACCGGCATGGCACGGCATGGCACCGGCATGGCACGGCATGGCACGGCATGGCACGGCATGGCACGGCATGGCACGGCATGGCACGGCATGGCACGGCATGGCACGGCATGGCACGGCATGGCACGGCATGGCACGGCATGGCACGGCATGGCACGGCATTGAACGGCATTGAACGGCATGGAATGGCATGGAATGGCATGGAATGGCATGGAATGGCATGGAATGGCATGGAATGGCATGGAATGGCATGGAATGGCATGGAATGGCATGGAATGGCATGGAATGGCATGGAATGGCATGGAATGGCATGGAATGGCATGGAATGGCATGGAATGGCATGGAATGGCATGGAATGGCATGGAATGGCATGGAATGGCATGGAATGGCATGGAATGGCATGGAATGGCATGGAATGGCATGGAATGGCATGGAATGGCATGGAATGGCATGGAATGGCATGGAATGGCATGGAATGGCATGGAATGGCATGGAATGGCATGGAATGGCATGGAATGGCATGGAATGGCATGGAATGGCATGGAATGGCATGGAATGGCATGGAATGGCATGGAATGGCATGGAATGGCATGGAATGGCATGGAATGGCATGGAATGGCATGGAATGGCATGGAATGGCATGGAATGGCATGGAATGGCATGGAATGGCATGGAATGGCATGGAATGGCATGGAATGGCATGGAATGGCATGGAATGGCATGGAATGGCATGGAATGGCATGGAATGGCATGGAATGGCATGGAATGGCATGGAATGGCATGGAATGGCATGGAATGGCATGGAATGGCATGGAATGGCATGGAATGGCATGGAATGGCATGGAATGGCATGGAATGGCATGGAATGGCATGGAATGGCATGGAATGGCATGGAATGGCATGGAATGGCATGGAATGGCATGGAATGGCATGGAATGGCATGGAATGGCATGGAATGGCATGGAATGGCATGGAATGGCATGGAATGGCATGGAATGGCATGGAATGGCATGGAATGGCATGGAATGGCATGGAATGGCATGGAATGGCATGGAATGGCATGGAATGGCATGGAATGGCATGGAATGGCATGGAATGGCATGGAATGGCATGGAATGGCATGGAATGGCATGGAATGGCATGGAATGGCATGGAATGGCATGGAATGGCATGGAATGGCATGGAATGGCATGGAATGGCATGGAATGGCATGGAATGGCATGGAATGGCATGGAATGGCATGGAATGGCATGGAATGGCATGGAATGGCATGGAATGGCATGGAATGGCATGGAATGGCATGGAATGGCATGGAATGGCATGGAATGGCATGGAATGGCATGGAATGGCATGGAATGGCATGGAATGGCATGGAATGGCATGGCACGGCATGGCACGGCATGGCACGGCATGGCACGGCATGGCACGGCATGGCACGGCATGGCACGGCATGGCACCGGCATGGCACGGCATGGCACCGGCATGGCACGGAATGGCACGGCATGGCACGGCATTGAATGGCATGGAATGGCATTGAATGGCACGGAATGGCACGGCATGGCACGGCATGGCACGGCATGGCACGGCATGGCACCGCATTGAGTGGCATGGAATGGCATGGACTGGCATGGAATGGCATGGAATGGCATGGCCCGGCATGGCACGGCATGGCACGGCATGGCACCGGCATGGCACGGCATGGCACCGGCATGGCACGGCATGGCACCGGCATGGCATGGCATGGCACCGGCATGGCACGGCATGGCACCGGCATGGCACGGCATGGCACCGGCATGGCACGGCATTGAATGGCATGGAATGGCATGGAATGGCATGGAATGGCATGGCACCGCATGGCACCGCATGGAATGGCATGGAATGGCATGGAATGGCATGGAATGGCATGGAATGGCATGGAATGGCATGGAATGGCATGGAATGGCATGGAATAGCATGGCACCGCATGGAATGGCATGGCACCGCATGGAATGGCATGGCACCGCATGGCACGGCATGGAATGGCATGGCACCGCATGGAATGGCATGGCACCGCATGGCACGGCATGGAATGGCATGGCACCGCATGGCACGGCATGGCACGGCATGGCACGGCATGGCACCGGCATGGCACGGCATGGCACCGGCATGGCACGGCATGGCACGGCATGGCACCGGCATGGCACGGCATGGCACCGGCATGGCACGGCATGGCACCGGCATGGCACGGCATGGCACGGCATGGCACGGCATTGAATGGCATGGAATGGCATGGAATGGCATGGAATGGCATGGAATGGCATGGCACCGCATGGCACGGCATGGCACCGGCATGGCACGGCATGGCACGGCATGGCACCGGCATGGCACGGCATGGCACCGGCATGGCACGGCATGGCACCGGCATGGCACGGCATGGCACCGGCATGGCACGGCATGGCACCGGCATGGCACGGCATGGCACGGCATGGCACCGGCATGGCACGGCATGGCACCGGCATGGCACGGCATGGCACGGCATGGCACGGCATGGCACGGAATGGCACCGGCATGGCACGGCATGGCACCGGCATGGCACCGGCATGGCACGGCATGGAATGGCATGGAATGGCATGGAATGGCATGGAATGGCATGGAATGGCATGGAATGGCATGGAATGGCATGGAATGGCATGGCACCGGCATGGCACGGCATGGCACCGGCATGGCACGGCATGGCACCGGCATGGCACGGCATGGCACCGGCATGGCACGGCATGGCACCGGCATGGCACCGGCATGGCACGGCATGGCACCGGCATGGCACGGCCTGGCACCGGCATGGAATGGCATGGAATGGCATGGAATGGCATGGAATGGCATGGAATGGCATGGAATGGCATGGAATGGCATGGAATGGCATGGAATGGCATGGAATGGCATGGAATGGCATGGAATGGCATGGAATGGCATGGAATGGCATGGAATGGCATGGAATGGCATGGAATGGCATGGAATGGCATGGCACCGGCATGGCACGGCATGGCACGGCATGGCACCGGCATGGCACCGGCATGGCACGGCATGGCACCGGCATGGCACGGCATGGCACGGCATGGCACCGGCATGGCACGGCATGGCACCGGCATGGCACGGCATGGCACGGCATGGCACCGGCATGGCACGGCATGGCACGGCATGGCACCGGCATGGCACGGCATGGCACCGGCATGGCACGGCATGGCACGGCATGGCACGGCATGGCACGGCATGGCACGGCATGGCACGGCATGGCACGGCATTGAATGGCATGGAATGGCATGGAATGGCATGGAATGGCATGGAATGGCATGGAATGGCATGGAATGGCATGGAATGGCATGGAATGGCATGGAATGGCATGGAATGGCATGGAATGGCATGGAATGGCATGGAATGGCATGGAATGGCATGGAATGGCATGGAATGGCATGGAATGGCATGGAATGGCATGGAATGGCATGGAATGGCATGGAATGGCATGGAATGGCATGGAATGGCATGGAATGGCATGGAATGGCATGGAATGGCATGGAATGGCATGGAATGGCATGGAATGGCATGGAATGGCATGGAATGGCATGGAATGGCATGGAATGGCATGGAATGGCATGGAATGGCATGGAATGGCATGGAATGGCATGGAATGGCATGGAATGGCATGGAATGGCATGGAATGGCATGGAATGGCATGGAATGGCATGGAATGGCATGGAATGGCATGGAATGGCATGGAATGGCATGGAATGGCATGGAATGGCATGGAATGGCATGGAATGGCATGGAATGGCATGGAATGGCATGGAATGGCATGGAATGGCATGGAATGGCATGGAATGGCATGGAATGGCATGGCACGGCATGGCACGGTATGGCACGGTATGGCACGGCATGGCACGGCATGGCACCGGCATGGCACGGCATGGCACCGGCATGGCACGGAATGGCACGGCATGGCACCGGCATGGCACGGCATGGCACGGCATTGAATGGCATGGAATGGCATTGAATGGCATGGAATGGCATTGAATGGCACGGAATGGCACGGCATGGCACGGCATGGCACGGCATGGCACGGCATGGCACGGCATGGCACCGCATTGAGTGGCATGGAATGGCATGGAATGGCATGGAATGGCATGGAATGGCATGGAATGGCATGGAATGGCATGGAATGGCATGGAATGGCATGGAATGGCATGGCACCGCATGGCACGGCATGGCACGGCATGGCACGGCATGGCACCGGCATGGCACGGCATGGCACCGGCATGGCACGGCATGGCACGGCATGGCACCGGCATGGCACGGCATGGCACCGGCATGGCACGGCATGGCACCGGCATGGCACGGCATGGCACGGCATGGCACCGGCATGGCACGGCATGGCACCGGCATGGCACGGCATGGCACGGCATGGCACGGCATGGCACCGGCATGGCACGGCATGGCACCGGCATGGCACGGCATGGCACCGGCATGGCACGGCATGGCACCGGCATGGCACGGCATGGCACGGCATGGCACGGCATTGAATGGCATGGAATGGCATGGAATGGCATGGAATGGCATGGAATGGCATGGAATGGCATGGCACCGCATGGCACGGCATGGCACCGGCATGGCACGGCAATGGCACCGGCATGGCACGGCATGGCACCGGCATGGCACGGCATGGCACCGGCATGGCACGGCATGGCACGGCATGGCACCGGCATGGCACGGCATGGCACGGCATGGCACCGGCATGGCACGGCATGGCACCGGCATGGCACGGCATGGCACGGCATGGCACGGCATGGCACGGCATGGCACCGGCATGGCACGGCATGGCACCGGCATGGCACCGGCATGGCACGGCATGGAATGGCATGGAATGGCATGGAATGGCATGGAATGGCATGGAATGGCATGGCACCGGCATGGCACGGCATGGCACCGGCATGGCACGGCATGGCACCGGCATGGCACGGCATGGCACCGGCATGGCACGGCATGGCACCGGCATGGCACGGCATGGCACGGCATGGCACGGCATGGCACGGCATGGCACGGCATGGCACGGCATGGCACGGCATGGCACGGCATGGCACGGCATGGCACGGCATGGCACGGCATGGCACGGCATGGCACGGCATGGCACGGCATGGCACGGCATTGAACGGCATTGAACGGCATGGAATGGCATGGAATGGCATGGAATGGCATGGAATGGCATGGAATGGCATGGAATGGCATGGAATGGCATGGAATGGCATGGAATGGCATGGAATGGCATGGAATGGCATGGAATGGCATGGAATGGCATGGAATGGCATGGAATGGCATGGAATGGCATGGAATGGCATGGAATGGCATGGAATGGCATGGAATGGCATGGAATGGCATGGAATGGCATGGAATGGCATGGAATGGCATGGAATGGCATGGAATGGCATGGAATGGCATGGAATGGCATGGAATGGCATGGAATGGCATGGAATGGCATGGAATGGCATGGAATGGCATGGAATGGCATGGAATGGCATGGAATGGCATGGAATGGCATGGAATGGCATGGAATGGCATGGAATGGCATGGAATGGCATGGAATGGCATGGAATGGCATGGAATGGCATGGAATGGCATGGAATGGCATGGAATGGCATGGAATGGCATGGAATGGCATGGAATGGCATGGAATGGCATGGAATGGCATGGAATGGCATGGAATGGCATGGAATGGCATGGAATGGCATGGAATGGCATGGAATGGCATGGAATGGCATGGAATGGCATGGAATGGCATGGAATGGCATGGAATGGCATGGAATGGCATGGAATGGCATGGAATGGCATGGAATGGCATGGAATGGCATGGAATGGCATGGAATGGCATGGAATGGCATGGAATGGCATGGAATGGCATGGAATGGCATGGAATGGCATGGAATGGCATGGAATGGCATGGAATGGCATGGAATGGCATGGAATGGCATGGAATGGCATGGAATGGCATGGAATGGCATGGAATGGCATGGAATGGCATGGAATGGCATGGAATGGCATGGAATGGCATGGAATGGCATGGAATGGCATGGAATGGCATGGAATGGCATGGAATGGCATGGAATGGCATGGAATGGCATGGAATGGCATGGAATGGCATGGAATGGCATGGAATGGCATGGAATGGCATGGAATGGCATGGAATGGCATGGAATGGCATGGAATGGCATGGAATGGCATGGAATGGCATGGAATGGCATGGAATGGCATGGAATGGCATGGAATGGCATGGAATGGCATGGAATGGCATGGAATGGCATGGAATGGCATGGAATGGCATGGAATGGCATGGAATGGCATGGAATGGCATGGAATGGCATGGAATGGCATGGAATGGCATGGAATGGCATGGAATGGCATGGAATGGCATGGAATGGCATGGAATGGCATGGAATGGCATGGAATGGCATGGCACGGCATGGCACGGCATGGCACGGCATGGCACGGCATGGCACGGCATGGCACCGGCATGGCACGGCATGGCACCGGCATGGCACGGAATGGCACGGCATGGCACGGCATTGAATGGCATGGAATGGCATTGAATGGCACGGAATGGCACGGCATGGCACGGCATGGCACGGCATGGCACGGCATGGCACGGCATGGCACCGCATTGAGTGGCATGGAATGGCATGGACTGGCATGGAATGGCATGGAATGGCATGGCCCGGCATGGCACGGCATGGCACGGCATGGCACCGGCATGGCACGGCATGGCACCGGCATGGCACGGCATGGCACCGGCATGGCATGGCATGGCACCGGCATGGCACGGCATGGCACCGGCATGGCACGGCATGGCACCGGCATGGCACGGCATTGAATGGCATGGAATGGCATGGAATGGCATGGAATGGCATGGCACCGCATGGCACCGCATGGAATGGCATGGAATGGCATGGAATGGCATGGAATGGCATGGAATGGCATGGAATGGCATGGAATAGCATGGCACCGCATGGAATGGCATGGCACCGCATGGAATGGCATGGCACCGCATGGCACGGCATGGAATGGCATGGCACCGCATGGAATGGCATGGCACCGCATGGCACGGCATGGAATGGCATGGCACCGGCATGGCACGGCATGGCACCGCATGGCACCGGCATGGCACGGCATGGCACCGCATGGCACGGCATGGAATGGCATGGCACCGGCATGGCACCGGCATGGCATGGCATGGCACGGCATGGCACCGGCATGGCACGGCATGGCACCGGCATGGCACGGCATGGCACCGCATTGAGTGGCATGGAATGGCATGGAATGGCATGGAATGGCATGGAATGGCATGGACTGGGATGGACTGGCATGGAATGGCATGGAATGGCATGGAATGGCATGGAATGGCATGGAATGGCATGGAATGGCATGGAATGGCATGGAATGGCATGGAATGGCATGGAATGGCATGGAATGGCATGGAATGGCATGGAATGGCATGGAATGGCATGGAATGGCATGGAATGGCATGGAATGGCATGGAATGGCATGGCACCGCATGGCACGGCATGGCACGGCATGGCACGGCATGGCACCGGCATGGCACGGCATGGCACCGGCATGGCACGGCATGGCACGGCATGGCACCGGCATGGCACGGCATGGCACCGGCATGGCACGGCATGGCACGGCATGGCACCGGCATGGCACGGCATGGCACCGGCATGGCACGGCATGGCACGGCATGGCACGGCATGGCACCGGCATGGCACGGCATGGCACCGGCATGGCACGGCATGGCACCGGCATGGCACGGCATGGCACCGGCATGGCACGGCATGGCACGGCATGGCACGGCATTGAATGGCATGGAATGGCATGGAATGGCATGGAATGGCATGGAATGGCATGGCACCGCATGGCACGGCATGGCACCGGCATGGCACGGCATGGCACGGCATGGCACCGGCATGGCACGGCATGGCACCGGCATGGCACGGCATGGCACCGGCATGGCACGGCATGGCACCGGCATGGCACCGGCATGGCACGGCATGGCACCGGCATGGCACGGCATGGCACCGGCATGGCACCGGCATGGCACGGCATGGCACCGGCATGGCACGGCCTGGCACCGGCATGGCACGGCATGGAATGGCATGGAATGGCATGGAATGGCATGGAATGGCATGGAATGGCATGGAATGGCATGGAATGGCATGGAATGGCATGGAATGGCATGGAATGGCATGGAATGGCATGGAATGGCATGGAATGGCATGGAATGGCATGGAATGGCATGGAATGGCATGGAATGGCATGGAATGGCATGGAATGGCATGGAATGGCATGGAATGGCATGGAATGGCATGGAATGGCATGGAATGGCATGGAATGGCATGGAATGGCATGGAATGGCATGGAATGGCATGGAATGGCATGGCACCGGCATGGCACGGCATGGCACGGCATGGCACCGGCATGGCACCGGCATGGCACGGCATGGCACCGGCATGGCACGGCATGGCACCGGCATGGCACGGCATGGCACCGGCATGGCACGGCATGGCACGGCATGGCACCGGCATGGCACGGCATGGCACCGGCATGGCACGGCATGGCACCGGCATGGCACGGCATGGCACCGGCATGGCACGGCATGGCACCGGCATGGCACGGCATGGCACGGCATGGCACGGCATGGCACGGCATGGCACGGCATGGCACGGCATGGCACGGCATGGCACGGCATGGCACGGCATGGCACGGCATGGCACGGCATTGAATGGCATGGAATGGCATGGAATGGCATGGAATGGCATGGAATGGCATGGAATGGCATGGAATGGCATGGAATGGCATGGAATGGCATGGAATGGCATGGAATGGCATGGAATGGCATGGAATGGCATGGAATGGCATGGAATGGCATGGAATGGCATGGAATGGCATGGAATGGCATGGAATGGCATGGAATGGCATGGAATGGCATGGAATGGCATGGAATGGCATGGAATGGCATGGAATGGCATGGAATGGCATGGAATGGCATGGAATGGCATGGAATGGCATGGAATGGCATGGAATGGCATGGAATGGCATGGAATGGCATGGAATGGCATGGAATGGCATGGAATGGCATGGAATGGCATGGAATGGCATGGAATGGCATGGAATGGCATGGAATGGCATGGAATGGCATGGAATGGCATGGAATGGCATGGAATGGCATGGAATGGCATGGAATGGCATGGAATGGCATGGAATGGCATGGAATGGCATGGAATGGCATGGAATGGCATGGAATGGCATGGAATGGCATGGAATGGCATGGAATGGCATGGAATGGCATGGAATGGCATGGAATGGCATGGAATGGCATGGAATGGCATGGAATGGCATGGAATGGCATGGAATGGCATGGAATGGCATGGAATGGCATGGAATGGCATGGAATGGCATGGAATGGCATGGAATGGCATGGAATGGCATGGAATGGCATGGAATGGCATGGAATGGCATGGAATGGCATGGAATGGCATGGAATGGCATGGAATGGCATGGAATGGCATGGAATGGCATGGAATGGCATGGAATGGCATGGAATGGCATGGAATGGCATGGAATGGCATGGAATGGCATGGCACGGCATGGCACCGGCATGGCACGGAATGGCACGGCATGGCACCGGCATGGCACGGCATGGCACGGCATTGAATGGCATGGAATGGCATTGAATGGCACGGAATGGCACGGCATGGCACGGCATGGCACGGCATGGCACCGCATTGAGTGGCATGGAATGGCATGGACTGGCATGGAATGGCATGGAATGGCATGGCCCGGCATGGCACGGCATGGCACGGCATGGCACCGGCATGGCACGGCATGGCACCGGCATGGCACGGCATGGCACCGGCATGGCATGGCATGGCACCGGCATGGCACGGCATGGCACCGGCATGGCACGGCATGGCACCGGCATGGCACGGCATTGAATGGCATGGAATGGCATGGAATGGCATGGAATGGCATGGAATGGCATGGAATGGCATGGCACCGCATGGCACCGCATGGAATGGCATGGAATGGCATGGAATGGCATGGAATGGCATGGAATGGCATGGAATGGCATGGCACCGCATGGAATGGCATGGCACCGCATGGAATGGCATGGCACCGCATGGCACGGCATGGAATGGCATGGCACCGCATGGAATGGCATGGCACCGCATGGCACGGCATGGAATGGCATGGCACCGGCATGGCACGGCATGGCACCGCATGGCACCGGCATGGCACGGCATGGCACCGCATGGCACGGCATGGAATGGCATGGCACCGGCATGGCACCGGCATGGCATGGCATGGCACGGCATGGCACCGGCATGGCACGGCATGGCACCGGCATGGCACGGCATGGCACCGGCATGGCACGGCATGGCACCGGCATGGCACGGCATGGCACCGCATTGAGTGGCATGGAATGGCATGGAATGGCATGGAATGGCATGGAATGGCATGGACTGGGATGGACTGGCATGGAATGGCATGGAATGGCATGGAATGGCATGGAATGGCATGGAATGGCATGGAATGGCATGGAATGGCATGGAATGGCATGGAATGGCATGGAATGGCATGGAATGGCATGGAATGGCATGGAATGGCATGGAATGGCATGGAATGGCATGGAATGGCATGGAATGGCATGGAATGGCATGGAATGGCATGGAATGGCATGGAATGGCATGGAATGGCATGGAATGGCATGGAATGGCATGGAATGGCATGGAATGGCATGGAATGGCATGGAATGGCATGGCACCGCATGGCACGGCATGGCACGGCATGGCACGGCATGGCACCGGCATGGCACGGCATGGCACGGCATGGCACCGGCATGGCACGGCATGGCACCGGCATGGCACGGCATGGCACCGGCATGGCACGGCATGGCACCGGCATGGCACGGCATGGCACCGGCATGGCACGGCATGGCACCGGCATGGCACGGCATGGCACGGCATGGCACGGCATTGAATGGCATGGAATGGCATGGAATGGCATGGAATGGCATGGCACCGCATGGCACGGCATGGCACCGGCATGGCACGGCATGGCACGGCATGGCACCGGCATGGCACGGCATGGCACCGGCATGGCACGGCATGGCACCGGCATGGCACGGCATGGCACCGGCATGGCACGGCATGGCACGGCATGGCACCGGCATGGCACGGCATGGCACCGGCATGGCACGGCATGGCACGGCATGGCACGGCATGGCACGGAATGGCACCGGCATGGCACGGCATGGCACCGGCATGGCACCGGCATGGCACGGCATGGAATGGCATGGAATGGCATGGAATGGCATGGAATGGCATGGAATGGCATGGAATGGCATGGAATGGCATGGCACCGGCATGGCACGGCATGGCACCGGCATGGCACGGCATGGCACCGGCATGGCACGGCATGGCACCGGCATGGCACGGCATGGCACGGCATGGCACCGGCATGGCACGGCCTGGCACCGGCATGGCACGGCATGGAATGGCATGGAATGGCATGGAATGGCATGGAATGGCATGGAATGGCATGGAATGGCATGGAATGGCATGGAATGGCATGGAATGGCATGGAATGGCATGGAATGGCATGGAATTGCATGGAATGGCATGGAATGGCATGGAATGGCATGGAATGGCATGGAATGGCATGGAATGGCATGGCACCGGCATGGCACGGCATGGCACGGCATGGCACCGGCATGGCACCGGCATGGCACGGCATGGCACGGCATGGCACCGGCATGGCACGGCATGGCACCGGCATGGCACGGCATGGCACGGCATGGCACCGGCATGGCACGGCATGGCACGGCATGGCACCGGCATGGCACGGCATGGCACCGGCATGGCACGGCATGGCACGGCATGGCACGGCATGGCACGGCATGGCACGGCATGGCACGGCATGGCACGGCATTGAATGGCATGGAATGGCATGGAATGGCATGGAATGGCATGGAATGGCATGGAATGGCATGGAATGGCATGGAATGGCATGGAATGGCATGGAATGGCATGGAATGGCATGGAATGGCATGGAATGGCATGGAATGGCATGGAATGGCATGGAATGGCATGGAATGGCATGGAATGGCATGGAATGGCATGGAATGGCATGGAATGGCATGGAATGGCATGGAATGGCATGGAATGGCATGGAATGGCATGGAATGGCATGGAATGGCATGGAATGGCATGGAATGGCATGGAATGGCATGGAATGGCATGGAATGGCATGGAATGGCATGGAATGGCATGGAATGGCATGGAATGGCATGGAATGGCATGGAATGGCATGGAATGGCATGGAATGGCATGGAATGGCATGGAATGGCATGGAATGGCATGGAATGGCATGGAATGGCATGGAATGGCATGGAATGGCATGGAATGGCATGGAATGGCATGGAATGGCATGGAATGGCATGGAATGGCATGGAATGGCATGGAATGGCATGGAATGGCATGGAATGGCATGGAATGGCATGGAATGGCATGGCACGGCATGGCACGGTATGGCACGGCATGGCACGGCATGGCACCGGCATGGCACGGCATGGCACCGGCATGGCACGGAATGGCACGGCATGGCACCGGCATGGCACGGCATGGCACGGCATTGAATGGCATGGAATGGCATTGAATGGCATGGAATGGCATTGAATGGCACGGCATGGCACGGCATGGCACGGCATGGCACCGCATTGAGTGGCATGGAATGGCATGGAATGGCATGGAATGGCATGGAATGGCATGGAATGGCATGGAATGGCATGGAATGGCATGGAATGGCATGGAATGGCATGGAATGGCATGGCACCGCATGGCACGGCATGGCACGGCATGGCACGGCATGGCACCGGCATGGCACGGCATGGCACCGGCATGGCACGGCATGGCACGGCATGGCACCGGCATGGCACGGCATGGCACCGGCATGGCACGGCATGGCACCGGCATGGCACGGCATGGCACGGCATGGCACCGGCATGGCACGGCATGGCACCGGCATGGCACGGCATGGCACGGCATGGCACGGCATGGCACCGGCATGGCACGGCATGGCACCGGCATGGCACGGCATGGCACGGCATTGAATGGCATGGAATGGCATGGAATGGCATGGAATGGCATGGAATGGCATGGCACCGCATGGCACGGCATGGCACCGGCATGGCACGGCATGGCACGGCATGGCACCGGCATGGCACGGCATGGCACCGGCATGGCACGGCATGGCACCGGCATGGCACGGCATGGCACCGGCATGGCACGGCATGGCACGGCATGGCACCGGCATGGCACGGCATGGCACCGGCATGGCACGGCATGGCACGGCATGGCACGGCATGGCACGGCATGGCACGGCATGGCACCGGCATGGCACGGCATGGCACCGGCATGGCACCGGCATGGCACGGCATGGAATGGCATGGAATGGCATGGAATGGCATGGAATGGCATGGAATGGCATGGAATGGCATGGCACCGGCATGGCACGGCATGGCACGGCATGGCACCGGCATGGCACGGCATGGCACCGGCATGGCACGGCATGGCACCGGCATGGCACGGCATGGCACCGGCATGGCACGGCATGGCACGGCATGGCACGGCATGGCACGGCATGGCACGGCATGGCACGGCATGGCACGGCATGGCACGGCATGGCACGGCATGGCACGGCATGGCACGGCATGGCACGGCATGGCACGGCATGGCACGGCATGGCACGGCATGGCACGGCATGGCACCGGCATGGCACCGGCATGGCACGGCATGGAATGGCATGGAATGGCATGGAATGGCATGGAATGGCATGGAATGGCATGGAATGGCATGGAATGGCATGGAATGGCATGGAATGGCATGGCACCGGCATGGCACGGCATGGCACCGGCATGGCACGGCATGGCACGGCATGGCACCGGCATGGCACGGCATGGCACGGCATGGCACGGCATGGCACCGGCATGGCACGGCATGGCACGGCATGGCACGGCATGGCACGGCATGGCACCGGCATGGCACGGCATGGCACCGGCATTGAATGGCATGGAATGGCATGGAATGGCATGGAATGGCATGGAATGGCATGGCACCGCATGGCACGGCATGGCACCGGCATGGCACGGCATGGCACGGCATGGCACGGCATGGCACGGCATGGCACCGGCATGGCACGGCATGGCACCGGCATGGCACCGGCATGGCACGGCATGGAATGGCATGGAATGGCATGGAATGGCATGGAATGGCATGGAATGGCATGGAATGGCATGGCACCGGCATGGCACGGCATGGCACGGCATGGCACGGCATGGCACGGCATGGCACGGCATGGCACGGCATGGCACGGCATGGCACGGCATGGCACGGCATGGCACGGCATGGCACGGCATGGCACGGCATGGCACGGCATGGCACGGCATGGCACGGCATGGCACGGCATGGCACGGCATGGCACGGCATGGCACGGCATGGCACGGCATGGCACGGCATGGCACGGCATGGCACGGCATGGCACGGCATGGCACGGCATGGCACGGCATGGCACGGCATGGCACGGCATGGCACGGCATGGCACGGCATGGCACGGCATGGCACGGCATGGCACGGCATGGCACGGCATGGCACGGCATGGCACGGCATGGCACGGCATGGCACGGCATGGCACGGCATGGCACGGCATTGAACGGCATTGAACGGCATGGAATGGCATGGAATGGCATGGAATGGCATGGAATGGCATGGAATGGCATGGAATGGCATGGAATGGCATGGAATGGCATGGAATGGCATGGAATGGCATGGAATGGCATGGAATGGCATGGAATGGCATGGAATGGCATGGAATGGCATGGAATGGCATGGAATGGCATGGAATGGCATGGAATGGCATGGAATGGCATGGAATGGCATGGAATGGCATGGAATGGCATGGAATGGCATGGAATGGCATGGAATGGCATGGAATGGCATGGAATGGCATGGAATGGCATGGAATGGCATGGAATGGCATGGAATGGCATGGAATGGCATGGAATGGCATGGAATGGCATGGAATGGCATGGAATGGCATGGAATGGCATGGAATGGCATGGAATGGCATGGAATGGCATGGAATGGCATGGAATGGCATGGAATGGCATGGAATGGCATGGAATGGCATGGAATGGCATGGAATGGCATGGAATGGCATGGAATGGCATGGAATGGCATGGAATGGCATGGAATGGCATGGAATGGCATGGAATGGCATGGAATGGCATGGAATGGCATGGAATGGCATGGAATGGCATGGAATGGCATGGAATGGCATGGAATGGCATGGAATGGCATGGAATGGCATGGAATGGCATGGAATGGCATGGAATGGCATGGAATGGCATGGAATGGCATGGAATGGCATGGAATGGCATGGAATGGCATGGAATGGCATGGAATGGCATGGAATGGCATGGAATGGCATGGAATGGCATGGAATGGCATGGAATGGCATGGAATGGCATGGAATGGCATGGAATGGCATGGAATGGCATGGAATGGCATGGAATGGCATGGAATGGCATGGAACGGCATGGAATGGCATGGCACGGCATGGCACGGCATGGCACCGGCATGGCACGGCATGGCACCGGCATGGCACGGAATGGCACGGCATGGCACCGGCATGGCACGGCATGGCACGGCATTGAATGGCATGGAATGGCATTGAATGGCACGGAATGGCACGGCATGGCACGGCATGGCACGGCATGGCACGGCATGGCACGGCATGGCACCGCATTGAGTGGCATGGAATGGCATGGACTGGCATGGAATGGCATGGAATGGCATGGCCCGGCATGGCACGGCATGGCACGGCATGGCACCGGCATGGCACGGCATGGCACCGGCATGGCACGGCATGGCACCGGCATGGCACGGCATGGCACCGGCATGGCATGGCATGGCACCGGCATGGCACGGCATGGCACCGGCATGGCACGGCATTGAATGGCATGGAATGGCATGGAATGGCATGGAATGGCATGGAATGGCATGGAATGGCATGGCACCGCATGGCACCGCATGGAATGGCATGGAATGGCATGGAATGGCATGGAATGGCATGGAATGGCATGGAATGGCATGGAATGGCATGGAATGGCATGGAATGGCATGGAATGGCATGGAATGGCATGGAATAGCATGGCACCGCATGGAATGGCATGGCACCGCATGGAATGGCATGGCACCGCATGGCACGGCATGGAATGGCATGGCACCGCATGGAATGGCATGGCACCGCATGGCACGGCATGGAATGGCATGGCACCGGCATGGCACGGCATGGCACCGCATGGCACCGGCATGGCACGGCATGGCACCGCATGGCACGGCATGGAATGGCATGGCACCGGCATGGCACCGGCATGGCATGGCATGGCACGGCATGGCACCGGCATGGCACGGCATGGCACCGGCATGGCACGGCATGGCACCGCATTGAGTGGCATGGAATGGCATGGAATGGCATGGAATGGCATGGAATGGCATGGAATGGCATGGACTGGGATGGACTGGCATGGAATGGCATGGAATGGCATGGAATGGCATGGAATGGCATGGAATGGCATGGAATGGCATGGAATGGCATGGAATGGCATGGAATGGCATGGAATGGCATGGAATGGCATGGAATGGCATGGAATGGCATGGAATGGCATGGAATGGCATGGAATGGCATGGAATGGCATGGAATGGCATGGAATGGCATGGAATGGCATGGAATGGCATGGAATGGCATGGAATGGCATGGAATGGCATGGCACCGCATGGCACGGCATGGCACGGCATGGCACGGCATGGCACCGGCATGGCACGGCATGGCACCGGCATGGCACGGCATGGCACGGCATGGCACCGGCATGGCACGGCATGGCACCGGCATGGCACGGCATGGCACGGCATGGCACCGGCATGGCACGGCATGGCACCGGCATGGCACGGCATGGCACCGGCATGGCACGGCATGGCACCGGCATGGCACGGCATGGCACGGCATGGCACGGCATTGAATGGCATGGAATGGCATGGAATGGCATGGAATGGCATGGAATGGCATGGAATGGCATGGCACCGCATGGCACGGCATGGCACCGGCATGGCACGGCATGGCACGGCATGGCACCGGCATGGCACGGCATGGCACCGGCATGGCACGGCATGGCACCGGCATGGCACGGCATGGCACCGGCATGGCACGGCATGGCACGGCATGGCACCGGCATGGCACGGCATGGCACCGGCATGGCACGGCATGGCACGGCATGGCACGGCATGGCACGGAATGGCACCGGCATGGCACGGCATGGCACCGGCATGGCACCGGCATGGCACGGCATGGAATGGCATGGAATGGCATGGAATGGCATGGAATGGCATGGAATGGCATGGAATGGCATGGCACCGGCATGGCACGGCATGGCACCGGCATGGCACGGCATGGCACCGGCATGGCACGGCCTGGCACTGGCATGGAATGGCATGGAATGGCATGGAATGGCATGGAATGGCATGGAATGGCATGGAATGGCATGGAATGGCATGGAATGGCATGGCACCGGCATGGCACGGCATGGCACCGGCATGGCACGGCATGGCACCGGCATGGCACGGCATGGCACCGGCATGGCACGGCATGGCACCGGCATGGCACGGCATGGCACCGGCATGGCACGGCATGGCACGGCATGGCACGGCATGGCACGGCATGGCACGGCATGGCACGGCATGGCACGGCATGGCACGGCATGGCACGGCATGGCACGGCATGGCACGGCATGGCACGGCATGGCACGGCATGGCACGGCATGGCACGGCATGGCACGGCATGGCACGGCATGGCACGGCATGGCACGGCATTGAACGGCATTGAACGGCATGGAATGGCATGGAATGGCATGGAATGGCATGGAATGGCATGGAATGGCATGGAATGGCATGGAATGGCATGGAATGGCATGGAATGGCATGGAATGGCATGGAATGGCATGGAATGGCATGGAATGGCATGGAATGGCATGGAATGGCATGGAATGGCATGGAATGGCATGGAATGGCATGGAATGGCATGGAATGGCATGGAATGGCATGGAATGGCATGGAATGGCATGGAATGGCATGGAATGGCATGGAATGGCATGGAATGGCATGGAATGGCATGGAATGGCATGGAATGGCATGGAATGGCATGGAATGGCATGGAATGGCATGGAATGGCATGGAATGGCATGGAATGGCATGGAATGGCATGGAATGGCATGGAATGGCATGGAATGGCATGGAATGGCATGGAATGGCATGGAATGGCATGGAATGGCATGGAATGGCATGGAATGGCATGGAATGGCATGGAATGGCATGGAATGGCATGGAATGGCATGGAATGGCATGGAATGGCATGGAATGGCATGGAATGGCATGGAATGGCATGGAATGGCATGGAATGGCATGGAATGGCATGGAATGGCATGGAATGGCATGGAATGGCATGGAATGGCATGGAATGGCATGGAATGGCATGGAATGGCATGGAATGGCATGGAATGGCATGGAATGGCATGGAATGGCATGGAATGGCATGGAATGGCATGGAATGGCATGGAATGGCATGGAATGGCATGGAATGGCATGGAATGGCATGGAATGGCATGGAATGGCATGGAATGGCATGGAATGGCATGGAATGGCATGGAATGGCATGGAATGGCATGGAATGGCATGGAATGGCATGGAATGGCATGGAATGGCATGGAATGGCATGGAATGG
This sequence comes from Cryptus armator, assembly GCA_963971235.1. Lineage (NCBI taxonomy): Eukaryota > Metazoa > Arthropoda > Insecta > Hymenoptera > Ichneumonidae > Cryptus > Cryptus armator. The sequence goes on from CAXARG010000333.1 coordinate 1,154,337, forward strand.
CATGGAATGGCATGGAATGGCATGGAATGGCATGGAATGGCATGGAATGGCATGGAATGGCATGGAATGGCATGGAATGGCATGGAATGGCATGGCACGGCATGGCACGGCATGGCACGGCATGGCACGGCATGGCACCGGCATGGCACGGCATGGCACCGGCATGGCACGGAATGGCACGGCATGGCACGGCATTGAATGGCATGGAATGGCATTGAATGGCACGGAATGGCACGGCATGGCACGGCATGGCACGGCATGGCACCGCATTGAGTGGCATGGAATGGCATGGACTGGCATGGAATGGCACGGAATGGCATGGCCCGGCATGGCACGGCATGGCACGGCATGGCACCGGCATGGCACGGCATGGCACCGGCATGGCACGGCATGGCACCGGCATGGCATGGCATGGCACCGGCATGGCACGGCATGGCACCGGCATGGCACGGCATGGCACCGGCATGGCACGGCATTGAATGGCATGGAATGGCATGGAATGGCATGGAATGGCATGGCACCGCATGGCACCGCATGGAATGGCATGGAATGGCATGGAATGGCATGGAATGGCATGGAATGGCATGGAATGGCATGGAATGGCATGGAATAGCATGGCACCGCATGGAATGGCATGGCACCGCATGGAATGGCATGGCACCGCATGGCACGGCATGGAATGGCATGGCACCGCATGGAATGGCATGGCACCGCATGGCACGGCATGGAATGGCATGGCACCGGCATGGCACGGCATGGCACGGCATGGCACGGCATGGCACCGGCATGGCACGGCATGGCACCGGCATGGCACGGCATGGCACGGCATGGCACCGGCATGGCACGGCATGGCACCGGCATGGCACGGCATGGCACCGGCATGGCACGGCATGGCACGGCATGGCACCGGCATGGCACGGCATGGCACCGGCATGGCACGGCATGGCACCGGCATGGCACGGCATGGCACGGCATGGCACGGCATGGCACCGGCATGGCACGGCATGGCACCGGCATGGCACGGCATGGCACCGGCATGGCACGGCATGGCACGGCATGGCACGGCATTGAATGGCATGGAATGGCATGGAATGGCATGGAATGGCATGGAATGGCATGGCACCGCATGGCACGGCATGGCACCGGCATGGCACGGCATGGCACGGCATGGCACCGGCATGGCACGGCATGGCACCGGCATGGCACGGCATGGCACCGGCATGGCACGGCATGGCACCGGCATGGCACGGCATGGCACGGCATGGCACCGGCATGGCACGGCATGGCACCGGCATGGCACGGCATGGCACGGCATGGCACGGCATGGCACGGCATGGCACGGCATGGCACCGGCATGGCACGGCATGGCACCGGCATGGCACCGGCATGGCACGGCATGGAATGGCATGGAATGGCATGGAATGGCATGGAATGGCATGGAATGGCATGGAATGGCATGGAATGGCATGGAATGGCATGGAATGGCATGGAATGGCATGGAATGGCATGGCACCGGCATGGCACCGGCATGGCACGGCATGGCACCGGCATGGCACGGCATGGCACCGGCATGGCACGGCATGGCACCGGCATGGCACGGCATGGCACCGGCATGGCACCGGCATGGCACGGCATGGCACCGGCATGGCACGGCATGGCACCGGCATGGCACGGCATGGCACCGGCATGGCACGGCATGGCACCGGCATGGCACGGCATGGCACCGGCATGGCACGGCATGGCACCGGCATGGCACGGCATGGCACCGGCATGGCACGGCATGGCACCGGCATGGCACGGCATGGCACCGGCATGGCACGGCATGGAATGGCATGGAATGGCATGGAATGGCATGGAATGGCATGGCACGGCATGGCACCGGCATGGCACGGCATGGCACCGGCATGGCACGGCATGGCACCGGCATGGCACGGCATGGCACCGGCATGGCACGGCCTGGCACCGGCATGGCACGGCATGGAATGGCATGGAATGGCATGGAATGGCATGGAATGGCATGGAATGGCATGGAATGGCATGGAATGGCATGGAATGGCATGGAATGGCATGGAATGGCATGGAATGGCATGGAATGGCATGGAATGGCATGGAATGGCATGGAATGGCATGGAATGGCATGGAATGGCATGGAATGGCATGGAATGGCATGGAATGGCATGGAATGGCATGGAATGGCATGGAATGGCATGGAATGGCATGGAATGGCATGGAATGGCATGGCACCGGCATGGCACGGCATGGCACGGCATGGCACCGGCATGGCACCGGCATGGCACGGCATGGCACCGGCATGGCACGGCATGGCACGGCATGGCACCGGCATGGCACGGCATGGCACCGGCATGGCACGGCATGGCACGGCATGGCACCGGCATGGCACGGCATGGCACCGGCATGGCACGGCATGGCACCGGCATGGCACGGCATGGCACCGGCATGGCACGGCATGGCACCGGCATGGCACGGCATGGCACCGGCATGGCACGGCATGGCACCGGCATGGCACGGCATGGCACGGCATTGAATGGCATGGAATGGCATGGAATGGCATGGAATGGCATGGAATGGCACGGCATTGAATGGCATGGAATGGCATGGAATGGCATGGCACCGCATGGCACGGCATGGCATGGCACCGGCATGGCACCGGCATGGCACGGCATGGCACCGGCATGGCACGGCATGGCACGGCATGGCACCGGCATGGCACGGCATGGCACCGGCATGGCACGGCATGGCACGGCATGGCACCGGCATGGCACGGCATGGCACGGCATGGCACCGGCATGGCACGGCATGGCACCGGCATGGCACGGCATGGCACGGCATGGCACGGCATGGCACGGCATGGCACGGCATGGCACGGCATGGCACGGCATGGCACGGCATTGAATGGCATGGAATGGCATGGAATGGCATGGAATGGCATGGAATGGCATGGAATGGCATGGAATGGCATGGAATGGCATGGAATGGCATGGAATGGCATGGAATGGCATGGAATGGCATGGAATGGCATGGAATGGCATGGAATGGCATGGAATGGCATGGAATGGCATGGAATGGCATGGAATGGCATGGAATGGCATGGAATGGCATGGAATGGCATGGAATGGCATGGAATGGCATGGAATGGCATGGAATGGCATGGAATGGCATGGAATGGCATGGAATGGCATGGAATGGCATGGAATGGCATGGAATGGCATGGAATGGCATGGAATGGCATGGAATGGCATGGAATGGCATGGAATGGCATGGAATGGCATGGAATGGCATGGAATGGCATGGAATGGCATGGAATGGCATGGAATGGCATGGAATGGCATGGAATGGCATGGAATGGCATGGAATGGCATGGAATGGCATGGAATGGCATGGAATGGCATGGAATGGCATGGAATGGCATGGAATGGCATGGAATGGCATGGAATGGCATGGAATGGCATGGAATGGCATGGAATGGCATGGAATGGCATGGAATGGCATGGAATGGCATGGAATGGCATGGAATGGCATGGAATGGCATGGAATGGCATGGAATGGCATGGAATGGCATGGAATGGCATGGAATGGCATGGAATGGCATGGAATGGCATGGAATGGCATGGAATGGCATGGAATGGCATGGAATGGCATGGCACGGCATGGCACGGCATGGCACGGCATGGCACGGCATGGCACCGGCATGGCACGGCATGGCACGGCATGGCACCGGCATGGCACGGCATGGCACGGCATGGCACGGCATGGCACCGGCATGGCACGGCATGGCACCGGCATGGCACGGCATGGCACCGGCATGGCACGGCATGGCACGGCATGGCACGGCATTGAATGGCATGGAATGGCATGGAATGGCATGGAATGGCATGGAATGGCATGGCACCGCATGGCACGGCATGGCACCGGCATGGCACGGCATGGCACGGCATGGCACCGGCATGGCACGGCATGGCACCGGCATGGCACGGCATGGCACCGGCATGGCACGGCATGGCACCGGCATGGCACGGCATGGCACGGCATGGCACCGGCATGGCACGGCATGGCACCGGCATGGCACGGCATGGCACGGCATGGCACGGCATGGCACGGCATGGCACGGCATGGCACCGGCATGGCACGGCATGGCACCGGCATGGCACCGGCATGGCACGGCATGGAATGGCATGGAATGGCATGGAATGGCATGGAATGGCATGGAATGGCATGGAATGGCATGGAATGGCATGGAATGGCATGGAATGGCATGGAATGGCATGGAATGGCATGGCACCGGCATGGCACGGCATGGCACCGGCATGGCACGGCATGGCACCGGCATGGCACGGCATGGCACCGGCATGGCACGGCATGGCACCGGCATGGCACCGGCATGGCACGGCATGGCACCGGCATGGCACGGCATGGCACCGGCATGGCACGGCATGGCACCGGCATGGCACGGCATGGCACCGGCATGGCACGGCATGGCACCGGCATGGCACGGCATGGCACCGGCATGGCACGGCATGGCACCGGCATGGCACGGCATGGCACCGGCATGGCACGGCATGGCACCGGCATGGCACGGCATGGCACCGGCATGGCACGGCATGGCACCGGCATGGCACGGCATGGCACCGGCATGGCACGGCATGGAATGGCATGGAATGGCATGGAATGGCATGGAATGGCATGGCACGGCATGGCACCGGCATGGCACGGCATGGCACCGGCATGGCACGGCATGGCACCGGCATGGCACGGCATGGCACCGGCATGGCACGGCCTGGCACCGGCATGGCACGGCATGGAATGGCATGGAATGGCATGGAATGGCATGGAATGGCATGGAATGGCATGGAATGGCATGGAATGGCATGGAATGGCATGGAATGGCATGGAATGGCATGGAATGGCATGGAATGGCATGGAATGGCATGGAATGGCATGGAATGGCATGGAATGGCATGGAATGGCATGGAATGGCATGGAATGGCATGGAATGGCATGGAATGGCATGGAATGGCATGGAATGGCATGGAATGGCATGGAATGGCATGGAATGGCATGGAATGGCATGGAATGGCATGGAATGGCATGGAATGGCATGGAATGGCATGGCACCGGCATGGCACGGCATGGCACGGCATGGCACCGGCATGGCACCGGCATGGCACGGCATGGCACCGGCATGGCACGGCATGGCACGGCATGGCACCGGCATGGCACGGCATGGCACCGGCATGGCACGGCATGGCACGGCATGGCACCGGCATGGCACGGCATGGCACCGGCATGGCACGGCATGGCACCGGCATGGCACGGCATGGCACCGGCATGGCACGGCATGGCACCGGCATGGCACGGCATGGCACCGGCATGGCACGGCATGGCACCGGCATGGCACGGCATGGCACCGGCATGGCACGGCATGGCACCGGCATGGCACGGCATGGCACGGCATTGAATGGCATGGAATGGCATGGAATGGCATGGAATGGCATGGAATGGCACGGCATTGAATGGCATGGAATGGCATGGAATGGCATGGCACCGCATGGCACGGCATGGCATGGCACGGCATGGCACGGCATGGCACGGCATGGCACCGGCATGGCACGGCATGGCACGGCATGGCACCGGCATGGCACGGCATGGCACCGGCATGGCACGGCATGGCACCGGCATGGCACGGCATGGCACCGGCATGGCACGGCATGGCACCGGCATGGCACGGCATGGCACGGCATGGCACGGCATGGCACGGCATGGCACGGCATGGCACGGCATGGCACGGCATTGAATGGCATGGAATGGCATGGAATGGCATGGAATGGCATGGAATGGCATGGAATGGCATGGAATGGCATGGAATGGCATGGAATGGCATGGAATGGCATGGAATGGCATGGAATGGCATGGAATGGCATGGAATGGCATGGAATGGCATGGAATGGCATGGAATGGCATGGAATGGCATGGAATGGCATGGAATGGCATGGAATGGCATGGAATGGCATGGAATGGCATGGAATGGCATGGAATGGCATGGAATGGCATGGAATGGCATGGAATGGCATGGAATGGCATGGAATGGCATGGAATGGCATGGAATGGCATGGAATGGCATGGAATGGCATGGAATGGCATGGAATGGCATGGAATGGCATGGAATGGCATGGAATGGCATGGAATGGCATGGAATGGCATGGAATGGCATGGAATGGCATGGAATGGCATGGAATGGCATGGAATGGCATGGAATGGCATGGAATGGCATGGAATGGCATGGAATGGCATGGAATGGCATGGAATGGCATGGAATGGCATGGAATGGCATGGAATGGCATGGAATGGCATGGAATGGCATGGAATGGCATGGAATGGCATGGAATGGCATTGAGTGGCATGGAATGGCATGGAATGGCATGGAATGGCATGGACTGGGATTGACTGGCATGGAATGGCATGGAATGGCATGGAATGGCATGGAATGGCATGGAATGGCATGGAATGGCATGGAATGGCATGGAATGGCATGGAATGGCATGGAATGGCATGGAATGGCATGGCACCGCATGGCACGGCATGGCACGGCATGGCACGGCATGGCACCGGCATGGCACGGCATGGCACCGGCATGGCACGGCATGGCACGGCATGGCACGGCATGGCACCGGCATGGCACGGCATGGCACCGGCATGGCACGGCATGGCACCGGCATGGCACGGCATGGCACGGCATGGCACCGGCATGGCACGGCATGGCACGGCATGGCACCGGCATGGCACGGCATGGCACCGGCATGGCACGGCATGGCACCGGCATGGCACGGCATGGCACCGGCATGGCACGGCATGGCACCGGCATGGCACGGCATGGCACGGCATGGCACGGCATTGAATGGCATGGAATGGCATGGAATGGCATGGAATGGCATGGAATGGCATGGCACCGCATGGCACGGCATGGCACCGGCATGGCACGGCATGGCACGGCATGGCACCGGCATGGCACGGCATGGCACCGGCATGGCACGGCATGGCACCGGCATGGCACGGCATGGCACCGGCATGGCACGGCATGGCACGGCATGGCACCGGCATGGCACGGCATGGCACCGGCATGGCACGGCATGGCACGGCATGGCACGGCATGGCACGGCATGGCACGGCATGGCACCGGCATGGCACGGCATGGCACCGGCATGGCACCGGCATGGCACGGCATGGAATGGCATGGAATGGCATGGAATGGCATGGAATGGCATGGAATGGCATGGAATGGCATGGAATGGCATGGAATGGCATGGCACCGGCATGGCACGGCATGGCACCGGCATGGCACGGCATGGCACCGGCATGGCACGGCATGGCACCGGCATGGCACCGGCATGGCACGGCATGGCACCGGCATGGCACGGCATGGCACCGGCATGGCACGGCATGGCACCGGCATGGCACGGCATGGCACCGGCATGGCACGGCATGGCACCGGCATGGCACGGCATGGCACCGGCATGGCACGGCATGGCACGGCATGGCACCGGCATGGCACGGCATGGCACCGGCATGGCACGGCATGGCACCGGCATGGCACGGCATGGCACCGGCATGGCACGGCATGGCACCGGCATGGCACGGCATGGCACCGGCATGGCACGGCATGGAATGGCATGGAATGGCATGGAATGGCATGGAATGGCATGGAATGGCATGGAATGGCATGGAATGGCATGGAATGGCATGGAATGGCATGGAATGGCATGGAATGGCATGGAATGGCATGGAATGGCATGGAATGGCATGGAATGGCATGGAATGGCATGGAATGGCATGGAATGGCATGGAATGGCATGGAATGGCATGGAATGGCATGGAATGGCATGGAATGGCATGGAATGGCATGGAATGGCATGGAATGGCATGGAATGGCATGGAATGGCATGGAATGGCATGGAATGGCATGGAATGGCATGGAATGGCATGGAATGGCATGGAATGGCATGGAATGGCATGGAATGGCATGGAATGGCATGGAATGGCATGGAATGGCATGGAATGGCATGGAATGGCATGGAATGGCATGGAATGGCATGGAATGGCATGGAATGGCATGGAATGGCATGGAATGGCATGGAATGGCATGGAATGGCATGGAATGGCATGGAATGGCATGGAATGGCATGGAATGGCATGGAATGGCATGGAATGGCATGGAATGGCATGGAATGGCATGGAATGGCATGGAATGGCATGGAATGGCATGGAATGGCATGGAATGGCATGGAATGGCATGGAATGGCATGGAATGGCATGGAATGGCATGGAATGGCATGGAATGGCATGGAATGGCATGGAATGGCATGGAATGGCATGGAATGGCATGGAATGGCATGGAATGGCATGGAATGGCATGGAATGGCATGGAATGGCATGGAATGGCATGGAATGGCATGGAATGGCATGGAATGGCATGGAATGGCATGGAATGGCATGGAATGGCATGGAATGGCATGGAATGGCATGGAATGGCATGGAATGGCATGGAATGGCATGGAATGGCATGGAATGGCATGGAATGGCATGGAATGGCATGGAATGGCATGGAATGGCATGGAATGGCATGGAATGGCATGGAATGGCATGGAATGGCATGGAATGGCATGGAATGGCATGGAATGGCATGGAATGGCATGGAATGGCATGGAATGGCATGGAATGGCATGGAATGGCATGGAATGGCATGGAATGGCATGGAATGGCATGGAATGGCATGGAATGGCATGGAATGGCATGGAATGGCATGGAATGGCATGGAATGGCATGGAATGGCATGGAATGGCATGGAATGGCATGGAATGGCATGGAATGGCATGGAATGGCATGGAATGGCATGGAATGGCATGGAATGGCATGGAATGGCATGGAATGGCATGGAATGGCATGGAATGGCATGGAATGGCATGGAATGGCATGGAATGGCATGGAATGGCATGGAATGGCATGGAATGGCATGGAATGGCATGGAATGGCATGGAATGGCATGGAATGGCATGGAATGGCATGGAATGGCATGGAATGGCATGGAATGGCATGGAATGGCATGGAATGGCATGGAATGGCATGGAATGGCATGGAATGGCATGGAATGGCATGGAATGGCATGGAATGGCATGGAATGGCATGGAATGGCATGGAATGGCATGGAATGGCATGGAATGGCATGGAATGGCATGGAATGGCATGGAATGGCATGGAATGGCATGGAATGGCATGGAATGGCATGGAATGGCATGGAATGGCATGGAATGGCATGGAATGGCATGGAATGGCATGGCACGGCATGGCACGGCATGGCACCGGCATGGCACGGCATGGCACCGGCATGGCACCGGCATGGCACGGCATGGCACCGGCATGGCACGGCATGGCACCGGCATGGCACGGCATGGCACCGGCATGGCACGGCATGGCACCGGCATGGCACGGCATGGCACCGCATTGAGTGGCATGGAATGGCATGGCACGGCATGGCACGGCATGGCACGGCATGGCACCGGCATGGCACGGCATGGCACGGCATGGCACGGCATGGAATGGCATGGAATGGCATGGAATGGCATGGAATGGCATGGAATGGCATGGAATGGCATGGCACCGGCATGGCACGGCATGGCACCGGCATGGCACGGCATGGCACCGGCATGGCACGGCATGGCACCGGCATGGCACGGCATGGCACCGGCATGGCACGGCATGGCACGGCATGGCACCGGCATGGCACGGCATGGCACCGGCATGGCACGGCATGGCACCGGCATGGCACGGCATGGCACCGGCATGGCACGGCATGGCACCGGCATGGCACGGCATGGCACCGGCATGGCACGGCATGGCACCGCATTGAGTGGCATGGAATGGCATGGAATGGCATGGACTGGCATGGACTGGCATGGAATGGTATGGAATGGCATGGAATGGCATGGAATGGCATGGAATGGCATGGAATGGCATGGAATGGCATGGAATGGCATGGCACCGGCATGGCACGGCATGGCACCGGCATGGCACGGCATGGCACCGGCATGGCACCGGCATGGCACGGCATGGCACCGGCATGGCACGGCATGGCACCGGCATGGCACGGCATGGCACCGGCATGGCACGGCATGGCACCGGCATGGCACGGCATGGCACCGGCATGGCACGGCATGGCACCGGCATGGCACGGCATGGCACCGGCATGGCACGGCATGGCACCGGCATGGCACGGCATGGCACCGGCATGGCACGGCATGGAATGGCATGGAATGGCATGGAATGGCATGGAATGGCATGGAATGGCATGGAACGGCATGGCACCGGCATGGCACGGCATGGCACCGGCATGGCACGGCATGGCACCGGCATGGCACGGCATGGCACCGGCATGGCACGGCATGGCACCGGCATGGCACGGCATGGCACCGGCATGGCACGGCATGGCACCGGCATGGCACGGCATGGCACCGGCATGGCACGGCATGGCACCGGCATGGCACGGCATGGCACCGGCATGGCACGGCATGGCACCGGCATGGCACGGCATGGCACCGGCATGGCACGGCATGGCACCGGCATGGCACGGCATGGCACCGGCATGGCACGGCATGGCACCGGCATGGCACGGCATGGCACCGGCATGGCACGGCATGGCACCGGCATGGCACGGCATGGCACCGGCATGGCACGGCATGGCACCGGCATGGCACGGCATGGCACCGGCATGGCACGGCATGGCACCGGCATGGCACGGCATGGCACGGCATGGCACGGCATGGCACCGGCATGGCACGGCATGGCACCGGCATGGCACGGCATGGCACGGCATGGCACGGCATGGCACGGCATGGCACGGCATGGCACGGCATGGCACGGCATGGCACGGCATGGCACGGCATTGAATGGCATGGCACGGCATGGAATGGCATGGAATGGCATGGAATGGCATGGAATGGCATGGAATGGCATGGAATGGCATGGAATGGCATGGAATGGCATGGAATGGCATGGAATGGCATGGAATGGCATGGAATGGCATGGAATGGCATGGAATGGCATGGAATGGCATGGAATGGCATGGAATGGCATGGAATGGCATGGAATGGCATGGAATGGCATGGAATGGCATGGAATGGCATGGAATGGCATGGAATGGCATGGAATGGCATGGAATGGCATGGAATGGCATGGAATGGCATGGAATGGCATGGCACCGGCATGGCACGGCATGGCACGGCATGGCACGGCATGGCACCGGCATGGCACCGGCATGGCACGGCATGGCACCGGCATGGCACGGCATGGCACCGGCATGGCACGGCATGGCACGGCATTGAATGGCATGGAATGGCATGGAATGGCATGGAATGGCATGGAATGGCATGGAATGGCATGGAATGGCATGGAATGGCATGGAATGGCATGGAATGGCATGGAATGGCATGGAATGGCATGGAATGGCATGGAATGGCATGGAATGGCATGGAATGGCATGGAATGGCATGGAATGGCATGGCACCGCATGGCACGGCATGGCACGGCATGGCACGGCATGGCACCGGCATGGAACGGCATGGCACCGGCATGGCACCGGCATGGCACGGCATGGCACCGGCATGGCACGGCATGGCACCGGCATGGCACGGCATGGCACCGGCATGGCACGGCATGGCACCGGCATGGCACGGCATGGCACCGGCATGGCACTGCATGGCACGGCATGGCACCGGCATGGCACGGCATGGCACCGGCATGGCACGGCATGGCACGGCATGGCACGGCATGGCACCGGCATGGCACGGCATGGCACCGGCATGGACTGGGATGGACTGGCATGGAATGGCATGGAATGGCATGGAATGGCATGGAATGGCATGGAATGGCATGGAATGGCATGGCACGGCATGGCACCGCATGGCACGGCATGGCACGGCATGGCACGGCATGGCACCGGCATGGAACGGCATGGCACCGGCATGGCACGGCATGGCACGGCATGGCACCGGCATGGCACGGCATGGCACCGGCATGGCACGGCATGGCACCGGCATGGCACGGCATGGCACCGGCATGGCACGGCATGGCACCGGCATGGCACGGCATGGCACCGGCATGGCACCGGCATGGCACGGCATGGCACGGCATGGCACCGGCATGGCACGGCATGGCACCGGCATGGCACGGCATGGCACCGGCATGGCACGGCATGGCACCGGCATGGCACGGCATGGCACCGGCATGGCACGGCATGGCACCGGCATGGCACGGCATGGCACCGGCATGGCACGGCATGGCACCGGCATGGCACGGCATGGCACCGGCATGGCACGGCATGGCACCGGCATGGCACGGCATGGCACCGGCATGGCACGGCATGGCACCGGCATGGCACGGCATGGCACCGGCATGGCACGGCATGGCACCGGCATGGCACGGCATGGCACCGGCATGGCACGGCATGGCACCGGCATGGCACGGCATGGCACCGGCATGGCACGGCATGGCACCGGCATGGCACGGCATGGCACCGGCATGGCACGGCATGGCACCGGCATGGCACGGCATGGCACCGGCATGGCACGGCATGGCACCGGCATGGCACGGCATGGCACCGGCATGGCACGGCATGGCACCGGCATGGCACGGCATGGCACCGGCATGGCACGGCATGGCACCGGCATGGCACGGCATGGCACCGGCATGGCACGGCATGGCACCGGCATGGCACGGCATGGCACCGGCATGGCACGGCATGGCACCGGCATGGCACGGCATGGCACCGGCATGGCACGGCATGGCACCGGCATGGCACGGCATGGCACCGGCATGGCACGGCATGGCACCGGCATGGCACGGCATGGCACCGGCATGGCACGGCATGGCACCGGCATGGCACGGCATGGCACCGGCATGGCACGGCATGGCACGGCATGGCACCGGCATGGCACGGCCTGGCACCGGCATGGCACGGCATGGAATGGCATGGAATGGCATGGAATGGCATGGAATGGCATGGAATGGCATGGAATGGCATGGAATGGCATGGAATGGCATGGAATGGCATGGAATGGCATGGAATGGCATGGAATGGCATGGAATGGCATGGAATGGCATGGAATGGCATGGAATGGCATGGAATGGCATGGAATGGCATGGAATGGCATGGAATGGCATGGAATGGCATGGAATGGCATGGAATGGCATGGAATGGCATGGAATGGCATGGAATGGCATGGAATGGCATGGAATGGCATGGAATGGCATGGAATGGCATGGAATGGCATGGAATGGCATGGCACCGCATGGCACGGCATGGCACGGCATGGCACGGCATGGCACCGGCATGGAACGGCATGGCACCGGCATGGCACCGGCATGGCACGGCATGGCACCGGCATGGCACGGCATGGCACCGGCATGGCACGGCATGGCACCGGCATGGCACGGCATGGCACCGGCATGGCACGGCATGGCACCGGCATGGCACTGCATGGCACGGCATGGCACCGGCATGGCACGGCATGGCACCGGCATGGCACGGCATGGCACGGCATGGCACGGCATGGCACGGCATGGCACGGCATGGCACCGGCATGGAATGGCATGGAATGGCATGGAATGGCATGGAATGGCATGGAATGGCATGGAATGGCATGGAATGGCATGGAATGGCATGGAATGGCATGGAATGGCATGGAATGGCATGGCACGGCATGGCACCGGCATGGCACGGCATGGCACCGGCATGGCACGGCATGGCACCGGCATGGCACGGCATGGCACCGGCATGGCACGGCATGGCACCGGCATGGCACGGCATGGCACCGGCATGGCACGGCATGGCACCGGCATGGCACGGCATGGCACCGGCATGGCACGGCATGGCACCGGCATGGCACGGCATGGAATGGCATGGCACGGCATGGAATGGCATGGAATGGCATGGAATGGCATGGAATGGCATGGAATGGCATGGAATGGCATGGAATGGCATGGAATGGCATGGAATGGCATGGAATGGCATGGAATGGCATGGAATGGCATGGAATGGCATGGAATGGCATGGAATGGCATGGAATGGCATGGAATGGCATGGAATGGCATGGAATGGCATGGAATGGCATGGAATGGCATGGAATGGCATGGAATGGCATGGAATGGCATGGAATGGCATGGAATGGCATGGAATGACATGGAATGGCATGGAATGGCATGGCACCGCATGGCACGGCATGGCACGGCATGGCACGGCATGGCACGGCATGGCACCGGCATGGCACGGCGTGGCACCGGCATGGCACGGCATGGCACGGCATGGCACCGGCATGGCACGGCATGGCACCGGCATGGCACGGCATGGCACCGGCATGGCACGGCATGGCACCGGCATGGCACGGCATGGCACCGGCATGGCACGGCATGGCACCGGCATGGCACGGCATGGCACCGGCATGGCACGGCATGGCACCGGCATGGCACGGCATGGCACGGCATGGCACCGGCATGGCACGGCATGGCACCGGCATGGCACGGCATGGCACCGGCATGGCACGGCATGGCACCGGCATGGCACGGCATGGCACCGGCATGGCACGGCATGGCACCGGCATGGCACGGCATGGCACGGCATGGCACGGCATGGCACCGGCATGGCACGGCATGGCACGGCATGGCACCGGCATGGCACGGCATGGCACCGGCATGGCACGGCATGGCACCGGCATGGCACGGCATGGCACGGTATGGCACGGTATGGCACCGGCATGGCACGGCATGGCACCGGCATGGCACGGCATGGCACCGGCATGGCACGGCATGGCACCGGCATGGCACGGCATGGCACCGGCATGGCACGGCATGGCACCGGCATGGCACGGCATGGCACCGGCATGGCAGGGCATGGCACCGGCATGGCACGGCATGGCACCGGCATGGCACGGCATGGCACCGGCATGGCACCGGCATGGCACCGGCATGGCACCGGCATGGCACGGCATGGAATGGCATGGCACGGCATGGAATGGCATGGAATGGCATGGAATGGCATGGAATGGCATGGAATGGCATGGAATGGCATGGAATGGCATGGAATGGCATGGAATGGCATGGAATGGCATGGAATGGCATGGAATGGCATGGAATGGCATGGAATGGCATGGAATGGCATGGAATGGCATGGAATGGCATGGAATGGCATGGAATGGCATGGAATGGCATGGAATGGCATGGAATGGCATGGAATGGCATGGAATGGCATGGAATGGCATGGAATGGCATGGAATGGCATGGAATGGCATGGCACCGCATGGCACGGCATGGCACCGCATGGCACGGCATGGCACCGCATGGCACGGCATGGCACCGGCATGGCAGGGCATGGCACCGGCATGGCACGGCATGGCACCGGCATGGCACGGCATGGCACCGGCATGGCACGGCATGGCACCGGCATGGCACGGCATGGCACGGCATGGCACCGGCATGGCACGGCATGGCACCGGCATGGCAGGGCATGGCACCGGCATGGCACGGCATGGCACCGGCATGGCAC
The DNA here is from genome assembly GCA_963971235.1 of Cryptus armator. Lineage (NCBI taxonomy): Eukaryota > Metazoa > Arthropoda > Insecta > Hymenoptera > Ichneumonidae > Cryptus > Cryptus armator. The sequence continues at coordinate 1,169,941 of CAXARG010000333.1, forward strand.
GGCATGGCACCGGCATGGCACGGCATGGAATGGCATGGCACGGCATGGAATGGCATGGAATGGCATGGAATGGCATGGAATGGCATGGAATGGCATGGAATGGCATGGAATGGCATGGAATGGCATGGAATGGCATGGAATGGCATGGAATGGCATGGAATGGCATGGAATGGCATGGAATGGCATGGAATGGCATGGAATGGCATGGAATGGCATGGCACCGCATGGCACGGCATGGCACCGCATGGCACGGCATGGCACCGCATGGCACGGCATGGCACCGGCATGGCAGGGCATGGCACGGCATGGCACCGGCATGGCAGGGCATGGCACCGGCATGGCACGGCATGGCACCGGCATGCCACGGCATGGCACCGGCATGGCACGGCATGGCACCGGCATGGCACGGCATGGCACCGGCATGGCACGGCATGGCACCGGCATGGCACGGCATGGCACCGGCATGGCACGGCATGGCACCGGCATGGCACGGCATGGCACCGGCATGGCAGGGCATGGCACCGGCATGGCACGGCATGGCACCGGCATGGCACGGCATGGAATGGCATGGCACGGCATGGAATGGCATGGAATGGCATGGAATGGCATGGAATGGCATGGAATGGCATGGAATGGCATGGAATGGCATGGAATGGCATGGAATGGCATGGAATGGCATGGAATGGCATGGAATGGCATGGAATGGCATGGAATGGCATGGAATGGCATGGAATGGCATGGAATGGCATGGAATGGCATGGAATGGCATGGAATGGCATGGAATGGCATGGAATGGCATGGAATGGCATGGAATGGCATGGCACCGCATGGCACCGCATGGCATGGCATGGCACCGGCATGGCACGGCATGGCACCGGCATGGCAGGGCATGGCACCGGCATGGCACGGCATGGCACCGGCATGGCACGGCATGGCACCGGCATGGCACGGCATGGAATGGCATGGAATGGCATGGAATGGCATGGAATGGCATGGAATGGCATGGAATGGCATGGAATGGCATGTAATGGCATGGCACCGCATGGCACGGCATGGCACGGCATGGCACCGGCATGACACCGGCATGGCACCGGCATGGCACGGCATGGCACCGGCATGGCACGGCATGGCACGGCATTGAATGGCATGGAATGGCATGGAATGGCATGGAATGGCATGGAATGGCATGGAATGGCATGGAATGGCATGGAATGACATGGAATGGCATGGAATGGCATGGAATGGCATGGAATGGCATGGAATGGCATGGAATGGCATGGCACCGCATGGCACGGCATGGCACGGCATGGCACGGCATGGCACGGCATGGCACGGCATGGCACGGCATGGCACGGCATGGCACGGCATGGCACCGGCATGGCACGGCATGGCACGGCATGGCACGGCATGGCACGGCATGGCACCGGCATGGCACGGCATGGCACGGCATGGCACCAGCATGGCACGGCATGGCACGGCATGGCACCGGCATGGCACCGGCATGGCACGGCATGGCACCGGCATGGCACGGCATGGCACCGGCATGGCACGGCATGGCACCGGCATGGCACGGCATGGCACCGCATGGCACGGCATGGCACGGCATGGCACCGGCATGGCACGGCATGGCACCGGCATGGCACGGCATGGCACGGCATGGCACCGGCATGCCACGGCATGGCACCGGCATGGCACGGCATGGCACCGGCATGGCACGGCATGGCACCGGCATGGCACGGCATGGCACCGGCATGGCACGGCATGGCACCGGCATGGCACGGCATGGCACCGGCATGGCACGGCATGGCACCGGCATGGCACGGCATGGCACCGGCATGGCACGGCATGGCACCGGCATGGCACGGCATGGCACCGGCATGGCACGGCATGGCACCGGCATGGCACGGCATGGCACCGGCATGGCACGGCATGGCACAGGCATGGCACGGCATGGCACGGCATGGCACCGGCATGGCACGGCATGGCACGGCCTGGCACGGCATGGCACGGCCTGGCACCGGCATGGAATGGCATGGAATGGCATGGAATGGCATGGAATGGCATGGAATGGCATGGAATGGCATGGAATGGCATGGAATGGCATGGAATGGCATGGAATGGCATGGAATGGCATGGAATGGCATGGAATGGCATGGAATGGCATGGAATGGCATGGAATGGCATGGAATGGCATGGAATGGCATGGAATGGCATGGAATGGCATGGAATGGCATGGAATGGCATGGAATGGCATGGAATGGCATGGAATGGCATGGAATGGCATGGAATGGCATGGAATGGCATGGAATGGCATGGAATGGCATGGAATGGCATGGAATGGCATGGAATGGCATGGAATGGCATGGAATGGCATGGAATGGCATGGAATGGCATGGAATGGCATCGAATGGCATGGAATGGCATGGAATGGCATGGAATGGCATGGAATGGCATGGAATGGCATGGAATGGCATGGAATGGCATGGAATGGCATGGAATGGCATGGAATGGCATGGAATGGCATGGAATGGCATGGAATGGCATGGAATGGCATGGAATGGCATGGAATGGCATGGAATGGCATGGCACCGGCATGGCACGGCATGGCACCGGCATGGCACGGCATGGCACCGGCATGGCACGGCATGGCACCGGCATGGCACGGCATGGCACCGGCATGGCACGGCATGGCACCGGCATGGCACGGCATGGCACCGGCATGGCACGGCATGGCACCGGCATGGCACGGCATGGCACCGGCATGGCACGGCATGGCACCGGCATGGCACGGCATGGCACCGGCATGGCACGGCATGGCACCGGCATGGCACGGCATGGCACCGGCATGGCACGGCATGGCACCGGCATGGCACGGCATGGCACCGGCATGGCACGGCATGGCACCGGCATGGCACGGCATGGCACCGGCATGGCACGGCATGGCACGGCAAGGCACCGGCATGGCACGGCATGGCACCGGCATGGCACGGCATGGCACCGGCATGGCACGGCATGGCACCGGCATGGCACGGCATGGCACCGGCATGGCACGGCATGGCACCGGCATGGCACGGCATGGCACCGGCATGGCACGGCATGGAATGGCATGGCACGGCATGGAATGGCATGGCACCGGCATGGAATGGCATGGCACCGGCATGGCACGGCATGGAATGGCATGGCACGGCATGGAATGGCATGGAATGGCATGGAATGGCATGGCACGGCATGGAATGGCATGGAATGGCATGGAATGGCATGGAATGGCATGGAATGGCATGGCACCGGCATGGCACGACATGGCACCGGCATGGCACGGCATGGCACCGGCATGGCACGGCATGGCACCGGCATGGCACGGCATGGCACCGGCATGGCACGGCATGGCACCGGCATGGCACGGCATGGCACCGGCATGGCACGGCATGGCACCGGCATGGCACGGCATGGCACCGGCATGGCACGGCATGGCACCGGCATGGCACGGCATGGCACCGGCATGGCACGGCATGGCACCGGCATGGCACGGCATGGCACCGGCATGGCACGGCATGGCACCGGCATGGCACGGCATGGCACCGGCATGGCACGGCATGGCACCGGCATGGCACGGCATGGCACCGGCATGGCACGGCATGGCACCGGCATGGCACGGCATGGCACCGGCATGGCACGGCATGGCACCGGCATGGCACGGCATGGCACCGGCATGGCACGGCATGGCACCGGCATGGCACGGCATGGCACCGGCATGGCACGGCATGGCACGGCATGGCACCGGCATGGCACGGCATGGAATGGCATGGAATGGCATGGAATGGCATGGAATGGCATGGAATGGCATGGAATGGCATGGAATGGCATGGAATGGCATTGAATGGCATGGAATGGCATGGAATGGCATGGAATGGCATGGAATGGCATGGAATGGCATGGAATGGCATGGAATGGCATGGAATGGCATGGAATGGCATGGAATGGCATGGAATGGCATGGCACCGCATGGCACGGCATGGCACGGCATGGCACGGCATGGCACGGCATGGCACCGGCATGGCACGGCATGGCACCGGCATGGCACGGCATGGCACCGGCATGGCACGGCATGGCACGGCATGGCACGGCATGGAATGGCATGGAATGGCATGGAATGGCATGGAATGGCATGCAATGGCATGGAATGGCATGGAATGGCATGGAATGGCATGGAATGGCATGGAATGGCATGGCACCGGCATGGCACGGCATGGCACCGGCATGGCACGGCATGGCACGGCATGGCACCGGCATGGCACGGCATGGCACGGCATGGCACCGGCATGGCACGGCATGGCACGGCATGGCACCGGCATGGCACGGCATGGCACGGCATGGCACGGCATGGAATGGCATGGAATGGCATGGAATGGCATGGAATGGCATGGAATGGCATGGAATGGCATGGAATGGCATGGCACCGGCATGGCACGGCATGGCACCGGCATGGCACGGCATGGCACCGGCATGGCACGGCATGGCACCGGCATGGCACGGCATGGCACCGGCATGGCACGGCATGGCACCGGCATGGCACCGGCATGGCACGGCATGGCACCGGCATGGCACGGCATGGCACCGGCATGGCACGGCATGGCACCGGCATGGCACGGCATGGCACCGGCATGGCACGGCATGGCACCGCATTGAGTGGCATGGAATGGCATGGAATGGCATGGACTGGCATGGACTGGCATGGAATGGCATGGAATGGCATGGAATGGCATGGAATGGCATGGAATGGCATGGAATGGCATGGAATGGCATGGAATGGCATGGAATGGCATGGAATGGCATGGAATGGCATGGAATGGCATGGAATGGCATGGAATGGCATGGAATGGCATGGAATGGCATGGCACCGCATGGCACGGCATGGCACGGCATGGCACGGCATGGCACGGCATGGCACGGCATGGCACCGGCATGGCACGGCATGGCACCGGCATGGCACGGCATGGCACCGGCATGGCACGGCATGGCACGGCATGGCACGGCATGGAATGGCATGGAATGGCATGGAATGGCATGGAATGGCATGCAATGGCATGGAATGGCATGGAATGGCATGGAATGGCATGGAATGGCATGGAATGGCATGGAATGGCATGGCACCGGCATGGCACGGCATGGCACCGGCATGGCACGGCATGGCACCGGCATGGCACGGCATGGCACCGGCATGGCACGGCATGGCACGGCATGGCACCGGCATGGCACGGCATGGCACGGCATGGCACCGGCATGGCACGGCATGGCACGGCATGGCACGGCATGGCACGGCATGGAATGGCATGGAATGGCATGGAATGGCATGGAATGGCATGGAATGGCATGGAATGGCATGGAATGGCATGGCACCGGCATGGCACGGCATGGCACCGGCATGGCACGGCATGGCACCGGCATGGCACGGCATGGCACGGCATGGCACCGGCATGGCACGGCATGGCACCGGCATGGCACGGCATGGCACCGGCATGGCACGGCATGGCACCGGCATGGCACGGCATGGCACCGGCATGGCACGGCATGGCACCGGCATGGCACGGCATGGCACCGGCATGGCACGGCATGGCACCGGCATGGCACGGCATGGCACCGGCATGGCACAGCATGGCACGGCATGGCACCGGCATGGAATGGCATGGAATGGCATGGAATGGCATGGAATGGCATGGAATGGCATGGAATGGCATGGAATGGCATGGAATGGCATGGAATGGCATGGAATGGCATGGAATGGCATGGAATGGCATGGAATGGCATGGAATGGCATGGAATGGCATGGAATGGCATGGAATGGCATGGAATGGCATGGAATGGCATGGAATGGCATGGAATGGCATGGAATGGCATGGAATGGCATGGAATGGCATGGAATGGCATGGAATGGCATGGAATGGCATGGAATGGCATGGAATGGCATGGAATGGCATGGAATGGCATGGAATGGCATGGAATGGCATGGAATGGCATGGCACCGCATGGCACGGCATGGCACGGCATGGCACGGCATGGCACGGCATGGCACGGCATGGCACCGGCATGGCACGGCATGGCACCGGCATGGCACGGCATGGCACGGCATGGCACCGGCATGGCACGGCATGGCACGGCATGGCACCGGCATGGCACGGCATGGCACCGGCATGGCACGGCATGGCACCGGCATGGCACGGCATGGCACCGGCATGGCACGGCATGGCACCGGCATGGCACGGCATGGCACCGGCATGGCACGGCATGGCACCGGCATGGCACGGCATGGCACCGGCATGGCACGGCATGGCACCGGCATGGCACGGCATGGCACCGCATTGAGTGGCATGGAATGGCATGGCACGGCATGGCACGGCATGGCACGGCATGGCACCGGCATGGCACGGCATGGCACGGCATGGCACGGCATGGAATGGCATGGAATGGCATGGAATGGCATGGAATGGCATGGAATGGCATGGAATGGCATGGCACCGGCATGGCACGGCATGGCACCGGCATGGCACGGCATGGCACCGGCATGGCACGGCATGGCACCGGCATGGCACGGCATGGCACGGCATGGCACCGGCATGGCACGGCATGGCACCGGCATGGCACGGCATGGCACCGGCATGGCACGGCATGGCACCGGCATGGCACGGCATGGCACCGGCATGGCACGGCATGGCACCGGCATGGCACGGCATGGCACCGGCATGGCACGGCATGGCACCGGCATGGCACGGCATGGCACCGGCATGGCACGGCATGGCACCGGCATGGCACCGGCATGGCACGGCATGGCACCGGCATGGCACGGCATGGCACCGGCATGGCACGGCATGGCACCGGCATGGCACGGCATGGCACGGCAAGGCACCGGCATGGCACGGCATGGCACCGGCATGGCACGGCATGGCACCGGCATGGCACGGCATGGCACCGGCATGGCACGGCATGGCACCGGCATGGCACGGCATGGCACCGGCATGGCACGGCATGGCACCGGCATGGCACCGGCATGGCACGGCATGGCACCGGCATGGCACGGCATGGCACCGGCATGGCACGGCATGGCACCGGCATGGCACGGCATGGCACCGGCATGGCACGGCATGGCACCGCATTGAGTGGCATGGAATGGCATGGAATGGCATGGACTGGCATGGACTGGCATGGAATGGCATGGAATGGCATGGAATGGCATGGAATGGCATGGAATGGCATGGAATGGCATGGAATGGCATGGAATGGCATGGAATGGCATGGAATGGCATGGAATGGCATGGAATGGCATGGAATGGCATGGAATGGCATGGAATGGCATGGAATGGCATGGAATGGCATGGAATGGCATGGCACCGCATGGCACGGCATGGCACGGCATGGCACGGCATGGCACGGCATGGCACCGGCATGGCACGGCATGGCACCGGCATGGCACGGCATGGCACCGGCATGGCACGGCATGGCACGGCATGGCACGGCATGGAATGGCATGGAATGGCATGGAATGGCATGGAATGGCATGCAATGGCATGGAATGGCATGGAATGGCATGGAATGGCATGGAATGGCATGGAATGGCATGGAATGGCATGGCACCGGCATGGCACGGCATGGCACCGGCATGGCACGGCATGGCACCGGCATGGCACGGCATGGCACCGGCATGGCACGGCATGGCACGGCATGGCACCGGCATGGCACGGCATGGCACGGCATGGCACCGGCATGGCACGGCATGGCACGGCATGGCACGGCATGGCACGGCATGGAATGGCATGGAATGGCATGGAATGGCATGGAATGGCATGGAATGGCATGGAATGGCATGGAATGGCATGGCACCGGCATGGCACGGCATGGCACCGGCATGGCACGGCATGGCACCGGCATGGCACGGCATGGCACGGCATGGCACCGGCATGGCACGGCATGGCACCGGCATGGCACGGCATGGCACCGGCATGGCACGGCATGGCACCGGCATGGCACGGCATGGCACCGGCATGGCACGGCATGGCACCGGCATGGCACGGCATGGCACCGGCATGGCACGGCATGGCACCGGCATGGCACGGCATGGCACCGGCATGGCACAGCATGGCACGGCATGGCACCGGCATGGCACGGCATGGAATGGCATGGAATGGCATGGAATGGCATGGAATGGCATGGAATGGCATGGAATGGCATGGAATGGCATGGAATGGCATGGAATGGCATGGAATGGCATGGAATGGCATGGAATGGCATGGAATGGCATGGAATGGCATGGAATGGCATGGAATGGCATGGAATGGCATGGAATGGCATGGAATGGCATGGAATGGCATGGAATGGCATGGAATGGCATGGAATGGCATGGAATGGCATGGAATGGCATGGAATGGCATGGAATGGCATGGAATGGCATGGAATGGCATGGAATGGCATGGAATGGCATGGAATGGCATGGAATGGCATGGAATGGCATGGAATGGCATGGAATGGCATGGCACCGCATGGCACGGCATGGCACGGCATGGCACGGCATGGCACGGCATGGCACGGCATGGCACGGCATGGCACGGCATGGCACCGGCATGGCACGGCATGGCACCGGCATGGCACGGCATGGCACGGCATGGCACCGGCATGGCACGGCATGGCACGGCATGGCACCGGCATGGCACGGCATGGCACCGGCATGGCACGGCATGGCACCGGCATGGCACGGCATGGCACCGGCATGGCACGGCATGGCACCGGCATGGCACGGCATGGCACCGGCATGGCACGGCATGGCACCGGCATGGCACGGCATGGCACCGGCATGGCACGGCATGGCACCGGCATGGCACGGCATGGCACCGCATTGAGTGGCATGGAATGGCATGGCACGGCATGGCACGGCATGGCACGGCATGGCACCGGCATGGCACGGCATGGCACGGCATGGCACGGCATGGAATGGCATGGAATGGCATGGAATGGCATGGAATGGCATGGAATGGCATGGAATGGCATGGCACCGGCATGGCACGGCATGGCACCGGCATGGCACGGCATGGCACCGGCATGGCACGGCATGGCACCGGCATGGCACGGCATGGCACCGGCATGGCACGGCATGGCACCGGCATGGCACGGCATGGCACGGCATGGCACCGGCATGGCACGGCATGGCACCGGCATGGCACGGCATGGCACCGGCATGGCACGGCATGGCACCGGCATGGCACGGCATGGCACCGGCATGGCACGGCATGGCACCGGCATGGCACGGCATGGCACCGGCATGGCACGGCATGGCACCGGCATGGCACGGCATGGCACCGGCATGGCACGGCATGGCACCGGCATGGCACCGGCATGGCACGGCATGGCACCGGCATGGCACGGCATGGCACCGGCATGGCACGGCATGGCACCGGCATGGCACGGCATGGCACGGCAAGGCACCGGCATGGCACGGCATGGCACCGGCATGGCACGGCATGGCACCGGCATGGCACGGCATGGCACCGGCATGGCACGGCATGGCACCGGCATGGCACGGCATGGCACCGGCATGGCACGGCATGGAATGGCATGGCACGGCATGGAATGGCATGGCACCGGCATGGAATGGCATGGCACCGGCATGGCACGGCATGGAATGGCATGGCACGGCATGGAATGGCATGGCACGGCATGGAATGGCATGGAATGGCATGGAATGGCATGGAATGGCATGGCACGGCATGGAATGGCATGGAATGGCATGGAATGGCATGGAATGGCATGGAATGGCATGGAATGGCATGGAATGGCATGGCACCGGCATGGCACGACATGGCACCGGCATGGCACGGCATGGCACCGGCATGGCACGGCATGGCACCGGCATGGCACGGCATGGCACCGGCATGGCACGGCATGGCACCGGCATGGCACGGCATGGCACCGGCATGGCACGGCATGGCACCGGCATGGCACGGCATGGCACCGGCATGGCACGGCATGGCACCGGCATGGCACGGCATGGCACCGGCATGGCACGGCATGGCACCGGCATGGCACGGCATGGCACCGGCATGGCACGGCATGGCACCGGCATGGCACGGCATGGCACCGGCATGGCACGGCATGGCACCGGCATGGCACGGCATGGCACCGGCATGGCACGGCATGGCACCGGCATGGCACGGCATGGCACCGGCATGGCACGGCATGGCACCGGCATGGCACGGCATGGCACCGGCATGGCACGGCATGGCACCGGCATGGCACGGCATGGCACCGGCATGGCACGGCATGGCACCGGCATGGCACGGCATGGCACCGGCATGGCACGGCATGGCACCGGCATGGCACGGCATGGCACCGGCATGGCACGGCATGGCACCGGCATGGCACGGCATGGCACCGGCATGGCACGGCATGGCACCGGCATGGCACGGCATGGCACCGGCATGGCACGGCATGGCACCGGCATGGCACAGCATGGCACGGCATGGCACCGGCATGGCACGGCATGGAATGGCATGGAATGGCATGGAATGGCATGGAATGGCATGGAATGGCATGGAATGGCATGGAATGGCATGGAATGGCATGGAATGGCATGGAATGGCATGGAATGGCATGGAATGGCATGGAATGGCATGGAATGGCATGGAATGGCATGGAATGGCATGGAATGGCATGGAATGGCATGGAATGGCATGGAATGGCATGGAATGGCATGGAATGGCATTGAATGGCATGGAATGGCATGGAATGGCATGGAATGGCATGGAATGGCATGGAATGGCATGGAATGGCATGGAATGGCATGGAATGGCATGGAATGGCATGGCACCGCATGGCACGGCATGGCACGGCATGGCACGGCATGGCACGGCATGGCACCGGCATGGCACGGCATGGCACCGGCATGGCACGGCATGGCACCGGCATGGCACGGCATGGCACGGCATGGCACGGCATGGCACGGCATGGAATGGCATGGAATGGCATGGAATGGCATGGAATGGCATGCAATGGCATGGAATGGCATGGAATGGCATGGAATGGCATGGAATGGCATGGAATGGCATGGCACCGGCATGGCACGGCATGGCACCGGCATGGCACGGCATGGCACCGGCATGGCACGGCATGGCACCGGCATGGCACGGCATGGCACGGCATGGCACCGGCATGGCACGGCATGGCACGGCATGGCACCGGCATGGCACGGCATGGCACGGCATGGCACGGCATGGAATGGCATGGAATGGCATGGAATGGCATGGAATGGCATGGAATGGCATGGAATGGCATGGAATGGCATGGAATGGCATGGCACCGGCATGGCACGGCATGGCACCGGCATGGCACGGCATGGCACCGGCATGGCACGGCATGGCACCGGCATGGCACGGCATGGCACCGGCATGGCACGGCATGGCACCGGCATGGCACGGCATGGCACGGCATGGCACCGGCATGGCACGGCATGGCACCGGCATGGCACGGCATGGCACCGGCATGGCACGGCATGGCACCGGCATGGCACGGCATGGCACCGGCATGGCACGGCATGGCACCGCATTGAGTGGCATGGAATGGCATGGAATGGCATGGACTGGCATGGACTGGCATGGAATGGCATGGAATGGCATGGAATGGCATGGAATGGCATGGAATGGCATGGAATGGCATGGAATGGCATGGAATGGCATGGAATGGCATGGAATGGCATGGAATGGCATGGAATGGCATGGAATGGCATGGCACCGCATGGCACGGCATGGCACGGCATGGCACGGCATGGCACGGCATGGCACCGGCATGGCACGGCATGGCACCGGCATGGCACGGCATGGCACCGGCATGGCACGGCATGGCACGGCATGGCACGGCATGGAATGGCATGGAATGGCATGGAATGGCATGGAATGGCATGCAATGGCATGGAATGGCATGGAATGGCATGGAATGGCATGGAATGGCATGGAATGGCATGGCACCGGCATGGCACGGCATGGCACCGGCATGGCACGGCATGGCACCGGCATGGCACGGCATGGCACGGCATGGCACCGGCATGGCACGGCATGGCACGGCATGGCACCGGCATGGCACGGCATGGCACGGCATGGCACGGCATGGCACGGCATGGAATGGCATGGAATGGCATGGAATGGCATGGAATGGCATGGAATGGCATGGAATGGCATGGAATGGCATGGCACCGGCATGGCACGGCATGGCACCGGCATGGCACGGCATGGCACCGGCATGGCACGGCATGGCACCGGCATGGCACGGCATGGCACCGGCATGGCACGGCATGGCACCGGCATGGCACGGCATGGCACGGCATGGCACCGGCATGGCACGGCATGGCACCGGCATGGCACGGCATGGCACCGGCATGGCACGGCATGGCACCGGCATGGCACGGCATGGCACCGGCATGGCACGGCATGGCACCGGCATGGCACGGCATGGCACCGGCATGGCACGGCATGGCACCGGCATGGCACGGCATGGCACCGGCATGGCACGGCATGGCACCGGCATGGCACAGCATGGCACGGCATGGCACCGGCATGGCACGGCATGGAATGGCATGGAATGGCATGGAATGGCATGGAATGGCATGGAATGGCATGGAATGGCATGGAATGGCATGGAATGGCATGGAATGGCATGGAATGGCATGGAATGGCATGGAATGGCATGGAATGGCATGGAATGGCATGGAATGGCATGGAATGGCATGGAATGGCATGGAATGGCATGGAATGGCATGGAATGGCATGGAATGGCATGGAATGGCATGGAATGGCATGGAATGGCATGGAATGGCATGGAATGGCATGGAATGGCATGGAATGGCATGGAATGGCATGGAATGGCATGGAATGGCATGGAATGGCATGGAATGGCATGGAATGGCATGGAATGGCATGGAATGGCATGGAATGGCATGGAATGGCATGGAATGGCATGGAATGGCATGGAATGGCATGGAATGGCATGGCACCGCATGGCACGGCATGGCACGGCATGGCACGGCATGGCACGGCATGGCACGGCATGGCACGGCATGGCACCGGCATGGCACGGCATGGCACCGGCATGGCACGGCATGGCACGGCATGGCACCGGCATGGCACGGCATGGCACGGCATGGCACCGGCATGGCACGGCATGGCACCGGCATGGCACGGCATGGCACCGGCATGGCACGGCATGGCACCGGCATGGCACGGCATGGCACCGGCATGGCACGGCATGGCACCGGCATGGCACGGCATGGCACCGGCATGGCACCGGCATGGCACGGCATGGCACCGCATTGAGTGGCATGGAATGGCATGGAATGGCATGGACTGGCATGGACTGGCATGGAATGGCATGGAATGGCATGGAATGGCATGGAATGGCATGGAATGGCATGGCACCGGCATGGCACGGCATGGCACCGGCATGGCACGGCATGGCACCGGCATGGCACGGCATGGCACCGGCATGGCACGGCATGGCACCGGCATGGCACCGGCATGGCACGGCATGGCACCGGCATGGCACGGCATGGCACCGGCATGGCACGGCATGGCACCGGCATGGCACGGCATGGCACCGGCATGGCACGGCATGGCACCGGCATGGCACGGCATGGCACCGGCATGGCACGGCATGGCACCGGCATGGCACGGCATGGCACCGGCATGGCACGGCATGGCACCGGCATGGCACGGCATGGCACCGGCATGGCACGGCATGGCACCGGCATGGCACGGCATGGCACCGGCATGGCACGGCATGGCACCGGCATGGCACGGCATGGAATGGCATGGAATGGCATGGAATGGCATGGAATGGCATGGAATGGCATGGAACGGCATGGCACCGGCATGGCACGGCATGGCACCGGCATGGCACGGCATGGCACCGGCATGGCACGGCATGGCACCGGCATGGCACGGCATGGCACCGGCATGGCACGGCATGGCACCGGCATGGCACGGCATGGCACCGGCATGGCACGGCATGGCACCGGCATGGCACGGCATGGCACCGGCATGGCACGGCATGGCACCGGCATGGCACGGCATGGCACCGGCATGGCACGGCATGGCACCGGCATGGCACGGCATGGCACCGGCATGGCACGGCATGGCACCGGCATGGCACGGCATGGCACCGGCATGGCACGGCATGGCACCGGCATGGCACGGCATGGCACCGGCATGGCACGGCATGGCACCGGCATGGCACGGCATGGCACGGCATGGCACGGCATGGCACCGGCATGGCACGGCATGGCACCGGCATGGCACGGCATGGCACCGGCATGGCACGGCATGGCACGGCATGGCACGGCATGGCACGGCATGGCACGGCATGGCACGGCATGGCACGGCATGGCACCGGCATGGCACGGCATGGCACCGGCATGGCACGCCATGGCACCGGCATGGCACGGCATGGCACCGGCATGGCACGGCATGGCACCGGCATGGCACGGCATGGCACCGGCATGGCACGGCATGGCACCGGCATGGCACGGCATGGCACCGGCATGGCACGGCATGGCACCGGCATGGCACGGCATGGCACCGGCATGGCACGGCATGGCACCGGCATGGCACGGCATGGCACCGGCATGGCACGGCATGGCACCGGCATGGCACGGCATGGCACCGGCATGGCACGGCATGGCACCGGCATGGCACGGCATGGCACCGGCATGGCACGGCATGGCACCGGCATGGCACGGCATGGCACCGGCATGGCACGGCATGGCACCGGCATGGCACGGCATGGCACCGGCATGGCACGGCATGGCACCGGCATGGCACGGCATGGCACCGGCATGGCACGGCATGGCACCGGCATGGCACGGCATGGCACCGGCATGGCACGGCATGGCACCGGCATGGCACGGCATGGCACCGGCATGGCACCGGCATGGCACGGCATGGCACCGGCATGGCACGGCATGGCACCGGCATGGCACGGCATGCACCGGCATGGCACGGCATGGCACCGGCATGGCACGGCATGGCACCGGCATGGCACGGCATGGCACCGGCATGGCACGGCATGGCACCGGCATGGCACGGCATGGCACCGGCATGGCACGGCATGGCACCGGCATGGCACGGCATGGCACCGGCATGGCACGGCATGGCACCGGCATGGCACGGCATGGCACCGGCATGGCACGGCATGGCACCGGCATGGCACGGCATGGCACCGGCATGGCACGGCATGGCACGGCATGGCACCGGCATGGCACGGCCTGGCACCGGCATGGCACGGCATGGAATGGCATGGAATGGCATGGAATGGCATGGAATGGCATGGAATGGCATGGAATGGCATGGAATGGCATGGAATGGCATGGAATGGCATGGAATGGCATGGAATGGCATGGAATGGCATGGAATGGCATGGAATGGCATGGAATGGCATGGAATGGCATGGAATGGCATGGAATGGCATGGAATGGCATGGAATGGCATGGAATGGCATGGAATGGCATGGAATGGCATGGAATGGCATGGAATGGCATGGAATGGCATGGAATGGCATGGAATGGCATGGAATGGCATGGAATGGCATGGAATGGCATGGAATGGCATGGAATGGCATGGAATGGCATGGAATGGCATGGAATGGCATGGAATGGCATGGAATGCCATGGAATGGCATGGAATGGCATGGAATGGCATGGAATGGCATGGAATGGCATGGAATGGCATGGAATGGCATGGAATGGCATGGAATGGCATGGAATGCCATGGAATGGCATGGAATGGCATGGAATGGCATGGAATGGCATGGAATGGCATGGAATGGCATGGAATGGCATGGCACCGGCATGGCACGGCATGGCACCGGCATGGCACGGCATGGAATGGCATGGAATGGCATGGAATGGCATGGCACGGCATGGCACCGGCATGGCACGGCATGGCACCGGCATGGCACGGCATGGCACCGGCATGGCACGGCATGGCACCGGCATGGCACGGCATGGCACCGGCATGGCACGGCATGGCACCGGCATGGCACGGCATTGAATGGCATGGAATGGCATGGAATGGCATGGAATGGCATGGAATGGCATGGAATGGCATGGAATGGCATGGAATGGCATGGAATGGCATGGAATGGCATGGAATGGCATGGCACCGCATGGCACCGCATGGAATGGCATGGCACCGCATGGAATGGCATGGAATGGCATCGAATGGCATGGAATGGCATGGAATGGCATGGAATGGCATGGCACCGCATGGAATGGCATGGCACCGCATGGAATGGCATGGCACCGCATGGCACGGCATGGAATGGCATGGCACCGCATGGAATGGCATGGCACCGCATGGCACGGCATGGAATGGCATGGCACCGGCATGGCACGGCATGGCACCGCATGGCACCGGCATGGCACGGCATGGCACCGCATGGCACGGCATGGAATGGCATGGCACCGGCATGGCACCGGCATGGCATGGCATGGCACGGCATGGCACCGGCATGGCACGGCATGGCACCGGCATGGCACCGCATTGAGTGGCATGGAATGGCATGGAATGGCATGGAATGGCATGGAATGGCATGGAATGGCATGGACTGGGATGGACTGGCATGGAATGGCATGGAATGGCATGGAATGGCATGGAATGGCATGGAATGGCATGGAATGGCATGGAATGGCATGGAATGGCATGGAATGGCATGGAATGGCATGGAATGGCATGGAATGGCATGGAATGGCATGGAATGGCATGGAATGGCATGGAATGGCATGGAATGGCATGGAATGGCATGGAATGGCATGGAATGGCATGGAATGGCATGGAATGGCATGGAATGGCATGGAATGGCATGGAATGGCATGGAATGGCATGGAATGGCATGGAATGGCATGGCACCGCATGGCACGGCATGGCACGGCATGGCACGGCATGGCACCGGCATGGAACGGCATGGCACCGGCATGGCACCGGCATGGCACGGCATGGCACCGGCATGGCACGGCATGGCACCGGCATGGCACGGCATGGCACCGGCATGGCACGGCATGGCACCGGCATGGCACGGCATGGCACCGGCATGGCACTGCATGGCACGGCATGGCACCGGCATGGCACGGCATGGCACGGCATGGCACGGCATGGCACCGGCATGGCACGGCATGGCACCGGCATGGAATGGCATGGAATGGCATGGAATGGCATGGAATGGCATGGAATGGCATGGAATGGCATGGAATGGCATGGAATGGCATGGAATGGCATGGCACGGCATGGCACCGGCATGGCACGGCATGGCACCGGCATGGCACGGCATGGCACCGGCATGGCACGGCATGGCACCGGCATGGCACGGCATGGCACCGGCATGGCACGGCATGGCACCGGCATGGCACGGCATGGCACCGGCATGGCACGGCATGGCACCGGCATGGCACGGCATGGCACCGGCATGGCACCGGCATGGCACGGCATGGAATGGCATGGCACGGCATGGAATGGCATGGCACGGCATGGAATGGCATGGCACGGCATGGAATGGCATGGAATGGCATGGAATGGCATGGAATGGCATGGAATGGCATGGAATGGCATGGAATGGCATGGAATGGCATGGAATGGCATGGAATGGCATGGAATGGCATGGAATGGCATGGAATGGCATGGAATGGCATGGAATGGCATGGAATGGCATGGAATGGCATGGAATGGCATGGAATGGCATGGAATGGCATGGAATGGCATGGAATGGCATGGAATGGCATGGAATGGCATGGAATGGCATGGAATGGCATGGAATGGCATGGAATGGCATGGAATGGCATGGAATGGCATGGAATGACATGGAATGGCATGGAATGGCATGGCACCGCATGGCACGGCATGGCACGGCATGGCACGGCATGGCACGGCATGGCACGGCATGGCACGGCATGGCACCGGCATGGCACGGCGTGGCACCGGCATGGCACGGCATGGCACGGCATGGCACCGGCATGGCACGGCATGGCACCGGCATGGCACGGCATGGCACCGGCATGGCACGGCATGGCACCGGCATGGCACGGCATGGCACCGGCATGGCACGGCATGGCACCGGCATGGCACGGCATGGCACCGGCATGGCACGGCATGGCACGGCATGGCACCGGCATGGCACGGCATGGCACCGGCATGGCACGGCATGGCACCGGCATGGCACGGCATGGCACCGGCATGGCACGGCATGGCACCGGCATGGCACGGCATGGCACGGCATGGCACCGGCATGGCACGGCATGGCACGGCATGGCACCGGCATGGCACGGCATGGCACCGGCATGGCACGGCATGGCACCGGCATGGCACGGCATGGCACCGGCATGGCACGGCATGGCACCGGCATGGCACGGCATGGCACCGGCATGGCACGGCATGGCACCGGCATGGCACGGCATGGCACCGGCATGGCACGGCATGGCACCGGCATGGCACGGCATGGAATGGCATGGAATGGCATGGAATGGCATGGAATGGCATGGAATGGCATGGAATGGCATGGAATGGCATGGAACGGCATGGCACCGGCATGGCACGGCATGGCACCGGCATGGCACGGCATGGCACCGGCATGGCACGGCATGGCACCGGCATGGCACGGCATGGCACCGGCATGGCACGGCATGGCACCGGCATGGCACGGCATGGCACCGGCATGGCACGGCATGGCACCGGCATGGCACGGCATGGCACCGGCATGGCACGGCATGGCACCGGCATGGCACGGCATGGCACCGGCATGGCACGGCATGGCACGGCATGGCACCGGCATGGCACGGCATGGCACCGGCATGGCACGGCATGGCACGGCATGGCACGGCATGGCACGGCATGGCACGGCATGGCACGGCATGGCACGGCATGGCACGGCATGGCACGGCATGGCACGGCATGGCACGGCATGGCACGGCATGGCACGGCATTGAATGGCATGGCACGGCATGGAATGGCATGGAATGGCATGGAATGGCATGGAATGGCATGGAATGGCATGGAATGGCATGGAATGGCATGGAATGGCATGGAATGGCATGGAATGGCATGGAATGGCATGGAATGTCATGGAATGGCATGGAATGGCATGGAATGGCATGGAATGGCATGGAATGGCATGGAATGGCATGGAATGGCATGGAATGGCATGGAATGGCATGGAATGGCATGGAATGGCATGGAATGGCATGGCACCGGCATGGCACGGCATGGCACGGCATGGCACGGCATGGCACCGGCATGGCACCGGCATGGCACGGCATGGCACCGGCATGGCACGGCATGGCACCGGCATGGCACGGCATGGCACCGGCATGGCACGGCATGGCACCGGCATGGCACGGCATGGCACGGCATTGAATGGCATGGAATGGCATGGAATGGCATGGAATGGCATGGAATGGCATGGAATGACATGGAATGGCATGGAATGGCATGGAATGGCATGGAATGGCATGGCACCGCATGGCACGGCATGGCACGGCATGGCACGGCATGGCACGGCATGGCACGACATGGCACCGGCATGGCACGGCATGGCACCGGCATGGCACGGCATGGCACCGGCATGGCACCGGCATGGCACGGCATGGCACCGGCATGGCACGGCATGGCACGGCATGGCACCGGCATGGCACGGCATGGCACGGCATGGCACGGCATGGCACCGGCATGGCACGGCATGGCACGGCATGGCACCGGCATGGCACCGGCATGGCACCGGCATGGCACCGGCATGGCACGGCATGGCACCGGCATGGCACGGCATGGCACCGGCATGGCACGGCATGGCACCGGCATGGCACGGCATGGCACCGGCATGGCACGGCATGGCACGGCATGGCACCGGCATGGCACGGCATGGCACCGGCATGGCACGGCATGGCACCGGCATGGCACGGCATGGCACCGGCATGGCACGGCATGGCACGGCATGGCACGGCATGGCACGGCATGGCACCGGCATGGCACGGCATGGCACGGCATGGCACGGCATGGCACCGGCATGGCACGGCATAGCACGGCATGGCACCGGCATGGCACGGCATGGCACCGGCATGGCACGGCATGGCACGGCATGGCACCGGCATGGCACGGCATGGCACCGGCATGGCACGGCATGGCACGGCATGGCACGGCATGGCACGGCATGGCACGGCATGGCACGGCATTGAATGGCATGGAATGGCATGGAATGGCATGGAATGGCATGGAATGGCATGGAATGGCATGGAATGGCATGGAATGGCATGGAATGGCATGGAATGGCATGGAATGGCATGGAATGGCATGGAATGGCATGGAATGGCATGGAATGGCATGGAATGGCATGGAATGGCATGGAATGGCATGGAATGGCATGGAATGGCATGGAATGGCATGGAATGGCATGGAATGGCATGGAATGGCATGGAATGGCATGGAATGGCATGGAATGGCATGGAATGACATGGAATGGCATGGAATGGCATGGCACCGCATGGCACGGCATGGCACGGCATGGCACGGCATGGCACGGCATGGCACGGCATGGCACGGCATGGCACCGGCATGGCACGGCGTGGCACCGGCATGGCACGGCATGGCACGGCATGGCACCGGCATGGCACGGCATGGCACCGGCATGGCACGGCATGGCACCGGCATGGCACGGCATGGCACCGGCATGGCACGGCATGGCACCGGCATGGCACGGCATGGCACCGGCATGGCACGGCATGGCACCGGCATGGCACGGCATGGCACCGGCATGGCACGGCATGGCACCGGCATGGCACGGCATGGCACCGGCATGGCACGGCATGGCACCGGCATGGCACGGCATGGCACCGGCATGGCACGGCATGGCACGGCATGGCACGGCATGGCACCGGCATGGCACGGCATGGCACCGGCATGGCACGGCATGGCACCGGCATGGCACGGCATGGCACGGCATGGCACGGCATGGCACGGCATGGCACGGCATGGCACGGCATGGCACGGCATGGCACGGCATGGCACCGGCATGGCACGGCATGGCACCGGCATGGCACGGCATGGCACCGGCATGGCACGGCATGGCACCGGCATGGCACGGCATGGCACCGGCATGGCACGGCATGGCACCGGCATGGCACGGCATGGCACCGGCATGGCACGGCATGGCACCGGCATGGCACGGCATGGCACCGGCATGGCACGGCATGGCACCGGCATGGCACGGCATGGCACCGGCATGGCACGGCATGGCACCGGCATGGCACGGCATGGCACCGGCATGGCACGGCATGGCACCGGCATGGCACGGCATGGCACCGGCATGGCACGGCATGGCACCGGCATGGCACGGCATGGCACCGGCATGGCACGGCATGGCACCGGCATGGCACGGCATGGCACCGGCATGGCACGGCATGGCACCGGCATGGCACGGCATGGCACCGGCATGGCACGGCATGGCACCGGCATGGCACGGCATGGCACCGGCATGGCACGGCATGGCACCGGCATGGCACGGCATGGCACCGGCATGGCACGGCATGGCACCGGCATGGCACGGCATGGCACCGGCATGGCACGGCATGGCACCGGCATGGCACGGCATGGCACCGGCATGGCACCGGCATGGCACGGCATGGCACCGGCATGGCACGGCATGGCACCGGCATGGCACGGCATGGCACCGGCATGGCACGGCATGGCACCGGCATGGCACGGCATGGCACCGGCATGGCACGGCATGGCACCGGCATGGCACGGCATGGCACCGGCATGGCACGGCATGGCACCGGCATGGCACGGCATGGCACGGCATGGCACCGGCATGGCACGGCCTGGCACCGGCATGGCACGGCATGGAATGGCATGGAATGGCATGGAATGGCATGGAATGGCATGGAATGGCATGGAATGGCATGGAATGGCATGGAATGGCATGGAATGGCATGGAATGGCATGGAATGGCATGGAATGGCATGGAATGGCATGGAATGGCATGGAATGGCATGGAATGGCATGGAATGGCATGGAATGGCATGGAATGGCATGGAATGGCATGGAATGGCATGGAATGGCATGGAATGGCATGGAATGGCATGGAATGGCATGGAATGGCATGGAATGGCATGGAATGGCATGGAATGGCATGGAATGGCATGGAATGGCATGGAATGGCATGGAATGGCATGGAATGGCATGGAATGGCATGGAATGGCATGGAATGGCATGGAATGGCATGGAATGGCATGGAATGGCATGGAATGGCATGGAATGGCATGGAATGGCATGGAATGGCATGGAATGGCATGGAATGGCATGGAATGGCATGGAATGCCATGGAATGGCATGGAATGGCATGGAATGGCATGGAATGGCATGGAATGGCATGGAATGGCATGGAATGGCATGGCACCGGCATGGCACGGCATGGCACCGGCATGGCACGGCATGGAATGGCATGGAATGGCATGGAATGGCATGGCACGGCATGGCACCGGCATGGCACGGCATGGCACCGGCATGGCACGGCATGGCACCGGCATGGCACGGCATGGCACCGGCATGGCACGGCATGGCACCGGCATGGCACGGCATGGCACCGGCATGGCACGGCATTGAATGGCATGGAATGGCATGGAATGGCATGGAATGGCATGGAATGGCATGGAATGGCATGGAATGGCATGGAATGGCATGGAATGGCATGGAATGGCATGGCACCGCATGGCACCGCATGGAATGGCATGGCACCGCATGGAATGGCATGGAATGGCATCGAATGGCATGGAATGGCATGGAATGGCATGGAATGGCATGGCACCGCATGGAATGGCATGGCACCGCATGGAATGGCATGGCACCGCATGGCACGGCATGGAATGGCATGGCACCGCATGGAATGGCATGGCACCGCATGGCACGGCATGGAATGGCATGGCACCGGCATGGCACGGCATGGCACCGCATGGCACCGGCATGGCACGGCATGGCACCGCATGGCACGGCATGGAATGGCATGGCACCGGCATGGCACCGGCATGGCATGGCATGGCACGGCATGGCACCGGCATGGCACGGCATGGCACCGGCATGGCACCGCATTGAGTGGCATGGAATGGCATGGAATGGCATGGAATGGCATGGAATGGCATGGAATGGCATGGAATGGCATGGACTGGGATGGACTGGCATGGAATGGCATGGAATGGCATGGAATGGCATGGAATGGCATGGAATGGCATGGAATGGCATGGAATGGCATGGAATGGCATGGAATGGCATGGAATGGCATGGAATGGCATGGAATGGCATGGAATGGCATGGAATGGCATGGAATGGCATGGAATGGCATGGAATGGCATGGAATGGCATGGAATGGCATGGAATGGCATGGAATGGCATGGAATGGCATGGAATGGCATGGAATGGCATGGAATGGCATGGAATGGCATGGAATGGCATGGAATGGCATGGAATGGCATGGAATGGCATGGAATGGCATGGCACCGCATGGCACGGCATGGCACGGCATGGCACGGCATGGCACCGGCATGGAACGGCATGGCACCGGCATGGCACCGGCATGGCACGGCATGGCACCGGCATGGCACGGCATGGCACCGGCATGGCACGGCATGGCACCGGCATGGCACGGCATGGCACCGGCATGGCACGGCATGGCACCGGCATGGCACTGCATGGCACGGCATGGCACCGGCATGGCACGGCATGGCACGGCATGGCACGGCATGGCACCGGCATGGCACGGCATGGCACCGGCATGGAATGGCATGGAATGGCATGGAATGGCATGGAATGGCATGGAATGGCATGGAATGGCATGGAATGGCATGGAATGGCATGGAATGGCATGGAATGGCATGGCACGGCATGGCACCGGCATGGCACGGCATGGCACCGGCATGGCACGGCATGGCACCGGCATGGCACGGCATGGCACCGGCATGGCACGGCATGGCACCGGCATGGCACGGCATGGCACCGGCATGGCACGGCATGGCACCGGCATGGCACGGCATGGCACCGGCATGGCACGGCATGGCACCGGCATGGCACCGGCATGGCACGGCATGGAATGGCATGGCACGGCATGGAATGGCATGGCACGGCATGGAATGGCATGGAATGGCATGGAATGGCATGGAATGGCATGGAATGGCATGGAATGGCATGGAATGGCATGGAATGGCATGGAATGGCATGGAATGGCATGGAATGGCATGGAATGGCATGGAATGGCATGGAATGGCATGGAATGGCATGGAATGGCATGGAATGGCATGGAATGGCATGGAATGGCATGGAATGGCATGGAATGGCATGGAATGGCATGGAATGGCATGGAATGGCATGGAATGGCATGGAATGGCATGGAATGGCATGGAATGGCATGGAATGGCATGGAATGGCATGGAATGGCATGGAATGGCATGGAATGGCATGGAATGGCATGGAATGGCATGGAATGGCATGGAATGGCATGGAATGGCATGGAATGGCATGGAATGACATGGAATGGCATGGAATGGCATGGCACCGCATGGCACGGCATGGCACGGCATGGCACGGCATGGCACGGCATGGCACGGCATGGCACGGCATGGCACGGCATGGCACCGGCATGGCACGGCGTGGCACCGGCATGGCACGGCATGGCACGGCATGGCACCGGCATGGCACGGCATGGCACCGGCATGGCACGGCATGGCACCGGCATGGCACGGCATGGCACCGGCATGGCACGGCATGGCACCGGCATGGCACGGCATGGCACCGGCATGGCACGGCATGGCACCGGCATGGCACGGCATGGCACGGCATGGCACCGGCATGGCACGGCATGGCACCGGCATGGCACGGCATGGCACCGGCATGGCACGGCATGGCACCGGCATGGCACGGCATGGCACCGGCATGGCACGGCATGGCACCGGCATGGCACGGCATGGCACCGGCATGGCACGGCATGGCACGGCATGGCACGGCATGGCACCGGCATGGCACGGCATGGCACGGCATGGCACCGGCATGGCACGGCATGGCACCGGCATGGCACGGCATGGCACCGGCATGGCACGGCATGGCACCGGCATGGCACGGCATGGCACCGGCATGGCACGGCATGGCACCGGCATGGCACGGCATGGCACCGGCATGGCACGGCATGGAATGGCATGGAATGGCATGGAATGGCATGGAATGGCATGGAATGGCATGGAATGGCATGGAATGGCATGGAATGGCATGGAACGGCATGGCACCGGCATGGCACGGCATGGCACCGGCATGGCACGGCATGGCACCGGCATGGCACGGCATGGCACCGGCATGGCACGGCATGGCACCGGCATGGCACGGCATGGCACCGGCATGGCACGGCATGGCACCGGCATGGCACGGCATGGCACCGGCATGGCACGGCATGGCACCGGCATGGCACGGCATGGCACCGGCATGGCACGGCATGGCACGGCATGGCACGGCATGGCACGGCATGGCACCGGCATGGCACGGCATGGCACCGGCATGGCACGGCATGGCACGGCATGGCACGGCATGGCACGGCATGGCACGGCATGGCACGGCATGGCACGGCATGGCACGGCATGGCACGGCATGGCACGGCATGGCACGGCATGGCACGGCATGGCACGGCATGGCACGGCATGGCACGGCATGGCACGGCATTGAATGGCATGGCACGGCATGGAATGGCATGGAATGGCATGGAATGGCATGGAATGGCATGGAATGGCATGGAATGGCATGGAATGGCATGGAATGGCATGGAATGGCATGGAATGGCATGGAATGGCATGGAATGGCATGGAATGGCATGGAATGGCATGGAATGTCATGGAATGGCATGGAATGGCATGGAATGGCATGGAATGGCATGGAATGGCATGGAATGGCATGGAATGGCATGGAATGGCATGGAATGGCATGGAATGGCATGGAATGGCATGGCACCGGCATGGCACGGCATGGCACGGCATGGCACGGCATGGCACCGGCATGGCACCGGCATGGCACGGCATGGCACCGGCATGGCACGGCATGGCACCGGCATGGCACGGCATGGCACCGGCATGGCACGGCATGGCACCGGCATGGCACGGCATGGCACGGCATTGAATGGCATGGAATGGCATGGAATGGCATGGAATGGCATGGAATGGCATGGAATGGCATGGAATGACATGGAATGGCATGGAATGGCATGGAATGGCATGGAATGGCATGGCACCGCATGGCACGGCATGGCACGGCATGGCACGGCATGGCACGGCATGGCACGACATGGCACCGGCATGGCACGGCATGGCACCGGCATGGCACGGCATGGCACCGGCATGGCACCGGCATGGCACGGCATGGCACCGGCATGGCACGGCATGGCACGGCATGGCACCGGCATGGCACGGCATGGCACGGCATGGCACGGCATGGCACCGGCATGGCACGGCATGGCACGGCATGGCACCGGCATGGCACCGGCATGGCACCGGCATGGCACCGGCATGGCACGGCATGGCACCGGCATGGCACGGCATGGCACCGGCATGGCACGGCATGGCACCGGCATGGCACGGCATGGCACCGGCATGGCACGGCATGGCACGGCATGGCACCGGCATGGCACGGCATGGCACCGGCATGGCACGGCATGGCACCGGCATGGCACGGCATGGCACCGGCATGGCACGGCATGGCACGGCATGGCACGGCATGGCACCGGCATGGCACGGCATGGCACGGCATGGCACGGCATGGCACCGGCATGGCACGGCATAGCACGGCATGGCACCGGCATGGCACGGCATGGCACCGGCATGGCACGGCATGGCACCGGCATGGCACGGCATGGCACGGCATGGCACCGGCATGGCACGGCATGGCACCGGCATGGCACGGCATGGCACCGGCATGGCACGGCATGGCACCGGCATGGCACGGCATGGCACGGCATGGCACGGCATGGCACGGCATGGCACGGCATGGCACGGCATGGCACGGCATTGAATGGCATGGAATGGCATGGAATGGCATGGAATGGCATGGAATGGCATGGAATGGCATGGAATGGCATGGAATGGCATGGAATGGCATGGAATGGCATGGAATGGCATGGAATGGCATGGAATGGCATGGAATGGCATGGAATGGCATGGAATGGCATGGAATGGCATGGAATGGCATGGAATGGCATGGAATGGCATGGAATGGCATGGAATGGCATGGAATGGCATGGAATGGCATGGAATGGCATGGAATGGCATGGAATGGCATGGAATGGCATGGAATGGCATGGAATGGCATGGAATGGCATGGAATGGCATGGAATGGCATGGAATGGCATGGAATGGCATGGAATGGCATGGAATGGCATGGAATGGCATGGAATGGCATGGAATGGCATGGAATGGCATGGAATGGCATGGAATGGCATGGAATGGCATGGAATGGCATGGAATGGCATGGAATGGCATGGAATGGCATGGAATGGCATGGAATGGCATGGAATGGCATGGAATGGCATGGAATGGCATGGAATGGCATGGAATGGCATGGAATGGCATGGAATGGCATGGAATGGCATGGAATGGCATGGAATGTCATGGAATGGCATGGAATGGCATGGAATGGCATGGAATGGCATGGAATGGCATGGAATGGCATGGAATGGCATGGAATGGCATGGAATGGCATGGAATGGCATGGAATGGCATGGAATGGCATGGAATGGCATGGAATGGCATGGAATGGCATGGAATGGCATGGAATGGCATGAAATGGCATGGAATGGCATGGAATGGCATGGAATGGCATGGAATGGCATGGAATGGCATGGAATGGCATGGAATGGCATGGAATGGCATGGAATGGCATGGAATGGCATGGAATGGCATGGAATGGCATGGAATGGCATGGAATGGCATGGAATGGCATGGAATGGCATGGAATGGCATGGAATGGCATGGAATGGCATGGAATGGCATGGAATGGCATGGAATGGCATGGAATGGCATGGAATGGCATGGAATGGCATGGAATGGCATGGAATGGCATGGAATGGCATGGAATGGCATGGAATGGCATGGAATGGCATGGAATGGCATGGAATGGCATGGAATGGCATGGAATGGCATGGAATGGCATGGAATGGCATGGAATGGCATGGAATGGCATGGAATGGCATGGAATGGCATGGAATGGCATGGAATGGCATGGAATGGCATGGAATGGCATGGAATGGCATGGAATGGCATGGAATGGCATGGAATGGCATGGAATGGCATGGAATGGCATGGAATGGCATGGAATGGCATGGAATGGCATGGAATGGCATGGCACGGCATGGCACGGCATGGCACCGGCATGGCACGGCATGGCACCGGCATGGCACGGCATGGCACCGGCATGGCACGGAATGGCACGGCATGGCACCGGCATGGCACGGCATGGCACGGCATTGAATGGCATGGAATGGCATTGAATGGCACGGAATGGCACGGCATGGCACGGCATGGCACGGCATGGCACCGCATTGAGTGGCATGGAATGGCATAGAATGGCATGGACTGGCATGGACTGGCATGGACTGGCATGGAATGGCATGGAATGGCATGGCCCGGCATGGCACGGCATGGCACGGCATGGCACCGGCATGGCACGGCATGGCACCGGCATGGCACGGCATGGCACCGGCATGGCATGGCATGGCACCGGCATGGCACGGCATGGCACCGGCATGGCACGGCATGGCACCGGCATGGCACGGCATTGAATGGCATGGAATGGCATGGAATGGCATGGAATGGCATGGAATGGCATGGAATGGCATGGAATGGCATGGAATGGCATGGCACCGCATGGCACCGCATGGAATGGCATGGCACCGCATGGCACGGCATGGAATGGCATGGCACCGCATGGAATGGCATGGCACCGCATGGCACGGCATGGAATGGCATGGCACCGGCATGGCACGGCATGGCACCGCATGGCACCGGCATGGCACGGCATGGCACCGCATGGCACGGCATGGAATGGCATGGCACCGGCATGGCACCGGCATGGCATGGCATGGCACGGCATGGCACCGCATTGAGTGGCATGGAATGGCATGGAATGGCATGGAATGGCATGGAATGGCATGGACTGGGATGGACTGGCATGGAATGGCATGGAATGGCATGGAATGGCATGGAATGGCATGGAATGGCATGGAATGGCATGGAATGGCATGGAATGGCATGGAATGGCATGGAATGGCATGGAATGGCATGGAATGGCATGGAATGGCATGGAATGGCATGGAATGGCATGGAATGGCATGGAATGGCATGGAATGGCATGGAATGGCATGGAATGGCATGGAATGGCATGGAATGGCATGGAATGGCATGGAATGGCATGGAATGGCATGGAATGGCATGGCACCGCATGGCACGGCATGGCACGGCATGGCACGGCATGGCACCGGCATGGAACGGCATGGCACCGGCATGGCACCGGCATGGCACGGCATGGCACCGGCATGGCACGGCATGGCACCGGCATGGCACGGCATGGCACCGGCATGGCACGGCATGGCACCGGCATGGCACGGCATGGCACCGGCATGGCACTGCATGGCACGGCATGGCACCGGCATGGCACGGCATGGCACCGGCATGGCACGGCATGGCACGGCATGGCACGGCATGGCACGGCATGGCACCGGCATGGCACGGCATGGCACCGGCATGGACTGGGATGGACTGGCATGGAATGGCATGGAATGGCATGGAATGGCATGGAATGGCATGGAATGGCATGGCACGGCATGGCACGGCATGGCACCGGCATGGAACGGCATGGCACCGGCATGGCACGGCATGGCACGGCATGGCACCGGCATGGCACGGCATGGCCCCGGCATGGCACGGCATGGCACCGGCATGGCACGGCATGGCACCGGCATGGCACGGCATGGCACCGGCATGGCACGGCATGGCACGGCATGGCACCGGCATGGCACGGCATGGCACCGGCATGGCACGGCATGGCACCGGCATGGCACGGCATGGCACCGGCATGGCACGGCATGGCACCGGCATGGCACGGCATGGCACCGGCATGGCACGGCATGGCACCGGCATGGCACGGCATGGCACCGGCATGGCACGGCATGGCACCGGCATGGCACGGCATGGCACCGGCATGGCACGGCATGGCACCGGCATGGCACGGCATGGCACCGGCATGGCACGGCATGGCACCGGCATGGCACGGCATGGCACCGGCATGGCACGGCATGGCACCGGCATGGCACGGCATGGCACCGGCATGGCACGGCATGGCACCGGCATGGCACGGCATGGCACCGGCATGGCACGGCATGGCACCGGCATGGCACGGCATGGCACCGGCATGGCACGGCATGGCACCGGCATGGCACGGCATGGCACCGGCATGGCACGGCATGGCACCGGCATGGCACGGCATGGCACCGGCATGGCACGGCATGGCACCGGCATGGCACGGCATGGCACCGGCATGGCACGGCATGGCACCGGCATGGCACGGCATGGCACCGGCATGGCACGGCATGGCACCGGCATGGCACGGCATGGCACCGGCATGGCACGGCATGGCACCGGCATGGCACGGCATGGCACCGGCATGGCACGGCATGGCACCGGCATGGCACGGCATGGCACCGGCATGGCACGGCATGGCACCGGCATGGCACGGCATGGCACCGGCATGGCACGGCATGGCACCGGCATGGCACGGCATGGCACCGGCATGGCACGGCCTGGCACCGGCATGGCACGGCATGGAATGGCATGGAATGGCATGGAATGGCATGGAATGGCATGGAATGGCATGGAATGGCATGGAATGGCATGGAATGGCATGGAATGGCATGGAATGGCATGGAATGGCATGGAATGGCATGGAATGGCATGGAATGGCATGGAATGGCATGGAATGGCATGGAATGGCATGGAATGGCATGGAATGGCATGGAATGGCATGGAATGGCATGGAATGGCATGGAATGGCATGGAATGGCATGGAATGGCATGGAATGGCATGGAATGGCATGGAATGGCATGGAATGGCATGGAATGGCATGGAATGGCATGGAATGGCATGGAATGGCATGGAATGGCATGGAATGGCATGGAATGGCATGGAATGGCATGGAATGGCATGGAATGGCATGGAATGGCATGGAATGGCATGGAATGGCATGGAATGGCATGGAATGGCATGGAATGGCATGGAATGGCATGGAATGGCATGGCACCGGCATGGCACGGCATGGCACCGGCATGGCACGGCATGGCACCGGCATGGCACGGCATGGCACCGGCATGGCACGGCATGGCACCGGCATGGCACGGCATGGCACCGGCATGGCACGGCATGGCACCGGCATGGCACGGCATGGCACCGGCATGGCACGGCATGGCACCGGCATGGCACGGCATGGCACCGGCATGGCACGGCATGGCACCGGCATGGCACGGCATGGCACCGGCATGGCACGGCATGGCACCGGCATGGCACGGCATGGCACCGGCATGGCACGGCATGGCACCGGCATGGCACGGCATGGCACCGGCATGGCACCGGCATGGCACGGCATGGCACCGGCATGGCACGGCATGGCACCGGCATGGCACGGCATGGCACCGGCATGGCACGGCATGGCACCGGCATGGCACGGCATGGCACGGCAAGGCACCGGCATGGCACGGCATGGCACCGGCATGGCACGGCATGGCACCGGCATGGCACGGCATGGCACCGGCATGGCACGGCATGGCACCGGCATGGCACGGCATGGAATGGCATGGCACGGCATGGAATGGCATGGCACCGGCATGGAATGGCATGGCACCGGCATGGCACGGCATGGAATGGCATGGCACGGCATGGAATGGCATGGAATGGCATGGAATGGCATGGCACGGCATGGAATGGCATGGAATGGCATGGAATGGCATGGAATGGCATGGAATGGCATGGAATGGCATGGAATGGCATGGCACCGGCATGGCACGACATGGCACCGGCATGGCACGGCATGGCACCGGCATGGCACGGCATGGCACCGGCATGGCACGGCATGGCACCGGCATGGCACGGCATGGCACCGGCATGGCACGGCATGGCACCGGCATGGCACGGCATGGCACCGGCATGGCACGGCATGGCACCGGCATGGCACGGCATGGCACCGGCATGGCACGGCATGGCACCGGCATGGCACGGCATGGCACCGGCATGGCACGGCATGGCACCGGCATGGCACGGCATGGCACCGGCATGGCACGGCATGGCACCGGCATGGCACGGCATGGCACCGGCATGGCACGGCATGGCACCGGCATGGCACGGCATGGCACCGGCATGGCACGGCATGGCACCGGCATGGCACGGCATGGCACCGGCATGGCACGGCATGGCACCGGCATGGCACGGCATGGCACCGGCATGGCACGGCATGGCACCGGCATGGCACGGCATGGCACCGGCATGGCACGGCATGGCACCGGCATGGCACCGGCATGGCACGGCCTGGCACCGGCATGGCACGGCATGGAATGGCATGGAATGGCATGGAATGGCATGGAATGGCATGGAATGGCATGGAATGGCATGGAATGGCATGGAATGGCATGGAATGGCATGGAATGGCATGGAATGGCATGGAATGGCATGGAATGGCATGGAATGGCATGGAATGGCATGGAATGGCATGGAATGGCATGGAATGGCATGGAATGGCATGGAATGGCATGGAATGGCATGGAATGGCATGGAATGGCATGGAATGGCATGGAATGGCATGGAATGGCATGGAATGGCATGGAATGGCATGGAATGGCATGGAATGGCATGGAATGGCATGGAATGGCATGGAATGGCATGGAATGGCATGGAATGGCATGGAATGGCATGGAATGGCATGGAATGGCATGGAATGGCATGGAATGGCATGGAATGGCATGGAATGGCATGGAATGGCATGGAATGGCATGGAATGGCATGGAATGGCATGGAATGGCATGGAATGGCATGGAATGGCATGGAATGGCATGGAATGCCATGGAATGGCATGGAATGGCATGGAATGGCATGGAATGGCATGGAATGGCATGGAATGGCATGGAATGGCATGGCACCGGCATGGCACGGCATGGCACCGGCATGGCACGGCATGGAATGGCATGGAATGGCATGGAATGGCATGGCACGGCATGGCACCGGCATGGCACGGCATGGCACCGGCATGGCACGGCATGGCACCGGCATGGCACGGCATGGCACCGGCATGGCACGGCATGGCACCGGCATGGCACGGCATGGCACCGGCATGGCACGGCATTGAATGGCATGGAATGGCATGGAATGGCATGGAATGGCATGGAATGGCATGGAATGGCATGGAATGGCATGGAATGGCATGGAATGGCATGGAATGGCATGGCACCGCATGGCACCGCATGGAATGGCATGGCACCGCATGGAATGGCATGGAATGGCATCGAATGGCATGGAATGGCATGGAATGGCATGGAATGGCATGGCACCGCATGGAATGGCATGGCACCGCATGGAATGGCATGGCACCGCATGGCACGGCATGGAATGGCATGGCACCGCATGGAATGGCATGGCACCGCATGGCACGGCATGGAATGGCATGGCACCGGCATGGCACGGCATGGCACCGCATGGCACCGGCATGGCACGGCATGGCACCGCATGGCACGGCATGGAATGGCATGGCACCGGCATGGCACCGGCATGGCATGGCATGGCACGGCATGGCACCGGCATGGCACGGCATGGCACCGGCATGGCACCGCATTGAGTGGCATGGAATGGCATGGAATGGCATGGAATGGCATGGAATGGCATGGAATGGCATGGAATGGCATGGACTGGGATGGACTGGCATGGAATGGCATGGAATGGCATGGAATGGCATGGAATGGCATGGAATGGCATGGAATGGCATGGAATGGCATGGAATGGCATGGAATGGCATGGAATGGCATGGAATGGCATGGAATGGCATGGAATGGCATGGAATGGCATGGAATGGCATGGAATGGCATGGAATGGCATGGAATGGCATGGAATGGCATGGAATGGCATGGAATGGCATGGAATGGCATGGAATGGCATGGAATGGCATGGAATGGCATGGAATGGCATGGAATGGCATGGAATGGCATGGAATGGCATGGAATGGCATGGAATGGCATGGCACCGCATGGCACGGCATGGCACGGCATGGCACGGCATGGCACCGGCATGGAACGGCATGGCACCGGCATGGCACCGGCATGGCACGGCATGGCACCGGCATGGCACGGCATGGCACCGGCATGGCACGGCATGGCACCGGCATGGCACGGCATGGCACCGGCATGGCACGGCATGGCACCGGCATGGCACTGCATGGCACGGCATGGCACCGGCATGGCACGGCATGGCACGGCATGGCACGGCATGGCACCGGCATGGCACGGCATGGCACCGGCATGGAATGGCATGGAATGGCATGGAATGGCATGGAATGGCATGGAATGGCATGGAATGGCATGGAATGGCATGGAATGGCATGGAATGGCATGGAATGGCATGGCACGGCATGGCACCGGCATGGCACGGCATGGCACCGGCATGGCACGGCATGGCACCGGCATGGCACGGCATGGCACCGGCATGGCACGGCATGGCACCGGCATGGCACGGCATGGCACCGGCATGGCACGGCATGGCACCGGCATGGCACGGCATGGCACCGGCATGGCACGGCATGGCACCGGCATGGCACCGGCATGGCACGGCATGGAATGGCATGGCACGGCATGGAATGGCATGGCACGGCATGGAATGGCATGGAATGGCATGGAATGGCATGGAATGGCATGGAATGGCATGGAATGGCATGGAATGGCATGGAATGGCATGGAATGGCATGGAATGGCATGGAATGGCATGGAATGGCATGGAATGGCATGGAATGGCATGGAATGGCATGGAATGGCATGGAATGGCATGGAATGGCATGGAATGGCATGGAATGGCATGGAATGGCATGGAATGGCATGGAATGGCATGGAATGGCATGGAATGGCATGGAATGGCATGGAATGGCATGGAATGGCATGGAATGGCATGGAATGGCATGGAATGGCATGGAATGGCATGGAATGGCATGGAATGGCATGGAATGGCATGGAATGGCATGGAATGACATGGAATGGCATGGAATGGCATGGCACCGCATGGCACGGCATGGCACGGCATGGCACGGCATGGCACGGCATGGCACGGCATGGCACGGCATGGCACGGCATGGCACCGGCATGGCACGGCGTGGCACCGGCATGGCACGGCATGGCACGGCATGGCACCGGCATGGCACGGCATGGCACCGGCATGGCACGGCATGGCACCGGCATGGCACGGCATGGCACCGGCATGGCACGGCATGGCACCGGCATGGCACGGCATGGCACCGGCATGGCACGGCATGGCACCGGCATGGCACGGCATGGCACGGCATGGCACCGGCATGGCACGGCATGGCACCGGCATGGCACGGCATGGCACCGGCATGGCACGGCATGGCACCGGCATGGCACGGCATGGCACCGGCATGGCACGGCATGGCACCGGCATGGCACGGCATGGCACGGCATGGCACGGCATGGCACCGGCATGGCACGGCATGGCACGGCATGGCACCGGCATGGCACGGCATGGCACCGGCATGGCACGGCATGGCACCGGCATGGCACGGCATGGCACCGGCATGGCACGGCATGGCACCGGCATGGCACGGCATGGCACCGGCATGGCACGGCATGGCACCGGCATGGCACGGCATGGCACCGGCATGGCACGGCATGGCACCGGCATGGCACGGCATGGAATGGCATGGAATGGCATGGAATGGCATGGAATGGCATGGAATGGCATGGAATGGCATGGAATGGCATGGAACGGCATGGCACCGGCATGGCACGGCATGGCACCGGCATGGCACGGCATGGCACCGGCATGGCACGGCATGGCACCGGCATGGCACGGCATGGCACCGGCATGGCACGGCATGGCACCGGCATGGCACGGCATGGCACCGGCATGGCACGGCATGGCACCGGCATGGCACGGCATGGCACCGGCATGGCACGGCATGGCACCGGCATGGCACGGCATGGCACGGCATGGCACGGCATGGCACGGCATGGCACCGGCATGGCACGGCATGGCACCGGCATGGCACGGCATGGCACGGCATGGCACGGCATGGCACGGCATGGCACGGCATGGCACGGCATGGCACGGCATGGCACGGCATGGCACGGCATGGCACGGCATGGCACGGCATGGCACGGCATGGCACGGCATGGCACGGCATGGCACGGCATGGCACGGCATTGAATGGCATGGCACGGCATGGAATGGCATGGAATGGCATGGAATGGCATGGAATGGCATGGAATGGCATGGAATGGCATGGAATGGCATGGAATGGCATGGAATGGCATGGAATGGCATGGAATGGCATGGAATGGCATGGAATGTCATGGAATGGCATGGAATGGCATGGAATGGCATGGAATGGCATGGAATGGCATGGAATGGCATGGAATGGCATGGAATGGCATGGAATGGCATGGAATGGCATGGAATGGCATGGAATGGCATGGCACCGGCATGGCACGGCATGGCACGGCATGGCACGGCATGGCACCGGCATGGCACCGGCATGGCACGGCATGGCACCGGCATGGCACGGCATGGCACCGGCATGGCACGGCATGGCACCGGCATGGCACGGCATGGCACCGGCATGGCACGGCATGGCACGGCATTGAATGGCATGGAATGGCATGGAATGGCATGGAATGGCATGGAATGGCATGGAATGGCATGGAATGACATGGAATGGCATGGAATGGCATGGAATGGCATGGAATGGCATGGCACCGCATGGCACGGCATGGCACGGCATGGCACGGCATGGCACGGCATGGCACGACATGGCACCGGCATGGCACGGCATGGCACCGGCATGGCACGGCATGGCACCGGCATGGCACCGGCATGGCACGGCATGGCACCGGCATGGCACGGCATGGCACGGCATGGCACCGGCATGGCACGGCATGGCACGGCATGGCACGGCATGGCACCGGCATGGCACGGCATGGCACGGCATGGCACCGGCATGGCACCGGCATGGCACCGGCATGGCACCGGCATGGCACGGCATGGCACCGGCATGGCACGGCATGGCACCGGCATGGCACGGCATGGCACCGGCATGGCACGGCATGGCACCGGCATGGCACGGCATGGCACGGCATGGCACCGGCATGGCACGGCATGGCACCGGCATGGCACGGCATGGCACCGGCATGGCACGGCATGGCACCGGCATGGCACGGCATGGCACGGCATGGCACGGCATGGCACCGGCATGGCACGGCATGGCACGGCATGGCACGGCATGGCACCGGCATGGCACGGCATAGCACGGCATGGCACCGGCATGGCACGGCATGGCACCGGCATGGCACGGCATGGCACCGGCATGGCACGGCATGGCACGGCATGGCACCGGCATGGCACGGCATGGCACCGGCATGGCACGGCATGGCACCGGCATGGCACGGCATGGCACCGGCATGGCACGGCATGGCACGGCATGGCACGGCATGGCACGGCATGGCACGGCATGGCACGGCATGGCACGGCATTGAATGGCATGGAATGGCATGGAATGGCATGGAATGGCATGGAATGGCATGGAATGGCATGGAATGGCATGGAATGGCATGGAATGGCATGGAATGGCATGGAATGGCATGGAATGGCATGGAATGGCATGGAATGGCATGGAATGGCATGGAATGGCATGGAATGGCATGGAATGGCATGGAATGGCATGGAATGGCATGGAATGGCATGGAATGGCATGGAATGGCATGGAATGGCATGGAATGGCATGGAATGGCATGGAATGGCATGGAATGGCATGGAATGGCATGGAATGGCATGGAATGGCATGGAATGGCATGGAATGGCATGGAATGGCATGGAATGGCATGGAATGGCATGGAATGGCATGGAATGGCATGGAATGGCATGGAATGGCATGGAATGGCATGGAATGGCATGGAATGGCATGGAATGGCATGGAATGGCATGGAATGGCATGGAATGGCATGGAATGGCATGGAATGGCATGGAATGGCATGGAATGGCATGGAATGGCATGGAATGGCATGGAATGGCATGGAATGGCATGGAATGGCATGGAATGGCATGGAATGGCATGGAATGGCATGGAATGGCATGGAATGTCATGGAATGGCATGGAATGGCATGGAATGGCATGGAATGGCATGGAATGGCATGGAATGGCATGGAATGGCATGGAATGGCATGGAATGGCATGGAATGGCATGGAATGGCATGGAATGGCATGGAATGGCATGGAATGGCATGGAATGGCATGGAATGGCATGGAATGGCATGGAATGGCATGGAATGGCATGGAATGGCATGGAATGGCATGGAATGGCATGGAATGGCATGAAATGGCATGGAATGGCATGGAATGGCATGGAATGGCATGGAATGGCATGGAATGGCATGGAATGGCATGGAATGGCATGGAATGGCATGGAATGGCATGGAATGGCATGGAATGGCATGGAATGGCATGGAATGGCATGGAATGGCATGGAATGGCATGGAATGGCATGGAATGGCATGGAATGGCATGGAATGGCATGGAATGGCATGGAATGGCATGGAATGGCATGGAATGGCATGGAATGGCATGGAATGGCATGGAATGGCATGGAATGGCATGGAATGGCATGGAATGGCATGGA
This sequence comes from Cryptus armator, assembly GCA_963971235.1. Classification (NCBI taxonomy): domain Eukaryota; kingdom Metazoa; phylum Arthropoda; class Insecta; order Hymenoptera; family Ichneumonidae; genus Cryptus; species Cryptus armator. The sequence goes on from CAXARG010000333.1 coordinate 1,208,942, forward strand.
ATGGCATGGAATGGCATGGAATGGCATGGAATGGCATGGAATGGCATGGAATGGCATGGAATGGCATGGAATGGCATGGAATGGCATGGAATGGCATGGAATGGCATGGAATGGCATGGAATGGCATGGAATGGCATGGAATGGCATGGAATGGCATGGAATGGCATGGAATGGCATGGAATGGCATGGAATGGCATGGAATGGCATGGAATGGCATGGAATGGCATGGAATGGCATGGAATGGCATGGAATGGCATGGAATGGCATGGAATGGCATGGCACGGCATGGCACGGCATGGCACCGGCATGGCACGGCATGGCACCGGCATGGCACGGCATGGCACCGGCATGGCACGGAATGGCACGGCATGGCACCGGCATGGCACGGCATGGCACGGCATTGAATGGCATGGAATGGCATTGAATGGCACGGAATGGCACGGCATGGCACGGCATGGCACGGCATGGCACCGCATTGAGTGGCATGGAATGGCATAGAATGGCATGGACTGGCATGGACTGGCATGGACTGGCATGGAATGGCATGGAATGGCATGGCCCGGCATGGCACGGCATGGCACGGCATGGCACCGGCATGGCACGGCATGGCACCGGCATGGCACGGCATGGCACCGGCATGGCATGGCATGGCACCGGCATGGCACGGCATGGCACCGGCATGGCACGGCATGGCACCGGCATGGCACGGCATTGAATGGCATGGAATGGCATGGAATGGCATGGAATGGCATGGAATGGCATGGAATGGCATGGAATGGCATGGAATGGCATGGAATGGCATGGCACCGCATGGCACCGCATGGAATGGCATGGCACCGCATGGCACGGCATGGAATGGCATGGCACCGCATGGAATGGCATGGCACCGCATGGCACGGCATGGAATGGCATGGCACCGGCATGGCACGGCATGGCACCGCATGGCACCGGCATGGCACGGCATGGCACCGCATGGCACGGCATGGAATGGCATGGCACCGGCATGGCACCGGCATGGCATGGCATGGCACGGCATGGCACCGGCATGGCACGGCATGGCACCGGCATGGCACGGCATGGCACCGCATTGAGTGGCATGGAATGGCATGGAATGGCATGGAATGGCATGGAATGGCATGGACTGGGATGGACTGGCATGGAATGGCATGGAATGGCATGGAATGGCATGGAATGGCATGGAATGGCATGGAATGGCATGGAATGGCATGGAATGGCATGGAATGGCATGGAATGGCATGGAATGGCATGGAATGGCATGGAATGGCATGGAATGGCATGGAATGGCATGGAATGGCATGGAATGGCATGGAATGGCATGGAATGGCATGGAATGGCATGGAATGGCATGGAATGGCATGGAATGGCATGGAATGGCATGGAATGGCATGGAATGGCATGGAATGGCATGGCACCGCATGGCACGGCATGGCACGGCATGGCACGGCATGGCACCGGCATGGAACGGCATGGCACCGGCATGGCACCGGCATGGCACGGCATGGCACCGGCATGGCACGGCATGGCACCGGCATGGCACGGCATGGCACCGGCATGGCACGGCATGGCACCGGCATGGCACGGCATGGCACCGGCATGGCACTGCATGGCACGGCATGGCACCGGCATGGCACGGCATGGCACCGGCATGGCACGGCATGGCACGGCATGGCACGGCATGGCACGGCATGGCACCGGCATGGCACGGCATGGCACCGGCATGGACTGGGATGGACTGGCATGGAATGGCATGGAATGGCATGGAATGGCATGGAATGGCATGGAATGGCATGGCACGGCATGGCACGGCATGGCACCGGCATGGAACGGCATGGCACCGGCATGGCACGGCATGGCACGGCATGGCACCGGCATGGCACGGCATGGCCCCGGCATGGCACGGCATGGCACCGGCATGGCACGGCATGGCACCGGCATGGCACGGCATGGCACCGGCATGGCACGGCATGGCACGGCATGGCACCGGCATGGCACGGCATGGCACCGGCATGGCACGGCATGGCACCGGCATGGCACGGCATGGCACCGGCATGGCACGGCATGGCACCGGCATGGCACGGCATGGCACCGGCATGGCACGGCATGGCACCGGCATGGCACGGCATGGCACCGGCATGGCACGGCATGGCACCGGCATGGCACGGCATGGCACCGGCATGGCACGGCATGGCACCGGCATGGCACGGCATGGCACCGGCATGGCACGGCATGGCACCGGCATGGCACGGCATGGCACCGGCATGGCACGGCATGGCACCGGCATGGCACGGCATGGCACCGGCATGGCACGGCATGGCACCGGCATGGCACGGCATGGCACCGGCATGGCACGGCATGGCACCGGCATGGCACGGCATGGCACCGGCATGGCACGGCATGGCACCGGCATGGCACGGCATGGCACCGGCATGGCACGGCATGGCACCGGCATGGCACGGCATGGCACCGGCATGGCACGGCATGGCACCGGCATGGCACGGCATGGCACCGGCATGGCACGGCATGGCACCGGCATGGCACGGCATGGCACCGGCATGGCACGGCATGGCACCGGCATGGCACGGCATGGCACCGGCATGGCACGGCATGGCACCGGCATGGCACGGCATGGCACCGGCATGGCACGGCATGGCACCGGCATGGCACGGCATGGCACCGGCATGGCACGGCATGGCACCGGCATGGCACGGCATGGCACCGGCATGGCACGGCATGGCACCGGCATGGCACGGCATGGAATGGCATGGAATGGCATGGAATGGCATGGAATGGCATGGAATGGCATGGAATGGCATGGAATGGCATGGAATGGCATGGAATGGCATGGAATGGCATGGAATGGCATGGAATGGCATGGAATGGCATGGAATGGCATGGAATGGCATGGAATGGCATGGAATGGCATGGAATGGCATGGAATGGCATGGAATGGCATGGAATGGCATGGAATGGCATGGAATGGCATGGAATGGCATGGAATGGCATGGAATGGCATGGAATGGCATGGAATGGCATGGAATGGCATGGAATGGCATGGAATGGCATGGAATGGCATGGAATGGCATGGAATGGCATGGAATGGCATGGAATGGCATGGAATGGCATGGAATGGCATGGAATGGCATGGAATGGCATGGAATGGCATGGAATGGCATGGAATGGCATGGAATGGCATGGAATGGCATGGAATGGCATGGAATGGCATGGAATGGCATGGAATGGCATGGAATGGCATGGAATGGCATGGAATGGCATGGAATGGCATGGAATGGCATGGAATGGCATGGAATGGCATGGAATGGCATGGAATGGCATGGAATGGCATGGAATGGCATGGAATGGCATGGAATGGCATGGAATGGCATGGAATGGCATGGAATGGCATGGAATGGCATGGAATGGCATGGAATGGCATGGAATGGCATGGAATGGCATGGAATGGCATGGAATGGCATGGAATGGCATGGAATGGCATGGAATGGCATGGCACCGGCATGGCACGGCATGGCACCGGCATGGCACGGCATGGCACCGGCATGGCACGGCATGGCACCGGCATGGCACGGCATGGCACCGGCATGGCACGGCATGGCACCGGCATGGCACGGCATGGCACCGGCATGGCACGGCATGGCACCGGCATGGCACGGCATGGCACCGGCATGGCACGGCATGGCACCGGCATGGCACGGCATGGCACCGGCATGGCACGGCATGGCACCGGCATGGCACGGCATGGCACCGGCATGGCACGGCATGGCACCGGCATGGCACCGGCATGGCACGGCATGGCACCGGCATGGCACGGCATGGCACCGGCATGGCACGGCATGGCACCGGCATGGCACGGCATGGCACCGGCATGGCACGGCATGGCACGGCAAGGCACCGGCATGGCACGGCATGGCACCGGCATGGCACGGCATGGCACCGGCATGGCACGGCATGGCACCGGCATGGCACGGCATGGCACCGGCATGGCACGGCATGGAATGGCATGGCACGGCATGGAATGGCATGGCACCGGCATGGAATGGCATGGCACCGGCATGGCACGGCATGGAATGGCATGGCACGGCATGGAATGGCATGGAATGGCATGGAATGGCATGGCACGGCATGGAATGGCATGGAATGGCATGGAATGGCATGGAATGGCATGGAATGGCATGGAATGGCATGGCACCGGCATGGCACGACATGGCACCGGCATGGCACGGCATGGCACCGGCATGGCACGGCATGGCACCGGCATGGCACGGCATGGCACCGGCATGGCACGGCATGGCACCGGCATGGCACGGCATGGCACCGGCATGGCACGGCATGGCACCGGCATGGCACGGCATGGCACCGGCATGGCACGGCATGGCACCGGCATGGCACGGCATGGCACCGGCATGGCACGGCATGGCACCGGCATGGCACGGCATGGCACCGGCATGGCACGGCATGGCACCGGCATGGCACGGCATGGCACCGGCATGGCACGGCATGGCACCGGCATGGCACGGCATGGCACCGGCATGGCACGGCATGGCACCGGCATGGCACGGCATGGCACCGGCATGGCACGGCATGGCACCGGCATGGCACGGCATGGCACCGGCATGGCACGGCATGGCACCGGCATGGCACGGCATGGCACCGGCATGGCACGGCATGGCACCGGCATGGCACGGCATGGCACCGGCATGGCACGGCATGGCACCGGCATGGCACGGCATGGCACCGGCATGGCACGGCATGGCACCGGCATGGCACGGCATGGCACCGGCATGGCACAGCATGGCACGGCATGGCACCGGCATGGCACGGCATGGAATGGCATGGAATGGCATGGAATGGCATGGAATGGCATGGAATGGCATGGAATGGCATGGAATGGCATGGAATGGCATGGAATGGCATGGAATGGCATGGAATGGCATGGAATGGCATGGAATGGCATGGAATGGCATGGAATGGCATGGAATGGCATGGAATGGCATGGAATGGCATGGAATGGCATGGAATGGCATGGAATGGCATGGAATGGCATTGAATGGCATGGAATGGCATGGAATGGCATGGAATGGCATGGAATGGCATGGAATGGCATGGAATGGCATGGAATGGCATGGAATGGCATGGAATGGCATGGAATGGCATGGAATGGCATGGAATGGCATGGCACCGCATGGCACGGCATGGCACGGCATGGCACGGCATGGCACGGCATGGCACCGGCATGGCACGGCATGGCACCGGCATGGCACGGCATGGCACCGGCATGGCACGGCATGGCACGGCATGGCACGGCATGGAATGGCATGGAATGGCATGGAATGGCATGGAATGGCATGCAATGGCATGGAATGGCATGGAATGGCATGGAATGGCATGGAATGGCATGGAATGGCATGGCACCGGCATGGCACGGCATGGCACCGGCATGGCACGGCATGGCACCGGCATGGCACGGCATGGCACCGGCATGGCACGGCATGGCACCGGCATGGCACGGCATGGCACGGCATGGCACCGGCATGGCACGGCATGGCACGGCATGGCACCGGCATGGCACGGCATGGCACGGCATGGCACGGCATGGAATGGCATGGAATGGCATGGAATGGCATGGAATGGCATGGAATGGCAGGGAATGGCATGGAATGGCATGGAATGGCATGGAATGGCATGGAATGGCATGGCACCGGCATGGCACGGCATGGCACCGGCATGGCACGGCATGGCACCGGCATGGCACGGCATGGCACCGGCATGGCACGGCATGGCACCGGCATGGCACGGCATGGCACGGCATGGCACCGGCATGGCACGGCATGGCACCGGCATGGCACGGCATGGCACCGGCATGGCACGGCATGGCACCGGCATGGCACCGCATTGAGTGGCATGGAATGGCATGGAATGGCATGGACTGGCATGGACTGGCATGGAATGGCATGGAATGGCATGGAATGGCATGGAATGGCATGGAATGGCATGGAATGGCATGGAATGGCATGGAATGGCATGGAATGGCATGGCACCGGCATGGCACGGCATGGCACCGGCATGGCACGGCATGGCACCGGCATGGCACGGCATGGCACCGGCATGGCACCGGCATGGCACGGCATGGCACCGGCATGGCACGGCATGGCACCGGCATGGCACGGCATGGCACCGGCATGGCACGGCATGGCACCGGCATGGCACGGCATGGCACCGGCATGGCACGGCATGGCACCGGCATGGCACGGCATGGCACCGGCATGGCACGGCATGGCACCGGCATGGCACGGCATGGCACCGGCATGGCACGGCATGGCACCGGCATGGCACGGCATGGCACCGGCATGGCACGGCATGGAATGGCATGGAATGGCATGGAATGGCATGGAATGGCATGGCACCGGCATGGCACGGCATGGCACCGGCATGGCACGGCATGGCACCGGCATGGCACGGCATGGCACCGGCATGGCACGGCATGGCACCGGCATGGCACGGCATGGCACCGGCATGGCACGGCATGGCACCGGCATGGCACGGCATGGCACCGGCATGGCACGGCATGGCACCGGCATGGCACGGCATGGCACCGGCATGGCACGGCATGGCACGGCATGGCACCGGCATGGCACGGCATGGCACCGGCATGGCACGGCATGGCACCGGCATGGCACGGCATGGCACCGGCATGGCACGGCATGGCACGGCATGGCACCGGCATGGCACGGCATGGCACGGCATGGCACCGGCATGGCACGGCATGGCACGGCATTGAATGGCATGGAATGGCACGGCATGGCACGGCATGGCACGGCATGGCACGGCATGGCACGGCATGGCACGGCATGGCACGGCATGGCACCGCATTGAGTGGCATGGAATGGCATGGAATGGCATGGACTGGCATGGACTGGCATGGAATGGCATGGAATGGCATGGCCCGGCATGGCACGGCATGGCACGGCATGGCACCGGCATGGCACGGCATGGCACCGGCATGGCACGGCATGGCACCGGCATGGCACGGCATGGCACGGCATGGCACGGCATGGCACGGCATGGCACGGCATGGCACGGCATGGCACGGCATGGCACGGCATGGCACGGCATGGCAGGGCATGGCACGGCATGGCACGGCATGGCACGGCATTGAATGGCATGGAATGGCATGGAATGGCATGGAATGGCATGGAATGGCATGGAATGGCATGGAATGGCATGGAATGGCATGGAATGGCATGGAATGGCATGGAATGGCATGGCACCGGCATGGCACGGCATGGCACCGGCATGGCACGGCATGGCACCGGCATGGCACGGCATGGCACCGGCATGGCACGGCATGGCACCGGCATGGCACGGCATGGCACCGGCATGGCACGGCATGGCACCGGCATGGCACGGCATGGCACCGGCATGGCACGGCATGGCACCGGCATGGCACGGCATGGCACCGGCATGGCACGGCATGGCACCGGCATGGCACGGCATGGCACCGGCATGGCACGGCATGGCACCGGCATGGCACGGCATGGCACCGGCATGGCACGGCATGGCACCGGCATGGCACGGCATGGCACCGGCATGGCACCGGCATGGCACGGCATGGCACCGGCATGGCACGGCATGGCACCGGCATGGCACGGCATGGCACCGGCATGGCACGGCATGGCACCGGCATGGCACGGCATGGCACGGCAAGGCACCGGCATGGCACGGCATGGCACCGGCATGGCACGGCATGGCACCGGCATGGCACGGCATGGCACCGGCATGGCACGGCATGGCACCGGCATGGCACGGCATGGAATGGCATGGCACGGCATGGAATGGCATGGAATGGCATGGAATGGCATGGAATGGCATGGAATGGCATGGAATGGCATGGAATGGCATGGAATGGCATGGAATGGCATGGAATGGCATGGAATGGCATGGAATGGCATGGAATGGCATGGAATGGCATGGAATGGCATGGAATGGCATGGAATGGCATGGAATGGCATGGAATGGCATGGAATGGCATGGAATGGCATGGAATGGCATGGAATGGCATTGAATGGCATGGAATGGCATGGAATGGCATGGAATGGCATGGAATGGCATGGAATGGCATGGAATGGCATGGAATGGCATGGAATGGCATGGAATGGCATGGAATGGCATGGCACCGCATGGCACGGCATGGCACGGCATGGCACGGCATGGCACGGCATGGCACCGGCATGGCACGGCATGGCACCGGCATGGCACGGCATGGCACCGGCATGGCACGGCATGGCACGGCATGGCACGGCATGGAATGGCATGGAATGGCATGGAATGGCATGGAATGGCATGCAATGGCATGGAATGGCATGGAATGGCATGGAATGGCATGGAATGGCATGGAATGGCATGGCACCGGCATGGCACGGCATGGCACCGGCATGGCACGGCATGGCACCGGCATGGCACGGCATGGCACCGGCATGGCACGGCATGGCACCGGCATGGCACGGCATGGCACGGCATGGCACCGGCATGGCACGGCATGGCACGGCATGGCACCGGCATGGCACGGCATGGCACGGCATGGCACGGCATGGAATGGCATGGAATGGCATGGAATGGCATGGAATGGCATGGAATGGCATGGAATGGCATGGAATGGCATGGAATGGCATGGAATGGCATGGAATGGCATGGCACCGGCATGGCACGGCATGGCACCGGCATGGCACGGCATGGCACCGGCATGGCACGGCATGGCACCGGCATGGCACGGCATGGCACCGGCATGGCACGGCATGGCACCGGCATGGCACGGCATGGCACGGCATGGCACCGGCATGGCACGGCATGGCACCGGCATGGCACGGCATGGCACCGGCATGGCACGGCATGGCACCGGCATGGCACCGCATTGAGTGGCATGGAATGGCATGGAATGGCATGGACTGGCATGGACTGGCATGGAATGGCATGGAATGGCATGGAATGGCATGGAATGGCATGGAATGGCATGGAATGGCATGGAATGGCATGGAATGGCATGGAATGGCATGGCACCGGCATGGCACGGCATGGCACCGGCATGGCACGGCATGGCACCGGCATGGCACGGCATGGCACCGGCATGGCACCGGCATGGCACGGCATGGCACCGGCATGGCACGGCATGGCACCGGCATGGCACGGCATGGCACCGGCATGGCACGGCATGGCACCGGCATGGCACGGCATGGCACCGGCATGGCACGGCATGGCACCGGCATGGCACGGCATGGCACCGGCATGGCACGGCATGGCACCGGCATGGCACGGCATGGCACCGGCATGGCACGGCATGGCACCGGCATGGCACGGCATGGCACCGGCATGGCACGGCATGGAATGGCATGGAATGGCATGGAATGGCATGGAATGGCATGGCACCGGCATGGCACGGCATGGCACCGGCATGGCACGGCATGGCACCGGCATGGCACGGCATGGCACCGGCATGGCACGGCATGGCACCGGCATGGCACGGCATGGCACCGGCATGGCACGGCATGGCACCGGCATGGCACGGCATGGCACCGGCATGGCACGGCATGGCACCGGCATGGCACGGCATGGCACGGCATGGCACCGGCATGGCACGGCATGGCACCGGCATGGCACGGCATGGCACCGGCATGGCACGGCATGGCACCGGCATGGCACGGCATGGCACGGCATGGCACCGGCATGGCACGGCATGGCACCGGCATGGCACGGCATGGCACGGCATGGCACCGGCATGGCACGGCATGGCACGGCATTGAATGGCATGGAATGGCACGGCATGGCACGGCATGGCACGGCATGGCACGGCATGGCACGGCATGGCACGGCATGGCACGGCATGGCACCGCATTGAGTGGCATGGAATGGCATGGAATGGCATGGACTGGCATGGACTGGCATGGAATGGCATGGAATGGCATGGCCCGGCATGGCACGGCATGGCACGGCATGGCACCGGCATGGCACGGCATGGCACCGGCATGGCACGGCATGGCACCGGCATGGCACGGCATGGCACGGCATGGCACGGCATGGCACGGCATGGCACGGCATGGCACGGCATGGCACGGCATGGCACGGCATGGCACGGCATGGCACGGCATGGCAGGGCATGGCACGGCATGGCACGGCATGGCACGGCATTGAATGGCATGGAATGGCATGGAATGGCATGGAATGGCATGGAATGGCATGGAATGGCATGGAATGGCATGGAATGGCATGGAATGGCATGGAATGGCATGGAATGGCATGGAATGGCATGGCACCGGCATGGCACGGCATGGCACCGGCATGGCACGGCATGGCACCGGCATGGCACGGCATGGCACCGGCATGGCACGGCATGGCACCGGCATGGCACGGCATGGCACCGGCATGGCACGGCATGGCACCGGCATGGCACGGCATGGCACCGGCATGGCACGGCATGGCACCGGCATGGCACGGCATGGCACCGGCATGGCACGGCATGGCACCGGCATGGCACGGCATGGCACCGGCATGGCACGGCATGGCACCGGCATGGCACGGCATGGCACCGGCATGGCACGGCATGGCACCGGCATGGCACGGCATGGCACCGGCATGGCACCGGCATGGCACGGCATGGCACCGGCATGGCACGGCATGGCACCGGCATGGCACGGCATGGCACCGGCATGGCACGGCATGGCACCGGCATGGCACGGCATGGCACGGCAAGGCACCGGCATGGCACGGCATGGCACCGGCATGGCACGGCATGGCACCGGCATGGCACGGCATGGCACCGGCATGGCACGGCATGGCACCGGCATGGCACGGCATGGAATGGCATGGCACGGCATGGAATGGCATGGCACCGGCATGGAATGGCATGGCACCGGCATGGCACGGCATGGAATGGCATGGCACGGCATGGAATGGCATGGAATGGCATGGAATGGCATGGCACGGCATGGAATGGCATGGAATGGCATGGAATGGCATGGAATGGCATGGAATGGCATGGAATGGCATGGCACCGGCATGGCACGACATGGCACCGGCATGGCACGGCATGGCACCGGCATGGCACGGCATGGCACCGGCATGGCACGGCATGGCACCGGCATGGCACGGCATGGCACCGGCATGGCACGGCATGGCACCGGCATGGCACGGCATGGCACCGGCATGGCACGGCATGGCACCGGCATGGCACGGCATGGCACCGGCATGGCACGGCATGGCACCGGCATGGCACGGCATGGCACCGGCATGGCACGGCATGGCACCGGCATGGCACGGCATGGCACCGGCATGGCACGGCATGGCACCGGCATGGCACGGCATGGCACCGGCATGGCACGGCATGGCACCGGCATGGCACGGCATGGCACCGGCATGGCACGGCATGGCACCGGCATGGCACGGCATGGCACCGGCATGGCACGGCATGGCACCGGCATGGCACGGCATGGCACCGGCATGGCACGGCATGGCACCGGCATGGCACGGCATGGCACCGGCATGGCACGGCATGGCACCGGCATGGCACGGCATGGCACCGGCATGGCACGGCATGGCACCGGCATGGCACGGCATGGCACCGGCATGGCACAGCATGGCACGGCATGGCACCGGCATGGCACGGCATGGAATGGCATGGAATGGCATGGAATGGCATGGAATGGCATGGAATGGCATGGAATGGCATGGAATGGCATGGAATGGCATGGAATGGCATGGAATGGCATGGAATGGCATGGAATGGCATGGAATGGCATGGAATGGCATGGAATGGCATGGAATGGCATGGAATGGCATGGAATGGCATGGAATGGCATGGAATGGCATTGAATGGCATGGAATGGCATGGAATGGCATGGAATGGCATGGAATGGCATGGAATGGCATGGAATGGCATGGAATGGCATGGAATGGCATGGAATGGCATGGAATGGCATGGAATGGCATGGAATGGCATGGAATGGCATGGCACCGCATGGCACGGCATGGCACGGCATGGCACGGCATGGCACGGCATGGCACCGGCATGGCACGGCATGGCACCGGCATGGCACGGCATGGCACCGGCATGGCACGGCATGGCACGGCATGGCACGGCATGGAATGGCATGGAATGGCATGGAATGGCATGGAATGGCATGCAATGGCATGGAATGGCATGGAATGGCATGGAATGGCATGGAATGGCATGGAATGGCATGGCACCGGCATGGCACGGCATGGCACCGGCATGGCACGGCATGGCACCGGCATGGCACGGCATGGCACCGGCATGGCACGGCATGGCACGGCATGGCACCGGCATGGCACGGCATGGCACGGCATGGCACCGGCATGGCACGGCATGGCACGGCATGGCACGGCATGGAATGGCATGGAATGGCATGGAATGGCATGGAATGGCATGGAATGGCATGGAATGGCATGGAATGGCATGGAATGGCATGGAATGGCATGGAATGGCATGGCACCGGCATGGCACGGCATGGCACCGGCATGGCACGGCATGGCACCGGCATGGCACGGCATGGCACCGGCATGGCACGGCATGGCACCGGCATGGCACGGCATGGCACCGGCATGGCACGGCATGGCACGGCATGGCACCGGCATGGCACGGCATGGCACCGGCATGGCACGGCATGGCACCGGCATGGCACGGCATGGCACCGGCATGGCACCGCATTGAGTGGCATGGAATGGCATGGAATGGCATGGACTGGCATGGACTGGCATGGAATGGCATGGAATGGCATGGAATGGCATGGAATGGCATGGAATGGCATGGAATGGCATGGAATGGCATGGAATGGCATGGAATGGCATGGCACCGGCATGGCACGGCATGGCACCGGCATGGCACGGCATGGCACCGGCATGGCACGGCATGGCACCGGCATGGCACCGGCATGGCACGGCATGGCACCGGCATGGCACGGCATGGCACCGGCATGGCACGGCATGGCACCGGCATGGCACGGCATGGCACCGGCATGGCACGGCATGGCACCGGCATGGCACGGCATGGCACCGGCATGGCACGGCATGGCACCGGCATGGCACGGCATGGCACCGGCATGGCACGGCATGGCACCGGCATGGCACGGCATGGCACCGGCATGGCACGGCATGGCACCGGCATGGCACGGCATGGAATGGCATGGAATGGCATGGAATGGCATGGAATGGCATGGCACCGGCATGGCACGGCATGGCACCGGCATGGCACGGCATGGCACCGGCATGGCACGGCATGGCACCGGCATGGCACGGCATGGCACCGGCATGGCACGGCATGGCACCGGCATGGCACGGCATGGCACCGGCATGGCACGGCATGGCACCGGCATGGCACGGCATGGCACCGGCATGGCACGGCATGGCACCGGCATGGCACGGCATGGCACCGGCATGGCACGGCATGGCACCGGCATGGCACGGCATGGCACCGGCATGGCACGGCATGGCACGGCATGGCACGGCATTGAATGGCATGGAATGGCATGGAATGGCATGGAATGGCATGGAATGGCATGGAATGGCATGGAATGGCATGGAATGGCATGGAATGGCATGGAATGGCGGAATGGCATGGAATGGCATGGAATGGCATGGAATGGCATGGAATGGCATGGAATGGCATGGAATGGCATGGCACGGCATGGCACGGCATGGCACCGGCATGGCACCGGCATGGCACGGCATGGCACCGGCATGGCACGGCATGGCACGGCATGGCACCGGCATGGCACGGCATGGCACCGGCATGGCACGGCATGGCACGCATGGCACCGGCATGGCACGGCATGGCACCGGCATGGCACGGCATGGCACCGGCATGGCACGGCATGGCACCGGCATGGCACGGCATGGCACGGCATTGAATGGCATGGAATGGCATGGAATGGCATGGAATGGCATGGAATGGCATGGAATGGCATGGAATGGCATGGAATGGCATGGAATGGCATGGAATGGCATGGCACCGCATGGCACGGCATGGCACGGCATGGCACCGGCATGGCACGGCATGGCACCGGCATGGCACGGCATGGCACCGCATTGAGTGGCATGGAATGGCATGGAATGGCATAGAATGGCATGGACTGGGATGGACTGGCATGGAATGGCATGGAATGGCATGGAATGGCATGGAATGGCATGGAATGGCATGGAATGGCATGGAATGGCATGGAATGGCATGGAATGGCATGGAATGGCATGGAATGGCATGGAATGGCATGGAATGGCATGGAATGGCATGGAATGGCATGGCACCGCATGGCACGGCATGGCACGGCATGGCACGGCATGGCACCGGCATGGCACGGCATGGCACCGGCATGGCACGGCATGGCACCGGCATGGCACGGCATGGCACGGCATGGCACCGGCATGGCACGGCATGGCACCGGCATGGCACGGCATGGCACCGGCATGGCACGGCATGGCACCGGCATGGCACGGCATGGCACGGCATGGCACCGGCATGGCACGGCATGGCACCGGCATGGCACGGCATGGCACGGCATGGCACCGGCATGGCACGGCATGGCACGGCATTGAATGGCATGGAATGGCACGGCATGGCACGGCATGGCACGGCATGGCACGGCATGGCACGGCATGGCACGGCATGGCACGGCATGGCACCGCATTGAGTGGCATGGAATGGCATGGAATGGCATGGACGAATGGCATGGAATGGCATGGCCCGGCATGGCACGGCATGGCACGGCATGGCACCGGCATGGCACGGCATGGCACCGGCATGGCACGGCATGGCACCGGCATGGCACGGCATGGCACGGCATGGCACGGCATGGCACGGCATGGCACGGCATGGCACGGCATGGCACGGCATGGCACGGCATGGCACGGCATGGCACGGCATGGCAGGGCATGGCACGGCATGGCACGGCATGGCACGGCATTGAATGGCATGGAATGGCATGGAATGGCATGGAATGGCATGGAATGGCATGGAATGGCATGGAATGGCATGGAATGGCATGGAATGGCATGGAATGGCATGGCACGGCATGGCACGGCATGGCACCGGCATGGCACGGCATGGCACCGGCATGGCACGGCATGGCACGGCAAGGCACCGGCATGGCACGGCATGGCACCGGCATGGCACGGCATGGCACGGCATGGAATGGCATGGAATGGCATGGAATGGCATGGAATGGCATGCAATGGCATGGAATGGCATGGAATGGCATGGAATGGCATGGAATGGCATGGAATGGCATGGCACCGGCATGGCACGGCATGGCACGGCATGGCACGGCATGGCACGGCATGGCACGGCATTGAATGGCATGGAATGGCATGGAATGGCATGGAATGGCATGGAATGGCATGGAATGGCATGGAATGGCATGGAATGGCATGGAATGGCATGGAATGGCATGGAATGGCATGGAATGGCATGGCACGGCATGGCACGGCATGGCACCGGCATGGCACGGCATGGCACCGGCATGGCACGGCATGGCACGGCAAGGCACCGGCATGGCACGGCATGGCACCGGCATGGCACGGCATGGCACCGGCATGGCACGGCATGGCACCGGCATGGCACGGCATGGCACCGGCATGGCACGGCATGGCACCGGCATGGCACGGCATGGCACCGGCATGGCACGGCATGGCACCGGCATGGCACGGCATGGAATGGCATGGCACCGGCATGGCACGGCATGGAATGGCATGGCACGGCATGGAATGGCATGGAATGGCATGGAATGGCATGGCACCGGCATGGCACGACATGGCACCGGCATGGCACGGCATGGCACCGGCATGGCACGGCATGGCACCGGCATGGCACGGCATGGCACCGGCATGGCACGGCATGGCACCGGCATGGCACGGCATGGCACCGGCATGGCACGGCATGGCACCGGCATGGCACGGCATGGCACCGGCATGGCACGGCATGGCACGGCATGGCACCGGCATGGCACGGCATGGCACCGGCATGGCACGGCATGGCACCGGCATGGCACGGCATGGCACCGGCATGGCACGGCATGGCACGGCATGGCACCGGCATGGCACGGCATGGAATGGCATGGAATGGCATGGAATGGCATGGAATGGCATGGAATGGCATGGAATGGCATGGAATGGCATGGAATGGCATGGAATGGCATGGAATGGCATGGAATGGCATGGAATGGCATGGAATGGCATGGAATGGCATGGAATGGCATGGAATGGCATGGAATGGCATGGAATGGCATGGAATGGCATGGAATGGCATGGAATGGCATGGAATGGCATGGAATGGCATGGAATGGCATGGAATGGCATGGAATGGCATGGAATGGCATGGAATGGCATGGAATGGCATGGAATGGCATGGAATGGCATGGAATGGCATGGAATGGCATGGAATGGCATGGAATGGCATGGAATGGCATGGAATGGCATGGAATGGCATGGAATGGCATGGAATGGCATGGCACGGCATGGCACGGCATGGCACCGGCATGGCACGGCATGGCACCGGCATGGCACCGGCATGGCACGGCATGGCACGGCATGGAATGGCATGGAATGGCATGGAATGGCATGGAATGGCATGGAATGGCATGGAATGGCATGGAATGGCATGGAATGGCATGGAATGGCATGGAATGGCATGGCACCGGCATGGCACGGCATGGCACCGGCATGGCACGGCATGGCACCGGCATGGCACGGCATGGCACCGGCATGGCACGGCATGGCACGGCATGGCACCGGCATGGCACGGCATGGCACGGCATGGCACCGGCATGGCACGGCATGGCACGGCATGGCACGGCATGGAATGGCATGGAATGGCATGGAATGGCATGGAATGGCATGGAATGGCATGGCACCGGCATGGCACGGCATGGCACCGGCATGGCACGGCATGGCACCGGCATGGCACCGGCATGGCACGGCATGGCACGGCATGGCACCGGCATGGCACGGCATGGCACGGCATGGCACCGGCATGGCACGGCATGGCACGGCATGGCACCGGCATGGCACGGCATGGCACCGGCATGGCACGGCATGGCACCGGCATGGCACGGCATGGCACCGGCATGGCACGGCATGGCACGGCATGGCACCGGCATGGCACGGCATGGCACCGGCATGGCACGGCATGGCACGGCATGGCACGGCATTGAATGGCATGGAATGGCATGGCACGGCATGGCACGGCATGGCACGGCATTGAATGGCATGGAATGGCACGGCATGGCACGGCATGGCACGGCATGGCACGGCATGGCACCGCATTGAGTGGCATGTAATGGCATGGAATGGCATGGACTGGCATGGACTGGCATGGAATGGCATGGAATGGCATGGCCCGGCATGGCACGGCATGGCACGGCATGGCACCGGCATGGCACGGCATGGCACCGGCATGGCACGGCATGGCACCGGCATGGCACGGCATGGCACGGCATGGCACGGCATGGCACGGCATGGCACGGCATGGCACGGCATGGCAGGGCATGGCACGGCATGGCACGGCATGGCACGGCATTGAATGGCATGGAATGGCATGGAATGGCATGGAATGGCATGGAATGGCATGGAATGGCATGGAATGGCATGGAATGGCATGGAATGGCATGGAATGGCATGGAATGGCATGGAATGGCATGGAATGGCATGGAATGGCATGGAATGGCATGGAATGGCATGGCACGGCATGGCACGGCATGGCACCGGCATGGCACGGCATGGCACCGGCATGGCACCGGCATGGCACGGCAAGGCACCGGCATGGCACGGCATGGCACCGGCATGGCACGGCATGGCACCGGCATGGCACGGCATGGCACCGGCATGGCACGGCATGGCACCGGCATGGCACGGCATGGCACGGCATGGCACCGGCATGGCACGGCATGGAATGGCATGGCACCGGCATGGCACGGCATGGAATGGCATGGCACGGCATGGAATGGCATGGAATGGCATGGAATGGCATGGCACCGGCATGGCACGACATGGCACCGGCATGGCACGACATGGCACCGGCATGGCACGGCATGGCACCGGCATGGCACGGCATGGCACCGGCATGGCACGGCATGGCACCGGCATGGCACGGCATGGCACCGGCATGGCACGGCATGGCACCGGCATGGCACGGCATGGCACCGGCATGGCACGGCATGGCACCGGCATGGCACGGCATGGCACCGGCATGGCACGGCATGGCACCGGCATGGCACGGCATTGAATGGCATGGAATGGCATGGAATGGCATGGAATGGCATGGAATGGCATGGAATGGCATGGAATGGCATGGAATGGCATGGAATGGCATGGAATGGCATGGAATGGCATGGCACCGCATGGCACCGCATGGAATGGCATGGCACCGCATGGAATGGCATGGAATGGCATCGAATGGCATGGAATGGCATGGAATGGCATGGAATGGCATGGCACCGCATGGAATGGCATGGCACCGCATGGAATGGCATGGCACCGCATGGAATGGCATGGCACCGCATGGCACGGCATGGAATGGCATGGCACCGCATGGAATGGCATGGCACCGCATGGCACGGCATGGAATGGCATGGCACCGGCATGGCACGGCATGGCACCGCATGGCACCGGCATGGCACGGCATGGCACCGCATGGCACGGCATGGAATGGCATGGCACCGGCATGGCACCGGCATGGCATGGCATGGCACGGCATGGCACCGGCATGGCACGGCATGGCACCGGCATGGCACCGCATTGAGTGGCATGGAATGGCATGGAATGGCATGGAATGGCATGGAATGGCATGGAATGGCATGGACTGGGATGGACTGGCATGGAATGGCATGGAATGGCATGGAATGGCATGGAATGGCATGGAATGGCATGGAATGGCATGGAATGGCATGGAATGGCATGGAATGGCATGGAATGGCATGGAATGGCATGGAATGGCATGGAATGGCATGGAATGGCATGGAATGGCATGGAATGGCATGGAATGGCATGGAATGGCATGGAATGGCATGGAATGGCATGGAATGGCATGGAATGGCATGGAATGGCATGGAATGGCATGGAATGGCATGGAATGGCATGGCACCGCATGGCACGGCATGGCACGGCATGGCACGGCATGGCACGGCATGGCACCGGCATGGAACGGCATGGCACCGGCATGGCACCGGCATGGCACGGCATGGCACCGGCATGGCACGGCATGGCACCGGCATGGCACGGCATGGCACCGGCATGGCACGGCATGGCACCGGCATGGCACGGCATGGCACCGGCATGGCACGGCATGGCACCGGCATGGCACGGCATGGCACCGGCATGGCACGGCATGGCACCGGCATGGCACGGCATGGCACCGGCATGGCACGGCATGGCACCGGCATGGCACGGCATGGAATGGCATGGCACGGCATGGAATGGCATGGAATGGCATGGAATGGCATGGAATGGCATGGAATGGCATGGCACGGCATGGCACCGGCATGGCACGGCATGGCACCGGCATGGCACGGCATGGCACCGGCATGGCACGGCATGGCACCGGCATGGCACGGCATGGCACGGCATGGCACCGGCATGGCACGGCATGGCACCGGCATGGCACGGCATGGCACCGGCATGGCACGGCATGGCACGGCATGGCACGGCATGGCACCGGCATGGCACGGCATGGCACGGCATGGCACCGGCATGGCACGGCATGGCACCGCATTGAGTGGCATGGAATGGCATGGAATGGCATGGAATGGCATGGAATGGCATGGACTGGGATGGACTGGCATGGAATGGCATGGAATGGCATGGAATGGCATGGAATGGCATGGAATGGCATGGAATGGCATGGAATGGCATGGAATGGCATGGAATGGCATGGAATGGCATGGAATGGCATGGAATGGCATGGAATGGCATGGAATGGCATGGAATGGCATGGAATGGCATGGAATGGCATGGAATGGCATGGAATGGCATGGAATGGCATGGAATGGCATGGAATGGCATGGCACCGCATGGCACGGCATGGCACGGCATGGCACGGCATGGCACCGGCATGGAACGGCATGGCACCGGCATGGCACCGGCATGGCACGGCATGGCACCGGCATGGCACGGCATGGCACCGGCATGGCACGGCATGGCACCGGCATGGCACGGCATGGCACCGGCATGGCACGGCATGGCACCGGCATGGCACTGCATGGCACGGCATGGCACCGGCATGGCACGGCATGGCACGGCATGGCACGGCATGGCACCGGCATGGCACGGCATGGCACCGGCATGGACTGGGATGGACTGGCATGGAATGGCATGGAATGGCATGGAATGGCATGGAATGGCATGGAATGGCATGGAATGGCATGGAATGGCATGGAATGGCATGGCACCGCATGGCACGGCATGGCACGGCATGGCACGGCATGGCACCGGCATGGAACGGCATGGCACCGGCATGGCACGGCATGGCACGGCATGGCACCGGCATGGCACGGCATGGCACCGGCATGGCACGGCATGGCACCGGCATGGCACGGCATGGCACCGGCATGGCACGGCATGGCACCGGCATGGCACGGCATGGCACCGGCATGGCACGGCATGGCACCGGCATGGCACGGCATGGCACCGGCATGGCACGGCATGGCACCGGCATGGCACGGCATGGCACGGCATGGCACCGGCATGGCACGGCATGGCACCGGCATGGCACGGCATGGCACCGGCATGGCACGGCATGGCACCGGCATGGCACGGCATGGCACCGGCATGGCACGGCATGGCACCGGCATGGCACGGCATGGCACCGGCATGGCACGGCATGGCACCGGCATGGCACGGCATGGCACCGGCATGGCACGGCATGGCACCGGCATGGCACGGCATGGCACCGGCATGGCACGGCATGGCACCGGCATGGCACGGCATGGCACCGGCATGGCACGGCATGGCACCGGCATGGCACGGCATGGCACCGGCATGGCACGGCATGGCACCGGCATGGCACGGCATGGCACCGGCATGGCACGGCATGGCACCGGCATGGCACGGCATGGCACCGGCATGGCACGGCATGGCACCGGCATGGCACGGCATGGCACCGGCATGGCACGGCATGGCACCGGCATGGCACGGCATGGCACCGGCATGGCACGGCATGGCACCGGCATGGCACGGCATGGCACCGGCATGGCACGGCATGGCACCGGCATGGCACGGCATGGCACCGGCATGGCACGGCATGGCACCGGCATGGCACGGCATGGCACCGGCATGGCACGGCATGGCACGGCATGGCACCGGCATGGCACGGCCTGGCACCGGCATGGCACGGCATGGAATGGCATGGAATGGCATGGAATGGCATGGAATGGCATGGAATGGCATGGAATGGCATGGAATGGCATGGAATGGCATGGAATGGCATGGAATGGCATGGAATGGCATGGAATGGCATGGAATGGCATGGAATGGCATGGAATGGCATGGAATGGCATGGAATGGCATGGAATGGCATGGAATGGCATGGAATGGCATGGAATGGCATGGAATGGCATGGAATGCCATGGAATGGCATGGAATGGCATGGAATGGCATGGAATGGCATGGAATGGCATGGAATGGCATGGAATGGCATGGAATGGCATGGAATGGCATGGAATGGCATGGAATGGCATGGAATGGCATGGAATGGCATGGAATGGCATGGAATGGCATGGAATGGCATGGAATGGCATGGAATGGCATGGAATGGCATGGAATGGCATGGAATGGCATGGCACCGGCATGGCACGGCATGGCACCGGCATGGCACGGCATGGAATGGCATGGAATGGCATGGAATGGCATGGCACGGCATGGAATGGCATGGCACGGCATGGCACCGGCATGGCACGGCATGGCACCGGCATGGCACGGCATGGCACCGGCATGGCACGGCATGGCACCGGCATGGCACGGCATGGCACCGGCATGGCACGGCATGGCACCGGCATGGCACGGCATGGCACCGGCATGGCACGGCATGGCACCGGCATGGCACGGCATGGCACCGGCATGGCACGGCATGGCACCGGCATGGCACGGCATTGAATGGCATGGAATGGCATGGAATGGCATGGAATGGCATGGAATGGCATGGAATGGCATGGCACCGCATGGCACCGCATGGAATGGCATGGCACCGCATGGAATGGCATGGAATGGCATCGAATGGCATGGAATGGCATGGAATGGCATGGAATGGCATGGAATGGCATGGAATGGCATGGAATGGCATGGAATGGCATGGAATGGCATGGAATGGCATGGAATGGCATGGAATGGCATGGAATGGCATGGCACCGGCATGGCACGGCATGGCACCGGCATGGCACGGCATGGAATGGCATGGAATGGCATGGAATGGCATGGCACGGCATGGAATGGCATGGCACGGCATGGCACCGGCATGGCACGGCATGGCACCGGCATGGCACGGCATGGCACCGGCATGGCACGGCATGGCACCGGCATGGCACGGCATGGCACCGGCATGGCACGGCATGGCACCGGCATGGCACGGCATGGCACCGGCATGGCACGGCATGGCACCGGCATGGCACGGCATGGCACCGGCATGGCACGGCATGGCACGGCATGGCACGGCATGGAATGGCATGGAATGGCATGGAATGGCATGGAATGGCATGGAATGGCATGGAATGGCATGGAATGGCATGGAATGGCATGGAATGGCATGGAATGGCATGGCACCGGCATGGCACGGCATGGCACCGGCATGGCACGGCATGGCACCGGCATGGCACGGCATGGCACCGGCATGGCACGGCATGGCACCGGCATGGCACGGCATGGCACCGGCATGGCACGGCATGGCACGGCATGGCACCGGCATGGCACGGCATGGCACCGGCATGGCACGGCATGGCACCGGCATGGCACGGCATGGCACCGGCATGGCACCGCATTGAGTGGCATGGAATGGCATGGAATGGCATGGACTGGCATGGACTGGCATGGAATGGCATGGAATGGCATGGAATGGCATGGAATGGCATGGAATGGCATGGAATGGCATGGAATGGCATGGAATGGCATGGAATGGCATGGCACCGGCATGGCACGGCATGGCACCGGCATGGCACGGCATGGCACCGGCATGGCACGGCATGGCACCGGCATGGCACCGGCATGGCACGGCATGGCACCGGCATGGCACGGCATGGCACCGGCATGGCACGGCATGGCACCGGCATGGCACGGCATGGCACCGGCATGGCACGGCATGGCACCGGCATGGCACGGCATGGCACCGGCATGGCACGGCATGGCACCGGCATGGCACGGCATGGCACCGGCATGGCACGGCATGGCACCGGCATGGCACGGCATGGCACCGGCATGGCACGGCATGGCACCGGCATGGCACGGCATGGCACCGGCATGGCACGGCATGGAATGGCATGGAATGGCATGGAATGGCATGGAATGGCATGGCACCGGCATGGCACGGCATGGCACCGGCATGGCACGGCATGGCACCGGCATGGCACGGCATGGCACCGGCATGGCACGGCATGGCACCGGCATGGCACGGCATGGCACCGGCATGGCACGGCATGGCACCGGCATGGCACGGCATGGCACCGGCATGGCACGGCATGGCACCGGCATGGCACGGCATGGCACCGGCATGGCACGGCATGGCACCGGCATGGCACGGCATGGCACCGGCATGGCACGGCATGGCACCGGCATGGCACGGCATGGCACCGGCATGGCACGGCATGGCACGGCATGGCACGGCATTGAATGGCATGGAATGGCATGGAATGGCATGGAATGGCATGGAATGGCATGGAATGGCATGGAATGGCATGGAATGGCATGGAATGGCATGGAATGGCATGGAATGGCATGGAATGGCATGGAATGGCATGGAATGGCATGGAATGGCATGGCACGGCATGGCACGGCATGGCACCGGCATGGCACCGGCATGGCACGGCATGGCACCGGCATGGCACGGCATGGCACGGCATGGCACCGGCATGGCACGGCATGGCACCGGCATGGCACGGCATGGCACGGCATGGCACCGGCATGGCACGGCATGGCACCGGCATGGCACGGCATGGCACCGGCATGGCACGGCATGGCACCGGCATGGCACGGCATGGCACGGCATTGAATGGCATGGAATGGCATGGAATGGCATGGAATGGCATGGAATGGCATGGAATGGCATGGAATGGCATGGAATGGCATGGAATGGCATGGCACCGCATGGCACGGCATGGCACGGCATGGCACCGGCATGGCACGGCATGGCACCGGCATGGCACGGCATGGCACGGCATGGCACCGCATTGAGTGGCATGGAATGGCATGGAATGGCATAGAATGGCATGGACTGGGATGGACTGGCATGGAATGGCATGGAATGGCATGGAATGGCATGGAATGGCATGGAATGGCATGGAATGGCATGGAATGGCATGGAATGGCATGGAATGGCATGGAATGGCATGGAATGGCATGGAATGGCATGGAATGGCATGGAATGGCATGGCACCGCATGGCACGGCATGGCACGGCATGGCACGGCATGGCACCGGCATGGCACGGCATGGCACCGGCATGGCACGGCATGGCACCGGCATGGCACGGCATGGCACGGCATGGCACCGGCATGGCACGGCATGGCACCGGCATGGCACGGCATGGCACCGGCATGGCACGGCATGGCACCGGCATGGCACGGCATGGCACGGCATGGCACCGGCATGGCACGGCATGGCACCGGCATGGCACGGCATGGCACGGCATGGCACCGGCATGGCACGGCATGGCACGGCATTGAATGGCATGGAATGGCACGGCATGGCACGGCATGGCACGGCATGGCACGGCATGGCACGGCATGGCACGGCATGGCACGGCATGGCACCGCATTGAGTGGCATGGAATGGCATGGAATGGCATGGACTGGCATGGACTGGCATGGAATGGCATGGAATGGCATGGCCCGGCATGGCACGGCATGGCACGGCATGGCACCGGCATGGCACGGCATGGCACCGGCATGGCACGGCATGGCACCGGCATGGCACGGCATGGCACGGCATGGCACGGCATGGCACGGCATGGCACGGCATGGCACGGCATGGCACGGCATGGCACGGCATGGCACGGCATGGCAGGGCATGGCACGGCATGGCACGGCATGGCACGGCATTGAATGGCATGGAATGGCATGGAATGGCATGGAATGGCATGGAATGGCATGGAATGGCATGGAATGGCATGGAATGGCATGGAATGGCATGGAATGGCATGGCACGGCATGGCACGGCATGGCACCGGCATGGCACGGCATGGCACCGGCATGGCACGGCATGGCACGGCAAGGCACCGGCATGGCACGGCATGGCACCGGCATGGCACGGCATGGCACGGCATGGAATGGCATGGAATGGCATGGAATGGCATGGAATGGCATGCAATGGCATGGAATGGCATGGAATGGCATGGAATGGCATGGCACCGGCATGGCACGGCATGGCACGGCATGGCACGGCATGGCACGGCATGGCACGGCATTGAATGGCATGGAATGGCATGGAATGGCATGGAATGGCATGGAATGGCATGGAATGGCATGGAATGGCATGGAATGGCATGGAATGGCATGGAATGGCATGGAATGGCATGGAATGGCATGGCACGGCATGGCACGGCATGGCACCGGCATGGCACGGCATGGCACCGGCATGGCACGGCATGGCACGGCAAGGCACCGGCATGGCACGGCATGGCACCGGCATGGCACGGCATGGCACCGGCATGGCACGGCATGGCACCGGCATGGCACGGCATGGCACCGGCATGGCACGGCATGGCACCGGCATGGCACGGCATGGCACCGGCATGGCACGGCATGGCACCGGCATGGCACGGCATGGAATGGCATGGCACCGGCATGGCACGGCATGGAATGGCATGGCACGGCATGGAATGGCATGGAATGGCATGGAATGGCATGGCACCGGCATGGCACGACATGGCACCGGCATGGCACGGCATGGCACCGGCATGGCACGGCATGGCACCGGCATGGCACGGCATGGCACCGGCATGGCACGGCATGGCACCGGCATGGCACGGCATGGCACCGGCATGGCACGGCATGGCACCGGCATGGCACGGCATGGCACCGGCATGGCACGGCATGGCACGGCATGGCACCGGCATGGCACGGCATGGCACCGGCATGGCACGGCATGGCACCGGCATGGCACGGCATGGCACCGGCATGGCACGGCATGGCACGGCATGGCACCGGCATGGCACGGCATGGAATGGCATGGAATGGCATGGAATGGCATGGAATGGCATGGAATGGCATGGAATGGCATGGAATGGCATGGAATGGCATGGAATGGCATGGAATGGCATGGAATGGCATGGAATGGCATGGAATGGCATGGAATGGCATGGAATGGCATGGAATGGCATGGAATGGCATGGAATGGCATGGAATGGCATGGAATGGCATGGAATGGCATGGAATGGCATGGAATGGCATGGAATGGCATGGAATGGCATGGAATGGCATGGAATGGCATGGAATGGCATGGAATGGCATGGAATGGCATGGAATGGCATGGAATGGCATGGAATGGCATGGCACGGCATGGCACGGCATGGCACCGGCATGGCACGGCATGGCACCGGCATGGCACCGGCATGGCACGGCATGGCACGGCATGGAATGGCATGGAATGGCATGGAATGGCATGGAATGGCATGGAATGGCATGGAATGGCATGGAATGGCATGGAATGGCATGGAATGGCATGGAATGGCATGGCACCGGCATGGCACGGCATGGCACCGGCATGGCACGGCATGGCACCGGCATGGCACGGCATGGCACCGGCATGGCACGGCATGGCACGGCATGGCACCGGCATGGCACGGCATGGCACGGCATGGCACCGGCATGGCACGGCATGGCACGGCATGGCACGGCATGGAATGGCATGGAATGGCATGGAATGGCATGGAATGGCATGGAATGGCATGGCACCGGCATGGCACGGCATGGCACCGGCATGGCACGGCATGGCACCGGCATGGCACCGGCATGGCACGGCATGGCACGGCATGGCACCGGCATGGCACGGCATGGCACGGCATGGCACCGGCATGGCACGGCATGGCACGGCATGGCACCGGCATGGCACGGCATGGCACCGGCATGGCACGGCATGGCACCGGCATGGCACGGCATGGCACCGGCATGGCACGGCATGGCACGGCATGGCACCGGCATGGCACGGCATGGCACCGGCATGGCACGGCATGGCACGGCATGGCACGGCATTGAATGGCATGGAATGGCATGGCACGGCATGGCACGGCATGGCACGGCATTGAATGGCATGGAATGGCACGGCATGGCACGGCATGGCACGGCATGGCACGGCATGGCACGGCATGGCACCGCATTGAGTGGCATGTAATGGCATGGAATGGCATGGACTGGCATGGACTGGCATGGAATGGCATGGAATGGCATGGCCCGGCATGGCACGGCATGGCACGGCATGGCACCGGCATGGCACGGCATGGCACCGGCATGGCACGGCATGGCACCGGCATGGCACGGCATGGCACGGCATGGCACGGCATGGCACGGCATGGCACGGCATGGCACGGCATGGCAGGGCATGGCACGGCATGGCACGGCATGGCACGGCATTGAATGGCATGGAATGGCATGGAATGGCATGGAATGGCATGGAATGGCATGGAATGGCATGGAATGGCATGGAATGGCATGGAATGGCATGGAATGGCATGGAATGGCATGGAATGGCATGGAATGGCATGGAATGGCATGGAATGGCATGGAATGGCATGGCACGGCATGGCACGGCATGGCACCGGCATGGCACGGCATGGCACCGGCATGGCACCGGCATGGCACGGCAAGGCACCGGCATGGCACGGCATGGCACCGGCATGGCACGGCATGGCACCGGCATGGCACGGCATGGCACCGGCATGGCACGGCATGGCACCGGCATGGCACGGCATGGCACGGCATGGCACCGGCATGGCACGGCATGGAATGGCATGGCACCGGCATGGCACGGCATGGAATGGCATGGCACGGCATGGAATGGCATGGAATGGCATGGAATGGCATGGCACCGGCATGGCACGACATGGCACCGGCATGGCACGACATGGCACCGGCATGGCACGGCATGGCACCGGCATGGCACGGCATGGCACCGGCATGGCACGGCATGGCACCGGCATGGCACGGCATGGCACCGGCATGGCACGGCATGGCACCGGCATGGCACGGCATGGCACCGGCATGGCACGGCATGGCACCGGCATGGCACGGCATGGCACCGGCATGGCACGGCATGGCACCGGCATGGCACGGCATGGCACCGGCATGGCACGGCATTGAATGGCATGGAATGGCATGGAATGGCATGGAATGGCATGGAATGGCATGGAATGGCATGGAATGGCATGGAATGGCATGGAATGGCATGGAATGGCATGGAATGGCATGGCACCGCATGGCACCGCATGGAATGGCATGGCACCGCATGGAATGGCATGGAATGGCATCGAATGGCATGGAATGGCATGGAATGGCATGGAATGGCATGGCACCGCATGGAATGGCATGGCACCGCATGGAATGGCATGGCACCGCATGGAATGGCATGGCACCGCATGGCACGGCATGGAATGGCATGGCACCGCATGGAATGGCATGGCACCGCATGGCACGGCATGGAATGGCATGGCACCGGCATGGCACGGCATGGCACCGCATGGCACCGGCATGGCACGGCATGGCACCGCATGGCACGGCATGGAATGGCATGGCACCGGCATGGCACCGGCATGGCATGGCATGGCACGGCATGGCACCGGCATGGCACGGCATGGCACCGGCATGGCACCGCATTGAGTGGCATGGAATGGCATGGAATGGCATGGAATGGCATGGAATGGCATGGAATGGCATGGACTGGGATGGACTGGCATGGAATGGCATGGAATGGCATGGAATGGCATGGAATGGCATGGAATGGCATGGAATGGCATGGAATGGCATGGAATGGCATGGAATGGCATGGAATGGCATGGAATGGCATGGAATGGCATGGAATGGCATGGAATGGCATGGAATGGCATGGAATGGCATGGAATGGCATGGAATGGCATGGAATGGCATGGAATGGCATGGAATGGCATGGAATGGCATGGAATGGCATGGAATGGCATGGAATGGCATGGAATGGCATGGAATGGCATGGCACCGCATGGCACGGCATGGCACGGCATGGCACGGCATGGCACGGCATGGCACCGGCATGGAACGGCATGGCACCGGCATGGCACCGGCATGGCACGGCATGGCACCGGCATGGCACGGCATGGCACCGGCATGGCACGGCATGGCACCGGCATGGCACGGCATGGCACCGGCATGGCACGGCATGGCACCGGCATGGCACTGCATGGCACGGCATGGCACCGGCATGGCACGGCATGGCACCGGCATGGCACGGCATGGCACGGCATGGCACGGCATGGCACCGGCATGGCACGGCATGGCACCGGCATGGAATGGCATGGAATGGCATGGAATGGCATGGAATGGCATGGAATGGCATGGAATGGCATGGAATGGCATGGAATGGCATGGAATGGCATGGCACGGCATGGCACCGGCATGGCACGGCATGGCACCGGCATGGCACGGCATGGCACCGGCATGGCACGGCATGGCACCGGCATGGCACGGCATGGCACCGGCATGGCACGGCATGGCACCGGCATGGCACGGCATGGCACCGGCATGGCACGGCATGGCACCGGCATGGCACGGCATGGCACCGGCATGGCACGGCATGGCACCGGCATGGCACGGCATGGAATGGCATGGCACGGCATGGAATGGCATGGAATGGCATGGAATGGCATGGAATGGCATGGAATGGCATGGCACGGCATGGCACCGGCATGGCACGGCATGGCACCGGCATGGCACGGCATGGCACCGGCATGGCACGGCATGGCACCGGCATGGCACGGCATGGCACGGCATGGCACCGGCATGGCACGGCATGGCACCGGCATGGCACGGCATGGCACCGGCATGGCACGGCATGGCACCGGCATGGCACGGCATGGCACCGGCATGGCACGGCATGGCACCGGCATGGCACGGCATGGCACCGGCATGGCACGGCATGGCACCGGCATGGCACGGCATGGCACGGCATGGCACGGCATGGCACCGGCATGGCACGGCATGGCACGGCATGGCACCGGCATGGCACGGCATGGCACCGCATTGAGTGGCATGGAATGGCATGGAATGGCATGGAATGGCATGGAATGGCATGGACTGGGATGGACTGGCATGGAATGGCATGGAATGGCATGGAATGGCATGGAATGGCATGGAATGGCATGGAATGGCATGGAATGGCATGGAATGGCATGGAATGGCATGGAATGGCATGGAATGGCATGGAATGGCATGGAATGGCATGGAATGGCATGGAATGGCATGGAATGGCATGGAATGGCATGGAATGGCATGGAATGGCATGGAATGGCATGGAATGGCATGGAATGGCATGGCACCGCATGGCACGGCATGGCACGGCATGGCACGGCATGGCACCGGCATGGAACGGCATGGCACCGGCATGGCACCGGCATGGCACGGCATGGCACCGGCATGGCACGGCATGGCACCGGCATGGCACGGCATGGCACCGGCATGGCACGGCATGGCACCGGCATGGCACGGCATGGCACCGGCATGGCACTGCATGGCACGGCATGGCACCGGCATGGCACGGCATGGCACGGCATGGCACGGCATGGCACCGGCATGGCACGGCATGGCACCGGCATGGACTGGGATGGACTGGCATGGAATGGCATGGAATGGCATGGAATGGCATGGAATGGCATGGAATGGCATGGAATGGCATGGAATGGCATGGAATGGCATGGCACCGCATGGCACGGCATGGCACGGCATGGCACGGCATGGCACCGGCATGGAACGGCATGGCACCGGCATGGCACGGCATGGCACGGCATGGCACCGGCATGGCACGGCATGGCACCGGCATGGCACGGCATGGCACCGGCATGGCACGGCATGGCACCGGCATGGCACGGCATGGCACCGGCATGGCACGGCATGGCACCGGCATGGCACGGCATGGCACCGGCATGGCACGGCATGGCACCGGCATGGCACGGCATGGCACCGGCATGGCACGGCATGGCACGGCATGGCACCGGCATGGCACGGCATGGCACCGGCATGGCACGGCATGGCACCGGCATGGCACGGCATGGCACCGGCATGGCACGGCATGGCACCGGCATGGCACGGCATGGCACCGGCATGGCACGGCATGGCACCGGCATGGCACGGCATGGCACCGGCATGGCACGGCATGGCACCGGCATGGCACGGCATGGCACCGGCATGGCACGGCATGGCACCGGCATGGCACGGCATGGCACCGGCATGGCACGGCATGGCACCGGCATGGCACGGCATGGCACCGGCATGGCACGGCATGGCACCGGCATGGCACGGCATGGCACCGGCATGGCACGGCATGGCACCGGCATGGCACGGCATGGCACCGGCATGGCACGGCATGGCACCGGCATGGCACGGCATGGCACCGGCATGGCACGGCATGGCACCGGCATGGCACGGCATGGCACCGGCATGGCACGGCATGGCACCGGCATGGCACGGCATGGCACCGGCATGGCACGGCATGGCACCGGCATGGCACGGCATGGCACCGGCATGGCACGGCATGGCACCGGCATGGCACGGCATGGCACCGGCATGGCACGGCATGGCACCGGCATGGCACGGCATGGCACCGGCATGGCACGGCATGGCACCGGCATGGCACGGCATGGCACGGCATGGCACCGGCATGGCACGGCCTGGCACCGGCATGGCACGGCATGGAATGGCATGGAATGGCATGGAATGGCATGGAATGGCATGGAATGGCATGGAATGGCATGGAATGGCATGGAATGGCATGGAATGGCATGGAATGGCATGGAATGGCATGGAATGGCATGGAATGGCATGGAATGGCATGGAATGGCATGGAATGGCATGGAATGGCATGGAATGGCATGGAATGGCATGGAATGGCATGGAATGGCATGGAATGGCATGGAATGGCATGGAATGGCATGGAATGGCATGGAATGGCATGGAATGGCATGGAATGGCATGGAATGGCATGGAATGGCATGGAATGGCATGGAATGGCATGGAATGGCATGGAATGGCATGGAATGGCATGGAATGGCATGGAATGGCATGGAATGGCATGGAATGGCATGGAATGGCATGGCACCGGCATGGCACGGCATGGCACCGGCATGGCACGGCATGGAATGGCATGGAATGGCATGGAATGGCATGGCACGGCATGGAATGGCATGGCACGGCATGGCACCGGCATGGCACGGCATGGCACCGGCATGGCACGGCATGGCACCGGCATGGCACGGCATGGCACCGGCATGGCACGGCATGGCACCGGCATGGCACGGCATGGCACCGGCATGGCACGGCATGGCACCGGCATGGCACGGCATGGCACCGGCATGGCACGGCATGGCACCGGCATGGCACGGCATGGCACCGGCATGGCACGGCATTGAATGGCATGGAATGGCATGGAATGGCATGGAATGGCATGGAATGGCATGGAATGGCATGGAATGGCATGGAATGGCATGGAATGGCATGGAATGGCATGGAATGGCATGGCACCGCATGGCACCGCATGGAATGGCATGGCACCGCATGGAATGGCATGGAATGGCATCGAATGGCATGGAATGGCATGGAATGGCATGGAATGGCATGGAATGGCATGGCACCGCATGGAATGGCATGGCACCGCATGGCACGGCATGGAATGGCATGGCACCGGCATGGCACGGCATGGCACCGCATGGCACCGGCATGGCACGGCATGGCACCGCATGGCACGGCATGGAATGGCATGGCACCGGCATGGCACCGGCATGGCATGGCATGGCACGGCATGGCACCGGCATGGCACCGCATTGAGTGGCATGGAATGGCATGGAATGGCATGGAATGGCATGGAATGGCATGGAATGGCATGGACTGGGATGGACTGGCATGGAATGGCATGGAATGGCATGGAATGGCATGGAATGGCATGGAATGGCATGGAATGGCATGGAATGGCATGGAATGGCATGGAATGGCATGGAATGGCATGGAATGGCATGGAATGGCATGGAATGGCATGGAATGGCATGGAATGGCATGGAATGGCATGGAATGGCATGGAATGGCATGGAATGGCATGGAATGGCATGGAATGGCATGGAATGGCATGGAATGGCATGGAATGGCATGGAATGGCATGGAATGGCATGGAATGGCATGGAATGGCATGGAATGGCATGGCACCGCATGGCACGGCATGGCACGGCATGGCACGGCATGGCACCGGCATGGAACGGCATGGCACGGCATGGCACCGGCATGGCACGGCATGGCACCGGCATGGCACGGCATGGCACCGGCATGGCACGGCATGGCACCGGCATGGCACGGCATGGCACCGGCATGGCACTGCATGGCACGGCATGGCACCGGCATGGCACGGCATGGCACCGGCATGGCACGGCATGGCACGGCATGGCACGGCATGGCACCGGCATGGCACGGCATGGCACCGGCATGGAATGGCATGGAATGGCATGGAATGGCATGGAATGGCATGGAATGGCATGGAATGGCATGGAATGGCATGGAATGGCATGGAATGGCATGGCACGGCATGGCACCGGCATGGCACGGCATGGCACCGGCATGGCACGGCATGGCACCGGCATGGCACGGCATGGCACCGGCATGGCACGGCATGGCACCGGCATGGCACGGCATGGCACCGGCATGGCACGGCATGGAATGGCATGGCACGGCATGGAATGGCATGGCACGGCATGGAATGGCATGGCACGGCATGGAATGGCATGGCACGGCATGGAATGGCATGGAATGGCATGGAATGGCATGGAATGGCATGGAATGGCATGGAATGGCATGGAATGGCATGGAATGGCATGGAATGGCATGGAATGGCATGGAATGGCATGGAATGGCATGGAATGGCATGGAATGGCATGGAATGGCATGGAATGGCATGGAATGGCATGGAATGGCATGGAATGGCATGGAATGGCATGGAATGGCATGGAATGGCATGGAATGGCATGGAATGGCATGGAATGGCATGGAATGGCATGGAATGGCATGGAATGGCATGGAATGACATGGAATGGCATGGAATGGCATGGCACCGCATGGCACGGCATGGCACGGCATGGCACGGCATGGCACGGCATGGCACGGCATGGCACCGGCATGGCACGGCGTGGCACCGGCATGGCACGGCGTGGCACGGCATGGCACCGGCATGGCACGGCATGGCACCGGCATGGCACGGCATGGCACCGGCATGGCACGGCATGGCACCGGCATGGCACGGCATGGCACCGGCATGGCACGGCATGGCACCGGCATGGCACCGGCATGGCACGGCATGGCACCGGCATGGCACGGCATGGCACCGGCATGGCACGGCATGGCACCGGCATGGCACGGCATGGCACCGGCATGGCACGGCATGGCACCGGCATGGCACGGCATGGCACCGGCATGGCACGGCATGGCACGGCATGGCACGGCATGGCACCGGCATGGCACGGCATGGCACGGCATGGCACCGGCATGGCACGGCATGGCACCGGCATGGCACGGCATGGCACCGGCATGGCACGGCATGGCACCGGCATGGCACGGCATGGCACCGGCATGGCACGGCATGGCACCGGCATGGCACGGTATGGCACCGGCATGGCACGGCATGGCACCGGCATGGCACGGCATGGCACCGGCATGGCACGGCATGGCACCGGCATGGCACGGCATGGCACCGGCATGGCACGGCATGGCACCGGCATGGCACGGCATGGCACCGGCATGGCACCGGCATGGCAGGGCATGGCACCGGCATGGCACGGCATGGCACCGGCATGGCACGGCATGGCACCGGCATGGCACGGCATGGAATGGCATGGCACGGCATGGAATGGCATGGAATGGCATGGAATGGCATGGAATGGCATGGAATGGCATGGAATGGCATGGAATGGCATGGAATGGCATGGAATGGCATGGAATGGCATGGAATGGCATGGAATGGCATGGAATGGCATGGAATGGCATGGAATGGCATGGAATGGCATGGAATGGCATGGAATGGCATGGAATGGCATGGAATGGCATGGAATGGCATGGAATGGCATGGAATGGCATGGAATGGCATGGCACCGCATGGCACGGCATGGCACCGCATGGCACGGCATGGCACCGCATGGCACGGCATGGCACCGGCATGGCAGGGCATGGCACCGGCATGGCACGGCATGGCACCGGCATGCCACGGCATGGCACCGGCATGGCACGGCATGGCACCGGCATGGCACGGCATGGCACCGGCATGGCACGGCATGGCACCGGCATGGCACGGCATGGCACCGGCATGGCACGGCATGGCACCGGCATGGCAGGGCATGGCACCGGCATGGCACCGGCATGGCACGGCATGGCACCGGCATGGCACGGCATGGAATGGCATGGCACGGCATGGAATGGCATGGAATGGCATGGAATGGCATGGAATGGCATGGAATGGCATGGAATGGCATGGAATGGCATGGAATGGCATGGAATGGCATGGAATGGCATGGAATGGCATGGAATGGCATGGAATGGCATGGAATGGCATGGAATGGCATGGAATGGCATGGAATGGCATGGAATGGCATGGAATGGCATGGAATGGCATGGCACCGCATGGCACCGCATGGCATGGCATGGCACCGGCATGGCACGGCATGGCACCGGCATGGCAGGGCATGGCACCGGCATGGCACGGCATGGCACCGGCATGGCACGGCATGGCACCGGCATGGCACGGCATGGCACCGGCATGGAATGGCATGGAATGGCATGGAATGGCATGGAATGGCATGGAATGGCATGGAATGGCATGGAATGGCATGGAATGGCATGGAATGGCATGGAATGGCATGGAATGGCATGTAATGGCATGGCACCGCATGGCACGGCATGGCACGGCATGGCACCGGCATGGCACCGGCATGGCACCGGCATGGCACGGCATGGCACCGGCATGGCACGGCATGGCACCGGCATGGCACGGCATGGCACGGCATTGAATGGCATGGAATGGCATGGAATGGCATGGAATGGCATGGAATGGCATGGAATGGCATGGAATGGCATGGAATGACATGGAATGGCATGGAATGGCATGGAATGGCATGGAATGGCATGGAATGGCATGGAATGGCATGGCACCGCATGGCACGGCATGGCACGGCATGGCACGGCATGGCACGGCATGGCACGGCATGGCACGGCATGGCACGGCATGGCACGGCATGGCACCGGCATGGCACGGCATGGCACGGCATGGCACGGCATGGCACGGCATGGCACCGGCATGGCACGGCATGGCACGGCATGGCACCAGCATGGCACGGCATGGCACGGCATGGCACCGGCATGGCACCGGCATGGCACGGCATGGCACCGGCATGGCACGGCATGGCACCGGCATGGCACGGCATGGCACCGGCATGGCACGGCATGGCACCGCATGGCACGGCATGGCACGGCATGGCACCGGCATGGCACGGCATGGCACGGCATGGCACCGGCATGCCACGGCATGGCACCGGCATGCCACGGCATGGCACCGGCATGGCACGGCATGGCACCGGCATGGCACGGCATGGCACCGGCATGGCACGGCATGGCACCGGCATGGCACGGCATGGCACCGGCATGGCACGGCATGGCACCGGCATGGCACGGCATGGCACCGGCATGGCACGGCATGGCACGGCATTGAATGGCATGGAATGGCATGGAATGGCATGGAATGGCATGGAATGGCATGGCACCGCATGGCACGGCATGGCACGGCATGGCACCGGCATGGCACGGCATGGCACCGGCATGGCACGGCATGGCACGGCATGGCACCGGCATGGCACGGCATGGCACGGCATGGAATGGCATGGCACGGCATGGCACCGGCATGGCACGGCATGGCACGGCATGGCACCAGCATGGCACGGCATGGCACGGCATGGCACCGGCATGGCACCGGCATGGCACGGCATGGCACCGGCATGGCACGGCATGGCACCGGCATGGCACGGCATGGAATGGCATGGCACCGGCATGGCACGGCATGGCACGGCATGGCACCGGCATGGCACGGCATGGCACCGGCATGGCACGGCATGGCACGGCATGGCACCGGCATGGCACGGCATGGCACGGCATTGAATGGCATGGAATGGCACGGCATGGCACGGCATGGCACGGCATGGCACGGCATGGCACGGCATGGCACGGCATGGCACGGCATGGCACGGCATGGCACGGCATGGCACCGCATTGAGTGGCATGGAATGGCATGGAATGGCATGGACTGGCATGGACTGGCATGGAATGGCATGGAATGGCATGGCCCGGCATGGCACGGCATGGCACGGCATGGCACCGGCATTGAATGGCATGGAATGGCATGGAATGGCATGGAATGGCATGGAATGGCATGGCACGGCATGGCACGGCATGGCACCGGCATGGCACGGCATGGCACCGGCATGGCACGGCATGGCACGGCAAGGCACCGGCATGGCACGGCATGGCACCGGCATGGCACGGCATGGCACCGGCATGGCACGGCATGGCACCGGCATGGCACGGCATGGCACCGGCATGGCACGGCATGGCACCGGCATGGCACGGCATGGCACCGGCATGGCACGGCATGGAATGGCATGGCACCGGCATGGCACGGCATGGCACGGCATGGCACCGGCATGGCACGGCATGGCACCGGCATGGCACGGCATGGCACGGCATGGCACCGGCATGGCACGGCATGGCACGGCATTGAATGGCATGGAATGGCACGGCATGGCACGGCATGGCACGGCATGGCACGGCATGGCACGGCATGGCACGGCATGGCACGGCATGGCACCGCATTGAGTGGCATGGAATGGCATGGAATGGCATGGACTGGCATGGACTGGCATGGAATGGCATGGAATGGCATGGCCCGGCATGGCACGGCATGGCACGGCATGGCACCGGCATGGCACGGCATGGCACCGGCATGGCACGGCATGGCACCGGCATGGCACGGCATGGCACGGCATGGCACGGCATGGCACGGCATGGCACGGCATGGCACGGCATGGCACGGCATGGCACGGCATGGCACGGCATGGCAGGGCATGGCACGGCATGGCACGGCATGGCACGGCATTGAATGGCATGGAATGGCATGGAATGGCATGGAATGGCATGGAATGGCATGGCACGGCATGGCACGGCATGGCACCGGCATGGCACGGCATGGCACCGGCATGGCACGGCATGGCACGGCAAGGCACCGGCATGGCACGGCATGGCACCGGCATGGCACGGCATGGCACCGGCATGGCACGGCATGGCACCGGCATGGCACGGCATGGCACCGGCATGGCACGGCATGGCACCGGCATGGCACGGCATGGCACCGGCATGGCACGGCATGGAATGGCATGGCACCGGCATGGCACGGCATGGCACGGCATGGCACCGGCATGGCACGGCATGGCACCGGCATGGCACGGCATGGCACGGCATGGCACCGGCATGGCACGGCATGGCACGGCATTGAATGGCATGGAATGGCACGGCATGGCACGGCATGGCACGGCATGGCACGGCATGGCACGGCATGGCACGGCATGGCACGGCATGGCACCGCATTGAGTGGCATGGAATGGCATGGAATGGCATGGACTGGCATGGACTGGCATGGAATGGCATGGAATGGCATGGCCCGGCATGGCACGGCATGGCACGGCATGGCACCGGCATGGCACGGCATGGCACCGGCATGGCACGGCATGGCACCGGCATGGCACGGCATGGCACGGCATGGCACGGCATGGCACGGCATGGCACGGCATGGCACGGCATGGCACGGCATGGCACGGCATGGCACGGCATGGCACGGCATGGCACGGCATGGCAGGGCATGGCACGGCATGGCACGGCATGGCACGGCATTGAATGGCATGGAATGGCATGGAATGGCATGGAATGGCATGGAATGGCATGGAATGGCATGGAATGGCATGGAATGGCATGGAATGGCATGGAATGGCATGGCACGGCATGGCACGGCATGGCACCGGCATGGCACGGCATGGCACCGGCATGGCACGGCATGGCACCGGCATGGCACGGCATGGCACGGCAAGGCACCGGCATGGCACGGCATGGCACCGGCATGGCACGGCATGGCACGGCATGGAATGGCATGGAATGGCATGGAATGGCATGGAATGGCATGCAATGTCATGGAATGGCATGGAATGGCATGGAATGGCATGGAATGGCATGGAATGGCATGGCACCGGCATGGCACGGCATGGCACGGCATGGCACGGCATGGCACGGCATTGAATGGCATGGAATGGCATGGAATGGCATGGAATGGCATGGAATGGCATGGAATGGCATGGAATGGCATGGAATGGCATGGAATGGCATGGAATGGCATGGCACGGCATGGCACGGCATGGCACCGGCATGGCACGGCATGGCACCGGCATGGCACGGCATGGCACGGCAAGGCACCGGCATGGCACGGCATGGCACCGGCATGGCACGGCATGGCACCGGCATGGCACGGCATGGCACCGGCATGGCACGGCATGGCACCGGCATGGCACGGCATGGCACCGGCATGGCACGGCATGGCACCGGCATGGCACGGCATGGAATGGCATGGCACCGGCATGGCACGGCATGGAATGGCATGGCACGGCATGGAATGGCATGGAATGGCATGGAATGGCATGGCACCGGCATGGCACGACATGGCACCGGCATGGCACGACATGGCACCGGCATGGCACGGCATGGCACCGGCATGGCACGGCATGGCACCGGCATGGCACGGCATGGCACCGGCATGGCACGGCATGGCACCGGCATGGCACGGCATGGCACCGGCATGGCACGGCATGGCACCGGCATGGCACGGCATGGCACCGGCATGGCACGGCATGGCACCGACATGGCACGGCATGGCACCGGCATGGCACGGCATGGCACCGGCATGG
The DNA here is from genome assembly GCA_963971235.1 of Cryptus armator. Taxonomy (NCBI): domain Eukaryota; kingdom Metazoa; phylum Arthropoda; class Insecta; order Hymenoptera; family Ichneumonidae; genus Cryptus; species Cryptus armator. The sequence continues at coordinate 1,249,424 of CAXARG010000333.1, forward strand.
CACGGCATGGCACCGGCATGGCACGGCATGGCACCGGCATGGCACGGCATGGCACCGGCATGGCACGGCATGGCACGGCATGGCACCGGCATGGCACGGCATGGAATGGCATGGAATGGCATGGAATGGCATGGAATGGCATGGAATGGCATGGAATGGCATGGAATGGCATGGAATGGCATGGAATGGCATGGAATGGCATGGAATGGCATGGAATGGCATGGAATGGCATGGAATGGCATGGAATGGCATGGAATGGCATGGAATGGCATGGAATGGCATGGAATGGCATGGAATGGCATGGAATGGCATGGAATGGCATGGAATGGCATGGAATGGCATGGAATGGCATGGAATGGCATGGAATGGCATGGAATGGCATGGAATGGCATGGAATGGCATGGAATGGCATGGAATGGCATGGAATGGCATGGAATGGCATGGAATGGCATGGAATGGCATGGAATGGCATGGAATGGCATGGAATGGCATGGAATGGCATGGAATGGCATGGAATGGCATGGCACCGCATGGCACGGCATGGCACGGCATGGCACGGCATGGCACGGCATGGCACCGGCATGGCACGGCATGGCACCGGCATGGCACCGGCATGGCACGGCATGGAATGGCATGGAATGGCATGGAATGGCATGGAATGGCATGGAATGGCATGGAATGGCATGGAATGGCATGGAATGGCATGGAATGGCATGGCACCGGCATGGCACGGCATGGCACCGGCATGGCACGGCATGGCACCGGCATGGCACGGCATGGCACCGGCATGGCACGGCATGGCACGGCATGGCACCGGCATGGCACGGCATGGCACGGCATGGCACCGGCATGGCACGGCATGGCACGGCATGGCACGGCATGGAATGGCATGGAATGGCATGGAATGGCATGGAATGGCATGGAATGGCATGGCACCGGCATGGCACGGCATGGCACCGGCATGGCACGGCATGGCACCGGCATGGCACGGCATGGCACCGGCATGGCACGGCATGGCACCGGCATGGCACGGCATGGCACGGCATGGCACCGGCATGGCACGGCATGGCACGGCATGGCACCGGCATGGCACGGCATGGCACGGCATGGCACCGGCATGGCACGGCATGGCACCGGCATGGCACGGCATGGCACCGGCATGGCACGGCATGGCACCGGCATGGCACGGCATGGCACGGCATGGCACCGGCATGGCACGGCATGGCACGACATTGAATGGCATGGAATGGCATGGCACGGCATGGCACGGCATGGCACGGCATTGAATGGCATGGAATGGCACGGCATGGCACGGCATGGCACGGCATGGCACGGCATGGCACGGCATGGCACCGCATTGAGTGGCATGTAATGGCATGGAATGGCATGGACTGGCATGGACTGGCATGGAATGGCATGGAATGGCATGGCCCGGCATGGCACGGCATGGCACGGCATGGCACCGGCATGGCACGGCATGGCACCGGCATGGCACGGCATGGCACCGGCATGGCACGGCATGGCACCGGCATGGCACGGCATGGCACGGCATGGCACGGCATGGCACGGCATGGCACGGCATGGCACGGCATGGCACGGCATGGCACGGCATGGCAGGGCATGGCACGGCATGGCACGGCATGGCACGGCATTGAATGGCATGGAATGGCATGGAATGGCATGGAATGGCATGGAATGGCATGGAATGGCATGGAATGGCATGGAATGGCATGGAATGGCATGGAATGGCATGGAATGGCATGGAATGGCATGGCACGGCATGGCACGGCATGGCACCGGCATGGCACGGCATGGCACCGGCATGGCACCGGCATGGCACGGCAAGGCACCGGCATGGCACGGCATGGCACCGGCATGGCACGGCATGGCACCGGCATGGCACGGCATGGCACCGGCATGGCACGGCATGGCACCGGCATGGCACGGCATGGCACGGCATGGCACCGGCATGGCACGGCATGGAATGGCATGGCACCGGCATGGCACGGCATGGAATGGCATGGCACGGCATGGAATGGCATGGAATGGCATGGAATGGCATGGCACCGGCATGGCACGACATGGCACCGGCATGGCACGACATGGCACCGGCATGGCACGGCATGGCACCGGCATGGCACGGCATGGCACCGGCATGGCACGGCATGGCACCGGCATGGCACGGCATGGCACCGGCATGGCACGGCATGGCACCGGCATGGCACGGCATGGCACCGGCATGGCACGGCATGGCACCGGCATGGCACGGCATGGCACCGGCATGGCACGGCATGGCACCGGCATGGCACGGCATGGCACCGGCATGGCACGGCATGGCACCGGCATGGCACGGCATGGCACCGGCATGGCACGGCATGGCACCGGCATGGCACGGCATGGCACCGGCATGGCACGGCATGGCACCGGCATGGCACGGCATGGCACCGGCATGGCACGGCATGGCACCGGCATGGCACGGCATGGCACCGGCATGGCACGGCATGGCACCGGCATGGCACGGCATGGCACCGGCATGGCACGGCATGGCACGGCATGGCACCGGCATGGCACCGGCATGGCACGGCATGGAATGGCATGGCACGGCATGGCACGGCATGGCACCGGCATGGCACGGCATGGCACCGGCATGGCACGGCATGGCACCGGCATGGCACGGCATGGCACCAGCATGGCACGGCATGGCACGGCATGGCACCGGCATGGCACGGCATGGCACCGGCATGGCACGGCATGGCACCAGCATGGCACGGCATGGCACGGCATGGCACCGGCATGGCACGGCATGGCACCGGCATGGCACGGCATGGCACCAGCATGGCACGGCATGGCACGGCATGGCACGGCATGGCACGGCATGGCACCGGCATGGCACGGCATGGCACGGCATGGCACCGGCATGGCACGGCATGGCACCGGCATGGCACGGCATGGCACCGGCATGGCACGGCATGGCACGGCATGGCACCGGCATGGCACGGCATGGCACCAGCATGGCACGGCATGGCACGGCATGGCACCGGCATGGCACGGCATGGCACCGGCATGGCACGGCATGGAATGGCATGGAATGGCATGGAATGGCATGGAATGGCATGGAATGGCATGGAATGGCATGGAATGGCATGGAATGGCATGGAATGGCAAGGAATGGCATGGAATGGCATGGAATGGCATGGAATGGCATGGAATGGCATGGAATGGCATGGAATGGCATGGAATGGCATGGAATGGCATGGAATGGCATGGAATGGCATGGAATGGCATGGAATGGCATGGAATGGCATGGAATGGCATGGAATGGCATGGAATGGCATGGAATGGCATGGAATGGCATGGAATGGCATGGAATGGCATGGAATGGCATGGAATGGCATGGAATGGCATGGAATGGCATGGAATGGCATGGAATGGCATGGAATGGCATGGAATGGCATGGAATGGCATGGAATGGCATGGAATGGCATGGAATGGCATGGAATGCCATGGAATGCCATGGAATGGCATGGAATGGCATGGAATGGCATGGAATGGCATGGAATGGCATGGAATGGCATGGAATGGCATGGAATGGCATGGAATGGCATGGAATGGCATGGAATGGCATGGAATGGCATGGAATGGCATGGAATGGCATGGAATGGCATGGCACCGGCATGGCACGGCATGGCACCGGCATGGCACGGCATGGAATGGCATGGAATGGCATGGAATGGCATGGAATGGCATGGAATGGCATGGCACGGCATGGCACCGGCATGGCACGGCATGGCACCGGCATGGCACGGCATGGCACCGGCATGGCACGGCATGGCACCGGCATGGCACGGCATGGCACCGGCATGGCACGGCATTGAATGGCATGGAATGGCATGGAATGGCATGGAATGGCATGGAATGGCATGGAATGGCATGGAATGGCATGGAATGGCATGGAATGGCATGGCACCGCATGGCACCGCATGGAATGGCATGGCACCGCATGGAATGGCATGGAATGGCATCGAATGGCATGGAATGGCATGGAATGGCATGGAATGGCATGGCACCGCATGGAATGGCATGGCACCGCATGGAATGGCATGGCACCGCATGGAATGGCATGGCACCGCATGGCACGGCATGGAATGGCATGGCACCGCATGGAATGGCATGGCACCGCATGGCACGGCATGGAATGGCATGGCACCGGCATGGCACGGCATGGCACCGCATGGCACCGGCATGGCACGGCATGGCACCGCATGGCACGGCATGGAATGGCATGGCACCGGCATGGCACCGGCATGGCATGGCATGGCACGGCATGGCACCGGCATGGCACGGCATGGCACCGGCATGGCACCGCATTGAGTGGCATGGAATGGCATGGAATGGCATGGAATGGCATGGAATGGCATGGAATGGCATGGAATGGCATGGACTGGGATGGACTGGCATGGAATGGCATGGAATGGCATGGAATGGCATGGAATGGCATGGAATGGCATGGAATGGCATGGAATGGCATGGAATGGCATGGAATGGCATGGAATGGCATGGAATGGCATGGAATGGCATGGAATGGCATGGAATGGCATGGAATGGCATGGAATGGCATGGAATGGCATGGAATGGCATGGAATGGCATGGAATGGCATGGAATGGCATGGAATGGCATGGAATGGCATGGAATGGCATGGAATGGCATGGAATGGCATGGAATGGCATGGAATGGCATGGCACCGCATGGCACGGCATGGCACGGCATGGCACGGCATGGCACGGCATGGCACCGGCATGGAACGGCATGGCACCGGCATGGCACCGGCATGGCACGGCATGGCACCGGCATGGCACGGCATGGCACCGGCATGGCACGGCATGGCACCGGCATGGCACGGCATGGCACCGGCATGGCACGGCATGGCACGGCAAGGCACCGGCATGGCACGGCATGGCACCGGCATGGCACGGCATGGCACCGGCATGGCACGGCATGGCACCGGCATGGCACGGCATGGAATGGCATGGAATGGCATGGAATGGCATGGAATGGCATGGAATGGCATGGAATGGCATGGAATGGCATGGAATGGCATGGAATGGCATGGAATGGCATGGAATGGCATGGAATGGCATGGAATGGCATGGAATGGCATGGAATGGCATGGAATGGCATGGAATGGCATGGAATGGCATGGAATGGCATGGAATGGCATGGAATGGCATGGAATGGCATGGAATGGCATGGCACCGCATGGCACGGCATGGCACCGCATGGCACGGCATGGCACCGCATGGCACGGCATGGCACCGGCATGGCAGGGCATGGCACCGGCATGGCACGGCATGGCACCGGCATGCCACGGCATGGCACCGGCATGGCACGGCATGGCACCGGCATGGCACGGCATGGCACCGGCATGGCACGGCATGGCACCGGCATGGCACGGCATGGCACCGGCATGGCACGGCATGGCACCGGCATGGCAGGGCATGGCACCGGCATGGCACGGCATGGCACCGGCATGGCACGGCATGGCACCGGCATGGCACGGCATGGAATGGCATGGCACGGCATGGAATGGCATGGAATGGCATGGAATGGCATGGAATGGCATGGAATGGCATGGAATGGCATGGAATGGCATGGAATGGCATGGAATGGCATGGAATGGCATGGAATGGCATGGAATGGCATGGAATGGCATGGAATGGCATGGAATGGCATGGAATGGCATGGAATGGCATGGAATGGCATGGAATGGCATGGAATGGCATGGCACGGCATGGCACCGGCATGGCACGGCATGGCACCGGCATGGCACGGCATGGCACCGGCATGGCACGGCATGGCACCGGCATGGCACGGCATGGCACCGGCATGGCACGGCATGGCACCGGCATGGCACGGCATGGCACCGGCATGGCACGGCATGGCACCGGCATGGCACGGCATGGCACCGGCATGGCACGGCATGGCACCGGCATGGCACGGCATGGCACCGGCATGGCACGGCATGGCACCGGCATGGCACCGGCATGGCACGGCATGGCACCGGCATGGCACGGCATGGCACCGGCATGGCACGGCATGGCACGGCATGGCACGGCATGGCACCGGCATGGCACGGCATGGCACCGGCATGGCACGGCATGGCACGGCAAGGCACCGGCATGGCACGGCATGGCACCGGCATGGCACGGCATGGCACCGGCATGGCACGGCATGGCACCGGCATGGCACGGCATGGCACCGGCATGGCACGGCATGGCACCGGCATGGCACGGCATGGAATGGCATGGCACCGGCATGGAATGGCATGGCACCGGCATGGCACGGCATGGAATGGCATGGCACGGCATGGAATGGCATGGAATGGCATGGAATGGCATGGCACGGCATGGAATGGCATGGAATGGCATGGAATGGCATGGAATGGCATGGAATGGCATGGAATGGCATGGAATGGCATGGAATGGCATGGCACCGGCATGGCACGACATGGCACCGGCATGGCACGGCATGGCACCGGCATGGCACGGCATGGCACCGGCATGGCACGGCATGGCACCGGCATGGCACGGCATGGCACCGGCATGGCACGGCATGGCACCGGCATGGCACGGCATGGCACCGGCATGGCACGGCATGGCACCGGCATGGCACGGCATGGCACGGCATGGCACCGGCATGGCACGGCATGGCACCGGCATGGCACGGCATGGCACCGGCATGGCACGGCATGGCACCGGCATGGCACGGCATGGCACCGGCATGGCACGGCATGGCACCGGCATGGCACGGCATGGCACCGGCATGGCACGGCATGGCACCGGCATGGCACGGCATGGCACCGGCATGGCACGGCATGGCACCGGCATGGCACGGCATGGCACCGGCATGGCACGGCATGGCACCGGCATGGCACGGCATGGCACCGGCATGGCACGGCATGGCACCGGCATGGCACGGCATGGCACCGGCATGGCACGGCATGGCACCGGCATGGCACGGCATGGCACCGGCATGGCACGGCATGGCACCGGCATGGCACGGCATGGCACCGGCATGGCACAGCATGGCACGGCATGGCACCGGCATGGCACGGCATGGAATGGCATGGAATGGCATGGAATGGCATGGAATGGCATGGAATGGCATGGAATGGCATGGAATGGCATGGAATGGCATGGAATGGCATGGAATGGCATGGAATGGCATGGAATGGCATGGAATGGCATGGAATGGCATGGAATGGCATGGAATGGCATGGAATGGCATGGAATGGCATGGAATGGCATGGAATGGCATGGAATGGCATGGAATGGCATGGAATGGCATTGAATGGCATGGAATGGCATGGAATGGCATGGAATGGCATGGAATGGCATGGAATGGCATGGAATGGCATGGAATGGCATGGAATGGCATGGAATGGCATGGAATGGCATGGAATGGCATGGAATGGCATGGAATGGCATGGAATGGCATGGAATGGCATGGAATGGCATGGCACCGCATGGCACGGCATGGCACGGCATGGCACGGCATGGCACGGCATGGCACGGCATGGCACGGCATGGCACCGGCATGGCACGGCATGGCACCGGCATGGCACGGCATGGCACCGGCATGGCACGGCATGGCACGGCATGGCACGGCATGGAATGGCATGGAATGGCATGGAATGGCATGGAATGGCATGGAATGGCATGCAATGGCATGGAATGGCATGGAATGGCATGGAATGGCATGGAATGGCATGGAATGGCATGGCACCGGCATGGCACGGCATGGCACCGGCATGGCACGGCATGGCACCGGCATGGCACGGCATGGCACCGGCATGGCACGGCATGGCACGGCATGGCACCGGCATGGCACGGCATGGCACGGCATGGCACCGGCATGGCACGGCATGGCACGGCATGGCACGGCATGGAATGGCATGGAATGGCATGGAATGGCATGGAATGGCATGGAATGGCATGGAATGGCATGGAATGGCATGGAATGGCATGGAATGGCATGGAATGGCATGGCACCGGCATGGCACGGCATGGCACCGGCATGGCACGGCATGGCACCGGCATGGCACGGCATGGCACCGGCATGGCACGGCATGGCACCGGCATGGCACGGCATGGCACCGGCATGGCACGGCATGGCACGGCATGGCACCGGCATGGCACGGCATGGCACCGGCATGGCACGGCATGGCACCGGCATGGCACGGCATGGCACCGGCATGGCACGGCATGGCACCGCATTGAGTGGCATGGCACCGCATTGAGTGGCATGGAATGGCATGGAATGGCATGGACTGGCATGGACTGGCATGGAATGGCATGGAATGGCATGGAATGGCATGGAATGGCATGGAATGGCATGGAATGGCATGGAATGGCATGGAATGGCATGGAATGGCATGGAATGGCATGGCACCGGCATGGCACGGCATGGCACCGGCATGGCACGGCATGGCACCGGCATGGCACGGCATGGCACCGGCATGGCACGGCATGGCACCGGCATGGCACCGGCATGGCACGGCATGGCATCGGCATGGCACGGCATGGCACCGGCATGGCACGGCATGGCACCGGCATGGCACGGCATGGCACGGCAAGGCACCGGCATGGCACGGCATGGCACCGGCATGGCACGGCATGGCACGGCATGGAATGGCATGGAATGGCATGGAATGGCATGGAATGGCATGCAATGGCATGGAATGGCATGGAATGGCATGGAATGGCATGGAATGGCATGGAATGGCATGGCACGGCATGGCACCGGCATGGCACGGCATGGCACCGGCATGGCACGGCATGGCACCGGCATGGCACGGCATGGCACCGGCATGGCACGGCATGGCACCGGCATGGCACGGCATGGAATGGCATGGCACCGGCATGGCACGGCATGGAATGGCATGGCACGGCATGGAATGGCATGGAATGGCATGGAATGGCATGGCACCGGCATGGCACGACATGGCACCGGCATGGCACGACATGGCACCGGCATGGCACGGCATGGCACCGGCATGGCACGGCATGGCACCGGCATGGCACGACATGGCACCGGCATGGCACGGCATGGCACCGGCATGGCACGGCATGGCACCGGCATGGCACGGCATGGCACCGGCATGGCACGGCATGGCACGGCATGGCACCGGCATGGCACGGCATGGCACCGACATGGCACGGCATGGCACCGGCATGGCACGGCATGGCACCGGCATGGCACGGCATGGCACCGGCATGGCACGGCATGGCACCGGCATGGCACGGCATGGCACCGGCATGGCACCGGCATGGCACGGCATGGAATGGCATGGAATGGCATGGAATGGCATGGAATGGCATGGAATGGCATGGAATGGCATGGAATGGCATGGAATGGCATGGAATGGCATGGAATGGCATGGAATGGCATGGAATGGCATGGAATGGCATGGAATGGCATGGAATGGCATGGAATGGCATGGAATGGCATGGAATGGCATGGAATGGCATGGAATGGCATGGAATGGCATGGAATGGCATGGAATGGCATGGAATGGCATGGCACCGCATGGCACGGCATGGCACGGCATGGCACGGCATGGCACGGCATGGCACCGGCATGGCACGGCATGGCACCGGCATGGCACCGGCATGGCACGGCATGGCACGGCATGGAATGGCATGGAATGGCATGGAATGGCATGGAATGGCATGGAATGGCATGGAATGGCATGGAATGGCATGGAATGGCATGGAATGGCATGGAATGGCATGGAATGGCATGGCACCGGCATGGCACGGCATGGCACCGGCATGGCACGGCATGGCACCGGCATGGCACGGCATGGCACCGGCATGGCACGGCATGGCACGGCATGGCACCGGCATGGCACGGCATGGCACGGCATGGCACCGGCATGGCACGGCATGGCACGGCATGGCACGGCATGGAATGGCATGGAATGGCATGGAATGGCATGGAATGGCATGGAATGGCATGGCACCGGCATGGCACGGCATGGCACCGGCATGGCACGGCATGGCACCGGCATGGCACGGCATGGCACGGCATGGCACCGGCATGGCACGGCATGGCACGGCATGGCACCGGCATGGCACGGCATGGCACCGGCATGGCACGGCATGGCACGGCATGGCACCGGCATGGCACGGCATGGCACCGGCATGGCACGGCATGGCACGGCATGGCACGGCATTGAATGGCATGGAATGGCATGGCACGGCATGGCACGGCATGGCACGGCATTGAATGGCATGGAATGGCACGGCATGGCACGGCATGGCACGGCATGGCACGGCATGGCACGGCATGGCACCGCATTGAGTGGCATGTAATGGCATGGAATGGCATGGACTGGCATGGACTGGCATGGAATGGCATGGAATGGCATGGCCCGGCATGGCACGGCATGGCACGGCATGGCACCGGCATGGCACGGCATGGCACCGGCATGGCACGGCATGGCACCGGCATGGCACGGCATGGCACGGCATGGCACGGCATGGCACGGCATGGCACGGCATGGCACGGCATGGCAGGGCATGGCACGGCATGGCACGGCATGGCACGGCATTGAATGGCATGGAATGGCATGGAATGGCATGGAATGGCATGGAATGGCATGGAATGGCATGGAATGGCATGGAATGGCATGGAATGGCATGGAATGGCATGGAATGGCATGGAATGGCATGGAATGGCATGGAATGGCATGGCACGGCATGGCACGGCATGGCACCGGCATGGCACGGCATGGCACCGGCATGGCACGGCATGGCACGGCAAGGCACCGGCATGGCACGGCATGGCACCGGCATGGCACGGCATGGCACCGGCATGGCACGGCATGGCACCGGCATGGCACGGCATGGCACCGGCATGGCACGGCATGGCACGGCATGGCACCGGCATGGCACGGCATGGAATGGCATGGCACCGGCATGGCACGGCATGGAATGGCATGGCACGGCATGGAATGGCATGGAATGGCATGGAATGGCATGGCACCGGCATGGCACGACATGGCACCGGCATGGCACGACATGGCACCGGCATGGCACGGCATGGCACCGGCATGGCACGGCATGGCACCGGCATGGCACGGCATGGCACCGGCATGGCACGGCATGGCACCGGCATGGCACGGCATGGCACCGGCATGGCACGGCATGGCACCGGCATGGCACGGCATGGCACCGGCATGGCACGGCATGGCACCGGCATGGCACGGCATGGCACCGGCATGGCACGGCATGGCACCGGCATGGCACGGCATGGCACCGGCATGGCACGGCATGGCACCGGCATGGCACGGCATGGCACCGGCATGGCACGGCATGGCACCGGCATGGCACGGCATGGCACCGGCATGGCACGGCATGGCACCGGCATGGCACGGCATGGCACCGGCATGGCACGGCATGGCACCGGCATGGCACGGCATGGCACCGGCATGGCACGGCATGGCACCAGCATGGCACGGCATGGCACGGCATGGCACCGGCATGGCACGGCATGGCACCGGCATGGCACGGCATGGCACCAGCATGGCACGGCATGGCACGGCATGGCACCGGCATGGCACGGCATGGCACCGGCATGGCACGGCATGGCACCAGCATGGCACGGCATGGCACGGCATGGCACGGCATGGCACGGCATGGCACCGGCATGGCACGGCATGGCACGGCATGGCACCGGCATGGCACGGCATGGCACCGGCATGGCACGGCATGGCACCAGCATGGCACGGCATGGCACGGCATGGCACCGGCATGGCACGGCATGGCACCGGCATGGCACGGCATGGCACCAGCATGGCACGGCATGGCACGGCATGGCACCGGCATGGCACGGCATGGCACCGGCATGGCACGGCATGGAATGGCATGGAATGGCATGGAATGGCATGGAATGGCATGGAATGGCATGGAATGGCATGGAATGGCATGGAATGGCATGGAATGGCAAGGAATGGCATGGAATGGCATGGAATGGCATGGAATGGCATGGAATGGCATGGAATGGCATGGAATGGCATGGAATGGCATGGAATGGCATGGAATGGCATGGAATGGCATGGAATGGCATGGGATGGCATGGAATGGCATGGAATGGCATGGAATGGCATGGAATGGCATGGAATGGCATGGAATGGCATGGAATGGCATGGAATGGCATGGAATGGCATGGAATGGCATGGAATGGCATGGAATGGCATGGAATGGCATGGAATGGCATGGAATGGCATGGAATGGCATGGAATGGCATGGAATGGCATGGAATGGCATGGAATGGCATGGAATGGCATGGAATGGCATGGAATGGCATGGAATGGCATGGAATGGCATGGAATGGCATGGAATGGCATGGAATGGCATGGAATGGCATGGAATGGCATGGCACCGCATGGCACGGCATGGCACGGCATGGCACGGCATGGCACGGCATGGCACCGGCATGGCACGGCATGGCACGGCATGGAATGGCATGGAATGGCATGGAATGGCATGGAATGGCATGGAATGGCATGGAATGGCATGGAATGGCATGGCACCGGCATGGCACGGCATGGCACCGGCATGGCACGGCATGGCACCGGCATGGCACGGCATGGCACCGGCATGGCACGGCATGGCACCGGCATGGCACGGCATGGCACCGGCATGGCACGACATGGCACCGGCATGGCACGGCATGGCACCGGCATGGCACGGCATGGCACCGGCATGGCACGGCATGGCACCGGCATGGCACGGCATGGCACCGGCATGGCACGGCATGGCACCGGCATGGCACGGCATGGCACCGGCATGGCACGGCATGGCACCGGCATGGCACCGGCATGGCACCGGCATGGCACCGGCATGGCACGGCATGGCACCGGCATGGCACGGCATGGCACCGGCATGGCACGGCATGGCACCGGCATGGCACGGCATGGCACCGGCATGGCACGGCATGGCACCGGCATGGCACGGCATGGCACCGGCATGGCACGGCATGGCACGGCATGGCACCGGCATGGCACGGCATGGCACCGGCATGGCACGGCATGGCACCAGCATGGCACGGCATGGCACGGCATGGCACCGGCATGGCACGGCATGGCACCGGCATGGCACGGCATGGAATGGCATGGCACGGCATGGCACGGCATGGCACCGGCATGGCACGGCATGGCACCGGCATGGCACGGCATGGCACCAGCATGGCACGGCATGGCACGGCATGGCACCGGCATGGCACGGCATGGCACCGGCATGGCACGGCATGGCACCAGCATGGCACGGCATGGCACGGCATGGCACCGGCATGGCACGGCATGGCACCGGCATGGCACGGCATGGCACCAGCATGGCACGGCATGGCACGGCATGGCACGGCATGGCACGGCATGGCACGGCATGGCACCGGCATGGCACGGCATGGCACGGCATGGCACCGGCATGGCACGGCATGGCACCGGCATGGCACGGCATGGCACCGGCATGGCACGGCATGGCACCAGCATGGCACGGCATGGCACGGCATGGCACCGGCATGGCACGGCATGGCACCGGCATGGCACGGCATGGCACCGGCATGGCACGGCATGGCACCAGCATGGCACGGCATGGCACGGCATGGCACCGGCATGGCACGGCATGGCACCGGCATGGCACGGCATGGAATGGCATGGAATGGCATGGAATGGCATGGAATGGCATGGAATGGCATGGAATGGCATGGAATGGCATGGAATGGCATGGAATGGCAAGGAATGGCATGGAATGGCATGGAATGGCATGGAATGGCATGGAATGGCATGGAATGGCATGGAATGGCATGGAATGGCATGGAATGGCATGGAATGGCATGGAATGGCATGGAATGGCATGGAATGGCATGGAATGGCATGGAATGGCATGGAATGGCATGGAATGGCATGGAATGGCATGGAATGGCATGGAATGGCATGGAATGGCATGGAATGGCATGGAATGGCATGGAATGGCATGGAATGGCATGGAATGGCATGGAATGGCATGGAATGGCATGGAATGGCATGGAATGGCATGGAATGGCATGGAATGGCATGGAATGGCATGGCACCGCATGGCACGGCATGGCACGGCATGGCACGGCATGGCACGGCATGGCACGGCATGGCACCGGCATGGCACGGCATGGCACGGCATGGAATGGCATGGAATGGCATGGAATGGCATGGAATGGCATGGAATGGCATGGAATGGCATGGAATGGCATGGCACCGGCATGGCACGGCATGGCACCGGCATGGCACGGCATGGCACCGGCATGGCACGGCATGGCACCGGCATGGCACGGCATGGCACCGGCATGGCACGGCATGGCACCGGCATGGCACGGCATGGCACCGGCATGGCACGGCATGGCACCGCATTGAGTGGCATGGAATGGCATGGAATGGCATGGACTGGCATGGACTGGCATGGAATGGCATGGAATGGCATGGAATGGCATGGAATGGCATGGAATGGCATGGAATGGCATGGAATGGCATAGAATGGCATGGAATGGCATGGAATGGCATGGAATGGCATGGAATGGCATGGAATGGCATGGAATGGCATGGAATGGCATGGAATGGCATGGAATGGCATGGAATGGCATGGCACCGCATGGCACGGCATGGCACGGCATGGCACGGCATGGCACCGGCATGGCACGGCATGGCACCGGCATGGCACGGCATGGCACCGGCATGGCACGGCATGGCACCGGCATGGCACGGCATGGCACGGCATGGCACGGCATGGCACCGGCATGGCACGGCATGGCACCGGCATGGCACCGGCATGGCACGGCATGGCACCGGCATGGCACGGCATGGAATGGCATGGAATGGCATGGAATGGCATGGAATGGCATGGAATGGCATGGCACCGGCATGGCACGGCATGGCACCGGCATGGCACGGCATGGCACCGGCATGGCACGGCATGGCACCGGCATGGCACGGCATGGCACCGGCATGGCACGGCATGGCACCGGCATGGCACCGGCATGGCACGGCATGGCACCGGCATGGCACGGCATGGCACCGGCATGGCACGGCATGGCACCGGCATGGCACGGCATGGCACCGGCATGGCACGGCATGGCACCGGCATGGCACGGCATGGCACCGGCATGGCACGGCATGGCACCGGCATGGCACGGCATGGCACCGGCATGGCACGGCATGGAATGGCATGGAATGGCATGGAATGGCATGGAATGGCATGGAATGGCATGGAATGGCATGGAATGGCATGGAATGGCATGGAACGGCATGGCACCGGCATGGCACGGCATGGCACCGGCATGGCACGGCATGGCACCGGCATGGCACGGCAT
Source organism: Cryptus armator (assembly GCA_963971235.1). NCBI lineage: Eukaryota > Metazoa > Arthropoda > Insecta > Hymenoptera > Ichneumonidae > Cryptus > Cryptus armator. The sequence goes on from CAXARG010000333.1 coordinate 1,264,827, forward strand.
GGCACCGGCATGGCACGGCATGGCACCGGCATGGCACGGCATGGCACCGGCATGGCACGGCATGGCACCGGCATGGCACGGCATGGCACCGGCATGGCACAGCATGGCACGGCATGGCACCGGCATGGCACGGCATGGAATGGCATGGAATGGCATGGAATGGCATGGAATGGCATGGAATGGCATGGAATGGCATGGAATGGCATGGAATGGCATGGAATGGCATGGAATGGCATGGAATGGCATGGAATGGCATGGAATGGCATGGAATGGCATGGAATGGCATGGAATGGCATGGAATGGCATGGAATGGCATGGAATGGCATGGAATGGCATGGAATGGCATGGAATGGCATGGAATGGCATGGAATGGCATGGAATGGCATGGAATGGCATGGAATGGCATGGAATGGCATGGAATGGCATGGAATGGCATGGAATGGCATGGAATGGCATGGAATGGCATGGAATGGCATGGAATGGCATGGAATGGCATGGAATGGCATGGAATGGCATGGAATGGCATGGAATGGCATTGAATGGCATGGAATGGCATGGAATGGCATGGAATGGCATGGAATGGCATGGAATGGCATGGAATGGCATGGAATGGCATGGAATGGCATGGAATGGCATGGAATGGCATGGAATGGCATGGAATGGCATGGAATGGCATGGAATGGCATGGAATGGCATGGAATGGCATGGAATGGCATGGCACCGCATGGCACGGCATGGCACGGCATGGCACGGCATGGCACGGCATGGCACCGGCATGGCACGGCATGGCACCGGCATGGCACGGCATGGCACCGGCATGGCACGGCATGGCACGGCATGGCACGGCATGGAATGGCATGGAATGGCATGGAATGGCATGGAATGGCATGCAATGGCATGGAATGGCATGGAATGGCATGGAATGGCATGGAATGGCATGGAATGGCATGGAATGGCATGGAATGGCATGGAATGGCATGGAATGGCATGGCACCGGCATGGCACGGCATGGCACCGGCATGGCACGGCATGGCACCGGCATGGCACGGCATGGCACCGGCATGGCACGGCATGGCACGGCATGGCACCGGCATGGCACGGCATGGCACGGCATGGCACCGGCATGGCACCGGCATGGCACGGCATGGCACGGCATGGCACGGCATGGAATGGCATGGAATGGCATGGAATGGCATGGAATGGCATGGAATGGCATGGCACCGGCATGGCACGGCATGGCACCGGCATGGCACGGCATGGCACCGGCATGGCACGGCATGGCACCGGCATGGCACGGCATGGCACCGGCATGGCACGGCATGGCACCGGCATGGCACGGCATGGCACGGCATGGCACCGGCATGGCACGGCATGGCACCGGCATGGCACGGCATGGCACCGGCATGGCACGGCATGGCACCGGCATGGCACGGCATGGCACCGGCATGGCACGGCATGGCACCGGCATGGCACGGCATGGCACCGGCATGGCACGGCATGGCACCGGCATGGCACGGCATGGCACCGGCATGGCACGGCATGGCACCGCATTGAGTGGCATGGAATGGCATGGAATGGCATGGACTGGCATGGACTGGCATGGAATGGCATGGAATGGCATGGAATGGCATGGAATGGCATGGAATGGCATGGAATGGCATGGAATGGCATGGAATGGCATGGAATGGCATGGAATGGCATGGCACCGGCATGGCACGGCATGGCACCGGCATGGCACGGCATGGCACCGGCATGGCACGGCATGGCACCGGCATGGCACGGCATGGCACCGGCATGGCACGGCATGGCACCGGCATGGCACCGGCATGGCACGGCATGGCACCGGCATGGCACGGCATGGCACCGGCATGGCACGGCATGGCACCGGCATGGCACGGCATGGCACCGGCATGGCACGGCATGGCACCGGCATGGCACGGCATGGAATGGCATGGAATGGCATGGAATGGCATGGAATGGCATGGAATGGCATGGAATGGCATGGAATGGCATGGAACGGCATGGCACCGGCATGGCACCGGCATGGCACGGCATGGCACCGGCATGGCACGGCATGGCACCGGCATGGCACGGCATGGCACCGGCATGGCACGGCATGGCACCGGCATGGCACGGCATGGCACCGGCATGGCACGGCATGGCACCGGCATGGCACGGCATGGCACCGGCATGGCACAGCATGGCACGGCATGGAATGGCATGGAATGGCATGGAATGGCATGGAATGGCATGGAATGGCATGGAATGGCATGGAATGGCATGGAATGGCATGGAATGGCATGGAATGGCATGGAATGGCATGGAATGGCATGGAATGGCATGGAATGGCATGGAATGGCATGGAATGGCATGGAATGGCATGGAATGGCATGGAATGGCATGGAATGGCATGGAATGGCATGGAATGGCATGGAATGGCATGGAATGGCATGGAATGGCATGGAATGGCATGGAATGGCATGGAATGGCATTGAATGGCATGGAATGGCATGGAATGGCATGGAATGGCATGGAATGGCATGGAATGGCATGGAATGGCATGGAATGGCATGGAATGGCATGGAATGGCATGGAATGGCATGGAATGGCATGGAATGGCATGGAATGGCATGGAATGGCATGGAATGGCATGGAATGGCATGGCACCGCATGGCACGGCATGGCACGGCATGGCACGGCATGGCACGGCATGGCACCGGCATGGCACGGCATGGCACCGGCATGGCACGGCATGGCACCGGCATGGCACGGCATGGCACGGCATGGCACGGCATGGCACGGCATGGCACCGGCATGGCACGGCATGGCACCGGCATGGCACCGGCATGGCACGGCATGGCACCGGCATGGCACGGCATGGCACCGGCATGGCACGGCATGGCACGGCATGGCACGGCATGGCACCGGCATGGCACGGCATGGCACCGGCATGGCACGGCATGGCACGGCAAGGCACCGGCATGGCACGGCATGGCACCGGCATGGCACGGCATGGCACCGGCATGGCACGGCATGGCACCGGCATGGCACGGCATGGCACCGGCATGGCACGGCATGGCACCGGCATGGCACGGCATGGAATGGCATGGCACCGGCATGGAATGGCATGGCACCGGCATGGCACGGCATGGAATGGCATGGCACGGCATGGAATGGCATGGAATGGCATGGAATGGCATGGCACGGCATGGAATGGCATGGAATGGCATGGAATGGCATGGAATGGCATGGAATGGCATGGAATGGCATGGCACCGGCATGGCACGACATGGCACCGGCATGGCACGGCATGGCACCGGCATGGCACGGCATGGCACCGGCATGGCACGGCATGGCACCGGCATGGCACGGCATGGCACCGGCATGGCACGGCATGGCACCGGCATGGCACGGCATGGCACCGGCATGGCACGGCATGGCACGGCATGGCACCGGCATGGCACGGCATGGCACCGGCATGGCACGGCATGGCACCGGCATGGCACGGCATGGCACCGGCATGGCACGGCATGGCACCGGCATGGCACGGCATGGCACCGGCATGGCACGGCATGGCACCGGCATGGCACGGCATGGCACCGGCATGGCACGGCATGGCACCGGCATGGCACGGCATGGCACCGGCATGGCACGGCATGGCACCGGCATGGCACGGCATGGCACCGGCATGGCACGGCATGGCACCGGCATGGCACGGCATGGCACCGGCATGGCACGGCATGGCACCGGCATGGCACGGCATGGCACCGGCATGGCACGGCATGGCACCGGCATGGCACAGCATGGCACGGCATGGCACCGGCATGGCACGGCATGGAATGGCATGGAATGGCATGGAATGGCATGGAATGGCATGGAATGGCATGGAATGGCATGGAATGGCATGGAATGGCATGGAATGGCATGGAATGGCATGGAATGGCATGGAATGGCATGGAATGGCATGGAATGGCATGGAATGGCATGGAATGGCATGGAATGGCATGGAATGGCATGGAATGGCATTGAATGGCATGGAATGGCATGGAATGGCATGGAATGGCATGGAATGGCATGGAATGGCATGGAATGGCATGGAATGGCATGGAATGGCATGGAATGGCATGGAATGGCATGGAATGGCATGGAATGGCATGGAATGGCATGGCACCGCATGGCACGGCATGGCACGGCATGGCACGGCATGGCACGGCATGGCACCGGCATGGCACGGCATGGCACCGGCATGGCACGGCATGGCACCGGCATGGCACGGCATGGCACGGCATGGCACGGCATGGAATGGCATGGAATGGCATGGAATGGCATGGAATGGCATGGAATGGCATGCAATGGCATGGAATGGCATGGAATGGCATGGAATGGCATGGAATGGCATGGAATGGCATGGCACCGGCATGGCACGGCATGGCACCGGCATGGCACGGCATGGCACCGGCATGGCACGGCATGGCACCGGCATGGCACGGCATGGCACGGCATGGCACCGGCATGGCACGGCATGGCACGGCATGGCACCGGCATGGCACGGCATGGCACGGCATGGCACGGCATGGAATGGCATGGAATGGCATGGAATGGCATGGAATGGCATGGAATGGCATGGAATGGCATGGAATGGCATGGAATGGCATGGCACCGGCATGGCACGGCATGGCACCGGCATGGCACGGCATGGCACCGGCATGGCACGGCATGGCACCGGCATGGCACGGCATGGCACCGGCATGGCACGGCATGGCACCGGCATGGCACGGCATGGCACGGCATGGCACCGGCATGGCACGGCATGGCACCGGCATGGCACGGCATGGCACCGGCATGGCACGGCATGGCACCGGCATGGCACGGCATGGCACCGCATTGAGTGGCATGGAATGGCATGGAATGGCATGGACTGGCATGGACTGGCATGGAATGGCATGGAATGGCATGGAATGGCATGGAATGGCATGGAATGGCATGGAATGGCATGGAATGGCATGGAATGGCATGGAATGGCATGGAATGGCATGGCACCGGCATGGCACGGCATGGCACCGGCATGGCACGGCATGGCACCGGCATGGCACGGCATGGCACCGGCATGGCACGGCATGGCACCGGCATGGCACCGGCATGGCACGGCATGGCATCGGCATGGCACCGCATGGCACCGGCATGGCACGGCATGGCACCGGCATGGCACGGCATGGCACGGCAAGGCACCGGCATGGCACGGCATGGCACCGGCATGGCACGGCATGGCACGGCATGGAATGGCATGGAATGGCATGGAATGGCATGGAATGGCATGCAATGGCATGGAATGGCATGGAATGGCATGGAATGGCATGGAATGGCATGGAATGGCATGGCACGGCATGGCACCGGCATGGCACGGCATGGCACCGGCATGGCACGGCATGGCACCGGCATGGCACGGCATGGCACCGGCATGGCACGGCATGGCACCGGCATGGCACGGCATGGAATGGCATGGCACCGGCATGGCACGGCATGGAATGGCATGGCACGGCATGGAATGGCATGGAATGGCATGGAATGGCATGGCACCGGCATGGCACGACATGGCACCGGCATGGCACGGCATGGCACCGGCATGGCACGGCATGGCACCGGCATGGCACGACATGGCACCGGCATGGCACGGCATGGCACCGGCATGGCACGGCATGGCACCGGCATGGCACGGCATGGCACCGGCATGGCACGGCATGGCACGGCATGGCACCGGCATGGCACGGCATGGCACCGACATGGCACGGCATGGCACCGGCATGGCACGGCATGGCACCGGCATGGCACGGCATGGCACCGGCATGGCACGGCATGGCACCGGCATGGCACGGCATGGCACCGGCATGGCACCGGCATGGCACGGCATTGAATGGCATGGAATGGCATGGAATGGCATGGAATGGCATGGAATGGCATGGAATGGCATGGAATGGCATGGAATGGCATGGAATGGCATGGAATGGCATGGAATGGCATGGAATGGCATGGAATGGCATGGAATGGCATGGAATGGCATGGAATGGCATGGAATGGCATGGAATGGCATGGAATGGCATGGAATGGCATGGAATGGCATGGAATGGCATGGAATGGCATGGAATGGCATGGAATGGCATGGAATGGCATGGAATGGCATGGCACCGCATGGCACGGCATGGCACGGCATGGCACGGCATGGCACGGCATGGCACCGGCATGGCACGGCATGGCACCGGCATGGCACCGGCATGGCACGGCATGGCACGGCATGGAATGGCATGGAATGGCATGGAATGGCATGGAATGGCATGGAATGGCATGGAATGGCATGGAATGGCATGGAATGGCATGGAATGGCATGGAATGGCATGGAATGGCATGGAATGGCATGGCACCGGCATGGCACGGCATGGCACCGGCATGGCACGGCATGGCACCGGCATGGCACGGCATGGCACCGGCATGGCACGGCATGGCACGGCATGGCACCGGCATGGCACGGCATGGCACGGCATGGCACCGGCATGGCACGGCATGGCACGGCATGGCACGGCATGGAATGGCATGGAATGGCATGGAATGGCATGGAATGGCATGGAATGGCATGGCACCGGCATGGCACGGCATGGCACCGGCATGGCACGGCATGGCACCGGCATGGCACGGCATGGCACGGCATGGCACCGGCATGGCACGGCATGGCACGGCATGGCACCGGCATGGCACGGCATGGCACCGGCATGGCACGGCATGGCACGGCATGGCACCGGCATGGCACGGCATGGCACCGGCATGGCACGGCATGGCACGGCATGGCACGGCATTGAATGGCATGGAATGGCATGGCACGGCATGGCACGGCATGGCACGGCATTGAATGGCATGGAATGGCACGGCATGGCACGGCATGGCACGGCATGGCACGGCATGGCACGGCATGGCACCGCATTGAGTGGCATGTAATGGCATGGAATGGCATGGACTGGCATGGACTGGCATGGAATGGCATGGAATGGCATGGCCCGGCATGGCACGGCATGGCACGGCATGGCACCGGCATGGCACGGCATGGCACCGGCATGGCACGGCATGGCACCGGCATGGCACGGCATGGCACGGCATGGCACGGCATGGCACGGCATGGCACGGCATGGCACGGCATGGCAGGGCATGGCACGGCATGGCACGGCATGGCACGGCATTGAATGGCATGGAATGGCATGGAATGGCATGGAATGGCATGGAATGGCATGGAATGGCATGGAATGGCATGGAATGGCATGGAATGGCATGGAATGGCATGGAATGGCATGGAATGGCATGGAATGGCATGGAATGGCATGGCACGGCATGGCACGGCATGGCACCGGCATGGCACGGCATGGCACCGGCATGGCACGGCATGGCACGGCAAGGCACCGGCATGGCACGGCATGGCACCGGCATGGCACGGCATGGCACCGGCATGGCACGGCATGGCACCGGCATGGCACGGCATGGCACCGGCATGGCACGGCATGGCACGGCATGGCACCGGCATGGCACGGCATGGAATGGCATGGCACCGGCATGGCACGGCATGGAATGGCATGGCACGGCATGGAATGGCATGGAATGGCATGGAATGGCATGGCACCGGCATGGCACGACATGGCACCGGCATGGCACGACATGGCACCGGCATGGCACGGCATGGCACCGGCATGGCACGGCATGGCACCGGCATGGCACGGCATGGCACCGGCATGGCACGGCATGGCACCGGCATGGCACGGCATGGCACCGGCATGGCACGGCATGGCACCGGCATGGCACGGCATGGCACCGGCATGGCACGGCATGGCACCGGCATGGCACGGCATGGCACCGGCATGGCACGGCATGGCACCGGCATGGCACGGCATGGCACCGGCATGGCACGGCATGGCACCGGCATGGCACGGCATGGCACCGGCATGGCACGGCATGGCACCGGCATGGCACGGCATGGCACCGGCATGGCACGGCATGGCACCGGCATGGCACGGCATGGCACCAGCATGGCACGGCATGGCACGGCATGGCACCGGCATGGCACGGCATGGCACCGGCATGGCACGGCATGGCACCAGCATGGCACGGCATGGCACGGCATGGCACCGGCATGGCACGGCATGGCACCGGCATGGCACGGCATGGCACCAGCATGGCACGGCATGGCACGGCATGGCACGGCATGGCACGGCATGGCACCGGCATGGCACGGCATGGCACGGCATGGCACCGGCATGGCACGGCATGGCACCGGCATGGCACGGCATGGCACCAGCATGGCACGGCATGGCACGGCATGGCACCGGCATGGCACGGCATGGCACCGGCATGGCACGGCATGGCACCAGCATGGCACGGCATGGCACGGCATGGCACCGGCATGGCACGGCATGGCACCGGCATGGCACGGCATGGAATGGCATGGCACGGCATGGAATGGCATGGAATGGCATGGAATGGCATGGAATGGCATGGAATGGCATGGAATGGCATGGAATGGCAAGGAATGGCATGGAATGGCATGGAATGGCATGGAATGGCATGGAATGGCATGGAATGGCATGGAATGGCATGGAATGGCATGGGATGGCATGGAATGGCATGGAATGGCATGGAATGGCATGGAATGGCATGGAATGGCATGGAATGGCATGGAATGGCATGGAATGGCATGGAATGGCATGGAATGGCATGGAATGGCATGGAATGGCATGGAATGGCATGGAATGGCATGGAATGGCATGGAATGGCATGGAATGGCATGGAATGGCATGGAATGGCATGGAATGGCATGGAATGGCATGGAATGGCATGGAATGGCATGGAATGGCATGGAATGGCATGGAATGGCATGGAATGGCATGGAATGGCATGGAATGGCATGGCACCGCATGGCACGGCATGGCACGGCATGGCACGGCATGGCACGGCATGGCACCGGCATGGCACGGCATGGCACGGCATGGAATGGCATGGAATGGCATGGAATGGCATGGAATGGCATGGAATGGCATGGAATGGCATGGAATGGCATGGCACCGGCATGGCACGGCATGGCACCGGCATGGCACGGCATGGCACCGGCATGGCACGGCATGGCACCGGCATGGCACGGCATGGCACCGGCATGGCACGGCATGGCACCGGCATGGCACGACATGGCACCGGCATGGCACGGCATGGCACCGGCATGGCACGGCATGGCACCGGCATGGCACGGCATGGCACCGGCATGGCACGGCATGGCACCGGCATGGCACGGCATGGCACCGGCATGGCACGGCATGGCACCGGCATGGCACGGCATGGCACCGGCATGGCACCGGCATGGCACCGGCATGGCACCGGCATGGCACGGCATGGCACCGGCATGGCACGGCATGGCACCGGCATGGCACGGCATGGCACCGGCATGGCACGGCATGGCACCGGCATGGCACGGCATGGCACCGGCATGGCACGGCATGGCACCGGCATGGCACGGCATGGCACGGCATGGCACCGGCATGGCACGGCATGGCACCGGCATGGCACGGCATGGCACCAGCATGGCACGGCATGGCACGGCATGGCACCGGCATGGCACGGCATGGCACCGGCATGGCACGGCATGGAATGGCATGGCACGGCATGGCACGGCATGGCACCGGCATGGCACGGCATGGCACCGGCATGGCACGGCATGGCACCAGCATGGCACGGCATGGCACGGCATGGCACCGGCATGGCACGGCATGGCACCGGCATGGCACGGCATGGCACCAGCATGGCACGGCATGGCACGGCATGGCACCGGCATGGCACGGCATGGCACCGGCATGGCACGGCATGGCACCAGCATGGCACGGCATGGCACGGCATGGCACGGCATGGCACGGCATGGCACGGCATGGCACCGGCATGGCACGGCATGGCACGGCATGGCACCGGCATGGCACGGCATGGCACCGGCATGGCACGGCATGGCACCGGCATGGCACGGCATGGCACCAGCATGGCACGGCATGGCACGGCATGGCACCGGCATGGCACGGCATGGCACCGGCATGGCACGGCATGGCACCGGCATGGCACGGCATGGCACCAGCATGGCACGGCATGGCACGGCATGGCACCGGCATGGCACGGCATGGCACCGGCATGGCACGGCATGGAATGGCATGGAATGGCATGGAATGGCATGGAATGGCATGGAATGGCATGGAATGGCATGGAATGGCATGGAATGGCATGGAATGGCATGGAATGGCAAGGAATGGCATGGAATGGCATGGAATGGCATGGAATGGCATGGAATGGCATGGAATGGCATGGAATGGCATGGAATGGCATGGAATGGCATGGAATGGCATGGAATGGCATGGAATGGCATGGAATGGCATGGAATGGCATGGAATGGCATGGAATGGCATGGAATGGCATGGAATGGCATGGAATGGCATGGAATGGCATGGAATGGCATGGAATGGCATGGAATGGCATGGAATGGCATGGAATGGCATGGAATGGCATGGAATGGCATGGAATGGCATGGAATGGCATGGAATGGCATGGAATGGCATGGAATGGCATGGAATGGCATGGAATGGCATGGAATGGCATGGCACCGCATGGCACGGCATGGCACGGCATGGCACGGCATGGCACGGCATGGCACGGCATGGCACCGGCATGGCACGGCATGGCACGGCATGGAATGGCATGGAATGGCATGGAATGGCATGGAATGGCATGGAATGGCATGGAATGGCATGGAATGGCATGGCACCGGCATGGCACGGCATGGCACCGGCATGGCACGGCATGGCACCGGCATGGCACGGCATGGCACCGGCATGGCACGGCATGGCACCGGCATGGCACGGCATGGCACCGGCATGGCACGGCATGGCACCGGCATGGCACGGCATGGCACCGCATTGAGTGGCATGGAATGGCATGGAATGGCATGGACTGGCATGGACTGGCATGGAATGGCATGGAATGGCATGGAATGGCATGGAATGGCATGGAATGGCATGGAATGGCATGGAATGGCATAGAATGGCATGGAATGGCATGGAATGGCATGGAATGGCATGGAATGGCATGGAATGGCATGGAATGGCATGGAATGGCATGGAATGGCATGGAATGGCATGGAATGGCATGGCACCGCATGGCACGGCATGGCACGGCATGGCACGGCATGGCACCGGCATGGCACGGCATGGCACCGGCATGGCACGGCATGGCACCGGCATGGCACGGCATGGCACCGGCATGGCACGGCATGGCACGGCATGGCACGGCATGGCACCGGCATGGCACGGCATGGCACCGGCATGGCACCGGCATGGCACGGCATGGCACCGGCATGGCACGGCATGGAATGGCATGGAATGGCATGGAATGGCATGGAATGGCATGGAATGGCATGGAATGGCATGGAATGGCATGGCACCGGCATGGCACGGCATGGCACCGGCATGGCACGGCATGGCACCGGCATGGCACGGCATGGCACCGGCATGGCACGGCATGGCACCGGCATGGCACGGCATGGCACCGGCATGGCACCGGCATGGCACGGCATGGCACCGGCATGGCACGGCATGGCACCGGCATGGCACGGCATGGCACCGGCATGGCACGGCATGGCACCGGCATGGCACGGCATGGCACCGGCATGGCACGGCATGGCACCGGCATGGCACGGCATGGCACCGGCATGGCACGGCATGGCACCGGCATGGCACGGCATGGCACCGGCATGGCACGGCATGGCACCGGCATGGCACGGCATGGCACCGGCATGGCACGGCATGGCACCGGCATGGCACGGCATGGAATGGCATGGAATGGCATGGAATGGCATGGAACGGCATGGCACCGGCATGGCACGGCATGGCACCGGCATGGCACGGCATGGCACCGGCATGGCACGGCATGGCACCGGCATGGCACGGCATGGCACCGGCATGGCACGGCATGGCACCGGCATGGCACGGCATGGCACCGGCATGGCACGGCATGGCACCGGCATGGCACGGCATGGCACCGGCATGGCACGGCATGGCACCGGCATGGCACAGCATGGCACGGCATGGCACCGGCATGGCACGGCATGGAATGGCATGGAATGGCATGGAATGGCATGGAATGGCATGGAATGGCATGGAATGGCATGGAATGGCATGGAATGGCATGGAATGGCATGGAATGGCATGGAATGGCATGGAATGGCATGGAATGGCATGGAATGGCATGGAATGGCATGGAATGGCATGGAATGGCATGGAATGGCATGGAATGGCATGGAATGGCATGGAATGGCATGGAATGGCATGGAATGGCATGGAATGGCATGGAATGGCATGGAATGGCATGGAATGGCATGGAATGGCATGGAATGGCATGGAATGGCATGGAATGGCATGGAATGGCATGGAATGGCATGGAATGGCATTGAATGGCATGGAATGGCATGGAATGGCATGGAATGGCATGGAATGGCATGGAATGGCATGGAATGGCATGGAATGGCATGGAATGGCATGGAATGGCATGGAATGGCATGGAATGGCATGGAATGGCATGGAATGGCATGGAATGGCATGGCACCGCATGGCACGGCATGGCACGGCATGGCACGGCATGGCACGGCATGGCACCGGCATGGCACGGCATGGCACCGGCATGGCACGGCATGGCACCGGCATGGCACGGCATGGCACGGCATGGCACGGCATGGAATGGCATGGAATGGCATGGAATGGCATGGAATGGCATGCAATGGCATGGAATGGCATGGAATGGCATGGAATGGCATGGAATGGCATGGAATGGCATGGAATGGCATGGAATGGCATGGAATGGCATGGCACCGGCATGGCACGGCATGGCACCGGCATGGCACGGCATGGCACCGGCATGGCACGGCATGGCACCGGCATGGCACGGCATGGCACGGCATGGCACCGGCATGGCACGGCATGGCACGGCATGGCACCGGCATGGCACGGCATGGCACGGCATGGCACGGCATGGAATGGCATGGAATGGCATGGAATGGCATGGCACCGGCATGGCACGGCATGGCACCGGCATGGCACGGCATGGCACCGGCATGGCACGGCATGGCACCGGCATGGCACGGCATGGCACCGGCATGGCACGGCATGGCACCGGCATGGCACGGCATGGCACGGCATGGCACCGGCATGGCACGGCATGGCACCGGCATGGCACGGCATGGCACCGGCATGGCACGGCATGGCACCGGCATGGCACGGCATGGCACCGGCATGGCACGGCATGGCACCGGCATGGCACGGCATGGCACCGGCATGGCACGGCATGGCACCGGCATGGCACGGCATGGCACCGCATTGAGTGGCATGGAATGGCATGGAATGGCATGGACTGGCATGGACTGGCATGGAATGGCATGGAATGGCATGGAATGGCATGGAATGGCATGGAATGGCATGGAATGGCATGGAATGCCATGGAATGGCATGGAATGGCATGGAATGGCATGGCACCGGCATGGCACGGCATGGCACCGGCATGGCACGGCATGGCACCGGCATGGCACGGCATGGCACCGGCATGGCACGGCATGGCACCGGCATGGCACGGCATGGCACCGGCATGGCACCGGCATGGCACGGCATGGCACCGGCATGGCACGGCATGGCACCGGCATGGCACGGCATGGCACCGGCATGGCACGGCATGGCACCGGCATGGCACGGCATGGCACCGGCATGGCACGGCATGGCACCGGCATGGCACGGCATGGCACCGGCATGGCACGGCATGGAATGGCATGGAATGGCATGGAATGGCATGGAATGGCATGGAATGGCATGGAATGGCATGGAATGGCATGGAACGGCATGGCACCGGCATGGCACCGGCATGGCACGGCATGGCACCGGCATGGCACGGCATGGCACCGGCATGGCACGGCATGGCACCGGCATGGCACGGCATGGCACCGGCATGGCACGGCATGGCACCGGCATGGCACGGCATGGCACCGGCATGGCACGGCATGGCACCGGCATGGCACAGCATGGCACGGCATGGAATGGCATGGAATGGCATGGAATGGCATGGAATGGCATGGAATGGCATGGAATGGCATGGAATGGCATGGAATGGCATGGAATGGCATGGAATGGCATGGAATGGCATGGAATGGCATGGAATGGCATGGAATGGCATGGAATGGCATGGAATGGCATGGAATGGCATGGAATGGCATGGAATGGCATGGAATGGCATGGAATGGCATGGAATGGCATGGAATGGCATGGAATGGCATGGAATGGCATGGAATGGCATGGAATGGCATGGAATGGCATGGAATGGCATGGAATGGCATGGAATGGCATGGAATGGCATGGAATGGCATGGAATGGCATGGAATGGCATGGAATGGCATGGAATGGCATGGAATGGCATGGAATGGCATTGAATGGCATGGAATGGCATGGAATGGCATGGAATGGCATGGAATGGCATGGAATGGCATGGAATGGCATGGAATGGCATGGAATGGCATGGAATGGCATGGAATGGCATGGAATGGCATGGAATGGCATGGAATGGCATGGAATGGCATGGAATGGCATGGAATGGCATGGAATGGCATGGCACCGCATGGCACGGCATGGCACGGCATGGCACGGCATGGCACGGCATGGCACCGGCATGGCACGGCATGGCACCGGCATGGCACGGCATGGCACCGGCATGGCACGGCATGGCACGGCATGGCACGGCATGGCACGGCATGGAATGGCATGGAATGGCATGGAATGGCATGGAATGGCATGCAATGGCATGGAATGGCATGGAATGGCATGGAATGGCATGGAATGGCATGGAATGGCATGGAATGGCATGGAATGGCATGGAATGGCATGGAATGGCATGGCACCGGCATGGCACGGCATGGCACCGGCATGGCACGGCATGGCACCGGCATGGCACGGCATGGCACCGGCATGGCACGGCATGGCACGGCATGGCACCGGCATGGCACGGCATGGCACGGCATGGCACCGGCATGGCACGGCATGGAATGGCATGGAATGGCATGGAATGGCATGGAATGGCATGGAATGGCATGGCACCGGCATGGCACGGCATGGCACCGGCATGGCACGGCATGGCACCGGCATGGCACGGCATGGCACCGGCATGGCACGGCATGGCACCGGCATGGCACGGCATGGCACGGCATGGCACCGGCATGGCACGGCATGGCACCGGCATGGCACGGCATGGCACCGGCATGGCACGGCATGGCACCGGCATGGCACGGCATGGCACCGGCATGGCACGGCATGGCACCGGCATGGCACGGCATGGCACCGGCATGGCACGGCATGGCACCGCATTGAGTGGCATGGAATGGCATGG
The DNA here is from genome assembly GCA_963971235.1 of Cryptus armator. NCBI lineage: Eukaryota > Metazoa > Arthropoda > Insecta > Hymenoptera > Ichneumonidae > Cryptus > Cryptus armator. Next base: position 1,280,298 of record CAXARG010000333.1, read on the forward strand.
AATGGCATGGACTGGCATGGACTGGCATGGAATGGCATGGAATGGCATGGAATGGCATGGAATGGCATGGAATGGCATGGAATGGCATGGAATGGCATGGAATGGCATGGAATGGCATGGCACCGGCATGGCACGGCATGGCACCGGCATGGCACGGCATGGCACCGGCATGGCACGGCATGGCACCGGCATGGCACGGCATGGCACCGGCATGGCACGGCATGGCACCGGCATGGCACGGCATGGCACCGGCATGGCACGGCATGGCACCGGCATGGCACGGCATGGCACCGGCATGGCACGGCATGGCACCGGCATGGCACGGCATGGCACCGGCATGGCACGGCATGGCACCGGCATGGCACGGCATGGCACCGGCATGGCACGGCATGGCACCGGCATGGCACGGCATGGAATGGCATGGAATGGCATGGAATGGCATGGAATGGCATGGAATGGCATGGAATGGCATGGAATGGCATGGAACGGCATGGCACCGGCATGGCACGGCATGGCACCGGCATGGCACGGCATGGCACCGGCATGGCACGGCATGGCACCGGCATGGCACGGCATGGCACCGGCATGGCACGGCATGGCACCGGCATGGCACGGCATGGCACCGGCATGGCACGGCATGGCACCGGCATGGCACGGCATGGCACCGGCATGGCACGGCATGGCACCGGCATGGCACGGCATGGCACCGGCATGGCACAGCATGGCACGGCATGGCACCGGCATGGCACGGCATGGAATGGCATGGAATGGCATGGAATGGCATGGAATGGCATGGAATGGCATGGAATGGCATGGAATGGCATGGAATGGCATGGAATGGCATGGAATGGCATGGAATGGCATGGAATGGCATGGAATGGCATGGAATGGCATGGAATGGCATGGAATGGCATGGAATGGCATGGCACCGGCATGGCACGGCATGGCACCGGCATGGCACGGCATGGCACCGGCATGGCACGGCATGGCACCGGCATGGCACGGCATGGCACCGGCATGGCACGGCATGGCACCGGCATGGCACGGCATGGCACCGGCATGGCACGGCATGGCACCGGCATGGCACGGCATGGCACCGGCATGGCACGGCATGGCACCGGCATGGCACGGCATGGCACCGGCATGGCACGGCATGGCACCGGCATGGCACGGCATGGCACCGGCATGGCACGGCATGGCACCGGCATGGCACGGCATGGAATGGCATGGAATGGCATGGAATGGCATGGAATGGCATGGAATGGCATGGAATGGCATGGAATGGCATGGAATGGCATGGAATGGCATGGCACCGGCATGGCACGGCATGGCACCGGCATGGCACGGCATGGCACCGGCATGGCACGGCATGGCACCGGCATGGCACGGCATGGCACCGGCATGGCACGGCATGGCACCGGCATGGCACGGCATGGCACCGGCATGGCACGGCATGGCACCGCATTGAGTGGCATGGAATGGCATGGAATGGCATGGAATGGCATGGAATGGCATGGAATGGCATGGAATGGCATGGAATGGCATGGAATGGCATGGAATGGCATAGAATGGCATGGAATGGCATGGAATGGCATGGAATGGCATGGAATGGCATGGAATGGCATGGAATGGCATGGAATGGCATGGAATGGCATGGAATGGCATGGAATGGCATGGAATGGCATGGAATGGCATGGAATGGCATGGAATGGCATGGAATGGCATGGAATGGCATGGAATGGCATGGAATGGCATGGAATGGCATGGAATGGCATGGAATGGCATGGAATGGCATGGAATGGCATGGAATGGCATGGAATGGCATGGAATGGCATGGCACCGCATGGCACGGCATGGCACGGCATGGCACGGCATGGCACGGCATGGCACGGCATGGCACCGGCATGGCACGGCATGGCACGGCATGGAATGGCATGGAATGGCATGGAATGGCATGGAATGGCATGGAATGGCATGGAATGGCATGGAATGGCATGGAATGGCATGGAATGGCATGGCACCGGCATGGCACGGCATGGCACCGGCATGGCACGGCATGGCACCGGCATGGCACGGCATGGCACCGGCATGGCACGGCATGGCACCGGCATGGCACGGCATGGCACCGGCATGGCACGGCATGGCACCGCATTGAGTGGCATGGAATGGCATGGAATGGCATGGACTGGCATGGACTGGCATGGAATGGCATGGAATGGCATGGACTGGCATGGACTGGCATGGAATGGCATGGAATGGCATGGAATGGCATGGAATGGCATGGAATGGCATGGAATGGCATGGAATGGCATAGAATGGCATGGAATGGCATGGAATGGCATGGAATGGCATGGAATGGCATGGAATGGCATGGAATGGCATGGAATGGCATGGAATGGCATGGAATGGCATGGAATGGCATGGCACCGGCATGGCACGGCATGGCACCGGCATGGCACGGCATGGCACCGGCATGGCACGGCATGGCACCGGCATGGCACGGCATGGCACCGGCATGGCACGGCATGGCACCGGCATGGCACGGCATGGCACCGCATTGAGTGGCATGGAATGGCATGGAATGGCATGGACTGGCATGGACTGGCATGGAATGGCATGGAATGGCATGGACTGGCATGGACTGGCATGGAATGGCATGGAATGGCATGGAATGGCATGGAATGGCATGGAATGGCATGGAATGGCATGGAATGGCATAGAATGGCATGGAATGGCATGGAATGGCATGGAATGGCATGGAATGGCATGGAATGGCATGGAATGGCATGGAATGGCATGGAATGGCATGGAATGGCATGGAATGGCATGGAATGGCATGGCACCGCATGGCACGGCATGGCACGGCATGGCACGGCATGGCACCGGCATGGCACGGCATGGCACCGGCATGGCACGGCATGGCACCGGCATGGCACGGCATGGCACCGGCATGGCACGGCATGGCACGGCATGGCACGGCATGGCACCGGCATGGCACGGCATGGCACCGGCATGGCACCGGCATGGCACGGCATGGCACCGGCATGGCACGGCATGGAATGGCATGGAATGGCATGGAATGGCATGGAATGGCATGGAATGGCATGGAATGGCATGGAATGGCATGGCACCGGCATGGCACGGCATGGCACCGGCATGGCACGGCATGGCACCGGCATGGCACGGCATGGCACCGGCATGGCACGGCATGGCACCGGCATGGCACGGCATGGCACCGGCATGGCACCGGCATGGCACGGCATGGCACCGGCATGGCACGGCATGGCACCGGCATGGCACGGCATGGCACCGGCATGGCACGGCATGGCACCGGCATGGCACGGCATGGCACCGGCATGGCACGGCATGGCACCGGCATGGCACGGCATGGCACCGGCATGGCACGGCATGGCACCGGCATGGCACGGCATGGAATGGCATGGAATGGCATGGAATGGCATGGAATGGCATGGAATGGCATGGAATGGCATGGAATGGCATGGAATGGCATGGAACGGCATGGCACCGGCATGGCACGGCATGGCACCGGCATGGCACGGCATGGCACCGGCATGGCACGGCATGGCACCGGCATGGCACGGCATGGCACCGGCATGGCACGGCATGGCACCGGCATGGCACGGCATGGCACCGGCATGGCACGGCATGGCACCGGCATGGCACAGCATGGCACGGCATGGCACCGGCATGGCACGGCATGGAATGGCATGGAATGGCATGGAATGGCATGGAATGGCATGGAATGGCATGGAATGGCATGGAATGGCATGGAATGGCATGGAATGGCATGGAATGGCATGGAATGGCATGGAATGGCATGGAATGGCATGGAATGGCATGGAATGGCATGGAATGGCATGGAATGGCATGGAATGGCATGGAATGGCATGGAATGGCATGGAATGGCATGGAATGGCATGGAATGGCATGGAATGGCATGGAATGGCATGGAATGGCATGGAATGGCATGGAATGGCATGGAATGGCATGGAATGGCATGGAATGGCATGGAATGGCATGGAATGGCATGGAATGGCATGGAATGGCATGGAATGGCATTGAATGGCATGGAATGGCATGGAATGGCATGGAATGGCATGGAATGGCATGGAATGGCATGGAATGGCATGGAATGGCATGGAATGGCATGGAATGGCATGGAATGGCATGGAATGGCATGGAATGGCATGGAATGGCATGGAATGGCATGGAATGGCATGGAATGGCATGGCACCGCATGGCACGGCATGGCACGGCATGGCACGGCATGGCACGGCATGGCACCGGCATGGCACGGCATGGCACCGGCATGGCACGGCATGGCACCGGCATGGCACGGCATGGCACGGCATGGCACGGCATGGAATGGCATGGAATGGCATGGAATGGCATGGAATGGCATGCAATGGCATGGAATGGCATGGAATGGCATGGAATGGCATGGAATGGCATGGAATGGCATGGAATGGCATGGAATGGCATGGCACCGGCATGGCACGGCATGGCACCGGCATGGCACGGCATGGCACCGGCATGGCACGGCATGGCACCGGCATGGCACGGCATGGCACGGCATGGCACCGGCATGGCACGGCATGGCACGGCATGGCACCGGCATGGCACGGCATGGCACGGCATGGCACGGCATGGAATGGCATGGAATGGCATGGAATGGCATGGAATGGCATGGAATGGCATGGCACCGGCATGGCACGGCATGGCACCGGCATGGCACGGCATGGCACCGGCATGGCACGGCATGGCACCGGCATGGCACGGCATGGCACCGGCATGGCACGGCATGGCACCGGCATGGCACGGCATGGCACGGCATGGCACCGGCATGGCACGGCATGGCACCGGCATGGCACGGCATGGCACCGGCATGGCACGGCATGGCACCGGCATGGCACGGCATGGCACCGGCATGGCACGGCATGGCACCGGCATGGCACGGCATGGCACCGGCATGGCACGGCATGGCACCGGCATGGCACGGCATGGCACCGCATTGAGTGGCATGGAATGGCATGGAATGGCATGGACTGGCATGGACTGGCATGGAATGGCATGGAATGGCATGGAATGGCATGGAATGGCATGGAATGGCATGGAATGGCATGGAATGGCATGGAATGGCATGGAATGGCATGGAATGGCATGGCACCGGCATGGCACGGCATGGCACCGGCATGGCACGGCATGGCACCGGCATGGCACGGCATGGCACCGGCATGGCACGGCATGGCACCGGCATGGCACGGCATGGCACCGGCATGGCACCGGCATGGCACGGCATGGCACCGGCATGGCACGGCATGGCACCGGCATGGCACGGCATGGCACCGGCATGGCACGGCATGGCACCGGCATGGCACGGCATGGCACCGGCATGGCACGGCATGGCACCGGCATGGCACGGCATGGCACCGGCATGGCACGGCATGGAATGGCATGGAATGGCATGGAATGGCATGGAATGGCATGGAATGGCATGGAATGGCATGGAATGGCATGGAACGGCATGGCACCGGCATGGCACGGCATGGCACCGGCATGGCACGGCATGGCACCGGCATGGCACGGCATGGCACCGGCATGGCACGGCATGGCACCGGCATGGCACGGCATGGCACCGGCATGGCACGGCATGGCACCGGCATGGCACGGCATGGCACCGGCATGGCACAGCATGGCACGGCATGGCACCGGCATGGCACGGCATGGAATGGCATGGAATGGCATGGAATGGCATGGAATGGCATGGAATGGCATGGAATGGCATGGAATGGCATGGAATGGCATGGAATGGCATGGAATGGCATGGAATGGCATGGAATGGCATGGAATGGCATGGAATGGCATGGAATGGCATGGAATGGCATGGAATGGCATGGAATGGCATGGAATGGCATGGAATGGCATGGAATGGCATGGAATGGCATGGAATGGCATGGAATGGCATGGAATGGCATGGAATGGCATGGAATGGCATGGAATGGCATGGAATGGCATGGAATGGCATGGAATGGCATTGAATGGCATGGAATGGCATGGAATGGCATGGAATGGCATGGAATGGCATGGAATGGCATGGAATGGCATGGAATGGCATGGAATGGCATGGAATGGCATGGAATGGCATGGAATGGCATGGAATGGCATGGAATGGCATGGAATGGCATGGAATGGCATGGAATGGCATGGCACCGCATGGCACGGCATGGCACGGCATGGCACGGCATGGCACGGCATGGCACCGGCATGGCACGGCATGGCACCGGCATGGCACGGCATGGCACCGGCATGGCACGGCATGGCACGGCATGGCACGGCATGGCACGGCATGGAATGGCATGGAATGGCATGGAATGGCATGGAATGGCATGCAATGGCATGGAATGGCATGGAATGGCATGGAATGGCATGGAATGGCATGGAATGGCATGGAATGGCATGGAATGGCATGGCACCGGCATGGAATGGCATGGAATGGCATGGCACCGGCATGGCACGGCATGGCACCGGCATGGCACGGCATGGCACCGGCATGGCACGGCATGGCACCGGCATGGCACGGCATGGCACGGCATGGCACCGGCATGGCACGGCATGGCACGGCATGGCACCGGCATGGCACGGCATGGCACGGCATGGCACGGCATGGAATGGCATGGAATGGCATGGAATGGCATGGAATGGCATGGAATGGCATGGCACCGGCATGGCACGGCATGGCACCGGCATGGCACGGCATGGCACCGGCATGGCACGGCATGGCACCGGCATGGCACGGCATGGCACCGGCATGGCACGGCATGGCACGGCATGGCACCGGCATGGCACGGCATGGCACCGGCATGGCACGGCATGGCACCGGCATGGCACGGCATGGCACCGGCATGGCACGGCATGGCACCGGCATGGCACGGCATGGCACCGGCATGGCACGGCATGGCACCGGCATGGCACGGCATGGCACCGGCATGGCACGGCATGGCACCGCATTGAGTGGCATGGAATGGCATGGAATGGCATGGACTGGCATGGACTGGCATGGAATGGCATGGAATGGCATGGAATGGCATGGAATGGCATGGAATGGCATGGAATGGCATGGAATGGCATGGCACCGGCATGGCACGGCATGGCACCGGCATGGCACGGCATGGCACCGGCATGGCACGGCATGGCACCGGCATGGCACGGCATGGCACCGGCATGGCACGGCATGGCACCGGCATGGCACGGCATGGCACCGGCATGGCACGGCATGGCACCGGCATGGCACGGCATGGCACCGGCATGGCACGGCATGGCACCGGCATGGCACGGCATGGCACCGGCATGGCACGGCATGGCACCAGCATGGCACGGCATGGCACCGGCATGGCACGGCATGGAATGGCATGGAATGGCATGGAATGGCATGGAATGGCATGGAATGGCATGGAATGGCATGGAATGGCATGGAATGGCATGGAATGGCATGGCACCGGCATGGCACGGCATGGCACCGGCATGGCACGGCATGGCACCGGCATGGCACGGCATGGCACCGGCATGGCACGGCATGGCACCGGCATGGCACGGCATGGCACCGGCATGGCACGGCATGGCACCGCATTGAGTGGCATGGAATGGCATGGAATGGCATGGACTGGCATGGACTGGCATGGAATGGCATGGAATGGCATGGAATGGCATGGAATGGCATGGAATGGCATGGAATGGCATGGAATGGCATAGAATGGCATGGAATGGCATGGAATGGCATGGAATGGCATGGAATGGCATGGAATGGCATGGAATGGCATGGAATGGCATGGAATGGCATGGAATGGCATGGAATGGCATGGCACCGCATGGCACGGCATGGCACGGCATGGCACGGCATGGCACCGGCATGGCACGGCATGGCACCGGCATGGCACGGCATGGCACCGGCATGGCACGGCATGGCACCGGCATGGCACGGCATGGCACGGCATGGCACGGCATGGCACCGGCATGGCACGGCATGGCACCGGCATGGCACCGGCATGGCACGGCATGGCACCGGCATGGCACGGCATGGAATGGCATGGAATGGCATGGAATGGCATGGAATGGCATGGAATGGCATGGAATGGCATGGAATGGCATGGAATGGCATGGCACCGGCATGGCACGGCATGGCACCGGCATGGCACGGCATGGCACCGGCATGGCACGGCATGGCACCGGCATGGCACGGCATGGCACCGGCATGGCACCGGCATGGCACGGCATGGCACCGGCATGGCACGGCATGGCACCGGCATGGCACGGCATGGCACCGGCATGGCACGGCATGGCACCGGCATGGCACGGCATGGCACCGGCATGGCACGGCATGGCACCGGCATGGCACGGCATGGCACCGGCATGGCACGGCATGGCACCGGCATGGCACGGCATGGAATGGCATGGAATGGCATGGAATGGCATGGAATGGCATGGAATGGCATGGAACGGCATGGCACCGGCATGGCACGGCATGGCACCGGCATGGCACGGCATGGCACCGGCATGGCACGGCATGGCACCGGCATGGCACGGCATGGCACCGGCATGGCACGGCATGGCACCGGCATGGCACGGCATGGCACCGGCATGGCACGGCATGGCACCGGCATGGCACGGCATGGCACCGGCATGGCACGGCATGGCACGGCATGGCACCGGCATGGCACGGCATGGCACCGGCATGGCACGGCATGGAATGGCATGGAATGGCATGGAATGGCATGGAATGGCATGGAATGGCATGGAATGGCATGGAATGGCATGGAATGGCATGGAATGGCATGGAATGGCATGGAATGGCATGGAATGGCATGGAATGGCATGGAATGGCATGGAATGGCATGGAATGGCATGGAATGGCATGGAATGGCATGGCACCGGCATGGCACGGCATGGCACCGGCATGGCACGGCATGGCACCGGCATGGCACGGCATGGCACCGGCATGGCACGGCATGGCACCGGCATGGCACGGCATGGCACCGGCATGGCACGGCATGGCACGGCATGGCACCGGCATGGCACGGCATGGCACCGGCATGGCACGGCATGGCACCGGCATGGCACGGCATGGCACCGGCATGGCACGGCATGGCACCGGCATGGCACGGCATGGCACCGGCATGGCACGGCATGGCACCGGCATGGCACGGCATGGCACCGCATTGAGTGGCATGGAATGGCATGGAATGGCATGGACTGGCATGGACTGGCATGGAATGGCATGGAATGGCATGGAATGGCATGGAATGGCATGGAATGGCATGGAATGGCATGGAATGGCATGGAATGGCATGGAATGGCATGGAATGGCATGGAATGGCATGGAATGGCATGGAATGGCATGGAATGGCATGGAATGGCATGGAATGGCATGGAATGGCATGGAATGGCATGGAATGGCATGGAATGGCATGGAATGGCATGGAATGGCATGGAATGGCATGGAATGGCATGGAATGGCATGGAATGGCATGGAATGGCATGGAATGGCATGGAATGGCATGGAATGGCATGGAATGGCATGGCACCGCATGGCACGGCATGGCACGGCATGGCACGGCATGGCACCGGCATGGCACGGCATGGCACCGGCATGGCACGGCATGGCACCGGCATGGCACGGCATGGCACCGGCATGGCACGGCATGGCACGGCATGGCACGGCATGGCACCGGCATGGCACGGCATGGCACCGGCATGGCACGGCATGGCACGGCATGGCACCGGCATGGCACGGCATGGCACGGCATTGAATGGCATGGAATGGCACGGCATGGCACGGCATGGCACGGCATGGCACGGCATGGCACGGCATGGCACGGCATGGCACCGCATTGTGTGGCATGGAATGGCATGGAATGGCATGGACTGGCATGGACTGGCATGGAATGGCATGGAATGGCATGGCCCGGCATGGCACGGCATGGCACGGCATGGCACCGGCATGGCACGGCATGGCACCGGCATGGCACGGCATGGCACCGGCATGGCACGGCATGGCACGGCATGGCACGGCATGGCACGGCATGGCACGGCATGGCACGGCATGGCACGGCATGGCACGGCATGGCACGGCATGGCACGGCATGGCAGGGCATGGCACGGCATGGCACGGCATGGCACGGCATTGAATGGCATGGAATGGCATGGAATGGCATGGAATGGCATGGAATGGCATGGAATGGCATTGAATGGCATGGAATGGCATGGAATGGCATGGAATGGCATGGAATGGCATGGAATGGCATGGAATGGCATGGAATGGCATGGCACGGCATGGCACGGCATGGCACCGGCATGGCACGGCATGGCACCGGCATGGCACGGCATGGCACGGCAAGGCACCGGCATGGCACGGCATGGCACCGGCATGGCACGGCATGGCACGGCATGGAATGGCATGGAATGGCATGGAATGGCATGGAATGGCATGGAATGGCATGGAATGGCATGGAATGGCATGGAATGGCATGGAATGGCATGGAATGGCATGGAATGGCATGGAATGGCATGGAATGGCATGGAATGGCATGGAATGGCATGGAATGGCATGGCACCGGCATGGCACGGCATGGCACGGCATGGCACGGCATGGCACGGCATTGAATGGCATGGAATGGCATGGAATGGCATGGAATGGCATGGAATGGCATGGAATGGCATGGAATGGCATGGAATGGCATGGAATGGCATGGAATGGCATGGCACGGCATGGCACGGCATGGCACCGGCATGGCACGGCATGGCACCGGCATGGCACGGCATGGCACGGCAAGGCACCGGCATGGCACGGCATGGCACCGGCATGGCACGGCATGGCACCGGCATGGCACGGCATGGCACCGGCATGGCACGGCATGGCACCGGCATGGCACGGCATGGCACCGGCATGGCACGGCATGGAATGGCATGGCACCGGCATGGCACGGCATGGAATGGCATGGCACGGCATGGAATGGCATGGAATGGCATGGAATGGCATGGCACCGGCATGGCACGACATGGCACCGGCATGGCACGACATGGCACCGGCATGGCACGGCATGGCACCGGCATGGCACGGCATGGCACCGGCATGGCACGGCATGGCACCGGCATGGCACGGCATGGCACCGGCATGGCACGGCATGGCACCGGCATGGCACGGCATGGCACCGGCATGGCACGGCATGGCACCGGCATGGCACGGCATGGCACCGGCATGGCACGGCATGGCACCGGCATGGCACGGCATGGCACCGGCATGGCACGGCATGGCACCGGCATGGCACGGCATGGCACCGGCATGGCACGGCATGGCACGGCATGGCACCGGCATGGAATGGCATGGAATGGCATGGAATGGCATGGAATGGCATGGAATGGCATGGAATGGCATGGAATGGCATGGAATGGCATGGAATGGCATGGAATGGCATGGAATGGCATGGAATGGCATGGAATGGCATGGAATGGCATGGAATGGCATGGAATGGCATGGAATGGCATGGAATGGCATGGAATGGCATGGAATGGCATGGAATGGCATGGAATGGCATGGAATGGCATGGAATGGCATGGAATGGCATGGAATGGCATGGAATGGCATGGAATGGCATGGCACCGCATGGCACGGCATGGCACGGCATGGCACGGCATGGCACGGCATGGCACCGGCATGGCACGGCATGGCACCGGCATGGCACCGGCATGGCACGGCATGGCACCGGCATGGCACCGGCATGGCACGGCATGGCACGGCATGGAATGGCATGGAATGGCATGGAATGGCATGGAATGGCATGGAATGGCATGGAATGGCATGGAATGGCATGGAATGGCATGGCACCGGCATGGCACGGCATGGCACCGGCATGGCACGGCATGGCACCGGCATGGCACGGCATGGCACCGGCATGGCACGGCATGGCACGGCATGGCACCGGCATGGCACGGCATGGCACCGGCATGGCACGGCATGGCACCGGCATGGCACGGCATGGCACGGCATGGCACGGCATGGCACCGGCATGGCACGGCATGGCACGGCATGGCACGGCATGGAATGGCATGGAATGGCATGGAATGGCATGGAATGGCATGGAATGGCATGGCACCGGCATGGCACGGCATGGCACCGGCATGGCACGGCATGGCACCGGCATGGCACGGCATGGCACCGGCATGGCACGGCATGGCACGGCATGGCACCGGCATGGCACGGCATGGCACGGCATGGCACCGGCATGGCACGGCATGGCACGGCATGGCACCGGCATGGCACGGCATGGCACCGGCATGGCACGGCATGGCACCGGCATGGCACGGCATGGCACCGGCATGGCACGGCATGGCACGGCATGGCACCGGCATGGCACGGCATGGCACCGGCATGGCACGGCATGGCACGGCATGGCACGGCATGGCACGGCATTGAATGGCATGGAATGGCATGGCACGGCATGGCACGGCATGGCACGGCATTGAATGGCATGGAATGGCACGGCATGGCACGGCATGGCACGGCATGGCACGGCATGGCACGGCATGGCACGGCATGGCACGGCATGGCACCGCATTGAGTGGCATGGAATGGCATGGAATGGCATGGACTGGCATGGACTGGCATGGAATGGCATGGCACGGCATGGCACGGCATGGCACCGGCATGGCACGGCATGGCACCGGCATGGCACGGCATGGCACCGGCATGGCACGGCATGGCACGGCATGGCACGGCATGGCACGGCATGGCACGGCATGGCACGGCATGGCAGGGCATGGCACGGCATGGCACGGCATGGCACGGCATTGAATGGCATGGAATGGCATGGAATGGCATGGAATGGCATGGAATGGCATGGAATGGCATGGAATGGCATGGAATGGCATGGAATGGCATGGAATGGCATGGCACGGCATGGCACGGCATGGCACCGGCATGGCACGGCATGGCACCGGCATGGCACGGCATGGCACGGCAAGGCACCGGCATGGCACGGCATGGCACCGGCATGGCACGGCATGGCACCGGCATGGCACGGCATGGCACCGGCATGGCACGGCATGGCACCGGCATGGCACGGCATGGCACGGCATGGCACCGGCATGGCACGGCATGGAATGGCATGGCACCGGCATGGCACGGCATGGAATGGCATGGCACGGCATGGAATGGCATGGAATGGCATGGAATGGCATGGCACCGGCATGGCACGACATGGCACCGGCATGGCACGACATGGCACCGGCATGGCACGGCATGGCACCGGCATGGCACGGCATGGCACCGGCATGGCACGGCATGGCACCGGCATGGCACGGCATGGCACCGGCATGGCACGGCATGGCACGGCATGGCACCGGCATGGCACGGCATGGCACCGGCATGGCACGGCATGGCACCGGCATGGCACGGCATGGCACGGCATGGCACCGGCATGGCACGGCATGGCACCGGCATGGCACGGCATGGCACCGGCATGGCACGGCATGGCACCGGCATGGCACGGCATGGCACCGGCATGGCACGGCATGGCACCGGCATGGCACGGCATGGCACCGGCATGGCACGGCATGGCACCGGCATGGCACGGCATGGCACCAGCATGGCACGGCATGGCACGGCATGGCACCGGCATGGCACGGCATGGCACCGGCATGGCACGGCATGGCACCAGCATGGCACGGCATGGCACGGCATGGCACGGCATGGCACGGCATGGCACCGGCATGGCACGGCATGGCACGGCATGGCACCGGCATGGCACGGCATGGCACCGGCATGGCACGGCATGGCACCGGCATGGCACGGCATGGCATGGAATGGCATGGAATGGCATGGAATGGCATGGAATGGCATGGAATGGCATGGAATGGCATGGAATGGCATGGAATGGCATGGAATGGCATGGAATGGCATGGAATGGCATGGAATGGCATGGAATGGCATGGAATGGCATGGAATGGCATGGAATGGCATGGAATGGCATGGAATGGCATGGAATGGCATGGAATGGCATGGAATGGCATGGAATGGCATGGAATGGCATGGAATGGCATGGAATGGCATGGAATGGCATGGAATGGCATGGAATGGCATGGAATGGCATGGAATGGCATGGAATGGCATGGAATGGCATGGAATGGCATGGAATGGCATGGAATGGCATGGAATGGCATGGAATGGCATGGAATGGCATGGAATAGCATGGCACCGCATGGCACGGCATGGCACGGCATGGCACGGCATGGCACGGCATGGCACGGCATGGCACCGGCATGGCACGGCATGGCACGGCATGGAATGGCATGGAATGGCATGGAATGGCATGGAATGGCATGGAATGGCATGGAATGGCATGGAATGGCATGGAATGGCATGGAATGGCATGGAATGGCATGGAATGGCATGGAATGGCATGGCACCGGCATGGCACGGCATGGCACCGGCATGGCACGGCATGGCACCGGCATGGCACGGCATGGCACCGGCATGGCACGGCATGGCACCGGCATGGCACGGCATGGCACCGGCATGGCACGGCATGGCACCGGCATGGCACGGCATGGCACCGGCATGGCACGGCATGGCACCGGCATGGCACGGCATGGCACCGGCATGGCACGGCATGGCACCGGCATGGCACGGCATGGCACCGCATTGAGTGGCATGGAATGGCATGGAATGGCATGGACTGGCATGGACTGGCATGGAATGGCATGGAATGGCATGGAATGGCATGGAATGGCATGGAATGGCATGGAATGGCATAGAATGGCATGGAATGGCATGGAATGGCATGGAATGGCATGGAATGGCATGGAATGGCATGGAATGGCATGGAATGGCATGGAATGGCATGGAATGGCATGGAATGGCATGGAATGGCATGGCACCGCATGGCACGGCATGGCACGGCATGGCACGGCATGGCACCGGCATGGCACGGCATGGCACCGGCATGGCACGGCATGGCACCGGCATGGCACGGCATGGCACCGGCATGGCACGGCATGGCACGGCATGGCACGGCATGGCACCGGCATGGCACCGGCATGGCACCGGCATGGCACGGCATGGCACCGGCATGGCACGGCATGGAATGGCATGGAATGGCATGGAATGGCATGGAATGGCATGGAATGGCATGGAATGGCATGGAATGGCATGGAATGGCATGGAATGGCATGGAATGGCATGGCACCGGCATGGCACGGCATGGCACCGGCATGGCACGGCATGGCACCGGCATGGCACGGCATGGCACCGGCATGGCACGGCATGGCACCGGCATGGCACCGGCATGGCACGGCATGGCACCGGCATGGCACGGCATGGCACCGGCATGGCACGGCATGGCACCGGCATGGCACGGCATGGCACCGGCATGGCACGGCATGGCACCGGCATGGCACGGCATGGCACCGGCATGGCACGGCATGGCACCGGCATGGCACGGCATGGCACCGGCATGGCACGGCATGGCACCGGCATGGCACGGCATGGCACCGGCATGGCACGGCATGGAATGGCATGGAATGGCATGGAATGGCATGGAATGGCATGGAATGGCATGGAATGGCATGGAATGGCATGGAACGGCATGGCACCGGCATGGCACGGCATGGCACCGGCATGGCACGGCATGGCACCGGCATGGCACGGCATGGCACCGGCATGGCACGGCATGGCACCGGCATGGCACGGCATGGCACCGGCATGGCACGGCATGGCACCGGCATGGCACGGCATGGCACCGGCATGGCACGGCATGGCACCGGCATGGCACGGCATGGCACCGGCATGGCACGGCATGGCACGGCATGGCACGGCATGGCACCGGCATGGCACGGCATGGCACCGGCATGGCACGGCATGGCACGGCATGGCACGGCATGGCACGGCATGGCACGGCATTGAATGGCATGGAATGGCATGGAATGGCATGGAATGGCATGGAATGGCATGGAATGGCATGGAATGGCATGGAATGGCATGGAATGGCATGGAATGGCATGGAATGGCATGGAATGGCATGGAATGGCATGGAATGGCATGGAATGGCATGGAATGGCATGGAATGGCATGGAATGGCATGGAATGGCATGGAATGGCATGGAATGGCATGGAATGGCATGGAATGGCATGGAATGGCATGGAATGGCATGGAATGGCATGGAATGGCATGGAATGGCATGGCACCGGCATGGCACGGCATGGCACGGCATGGCACCGGCATGGCACCGGCATGGCACGGCATGGCACCGGCATGGCACGGCATGGCACCGGCATGGCACGGCATGGCACCGGCATGGCACGGCATGGCACCGGCATGGCACGGCATGGCACCGGCATGGCACGGCATGGCACCGGCATGGCACGGCATGGCACCGCATTGAGTGGCATGGAATGGCATGGAATGGCATGGACTGGCATGGACTGGCATGGAATGGCATGGAATGGCATGGAATGGCATGGAATGGCATGGAATGGCATGGAATGGCATAGAATGGCATGGAATGGCATGGAATGGCATGGAATGGCATGGAATGGCATGGAATGGCATGGAATGGCATGGAATGGCATGGAATGGCATGGAATGGCATGGCACCGCATGGCACGGCATGGCACGGCATGGCACGGCATGGCACCGGCATGGCACGGCATGGCACCGGCATGGCACGGCATGGCACCGGCATGGCACGGCATGGCACCGGCATGGCACGGCATGGCACGGCATGGCACGGCATGGCACCGGCATGGCACCGGCATGGCACCGGCATGGCACGGCATGGCACCGGCATGGCACGGCATGGAATGGCATGGAATGGCATGGAATGGCATGGAATGGCATGGAATGGCATGGAATGGCATGGCACCGGCATGGCACGGCATGGCACCGGCATGGCACGGCATGGCACCGGCATGGCACGGCATGGCACCGGCATGGCACGGCATGGCACCGGCATGGCACCGGCATGGCACGGCATGGCACCGGCATGGCACGGCATGGCACCGGCATGGCACGGCATGGCACCGGCATGGCACGGCATGGCACCGGCATGGCACGGCATGGCACCGGCATGGCACGGCATGGCACCGGCATGGCACGGCATGGCACCGGCATGGCACGGCATGGCACCGGCATGGCACGGCATGGCACCGGCATGGCACGGCATGGCACCGGCATGGCACGGCATGGCACCGGCATGGCACGGCATGGAATGGCATGGAATGGCATGGAATGGCATGGAATGGCATGGAATGGCATGGAATGGCATGGAACGGCATGGCACCGGCATGGCACGGCATGGCACCGGCATGGCACGGCATGGCACCGGCATGGCACGGCATGGCACCGGCATGGCACGGCATGGCACCGGCATGGCACGGCATGGCACCGGCATGGCACGGCATGGCACCGGCATGGCACGGCATGGCACCGGCATGGCACGGCATGGCACCGGCATGGCACGGCATGGCACCGGCATGGCACGGCATGGCACCGGCATGGCACGGCATGGCACGGCATGGCACGGCATGGCACCGGCATGGCACGGCATGGCACCGGCATGGCACGGCATGGCACGGCATGGCACGGCATGGCACGGCATGGCACGGCATTGAATGGCATGGAATGGCATGGAATGGCATGGAATGGCATGGAATGGCATGGAATGGCATGGAATGGCATGGAATGGCATGGAATGGCATGGAATGGCATGGAATGGCATGGAATGGCATGGAATGGCATGGAATGGCATGGAATGGCATGGAATGGCATGGAATGGCATGGAATGGCATGGAATGGCATGGAATGGCATGGAATGGCATGGAATGGCATGGAATGGCATGGAATGGCATGGAATGGCATGGAATGGCATGGCACCGGCATGGCACGGCATGGCACGGCATGGCACCGGCATGGCACCGGCATGGCACGGCATGGCACCGGCATGGCACGGCATGGCACGGCATGGCACCGGCATGGCACGGCATGGCACCGGCATGGCACGGCATGGCACGGCATGGCACCGGCATGGCACGGCATGGCACCGGCATGGCACGGCATGGCACCGGCATGGCACGGCATGGCACCGGCATGGCACGGCATGGCACCGGCATGGCACGGCATGGCACCGGCATGGCACGGCATGGCACCGGCATGGCACGGCATGGCACGGCATTGAATGGCATGGAATGGCATGGAATGGCATGGAATGGCATGGAATGGCATGGAATGGCATGGAATGGCATGGCACCGCATGGCACGGCATGGCATGGCACGGCATGGCACGGCATGGCACCGGCATGGCACCGGCATGGCACGGCATGGCACCGGCATGGCACGGCATGGCACGGCATGGCACCGGCATGGCACGGCATGGCACCGGCATGGCACGGCATGGCACCGGCATGGCACGGCATGGCACCGGCATGGCACGGCATGGCACGGCATGGCACCGGCATGGCACGGCATGGCACCGGCATGGCACGGCATGGCACGGCATGGCACCGGCATGGCACGGCATGGCACGGCATTGAATGGCATGGAATGGCACGGCATGGCACGGCATGGCACGGCATGGCACGGCATGGCACGGCATGGCACCGCATTGAGTGGCATGGAATGGCATGGAATGGCATGGACTGGCATGGACTGGCATGGAATGGCATGGAATGGCATGGCCCGGCATGGCACGGCATGGCACGGCATGGCACCGGCATGGCACGGCATGGCACCGGCATGGCACGGCATGGCACCGGCATGGCACGGCATGGCACGGCATGGCACGGCATGGCACGGCATGGCACGGCATGGCACGGCATGGCACGGCATGGCACGGCATGGCACGGCATGGCACGGCATGGCAGGGCATGGCACGGCATGGCACGGCATGGCACGGCATTGAATGGCATGGAATGGCATGGAATGGCATGGAATGGCATGGAATGGCATGGAATGGCATGGAATGGCATGGAATGGCATGGAATGGCATGGAATGGCATGGAATGGCATGGCACGGCATGGCACGGCATGGCACCGGCATGGCACGGCATGGCACCGGCATGGCACGGCATGGCACGGCAAGGCACCGGCATGGCACGGCATGGCACCGGCATGGCACGACATGGCACCGGCATGGCACGGCATGGCACCGGCATGGCACGGCATGGCACCGGCATGGCACGGCATGGCACCGGCATGGCACGGCATGGCACCGGCATGGCACGGCATGGCACCGGCATGGCACGGCATGGCACCGGCATGGCACGGCATGGCACCGGCATGGCACGGCATGGCACCGGCATGGCACGGCATGGCACCGGCATGGCACGGCATGGCACCGGCATGGCACGGCATGGCACCGGCATGGCACGGCATGGCACGGCATGGCACGGCATGGCACCGGCATGGCACGGCATGGAATGGCATGGAATGGCATGGAATGGCATGGAATGGCATGGAATGGCATGGAATGGCATGGAATGGCATGGAATGGCATGGAATGGCATGGAATGGCATGGAATGGCATGGAATGGCATGGAATGGCATGGAATGGCATGGAATGGCATGGAATGGCATGGAATGGCATGGCACCGCATGGCACGGCATGGCACCGCATGGCACGGCATGGCACGGCATGGCACGGCATGGCACGGCATGGCACGGCATGGCACGGCATGGCACGGCATGGCACGGCATGGCACGGCATGGCACGGCATGGCACGGCATGGCACCGGCATGGCACGGCATGGCACGGCATGGCACCGGCATGGCACGGCATGGCACCGGCATGGCACGGCATGGCACCAGCATGGCACGGCATGGCACGGCATGGCACCGGCATGGCACGGCATGGCACCGGCATGGCACGGCATGGAATGGCATGGAATGGCATGGAATGGCATGGAATGGCATGGAATGGCATGGAATGGCATGGAATGGCATGGAATGGCATGGAATGGCATGGAATGGCATGGAATGGCATGGAATGGCATGGAATGGCATGGAATGGCATGGAATGGCATGGAATGGCATGGAATGGCATGGAATGGCATGGAATGGCATGGAATGGCATGGAATGGCATGGAATGGCATGGAATGGCATGGAATGGCATGGAATGGCATGGAATGGCATGGAATGGCATGGAATGGCATGGAATGGCATGGAATGGCATGGAATGGCATGGAATAGCATGGCACCGCATGGCACGGCATGGCACGGCATGGCACGGCATGGCACGGCATGGCACGGCATGGCACCGGCATGGCACGGCATGGCACGGCATGGAATGGCATGGAATGGCATGGAATGGCATGGAATGGCATGGAATGGCATGGAATGGCATGGAATGGCATGGAATGGCATGGAATGGCATGGAATGGCATGGCACCGGCATGGCACGGCATGGCACCGGCATGGCACGGCATGGCACCGGCATGGCACGGCATGGCACCGGCATGGCACGGCATGGCACCGGCATGGCACGGCATGGCACCGGCATGGCACGGCATGGCACCGGCATGGCACGGCATGGCACCGGCATGGCACGGCATGGCACCGGCATGGCACGGCATGGCACCGGCATGGCACGGCATGGCACCGGCATGGCACGGCATGGCACCGCATTGAGTGGCATGGAATGGCATGGAATGGCATGGACTGGCATGGACTGGCATGGAATGGCATGGAATGGCATGGAATGGCATGGAATGGCATGGAATGGCATGGAATGGCATAGAATGGCATGGAATGGCATGGAATGGCATGGAATGGCATGGAATGGCATGGAATGGCATGGAATGGCATGGAATGGCATGGAATGGCATGGAATGGCATGGAATGGCATGGAATGGCATGGCACCGCATGGCACGGCATGGCACGGCATGGCACGGCATGGCACCGGCATGGCACGGCATGGCACCGGCATGGCACGGCATGGCACCGGCATGGCACGGCATGGCACCGGCATGGCACGGCATGGCACGGCATGGCACGGCATGGCACCGGCATGGCACCGGCATGGCACCGGCATGGCACGGCATGGCACCGGCATGGCACGGCATGGAATGGCATGGAATGGCATGGAATGGCATGGAATGGCATGGAATGGCATGGAATGGCATGGAATGGCATGGAATGGCATGGCACCGGCATGGCACGGCATGGCACCGGCATGGCACGGCATGGCACCGGCATGGCACGGCATGGCACCGGCATGGCACGGCATGGCACCGGCATGGCACCGGCATGGCACGGCATGGCACCGGCATGGCACGGCATGGCACCGGCATGGCACGGCATGGCACCGGCATGGCACGGCATGGCACCGGCATGGCACGGCATGGCACCGGCATGGCACGGCATGGCACCGGCATGGCACGGCATGGCACCGGCATGGCACGGCATGGCACCGGCATGGCACGGCATGGCACCGGCATGGCACGGCATGGCACCGGCATGGCACCGGCATGGCACGGCATGGAATGGCATGGAATGGCATGGAATGGCATGGAATGGCATGGAATGGCATGGAATGGCATGGAATGGCATGGAACGGCATGGCACCGGCATGGCACGGCATGGCACCGGCATGGCACGGCATGGCACCGGCATGGCACGGCATGGCACCGGCATGGCACGGCATGGCACCGGCATGGCACGGCATGGCACCGGCATGGCACGGCATGGCACCGGCATGGCACGGCATGGCACCGGCATGGCACGGCATGGCACCGGCATGGCACGGCATGGCACGGCATGGCACGGCATGGCACCGGCATGGCACGGCATGGCACCGGCATGGCACGGCATGGCACGGCATGGCACGGCATGGCACGGCATGGCACGGCATTGAATGGCATGGAATGGCATGGAATGGCATGGAATGGCATGGAATGGCATGGAATGGCATGGAATGGCATGGAATGGCATGGAATGGCATGGAATGGCATGGAATGGCATGGAATGGCATGGAATGGCATGGAATGGCATGGAATGGCATGGAATGGCATGGAATGGCATGGAATGGCATGGAATGGCATGGAATGGCATGGAATGGCATGGAATGGCATGGAATGGCATGGAATGGCATGGAATGGCATGGAATGGCATGGAATGGCATGGCACCGGCATGGCACGGCATGGCACGGCATGGCACCGGCATGGCACCGGCATGGCACGGCATGGCACCGGCATGGCACGGCATGGCACCGGCATGGCACGGCATGGCACCGGCATGGCACGGCATGGCACCGGCATGGCACGGCATGGCACCGGCATGGCACGGCATGGCACCGGCATGGCACGGCATGGCACCGGCATGGCACGGCATGGCACCGCATTGAGTGGCATGGAATGGCATGGAATGGCATGGACTGGCATGGACTGGCATGGAATGGCATGGAATGGCATGGAATGGCATGGAATGGCATGGAATGGCATGGAATGGCATAGAATGGCATGGAATGGCATGGAATGGCATGGAATGGCATGGAATGGCATGGAATGGCATGGAATGGCATGGAATGGCATGGAATGGCATGGAATGGCATGGAATGGCATGGCACCGCATGGCACGGCATGGCACGGCATGGCACGGCATGGCACCGGCATGGCACGGCATGGCACCGGCATGGCACGGCATGGCACCGGCATGGCACGGCATGGCACCGGCATGGCACGGCATGGCACGGCATGGCACGGCATGGCACCGGCATGGCACCGGCATGGCACCGGCATGGCACGGCATGGCACCGGCATGGCACGGCATGGAATGGCATGGAATGGCATGGAATGGCATGGAATGGCATGGAATGGCATGGAATGGCATGGCACCGGCATGGCACGGCATGGCACCGGCATGGCACGGCATGGCACCGGCATGGCACGGCATGGCACCGGCATGGCACGGCATGGCACCGGCATGGCACCGGCATGGCACGGCATGGCACCGGCATGGCACGGCATGGCACCGGCATGGCACGGCATGGCACCGGCATGGCACGGCATGGCACCGGCATGGCACGGCATGGCACCGGCATGGCACGGCATGGCACCGGCATGGCACGGCATGGCACCGGCATGGCACGGCATGGCACCGGCATGGCACGGCATGGCACCGGCATGGCACGGCATGGCACCGGCATGGCACGGCATGGCACCGGCATGGCACGGCATGGAATGGCATGGAATGGCATGGAATGGCATGGAATGGCATGGAATGGCATGGAATGGCATGGAACGGCATGGCACCGGCATGGCACGGCATGGCACCGGCATGGCACGGCATGGCACCGGCATGGCACGGCATGGCACCGGCATGGCACGGCATGGCACCGGCATGGCACGGCATGGCACCGGCATGGCACGGCATGGCACCGGCATGGCACGGCATGGCACCGGCATGGCACGGCATGGCACCGGCATGGCACGGCATGGCACCGGCATGGCACGGCATGGCACGGCATGGCACGGCATGGCACCGGCATGGCACGGCATGGCACCGGCATGGCACGGCATGGCACGGCATGGCACGGCATGGCACGGCATGGCACGGCATTGAATGGCATGGAATGGCATGGAATGGCATGGAATGGCATGGAATGGCATGGAATGGCATGGAATGGCATGGAATGGCATGGAATGGCATGGAATGGCATGGAATGGCATGGAATGGCATGGAATGGCATGGAATGGCATGGAATGGCATGGAATGGCATGGAATGGCATGGAATGGCATGGAATGGCATGGAATGGCATGGAATGGCATGGAATGGCATGGAATGGCATGGAATGGCATGGAATGGCATGGCACCGGCATGGCACGGCATGGCACGGCATGGCACCGGCATGGCACCGGCATGGCACCGGCATGGCACGGCATGGCACCGGCATGGCACGGCATGGCACGGCATGGCACCGGCATGGCACGGCATGGCACCGGCATGGCACGGCATGGCACGGCATGGCACCGGCATGGCACGGCATGGCACCGGCATGGCACGGCATGGCACCGGCATGGCACGGCATGGCACCGGCATGGCACGGCATGGCACCGGCATGGCACGGCATGGCACCGGCATGGCACGGCATGGCACCGGCATGGCACGGCATGGCACCGGCATGGCACGGCATGGCACGGCATTGAATGGCATGGAATGGCATGGAATGGCATGGAATGGCATGGAATGGCATGGAATGGCATGGAATGGCATGGAATGGCATGGCACCGCATGGCACGGCATGGCATGGCACGGCATGGCACGGCATGGCACCGGCATGGCACCGGCATGGCACGGCATGGCACCGGCATGGCACGGCATGGCACGGCATGGCACCGGCATGGCACGGCATGGCACCGGCATGGCACGGCATGGCACCGGCATGGCACGGCATGGCACGGCATGGCACCGGCATGGCACGGCATGGCACCGGCATGGCACGGCATGGCACGGCATGGCACCGGCATGGCACGGCATGGCACGGCATTGAATGGCATGGAATGGCACGGCATGGCACGGCATGGCACGGCATGGCACGGCATGGCACGGCATGGCACCGCATTGAGTGGCATGGAATGGCATGGAATGGCATGGACTGGCATGGACTGGCATGGAATGGCATGGAATGGCATGGCCCGGCATGGCACGGCATGGCACGGCATGGCACCGGCATGGCACGGCATGGCACCGGCATGGCACGGCATGGCACCGGCATGGCACGGCATGGCACGGCATGGCACGGCATGGCACGGCATGGCACGGCATGGCACGGCATGGCACGGCATGGCACGGCATGGCACGGCATGGCACGGCATGGCACGGCATGGCAGGGCATGGCACGGCATGGCACGGCATGGCACGGCATTGAATGGCATGGAATGGCATGGAATGGCATGGAATGGCATGGAATGGCATGGAATGGCATGGAATGGCATGGAATGGCATGGAATGGCATGGAATGGCATGGAATGGCATGGAATGGCATGGAATGGCATGGCACGGCATGGCACGGCATGGCACCGGCATGGCACGGCATGGCACCGGCATGGCACGGCATGGCACGGCAAGGCACCGGCATGGCACGGCATGGCACCGGCATGGCACGACATGGCACCGGCATGGCACGGCATGGCACCGGCATGGCACGGCATGGCACCGGCATGGCACGGCATGGCACCGGCATGGCACGGCATGGCACCGGCATGGCACGGCATGGCACCGGCATGGCACGGCATGGCACCGGCATGGCACGGCATGGCACCGGCATGGCACGGCATGGCACCGGCATGGCACGGCATGGCACCGGCATGGCACGGCATGGCACCGGCATGGCACGGCATGGCACCGGCATGGCACGGCATGGCACCGGCATGGCACGGCATGGCACCGGCATGGCACGGCATGGCACCGGCATGGCACGGCATGGCACCGGCATGGCACGGCATGGCACCGGCATGGCACGGCATGGCACCGGCATGGCACGGCATGGCACCGGCATGGCACGGCATGGCACCGGCATGGCACGGCATGGCACGGCATGGCACGGCATGGCACCGGCATGGCACGGCATGGAATGGCATGGAATGGCATGGAATGGCATGGAATGGCATGGAATGGCATGGAATGGCATGGAATGGCATGGAATGGCATGGAATGGCATGGAATGGCATGGAATGGCATGGAATGGCATGGAATGGCATGGAATGGCATGGAATGGCATGGAATGGCATGGAATGGCATGGAATGGCATGGAATGGCATGGCACCGCATGGCACGGCATGGCACCGCATGGCACGGCATGGCACGGCATGGCACGGCATGGCACGGCATGGCACGGCATGGCACGGCATGGCACGGCATGGCACGGCATGGCACGGCATGGCACGGCATGGCACCGGCATGGCACGGCATGGCACGGCATGGCACCGGCATGGCACGGCATGGCACCGGCATGGCACGGCATGGCACCAGCATGGCACGGCATGGCACGGCATGGCACCGGCATGGCACGGCATGGCACCGGCATGGCACGGCATGGAATGGCATGGAATGGCATGGAATGGCATGGAATGGCATGGAATGGCATGGAATGGCATGGAATGGCATGGAATGGCATGGAATGGCATGGAATGGCATGGAATGGCATGGAATGGCATGGAATGGCATGGAATGGCATGGAATGGCATGGAATGGCATGGAATGGCATGGAATGGCATGGAATGGCATGGAATGGCATGGAATGGCATGGAATGGCATGGAATGGCATGGAATGGCATGGAATGGCATGGAATGGCATGGAATGGCATGGAATGGCATGGAATGGCATGGAATGGCATGGAATGGCATGGAATGGCATGGAATGGCATGGAATGGCATGGAATGGCATGGAATGGCATGGAATGGCATGGAATGGCATGGAATGGCATGGAATGGCATGGAATGGCATGGAATGGCATGGAATGGCATGGAATGGCATGGAATGGCATGGAATGGCATGGAATGGCATGGAATGGCATGGAATGGCATGGAATGGCATGGAATGGCATGGAATGGCATGGAATGGCATGGAATGGCATGGAATGGCATGGAATGGCATGGAATGGCATGGAATGGCATGGAATGGCATGGAATGGCATGGAATGGCATGGAATGGCATGGAATGGCATGGAATGGCATGGAATGGCATGGAATGGCATGGAATGGCATGGAATGGCATGGAATGGCATGGAATGGCATGGAATGGCATGGAATGGCATGGAATGGCATGGAATGGCATGGAATGGCATGGAATGGCATGGAATGGCATGGAATGGCATGGAATGGCATGGAATGGCATGGAATGGCATGGAATGGCATGGCACCGCATGGCACGGCATGGCACGGCATGGCACGGCATGGCACGGCATGGCACGGCATGGCACGGCATGGCACGGCATGGCACCGGCATGGCACGGCATGGCACCGGCATGGCACCGGCATGGCACGGCATGGCACCGGCATGGCACCGGCATGGCACGGCATGGCACGGCATGGAATGGCATGGAATGGCATGGAATGGCATGGAATGGCATGGAATGGCATGGAATGGCATGGAATGGCATGGAATGGCATGGAATGGCATGGAATGGCATGGAATGGCATGGCACCGGCATGGCACGGCATGGCACCGGCATGGCACGGCATGGCACCGGCATGGCACGGCATGGCACCGGCATGGCACGGCATGGCACGGCATGGCACCGGCATGGCACGGCATGGCACCGGCATGGCACGGCATGGCACCGGCATGGCACGGCATGGCACGGCATGGCACGGCATGGCACCGGCATGGCACGGCATGGCACGGCATGGCACGGCATGGAATGGCATGGAATGGCATGGAATGGCATGGAATGGCATGGAATGGCATGGCACCGGCATGGCACGGCATGGCACCGGCATGGCACGGCATGGCACCGGCATGGCACGGCATGGCACCGGCATGGCACGGCATGGCACGGCATGGCACCGGCATGGCACGGCATGGCACGGCATGGCACCGGCATGGCACGGCATGGCACGGCATGGCACCGGCATGGCACGGCATGGCACGGCATGGCACCGGCATGGCACGGCATGGCACCGGCATGGCACGGCATGGCACCGGCATGGCACGGCATGGCACCGGCATGGCACGGCATGGCACGGCATGGCACCGGCATGGCACGGCATGGCACCGGCATGGCACGGCATGGCACCGGCATGGCACGGCATGGCACGGCATGGCACGGCATTGAATGGCATGGAATGGCATGGCACGGCATGGCACGGCATGGCACGGCATTGAATGGCATGGAATGGCACGGCATGGCACGGCATGGCACGGCATGGCACGGCATGGCACGGCATGGCACCGCATTGAGTGGCATGGAATGGCATGGAATGGCATGGACTGGCATGGACTGGCATGGAATGGCATGGAATGGCATGGCCCGGCATGGCACGGCATGGCACGGCATGGCACCGGCATGGCACGGCATGGCACCGGCATGGCACGGCATGGCACCGGCATGGCACGGCATGGCACGGCATGGCACGGCATGGCACGGCATGGCACGGCATGGCACGGCATGGCAGGGCATGGCACGGCATGGCACGGCATGGCACGGCATTGAATGGCATGGAATGGCATGGAATGGCATGGAATGGCATGGAATGGCATGGAATGGCATGGAATGGCATGGAATGGCATGGAATGGCATGGAATGGCATGGAATGGCATGGAATGGCATGGCACGGCATGGCACGGCATGGCACCGGCATGGCACGGCATGGCACCGGCATGGCACGGCATGGCACGGCAAGGCACCGGCATGGCACGGCATGGCACCGGCATGGCACGGCATGGCACCGGCATGGCACGGCATGGCACCGGCATGGCACGGCATGGCACCGGCATGGCACGGCATGGCACGGCATGGCACCGGCATGGCACGGCATGGAATGGCATGGCACCGGCATGGCACGGCATGGAATGGCATGGCACGGCATGGAATGGCATGGAATGGCATGGAATGGCATGGCACCGGCATGGCACGACATGGCACCGGCATGGCACGACATGGCACCGGCATGGCACGGCATGGCACCGGCATGGCACGGCATGGCACCGGCATGGCACGGCATGGCACCGGCATGGCACGGCATGGCACCGGCATGGCACGGCATGGCACGGCATGGCACCGGCATGGCACGGCATGGCACCGGCATGGCACGGCATGGCACCGGCATGGCACGGCATGGCACGGCATGGCACCGGCATGGCACGGCATGGCACCGGCATGGCACGGCATGGCACCGGCATGGCACGGCATGGCACCGGCATGGCACGGCATGGCACCGGCATGGCACGGCATGGCACCGGCATGGCACGGCATGGCACCGGCATGGCACGGCATGGCACCGGCATGGCACGGCATGGCACCGGCATGGCACGGCATGGCACCAGCATGGCACGGCATGGCACGGCATGGCACCGGCATGGCACGGCATGGCACCGGCATGGCACGGCATGGCACCAGCATGGCACGGCATGGCACGGCATGGCACGGCATGGCACGGCATGGCACCGGCATGGCACGGCATGGCACGGCATGGCACCGGCATGGCACGGCATGGCACCGGCATGGCACGGCATGGCACCGGCATGGCACGGCATGGCATGGAATGGCATGGAATGGCATGGAATGGCATGGAATGGCATGGAATGGCATGGAATGGCATGGAATGGCATGGAATGGCATGGAATGGCATGGAATGGCATGGAATGGCATGGAATGGCATGGAATGGCATGGAATGGCATGGAATGGCATGGAATGGCATGGAATGGCATGGAATGGCATGGAATGGCATGGAATGGCATGGAATGGCATGGAATGGCATGGAATGGCATGGAATGGCATGGAATGGCATGGAATGGCATGGAATGGCATGGAATGGCATGGAATGGCATGGAATGGCATGGAATGGCATGGAATGGCATGGAATGGCATGGAATGGCATGGAATGGCATGGAATGGCATGGAATGGCATGGAATGGCATGGAATGGCATGGAATGGCATGGAATGGCATGGCACCGCATGGCACGGCATGGCACGGCATGGCACGGCATGGCACGGCATGGCACCGGCATGGCACGGCATGGCACGGCATGGAATGGCATGGAATGGCATGGAATGGCATGGAATGGCATGGAATGGCATGGAATGGCATGGAATGGCATGGAATGGCATGGAATGGCATGGAATGGCATGGAATGGCATGGAATGGCATGGCACCGGCATGGCACGGCATGGCACCGGCATGGCACGGCATGGCACCGGCATGGCACGGCATGGCACCGGCATGGCACGGCATGGCACGGCATGGCACCGGCATGGCACGGCATGGCACCGGCATGGCACGGCATGGCACCGCATTGAGTGGCATGGAATGGCATGGAATGGCATGGACTGGC
This sequence comes from Cryptus armator, assembly GCA_963971235.1. Lineage (NCBI taxonomy): Eukaryota > Metazoa > Arthropoda > Insecta > Hymenoptera > Ichneumonidae > Cryptus > Cryptus armator. The sequence continues at coordinate 1,310,358 of CAXARG010000333.1, forward strand.
ATGGACTGGCATGGAATGGCATGGAATGGCATGGAATGGCATGGAATGGCATGGAATGGCATGGAATGGCATAGAATGGCATGGAATGGCATGGAATGGCATGGAATGGCATGGAATGGCATGGAATGGCATGGAATGGCATGGAATGGCATGGAATGGCATGGAATGGCATGGCACCGCATGGCACGGCATGGCACGGCATGGCACGGCATGGCACCGGCATGGCACGGCATGGCACCGGCATGGCACGGCATGGCACCGGCATGGCACGGCATGGCACCGGCATGGCACGGCATGGCACGGCATGGCACGGCATGGCACCGGCATGGCACCGGCATGGCACCGGCATGGCACGGCATGGCACCGGCATGGCACGGCATGGAATGGCATGGAATGGCATGGAATGGCATGGAATGGCATGGAATGGCATGGAATGGCATGGCACCGGCATGGCACGGCATGGCACCGGCATGGCACGGCATGGCACCGGCATGGCACGGCATGGCACGGCATGGCACCGGCATGGCACGGCATGGCACCGGCATGGCACGGCATGGCACCGGCATGGCACGGCATGGCACCGGCATGGCACGGCATGGCACCGGCATGGCACGGCATGGCACCGGCATGGCACGGCATGGCACCGGCATGGCACGGCATGGTATGGCATGGAATGGCATGGAATGGCATGGAATGGCATGGAATGGCATGGAATGGCATGGAATGGCATGGAATGGCATGGAATGGCATGGAACGGCATGGCACCGGCATGGCACGGCATGGCACCGGCATGGCACGGCATGGCACCGGCATGGCACGGCATGGCACCGGCATGGCACGGCATGGCACCGGCATGGCACGGCATGGCACCGGCATGGCACGGCATGGCACCGGCATGGCACGGCATGGCACCGGCATGGCACGGCATGGCACCGGCATGGCACGGCATGGCACCGGCATGGCACGGCATGGCACCGGCATGGCACGGCATGGCACCGGCATGGCACGGCATGGCACGGCATGGCACGGCATGGCACCGGCATGGCACGGCATGGCACCGGCATGGCACGGCATGGCACGGCATGGCACGGCATGGCACGGCATGGCACGGCATTGAATGGCATGGAATGGCATGGAATGGCATGGAATGGCATGGAATGGCATGGAATGGCATGGAATGGCATGGAATGGCATGGAATGGCATGGAATGGCATGGAATGGCATGGAATGGCATGGAATGGCATGGAATGGCATGGAATGGCATGGAATGGCATGGAATGGCATGGAATGGCATGGAATGGCATGGAATGGCATGGAATGGCATGGAATGGCATGGAATGGCATGGAATGGCATGGAATGGCATGGAATGGCATGGAATGGCATGGCACCGGCACGGCACGGCATGGCACGGCATGGCACCGGCATGGCACCGGCATGGCACGGCATGGCACGGCATGGCACCGGCATGGCACGGCATGGCACCGGCATGGCACGGCATGGCACCGGCATGGCACGGCATGGCACGGCATGGCACCGGCATGGCACGGCATGGCACCGGCATGGCACGGCATGGCACCGGCATGGCACGGCATGGCACGGCATGGAATGGCATGGAATGGCATGGAATGGCATGGAATGGCATGGAATGGCATGGAATGGCATGGAATGGCATGGAATGGCATGGAATGGCATGGAATGGCATGGAATGGCATGGAATGGCATGGCACCGGCATGGCACGGCATGGCACCGGCATGGCACGGCATGGCACCGGCATGGCACGGCATGGCACGGCATGGCACCGGCATGGCACGGCATGGCACCGGCATGGCACGGCATGGCACCGCATTGAGTGGCATGGAATGGCATGGAATGGCATGGAATGGCATGGAATGGCATGGAATGGCATGGAATGGCATGGAATGGCATGGAATGGCATGGAATGGCATGGAATGGCATGGCACCGGCATGGCACGGCATGGCACCGGCATGGCACGGCATGGCACCGGCATGGCACGGCATGGCACCGGCATGGCACGGCATGGCACGGCATGGCACCGGCATGGCACGGCATGGCACCGGCATGGCACGGCATGGCACCGCATTGAGTGGCATGGAATGGCATGGAATGGCATGGACTGGCATGGACTGGCATGGAATGGCATGGAATGGCATGGAATGGCATGGAATGGCATGGAATGGCATGGAATGGCATAGAATGGCATGGAATGGCATGGAATGGCATGGAATGGCATGGAATGGCATGGAATGGCATGGAATGGCATGGAATGGCATGGAATGGCATGGAATGGCATGGCACCGCATGGCACGGCATGGCACGGCATGGCACGGCATGGCACCGGCATGGCACGGCATGGCACCGGCATGGCACGGCATGGCACCGGCATGGCACGGCATGGCACCGGCATGGCACGGCATGGCACGGCATGGCACGGCATGGCACCGGCATGGCACCGGCATGGCACCGGCATGGCACGGCATGGCACCGGCATGGCACGGCATGGAATGGCATGGAATGGCATGGAATGGCATGGAATGGCATGGAATGGCATGGAATGGCATGGAATGGCATGGCACCGGCATGGCACGGCATGGCACCGGCATGGCACGGCATGGCACCGGCATGGCACCGGCATGGCACGGCATGGCACCGGCATGGCACGGCATGGCACCGGCATGGCACGGCATGGCACCGGCATGGCACGGCATGGCACCGGCATGGCACGGCATGGCACCGGCATGGCACGGCATGGCACCGGCATGGCACGGCATGGAATGGCATGGAATGGCATGGAATGGCATGGAATGGCATGGAATGGCATGGAATGGCATGGAATGGCATGGAATGGCATGGAATGGCATGGAATGGCATGGAACGGCATGGCACCGGCATGGCACGGCATGGCACCGGCATGGCACGGCATGGCACCGGCATGGCACGGCATGGCACCGGCATGGCACGGCATGGCACCGGCATGGCACGGCATGGCACCGGCATGGCACGGCATGGCACCGGCATGGCACGGCATGGCACCGGCATGGCACGGCATGGCACCGGCATGGCACGGCATGGCACCGGCATGGCACGGCATGGCACCGGCATGGCACGGCATGGCACCGGCATGGCACGGCATGGCACCGGCATGGCACGGCATGGCACGGCATGGCACGGCATGGCACCGGCATGGCACGGCATGGCACCGGCATGGCACGGCATGGCACGGCATGGCACGGCATGGCACGGCATGGCACGGCATTGAATGGCATGGAATGGCATGGAATGGCATGGAATGGCATGGAATGGCATGGAATGGCATGGAATGGCATGGAATGGCATGGAATGGCATGGAATGGCATGGAATGGCATGGAATGGCATGGAATGGCATGGAATGGCATGGAATGGCATGGAATGGCATGGAATGGCATGGAATGGCATGGAATGGCATGGAATGGCATGGAATGGCATGGAATGGCATGGAATGGCATGGCACCGGCACGGCACGGCATGGCACGGCATGGCACCGGCATGGCACCGGCATGGCACGGCATGGCACGGCATGGCACCGGCATGGCACGGCATGGCACCGGCATGGCACGGCATGGCACCGGCATGGCACGGCATGGCACGGCATGGCACCGGCATGGCACGGCATGGCACCGGCATGGCACGGCATGGCACCGGCATGGCACGGCATGGCACCGGCATGGCACGGCATGGCACCGGCATGGCACGGCATGGCACGGCATTGAATGGCATGGAATGGCATGGAATGGCATGGAATGGCATGGCACCGCATGGCACGGCATGGCATGGCACGGCATGGCACGGCATGGCACCGGCATGGCACCGGCATGGCACGGCATGGCACCGGCATGGCACGGCATGGCACGGCATGGCACCGGCATGGCACGGCATGGCACCGGCATGGCACGGCATGGCACCGGCATGGCACGGCATGGCACGGCATGGCACCGGCATGGCACGGCATGGCACCGGCATGGCACGGCATGGCACGGCATGGCACCGGCATGGCACGGCATGGCACGGCATTGAATGGCATGGAATGGCACGGCATGGCACGGCATGGCACGGCATGGCACGGCATGGCACGGCATGGCACCGCATTGAGTGGCATGGAATGGCATGGAATGGCATGGACTGGCATGGACTGGCATGGAATGGCATGGAATGGCATGGCCCGGCATGGCACGGCATGGCACGGCATGGCACCGGCATGGCACGGCATGGCACCGGCATGGCACGGCATGGCACCGGCATGGCACGGCATGGCACGGCATGGCACGGCATGGCACGGCATGGCACGGCATGGCACGGCATGGCACGGCATGGCACGGCATGGCAGGGCATGGCACGGCATGGCACGGCATGGCACGGCATTGAATGGCATGGAATGGCATGGAATGGCATGGAATGGCATGGAATGGCATGGAATGGCATGGAATGGCATGGAATGGCATGGAATGGCATGGAATGGCATGGCACGGCATGGCACGGCATGGCACGGCATGGCACCGGCATGGCACGGCATGGCACCGGCATGGCACGGCATGGCACGGCAAGGCACCGGCATGGCACGGCATGGCACCGGCATGGCACGACATGGCACCGGCATGGCACGGCATGGCACCGGCATGGCACGGCATGGCACCGGCATGGCACGGCATGGCACCGGCATGGCACGGCATGGCACCGGCATGGCACGGCATGGCACCGGCATGGCACGGCATGGCACCGGCATGGCACGGCATGGCACCGGCATGGCACGGCATGGCACCGGCATGGCACGGCATGGCACCGGCATGGCACGGCATGGCACCGGCATGGCACGGCATGGCACCGGCATGGCACGGCATGGCACCGGCATGGCACGGCATGGCACCGGCATGGCACGGCATGGCACCGGCATGGCACGGCATGGCACCGGCATGGCACGGCATGGCACGGCATGGCACGGCATGGCACCGGCATGGCACGGCATGGAATGGCATGGAATGGCATGGAATGGCATGGAATGGCATGGAATGGCATGGAATGGCATGGAATGGCATGGAATGGCATGGAATGGCATGGAATGGCATGGAATGGCATGGAATGGCATGGAATGGCATGGAATGGCATGGAATGGCATGGAATGGCATGGAATGGCATGGAATGGCATGGAATGGCATGGAATGGCATGGAATGGCATGGAATGGCATGGAATGGCATGGAATGGCATGGCACCGCATGGCACGGCATGGCACGGCATGGCACGGCATGGCACGGCATGGCACGGCATGGCACGGCATGGCACGGCATGGCACGGCATGGCACGGCATGGCACGGCATGGCACGGCATGGCACGGCATGGCACGGCATGGCACGGCATGGCACCGGCATGGCACGGCATGGCACGGCATGGCACCGGCATGGCACGGCATGGCACCGGCATGGCACGGCATGGCACCAGCATGGCACGGCATGGCACCGGCATGGCACGGCATGGCACCGGCATGGCACGGCATGGCACCGGCATGGCACGGCATGGCACCGGCATGGCACGGCATGGAATGGCATGGAATGGCATGGAATGGCATGGAATGGCATGGAATGGCATGGAATGGCATGGAATGGCATGGAATGGCATGGAATGGCATGGAATGGCATGGAATGGCATGGAATGGCATGGAATGGCATGGAATGGCATGGAATGGCATGGAATGGCATGGAATGGCATGGAATGGCATGGAATGGCATGGAATGGCATGGAATGGCATGGAATGGCATGGAATGGCATGGAATGGCATGGAATGGCATGGAATGGCATGGAATGGCATGGAATGGCATGGAATGGCATGGAATGGCATGGAATGGCATGGAATGGCATGGAATGGCATGGAATGGCATGGAATGGCATGGAATGGCATGGAATGGCATGGAATGGCATGGAATGGCATGGAATGGCATGGCACCGCATGGCACGGCATGGCACGGCATGGCACGGCATGGCACGGCATGGCACGGCATGGCACGGCATGGCACGGCATGGCACCGGCATGGCACGGCATGGCACCGGCATGGCACGGCATGGCACCGGCATGGCACGGCATGGCACCGGCATGGCACGGCATGGCACCGGCATGGCACGGCATGGCACGGCATGGCACCGCATTGAGTGGCATGGAATGGCATGGAATGGCATGGACTGGGATGGACTGGCATGGAATGGCATGGAATGGCATGGAATGGCATGGCACGGCATGGCACGGCATGGCACGGCATGGCACGGCATGGCACCGGCATGGCACGGCATGGCACCGGCATGGCACGGCATGGCACCGGCATGGCACGGCATGGCACCGGCATGGCACGGCATGGCACCAGCATGGCACGGCATGGCACGGCATGGCACCGGCATGGCACGGCATGGCACCGGCATGGCACGGCATGGAATGGCATGGAATGGCATGGAATGGCATGGAATGGCATGGAATGGCATGGAATGGCATGGAATGGCATGGAATGGCATGGAATGGCATGGAATGGCATGGAATGGCATGGAATGGCATGGAATGGCATGGAATGGCATGGAATGGCATGGAATGGCATGGAATGGCATGGAATGGCATGGAATGGCATGGAATGGCATGGAATGGCATGGAATGGCATGGAATGGCATGGAATGGCATGGAATGGCATGGAATGGCATGGAATGGCATGGAATGGCATGGAATGGCATGGAATGGCATGGAATGGCATGGAATGGCATGGAATGGCATGGAATGGCATGGAATGGCATGGAATGGCATGGAATGGCATGGAATGGCATGGAATGGCATGGAATGGCATGGAATGGCATGGAATGGCATGGAATGGAATGGCATGGAATGGCATGGAATGGCATGGAATGGCATGGAATGGCATGGAATGGCATGGAATGGCATGGAATGGCATGGAATGGCATGGAATGGCATGGAATGGCATGGAATGGCATGGAATGGCATGGAATGGCATGGCACCGCATGGCACGGCATGGCACGGCATGGCACCGGCATGGCACGGCATGGCACCGGCATGGCACGGCATGGCACCGGCATGGCACGGCATGGCACGGCATGGCACCGGCATGGCACGGCATGGCACGGCATGGAATGGCATGGAATGGCATGGAATGGCATGGAATGGCATGAAATGGCATGGAATGGCATGGAATGGCATGGAATGGCATGGAATGGCATGGCACCGGCATGGCACGGCATGGCACCGGCATGGCACGGCATGGCACCGGCATGGCACGGCATGGCACCGGCATGGCACGGCATGGCACCGGCATGGCACGGCATGGCACCGGCATGGCACGGCATGGCACCGCATTGAGTGGCATGGAATGGCATGGACTGGCATGGAATGGCATGGAATGGCATGGAATGGCATGGAATGGCATGGAATGGCATGGAATGGCATGGAATGGCATGGAATGGCATGGAATGGCATGGAATGGCATGGAATGGCATGGAATGGCATGGAATGGCATGGAATGGCATGGAATGGCATGGAATGGCATGGAATGGCATGGAATGGCATGGAATGGCATGGAATGGCATGGAATGGCATGGAATGGCATGGAATGGCATGGAATGGCATGGAATGGCATGGAATGGCATGGAATGGCATGGAATGGCATGGAATGGCATGGAATGGCATGGAATGGCATGGAATGGCATGGAATGGCATGGCACCGCATGGCACGGCATGGCACGGCATGGCACGGCATTGAATGGCATGGAATGGCATGGAATGGCATGGAATGGCATGGAATGGCATGGAATGGCATGGAATGGCATGGAATGGCATGGAATGGCATGGAATGGCATGGAATGGCATGGAATGGCATGGAATGGCATGGAATGGCATGGAATGGCATGGAATGGCATGGAATGGCATGGAATGGCATGGAATGGCATGGAATGGCATGGAATGGCATGGAATGGCATGGAATGGCATGGAATGGCATGGAATGGCATGGAATGGCATGGAATGGCATGGAATGGCATGGAATGGCATGGAATGGCATGGAATGGCATGGAATGGCATGGAATGGCATGGAATGGCATGGAATGGCATGGAATGGCATGGAATGGCATGGAATGGCATGGAATGGCATGGAATGGCATGGAATGGCATGGAATGGCATGGAATGGCATGGAATGGCATGGAATGGCATGGAATGGCATGGAATGGCATGGTATGGCATGGAATGGCATGGAATGGCATGGAATGGCATGGAATGGCATGGAATGGCATGGAATGGCATGGAATGGCATGGAATGGCATGGAATGGCATGGAATGGCATGGAATGGCATGGAATGGCATGGAATGGCATGGAATGGCATGGAATGGCATGGAATGGCATGGAATGGCATGGCACGGCATGGCACGGCATGGCACCGGCATGGCACGGCATGGCACCGGCATGGCACGGCATGGCACCGGCATGGCACGGCATGGCACCGGCATGGCACGGCATGGCACCGGCATGGCACGGCATGGCACCGGCATGGCACGGCATGGCACCGGCATGGCACGGCATGGCACCGGCATGGCACGGCATGGCACCGGCATGGCACGGCATGGCACCGGCATGGCACGGCATGGCACCGGCATGGCACGGCATGGCACCGGCATGGCACGGCATGGCACCGGCATGGCACGGCATGGCACGGCATGGCACGGCATGGCACGGCATTGAATGGCATGGAATGGCATGGAATGGCATGGAATGGCATGGAATGGCATGGAATGGCATGGAATGGCATGGAATGACATGGAATGGCATGGAATGGCATGGCACGGCATGGCACGGCATGGCACCGGCATGGCACGGCATGGCACCGGCATGGCACGGCATGGCACCGGCATGGCACGGCATGGCACCGGCATGGCACGGCATGGCACCGGCATGGCACGGCATGGCACCGGCATGGCACGGCATGGCACCGCATTGAGTGGCATGGAATGGCATGGACTGGCATGGAATGGCATGGAATGGCATGGAATGGCATGGAATGGCATGGAATGGCATGGAATGGCATGGAATGGCATGGAATGGCATGGAATGGCATGGAATGGCATGGAATGGCATGGAATGGCATGGAATGGCATGGAATGGCATGGAATGGCATGGAATGGCATGGAATGGCATGGAATGGCATGGAATGGCATGGAATGGCATGGAATGGCATGGAATGGCATGGAATGGCATGGAATGGCATGGAATGGCATGGAATGGCATGGAATGGCATGGAATGGCATGGAATGGCATGGAATGGCATGGAATGGCATGGAATGGCATGGAATGGCATGGAATGGCATGGAATGGCATGGAATGGCATGGAATGGCATGGAATGGCATGGAATGGCATGGAATGGCATGGCACCGCATGGCACGGCATGGCACGGCATTGAATGGCATGGAATGGCATGGAATGGCATGGAATGGCATGGAATGGCATGGAATGGCATGGAATGGCATGGAATGGCATGGAATGGCATGGAATGGCATGGAATGGCATGGAATGGCATGGAATGGCATGGAATGGCATGGAATGGCATGGAATGGCATGGAATGGCATGGAATGGCATGGAATGGCATGGAATGGCATGGAATGGCATGGAATGGCATGGAATGGCATGGAATGGCATGGAATGGCATGGAATGGCATGGAATGGCATGGAATGGCATGGAATGGCATGGAATGGCATGGAATGGCATGGAATGGCATGGAATGGCATGGAATGGCATGGAATGGCATGGAATGGCATGGAATGGCATGGAATGGCATGGAATGGCATGGAATGGCATGGAATGGCATGGAATGGCATGGAATGGCATGGCACCGCATGGCACCGCATGGCACGGCATGGCACGGCATGGCACGGCATGGCACGGCATGGCACCGGCATGGCACGGCATGGCACGGCATGGAATGGCATGGAATGGCATGGAATGGCATGGAATGGCAGGGAATGGCATGGAATGGCATGGAATGGCATGGAATGGCATGGAATGGCATGGAATGGCATGGAATGGCATGGCACCGGCATGGCACGGCATGGCACCGGCATGGCACGGCATGGCACCGGCATGGCACGGCATGGCACCGGCATGGCACGGCATGGCACCGGCATGGCACGGCATGGCACCGGCATGGCACGGCATGGCACGGCATGGCACCGGCATGGCACGGCATGGCACCGGCATGGCACGGCATGGCACCGGCATGGCACGGCATGGCACCGGCATGGCACGGCATGGCACCGGCATGGCACGGCATGGCACCGGCATGGCACGGCATGGCACCGGCATGGCACGGCATGGCACCGCATTGAGTGGCATGGAATGGCATGGAATGGCATGGACTGGCATGGACTGGCATGGAATGGCATGGAATGGCATGGAATGGCATGGAATGGCATGGAATGGCAGGGAATGGCATGGAATGGCATGGAATGGCATGGAATGGCATGGAATGGCATGGAATGGCATGGAATGGCATGGAATGGCATGGAATGGCATGGAATGGCATGGAATGGCATGGAATGGCATGGCACCGGCATGGCACGGCATGGCACCGGCATGGCACGGCATGGCACCGGCATGGCACGGCATGGCACCGGCATGGCACGGCATGGCACCGGCATGGCACGGCATGGCACCGGCATGGCACGGCATGGCACCGGCATGGCACGGCATGGCACCGGCATGGCACGGCATGGCACCGGCATGGCACGGCATGGCACCGGCATGGCACGGCATGGCACCGCATTGAGTGGCATGGAATGGCATGGAATGGCATGGACTGGCATGGACTGGCATGGAATGGCATGGAATGGCATGGAATGGCATGGAATGGCATAGAATGGCATGGAATGGCATGGAATGGCATGGAATGGCATGGAATGGCATGGAATGGCATGGAATGGCATGGAATGGCATGGAATGGCATGGAATGGCATGGAATGGCATGGAATGGCATGGAATGGCATGGAATGGCATGGAATGGCATGGAATGGCATGGAATGGCATGGAATGGCATGGAATGGCATGGCACCGCATGGCACGGCATGGCACCGGCATGGCACGGCATGGCACCGGCATGGCACGGCATGGCACCGGCATGGCACGGCATGGCACCGGCATGGCACGGCATGGCACCGGCATGGCACGGCATGGCACCGGCATGGCACGGCATGGCACCGCATTGAGTGGCATGGAATGGCATGGACTGGCATGGACTGGCATGGAATGGCATGGAATGGCATGGAATGGCATGGAATGGCATGGAATGGCATGGAATGGCATGGAATGGCATGGAATGGCATGGAATGGCATGGAATGGCATGGAATGGCATGGAATGGCATGGAATGGCATGGAATGGCATGGAATGGCATGGAATGGCATGGAATGGCATGGAATGGCATGGAATGGCATGGAATGGCATGGAATGGCATGGAATGGCATGGAATGGCATGGAATGGCATGGAATGGCATGGAATGGCATGGAATGGCATGGAATGGCATGGAATGGCATGGAATGGCATGGAATGGCATGGAATGGCATGGAATGGCATGGAATGGCATGGAATGGCATGGAATTGCATGGAATGGCATGGAATGGCATGGCACCGCATGGCACGGCATGGCACGGCATGGCACGGCATGGCACGGCATGGCACCGGCATGGCACCGGCATGGCACGGCATGGCACCGGCATGGCACGGCATGGCACGGCATGGCACCGGCATGGCACGGCATGGCACGGCATGGAATGGCATGGAATGGCATGGAATGGCATGGAATGGCATGGAATGGCATGGAATGGCATGGAATGGCATGGAATGGCATGGAATGGCATGGCACCGGCATGGCACGGCATGGCACCGGCATGGCACGGCATGGCACCGGCATGGCACGGCATGGCACCGGCATGGCACGGCATGGCACCGGCATGGCACGGCATGGCACCGCATTGAGTGGCATGGAATGGCATGGAATGGCATGGACTGGCATGGACTGGCATGGAATGGCATGAAATGGCATGGAATGGCATGGAATGGCATGGAATGGCATGGAATGGCATGGAATGGCATGGAATGGCATGGAATGGCATGGAATGGCATGGAATGGCATGGAATGGCATGGAATGGCATGGAATGGCATGGAATGGCATGGAATGGCATGGAATGGCATGGAATGGCATGGAATGGCATGGAATGGCATGGAATGGCATGGAATGGCATGGAATGGCATGGAATGGCATGGAATGGCATGGAATGGCATGGAATGGCATGGAATGGCATGGAATGGCATGGCACCGCATGGCACGGCATGGCACGGCATGGCACCGGCATGGCACGGCATGGCACGGCATGGCACCGGCATGGCACGGCATGGCACCGGCATGGCACGGCATGGCACCAGCATGGCACGGCATGGCACGGCATGGCACCGGCATGGCACGGCATGGCACCGGCATGGCACGGCATGGAATGGCATGGAATGGCATGGAATGGCATGGAATGGCATGGAATGGCATGGAATGGCATGGAATGGCATGGAATGGCATGGAATGGCATGGAATGGCATGGAATGGCATGGAATGGCATGGAATGGCATGGAATGGCATGGAATGGCATGGAATGGCATGGAATGGCATGGAATGGCATGGAATGGCATGGAATGGCATGGAATGGCATGGAATGGCATGGAATGGCATGGAATGGCATGGAATGGCATGGAATGGCATGGAATGGCATGGAATGGCATGGAATGGCATGGAATGGCATGGAATGGCATGGAATGGCATGGAATGGCATGGAATGGCATGGAATGGCATGGAATGGCATGGAATGGCATGGAATGGCATGGAATGGCATGGAATGGCATGGAATGGCATGGAATGGCATGGAATGGCATGGAATGGCATGGAATGGCATGGAATGGCATGGAATGGCATGGAATGGCATGGAATGGCATGGAATGGCATGGAATGGCATGGAATGGCATGGAATGGCATGGAATGGCATGGAATGGCATGGAATGGCATGGAATGGCATGGAATGGCATGGAATGGCATGGAATGGCATGGAATGGCATGGAATGGCATGGAATGGCATGGAATGGCATGGAATGGCATGGAATGGCATGGAATGGCATGGAATGGCATGGAATGGCATGGAATGGCATGGAATGGCATGGAATGGCATGGAATGGCATGGAATGGCATGGAATGGCATGGAATGGCATGGAATGGCATGGAATGGCATGGAATGGCATGGCACCGCATGGCACGGCATGGCACGGCATGGCACGGCATGGCACGGCATGGCACCGGCATGGCACGGCATGGCACGGCATGGAATGGCATGGAATGGCATGGAATGGCATGGAATGGCATGGAATGGCAGGGAATGGCATGGAATGGCATGGAATGGCATGGAATGGCATGGAATGGCATGGAATGGCATGGAATGGCATGGAATGGCATGGAATGGCATGGCACCGGCATGGCACGGCATGGCACCGGCATGGCACGGCATGGCACCGGCATGGCACGGCATGGCACCGGCATGGCACGGCATGGCACCGGCATGGCACGGCATGGCACCGGCATGGCACGGCATGGCACCGGCATGGCACGGCATGGCACCGGCATGGCACGGCATGGCACCGGCATGGCACGGCATGGCACGGCATGGCACCGGCATGGCACGGCATGGCACCGCATTGAGTGGCATGGAATGGCATGGAATGGCATGGACTGGCATGGACTGGCATGGAATGGCATGGAATGGCATGGAATGGCATGGAATGGCATGGAATGGCATGGAATGGCATGGAATGGCATAGAATGGCATGGAATGGCATGGAATGGCATGGAATGGCATGGAATGGCATGGAATGGCATGGAATGGCATGGAATGGCATGGAATGGCATGGAATGGCATGGAATGGCATGGAATGGCATGGAATGGCATGGAATGGCATGGAATGGCATGGAATGGCATGGAATGGCATGGAATGGCATGGAATGGCATGGAATGGCATGGAATGGCATGGCACCGCATGGCACGGCATGGCACCGGCATGGCACGGCATGGCACCGGCATGGCACCGGCATGGCACGGCATGGCACCGGCATGGCACCGGCATGGCACGGCATGGCACCGGCATGGCACGGCATGGCACCGGCATGGCACGGCATGGCACCGCATTGAGTGGCATGGAATGGCATGGACTGGCATGGACTGGCATGGAATGGCATGGAATGGCATGGAATGGCATGGAATGGCATGGAATGGCATGGAATGGCATGGAATGGCATGGAATGGCATGGAATGGCATGGAATGGCATGGAATGGCATGGAATGGCATGGAATGGCATGGAATGGCATGGAATGGCATGGAATGGCATGGAATGGCATGGAATGGCATGGAATGGCATGGCACCGCATGGCACGGCATGGCACCGGCATGGCACGGCATGGCACCGGCATGGCACCGGCATGGCACGGCATGGCACCGGCATGGCACCGGCATGGCACGGCATGGCACCGGCATGGCACGGCATGGCACCGGCATGGCACGGCATGGCACCGCATTGAGTGGCATGGAATGGCATGGACTGGCATGGACTGGCATGGAATGGCATGGAATGGCATGGAATGGCATGGAATGGCATGGAATGGCATGGAATGGCATGGAATGGCATGGAATGGCATGGAATGGCATGGAATGGCATGGAATGGCATGGAATGGCATGGAATGGCATGGAATGGCATGGAATGGCATGGAATGGCATGGAATGGCATGGAATGGCATGGAATGGCATGGAATGGCATGGAATGGCATGGAATGGCATGGAATGGCATGGAATGGCATGGAATGGCATGGAATGGCATGGAATGGCATGGAATGGCATGGAATGGCATGGAATGGCATGGAATGGCATGGAATGGCATGGAATGGCATGGAATGGCATGGAATGGCATGGAATGGCATGGAATGGCATGGCACCGCATGGCACGGCATGGCACGGCATGGCACGGCATGGCACGGCATGGCACCGGCATGGCACCGGCATGGCACCGGCATGGCACGGCATGGCACGGCATGGCACCGGCATGGCACGGCATGGCACGGCATGGAATGGCATGGAATGGCATGGAATGGCATGGAATGGCATGGAATGGCATGGAATGGCATGGAATGGCATGGAATGGCATGGCACCGGCATGGCACGGCATGGCACCGGCATGGCACGGCATGGCACCGGCATGGCACGGCATGGCACCGGCATGGCACGGCATGGCACCGGCATGGCACGGCATGGCACCGCATTGAGTGGCATGGAATGGCATGGAATGGCATGGACTGGCATGGACTGGCATGGAATGGCATGGAATGGCATGGAATGGCATGGAATGGCATGGAATGGCATGGAATGGCATGGAATGGCATGGAATGGCATGGAATGGCATGGAATGGCATGGAATGGCATGGAATGGCATGGAATGGCATGGAATGGCATGGAATGGCATGGAATGGCATGGAATGGCATGGAATGGCATGGAATGGCATGGAATGGCATGGAATGGCATGGAATGGCATGGAATGGCATGGAATGGCATGGAATGGCATGGAATGGCATGGAATGGCATGGAATGGCATGGAATGGCATGGAATGGCATGGAATGGCATGGAATGGCATGGAATGGCATGGAATGGCATGGAATGGCATGGAATGGCATGGAATGGCATGGAATGGCATGGCACGGCATGGCACGGCATGGCACGGCATGGCACCGGCATGGCACGGCATGGCACCGGCATGGCACGGCATGGCACGGCATGGCACCGGCATGGCACGGCATGGCACGGCATGGCACGGCATGGAATGGCATGGAATGGCATGGAATGGCATGGAATGGCATGGAATGGCATGGAATGGCATGGAATGGCATGGAATGGCATGGAATGGCATGGAATGGCATGGCACCGGCATGGCACGGCATGGCACCGGCATGGCACGGCATGGCACCGGCATGGCACGGCATGGCACCGGCATGGCACGGCATGGCACCGCATTGAGTGGCATGGAATGGCATGGAATGGCATGGACTGGCATGGACTGGCATGGAATGGCATGGAATGGCATGGAATGGCATGGAATGGCATGGAATGGCATGGCACCGGCATGGCACTGCATGGCACCGGCATGGCACCGGCATGGCACGGCATGGCACCGGCATGGCACGGCATGGCACCGGCATGGCACGGCATGGCACCGGCATGGCACGGCATGGCACCGGCATGGCACGGCATGGCACCGGCATGGCACGGCATGGCACCGGCATGGCACGGCATGGCACCGGCATGGCACGGCATGGCACCGGCATGGCACGGCATGGCACCGGCATGGCACGGCATGGCACCGGCATGGCACGGCATGGCACCGGCATGGCACGGCATGGCACCGGCATGGCACGGCATGGCACCGCATTGAGTGGCATGGAATGGCATGGAATGGCATGGAATGGCATGGAATGGCATGGAATGGCATGGAATGGCATGGAATGGCATGGAACGGCATGGCACCGGCATGGCACGGCATGGCACCGGCATGGCACGGCATGGCACCGGCATGGCACGGCATGGCACCGGCATGGCACGGCATGGCACCGGCATGGCACGGCATGGCACCGGCATGGCACGGCATGGCACCGGCATGGCACGGCATGGCACCGGCATGGCACGGCATGGCACCGGCATGGCACGGCATGGCACCGGCATTGAATGGCATGGAATGGCATTGAATGGCACGGAATGGCACGGCATGGCACGGCATGGCACGGCATGGCACGGCATGGCACCGGCATGGCACGGCATTGAATGGCATGGAATGGCATGGAATGGCATGGAATGGCATGGAATGGCATGGAATGGCATGGAATGGCATGGAATGGCATGGAATGGCATGGAATGGCATGGAATGGCATGGAATGGCATGGAATGGCATGGAATGGCATGGAATGGCATGGAATGGCATGGAATGGCATGGAATGGCATGGAATGGCATGGAATGGCATGGAATGGCATGGAATGGCATGGAATGGCATGGAATGGCATGGAATGGCATGGAATGGCATGGAATGGCATGGAATGGCATGGAATGGCATGGCACCGCATGGCACGGCATGGCACGGCATGGCACGGCATGGCACCGGCATGGCACGGCATGGCACCGGCATGGCACGGCATGGCACCGGCATGGCACGGCATGGCACCGGCATGGCACGGCATGGCACGGCATGGCACCGGCATGGCACGGCATGGCACCGGCATGGCACGGCATGGCACCGGCATGGCACGGCATGGCACCGGCATGGCACCGGCATGGCACGGCATGGCACCGGCATGGCACGGCATGGAATGGCATGGAATGGCATGGAATGGCATGGAATGGCATGGAATGGCATGGAATGGCATGGAATGGCATGGAATGGCATGGAATGGCATGGAATGGCATGGAATGGCATGGAATGGCATGGCACCGGCATGGCACGGCATGGCACCGGCATGGCACGGCATGGCACCGGCATGGCACGGCATGGCACCGGCATGGCACCGGCATGGCACGGCATGGCACCGGCATGGCACGGCATGGCACCGGCATGGCACGGCATGGCACCGGCATGGCACGGCATGGCACCGGCATGGCACGGCATGGCACCGGCATGGCACGGCATGGCACCGGCATGGCACGGCATGGCACCGGCATGGCACGGCATGGCACCGGCATGGCACGGCATGGCACCGGCATGGCACGGCATGGCACCGGCATGGCACGGCATGGCACCGGCATGGCACGGCATGGCACCGGCATGGCACGGCATGGCACCGGCATGGCACGGCATGGCACCGGCATGGCACGGCATGGCACCGGCATGGCACGGCATGGCACCGGCATGGCACGGCATGGCACCGGCATGGCACGGCATGGCACCGGCATGGCACGGCATGGCACCGGCATGGCACGGCATGGCACCGCATTGAGTGGCATGGAATGGCATGGAATGGCATGGAATGGCATGGAATGGCATGGAATGGCATGGAATGGCATGGAATGGCATGGAATGGCATGGAATGGCATGGAACGGCATGGCACCGGCATGGCACGGCATGGCACCGGCATGGCACGGCATGGCACCGGCATGGCACGGCATGGCACCGGCATGGCACGGCATGGCACCGGCATGGCACGGCATGGCACCGGCATGGCACGGCATGGCACCGGCATTGAATGGCATGGAATGGCATTGAATGGCACGGAATGGCACGGCATGGCACGGCATGGCACGGCATGGCACGGCATGGCACGGCATGGCACGGCATGGCACCGGCATGGCACGGCATTGAATGGCATGGAATGGCATGGAATGGCATGGAATGGCATGGAATGGCATGGAATGGCATGGAATGGCATGGAATGGCATGGAATGGCATGGAATGGCATGGAATGGCATGGAATGGCATGGCACCGGCATGGCACGGCATGGCACCGGCATGGCACGGCATGGCACCGGCATGGCACGGCATGGCACCGGCATGGCACGGCATGGCACCGGCATGGCACCGGCATGGCACGGCATGGCACCGGCATGGCACGGCATGGCACCGGCATGGCACGGCATGGCACCGGCATGGCACGGCATGGCACCGGCATGGCACGGCATGGCACCGGCATGGCACGGCATGGCACCGGCATGGCACGGCATGGCACCGGCATGGCACGGCATGGCACCGGCATGGCACGGCATGGCACCGGCATGGCACGGCATGGCACCGGCATGGCACGGCATGGCACCGGCATGGCACGGCATGGAATGGCATGGAATGGCATGGAATGGCATGGAATGGCATGGAATGGCATGGAATGGCATGGAATGGCATGGAATGGCATGGAATGGCATGGAATGGCATGGAATGGCATGGAACGGCATGGCACCGGCATGGCACGGCATGGCACCGGCATGGCACGGCATGGCACCGGCATGGCACGGCATGGCACCGGCATGGCACGGCATGGCACCGGCATGGCACGGCATGGCACCGGCATGGCACGGCATGGCACCGGCATGGCACGGCATGGCACCGGCATGGCACGGCATGGCACCGGCATGGCACGGCATGGCACCGGCATGGCACGGCATGGCACCGGCATGGCACGGCATGGCACCGGCATGGCACGGCATGGCACCGGCATGGCACGGCATGGCACCGGCATGGCACGGCATGGCACCGGCATGGCACGGCATGGCACGGCATGGCACCGGCATGGCACGGCATGGCACGGCATGGCACCGGCATGGCACGGCATGGCACGGCATGGCACGGCATGGAATGGCATGGAATGGCATGGAATGGCATGGAATGGCATGGCACCGGCATGGCACGGCATGGCACCGGCATGGCACGGCATGGCACCGGCATGGCACGGCATGGCACCGGCATGGCACGGCATGGCACGGCATGGCACGGCACGGCATGGCACCGGCATGGCACGGCATGGCACGGCATGGCACCGGCATGGCACGGCATGGCACGGCATGGCACCGGCATGGCACGGCATGGCACCGGCATGGCACGGCATGGCACCGGCATGGCACGGCATGGCACCGGCATGGCACCGGCATGGCACGGCATGGCACCGGCATGGCACCGGCATGGCACGGCATGGCACGGCATGGCACCGGCATGGCACGGCATGGCACGGCATTGAATGGCATGGAATGGCACGGCATGGCACGGCATGGCACCGCATTGAGTGGCATGGAATGGCATGGAATGGCATGGACTGGCATGGACTGGCATGGAATGGCATGGAATGGCATGGCCCGGCATGGCACGGCATGGCACGGCATGGCACCGGCATGGCACGGCATGGCACGGCATGGCACCGGCATGGCACGGCATGGCACCGGCATGGCACCGGCATGGCACGGCATGGCACGGCATGGCACGGCATGGCACGGCATGGCACGGCATGGCAGGGCATGGCACGGCATGGCACGGCATGGCACGGCATTGAATGGCATGGAATGGCATGGAATGGCATGGAATGGCATGGAATGGCATGGAATGGCATGGAATGGCATGGAATGGCATGGAATGGCATGGAATGGCATGGAATGGCATGGCACGGCATGGCACGGCATGGCACCGGCATGGCACGGCATGGCACCGGCATGGCACGGCATGGCACGGCAAGGCACCGGCATGGCACGGCATGGCACCGGCATGGCACGGCATGGCATCGGCATGGCACGGCATGGCACCGGCATGGCACAGCATGGCACCGGCATGGCACGGCATGGCACCGGCATGGCACGGCATGGAATGGCATGGCACGGCATGGCACCGGCATGGCACGGCATGGAATGGCATGGCACCGGCATGGCACGGCATGGAATGGCATGGCACGGCATGGAATGGCATGGAATGGCATGGAATGGCATGGCACCGGCATGGCACGACATGGCACCGGCATGGCACGACATGGCACCGGCATGGCACGGCATGGCACCGGCATGGCACGGCATGGCACCGGCATGGCACGGCATGGCACCGGCATGGCACGGCATGGCACCGGCATGGCACGGCATGGCACCGGCATGGCACGGCATGGCACCGGCATGGCACGGCATGGCACCGGCATGGCACGGCATGGCACCGGCATGGCACGGCATGGCACCGGCATGGCACGGCATGGCACCGGCATGGCACGGCATGGCACCGGCATGGCACGGCATGGCACCGGCATGGCACGGCATGGCACCGGCATGGCACGGCATGGCACCGGCATGGCACGGCATGGCACCGGCATGGCACGGCATGGCACCGGCATGGCACGGCATGGCACGGCATGGCACCGGCATGGCACGGCATGGCACCGGCATGGCACGGCATGGCACCGGCATGGCACGGCATGGCACCGGCATGGCACGGCATGGCACCGGCATGGCACGGCATGGCACCGGCATGGCACGGCATGGCACCGGCATGGCACGGCATGGCACGGCATGGCACCGGCATGGCACGGCATGGAATGGCATGGAATGGCATGGAATGGCATGGAATGGCATGGAATGGCATGGAATGGCATGGAATGGCATGGAATGGCATGGAATGGCATGGAATGGCATGGAATGGCATGGAATGGCATGGAATGGCATGGAATGGCATGGAATGGCATGGAATGGCATGGAATGGCATGGAATGGCATGGAATGGCATGGAATGGCATGGAATGGCATGGAATGGCATGGAATGGCATGGAATGGCATGGAATGGCATGGAATGGCATGGAATGGCATGGAATGGCATGGAATGGCATGGAATGGCATGGAATGGCATGGAATGGCATGGAATGGCATGGAATGGCATGGAATGGCATGGAATGGCATGGAATGGCATGGAATGGCATGGAATGGCATGGAATGGCATGGAATGGCATGGCACCGCATGGCACGGCATGGCACGGCATGGCACGGCATGGCACGGCATGGCACGGCATGGCACGGCATGGCACCGGCATGGCACGGCATGGCACCGGCATGGCACGGCATGGCACGGCATGGCACCGGCATGGCACGGCATGGCACGGCATGGCACGGCATGGAATGGCATGGAATGGCATGGAATGGCATGGAATGGCATGGAATGGCATGGAATGGCATGGAATGGCATGGAATGGCATGGAATGGCATGGAATGGCATGGAATGGCATGGAATGGCATGGCACCGGCATGGCACGGCATGGCACCGGCATGGCACGGCATGGCACCGGCATGGCACGGCATGGCACCGGCATGGCACGGCATGGCACGGCATGGCACCGGCATGGCACGGCATGGCACGGCATGGCACCGGCATGGCACGGCATGGCACGGCATGGCACGGCATGGAATGGCATGGAATGGCATGGAATGGCATGGAATGGCATGGCACGGCATGGCACCGGCATGGCACGGCATGGCACCGGCATGGCACGGCATGGCACCGGCATGGCACGGCATGGCACCGGCATGGCACGGCATGGCACCGGCATGGCACGGCATGGCACCGGCATGGCACGGCATGGCACGGCATGGCACCGGCATGGCACGGCATGGCACCGGCATGGCACGGCATGGCACCGGCATGGCACGGCATGGCACCGGCATGGCACGGCATGGCACCGGCATGGCACGGCATGGCACCGGCATGGCACGGCATGGCACCGGCATGGCACGGCATGGCACCGGCATGGCACGGCATGGCACCGGCATGGCACGGCATGGCACCGCATTGAGTGGCATGGAATGGCATGGAATGGCATGGACTGGCATGGACTGGCATGGAATGGCATGGAATGGCATGGAATGGCATGGAATGGCATGGAATGGCGTGGAATGGCATGGAATGGCGTGGAATGGCATGGCACCGGCATGGCACGGCATGGCACCGGCATGGCACGGCATGGCACCGGCATGGCACGGCATGGCACCGGCATGGCACGGCATGGCACCGGCATGGCACCGGCATGGCACGGCATGGCACCGGCATGGCACGGCATGGCACCGGCATGGCACGGCATGGCACCGGCATGGCACGGCATGGCACCGGCATGGCACGGCATGGCACCGGCATGGCACGGCATGGCACCGGCATGGCACGGCATGGCACCGGCATGGCACGGCATGGCACCGGCATGGCACGGCATGGCACCGGCATGGCACGGCATGGCACCGGCATGGCACGGCATGGCACCGGCATGGCACGGCATGGCACCGGCATGGCACGGCATGGCACCGGCATGGCACGGCATGGCACCGGCATGGCACGGCATGGCACCGGCATGGCACGGCATGGCACCGGCATGGCACGGCATGGCACCGGCATGGCACGGCATGGCACGGCATGGAATGGCATGGAATGGCATGGAATGGCATGGAATGGCATGGCACCGCATGGCACGGCATGGCACGGCATGGCACGGCATGGCACGGCATGGCACGGCATGGCACCGGCATGGCACGGCATGGCACCGGCATGGCACGGCATGGCACGGCATGGCACCGGCATGGCACGGCATGGCACGGCATGGCACGGCATGGAATGGCATGGAATGGCATGGAATGGCATGGAATGGCATGGAATGGCATGGAATGGCATGGCACCGGCATGGCACGGCATGGCACCGGCATGGCACGGCATGGCACCGGCATGGCACGGCATGGCACCGGCATGGCACGGCATGGCACCGGCATGGCACGGCATGGCACCGGCATGGCACGGCATGGCACCGGCATGGCACGGCATGGCACCGGCATGGCACCGGCATGGCACGGCATGGCACCGGCATGGCACGGCATGGCACGGCATGGCACCGCATTGAGTGGCATGGAATGGCATGGACTGGCATGGACTGGCATGGAATGGCATGGAATGGCATGGAATGGCATGGAATGGCATGGAATGGCATGGAATGGCATGGAATGGCATGGAATGGCATGGAATGGCATGGAATGGCATGGAATGGCATGGAATGGCATGGAATGGCATGGAATGGCATGGAATGGCATGGAATGGCATGGAATGGCATGGAATGGCATGGAATGGCATGGAATGGCATGGAATGGCATGGAATGGCATGGAATGGCATGGAATGGCATGGAATGGCATGGAATGGCATGGAATGGCATGGAATGGCATGGAATGGCATGGAATGGCATGGAATGGCATGGAATGGCATGGAATGGCATGGAATGGCATGGCACCGCATGGCACGGCATGGCACGGCATGGCACGGCATGGCACGGCATGGCACCGGCATGGCACCGGCATGGCACGGCATGGCACCGGCATGGCACGGCATGGCACGGCATGGCACCGGCATGGCACGGCATGGCACGGCATGGAATGGCATGGAATGGCATGGAATGGCATGGAATGGCATGGAATGGCATGGAATGGCATGGAATGGCATGGAATGGCATGGAATGGCATGGAATGGCATGGAATGGCATGGAATGGCATGGAATGGCATGGAATGGCATGGAATGGCATGGAATGGCATGGAATGGCATGGAATGGCATGGCACCGCATGGCACGGCATGGCACCGGCATGGCACGGCATGGCACCGGCATGGCACCGGCATGGCACGGCATGGCACCGGCATGGCACCGGCATGGCACGGCATGGCACCGGCATGGCACGGCATGGCACCGCATTGAGTGGCATGGAATGGCATGGACTGGCATGGACTGGCATGGAATGGCATGGAATGGCATGGAATGGCATGGAATGGCATGGAATGGCATGGAATGGCATGGAATGGCATGGAATGGCATGGAATGGCATGGAATGGCATGGAATGGCATGGAATGGCATGGAATGGCATGGAATGGCATGGAATGGCATGGAATGGCATGGAATGGCATGGCACCGCATGGCACGGCATGGCACCGGCATGGCACGGCATGGCACCGGCATGGCACCGGCATGGCACGGCATGGCACCGGCATGGCACCGGCATGGCACGGCATGGCACCGGCATGGCACGGCATGGCACCGGCATGGCACGGCATGGCACCGCATTGAGTGGCATGGAATGGCATGGACTGGCATGGACTGGCATGGAATGGCATGGAATGGCATGGAATGGCATGGAATGGCATGGAATGGCATGGAATGGCATGGAATGGCATGGAATGGCATGGAATGGCATGGAATGGCATGGAATGGCATGGAATGGCATGGAATGGCATGGAATGGCATGGAATGGCATGGAATGGCATGGAATGGCATGGAATGGCATGGAATGGCATGGAATGGCATGGAATGGCATGGAATGGCATGGAATGGCATGGAATGGCATGGAATGGCATGGAATGGCATGGAATGGCATGGAATGGCATGGAATGGCATGGAATGGCATGGAATGGCATGGAATGGCATGGAATGGCATGGAATGGCATGGAATGGCATGGAATGGCATGGAATGGCATGGAATGGCATGGAATGGCATGGAATGGCATGGCACCGCATGGCACGGCATGGCACGGCATGGCACGGCATGGCACGGCATGGCACCGGCATGGCACCGGCATGGCACGGCATGGCACCGGCATGGCACGGCATGGCACGGCATGGCACCGGCATGGCACGGCATGGCACGGCATGGAATGGCATGGAATGGCATGGAATGGCATGGAATGGCATGGAATGGCATGGAATGGCATGGAATGGCATGGAATGGCATGGCACCGGCATGGCACGGCATGGCACCGGCATGGCACGGCATGGCACCGGCATGGCACGGCATGGCACCGGCATGGCACGGCATGGCACCGGCATGGCACGGCATGGCACCGCATTGAGTGGCATGGAATGGCATGGAATGGCATGGACTGGCATGGACTGGCATGGAATGGCATGGAATGGCATGGAATGGCATGGAATGGCATGGAATGGCATGGAATGGCATGGAATGGCATGGAATGGCATGGAATGGCATGGAATGGCATGGAATGGCATGGAATGGCATGGAATGGCATGGAATGGCATGGAATGGCATGGAATGGCATGGAATGGCATGGAATGGCATGGAATGGCATGGAATGGCATGGAATGGCATGGAATGGCATGGCACGGCATGGCACCGGCATGGCACGGCATGGCACCGGCATGGCACGGCATGGCACCGGCATGGCACCGGCATGGCACGGCATGGCACCGGCATGGCACGGCATGGCACGGCATGGCACCGCATTGAGTGGCATGGAATGGCATGGACTGGCATGGACTGGCATGGAATGGCATGGAATGGCATGGAATGGCATGGAATGGCATGGAATGGCATGGAATGGCATGGAATGGCATGGAATGGCATGGAATGGCATGGAATGGCATGGAATGGCATGGAATGGCATGGAATGGCATGGAATGGCATGGAATGGCATGGAATGGCATGGAATGGCATGGAATGGCATGGAATGGCATGGAATGGCATGGAATGGCATGGAATGGCATGGAATGGCATGGAATGGCATGGAATGGCATGGAATGGCATGGAATGGCATGGAATGGCATGGAATGGCATGGAATGGCATGGAATGGCATGGAATGGCATGGAATGGCATGGAATGGCATGGAATGGCATGGAATGGCATGGCACCGCATGGCACGGCATGGCACGGCATGGCACGGCATGGCACGGCATGGCACCGGCATGGCACCGGCATGGCACGGCATGGCACCGGCATGGCACGGCATGGCACGGCATGGCACCGGCATGGCACGGCATGGCACGGCATGGAATGGCATGGAATGGCATGGAATGGCATGGAATGGCATGGAATGGCATGGAATGGCATGGAATGGCATGGAATGGCATGGAATGGCATGGAATGGCATGGAATGGCATGGAATGGCATGGAATGGCATGGAATGGCATGGAATGGCATGGAATGGCATGGAATGGCATGGAATGGCATGGCACCGCATGGCACGGCATGGCACCGGCATGGCACGGCATGGCACCGGCATGGCACCGGCATGGCACGGCATGGCACCGGCATGGCACCGGCATGGCACGGCATGGCACCGGCATGGCACGGCATGGCACCGCATTGAGTGGCATGGAATGGCATGGACTGGCATGGACTGGCATGGAATGGCATGGAATGGCATGGAATGGCATGGAATGGCATGGAATGGCATGGAATGGCATGGAATGGCATGGAATGGCATGGAATGGCATGGAATGGCATGGAATGGCATGGAATGGCATGGAATGGCATGGAATGGCATGGAATGGCATGGAATGGCATGGAATGGCATGGCACCGCATGGCACGGCATGGCACCGGCATGGCACGGCATGGCACCGGCATGGCACCGGCATGGCACGGCATGGCACCGGCATGGCACCGGCATGGCACGGCATGGCACCGGCATGGCACGGCATGGCACCGGCATGGCACGGCATGGCACCGCATTGAGTGGCATGGAATGGCATGGACTGGCATGGACTGGCATGGAATGGCATGGAATGGCATGGAATGGCATGGAATGGCATGGAATGGCATGGAATGGCATGGAATGGCATGGAATGGCATGGAATGGCATGGAATGGCATGGAATGGCATGGAATGGCATGGAATGGCATGGAATGGCATGGAATGGCATGGAATGGCATGGAATGGCATGGAATGGCATGGAATGGCATGGAATGGCATGGAATGGCATGGAATGGCATGGAATGGCATGGAATGGCATGGAATGGCATGGAATGGCATGGAATGGCATGGAATGGCATGGAATGGCATGGAATGGCATGGAATGGCATGGAATGGCATGGAATGGCATGGAATGGCATGGAATGGCATGGAATGGCATGGAATGGCATGGAATGGCATGGAATGGCATGGAATGGCATGGCACCGCATGGCACGGCATGGCACGGCATGGCACGGCATGGCACGGCATGGCACCGGCATGGCACCGGCATGGCACGGCATGGCACCGGCATGGCACGGCATGGCACGGCATGGCACCGGCATGGCACGGCATGGCACGGCATGGAATGGCATGGAATGGCATGGAATGGCATGGAATGGCATGGAATGGCATGGAATGGCATGGAATGGCATGGAATGGCATGGCACCGGCATGGCACGGCATGGCACCGGCATGGCACGGCATGGCACCGGCATGGCACGGCATGGCACCGGCATGGCACGGCATGGCACCGGCATGGCACGGCATGGCACCGCATTGAGTGGCATGGAATGGCATGGAATGGCATGGACTGGCATGGACTGGCATGGAATGGCATGGAATGGCATGGAATGGCATGGAATGGCATGGAATGGCATGGAATGGCATGGAATGGCATGGAATGGCATGGAATGGCATGGAATGGCATGGAATGGCATGGAATGGCATGGAATGGCATGGAATGGCATGGAATGGCATGGAATGGCATGGAATGGCATGGAATGGCATGGAATGGCATGGAATGGCATGGAATGGCATGGAATGGCATGGAATGGCATGGAATGGCATGGAATGGCATGGAATGGCATGGAATGGCATGGAATGGCATGGAATGGCATGGAATGGCATGGAATGGCATGGAATGGCATGGAATGGCATGGAATGGCATGGAATGGCATGGAATGGCATGGAATGGCATGGAATGGCATGGCACGGCATGGCACGGCATGGCACGGCATGGCACCGGCATGGCACGGCATGGCACCGGCATGGCACGGCATGGCACGGCATGGCACCGGCATGGCACGGCATGGCACGGCATGGCACGGCATGGAATGGCATGGAATGGCATGGAATGGCATGGAATGGCATGGAATGGCATGGAATGGCATGGAATGGCATGGAATGGCATGGAATGGCATGGAATGGCATGGCACCGGCATGGCACGGCATGGGCATGGAATGGCATGGAATGGCATGGCACCGGCATGGCACGGCATGGCACCGGCATGGCACGGCATGGCACCGGCATGGCACGGCATGGCACCGGCATGGCACGGCATGGCACCGCATTGAGTGGCATGGAATGGCATGGAATGGCATGGACTGGCATGGACTGGCATGGAATGGCATGGAATGGCATGGAATGGCATGGAATGGCATGGAATGGCATGGCACCGGCATGGCACTGCATGGCACCGGCATGGCACCGGCATGGCACGGCATGGCACCGGCATGGCACGGCATGGCACCGGCATGGCACGGCATGGCACCGGCATGGCACGGCATGGCACCGGCATGGCACGGCATGGCACCGGCATGGCACGGCATGGCACCGGCATGGCACGGCATGGCACCGGCATGGCACGGCATGGCACCGGCATGGCACGGCATGGCACCGGCATGGCACGGCATGGCACCGGCATGGCACGGCATGGCACCGGCATGGCACGGCATGGCACCGGCATGGCACGGCATGGCACCGCATTGAGTGGCATGGAATGGCATGGAATGGCATGGAATGGCATGGAATGGCATGGAATGGCATGGAATGGCATGGAATGGCATGGAACGGCATGGCACCGGCATGGCACGGCATGGCACCGGCATGGCACGGCATGGCACCGGCATGGCACGGCATGGCACCGGCATGGCACGGCATGGCACCGGCATGGCACGGCATGGCACCGGCATGGCACGGCATGGCACCGGCATGGCACGGCATGGCACCGGCATGGCACGGCATGGCACCGGCATGGCACGGCATGGCACCGGCATTGAATGGCATGGAATGGCATTGAATGGCACGGAATGGCACGGCATGGCACGGCATGGCACGGCATGGCACGGCATGGCACCGGCATGGCACGGCATTGAATGGCATGGAATGGCATGGAATGGCATGGAATGGCATGGAATGGCATGGAATGGCATGGAATGGCATGGAATGGCATGGAATGGCATGGAATGGCATGGAATGGCATGGAATGGCATGGAATGGCATGGAATGGCATGGAATGGCATGGAATGGCATGGAATGGCATGGAATGGCATGGAATGGCATGGAATGGCATGGAATGGCATGGAATGGCATGGAATGGCATGGAATGGCATGGAATGGCATGGAATGGCATGGAATGGCATGGAATGGCATGGAATGGCATGGAATGGCATGGAATGGCATGGAATGGCATGGAATGGCATGGAATGGCATGGCACCGCATGGCACGGCATGGCACGGCATGGCACGGCATGGCACCGGCATGGCACGGCATGGCACCGGCATGGCACGGCATGGCACCGGCATGGCACGGCATGGCACCGGCATGGCACGGCATGGCACGGCATGGCACCGGCATGGCACGGCATGGCACCGGCATGGCACGGCATGGCACCGGCATGGCACGGCATGGCACCGGCATGGCACCGGCATGGCACGGCATGGCACCGGCATGGCACGGCATGGAATGGCATGGAATGGCATGGAATGGCATGGAATGGCATGGAATGGCATGGAATGGCATGGAATGGCATGGAATGGCATGGAATGGCATGGAATGGCATGGAATGGCATGGAATGGCATGGCACCGGCATGGCACGGCATGGCACCGGCATGGCACGGCATGGCACCGGCATGGCACGGCATGGCACCGGCATGGCACCGGCATGGCACGGCATGGCACCGGCATGGCACGGCATGGCACCGGCATGGCACGGCATGGCACCGGCATGGCACGGCATGGCACCGGCATGGCACGGCATGGCACCGGCATGGCACGGCATGGCACCGGCATGGCACGGCATGGCACCGGCATGGCACGGCATGGCACCGGCATGGCACGGCATGGCACCGGCATGGCACGGCATGGCACCGGCATGGCACGGCATGGCACCGGCATGGCACGGCATGGCACCGGCATGGCACGGCATGGCACCGGCATGGCACGGCATGGCACCGGCATGGCACGGCATGGCACCGGCATGGCACGGCATGGCACCGGCATGGCACGGCATGGCACCGGCATGGCACGGCATGGCACCGCATTGAGTGGCATGGAATGGCATGGAATGGCATGGAATGGCATGGAATGGCATGGAATGGCATGGAATGGCATGGAATGGCATGGAATGGCATGGAATGGCATGGAATGGCATGGAATGGCATGGAATGGCATGGAATGGCATGGAATGGCATGGAATGGCATGGCACCGCATGGCACGGCATGGCACGGCATGGCACGGCATGGCACGGCATGGCACCGGCATGGCACCGGCATGGCACGGCATGGCACCGGCATGGCACGGCATGGCACGGCATGGCACCGGCATGGCACGGCATGGCACGGCATGGAATGGCATGGAATGGCATGGAATGGCATGGAATGGCATGGAATGGCATGGAATGGCATGGAATGGCATGGAATGGCATGGAATGGCATGGAATGGCATGGAATGGCATGGAATGGCATGGAATGGCATGGAATGGCATGGAATGGCATGGAATGGCATGGAATGGCATGGAATGGCATGGCACCGCATGGCACGGCATGGCACCGGCATGGCACGGCATGGCACCGGCATGGCACCGGCATGGCACGGCATGGCACCGGCATGGCACCGGCATGGCACGGCATGGCACCGGCATGGCACGGCATGGCACCGCATTGAGTGGCATGGAATGGCATGGACTGGCATGGACTGGCATGGAATGGCATGGAATGGCATGGAATGGCATGGAATGGCATGGAATGGCATGGAATGGCATGGAATGGCATGGAATGGCATGGAATGGCATGGAATGGCATGGAATGGCATGGAATGGCATGGAATGGCATGGAATGGCATGGAATGGCATGGAATGGCATGGAATGGCATGGCACCGCATGGCACGGCATGGCACCGGCATGGCACGGCATGGCACCGGCATGGCACCGGCATGGCACGGCATGGCACCGGCATGGCACCGGCATGGCACGGCATGGCACCGGCATGGCACGGCATGGCACCGGCATGGCACGGCATGGCACCGCATTGAGTGGCATGGAATGGCATGGACTGGCATGGACTGGCATGGAATGGCATGGAATGGCATGGAATGGCATGGAATGGCATGGAATGGCATGGAATGGCATGGAATGGCATGGAATGGCATGGAATGGCATGGAATGGCATGGAATGGCATGGAATGGCATGGAATGGCATGGAATGGCATGGAATGGCATGGAATGGCATGGAATGGCATGGAATGGCATGGAATGGCATGGAATGGCATGGAATGGCATGGAATGGCATGGAATGGCATGGAATGGCATGGAATGGCATGGAATGGCATGGAATGGCATGGAATGGCATGGAATGGCATGGAATGGCATGGAATGGCATGGAATGGCATGGAATGGCATGGAATGGCATGGAATGGCATGGAATGGCATGGAATGGCATGGAATGGCATGGAATGGCATGGAATGGCATGGCACCGCATGGCACGGCATGGCACGGCATGGCACGGCATGGCACGGCATGGCACCGGCATGGCACCGGCATGGCACGGCATGGCACCGGCATGGCACGGCATGGCACGGCATGGCACCGGCATGGCACGGCATGGCACGGCATGGAATGGCATGGAATGGCATGGAATGGCATGGAATGGCATGGAATGGCATGGAATGGCATGGAATGGCATGGAATGGCATGGCACCGGCATGGCACGGCATGGCACCGGCATGGCACGGCATGGCACCGGCATGGCACGGCATGGCACCGGCATGGCACGGCATGGCACCGGCATGGCACGGCATGGCACCGCATTGAGTGGCATGGAATGGCATGGAATGGCATGGACTGGCATGGACTGGCATGGAATGGCATGGAATGGCATGGAATGGCATGGAATGGCATGGAATGGCATGGAATGGCATGGAATGGCATGGAATGGCATGGAATGGCATGGAATGGCATGGAATGGCATGGAATGGCATGGAATGGCATGGAATGGCATGGAATGGCATGGAATGGCATGGAATGGCATGGAATGGCATGGAATGGCATGGAATGGCATGGAATGGCATGGAATGGCATGGAATGGCATGGAATGGCATGGAATGGCATGGAATGGCATGGAATGGCATGGAATGGCATGGAATGGCATGGAATGGCATGGAATGGCATGGAATGGCATGGAATGGCATGGAATGGCATGGAATGGCATGGAATGGCATGGAATGGCATGGCACGGCATGGCACGGCATGGCACGGCATGGCACCGGCATGGCACGGCATGGCACCGGCATGGCACGGCATGGCACGGCATGGCACCGGCATGGCACGGCATGGCACGGCATGGCACGGCATGGAATGGCATGGAATGGCATGGAATGGCATGGAATGGCATGGAATGGCATGGAATGGCATGGAATGGCATGGAATGGCATGGAATGGCATGGAATGGCATGGCACCGGCATGGCACGGCATGGCACCGGCATGGCACGGCATGGCACCGGCATGGCACGGCATGGCACCGGCATGGCACGGCATGGCACCGCATTGAGTGGCATGGAATGGCATGGAATGGCATGGACTGGCATGGACTGGCATGGAATGGCATGGAATGGCATGGAATGGCATGGAATGGCATGGAATGGCATGGCACCGGCATGGCACTGCATGGCACCGGCATGGCACCGGCATGGCACGGCATGGCACCGGCATGGCACGGCATGGCACCGGCATGGCACGGCATGGCACCGGCATGGCACGGCATGGCACCGGCATGGCACGGCATGGCACCGGCATGGCACGGCATGGCACCGGCATGGCACGGCATGGCACCGGCATGGCACGGCATGGCACCGGCATGGCACGGCATGGCACCGGCATGGCACGGCATGGCACCGGCATGGCACGGCATGGCACCGGCATGGCACGGCATGGCACCGGCATGGCACGGCATGGCACCGCATTGAGTGGCATGGAATGGCATGGAATGGCATGGAATGGCATGGAATGGCATGGAATGGCATGGAATGGCATGGAATGGCATGGAACGGCATGGCACCGGCATGGCACGGCATGGCACCGGCATGGCACGGCATGGCACCGGCATGGCACGGCATGGCACCGGCATGGCACGGCATGGCACCGGCATGGCACGGCATGGCACCGGCATGGCACGGCATGGCACCGGCATGGCACGGCATGGCACCGGCATGGCACGGCATGGCACCGGCATGGCACGGCATGGCACCGGCATTGAATGGCATGGAATGGCATTGAATGGCACGGAATGGCACGGCATGGCACGGCATGGCACGGCATGGCACGGCATGGCACCGGCATGGCACGGCATTGAATGGCATGGAATGGCATGGAATGGCATGGAATGGCATGGAATGGCATGGAATGGCATGGAATGGCATGGAATGGCATGGAATGGCATGGAATGGCATGGAATGGCATGGAATGGCATGGAATGGCATGGAATGGCATGGAATGGCATGGAATGGCATGGAATGGCATGGAATGGCATGGAATGGCATGGAATGGCATGGAATGGCATGGAATGGCATGGAATGGCATGGAATGGCATGGAATGGCATGGAATGGCATGGAATGGCATGGAATGGCATGGAATGGCATGGAATGGCATGGAATGGCATGGCACCGCATGGCACGGCATGGCACGGCATGGCACGGCATGGCACCGGCATGGCACGGCATGGCACCGGCATGGCACGGCATGGCACCGGCATGGCACGGCATGGCACCGGCATGGCACGGCATGGCACGGCATGGCACCGGCATGGCACGGCATGGCACCGGCATGGCACGGCATGGCACCGGCATGGCACGGCATGGCACCGGCATGGCACCGGCATGGCACGGCATGGCACCGGCATGGCACGGCATGGAATGGCATGGAATGGCATGGAATGGCATGGAATGGCATGGAATGGCATGGAATGGCATGGAATGGCATGGAATGGCATGGAATGGCATGGAATGGCATGGAATGGCATGGAATGGCATGGCACCGGCATGGCACGGCATGGCACCGGCATGGCACGGCATGGCACCGGCATGGCACGGCATGGCACCGGCATGGCACCGGCATGGCACGGCATGGCACCGGCATGGCACGGCATGGCACCGGCATGGCACGGCATGGCACCGGCATGGCACGGCATGGCACCGGCATGGCACGGCATGGCACCGGCATGGCACGGCATGGCACCGGCATGGCACGGCATGGCACCGGCATGGCACGGCATGGCACCGGCATGGCACGGCATGGCACCGGCATGGCACGGCATGGCACCGGCATGGCACGGCATGGCACCGGCATGGCACGGCATGGCACCGGCATGGCACGGCATGGCACCGGCATGGCACGGCATGGCACCGGCATGGCACGGCATGGCACCGGCATGGCACGGCATGGCACCGGCATGGCACGGCATGGCACCGGCATGGCACGGCATGGCACCGCATTGAGTGGCATGGAATGGCATGGAATGGCATGGAATGGCATGGAATGGCATGGAATGGCATGGAATGGCATGGAATGGCATGGAATGGCATGGAATGGCATGGAACGGCATGGCACCGGCATGGCACGGCATGGCACCGGCATGGCACGGCATGGCACCGGCATGGCACGGCATGGCACCGGCATGGCACGGCATGGCACCGGCATGGCACGGCATGGCACCGGCATGGCACGGCATGGCACCGGCATTGAATGGCATGGAATGGCATTGAATGGCACGGAATGGCACGGCATGGCACGGCATGGCACGGCATGGCACGGCATGGCACGGCATGGCACGGCATGGCACCGGCATGGCACGGCATTGAATGGCATGGAATGGCATGGAATGGCATGGAATGGCATGGAATGGCATGGAATGGCATGGAATGGCATGGAATGGCATGGAATGGCATGGAATGGCATGGAATGGCATGGAATGGCATGGCACCGGCATGGCACGGCATGGCACCGGCATGGCACGGCATGGCACCGGCATGGCACGGCATGGCACCGGCATGGCACGGCATGGCACCGGCATGGCACCGGCATGGCACGGCATGGCACCGGCATGGCACGGCATGGCACCGGCATGGCACGGCATGGCACCGGCATGGCACGGCATGGCACCGGCATGGCACGGCATGGCACCGGCATGGCACGGCATGGCACCGGCATGGCACGGCATGGCACCGGCATGGCACGGCATGGCACCGGCATGGCACGGCATGGCACCGGCATGGCACGGCATGGCACCGGCATGGCACGGCATGGCACCGGCATGGCACGGCATGGAATGGCATGGAATGGCATGGAATGGCATGGAATGGCATGGAATGGCATGGAATGGCATGGAATGGCATGGAATGGCATGGAATGGCATGGAACGGCATGGCACCGGCATGGCACGGCATGGCACCGGCATGGCACGGCATGGCACCGGCATGGCACGGCATGGCACCGGCATGGCACGGCATGGCACCGGCATGGCACGGCATGGCACCGGCATGGCACGGCATGGCACCGGCATGGCACGGCATGGCACCGGCATGGCACGGCATGGCACCGGCATGGCACGGCATGGCACCGGCATGGCACGGCATGGCACCGGCATGGCACGGCATGGCACCGGCATGGCACGGCATGGCACCGGCATGGCACGGCATGGCACCGGCATGGCACGGCATGGCACGGCATGGCACCGGCATGGCACGGCATGGCACGGCATGGCACCGGCATGGCACGGCATGGCACGGCATGGCACGGCATGGAATGGCATGGAATGGCATGGAATGGCATGGAATGGCATGGCACCGGCATGGCACGGCATGGCACCGGCATGGCACGGCATGGCACCGGCATGGCACGGCATGGCACCGGCATGGCACGGCATGGCACGGCATGGCACGGCACGGCATGGCACCGGCATGGCACGGCATGGCACGGCATGGCACCGGCATGGCACGGCATGGCACGGCATGGCACCGGCATGGCACGGCATGGCACCGGCATGGCACGGCATGGCACCGGCATGGCACGGCATGGCACCGGCATGGCACCGGCATGGCACGGCATGGCACCGGCATGGCACCGGCATGGCACGGCATGGCACGGCATGGCACCGGCATGGCACGGCATGGCACGGCATTGAATGGCATGGAATGGCACGGCATGGCACGGCATGGCACCGCATTGAGTGGCATGGAATGGCATGGAATGGCATGGACTGGCATGGACTGGCATGGAATGGCATGGAATGGCATGGCCCGGCATGGCACGGCATGGCACGGCATGGCACCGGCATGGCACGGCATGGCACGGCATGGCACCGGCATGGCACGGCATGGCACCGGCATGGCACCGGCATGGCACGGCATGGCACGGCATGGCACGGCATGGCACGGCATGGCACGGCATGGCAGGGCATGGCACGGCATGGCACGGCATGGCACGGCATTGAATGGCATGGAATGGCATGGAATGGCATGGAATGGCATGGAATGGCATGGAATGGCATGGAATGGCATGGAATGGCATGGAATGGCATGGAATGGCATGGAATGGCATGGCACGGCATGGCACGGCATGGCACCGGCATGGCACGGCATGGCACCGGCATGGCACGGCATGGCACGGCAAGGCACCGGCATGGCACGGCATGGCACCGGCATGGCACGGCATGGCATCGGCATGGCACGGCATGGCACCGGCATGGCACAGCATGGCACCGGCATGGCACGGCATGGCACCGGCATGGCACGGCATGGAATGGCATGGCACGGCATGGCACCGGCATGGCACGGCATGGAATGGCATGGCACCGGCATGGCACGGCATGGAATGGCATGGCACGGCATGGAATGGCATGGAATGGCATGGAATGGCATGGAATGGCATGGCACCGGCATGGCACGACATGGCACCGGCATGGCACGACATGGCACCGGCATGGCACGGCATGGCACCGGCATGGCACGGCATGGCACCGGCATGGCACGGCATGGCACCGGCATGGCACGGCATGGCACCGGCATGGCACGGCATGGCACCGGCATGGCACGGCATGGCACCGGCATGGCACGGCATGGCACCGGCATGGCACGGCATGGCACCGGCATGGCACGGCATGGCACCGGCATGGCACGGCATGGCACCGGCATGGCACGGCATGGCACCGGCATGGCACGGCATGGCACCGGCATGGCACGGCATGGCACCGGCATGGCACGGCATGGCACCGGCATGGCACGGCATGGCACCGGCATGGCACGGCATGGCACCGGCATGGCACGGCATGGCACGGCATGGCACCGGCATGGCACGGCATGGCACCGGCATGGCACGGCATGGCACCGGCATGGCACGGCATGGCACCGGCATGGCACGGCATGGCACCGGCATGGCACGGCATGGCACCGGCATGGCACGGCATGGCACGGCATGGCACCGGCATGGCACGGCATGGAATGGCATGGAATGGCATGGAATGGCATGGAATGGCATGGAATGGCATGGAATGGCATGGAATGGCATGGAATGGCATGGAATGGCATGGAATGGCATGGAATGGCATGGAATGGCATGGAATGGCATGGAATGGCATGGAATGGCATGGAATGGCATGGAATGGCATGGAATGGCATGGAATGGCATGGAATGGCATGGAATGGCATGGAATGGCATGGAATGGCATGGAATGGCATGGAATGGCATGGAATGGCATGGAATGGCATGGAATGGCATGGAATGGCATGGAATGGCATGGAATGGCATGGAATGGCATGGAATGGCATGGAATGGCATGGAATGGCATGGAATGGCATGGAATGGCATGGAATGGCATGGAATGGCATGGCACCGCATGGCACGGCATGGCACGGCATGGCACGGCATGGCACGGCATGGCACGGCATGGCACGGCATGGCACCGGCATGGCACGGCATGGCACCGGCATGGCACGGCATGGCACGGCATGGCACCGGCATGGCACGGCATGGCACGGCATGGCACGGCATGGAATGGCATGGAATGGCATGGAATGGCATGGAATGGCATGGAATGGCATGGAATGGCATGGAATGGCATGGAATGGCATGGAATGGCATGGAATGGCATGGAATGGCATGGAATGGCATGGCACCGGCATGGCACGGCATGGCACCGGCATGGCACGGCATGGCACCGGCATGGCACGGCATGGCACCGGCATGGCACGGCATGGCACGGCATGGCACCGGCATGGCACGGCATGGCACGGCATGGCACCGGCATGGCACGGCATGGCACGGCATGGCACGGCATGGAATGGCATGGAATGGCATGGAATGGCATGGAATGGCATGGCACGGCATGGCACCGGCATGGCACGGCATGGCACCGGCATGGCACGGCATGGCACCGGCATGGCACGGCATGGCACCGGCATGGCACGGCATGGCACCGGCATGGCACGGCATGGCACCGGCATGGCACGGCATGGCACGGCATGGCACCGGCATGGCACGGCATGGCACGGCATGGCACCGGCATGGCACGGCATGGCACCGGCATGGCACGGCATGGCACCGGCATGGCACGGCATGGCACCGGCATGGCACGGCATGGCACCGGCATGGCACGGCATGGCACCGGCATGGCACGGCATGGCACCGGCATGGCACGGCATGGCACCGGCATGGCACGGCATGGCACCGCATTGAGTGGCATGGAATGGCATGGAATGGCATGGACTGGCATGGACTGGCATGGAATGGCATGGAATGGCATGGAATGGCATGGAATGGCATGGAATGGCGTGGAATGGCATGGAATGGCGTGGAATGGCATGGCACCGGCATGGCACGGCATGGCACCGGCATGGCACGGCATGGCACCGGCATGGCACGGCATGGCACCGGCATGGCACGGCATGGCACCGGCATGGCACCGGCATGGCACGGCATGGCACCGGCATGGCACGGCATGGCACCGGCATGGCACGGCATGGCACCGGCATGGCACGGCATGGCACCGGCATGGCACGGCATGGCACCGGCATGGCACGGCATGGCACCGGCATGGCACGGCATGGCACCGGCATGGCACGGCATGGCACCGGCATGGCACGGCATGGCACCGGCATGGCACGGCATGGCACCGGCATGGCACGGCATGGAATGGCATGGAATGGCATGGAATGGCATGGAATGGCATGGAATGGCATGGAATGGCATGGAACGGCATGGCACCGGCATGGCACGGCATGGCACCGGCATGGCACGGCATGGCACCGGCATGGCACGGCATGGCACCGGCATGGCACGGCATGGCACCGGCATGGCACGGCATGGCACCGGCATGGCACGGCATGGCACCGGCATGGCACGGCATGGCA
This sequence comes from Cryptus armator, assembly GCA_963971235.1. NCBI lineage: Eukaryota > Metazoa > Arthropoda > Insecta > Hymenoptera > Ichneumonidae > Cryptus > Cryptus armator. The sequence continues at coordinate 1,350,387 of CAXARG010000333.1, forward strand.
CCGGCATGGCACGGCATGGCACCGGCATGGCACGGCATGGCACCGGCATGGCACGGCATGGCACCGGCATGGCACGGCATGGCACCGGCATGGCACGGCATGGCACCGGCATGGCACGGCATGGCACCGGCATGGCACGGCATGGCACCGGCATGGCACGGCATGGCACCGGCATGGCACGGCATGGCACCGGCATGGCACGGCATGGCACGGCATGGAATGGCATGGAATGGCATGGAATGGCATGGAATGGCATGGCACCGCATGGCACGGCATGGCACGGCATGGCACGGCATGGCACGGCATGGCACGGCATGGCACCGGCATGGCACGGCATGGCACCGGCATGGCACGGCATGGCACGGCATGGCACCGGCATGGCACGGCATGGCACGGCATGGCACGGCATGGAATGGCATGGAATGGCATGGAATGGCATGGAATGGCATGGAATGGCATGGAATGGCATGGCACCGGCATGGCACGGCATGGCACCGGCATGGCACGGCATGGCACCGGCATGGCACGGCATGGCACCGGCATGGCACGGCATGGCACCGGCATGGCACGGCATGGCACCGGCATGGCACGGCATGGCACCGGCATGGCACGGCATGGCACCGGCATGGCACGGCATGGCACCGGCATGGCACGGCATGGCACCGGCATGGCACCGGCATGGCACGGCATGGCACCGGCATGGCACGGCATGGCACGGCATGGCACCGCATTGAGTGGCATGGAATGGCATGGACTGGCATGGACTGGCATGGAATGGCATGGAATGGCATGGAATGGCATGGAATGGCATGGAATGGCATGGAATGGCATGGAATGGCATGGAATGGCATGGAATGGCATGGAATGGCATGGAATGGCATGGAATGGCATGGAATGGCATGGAATGGCATGGAATGGCATGGAATGGCATGGAATGGCATGGAATGGCATGGAATGGCATGGAATGGCATGGAATGGCATGGAATGGCATGGAATGGCATGGAATGGCATGGAATGGCATGGCACCGCATGGCACGGCATGGCACGGCATGGCACGGCATGGCACGGCATGGCACCGGCATGGCACCGGCATGGCACGGCATGGCACCGGCATGGCACGGCATGGCACGGCATGGCACCGGCATGGCACGGCATGGCACGGCATGGAATGGCATGGAATGGCATGGAATGGCATGGAATGGCATGGAATGGCATGGAATGGCATGGAATGGCATGGAATGGCATGGAATGGCATGGAATGGCATGGAATGGCATGGCACCGGCATGGCACGGCATGGCACCGGCATGGCACGGCATGGCACCGGCATGGCACGGCATGGCACCGGCATGGCACGGCATGGCACCGGCATGGCACGGCATGGCACCGGCATGGCACGGCATGGCACCGCATTGAGTGGCATGGAATGGCATGGAATGGCATGGAATGGCATGGAATGGCATGGAATGGCATGGAATGGCATGGAATGGCATGGAATGGCATGGAATGGCATGGAATGGCATGGAATGGCATGGAATGGCATGGAATGGCATGGAATGGCATGGAATGGCATGGAATGGCATGGAATGGCATGGAATGGCATGGAATGGCATGGAATGGCATGGAATGGCATGGAATGGCATGGAATGGCATGGAATGGCATGGAATGGCATGGAATGGCATGGAATGGCATGGAATGGCATGGAATGGCATGGAATGGCATGGAATGGCATGGAATGGCATGGAATGGCATGGAATGGCATGGAATGGCATGGAATGGCATGGCACGGCATGGCACGGCATGGCACGGCATGGCACCGGCATGGCACGGCATGGCACCGGCATGGCACGGCATGGCACGGCATGGCACCGGCATGGCACGGCATGGCACCGCATTGAGTGGCATGGAATGGCATGGAATGGCATGGACTGGCATGGACTGGCATGGAATGGCATGGAATGGCATGGAATGGCATGGAATGGCATGGAATGGCATGGAATGGCATGGAATGGCATGGAATGGCATGGAATGGCATGGAATGGCATGGAATGGCATGGAATGGCATGGAATGGCATGGAATGGCATGGAATGGCATGGAATGGCATGGAATGGCATGGAATGGCATGGAATGGCATGGAATGGCATGGAATGGCATGGAATGGCATGGAATGGCATGGAATGGCATGGAATGGCATGGAATGGCATGGAATGGCATGGAATGGCATGGAATGGCATGGAATGGCATGGAATGGCATGGAATGGCATGGAATGGCATGGAATGGCATGGAATGGCATGGAATGGCATGGAATGGCATGGAATGGCATGGAATGGCATGGAATGGCATGGCACGGCATGGCACGGCATGGCACGGCATGGCACCGGCATGGCACGGCATGGCACCGGCATGGCACGGCATGGCACGGCATGGCACCGGCATGGCACGGCATGGCACGGCATGGCACGGCATGGAATGGCATGGAATGGCATGGAATGGCATGGAATGGCATGGAATGGCATGGAATGGCATGGAATGGCATGGAATGGCATGGAATGGCATGGAATGGCATGGAATGGCATGGAATGGCATGGAATGGCATGGAATGGCATGGAATGGCATGGAATGGCATGGCACCGGCATGGCACGGCATGGCACCGGCATGGCACGGCATGGCACCGGCATGGCACGGCATGGCACCGCATTGAGTGGCATGGAATGGCATGGACTGGCATGGACTGGCATGGAATGGCATGGAATGGCATGGAATGGCATGGAATGGCATGGAATGGCATGGAATGGCATGGAATGGCATGGCACCGGCATGGCACTGCATGGCACCGGCATGGCACCGGCATGGCACGGCATGGCACCGGCATGGCACGGCATGGCACCGGCATGGCACGGCATGGCACCGGCATGGCACGGCATGGCACCGGCATGGCACGGCATGGCACCGGCATGGCACGGCATGGCACCGGCATGGCACGGCATGGCACCGGCATTGAGTGGCATGGAATGGCATGGAATGGCATGGAATGGCATGGAATGGCATGGAATGGCATGGAATGGCATGGAATGGCATGGAATGGCATGGAATGGCATGGAATGGCATGGAACGGCATGGCACCGGCATGGCACGGCATGGCACCGGCATGGCACGGCATGGCACCGGCATGGCACGGCATGGCACCGGCATGGCACGGCATGGCACCGGCATGGCACGGCATGGCACCGGCATGGCACGGCATGGCACCGGCATGGCACGGCATGGCACCGGCATGGCACGGCATGGCACCGGCATGGCACGGCATGGCACCGGCATGGCACGGCATGGCACCGGCATGACACGGCATGGCACCGGCATGGCACGGCATGGCACCGGCATGGCACGGCATGGCACCGGCATGGCACGGCATGGCACCGGCATTGAATGGCACGGAATGGCACGGCATGGCACGGCATGGCACGGCATGGCACGGCATGGCACCGGCATGGCACGGCATTGAATGGCATGGAATGGCATGGAATGGCATGGAATGGCATGGAATGGCATGGAATGGCATGGAATGGCATGGAATGGCATGGAATGGCATGGAATGGCATGGAATGGCATGGAATGGCATGGAATGGCATGGAATGGCATGGAATGGCATGGAATGGCATGGAATGGCATGGAATGGCATGGAATGGCATGGAATGGCATGGAATGGCATGGAATGGCATGGAATGGCATGGAATGGCATGGAATGGCATGGAATGGCATGGAATGGCATGGAATGGCATGGAATGGCATGGAATGGCATGGAATGGCATGGAATGGCATGGAATGGCATGGAATGGCATGGAATGGCATGGAATGGCATGGAATGGCATGGCACCGCATGGCACGGCATGGCACGGCATGGCACGGCATGGCACGGCATGGCACCGGCATGGCACGGCATGGCACGGCATGGAATGGCATGGAATGGCATGGAATGGCATGGAATGGCATGGAATGGCATGGAATGGCATGGAATGGCATGGAATGGCATGGAATGGCATGGAATGGCATGGCACCGGCATGGCACGGCATGGCACCGGCATGGCACGGCATGGCACCGGCATGGCACGGCATGGCACGGCATGGCACCGGCATGGCACGGCATGGCACCGGCATGGCACGGCATGGCACCGCATTGAGTGGCATGGAATGGCATGGAATGGCATGGACTGGCATGGACTGGCATGGAATGGCATGGAATGGCATGGAATGGCATGGAATGGCATGGAATGGCATGGAATGGCATAGAATGGCATGGAATGGCATGGAATGGCATGGAATGGCATGGAATGGCATGGAATGGCATGGAATGGCATGGAATGGCATGGAATGGCATGGAATGGCATGGCACCGCATGGCACGGCATGGCACGGCATGGCACGGCATGGCACCGGCATGGCACGGCATGGCACCGGCATGGCACGGCATGGCACCGGCATGGCACGGCATGGCACCGGCATGGCACGGCATGGCACGGCATGGCACGGCATGGCACCGGCATGGCACCGGCATGGCACCGGCATGGCACGGCATGGCACCGGCATGGCACGGCATGGAATGGCATGGAATGGCATGGAATGGCATGGAATGGCATGGCACCGGCATGGCACGGCATGGCACCGGCATGGCACGGCATGGCACCGGCATGGCACGGCATGGCACGGCATGGCACCGGCATGGCACGGCATGGCACCGGCATGGCACGGCATGGCACCGGCATGGCACGGCATGGCACCGGCATGGCACGGCATGGCACCGGCATGGCACGGCATGGCACCGGCATGGCACGGCATGGCACCGGCATGGCACGGCATGGCACCGGCATGGCACGGCATGGAATGGCATGGAATGGCATGGAATGGCATGGAATGGCATGGAATGGCATGGAATGGCATGGAATGGCATGGAACGGCATGGCACCGGCATGGCACGGCATGGCACCGGCATGGCACGGCATGGCACCGGCATGGCACGGCATGGCACCGGCATGGCACGGCATGGCACCGGCATGGCACGGCATGGCACGGCATGGCACCGGCATGGCACGGCATGGCACGGCATTGAATGGCATGGAATGGCACGGCATGGCACGGCATGGCACGGCATGGCACGGCATGGCACGGCATGGCACCGCATTGAGTGGCATGGAATGGCATGGAATGGCATGGACTGGCATGGACTGGCATGGAATGGCATGGAATGGCATGGCCCGGCATGGCACGGCATGGCACGGCATGGCACCGGCATGGCACGGCATGGCACCGGCATGGCACGGCATGGCACCGGCATGGCACGGCATGGCACGGCATGGCACGGCATGGCACGGCATGGCACGGCATGGCACGGCATGGCACGGCATGGCACGGCATGGCAGGGCATGGCACGGCATGGCACGGCATGGCACGGCATTGAATGGCATGGAATGGCATGGAATGGCATGGAATGGCATGGAATGGCATGGAATGGCATGGAATGGCATGGAATGGCATGGAATGGCATGGAATGGCATGGCACGGCATGGCACGGCATGGCACCGGCATGGCACGGCATGGCACCGGCATGGCACGGCATGGCACGGCAAGGCACCGGCATGGCACGGCATGGCACCGGCATGGCACGACATGGCACCGGCATGGCACGGCATGGCACCGGCATGGCACGGCATGGCACCGGCATGGCACGGCATGGCACCGGCATGGCACGGCATGGCACCGGCATGGCACGGCATGGCACCGGCATGGCACGGCATGGCACCGGCATGGCACGGCATGGCACCGGCATGGCACGGCATGGCACCGGCATGGCACGGCATGGCACCGGCATGGCACGGCATGGCACCGGCATGGCACGGCATGGCACCGGCATGGCACGGCATGGCACCGGCATGGCACGGCATGGCACCGGCATGGCACGGCATGGCACCGGCATGGCACGGCATGGCACGGCATGGCACGGCATGGCACCGGCATGGCACGGCATGGAATGGCATGGAATGGCATGGAATGGCATGGAATGGCATGGAATGGCATGGAATGGCATGGAATGGCATGGAATGGCATGGAATGGCATGGAATGGCATGGAATGGCATGGAATGGCATGGAATGGCATGGAATGGCATGGCACCGCATGGCACGGCATGGCACGGCATGGCACGGCATGGCACGGCATGGCACGGCATGGCACGGCATGGCACGGCATGGCACGGCATGGCACGGCATGGCACGGCATGGCACGGCATGGCACGGCATGGCACGGCATGGCACGGCATGGCACGGCATGGCACCGGCATGGCACGGCATGGCACGGCATGGCACCGGCATGGCACGGCATGGCACCGGCATGGCACGGCATGGCACCAGCATGGCACGGCATGGCACGGCATGGCACCGGCATGGCACGGCATGGCACCGGCATGGCACGGCATGGAATGGCATGGAATGGCATGGAATGGCATGGAATGGCATGGAATGGCATGGAATGGCATGGAATGGCATGGAATGGCATGGAATGGCATGGAATGGCATGGAATGGCATGGAATGGCATGGAATGGCATGGAATGGCATGGAATGGCATGGAATGGCATGGAATGGCATGGAATGGCATGGAATGGCATGGAATGGCATGGAATGGCATGGAATGGCATGGAATGGCATGGAATGGCATGGAATGGCATGGAATGGCATGGAATGGCATGGAATGGCATGGAATGGCATGGAATGGCATGGAATGGCATGGAATGGCATGGAATGGCATGGAATGGCATGGCACCGCATGGCACGGCATGGCACGGCATGGCACGGCATGGCACGGCATGGCACGGCATGGCACGGCATGGCACGGCATGGCACCGGCATGGCACGGCATGGCACCGGCATGGCACGGCATGGCACCGGCATGGCACGGCATGGCACCGGCATGGCACGGCATGGCACCGGCATGGCACGGCATGGCACGGCATGGCACCGCATTGAGTGGCATGGAATGGCATGGAATGGCATGGACTGGGATGGACTGGCATGGAATGGCATGGAATGGCATGGAATGGCATGGAATGGCATGGAATGGCATGGAATGGCATGGAATGGCATGGAATGGCATGGAATGGCATGGAATGGCATGGAATGGCATGGAATGGCATGGAATGGCATGGAATGGCATGGAATGGCATGGAATGGCATGGAATGGCATGGAATGGCATGGAATGGCATGGAATGGCATGGAATGGCATGGAATGGCATGGAATGGCATGGAATGGCATGGAATGGCATGGAATGGCATGGAATGGCATGGAATGGCATGGCACCGCATGGCACGGCATGGCACGGCATGGCACGGCATGGCACGGCATGGCATAGGCATGGCACGGCACGGCACGGCATGGCACGGCATGGCACGGCATGGCACGGCATGGCACCGGCATGGCACGGCATGGCACGGCATGGCACCGGCATGGCACGGCATGGCACCGGCATGGCACGGCATGGCACCGGCATGGCACGGCATGGCACCAGCATGGCACGGCATGGCACGGCATGGCACCGGCATGGCACGGCATGGCACCGGCATGGCACGGCATGGCACCGGCATGGCACGGCATGGCACGGCATGGCACCGGCATGGCACGGCATGGCACGGCATGGAATGGCATGGAATGGCATGGAATGGCATGGAATGGCATGAAATGGCATGGAATGGCATGGAATGGCATGGAATGGCATGGAATGGCATGGCACCGGCATGGCACGGCATGGCACCGGCATGGCACGGCATGGCACCGGCATGGCACGGCATGGCACCGGCATGGCACGGCATGGCACCGGCATGGCACGGCATGGCACCGGCATGGCACGGCATGGCACCGCATTGAGTGGCATGGAATGGCATGGACTGGCATGGAATGGCATGGAATGGCATGGAATGGCATGGAATGGCATGGAATGGCATGGAATGGCATGGAATGGCATGGAATGGCATGGAATGGCATGGAATGGCATGGAATGGCATGGAATGGCATGGAATGGCATGGAATGGCATGGAATGGCATGGAATGGCATGGAATGGCATGGAATGGCATGGAATGGCATGGAATGGCATGGAATGGCATGGAATGGCATGGAATGGCATGGAATGGCATGGAATGGCATGGAATGGCATGGAATGGCATGGAATGGCATGGAATGGCATGGCACCGCATGGCACGGCATGGCACGGCATGGCACGGCATTGAATGGCATGGAATGGCATGGAATGGCATGGAATGGCATGGAATGGCATGGAATGGCATGGAATGGCATGGAATGGCATGGAATGGCATGGAATGGCATGGAATGGCATGGAATGGCATGGAATGGCATGGAATGGCATGGAATGGCATGGAATGGCATGGAATGGCATGGAATGGCATGGAATGGCATGGAATGGCATGGAATGGCATGGAATGGCATGGAATGGCATGGAATGGCATGGAATGGCATGGAATGGCATGGAATGGCATGGAATGGCATGGAATGGCATGGAATGGCATGGAATGGCATGGAATGGCATGGAATGGCATGGAATGGCATGGAATGGCATGGAATGGCATGGAATGGCATGGAATGGCATGGAATGGCATGGAATGGCATGGAATGGCATGGAATGGCATGGAATGGCATGGAATGGCATGGAATGGCATGGAATGGCATGGAATGGCATGGAATGGCATGGTATGGCATGGAATGGCATGGAATGGCATGGAATGGCATGGAATGGCATGGAATGGCATGGAATGGCATGGAATGGCATGGAATGGCATGGAATGGCATGGAATGGCATGGAATGGCATGGAATGGCATGGAATGGCATGGAATGGCATGGAATGGCATGGAATGGCATGGAATGGCATGGAATGGCATGGAATGGCATGGAATGGCATGGAATGGCATGGCACGGCATGGCACGGCATGGCACCGGCATGGCACGGCATGGCACCGGCATGGCACGGCATGGCACCGGCATGGCACGGCATGGCACCGGCATGGCACGGCATGGCACCGGCATGGCACGGCATGGCACCGGCATGGCACGGCATGGCACCGGCATGGCACGGCATGGCACCGGCATGGCACGGCATGGCACCGGCATGGCACGGCATGGCACCGGCATGGCACGGCATGGCACCGGCATGGCACGGCATGGCACGGCATGGCACGGCATGGCACGGCATTGAATGGCATGGAATGGCATGGAATGGCATGGAATGGCATGGAATGGCATGGAATGGCATGGAATGGCATGGAATGACATGGAATGGCATGGAATGGCATGGCACGGCATGGCACGGCATGGCACCGGCATGGCACGGCATGGCACCGGCATGGCACGGCATGGCACCGGCATGGCACGGCATGGCACCGGCATGGCACGGCATGGCACCGGCATGGCACGGCATGGCACCGGCATGGCACGGCATGGCACCGCATTGAGTGGCATGGAATGGCATGGACTGGCATGGAATGGCATGGAATGGCATGGAATGGCATGGAATGGCATGGAATGGCATGGAATGGCATGGAATGGCATGGAATGGCATGGAATGGCATGGAATGGCATGGAATGGCATGGAATGGCATGGAATGGCATGGAATGGCATGGAATGGCATGGAATGGCATGGAATGGCATGGAATGGCATGGAATGGCATGGAATGGCATGGAATGGCATGGAATGGCATGGAATGGCATGGAATGGCATGGAATGGCATGGAATGGCATGGAATGGCATGGAATGGCATGGAATGGCATGGAATGGCATGGAATGGCATGGCACCGCATGGCACGGCATGGCACGGCATTGAATGGCATGGAATGGCATGGAATGGCATGGAATGGCATGGAATGGCATGGAATGGCATGGAATGGCATGGAATGGCATGGAATGGCATGGAATGGCATGGAATGGCATGGAATGGCATGGAATGGCATGGAATGGCATGGAATGGCATGGAATGGCATGGAATGGCATGGAATGGCATGGAATGGCATGGAATGGCATGGAATGGCATGGAATGGCATGGAATGGCATGGAATGGCATGGAATGGCATGGAATGGCATGGAATGGCATGGAATGGCATGGAATGGCATGGAATGGCATGGAATGGCATGGAATGGCATGGAATGGCATGGAATGGCATGGAATGGCATGGAATGGCATGGAATGGCATGGAATGGCATGGAATGGCATGGAATGGCATGGAATGGCATGGAATGGCATGGAATGGCATGGAATGGCATGGCACCGGCATGGCACGGCATGGCACCGGCATGGCACGGCATGGCACCGGCATGGCACGGCATGGCACCGGCATGGCACGGCATGGCACCGGCATGGCACCGGCATGGCACGGCATGGCACCGGCATGGCACGGCATGGCACCGTCATGGCACGGCATGGCACCGGCATGGCACGGCATGGCACCGGCATGGCACGGCATGGCACCGGCATGGCACGGCATGGCACCGGCATGGCACGGCATGGCACCGCATTGAGTGGCATGGAATGGCATGGAATGGCATGGACTGGCATGGACTGGCATGGAATGGCATGGAATGGCATGGAATGGCATGGAATGGCATGGAATGGCAGGGAATGGCATGGAATGGCATGGAATGGCATGGAATGGCATGGAATGGCATGGAATGGCATGGAATGGCATGGAATGGCATGGAATGGCATGGCACCGGCATGGCACGGCATGGCACCGGCATGGCACGGCATGGCACCGGCATGGCACGGCATGGCACCGGCATGGCACGGCATGGCACCGGCATGGCACGGCATGGCACCGGCATGGCACGGCATGGCACCGGCATGGCACGGCATGGCACCGGCATGGCACGGCATGGCACCGGCATGGCACGGCATGGCACCGGCATGGCACGGCATGGCACCGCATTGAGTGGCATGGAATGGCATGGAATGGCATGGACTGGCATGGACTGGCATGGAATGGCATGGAATGGCATGGAATGGCATGGAATGGCATAGAATGGCATGGAATGGCATGGAATGGCATGGAATGGCATGGAATGGCATGGAATGGCATGGAATGGCATGGAATGGCATGGAATGGCATGGAATGGCATGGAATGGCATGGAATGGCATGGAATGGCATGGAATGGCATGGAATGGCATGGAATGGCATGGAATGGCATGGCACCGCATGGCACGGCATGGCACCGGCATGGCACGGCATGGCACCGGCATGGCACGGCATGGCACCGGCATGGCACGGCATGGCACCGGCATGGCACCGGCATGGCACGGCATGGCACCGGCATGGCACGGCATGGCACCGGCATGGCACGGCATGGCACCGGCATGGCACGGCATGGCACCGCATTGAGTGGCATGGAATGGCATGGACTGGCATGGACTGGCATGGAATGGCATGGAATGGCATGGAATGGCATGGAATGGCATGGAATGGCATGGAATGGCATGGAATGGCATGGAATGGCATGGAATGGCATGGAATGGCATGGAATGGCATGGAATGGCATGGAATGGCATGGAATGGCATGGAATGGCATGGAATGGCATGGAATGGCATGGAATGGCATGGAATGGCATGGAATGGCATGGAATGGCATGGAATGGCATGGAATGGCATGGAATGGCATGGAATGGCATGGAATGGCATGGAATGGCATGGAATGGCATGGAATGGCATGGAATGGCATGGAATGGCATGGAATTGCATGGAATGGCATGGAATGGCATGGCACCGCATGGCACGGCATGGCACGGCATGGCACGGCATGGCACGGCATGGCACCGGCATGGCACCGGCATGGCACGGCATGGCACCGGCATGGCACGGCATGGCACGGCATGGCACCGGCATGGCACGGCATGGCACGGCATGGAATGGCATGGAATGGCATGGAATGGCATGGAATGGCATGGAATGGCATGGAATGGCATGGAATGGCATGGAATGGCATGGCACCGGCATGGCACGGCATGGCACCGGCATGGCACGGCATGGCACCGGCATGGCACGGCATGGCACCGGCATGGCACGGCATGGCACCGGCATGGCACGGCATGGCACCGCATTGAGTGGCATGGAATGGCATGGAATGGCATGGACTGGCATGGACTGGCATGGAATGGCATGGAATGGCATGGAATGGCATGGAATGGCATGGAATGGCATGGAATGGCATGGAATGGCATGGAATGGCATGGAATGGCATGGAATGGCATGGAATGGCATGGAATGGCATGGAATGGCATGGAATGGCATGGAATGGCATGGAATGGCATGGAATGGCATGGAATGGCATGGAATGGCATGGAATGGCATGGAATGGCATGGAATGGCATGGAATGGCATGGAATGGCATGGAATGGCATGGCACCGCATGGCACGGCATGGCACGGCATGGCACCGGCATGGCACGGCATGGCACGGCATGGCACCGGCATGGCACGGCATGGCACCGGCATGGCACGGCATGGCACCAGCATGGCACGGCATGGCACGGCATGGCACCGGCATGGCACGGCATGGCACCGGCATGGCACGGCATGGAATGGATGGAATGGCATGGAATGGCATGGAATGGCATGGAATGGCATGGAATGGCATGGAATGGCATGGAATGGCATGGAATGGCATGGAATGGCATGGAATGGCATGGAATGGCATGGAATGGCATGGAATGGCATGGAATGGCATGGAATGGCATGGAATGGCATGGAATGGCATGGAATGGCATGGAATGGCATGGAATGGCATGGAATGGCATGGAATGGCATGGAATGGCATGGAATGGCATGGAATGGCATGGAATGGCATGGAATGGCATGGAATGGCATGGAATGGCATGGAATGGCATGGAATGGCATGGAATGGCATGGAATGGCATGGAATGGCATGGAATGGCATGGAATGGCATGGAATGGCATGGAATGGCATGGAATGGCATGGAATGGCATGGAATGGCATGGAATGGCATGGAATGGCATGGAATGGCATGGAATGGCATGGAATGGCATGGAATGGCATGGAATGGCATGGAATGGCATGGAATGGCATGGAATGGCATGGAATGGCATGGAATGGCATGGAATGGCATGGAATGGCATGGAATGGCATGGAATGGCATGGAATGGCATGGAATGGCATGGAATGGCATGGAATGGCATGGAATGGCATGGAATGGCATGGAATGGCATGGAATGGCATGGCACCGCATGGCACGGCATGGCACGGCATGGCACGGCATGGCACGGCATGGCACCGGCATGGCACGGCATGGCACGGCATGGAATGGCATGGAATGGCATGGAATGGCATGGAATGGCATGGAATGGCAGGGAATGGCATGGAATGGCATGGAATGGCATGGAATGGCATGGAATGGCATGGAATGGCATGGAATGGCATGGAATGGCATGGCATGGAATGGCATGGAATGGCATGGAATGGCATGGCACCGGCATGGCACGGCATGGCACCGGCATGGCACGGCATGGCACCGGCATGGCACGGCATGGCACCGGCATGGCACGGCATGGCACCGGCATGGCACGGCATGGCACCGGCATGGCACGGCATGGCACCGGCATGGCACGGCATGGCACCGGCATGGCACGGCATGGCACCGGCATGGCACGGCATGGCACCGCATTGAGTGGCATGGAATGGCATGGAATGGCATGGACTGGCATGGACTGGCATGGAATGGCATGGAATGGCATGGAATGGCATGGAATGGCATGGAATGGCATGGAATGGCATAGAATGGCATGGAATGGCATGGAATGGCATGGAATGGCATGGAATGGCATGGAATGGCATGGAATGGCATGGAATGGCATGGAATGGCATGGAATGGCATGGAATGGCATGGAATGGCATGGAATGGCATGGAATGGCATGGAATGGCATGGAATGGCATGGAATGGCATGGAATGGCATGGAATGGCATGGAATGGCATGGAATGGCATGGAATGGCATGGAATGGCATGGCACCGCATGGCACGGCATGGCACCGGCATGGCACGGCATGGCACCGGCATGGCACCGGCATGGCACGGCATGGCACCGGCATGGCACCGGCATGGCACGGCATGGCACCGGCATGGCACGGCATGGCACCGGCATGGCACGGCATGGCACCGCATTGAGTGGCATGGAATGGCATGGACTGGCATGGACTGGCATGGAATGGCATGGAATGGCATGGAATGGCATGGAATGGCATGGAATGGCATGGAATGGCATGGAATGGCATGGAATGGCATGGAATGGCATGGAATGGCATGGAATGGCATGGAATGGCATGGAATGGCATGGAATGGCATGGAATGGCATGGAATGGCATGGAATGGCATGGAATGGCATGGCACCGCATGGCACGGCATGGCACCGGCATGGCACGGCATGGCACCGGCATGGCACCGGCATGGCACGGCATGGCACCGGCATGGCACCGGCATGGCACCGGCATGGCACGGCATGGCACCGGCATGGCACGGCATGGCACCGGCATGGCACGGCATGGCACCGCATTGAGTGGCATGGAATGGCATGGACTGGCATGGACTGGCATGGAATGGCATGGAATGGCATGGAATGGCATGGAATGGCATGGAATGGCATGGAATGGCATGGAATGGCATGGAATGGCATGGAATGGCATGGAATGGCATGGAATGGCATGGAATGGCATGGAATGGCATGGAATGGCATGGAATGGCATGGAATGGCATGGAATGGCATGGAATGGCATGGAATGGCATGGAATGGCATGGAATGGCATGGAATGGCATGGAATGGCATGGAATGGCATGGAATGGCATGGAATGGCATGGAATGGCATGGAATGGCATGGAATGGCATGGAATGGCATGGAATGGCATGGAATGGCATGGAATGGCATGGAATGGCATGGAATGGCATGGAATGGCATGGAATGGCATGGAATGGCATGGAATGGCATGGAATGGCATGGAATGGCATGGAATGGCATGGAATGGCATGGAATGGCATGGAATGGCATGGCACCGCATGGCACGGCATGGCACGGCATGGCACGGCATGGCACGGCATGGCACCGGCATGGCACCGGCATGGCACGGCATGGCACCGGCATGGCACGGCATGGCACGGCATGGCACCGGCATGGCACGGCATGGCACGGCATGGAATGGCATGGAATGGCATGGAATGGCATGGAATGGCATGGAATGGCATGGAATGGCATGGAATGGCATGGAATGGCATGGCACCGGCATGGCACGGCATGGCACCGGCATGGCACGGCATGGCACCGGCATGGCACGGCATGGCACCGGCATGGCACGGCATGGCACCGGCATGGCACGGCATGGCACCGCATTGAGTGGCATGGAATGGCATGGAATGGCATGGACTGGCATGGACTGGCATGGAATGGCATGGAATGGCATGGAATGGCATGGAATGGCATGGAATGGCATGGAATGGCATGGAATGGCATGGAATGGCATGGAATGGCATGGAATGGCATGGAATGGCATGGAATGGCATGGAATGGCATGGAATGGCATGGAATGGCATGGAATGGCATGGAATGGCATGGAATGGCATGGAATGGCATGGAATGGCATGGAATGGCATGGAATGGCATGGAATGGCATGGAATGGCATGGAATGGCATGGAATGGCATGGAATGGCATGGAATGGCATGGAATGGCATGGAATGGCATGGAATGGCATGGAATGGCATGGAATGGCATGGCACCGGCATGGCACGGCATGGCACCGGCATGGCACGGCATGGCACCGGCATGGCACGGCATGGCACGGCATGGCACGGCATGGAATGGCATGGAATGGCATGGAATGGCATGGAATGGCATGGAATGGCATGGAATGGCATGGAATGGCATGGAATGGCATGGAATGGCATGGAATGGCATGGAATGGCATGGCACCGGCATGGCACGGCATGGCACCGGCATGGCACGGCATGGCACCGGCATGGCACGGCATGGCACCGGCATGGCACGGCATGGCACCGGCATGGCACGGCATGGCACCGCATTGAGTGGCATGGAATGGCATGGAATGGCATGGAATGGCATGGACTGGCATGGACTGGCATGGAATGGCATGGAATGGCATGGAATGGCATGGAATGGCATGGAATGGCATGGCACCGGCATGGCACTGCATGGCACCGGCATGGCACCGGCATGGCACGGCATGGCACCGGCATGGCACGGCATGGCACCGGCATGGCACGGCATGGCACCGGCATGGCACGGCATGGCACCGGCATGGCACGGCATGGCACCGGCATGGCACGGCATGGCACCGGCATGGCACGGCATGGCACCGGCATGGCACGGCATGGCACCGGCATGGCACGGCATGGCACCGGCATGGCACGGCATGGCACCGGCATGGCACGGCATGGCACCGCATTGAGTGGCATGGAATGGCATGGAATGGCATGGAATGGCATGGAATGGCATGGAATGGCATGGAATGGCATGGAATGGCATGGAACGGCATGGCACCGGCATGGCACGGCATGGCACCGGCATGGCACGGCATGGCACCGGCATGGCACGGCATGGCACCGGCATGGCACGGCATGGCACCGGCATGGCACGGCATGGCACCGGCATGGCACGGCATGGCACCGGCATGGCACGGCATGGCACCGGCATGGCACGGCATGGCACCGGCATGGCACGGCATGGCACCGGCATTGAATGGCATGGAATGGCATTGAATGGCACGGAATGGCACGGCATGGCACGGCATGGCACGGCATGGCACGGCATGGCACGGCATGGCACCGGCATGGCACGGCATTGAATGGCATGGAATGGCATGGAATGGCATGGAATGGCATGGAATGGCATGGAATGGCATGGAATGGCATGGAATGGCATGGAATGGCATGGAATGGCATGGAATGGCATGGAATGGCATGGAATGGCATGGAATGGCATGGAATGGCATGGAATGGCATGGAATGGCATGGAATGGCATGGAATGGCATGGAATGGCATGGAATGGCATGGAATGGCATGGAATGGCATGGAATGGCATGGAATGGCATGGAATGGCATGGAATGGCATGGAATGGCATGGAATGGCATGGAATGGCATGGCACCGCATGGCACGGCATGGCACGGCATGGCACGGCATGGCACCGGCATGGCACGGCATGGCACCGGCATGGCACGGCATGGCACCGGCATGGCACGGCATGGCACCGGCATGGCACGGCATGGCACGGCATGGCACCGGCATGGCACGGCATGGCACCGGCATGGCACGGCATGGCACCGGCATGGCACGGCATGGCACCGGCATGGCACCGGCATGGCACGGCATGGCACCGGCATGGCACGGCATGGAATGGCATGGAATGGCATGGAATGGCATGGAATGGCATGGAATGGCATGGAATGGCATGGAATGGCATGGAATGGCATGGAATGGCATGGAATGGCATGGAATGGCATGGCACCGGCATGGCACGGCATGGCACCGGCATGGCACGGCATGGCACCGGCATGGCACGGCATGGCACCGGCATGGCACCGGCATGGCACGGCATGGCACCGGCATGGCACGGCATGGCACCGGCATGGCACGGCATGGCACCGGCATGGCACGGCATGGCACCGGCATGGCACGGCATGGCACCGGCATGGCACGGCATGGCACCGGCATGGCACGGCATGGCACCGGCATGGCACGGCATGGCACCGGCATGGCACGGCATGGCACCGGCATGGCACGGCATGGCACCGGCATGGCACGGCATGGCACCGGCATGGCACGGCATGGCACCGGCATGGCACGGCATGGCACCGGCATGGCACGGCATGGCACCGGCATGGCACGGCATGGCACCGGCATGGCACGGCATGGCACCGGCATGGCACGGCATGGCACCGGCATGGCACGGCATGGCACCGGCATGGCACGGCATGGCACCGCATTGAGTGGCATGGAATGGCATGGAATGGCATGGAATGGCATGGAATGGCATGGAATGGCATGGAATGGCATGGAATGGCATGGAATGGCATGGAATGGCATGGAACGGCATGGCACCGGCATGGCACGGCATGGCACCGGCATGGCACGGCATGGCACCGGCATGGCACGGCATGGCACCGGCATGGCACGGCATGGCACCGGCATGGCACGGCATGGCACGGCATGGCACCGGCATGGCACCGGCATGGCACGGCATGGCACCGGCATTGAATGGCATGGAATGGCATTGAATGGCACGGAATGGCACGGCATGGCACGGCATGGCACGGCATGGCACGGCATGGCACGGCATGGCACGGCATGGCACCGGCATGGCACGGCATTGAATGGCATGGAATGGCATGGAATGGCATGGAATGGCATGGAATGGCATGGAATGGGATGGAATGGCATGGAATGGCATGGAATGGCATGGAATGGCATGGCACCGGCATGGCACGGCATGGCACCGGCATGGCACGGCATGGCACCGGCATGGCACGGCATGGCACCGGCATGGCACGGCATGGCACCGGCATGGCACGGCATGGCACCGGCATGGCACGGCATGGCACCGGCATGGCACGGCATGGCACCGGCATGGCACCGGCATGGCACGGCATGGCACCGGCATGGCACGGCATGGCACCGGCATGGCACGGCATGGCACCGGCATGGCACGGCATGGCACCGGCATGGCACGGCATGGCACCGGCATGGCACGGCATGGCACCGGCATGGCACGGCATGGCACCGGCATGGCACGGCATGGCACCGGCATGGCACGGCATGGCACCGGCATGGCACGGCATGGCACCGGCATGGCACGGCATGGAATGGCATGGAATGGCATGGAATGGCATGGAATGGCATGGAATGGCATGGAATGGCATGGAATGGCATGGAATGGCATGGAATGGCATGGTATGGCATGGAACGGCATGGCACCGGCATGGCACGGCATGGCACCGGCATGGCACGGCATGGCACCGGCATGGCACGGCATGGCACCGGCATGGCACGGCATGGCACCGGCATGGCACGGCATGGCACCGGCATGGCACGGCATGGCACCGGCATGGCACGGCATGGCACCGGCATGGCACGGCATGGCACCGGCATGGCACGGCATGGCACCGGCATGGCACGGCATGGCACCGGCATGGCACGGCATGGCACCGGCATGGCACGGCATGGCACGGCATGGCACCGGCATGGCACGGCATGGCACGGCATGGCACCGGCATGGCACGGCATGGCACGGCATGGCACGGCATGGAATGGCATGGAATGGCATGGAATGGCATGGAATCGGCATGGCACGGCATGGCACCGGCATGGCACGGCATGGCACCGGCATGGCACGGCATGGCACCGGCATGGCACGGCATGGCACGGCATGGCACGGCACGGCATGGCACCGGCATGGCACGGCAGGCACCGGCATGGCACGGCATGGCACGGCATGGCACGGCATGGCACCGGCATGGCACGGCATGGCACGGCATGGCACCGGCATGGCACGGCATGGCACCGGCATGGCACGGCATGGCACCGGCATGGCACGGCATGGCACCGGCATGGCACCGGCATGGCACGGCATGGCACCGGCATGGCACCGGCATGGCACGGCATGGCACGGCATGGCACCGGCATGGCACGGCATGGCACGGCATTGAATGGCATGGAATGGCACGGCATGGCACGGCATGGCACGGCATGGCACGGCATGGCACGGCATGGCACCGCATTGAGTGGCATGGAATGGCATGGAATGGCATGGACTGGCATGGACTGGCATGGAATGGCATGGAATGGCATGGCCCGGCATGGCACGGCATGGCACGG
Organism: Cryptus armator; assembly: GCA_963971235.1. NCBI lineage: Eukaryota > Metazoa > Arthropoda > Insecta > Hymenoptera > Ichneumonidae > Cryptus > Cryptus armator. The sequence continues at coordinate 1,370,322 of CAXARG010000333.1, forward strand.
CATGGCACCGGCATGGCACGGCATGGCACGGCATGGCACCGGCATGGCACGGCATGGCACCGGCATGGCACCGGCATGGCACGGCATGGCACGGCATGGCACGGCATGGCACGGCATGGCACGGCATGGCAGGGCATGGCACGGCATGGCACGGCATGGCACGGCATTGAATGGCATGGAATGGCATGGAATGGCATGGAATGGCATGGAATGGCATGGAATGGCATGGAATGGCATGGAATGGCATGGAATGGCATGGAATGGCATGGAATGGCATGGAATGGCATGGCACGGCATGGCACGGCATGGCACCGGCATGGCACGGCATGGCACCGGCATGGCACGGCATGGCACGGCAAGGCACCGGCATGGCACGGCATGGCACCGGCATGGCACGGCATGGCATCGGCATGGCACGGCATGGCACCGGCATGGCACGGCATGGCACCGGCATGGCACGGCATGGCACCGGCATGGCACGGCATGGAATGGCATGGCACGGCATGGCACCGGCATGGCACGGCATGGAATGGCATGGCACCGGCATGGCACGGCATGGAATGGCATGGCACGGCATGGAATGGCATGGAATGGCATGGAATGGCATGGCACCGGCATGGCACGACATGGCACCGGCATGGCACGACATGGCACCGGCATGGCACGGCATGGCACCGGCATGGCACGGCATGGCACCGGCATGGCACGGCATGGCACCGGCATGGCACGGCATGGCACCGGCATGGCACGGCATGGCACCGGCATGGCACGGCATGGCACCGGCATGGCACGGCATGGCACCGGCATGGCACGGCATGGCACCGGCATGGCACGGCATGGCACCGGCATGGCACGGCATGGCACCGGCATGGCACGGCATGGCACCGGCATGGCACGGCATGGCACCGGCATGGCACGGCATGGCACCGGCATGGCACGGCATGGCACCGGCATGGCACGGCATGGCACCGGCATGGCACGGCATGGCACCGGCATGGCACGGCATGGCACCGGCATGGCACGGCATGGCACCGGCATGGCACGGCATGGCACCGGCATGGCACGGCATGGAATGGCATGGAATGGCATGGAATGGCATGGAATGGCATGGAATGGCATGGAATGGCATGGAATGGCATGGAATGGCATGGAATGGCATGGAATGGCATGGAATGGCATGGAATGGCATGGAATGGCATGGAATGGCATGGAATGGCATGGAATGGCATGGAATGGCATGGAATGGCATGGAATGGCATGGAATGGCATGGAATGGCATGGAATGGCATGGAATGGCATGGCACGGCATGGCACGGCATGGCACGGCATGGCACCGGCATGGCACGGCATGGCACCGGCATGGCACGGCATGGCACGGCATGGCACCGGCATGGCACGGCATGGCACCGCATTGAGTGGCATGGAATGGCATGGAATGGCATGGACTGGCATGGACTGGCATGGAATGGCATGGAATGGCATGGAATGGCATGGAATGGCATGGAATGGCATGGAATGGCATGGAATGGCATGGAATGGCATGGAATGGCATGGAATGGCATGGAATGGCATGGAATGGCATGGAATGGCATGGAATGGCATGGAATGGCATGGAATGGCATGGAATGGCATGGAATGGCATGGAATGGCATGGAATGGCATGGCACGGCATGGCACGGCATGGCACGGCATGGCACCGGCATGGCACGGCATGGCACCGGCATGGCACGGCATGGCACGGCATGGCACCGGCATGGCACGGCATGGCACGGCATGGCACGGCATGGAATGGCATGGAATGGCATGGAATGGCATGGAATGGCATGGAATGGCATGGAATGGCATGGAATGGCATGGAATGGCATGGAATGGCATGGAATGGCATGGAATGGCATGGAATGGCATGGAATGGCATGGAATGGCATGGAATGGCATGGAATGGCATGGCACCGGCATGGCACGGCATGGCACCGGCATGGCACGGCATGGCACCGGCATGGCACGGCATGGCACCGCATTGAGTGGCATGGAATGGCATGGACTGGCATGGACTGGCATGGAATGGCATGGAATGGCATGGAATGGCATGGAATGGCATGGAATGGCATGGAATGGCATGGAATGGCATGGCACCGGCATGGCACTGCATGGCACCGGCATGGCACCGGCATGGCACGGCATGGCACCGGCATGGCACGGCATGGCACCGGCATGGCACGGCATGGCACCGGCATGGCACGGCATGGCACCGGCATGGCACGGCATGGCACCGGCATGGCACGGCATGGCACCGGCATGGCACGGCATGGCACCGGCATTGAGTGGCATGGAATGGCATGGAATGGCATGGAATGGCATGGAATGGCATGGAATGGCATGGAATGGCATGGAATGGCATGGAATGGCATGGAATGGCATGGAATGGCATGGAATGGCATGGAATGGCATGGAATGGCATGGAACGGCATGGCACCGGCATGGCACGGCATGGCACCGGCATGGCACGGCATGGCACCGGCATGGCACGGCATGGCACCGGCATGGCACGGCATGGCACCGGCATGGCACGGCATGGCACCGGCATGGCACGGCATGGCACGGCATGGCACCGGCATGGCACGGCATGGCACCGGCATGGCACGGCATGGCACCGGCATGGCACGGCATGGCACGGCATGGCACCGGCATGACACGGCATGGCACCGGCATGGCACGGCATGGCACCGGCATTGAATGGCATGGAATGGCATTGAATGGCACGGAATGGCACGGCATGGCACGGCATGGCACGGCATGGCACGGCATGGCACCGGCATGGCACGGCATTGAATGGCATGGAATGGCATGGAATGGCATGGAATGGCATGGAATGGCATGGAATGGCATGGAATGGCATGGAATGGCATGGAATGGCATGGAATGGCATGGAATGGCATGGAATGGCATGGAATGGCATGGAATGGCATGGAATGGCATGGAATGGCATGGAATGGCATGGAATGGCATGGAATGGCATGGAATGGCATGGAATGGCATGGAATGGCATGGAATGGCATGGAATGGCATGGAATGGCATGGAATGGCATGGAATGGCATGGAATGGCATGGAATGGCATGGAATGGCATGGAATGGCATGGAATGGCATGGAATGGCATGGAATGGCATGGAATGGCATGGCACCGCATGGCACGGCATGGCACGGCATGGCACCGGCATGGCACGGCATGGCACCGGCATGGCACGGCATGGCACCGGCATGGCACGGCATGGCACCGGCATGGCACGGCATGGCACGGCATGGCACGGCATGGCACCGGCATGGCACGGCATGGCACCGGCATGGCACGGCATGGCACCGGCATGGCACGGCATGGCACCGGCATGGCACGGCATGGCACCGGCATGGCACGGCATGGCACCGGCATGGCACGGCATGGCACCGGCATGGCACGGCATGGCACGGCATGGCACCGGCATGGCACGGCATGGCACCGGCATGGCACGGCATGGCACCGGCATGGCACGGCATGGCACCGGCATGGCACGGCATGGAATGGCATGGAATGGCATGGAATGGCATGGAATGGCATGGAATGGCATGGAATGGCATGGAATGGCATGGAATGGCATGGAACGGCATGGCACCGGCATGGCACGGCATGGCACCGGCATGGCACGGCATGGCACCGGCATGGCACGGCATGGCACCGGCATGGCACGGCATGGCACCGGCATGGCACGGCATGGCACCGGCATGGCACGGCATGGCACCGGCATGGCACGGCATGGCACCGGCATGGCACGGCATGGCACCGGCATGGCACGGCATGGCACCGGCATGGCACGGCATGGCACCGGCATGGCACGGCATGGCACCGGCATGGCACGGCATGGCACGGCATGGCACGGCATGGCACCGGCATGGCACGGCATGGCACCGGCATGGCACGGCATGGCACGGCATGGCACGGCATGGCACGGCATGGCACGGCATGGCACGGCATGGCACGGCATGGCACGGCATGGCACGGCATGGCACGGCATTGAATGGCATGGAATGGCATGGAATGGCATGGAATGGCATGGAATGGCATGGAATGGCATGGAATGGCATGGAATGGCATGGAATGGCATGGAATGGCATGGAATGGCATGGAATGGCATGGAATGGCATGGAATGGCATGGAATGGCATGGAATGGCATGGAATGGCATGGAATGGCATGGAATGGCATGGAATGGCATGGAATGGCATGGAATGGCATGGAATGGCATGGAATGGCATGGAATGGCATGGAATGGCATGGAATGGCATGGCACCGGCATGGCACGGCATGGCACGGCATGGCACCGGCATGGCACCGGCATGGCACGGCATGGCACCGGCATGGCACGGCATGGCACGGCATGGCACCGGCATGGCACGGCATGGCACCGGCATGGCACGGCATGGCACGGCATGGCACCGGCATGGCACGGCATGGCACCGGCATGGCACGGCATGGCACCGGCATGGCACGGCATGGCACCGGCATGGCACGGCATGGCACGGCATTGAATGGCATGGAATGGCATGGAATGGCATGGAATGGCATGGAATGGCATGGAATGGCATGGAATGGCATGGCACCGCATGGCACGGCATGGCATGGCACGGCATGGCACGGCATGGCACGGCATGGCACCGGCATGGCACGGCATGGCACCGGCATGGCACGGCATGGCACCGCATTGAGTGGCATGGAATGGCATGGAATGGCATGGAATGGCATGGACTGGGATGGACTGGCATGGACTGGCATGGAATGGCATGGAATGGCATGGAATGGCATGGAATGGCATGGAATGGCATGGAATGGCATGGAATGGCATGGAATGGCATGGAATGGCATGGAATGGCATGGAATGGCATGGAATGGCATGGCACCGCATGGCACGGCATGGCACGGCATGGCACGGCATGGCACCGGCATGGCACGGCATGGCACCGGCATGGCACGGCATGGCACCGGCATGGCACGGCATGGCACGGCATGGCACCGGCATGGCACGGCATGGCACCGGCATGGCACGGCATGGCACCGGCATGGCACGGCATGGCACGGCATGGCACCGGCATGGCACGGCATGGCACCGGCATGGCACGGCATGGCACGGCATGGCACCGGCATGGCACGGCATGGCACGGCATTGAATGGCATGGAATGGCACGGCATGGCACGGCATGGCACGGCATGGCACGGCATGGCACGGCATGGCACCGCATTGAGTGGCATGGAATGGCATGGAATGGCATGGACTGGCATGGACTGGCATGGAATGGCATGGAATGGCATGGAATGGCATGGAATGGCATGGAATGGCATGGAATGGCATGGAATGGCATGGAATGGCATGGAATGGCATGGAATGGCATGGAATGGCATGGAATGGCATGGAATGGCATGGAATGGCATGGAATGGCATGGAATGGCATGGAATGGCATGGAATGGCATGGAATGGCATGGAATGGCATGGAATGGCATGGAATGGCATGGAATGGCATGGAATGGCATGGAATGGCATGGAATGGCATGGAATGGCATGGAATGGCATGGAATGGCACGGCATGGCACGGCATGGCACGGCATGGCACGGCATGGCACGGCATGGCACGGCATGGCACGGCATGGCACGGCATGGCACGGCATGGCACCGCATTGAGTGGCATGGAATGGCATGGAATGGCATGGACTGGCATGGACTGGCATGGAATGGCATGGAATGGCATGGCCCGGCATGGCACGGCATGGCACGGCATGGCACCGGCATGGCACGGCATGGCACGGCATGGCACCGGCATGGCACGGCATGGCACGGCATGGCACGGCATGGAATGGCATGGAATGGCATGGAATGGCATGGAATGGCATGGCACCGGCATGGCACGGCATGGCACCGGCATGGCACGGCATGGCACGGCATGGCACCGGCATGGCACGGCATGGCACGGCATGGCACGGCATGGAATGGCATGGAATGGCATGGAATGGCATGGAATGGCATGGAATGGCATGGAATGGCATGGAATGGCATGGAATGGCATGGAATGGCATGGAATGGCATGGAATGGCATGGCACCGGCATGGCACGGCATGGCACCGGCATGGCACGGCATGGCACCGGCATGGCACGGCATGGCACCGGCATGGCACGGCATGGCACCGGCATGGCACGGCATGGCACCGCATTGAGTGGCATGGAATGGCATGGAATGGCATGGACTGGCATGGACTGGCATGGAATGGCATGGAATGGCATGGAATGGCATGGAATGGCATGGAATGGCATGGCACCGGCATGGCACTGCATGGCACCGGCATGGCACCGGCATGGCACGGCATGGCACCGGCATGGCACGGCATGGCACCGGCATGGCACGGCATGGCACCGGCATGGCACGGCATGGCACCGGCATGGCACGGCATGGCACCGGCATGGCACGGCATGGCACCGGCATGGCACGGCATGGCACCGGCATGGCACGGCATGGCACCGGCATGGCACGGCATGGCACCGGCATGGCACGGCATGGCACCGGCATGGCACGGCATGGCACCGGCATGGCACGGCATGGCACCGGCATGGCACGGCATGGCACCGCATTGAGTGGCATGGAATGGCATGGAATGGCATGGAATGGCATGGAATGGCATGGAATGGCATGGAACGGCATGGCACCGGCATGGCACGGCATGGCACCGGCATGGCACGGCATGGCACCGGCATGGCACGGCATGGCACCGGCATGGCACGGCATGGCACCGGCATGGCACGGCATGGCACCGGCATGGCACGGCATGGCACCGGCATGGCACGGCATGGCACCGGCATGGCACGGCATGGCACCGGCATGGCACGGCATGGCACCGGCATTGAATGGCATGGAATGGCATTGAATGGCACGGAATGGCACGGCATGGCACGGCATGGCACGGCATGGCACGGCATGGCACGGCATGGCACCGGCATGGCACGGCATTGAATGGCATGGAATGGCATGGAATGGCATGGAATGGCATGGAATGGCATGGAATGGCATGGAATGGCATGGAATGGCATGGAATGGCATGGAATGGCATGGAATGGCATGGAATGGCATGGAATGGCATGGAATGGCATGGAATGGCATGGAATGGCATGGAATGGCATGGAATGGCATGGAATGGCATGGAATGGCATGGAATGGCATGGAATGGCATGGAATGGCATGGAATGGCATGGAATGGCATGGAATGGCATGGAATGGCATGGAATGGCATGGAATGGCATGGAATGGCATGGCACCGCATGGCACGGCATGGCACGGCATGGCACGGCATGGCACCGGCATGGCACGGCATGGCACCGGCATGGCACGGCATGGCACCGGCATGGCACGGCATGGCACCGGCATGGCACGGCATGGCACGGCATGGCACCGGCATGGCACGGCATGGCACCGGCATGGCACGGCATGGCACCGGCATGGCACGGCATGGCACCGGCATGGCACCGGCATGGCACGGCATGGCACCGGCATGGCACGGCATGGAATGGCATGGAATGGCATGGAATGGCATGGAATGGCATGGAATGGCATGGAATGGCATGGAATGGCATGGAATGGCATGGAATGGCATGGAATGGCATGGAATGGCATGGCACCGGCATGGCACGGCATGGCACCGGCATGGCACGGCATGGCACCGGCATGGCACGGCATGGCACCGGCATGGCACCGGCATGGCACGGCATGGCACCGGCATGGCACGGCATGGCACGGCATGGCACCGGCATGGCACGGCATGGCACCGGCATGGCACGGCATGGCACCGGCATGGCACGGCATGGCACCGGCATGGCACGGCATGGCACCGGCATGGCACGGCATGGCACCGGCATGGCACGGCATGGCACCGGCATGGCACGGCATGGCACCGGCATGGCACGGCATGGCACCGGCATGGCACGGCATGGCACCGGCATGGCACGGCATGGCACCGGCATGGCACGGCATGGCACCGGCATGGCACGGCATGGCACCGGCATGGCACGGCATGGCACCGGCATGGCACGGCATGGCACCGGCATGGCACGGCATGGCACCGGCATGGCACGGCATGGCACCGCATTGAGTGGCATGGAATGGCATGGAATGGCATGGAATGGCATGGAATGGCATGGAATGGCATGGAATGGCATGGAATGGCATGGAATGGCATGGAATGGCATGGAATGGCATGGAACGGCATGGCACCGGCATGGCACGGCATGGCACCGGCATGGCACGGCATGGCACCGGCATGGCACGGCATGGCACCGGCATGGCACGGCATGGCACCGGCATGGCACGGCATGGCACCGGCATGGCACGGCATGGCACCGGCATGGCACGGCATGGCACCGGCATTGAATGGCATGGAATGGCATTGAATGGCACGGAATGGCACGGCATGGCACGGCATGGCACGGCATGGCACCGCATGGCACGGCATGGCACGGCATGGCACCGGCATGGCACGGCATTGAATGGCATGGAATGGCATGGAATGGCATGGAATGGCATGGAATGGCATGGAATGGCATGGAATGGCATGGAATGGCATGGCACCGGCATGGCACGGCATGGCACCGGCATGGCACGGCATGGCACCGGCATGGCACGGCATGGCACCGGCATGGCACGGCATGGCACCGGCATGGCACCGGCATGGCACGGCATGGCACCGGCATGGCACGGCATGGCACCGGCATGGCACGGCATGGCACCGGCATGGCACGGCATGGCACCGGCATGGCACGGCATGGCACCGGCATGGCACGGCATGGCACCGGCATGGCACGGCATGGCACCGGCATGGCACGGCATGGCACCGGCATGGCACGGCATGGCACCGGCATGGCACGGCATGGCACCGGCATGGCACGGCATGGCACCGGCATGGCACGGCATGGAATGGCATGGAATGGCATGGAATGGCATGGAATGGCATGGAATGGCATGGAATGGCATGGAATGGCATGGAATGGCATGGAATGGCATGGAATGGCATGGAACGGCATGGCACCGGCATGGCACGGCATGGCACCGGCATGGCACGGCATGGCACCGGCATGGCACGGCATGGCACCGGCATGGCACGGCATGGCACCGGCATGGCACGGCATGGCACCGGCATGGCACGGCATGGCACCGGCATGGCACGGCATGGCACCGGCATGGCACGGCATGGCACCGGCATGGCACGGCATGGCACCGGCATGGCACGGCATGGCACCGGCATGGCACGGCATGGCACCGGCATGGCACGGCATGGCACCGGCATGGCACGGCATGGCACCGGCATGGCACGGCATGGCACGGCATGGCACCGGCATGGCACGGCATGGCACGGCATGGCACCGGCATGGCACGGCATGGCACGGCATGGCACGGCATGGAATGGCATGGAATGGCATGGAATGGCATGGAATGGCATGGCACCGGCATGGCACGGCATGGCACCGGCATGGCACGGCATGGCACCGGCATGGCACGGCATGGCACCGGCATGGCACGGCATGGCACGGCATGGCACGGCACGGCATGGCACCGGCATGGCACGGCATGGCACGGCATGGCACGGCATGGCACCGGCATGGCACGGCATGGCACGGCATGGCACCGGCATGGCACGGCATGGCACCGGCATGGCACGGCATGGCACCGGCATGGCACGGCATGGCACCGGCATGGCACCGGCATGGCACGGCATGGCACCGGCATGGCACCGGCATGGCACGGCATGGCACGGCATGGCACCGGCATGGCACGGCATGGCACGGCATTGAATGGCATGGAATGGCACGGCATGGCACGGCATGGCACGGCATGGCACGGCATGGCACGGCATGGCACCGCATTGAGTGGCATGGAATGGCATGGAATGGCATGGACTGGCATGGACTGGCATGGAATGGCATGGAATGGCATGGCCCGGCATGGCACGGCATGGCACGGCATGGCACCGGCATGGCACGGCATGGCACGGCATGGCACCGGCATGGCACGGCATGGCACCGGCATGGCACCGGCATGGCACGGCATGGCACGGCATGGCACGGCATGGCACGGCATGGCACGGCATGGCAGGGCATGGCACGGCATGGCACGGCATGGCACGGCATTGAATGGCATGGAATGGCATGGAATGGCATGGAATGGCATGGAATGGCATGGAATGGCATGGAATGGCATGGAATGGCATGGAATGGCATGGAATGGCATGGAATGGCATGGAATGGCATGGCACGGCATGGCACGGCATGGCACCGGCATGGCACGGCATGGCACCGGCATGGCACGGCATGGCACGGCAAGGCACCGGCATGGCACGGCATGGCACCGGCATGGCACGGCATGGCATCGGCATGGCACGGCATGGCACCGGCATGGCACGGCATGGCACCGGCATGGCACGGCATGGCACCGGCATGGCACGGCATGGAATGGCATGGCACGGCATGGCACCGGCATGGCACGGCATGGAATGGCATGGCACCGGCATGGCACGGCATGGAATGGCATGGCACGGCATGGAATGGCATGGAATGGCATGGAATGGCATGGCACCGGCATGGCACGACATGGCACCGGCATGGCACGACATGGCACCGGCATGGCACGGCATGGCACCGGCATGGCACGGCATGGCACCGGCATGGCACGGCATGGCACCGGCATGGCACGGCATGGCACCGGCATGGCACGGCATGGCACCGGCATGGCACGGCATGGCACCGGCATGGCACGGCATGGCACCGGCATGGCACGGCATGGCACCGGCATGGCACGGCATGGCACCGGCATGGCACGGCATGGCACCGGCATGGCACGGCATGGCACCGGCATGGCACGGCATGGCACCGGCATGGCACGGCATGGCACCGGCATGGCACGGCATGGCACCGGCATGGCACGGCATGGCACCGGCATGGCACGGCATGGCACGGCATGGCACCGGCATGGCACGGCATGGCACCGGCATGGCACGGCATGGCACCGGCATGGCACGGCATGGCACCGGCATGGCACGGCATGGCACCGGCATGGCACGGCATGGCACCGGCATGGCACGGCATGGCACCGGCATGGCACGGCATGGCACGGCATGGCACCGGCATGGCACGGCATGGAATGGCATGGAATGGCATGGAATGGCATGGAATGGCATGGAATGGCATGGAATGGCATGGAATGGCATGGAATGGCATGGAATGGCATGGAATGGCATGGAATGGCATGGAATGGCATGGAATGGCATGGAATGGCATGGAATGGCATGGAATGGCATGGAATGGCATGGAATGGCATGGAATGGCATGGAATGGCATGGAATGGCATGGAATGGCATGGAATGGCATGGCACCGCATGGCACGGCATGGCACGGCATGGCACGGCATGGCACGGCATGGCACGGCATGGCACCGGCATGGCACGGCATGGCACCGGCATGGCACGGCATGGCACGGCATGGCACCGGCATGGCACGGCATGGCACGGCATGGCACGGCATGGAATGGCATGGAATGGCATGGAATGGCATGGAATGGCATGGAATGGCATGGAATGGCATGGAATGGCATGGAATGGCATGGAATGGCATGGAATGGCATGGAATGGCATGGAATGGCATGGAATGGCATGGCACCGGCATGGCACGGCATGGCACCGGCATGGCACGGCATGGCACCGGCATGGCACGGCATGGCACGGCATGGCACCGGCATGGCACGGCATGGCACGGCATGGCACCGGCATGGCACGGCATGGCACGGCATGGCACGGCATGGAATGGCATGGAATGGCATGGAATGGCATGGAATGGCATGGCACGGCATGGCACCGGCATGGCACGGCATGGCACCGGCATGGCACGGCATGGCACCGGCATGGCACGGCATGGCACCGGCATGGCACGGCATGGCACCGGCATGGCACGGCATGGCACCGGCATGGCACGGCATGGCACGGCATGGCACCGGCATGGCACGGCATGGCACCGGCATGGCACGGCATGGCACCGGCATGGCACGGCATGGCACCGGCATGGCACGGCATGGCACCGGCATGGCACGGCATGGCACCGGCATGGCACGGCATGGCACCGCATTGAGTGGCATGGAATGGCATGGAATGGCATGGACTGGCATGGACTGGCATGGAATGGCATGGAATGGCATGGAATGGCATGGAATGGCATGGAATGGCGTGGAATGGCATGGAATGGCATGGAATGGCATGGCACCGGCATGGCACGGCATGGCACCGGCATGGCACGGCATGGCACCGGCATGGCACGGCATGGCACCGGCATGGCACGGCATGGCACCGGCATGGCACCGGCATGGCACGGCATGGCACCGGCATGGCACGGCATGGCACCGGCATGGCACGGCATGGCACCGGCATGGCACGGCATGGCACCGGCATGGCACGGCATGGCACCGGCATGGCACGGCATGGCACCGGCATGGCACGGCATGGCACCGGCATGGCACGGCATGGCACCGGCATGGCACGGCATGGCACCGGCATGGCACGGCATGGCACCGGCATGGCACGGCATGGAATGGCATGGAATGGCATGGAATGGCATGGAATGGCATGGAATGGCATGGAATGGCATGGAACGGCATGGCACCGGCATGGCACGGCATGGCACCGGCATGGCACGGCATGGCACCGGCATGGCACGGCATGGCACCGGCATGGCACGGCATGGCACCGGCATGGCACGGCATGGCACCGGCATGGCACGGCATGGCACCGGCATGGCACGGCATGGCACCGGCATGGCACGGCATGGCACCGGCATGGCACGGCATGGCACCGGCATGGCACGGCATGGCACCGGCATGGCACGGCATGGCACCGGCATGGCACGGCATGGCACCGGCATGGCACGGCATGGCACCGGCATGGCACGGCATGGCACCGGCATGGCACGGCATGGCACCGGCATGGCACGGCATGGCACCGGCATGGCACGGCATGGAATGGCATGGAATGGCATGGAATGGCATGGAATGGCATGGAATGGCATGGAATGGCATGGAATGGCATGGAATGGCATGGAATGGCATGGAATGGCATGGAATGGCATGGAATGGCATGGAATGGCATGGAATGGCATGGAATGGCATGGAATGGCATGGAATGGCATGGAATGGCATGGAATGGCATGGAATGGCATGGAATGGCATGGCACGGCATGGCACGGCATGGCACGGCATGGCACCGGCATGGCACGGCATGGCACCGGCATGGCACGGCATGGCACGGCATGGCACCGGCATGGCACGGCATGGCACCGCATTGAGTGGCATGGAATGGCATGGAATGGCATGGACTGGCATGGACTGGCATGGAATGGCATGGAATGGCATGGAATGGCATGGAATGGCATGGAATGGCATGGAATGGCATGGAATGGCATGGAATGGCATGGAATGGCATGGAATGGCATGGAATGGCATGGAATGGCATGGAATGGCATGGAATGGCATGGAATGGCATGGAATGGCATGGAATGGCATGGAATGGCATGGAATGGCATGGAATGGCATGGAATGGCATGGAATGGCATGGAATGGCATGGAATGGCATGGAATGGCATGGAATGGCATGGAATGGCATGGAATGGCATGGAATGGCATGGAATGGCATGGAATGGCATGGAATGGCATGGAATGGCATGGAATGGCATGGAATGGCATGGAATGGCATGGAATGGCATGGAATGGCATGGCACGGCATGGCACGGCATGGCACGGCATGGCACCGGCATGGCACGGCATGGCACCGGCATGGCACGGCATGGCACGGCATGGCACCGGCATGGCACGGCATGGCACGGCATGGAATGGCATGGAATGGCATGGAATGGCATGGAATGGCATGGAATGGCATGGAATGGCATGGAATGGCATGGAATGGCATGGAATGGCATGGAATGGCATGGAATGGCATGGAATGGCATGGCACCGGCATGGCACGGCATGGCACCGGCATGGCACGGCATGGCACCGGCATGGCACGGCATGGCACCGCATTGAGTGGCATGGAATGGCATGGACTGGCATGGACTGGCATGGAATGGCATGGAATGGCATGGAATGGCATGGAATGGCATGGAATGGCATGGAATGGCATGGAATGGCATGGCACCGGCATGGCACTGCATGGCACCGGCATGGCACCGGCATGGCACGGCATGGCACCGGCATGGCACGGCATGGCACCGGCATGGCACGGCATGGCACCGGCATGGCACGGCATGGCACCGGCATGGCACGGCATGGCACCGGCATGGCACGGCATGGCACCGGCATTGAGTGGCATGGAATGGCATGGAATGGCATGGAATGGCATGGAATGGCATGGAATGGCATGGAATGGCATGGAATGGCATGGAATGGCATGGAATGGCATGGAATGGCATGGAATGGCATGGAATGGCATGGAATGGCATGGAACGGCATGGCACCGGCATGGCACGGCATGGCACCGGCATGGCACGGCATGGCACCGGCATGGCACGGCATGGCACCGGCATGGCACGGCATGGCACCGGCATGGCACGGCATGGCACCGGCATGACACGGCATGGCACCGGCATGGCACGGCATGGCACCGGCATTGAATGGCATGGAATGGCATTGAATGGCACGGAATGGCACGGCATGGCACGGCATGGCACGGCATGGCACGGCATGGCACCGGCATGGCACGGCATTGAATGGCATGGAATGGCATGGAATGGCATGGAATGGCATGGAATGGCATGGAATGGCATGGAATGGCATGGAATGGCATGGAATGGCATGGAATGGCATGGAATGGCATGGAATGGCATGGAATGGCATGGAATGGCATGGAATGGCATGGAATGGCATGGAATGGCATGGAATGGCATGGAATGGCATGGAATGGCATGGAATGGCATGGAATGGCATGGAATGGCATGGAATGGCATGGAATGGCATGGAATGGCATGGAATGGCATGGAATGGCATGGAATGGCATGGAATGGCATGGAATGGCATGGAATGGCATGGAATGGCATGGAATGGCATGGAATGGCATGGAATGGCATGGAATGGCATGGAATGGCATGGCACCGCATGGCACGGCATGGCACGGCATGGCACGGCATGGCACCGGCATGGCACGGCATGGCACCGGCATGGCACGGCATGGCACCGGCATGGCACGGCATGGCACCGGCATGGCACGGCATGGCACGGCATGGCACGGCATGGCACCGGCATGGCACGGCATGGCACCGGCATGGCACGGCATGGCACCGGCATGGCACGGCATGGCACCGGCATGGCACGGCATGGCACCGGCATGGCACGGCATGGCACCGGCATGGCACGGCATGGCACCGGCATGGCACGGCATGGCACGGCATGGCACCGGCATGGCACGGCATGGCACCGGCATGGCACGGCATGGCACCGGCATGGCACGGCATGGCACCGGCATGGCACGGCATGGAATGGCATGGAATGGCATGGAATGGCATGGAATGGCATGGAATGGCATGGAATGGCATGGAATGGCATGGAATGGCATGGAACGGCATGGCACCGGCATGGCACGGCATGGCACCGGCATGGCACGGCATGGCACCGGCATGGCACGGCATGGCACCGGCATGGCACGGCATGGCACCGGCATGGCACGGCATGGCACCGGCATGGCACGGCATGGCACCGGCATGGCACGGCATGGCACCGGCATGGCACGGCATGGCACCGGCATGGCACGGCATGGCACCGGCATGGCACGGCATGGCACCGGCATGGCACGGCATGGCACGGCATGGCACGGCATGGCACCGGCATGGCACGGCATGGCACCGGCATGGCACGGCATGGCACGGCATGGCACGGCATGGCACGGCATGGCACGGCATGGCACGGCATGGCACGGCATGGCACGGCATGGCACGGCATGGCACGGCATTGAATGGCATGGAATGGCATGGAATGGCATGGAATGGCATGGAATGGCATGGAATGGCATGGAATGGCATGGAATGGCATGGAATGGCATGGAATGGCATGGAATGGCATGGAATGGCATGGAATGGCATGGAATGGCATGGAATGGCATGGAATGGCATGGAATGGCATGGAATGGCATGGAATGGCATGGAATGGCATGGAATGGCATGGAATGGCATGGAATGGCATGGAATGGCATGGAATGGCATGGAATGGCATGGAATGGCATGGCACCGGCATGGCACGGCATGGCACGGCATGGCACCGGCATGGCACCGGCATGGCACGGCATGGCACCGGCATGGCACGGCATGGCACGGCATGGCACCGGCATGGCACGGCATGGCACCGGCATGGCACGGCATGGCACGGCATGGCACCGGCATGGCACGGCATGGCACCGGCATGGCACGGCATGGCACCGGCATGGCACGGCATGGCACCGGCATGGCACGGCATGGCACGGCATTGAATGGCATGGAATGGCATGGAATGGCATGGAATGGCATGGAATGGCATGGAATGGCATGGAATGGCATGGCACCGCATGGCACGGCATGGCATGGCACGGCATGGCACGGCATGGCACGGCATGGCACCGGCATGGCACGGCATGGCACCGGCATGGCACGGCATGGCACCGGCATGGCACGGCATGGCACCGCATTGAGTGGCATGGAATGGCATGGAATGGCATGGAATGGCATGGACTGGGATGGACTGGCATGGACTGGCATGGAATGGCATGGAATGGCATGGAATGGCATGGAATGGCATGGAATGGCATGGAATGGCATGGAATGGCATGGAATGGCATGGAATGGCATGGAATGGCATGGAATGGCATGGAATGGCATGGCACCGCATGGCACGGCATGGCACGGCATGGCACGGCATGGCACCGGCATGGCACGGCATGGCACCGGCATGGCACGGCATGGCACCGGCATGGCACGGCATGGCACGGCATGGCACCGGCATGGCACGGCATGGCACCGGCATGGCACGGCATGGCACCGGCATGGCACGGCATGGCACGGCATGGCACCGGCATGGCACGGCATGGCACCGGCATGGCACGGCATGGCACGGCATGGCACCGGCATGGCACGGCATGGCACGGCATTGAATGGCATGGAATGGCACGGCATGGCACGGCATGGCACGGCATGGCACGGCATGGCACGGCATGGCACCGCATTGAGTGGCATGGAATGGCATGGAATGGCATGGACTGGCATGGACTGGCATGGAATGGCATGGAATGGCATGGAATGGCATGGAATGGCATGGAATGGCATGGAATGGCATGGAATGGCATGGAATGGCATGGAATGGCATGGAATGGCATGGACTGGGATGGACTGGCATGGACTGGCATGGAATGGCATGGAATGGCATGGAATGGCATGGAATGGCATGGAATGGCATGGAATGGCATGGAATGGCATGGAATGGCATGGAATGGCATGGAATGGCATGGAATGGCATGGAATGGCATGGCACCGCATGGCACGGCATGGCACGGCATGGCACGGCATGGCACCGGCATGGCACGGCATGGCACCGGCATGGCACGGCATGGCACCGGCATGGCACGGCATGGCACGGCATGGCACCGGCATGGCACGGCATGGCACCGGCATGGCACGGCATGGCACCGGCATGGCACGGCATGGCACGGCATGGCACCGGCATGGCACGGCATGGCACCGGCATGGCACGGCATGGCACGGCATGGCACCGGCATGGCACGGCATGGCACGGCATTGAATGGCATGGAATGGCACGGCATGGCACGGCATGGCACGGCATGGCACGGCATGGCACGGCATGGCACGGCATGGCACCGCATTGAGTGGCATGGAATGGCATGGAATGGCATGGACTGGCATGGACTGGCATGGAATGGCATGGAATGGCATGGAATGGCATGGAATGGCATGGAATGGCATGGAATGGCATGGAATGGCATGGAATGGCATGGAATGGCATGGAATGGCATGGAATGGCATGGAATGGCATGGAATGGCATGGAATGGCATGGAATGGCATGGAATGGCATGGAATGGCATGGAATGGCATGGAATGGCATGGAATGGCATGGAATGGCATGGAATGGCATGGAATGGCATGGAATGGCATGGAATGGCATGGAATGGCATGGAATGGCATGGAATGGCATGGAATGGCATGGAATGGCATGGAATGGCATGGAATGGCATGGAATGGCATGGAATGGCATGGAATGGCATGGAATGGCATGGAATGGCATGGAATGGCATGGAATGGCATGGAATGGCATGGAATGGCATGGCACCGCATGGCACGGCATGGCACGGCATGGCACGGCATGGCACGGCATGGCACCGGCATGGCACGGCATGGCACCGGCATGGCACGGCATGGCACGGCATGGCACCGGCATGGCACGGCATGGCACGGCATGGCACGGCATGGCACGGCATGGAATGGCATGGAATGGCATGGAATGGCATGGAATGGCATGGAATGGCATGGAATGGCATGGAATGGCATGGAATGGCATGGAATGGCATGGAATGGCATGGAATGGCATGGAATGGCATGGCACCGGCATGGCACGGCATGGCACCGGCATGGCACGGCATGGCACCGGCATGGCACGGCATGGCACGGCATGGCACCGGCATGGCACGGCATGGCACGGCATGGCACCGGCATGGCACGGCATGGCACGGCATGGCACGGCATGGAATGGCATGGAATGGCATGGAATGGCATGGAATGGCATGGAATGGCATGGAATGGCATGGCACCGGCATGGCACGGCATGGCACCGGCATGGCACGGCATGGCACCGGCATGGCACGGCATGGCACCGGCATGGCACGGCATGGCACGGCATGGCACCGGCATGGCACGGCATGGCACGGCATGGCACCGGCATGGCACGGCATGGCACGGCATGGCACCGGCATGGCACGGCATGGCACCGGCATGGCACGGCATGGCAACGGCATGGCACGGCATGGCACCGGCATGGCACCGGCATGGCACGGCATGGCACCGGCATGGCACCGGCATGGCACGGCATGGCACGGCATGGCACCGGCATGGCACGGCATGGCACGGCATTGAATGGCATGGAATGGCACGGCATGGCACGGCATGGCACGGCATGGCACGGCATGGCACGGCATGGCACGGCATGGCACGGCATGGCACGGCATGGCACGGCATGGCACCGCATTGAGTGGCATGGAATGGCATGGAATGGCATGGACTGGCATGGACTGGCATGGAATGGCATGGAATGGCATGGCCCGGCATGGCACGGCATGGCACGGCATGGCACCGGCATGGCACGGCATGGCACGGCATGGCACCGGCATGGCACGGCATGGCACCGGCATGGCACCGGCATGGCACCGGCATGGCACGGCATGGCACGGCATGGCACGGCATGGCACGGCATGGCACGGCATGGCAGGGCATGGCACGGCATGGCACGGCATGGCACGGCATTGAATGGCATGGAATGGCATGGAATGGCATGGAATGGCATGGAATGGCATGGAATGGCATGGAATGGCATGGAATGGCATGGAATGGCATGGCACGGCATGGCACGGCATGGCACCGGCATGGCACGGCATGGCACCGGCATGGCACGGCATGGCACGGCAAGGCACCGGCATGGCACGGCATGGCACCGGCATGGCACGGCATGGCACCGGCATGGCACGGCATGGCACCGGCATGGCACGGCATGGCACCGGCATGGCACCGGCATGGCACGGCATGGCACCGGCATGGCACGGCATGGCACCGGCATGGCACGGCATGGAATGGCATGGCACCGGCATGGCACGGCATGGAATGGCATGGCACGGCATGGAATGGCATGGAATGGCATGGAATGGCATGGCACCGGCATGGCACGACATGGCACCGGCATGGCACGACATGGCACCGGCATGGCACGGCATGGCACCGGCATGGCACGGCATGGCACCGGCATGGCACGGCATGGCACCGGCATGGCACGGCATGGCACCGGCATGGCACGGCATGGCACCGGCATGGCACGGCATGGCACCGGCATGGCACGGCATGGCACCGGCATGGCACGGCATGGCACCGGCATGGCACGGCATGGCACCGGCATGGCACGGCATGGCACCGGCATGGCACGGCATGGCACCGGCATGGCACGGCATGGCACCGGCATGGCACGGCATGGCACCGGCATGGCACGGCATGGCACCGGCATGGCACGGCATGGCACCGGCATGGCACGGCATGGCACCGGCATGGCACGGCATGGCACCGGCATGGCACGGCATGGCACCGGCATGGCACGGCATGGCACCGGCATGGCACGGCATGGCACCGGCATGGCACGGCATGGCACGGCATGGCACGGCATGGCACCGGCATGGCACGGCATGGCACCGGCATGGCACGGCATGGCACCGGCATGGCACGGCATGGCACCGGCATGGCACGGCATGGCACCGGCATGGCACGGCATGGCACGGCATGGCACCGGCATGGCACGGCATGGAATGGCATGGAATGGCATGGAATGGCATGGAATGGCATGGAATGGCATGGAATGGCATGGAATGGCATGGAATGGCATGGAATGGCATGGAATGGCATGGAATGGCTCGGAATGGCATGGAATGGCATGGAATGGCATGGAATGGCATGGAATGGCATGGAATGGCATGGAATGGCATGGAATGGCATGGAATGGCATGGAATGGCATGGAATGGCATGGAATGGCATGGAATGGCATGGAATGGCATGGAATGGCATGGAATGGCATGGAATGGCATGGAATGGCATGGCACCGCATGGCACCGCATGGCACGGCATGGCACGGCATGGCACGGCATGGCACGGCATGGCACCGGCATGGCACGGCATGGCACCGGCATGGCACGGCATGGCACCGGCATGGCACGGCATGGCACGGCATGGCACCGGCATGGCACGGCATGGCACGGCATGGCACGGCATGGAATGGCATGGAATGGCATGGAATGGCATGGAATGGCATGGAATGGCATGGAATGGCATGGAATGGCATGGAATGGCATGGAATGGCATGGAATGGCATGGAATGGCATGGAATGGCATGGAATGGCATGGCACCGGCATGGCACGGCATGGCACCGGCATGGCACGGCATGGCACCGGCATGGCACGGCATGGCACCGGCATGGCACGGCATGGCACCGGCATGGCACGGCATGGCACCGGCATGGCACGGCATGGCACGGCATGGCACCGGCATGGCACCGGCATGGCACGGCATGGCACGGCATGGCACGGCATGGAATGGCATGGAATGGCATGGAATGGCATGGCACCGGCATGGCACGGCATGGCACCGGCATGGCACGGCATGGCACCGGCATGGCACGGCATGGCACCGGCATGGCACGGCATGGCACCGGCATGGCACGGCATGGCACCGGCATGGCACGGCATGGCACGGCATGGCACCGGCATGGCACGGCATGGCACCGGCATGGCACGGCATGGCACCGGCATGGCACGGCATGGCACCGGCATGGCACGGCATGGCACCGGCATGGCACGGCATGGCACCGGCATGGCACGGCATGGCACCGGCATGGCACGGCATGGCACCGGCATGGCACGGCATGGCACCGGCATGGCACGGCATGGCACCGCATTGAGTGGCATGGAATGGCATGGAATGGCATGGACTGGCATGGACTGGCATGGAATGGCATGGAATGGCATGGAATGGCATGGAATGGCATGGAATGGCATGGAATGGCATGGAATGGCGTGGAATGGCATGGAATGGCATGGAATGGCATGGCACCGGCATGGCACGGCATGGCACCGGCATGGCACGGCATGGCACCGGCATGGCACGGCATGGCACCGGCATGGCACGGCATGGCACCGGCATGGCACGGCATGGCACCGGCATGGCACGGCATGGCACCGGCATGGCACGGCATGGCACCGGCATGGCACCGGCATGGCACGGCATGGCACCGGCATGGCACGGCATGGCACCGGCATGGCACGGCATGGCACCGGCATGGCACGGCATGGCACCGGCATGGCACGGCATGGCACCGGCATGGCACGGCATGGCACCGGCATGGCACGGCATGGCACCGGCATGGCACGGCATGGCACCGGCATGGCACGGCATGGCACCGGCATGGCACGGCATGGCACCGGCATGGCACGGCATGGAATGGCATGGAATGGCATGGAATGGCATGGAATGGCATGGAATGGCATGGAATGGCATGGAACGGCATGGAATGGCATGGAACGGCATGGCACCGGCATGGCACGGCATGGCACCGGCATGGCACGGCATGGCACCGGCATGGCACGGCATGGCACCGGCATGGCACGGCATGGCACCGGCATGGCACGGCATGGCACCGGCATGGCACGGCATGGCACCGGCATGGCACGGCATGGCACCGGCATGGCACGGCATGGCACCGGCATGGCACGGCATGGCACCGGCATGGCACGGCATGGCACGGCATGGCACGGCATGGCACGGCATGGCACGGCATGGCACCGGCATGGCACGGCATGGCACCGGCATGGCACGGCATGGCACCGGCATGGCACCGGCATGGCACGGCATGGCACGGCATGGCACGGCATGGCACGGCATGGCACGGCATGGCACGGCATGGCACGGCATGGCAGGGCATGGCACGGCATGGCACGGCATGGCACGGCATGGCACGGCATTGAATGGCATGGAATGGCATGGAATGGCATGGAATGGCATGGAATGGCATGGAATGGCATGGAATGGCATGGAATGGCATGGAATGGCATGGAATGGCATGGAATGGCATGGAATGGCATGGAATGGCATGGAATGGCATGGAATGGCATGGAATGGCATGGAATGGCATGGAATGGCATGGAATGGCATGGAATGGCATGGAATGGCATGGAATGGCATGGAATGGCATGGAATGGCATGGAATGGCATGGAATGGCATGGAATGGCATGGAATGGCATGGAATGGCATGGAATGGCATGGAATGGCATGGAATGGCATGGAATGGCATGGAATGGCATGGAATGGCATGGAATGGCATGGAATGGCATGGAATGGCATGGAATGGCATGGAATGGCATGGAATGGCATGGAATGGCATGGAATGGCATGGAATGGCATGGAATGGCATGGAATGGCATGGAATGGCATGGAATGGCATGGAATGGCATGGAATGGCATGGAATGGCATGGAATGGCATGGAATGGCATGGAATGGCATGGAATGGCATGGAATGGCATGGAATGGCATGGAATGGCATGGAATGGCATGGAATGGCATGGAATGGCATGGAATGGCATGGAATGGCATGGAATGGCATGGAATGGCATGGAATGGCATGGAATGGCATGGAATGGCATGGAATGGCATGGAATGGCATGGAATGGCATGGAATGGCATGGAATGGCATGGAATGGCATGGAATGGCATGGAATGGCATGGAATGGCATGGAATGGCATGGAATGGCATGGAATGGCATGGAATGGCATGGAATGGCATGGAATGGCATGGAATGGCATGGAATGGCATGGCACGGCACGGCACGGCATGGCACCGGCATGGCACGGCATGGCACCGGCATGGCACGGCATGGCACCGGCATGGCACGGCATGGCACGGCATGGCACCGGCATGGCACGGCATGGCACCGGCATGGCACGGCATGGCACGGCATTGAATGGCATGGAATGGCACGGCATGGCACGGCATGGCACGGCATGGCACGGCATGGCACCGCATTGAGTGGCATGGAATGGCATGGAATGGCATGGACTGGCATGGACTGGCATGGAATGGCATGGAATGGCATGGCCCGGCATGGCACGGCATGGCACGGCATGGCACCGGCATGGCACGGCATGGCACGGCATGGCACCGCATTGAGTGGCATGGAATGGCATGGAATGGCATGGACTGGCATGGAATGGCATGGAATGGCATGGAATGGCATGGAATGGCATGGAATGGCATGGAATGGCATGGAATGGCATGGAATGGCATGGAATGGCATGGAATGGCATGGAATGGCATGGAATGGCATGGAATGGCATGGAATGGCATGGAATGGCATGGAATGGCATGGCACCGCATGGCACGGCATGGCACGGCATGGCACGGCATGGCACGGCATGGCACCGGCATGGCACGGCATGGCACCGGCATGGCACGGCATGGCACGGCATGGCACCGGCATGGCACGGCATGGCACGGCATGGCACGGCATGGAATGGCATGGAATGGCATGGAATGGCATGGAATGGCATGGAATGGCATGGAATGGCATGGAATGGCATGGAATGGCATGGAATGGCATGGAATGGCATGGAATGGCATGGAATGGCATGGCACCGGCATGGCACGGCATGGCACGGCATGGCACCGGCATGGCACGGCATGGCACGGCATGGCACCGGCATGGCACGGCATGGCACGGCATGGCACGGCATGGAATGGCATGGAATGGCATGGAATGGCATGGAATGGCATGGAATGGCATGGCACCGGCATGGCACGGCACGGCATGGCACCGGCATGGCACGGCATGGCACCGGCATGGCACGGCATGGCACCGGCATGGCACCGGCATGGCACGGCATGGCACGGCATGGCACCGGCATGGCACGGCATGGCACGGCATGGCACCGGCATGGCACGGCATGGCACCGGCATGGCACGGCATGGCACGGCATGGCACGGCATGGAATGGCATGGAATGGCATGGAATGGCATGGCACCGGCATGGCACGGCATGGCACCGGCATGGCACGGCATGGCACCGGCATGGCACGGCATGGCACCGGCATGGCACGGCATGGCACCGGCATGGCACGGCATGGCACCGGCATGGCACGGCATGGCACGGCATGGCACCGGCATGGCACGGCATGGCACCGGCATGGCACGGCATGGCACCGGCATGGCACGGCATGGCACCGGCATGGCACGGCATGGCACCGGCATGGCACGGCATGGCACCGGCATGGCACGGCATGGCACCGGCATGGCACGGCATGGCACCGGCATGGCACGGCATGGCACCGGCATGGCACGGCATGGCACCGCATTGAGTGGCATGGAATGGCATGGAATGGCATGGACTGGCATGGACTGGCATGGAATGGCATGGAATGGCATGGAATGGCATGGAATGGCATGGAATGGCATGGAATGGCATGGAATGGCGTGGAATGGCATGGAATGGCATGGAATGGCATGGCACCGGCATGGCACGGCATGGCACCGGCATGGCACGGCATGGCACCGGCATGGCACGGCATGGCACCGGCATGGCACGGCATGGCACCGGCATGGCACGGCATGGCACCGGCATGGCACGGCATGGCACCGGCATGGCACGGCATGGCACCGGCATGGCACCGGCATGGCACGGCATGGCACCGGCATGGCACGGCATGGCACCGGCATGGCACGGCATGGCACCGGCATGGCACGGCATGGCACCGGCATGGCACGGCATGGCACCGGCATGGCACGGCATGGCACCGGCATGGCACGGCATGGCACCGGCATGGCACGGCATGGCACCGGCATGGCACGGCATGGCACCGGCATGGCACGGCATGGCACCGGCATGGCACGGCATGGAATGGCATGGAATGGCATGGAATGGCATGGAATGGCATGGAATGGCATGGAATGGCATGGAACGGCATGGAATGGCATGGAACGGCATGGCACCGGCATGGCACGGCATGGCACCGGCATGGCACGGCATGGCACCGGCATGGCACGGCATGGCACCGGCATGGCACGGCATGGCACCGGCATGGCACGGCATGGCACCGGCATGGCACGGCATGGCACCGGCATGGCACGGCATGGCACCGGCATGGCACGGCATGGCACCGGCATGGCACGGCATGGCACCGGCATGGCACGGCATGGCACGGCATGGCACGGCATGGCACGGCATGGCACGGCATGGCACCGGCATGGCACGGCATGGCACCGGCATGGCACGGCATGGCACCGGCATGGCACCGGCATGGCACGGCATGGCACGGCATGGCACGGCATGGCACGGCATGGCACGGCATGGCACGGCATGGCACGGCATGGCAGGGCATGGCACGGCATGGCACGGCATGGCACGGCATGGCACGGCATTGAATGGCATGGAATGGCATGGAATGGCATGGAATGGCATGGAATGGCATGGAATGGCATGGAATGGCATGGAATGGCATGGAATGGCATGGAATGGCATGGAATGGCATGGAATGGCATGGAATGGCATGGAATGGCATGGAATGGCATGGAATGGCATGGAATGGCATGGAATGGCATGGAATGGCATGGAATGGCATGGAATGGCATGGAATGGCATGGAATGGCATGGAATGGCATGGAATGGCATGGAATGGCATGGAATGGCATGGAATGGCATGGAATGGCATGGAATGGCATGGAATGGCATGGAATGGCATGGAATGGCATGGAATGGCATGGAATGGCATGGAATGGCATGGAATGGCATGGAATGGCATGGAATGGCATGGAATGGCATGGAATGGCATGGAATGGCATGGAATGGCATGGAATGGCATGGAATGGCATGGAATGGCATGGAATGGCATGGAATGGCATGGAATGGCATGGAATGGCATGGAATGGCATGGAATGGCATGGAATGGCATGGAATGGCATGGAATGGCATGGAATGGCATGGAATGGCATGGAATGGCATGGAATGGCATGGAATGGCATGGAATGGCATGGAATGGCATGGAATGGCATGGAATGGCATGGAATGGCATGGAATGGCATGGAATGGCATGGAATGGCATGGAATGGCATGGAATGGCATGGAATGGCATGGAATGGCATGGAATGGCATGGAATGGCATGGAATGGCATGGAATGGCATGGAATGGCATGGAATGGCATGGAATGGCATGGAATGGCATGGAATGGCATGGAATGGCATGGAATGGCATGGAATGGCATGGAATGGCATGGCACGGCACGGCACGGCATGGCACCGGCATGGCACGGCATGGCACCGGCATGGCACGGCATGGCACCGGCATGGCACGGCATGGCACGGCATGGCACCGGCATGGCACGGCATGGCACCGGCATGGCACGGCATGGCACGGCATTGAATGGCATGGAATGGCACGGCATGGCACGGCATGGCACGGCATGGCACGGCATGGCACCGCATTGAGTGGCATGGAATGGCATGGAATGGCATGGACTGGCATGGACTGGCATGGAATGGCATGGAATGGCATGGCCCGGCATGGCACGGCATGGCACGGCATGGCACCGGCATGGCACGGCATGGCACGGCATGGCACCGCATTGAGTGGCATGGAATGGCATGGAATGGCATGGACTGGCATGGAATGGCATGGAATGGCATGGAATGGCATGGAATGGCATGGAATGGCATGGAATGGCATGGAATGGCATGGAATGGCATGGAATGGCATGGAATGGCATGGAATGGCATGGAATGGCATGGAATGGCATGGAATGGCATGGAATGGCATGGAATGGCATGGAATGGCATGGCACCGCATGGCACGGCATGGCACGGCATGGCACGGCATGGCACGGCATGGCACCGGCATGGCACGGCATGGCACCGGCATGGCACGGCATGGCACGGCATGGCACCGGCATGGCACGGCATGGCACGGCATGGCACGGCATGGAATGGCATGGAATGGCATGGAATGGCATGGAATGGCATGGAATGGCATGGAATGGCATGGAATGGCATGGAATGGCATGGAATGGCATGGAATGGCATGGAATGGCATGGAATGGCATGGCACCGGCATGGCACGGCATGGCACGGCATGGCACCGGCATGGCACGGCATGGCACGGCATGGCACCGGCATGGCACGGCATGGCACGGCATGGCACGGCATGGAATGGCATGGAATGGCATGGAATGGCATGGAATGGCATGGAATGGCATGGCACCGGCATGGCACGGCACGGCATGGCACCGGCATGGCACGGCATGGCACCGGCATGGCACGGCATGGCACCGGCATGGCACCGGCATGGCACGGCATGGCACGGCATGGCACCGGCATGGCACGGCATGGCACGGCATGGCACCGGCATGGCACGGCATGGCACCGGCATGGCACGGCATGGCACCGGCATGGCACGGCATGGCACCGGCATGGCACCGGCATGGCACCGGCATGGCACGGCATGGCACCGGCATGGCACCGGCATGGCACGGCATGGCACCGGCATGGCACCGGCATGGCACGGCATGGCACGGCATGGCACCGGCATGGCACGGCATGGCACGGCATTGAATGGCATGGAATGGCACGGCATGGCACGGCATGGCACGGCATGGCACGGCATGGCACCGCATTGAGTGGCATGGAATGGCATGGAATGGCATGGACTGGCATGGAATGGCATGGAATGGCATGGAATGGCATGGAATGGCATGGAATGGCATGGAATGGCATGGAATGGCATGGAATGGCATGGAATGGCATGGAATGGCATGGAATGTCATGGAATGGCATGGAATGGCATGCAATGGCATGGAATGGCATGGAATGGCATGGAATGGCATGGAATGGCATGGAATGGCATGGAATGGCATGGAATGGCATGGAATGGCATGGAATGGCATGGAATGGCATGGAATGGCATGGAATGGCATGGAATGGCATGGAATGGCATGGTATGGCATGGAATGGCATGGAATGGCATGGAATGGCATGGAATGGCATGGCACGGCATGGCACGGCATGGCACCGGCATGGCACGGCATGGCACCGGCATGGCACGGCATGGCACCGGCATGGCACGGCATGGCACCGGCATGGCACGGCATGGCACCGGCATGGCACGGCATGGCACCGGCATGGCACGGCATGGCACCGGCATGGCACGGCATGGCACCGGCATGGCACGGCATGGCACCGGCATGGCACGGCATGGCACCGCATTGAGTGGCATGGAATGGCATGGAATGGCATGGACTGGGATGGACTGGCATGGAATGGCATGGAATGGCATGGAATGGCATGGAATGGCATGGAATGGCATGGAATGACATGGAATGGCATGGAATGGCATGGAATGGCATGGAATGGCATGGAATGGCATGGAATGGCATGGAATGGCATGGAATGGCATGGAATGGCATGGAATGGCATGGAATGGCATGGAATGGCATGGAATGGCATGGAATGGCATGGAATGGCATGGAATGGCATGGAATGGCATGGAATGGCATGGAATGGCATGGAATGGCATGGAATGGCATGGAATGGCATGGAATGGCATGGAATGGCATGGAATGGCATGGAATGGCATGGCACCGCATGGCACGGCATGGCACGGCATGGCACGGCATGGCACGGCATGGCACGGCATGGCACGGCATGGCACGGCATGGCACGGCATGGCACGGCATGGCACGGCATGGCACGGCATGGCACGGCATGGCACCGGCATGGCACGGCATGGCACCGCATTGAGTGGCATGGAATGGCATGGAATGGCATGGAATGGCATGGAATGGCATGGAATGGCATGGAATGGCATGGAATGGCATGGAATGGCATGGAATGGCATGGAATGGCATGGAATGGCATGGAATGGCATGGAATGGCATGGAATGGCATGGAATGGCATGGAATGGCATGGAATGGCATGGAATGGCATGGAATGGCATGGAATGGCATGGAATGGCATGGAATGGCATGGAATGGCATGGAATGGCATGGAATGGCATGGAATGGCATGGAATGGCATGGAATGGCATGGAATGGCATGGAATGGCATGGAATGGCATGGAATGGCATGGAATGGCATGGAATGGCATGGAATGGCATGGAATGGCATGGAATGGCATGGAATGGCATGGAATGGCATGGAATGGCATGGAATGGCATGGAATGGCATGGAATGGCATGGAATGGCATGGAATGGCATGGCACGGCATGGCACGGCATGGCACCGGCATGGCACGGCATGGCACCGGCATGGCACGGCATGGCACCGGCATGGCACGGCATGGCACGGCATGGCACCGGCATGGCACGGCATGGCACCGGCATGGCACGGCATGGCACGGCATTGAATGGCATGGAATGGCACGGCATGGCACGGCATGGCACGGCATGGCACGGCATGGCACCGCATTGAGTGGCATGGAATGGCATGGAATGGCATGGACTGGCATGGACTGGCATGGAATGGCATGGAATGGCATGGCCCGGCATGGCACGGCATGGCACGGCATGGCACCGGCATGGCACGGCATGGCACGGCATGGCACCGCATTGAGTGGCATGGAATGGCATGGAATGGCATGGACTGGCATGGACTGGCATGGAATGGCATGGCACGGCATGGAATGGCATGGCACGGCATGGAATGGCATGGAATGGCATGGAATGGCATGGAATGGCATGGAATGGCATGGAATGGCATGGAATGGCATGGCACCGGCATGGCACGACATGGCACCGGCATGGCACGGCATGGCACCGGCATGGCACGGCATGGCACCGGCATGGCACGGCATGGCACCGGCATGGCACGGCATGGCACCGGCATGGCACGGCATGGCACCGGCATGGCACGGCATGGCACCGGCATGGCACGGCATGGCACCGGCATGGCACGGCATGGCACGGCATGGCACCGGCATGGCACGGCATGGCACCGGCATGGCACGGCATGGCACCGGCATGGCACGGCATGGCACCGGCATGGCACGGCATGGCACCGGCATGGCACGGCATGGCACCGGCATGGCACGGCATGGCACCGGCATGGCACGGCATGGCACCGGCATGGCACGGCATGGCACCGGCATGGCACGGCATGGCACGGCATTGAATGGCATGGAATGGCATGGAATGGCATGGAATGGCATGGAATGGCATGGAATGGCATGGAATGGCATGGAATGGCATGGAATGGCATGGAATGGCATGGAATGGCATGGAATGGCATGGAATGGCATGGAATGGCATGGAATGGCATGGAATGGCATGGAATGGCATGGAATGGCATGGAATGGCATGGAATGGCATGGAATGGCATGGAATGGCATGGCACCGGCATGGCACGGCATGGCACCGGCATGGCACGGCATGGCACCGGCATGGCACGGCATGGCACCGGCATGGCACGGCATGGCACCGGCATGGCACGGCATGGCACCGGCATGGCACGGCATGGCACCGGCATGGCACGGCATGGCACCGGCATGGCACGGCATGGCACGGCATGGCACCGGCATGGCACGGCATGGCACCGGCATGGCACGGCATGGCACCGGCATGGCACGGCATGGCACCGGCATGGCACGGCATGGCACCGGCATGGCACGGCATGGCACGGCATTGAATGGCATGGAATGGCATGGAATGGCATGGAATGGCATGGAATGGCATGGCACCGCATGGCACGGCATGGCATGGCACGGCATGGCACGGCATGGCACCGGCATGGCACGGCATGGCACCGGCATGGCACGGCATAGCACGGCATGGCACCGGCATGGCACGGCATGGCACCGGCATGGCACGGCATGGCACCGGCATGGCACGGCATGGCACCGGCATGGCACGGCATGGCACGGCATGGCACGGCATGGCACGGCATGGCACGGCATGGCACGGCATGGCACGGCATGGCACGGCATGGCACGGCATGGCACGGCATGGCACGGCATGGCACGGCATGGCACGGCATGGCACGGCATGGCACGGCATGGCACGGCATGGCACGGCATGGCACGGCATGGCACGGCATGGCACGGCATGGCACGGCATGGCACGGCATTGAATGGCATGGAATGGCATGGAATGGCATGGAATGGCATGGAATGGCATGGAATGGCATGGAATGGCATGGAATGGCATGGAATGGCATGGAATGGCATGGAATGGCATGGAATGGCATGGAATGGCATGGAATGGCATGGAATGGCATGGAATGGCATGGAATGGCATGGAATGGCATGGAATGGCATGGAATGGCATGGAATGGCATGGAATGGCATGGAATGGCATGGAATGGCATGGAATGGCATGGAATGGCATGGAATGGCATGGAATGGCATGGAATGGCATGGAATGGCATGGAATGGCATGGAATGGCATGGAATGGCATGGAATGGCATGGAATGGCATGGAATGGCATGGAATGGCATGGAATGGCATGGAATGGCATGGAATGGCATGGAATGGCATGGAATGGCATGGAATGGCATGGAATGGCATGGAATGGCATGGAATGGCATGGAATGGCATGGAATGGCATGGAATGGCATGGAATGGCATGGAATGGCATGGAATGGCATGGAATGGCATGGAATGGCATGGAATGGCATGGAATGGCATGGAATGGCATGGAATGGCATGGAATGGCATGGCACGGCATGGCACGGCATGGCACCGGCATGGCACGGCATGGCACCGGCATGGCACGGCATGGCACGGCATGGCACCGGCATGGCACGGCATGGCACCGGCATGGCACGGCATGGCACGGCATTGAATGGCATGGAATGGCATTGAATGGCACGGAATGGCACGGCATGGCACGGCATGGCACGGCATGGCACGGCATGGCACGGCATGGCACGGCATGGCACGGCATGGCACGGCATGGCACGGCATGGCACCGCATTGAGTGGCATGGAATGGCATGGAATGGCATGGACTGGCATGGACTGGCATGGAATGGCATGGAATGGCATGGACTGGCATGGACTGGCATGGAATGGCATGGAATGGCATGGCCCGGCATGGCACCGGCATGGCACGGCATGGCACCGGCATGGCACGGCATGGCACCGGCATGGCATGGCATGGCACCGGCATGGCACGGCATGGCACCGGCATGGCACGGCATGGCACCGGCATGGCACGGCATTGAATGGCATGGAATGGCATGGAATGGCATGGAATGGCATGGAATGGCATGGAATGGCATGGAATGGCATGGAATGGCATGGAATGGCATGGAATGGCATGGCACCGCATGGAATGGCATGGCACCGCATGGAATGGCATGGAATGGCATGGAATGGCATGGAATGGCATGGAATGGCATGGAATGGCATGGAATGGCATGGAATGGCATGGAATGGCATGGAATGGCATGGCACCGCATGGAATGGCATGGCACCGCATGGAATGGCATGGCACCGCATGGAATGGCATGGCACCGCATGGAATGGCATGGCACCGCATGGCACGGCATGGAATGGCATGGCACCGCATGGAATGGCATGGCACCGCATGGCACGGCATGGAATGGCATGGCACCGGCATGGCACGGCATGGCACCGCATGGCACCGGCATGGCACGGCATGGCACCGCATGGAATGGCATGGCACCGGCATGGCACCGGCATGGCATGGCATGGCACGGCATGGCACCGGCATGGCACGGCATGGCACCGGCATGGCACGGCATGGCACCGCATTGAGTGGCATGGAATGGCATGGAATGGCATGGAATGGCATGGAATGGCATGGACTGGGATGGACTGGCATGGAATGGCATGGAATGGCATGGAATGGCATGGAATGGCATGGAATGGCATGGAATGGCATGGAATGGCATGGAATGGCATGGAATGGCATGGAATGGCATGGAATGGCATGGCACCGCATGGCACGGCATGGCACGGCATGGCACGGCATGGCACCGGCATGGCACGGCATGGCACCGGCATGGCACGGCATGGCACCGGCATGGCACGGCATGGCACCGGCATGGCACGGCATGGCACGGCATGGCACCGGCATGGCACGGCATGGCACCGGCATGGCACGGCATGGCACCGGCATGGCACGGCATGGCACGGCATGGCACCGGCATGGCACGGCATGGCACCGGCATGGCACGGCATGGCACCGGCATGGCACGGCATGGCACGGCATGGCACCGGCATGGCACGGCATGGAATGGCATGGAATGGCATGGAATGGCATGGAATGGCATGGAATGGCATGGAATGGCATGGAATGGCATGGAATGGCATGGAATGGCATGGCACCGGCATGGCACGGCATGGCACCGGCATGGCACGGCATGGCACCGGCATGGCACGGCATGGCACCGGCATGGCACGGCATGGCACCGGCATGGCACGGCATGGCACCGGCATGGCACGGCATGGCACCGGCATGGCACGGCATGGCACCGGCATGGCACGGCATGGCACCGGCATGGCACGGCATGGCACCGGCATGGCACGGCATGGCACCGGCATGGCACGGCATGGCACCGGCATGGCACGGCATGGCACCGGCATGGCACGGCATGGCACCGGCATGGCACGGCATGGCACCGGCATGGCACGGCATGGCACCGGCATGGCACGGCATGGCACCGGCATGGCACGGCATGGCACCGGCATGGCACGGCATGGCACCGGCATGGCACGGCCTGGCACCGGCATGGCACGGCATGGAATGGCATGGAATGGCATGGAATGGCATGGAATGGCATGGAATGGCATGGAATGGCATGGAATGGCATGGAATGGCATGGAATGGCATGGAATGGCATGGAATGGCATGGAATGGCCTGGAATGGCATGGAATGGCATGGAATGGCATGGAATGGCATGGAATGGCATGGAATGGCATGGAATGGCATGGAATGGCATGGAATGGCATGGAATGGCATGGAATGGCATGGAATGGCATGGAATGGCATGGAATGGCATGGAATGGCATGGAATGGCATGGAATGGCATGGAATGGCATGGAATGGCATGGAATGGCATGGAATGGCATGGAATGGCATGGAATGGCATGGAATGGCATGGAATGGCATGGAATGGCATGGAATGGCATGTAATGGCATGGCACCGCATGGCACGGCATGGCACGGCATGGCACCGGCATGGCACGGCATGGCACGGCATGGCACCGGCATGGCACGGCATGGCACCGGCATGGCACGGCATGACACCGGCATGGCACGGCATGGCACGGCATTGAATGGCATGGAATGGCATGGAATGGCATGGAATGGCATGGAATGGCATGGAATGGCATGGAATGGCATGGAATGGCATGGAATGGCATGGAATGACATGGAATGGCATGGAATGGCATGGAATGGCATGGAATGGCATGGAATGGCATGGAATGGCATGGCACCGCATGGCACGGCATGGCACGGCATGGCACGGCATGGCACGGCATGGCACGGCATGGCACGGCATGGCACGGCATGGCACGGCATGGCACCGGCATGGCACGGCATGGCACGGCATGGCACGGCATGGCACCGGCATGGCACGGCATGGCACGGCATGGCACCAGCATGGCACGGCATGGCACGGCATGGCACCGGCATGGCACCGGCATGGCACGGCATGGCACCGGCATGGCACGGCATGGCACCGGCATGGCACGGCATGGCACCGGCATGGCACGGCATGGCACCGCATGGCACGGCATGGCACGGCATGGCACCGGCATGGCACGGCATGGCACGGCATGGCACGGCATGGCACCGGCATGGCACGGCATGGCACCGGCATGCCACGGCATGGCACCGGCATGGCACGGCATGGCACCGGCATGGCACGGCATGGCACCGGCATGGCACGGCATGGCACCGGCATGGCACGGCATGGCACCGGCATGGCACGGCATGGCACCGGCATGGCACGGCATGGCACCGGCATGGCACGGCATGGCACCGGCATGGCACGGCATGGCACCGGCATGGCACGGCATGGCACCGGCATGGCACGGCATGGCACCGGCATGGCACGGCATGGCACGGCATGGCACCGGCATGGCACGGCATGGCACGGCCTGGCACCGGCATGGCACGGCATGGAATGGCATGGAATGGCATGGAATGGCATGGAATGGCATGGAATGGCATGGAATGGCATGGAATGGCATGGAATGGCATGGAATGGCATGGAATGGCATGGAATGGCATGGAATGGCATGGAATGGCATGGAATGGCATGGAATGGCATGGAATGGCATGGAATGGCATGGAATGGCATGGAATGGCATGGAATGGCATGGAATGGCATGGAATGGCATGGAATGGCATGGAATGGCATGGAATGGCATGGAATGGCATGGAATGGCATGGAATGGCATGGAATGGCATGGAATGGCATGGAATGGCATGGAATGGCATGGAATGGCATGGAATGGCATGGAATGGCATGGAATGGCATGGAATGGCATGGAATGGCATGGAATGGCATGGAATGGCATGGAATGGCATGGAATGGCATGGAATGGCATGGAATGGCATGGAATGGCATGGAATGGCATGGAATGGCATGGAATGGCATGGAATGGCATGGAATGGCATGGAATGGCATGGAATGGCATGGAATGGCATGGAATGGCATGGAATGGCATGGAATGGCATGGAATGGCATGGAATGGCATGGAATGGCATGGCACCGCATGGCACGGCATGGCACGGCATGGCACGGCATGGCACGGCATGGCACCGGCATGGCACGGCATGGCACCGGCATGGCACGGCATGGCACGGCATGGCACCGGCATGGCACGGCATGGCACGGCATGGCACGGCATGGAATGGCATGGAATGGCATGGAATGGCATGGAATGGCATGCAATGGCATGGAATGGCATGGAATGGCATGGAATGGCATGGAATGGCATGGAATGGCATGGCACCGGCATGGCACGGCATGGCACCGGCATGGCACGGCATGGCACCGGCATGGCACGGCATGGCACCGGCATGGCACGGCATGGCACCGGCATGGCACGGCATGGCACGG
The DNA here is from genome assembly GCA_963971235.1 of Cryptus armator. Classification (NCBI taxonomy): domain Eukaryota; kingdom Metazoa; phylum Arthropoda; class Insecta; order Hymenoptera; family Ichneumonidae; genus Cryptus; species Cryptus armator. The sequence goes on from CAXARG010000333.1 coordinate 1,407,268, forward strand.
CATGGCACCGGCATGGCACGGCATGGCACCGGCATGGCACGGCATGGCACCGGCATGGCACGGCATGGCACCGGCATGGCACGGCATGGCACCGGCATGGCACGGCATGGCACGGCATTGAATGGCATGGAATGGCATGGAATGGCATGGAATGGCATGGAATGGCATGGAATGGCATGGAATGGCATGGAATGGCATGGAATGGCATGGCACCGCATGGCACGGCATGGCATGGCACGGCATGGCACGGCATGGCACGGCATGGCACCGGCATGGCACGGCATGGCACCGCATTGAGTGGCATGGAATGGCATGGAATGGCATGGAATGGCATGGAATGGCATGGAATGGCATGGCACCGCATGGCACGGCATGGCACGGCATGGCACGGCATGGCACGGCATGGCACCGGCATGGCACGGCATGGCACCGGCATGGCACGGCATGGCACGGCATGGCACCGGCATGGCACGGCATGGCACGGCATGGCACGGCATGGAATGGCATGGAATGGCATGGAATGGCATGGAATGGCATGGAATGGCATGGAATGGCATGGAATGGCATGGCACCGGCATGGCACGGCATGGCACCGGCATGGCACGGCATGGCACCGGCATGGCACGGCATGGCACCGGCATGGCACGGCATGGCACCGGCATGGCACCGGCATGGCACGGCATGGCACGGCATGGCACCGGCATGGCACGGCATGGCACGGCATGGCACCGGCATGGCACGGCATGGCACCGGCATGGCACGGCATGGCACCGGCATGGCACGGCATGGCACGGCATGGCACCGGCATGGCACGGCATGGCACCGGCATGGCACGGCATGGCACGGCATGGCACCGGCATGGCACGGCATGGCACGGCATTGAATGGCATGGAATGGCACGGCATGGCACGGCATGGCACGGCATGGCACGGCATGGCACCGCATTGAGTGGCATGGAATGGCATGGAATGGCATGGACTGGCATGGACTGGCATGGAATGGCATGGAATGGCATGGCCCGGCATGGCACGGCATGGCACGGCATGGCACCGGCATGGCACGGCATGGCACCGGCATGGCACGGCATGGCACCGGCATGGCACGGCATGGCACGGCATGGCACGGCATGGCACGGCATGGCACGGCATGGCAGGGCATGGCACGGCATGGCACGGCATGGCACGGCATTGAATGGCATGGAGTGGCATGGAATGGCATGGAATGGCATGGAATGGCATGGAATGGCATGGAATGGCATGGAATGGCATGGCACGGCATGGCACGGCATGGCACCGGCATGGCACGGCATGGCACCGGCATGGCACGGCATGGCACGGCAAGGCACCGGCATGGCACGGCATGGCACCGGCATGGCACGGCATGGCACCGGCATGGCACCGGCATGGCACGGCATGGCACCGGCATGGCACGGCATGGCACGGCATGGCACCGGCATGGCACGGCATGGAATGGCATGGCACCGGCATGGCACGGCATGGAATGGCATGGAATGGCATGGAATGGCATGGCACCGGCATGGCACGACATGGCACCGGCATGGCACGACATGGCACCGGCATGGCACGACATGGCACCGGCATGGCACGGCATGGCACCGGCATGGCACGGCATGGCACCGGCATGGCACGGCATGGCACCGGCATGGCACGGCATGGCACCGGCATGGCACGGCATGGCACCGGCATGGCACGGCATGGCACCGGCATGGCACGGCATGGCACCGGCATGGCACGGCATGGCACCGGCATGGCACGGCATGGCACCGGCATGGCACGGCATGGCACCGGCATGGCACGGCATGGCACCGGCATGGCACGGCATGGCACCGGCATGGCACGGCATGGCACCGGCATGGCACGGCATGGCACCGGCATGGCACGGCATGGCACCGGCATGGCACGGCATGGCACCGGCATGGCACGGCATGGCACCGGCATGGCACGGCATGGCACCGGCATGGCACGGCATGGCACCGGCATGGCACGGCATGGCACCGGCATGGCACGGCATGGCACCGGCATGGCACGGCATGGCACCGGCATGGCACGGCATGGCACCGGCATGGCACGGCATGGCACCGGCATGGCACGGCATGGCACGGCATGGCACCGGCATGGCACGGCATGGAATGGCATGGAATGGCATGGAATGGCATGGAATGGCATGGAATGGCATGGAATGGCATGGAATGGCATGGAACGGCATGGAATGGCATGGAATGGCATGGAATGGCATGGAATGGCATGGAATGGCATGGAATGGCATGGAATGGCATGGAATGGCATGGAATGGCATGGAATGGCATGGAATGGCATGGAATGGCATGGAATGGCATGGAATGGCATGGAATGGCATGGAATGGCATGGAATGGCATGGAATGGCATGGAATGGCATGGAATGGCATGGAATGGCATGGAATGGCATGGAATGGCATGGAATGGCATGGAATGGCATGGAATGGCATGGAATGGCATGGAATGGCATGGAATGGCATGGAATGGCATGGAATGGCATGGAATAGCATGGCACCGCATGGCACGGCATGGCACGGCATGGCACGGCATGGCACGGCATGGCACCGGCATGGCACGGCATGGCACCGGCATGGCACGGCATGGCACCGGCATGGCACGGCATGGCACCGGCATGGCACGGCATGGCACCGGCATGGCACGGCATGGCACCGGCATGGCACAGCATGGCACGGCATGGCACCGGCATGGCACAGCATGGCACGGCATGGCACCGGCATGGCACGGCATGGAATGGCATGGAATGGCATGGAATGGCATGGAATGGCATGGAATGGCATGGAATGGCATGGAATGGCATGGAATGGCATGGAATGGCATGGAATGGCATGGAATGGCATGGAATGGCATGGAATGGCATGGAATGGCATGGAATGGCATGGAATGGCATGGAATGGCATGGAATGGCATGGAATGGCATGGCACCGGCATGGCACGGCATGGCACCGGCATGGCACGGCATGGCACCGGCATGGCACCGGCATGGCACGGCATGGCACCGGCATGGCACGGCATGGCACCGGCATGGCACGGCATGGCACCGGCATGGCACGGCATGGCACCGGCATGGCACGGCATGGCACCGCATTGAGTGGCATGGAATGGCATGGAATGGCATGGACTGGCATGGACTGGCATGGAATGGCATGGAATGGCATGGAATGGCATGAAATGGCATGGAATGGCATGGAATGGCATGGAATGGCATGGAATGGCATGGAATGGCATGGAATGGCATGGAATGGCATGGAATGGCATGGAATGGCATGGAATGGCATGGAATGGCATGGAATGGCATGGAATGGCATGGAATGGCATGGAATGGCATGGAATGGCATGGAATGGCATGGAATGGCATGGAATGGCATGGAATGGCATGGAATGGCATGGCACCGCATGGCACGGCATGGCACGGCATGGCACCGGCATGGCACGGCATGGCACCGGCATGGCACGGCATGGCACGGCATGGCACCGGCATGGCACGGCATGGCACCGGCATGGCACGGCATGGCACCGGCATGGAATGGCATGGAATGGCATGGAATGGCATGGAATGGCATGGAATGGCATGGAATGGCATGGAATGGCATGGAATGGCATGGAATGGCATGGAATGGCATGGAATGGCATGGAATGGCATGGAATGGCATGGAATGGCATGGAATGGCATGGAATGGCATGGCACCGCATGGCACGGCATGGCACGGCATGGCACGGCATGGCACGGCATGGCACCGGCATGGCACGGCATGGCACCGGCATGGCACGGCATGGCACGGCATGGCACGGCATGGCACGGCATGGCACGGCATGGCACGGCATGGCACCGGCATGGCACGGCATGGCACCGGCATGGCACGGCATGGCACGGCATGGCACCGGCATGGCACGGCATGGCACCGGCATGGCACGGCATGGCACGGCATGGCACCGGCATGGCACGGCATGGCACCGGCATGGCACGGCATGGCACCGGCATGGCACGGCATGGCACCGGCATGGCACGGCCTGGCACCGGCATGGCACGGCATGGAATGGCATGGAATGGCATGGAATGGCATGGAATGGCATGGAATGGCATGGAATGGCATGGAATGGCATGGAATGGCATGGAATGGCATGGAATGGCATGGAATGGCATGGAATGGCATGGAATGGCATGGCACCGGCATGGCACGGCATGGCACCGGCATGGCACGGCATGGCACCGGCATGGCACGGCATGGCACCGGCATGGCACGGCATGGCACCGGCATGGCACGGCATGGCACCGGCATGGCACGGCATGGCACCGGCATGGCACGGCATGGCACCGGCATGGCACGGCATGGCACGGCATGGCACCGGCATGGCACGGCATGGCACCGGCATGGCACGGCATGGCACCGGCATGGCACGGCATGGCACCGGCATGGCACGGCATGGCTCCGGCATGGCACGGCATGGCACCGGCATGGCACGGCATGGCACCGGCATGGCACGGCATGGCACCGGCATGGCACGGCATGGCACCGGCATGGCACGGCATGGCACGGCATTGAATGGCATGGAATGGCATGGAATGGCATGGAATGGCATGGAATGGCATGGAATGGCATGGCACCGCATGGCACGGCATGGCATGGCACGGCATGGCATGGCACGGCATGGCACGGCATGGCACCGGCATGGCACGGCATGGCACCGGCATGGCACGGCATAGCACGGCATGGCACCGGCATGGCACGGCATGGCACCGGCATGGCACGGCATGGCACCGGCATGGCACGGCATGGCACCGGCATGGCACGGCATGGCACCGGCATGGCACGGCATGGCACCGGCATGGCACGGCATGGCACCGGCATGGCACGGCATGGCACCGGCATGGCACGGCATGGCACGGCATGGCACCGGCATGGCACGGCATGGAATGGCATGGAATGGCATGGAATGGCATGGAATGGCATGGAATGGCATGGAATGGCATGGAATGGCATGGAATGGCATGGAATGGCATGGAATGGCATGGAATGGCATGGAATGGCATGGAATGGCATGGAATGGCATGGAATGGCATGGAATGGCATGGAATGGCATGGAATGGCATGGAATGGCATGGAATGGCATGGAATGGCATGGAATGGCATGGAATGGCATGGCACGGCATGGCACCGGCATGGCACGGCATGGAATGGCATGGCACCGGCATGGAATGGCATGGCACCGGCATGGCACGGCATGGAATGGCATGGCACGGCATGGAATGGCATGGCACGGCATGGAATGGCATGGAATGGCATGGAATGGCATGGAATGGCATGGAATGGCATGGAATGGCATGGAATGGCATGGAATGGCATGGCACCGGCATGGCACGACATGGCACCGGCATGGCACGGCATGGCACCGGCATGGCACGGCATGGCACCGCCATGGCACGGCATGGCACCGGCATGGCACGGCATGGCACCGGCATGGCACGGCATGGCACCGGCATGGCACGGCATGGCACCGGCATGGCACGGCATGGCACCGGCATGGCACGGCATGGCACCGGCATGGCACGGCATGGCACCGGCATGGCACGGCATGGCACCGGCATGGCACGGCATGGCACCGGCATGGCACGGCATGGCACCGGCATGGCACGGCATGGCACCGGCATGGCACGGCATGGCACCGGCATGGCACGGCATGGCACCGGCATGGCACGGCATGGCACCGGCATGGCACGGCATGGCACCGGCATGGCACGGCATGGCACGGCATGGCACCGGCATGGCACGGCATGGCACCGGCATGGCACGGCATGGCACCGGCATGGCACGGCATGGCACCGGCATGGCACGGCATGGCACCGGCATGGCACGGCATGGCACCGGCATGGCACGGCATGGCACCGGCATGGCACGGCATGGCACCGGCATGGCACGGCATGGCACCGGCATGGCACGGCATGGCACCGGCATGGCACGGCATGGCACCGGCATGGCACGGCATGGCACCGGCATGGCACGGCATGGCACCGGCATGGCACGGCATGGCACCGGCATGGCACGGCATGGCACCGGCATGGCACCGGCATGGAATGGCATGGAATGGCATGGAATGGCATGGAATGGCATGGAATGGCATGGAATGGCATGGAATGGCATGGAATGGCATGGAATGGCATGGAATGGCATGGAATGGCATGGAATGGCATGGAATGGCATGGAATGGCATGGAATGGCATGGAATGGCATGGAATGGCATGGAATGGCATGGAATGGCATGGAATGGCATGGAATGGCATGGAATGGCATGGAATGGCATGGAATGGCATGGAATGGCATGGAATGGCATGGAATGGCATGGAATGGCATGGAATGGCATGGAATGGCATGGAATGGCATGGAATGGCATGGAATGGCATGGAATGGCATGGAATGGCATGGAATGGCATGGAATGGCATGGAATGGCATGGCACCGCATGGCACGGCATGGCACGGCATGGCACGGCATGGCACCGGCATGGCACGGCATGGCACCGGCATGGCACGGCATGGCACGGCATGGCACCGGCATGGCACGGCATGGCACGGCATGGCACGGCCTGGAATGGCATGGAATGGCATGGAATGGCATGGAATGGCATGCAATGGCATGGAATGGCATGGAATGGCATGGAATGGCATGGCACCGGCATGGCACGGCATGGCACCGGCATGGCACGGCATGGCACCGGCATGGCACGGCATGGCACGGCATGGCACCGGCATGGCACGGCATGGCACCGGCATGGCACGGCATGGCACCGGCATGGCACGGCATGGCACCGGCATGGCACGGCATGGCACCGGCATGGCACGGCATGGCACGGCATTGAATGGCATGGAATGGCATGGAATGGCATGGAATGGCATGGAATGGCATGGAATGGCATGGAATGGCATGGAATGGCATGGAATGGCATGGAATGGCATGGAATGGCATGGAATGGCATGGAATGGCATGGAATGGCATGGCACCGCATGGCACGGCATGGCATGGCACGGCATGGCACGGCATGGCACCGGCATGGCACGGCATGGCACCGGCATGGCACGGCATGGCACCGGCATGGCACGGCATGGCACCGCATTGAGTGGCATGGAATGGCATGGAATGGCATGGAATGTCATGGAATGGCATGGCACCGCATGGCACGGCATGGCACGGCATGGCACGGCATGGCACCGGCATGGCACGGCATGGCACCGGCATGGCACGGCATGGCACGGCATGGCACCGGCATGGCACGGCATGGCACGGCATGGCACGGCATGGAATGGCATGGAATGGCATGGAATGGCATGGAATGGCATGGAATGGCATGGAATGGCATGGAATGGCATGGAATGGCATGGAATGGCATGGAATGGCATGGAATGGCATGGAATGGCATGGCACCGGCATGGCACGGCATGGCACCGGCATGGCACGGCATGGCACCGGCATGGCACCGGCATGGCACGGCATGGCACGGCATGGCACCGGCATGGCACGGCATGGCACGGCATGGCACCGGCATGGCACGGCATGGCACGGCATGGCACGGCATGGAATGGCATGGAATGGCATGGAATGGCATGGAATGGCATGGAATGGCATGGAATGGCATGGAATGGCATGGCACCGGCATGGCACGGCATGGCACCGGCATGGCACGGCATGGCACCGGCATGGCACGGCATGGCACCGGCATGGCACGGCATGGCACCGGCATGGCACGGCATGGCACGGCATGGCACCGGCATGGCACGGCATGGCACGGCATGGCACCGGCATGGCACGGCATGGCACGGCATGGCACGGCATGGAATGGCATGGAATGGCATGGAATGGCATGGAATGGCATGGAATGGCATGGCACCGGCATGGCACGGCATGGCACCGGCATGGCACGGCATGGCACCGGCATGGCACGGCATGGCACCGGCATGGCACGGCATGGCACCGGCATGGCACCGGCATGGCACGGCATGGCACGGCATGGCACCGGCATGGCACGGCATGGCACGGCATGGCACCGGCATGGCACGGCATGGCACCGGCATGGCACGGCATGGCACCGGCATGGCACGGCATGGCACGGCATGGCACCGGCATGGCACGGCATGGCACCGGCATGGCACGGCATGGCACGGCATGGCACCGGCATGGCACGGCATGGCACGGCATTGAATGGCATGGAATGGCACGGCATGGCACGGCATGGCACGGCATGGCACGGCATGGCACGGCATGGCACCGCATTGAGTGGCATGGAATGGCATGGAATGGCATGGACTGGCATGGACTGGCATGGAATGGCATGGAATGGCATGGCCCGGCATGGCACGGCATGGCACGGCATGGCACCGGCATGGCACGGCATGGCACCGGCATGGCACGGCATGGCACCGGCATGGCACGGCATGGCACGGCATGGCACGGCATGGCACGGCATGGCACGGCATGGCACGGCATGGCAGGGCATGGCACGGCATGGCACGGCATGGCACGGCATTGAATGGCATGGAATGGCATGGAATGGCATGGAATGGCATGGAATGGCATGGAATGGCATGGAATGGCATGGAATGGCATGGCACGGCATGGCACGGCATGGCACCGGCATGGCACGGCATGGCACCGGCATGGCACGGCATGGCACGGCAAGGCACCGGCATGGCACGGCATGGCACCGGCATGGCACGGCATGGCACCGGCATGGCACCGGCATGGCACGGCATGGCACCGGCATGGCACGGCATGGCACGGCATGGCACCGGCATGGCACGGCATGGAATGGCATGGCACGGCATGGCACCGGCATGGCACGGCATGGAATGGCATGGAATGGCATGGCACCGGCATGGCACGACATGGCACCGGCATGGCACGACATGGCACCGGCATGGCACGGCATGGCACCGGCATGGCACGGCATGGCACCGGCATGGCACGGCATGGCACCGGCATGGCACGGCATGGCACCGGCATGGCACGGCATGGCACCGGCATGGCACGGCATGGCACCGGCATGGCACGGCATGGCACCGGCATGGCACGGCATGGCACCGGCATGGCACGGCATGGCACGGCATGGCACCGGCATGGCACGGCATGGAATGGCATGGAATGGCATGGAATGGCATGGAATGGCATGGAATGGCATGGAATGGCATGGAATGGCATGGAATGGCATGGAATGGCATGGAATGGCATGGAATGGCATGGAATGGCATGGAATGGCATGGAATGGCATGGAATGGCATGGAATGGCATGGAATGGCATGGAATGGCATGGAATGGCATGGAATGGCATGGAATGGCATGGAATGGCATGGAATGGCATGGAATGGCATGGAATGGCATGGAATGGCATGGAATGGCATGGAATGGCATGGAATGGCATGGAATGGCATGGAATGGCATGGCACCGCATGGCACGGCATGGCACGGCATGGCACGGCATGGCACGGCATGGCACCGGCATGGCACGGCATGGCACCGGCATGGCACGGCATGGCACCGGCATGGCACGGCATGGCACCGGCATGGCACGGCATGGCACCGGCATGGCACGGCATGGCACCGGCATGGCACGGCATGGCACCGGCATGGCACGGCATGGCACCGGCATGGCACAGCATGGCACGGCATGGCACCGGCATGGCACAGCATGGCACGGCATGGCACCGGCATGGCACGGCATGGAATGGCATGGAATGGCATGGAATGGCATGGAATGGCATGGAATGGCATGGAATGGCATGGAATGGCATGGAATGGCATGGAATGGCATGGAATGGCATGGAATGGCATGGAATGGCATGGAATGGCATGGAATGGCATGGAATGGCATGGAATGGCATGGAATGGCATGGAATGGCATGGAATGGCATGGAATGGCATGGAATGGCATGGAATGGCATGGAATGGCATGGAATGGCATGGAATGGCATGGAATGGCATGGAATGGCATGGAATGGCATGGAATGGCATGGAATGGCATGGCACCGGCATGGCACGGCATGGCACCGGCATGGCACGGCATGGCACCGGCATGGCACGGCATGGCACCGGCATGGCACGGCATGGCACCGCATTGAGTGGCATGGAATGGCATGGAATGGCATGGACTGGCATGGACTGGCATGGAATGGCATGGAATGGCATGGAATGGCATGAAATGGCATGGAATGGCATGGAATGGCATGGAATGGCATGGAATGGCATGGAATGGCATGGAATAGCATGGAATGGCATGGAATGGCATGGAATGGCATGGAATGGCATGGAATGGCATGGAATGGCATGGAATGGCATGGAATGGCATGGAATGGCATGGAATGGCATGGAATGGCATGGAATGGCATGGAATGGCATGGAATGGCATGGAATGGCATGGAATGGCATGGAATGGCATGGAATGGCATGGAATGGCATGGAATGGCATGGAATGGCATGGAATGGCATGGCACCGCATGGCACGGCATGGCACGGCATGGCACCGGCATGGCACGGCATGGCACCGGCATGGCACGGCATGGCACGGCATGGCACGGCATGGCACCGGCATGGCACGGCATGGCACCGGCATGGCACGGCATGGCACCGGCATGGAATGGCATGGAATGGCATGGAATGGCATGGAATGGCATGGAATGGCATGGAATGGCATGGAATGGCATGGAATGGCATGGAATGGCATGGAATGGCATGGAATGGCATGGAATGGCATGGAATGGCATGGAATGGCATGGCACCGCATGGCACGGCATGGCACGGCATGGCACCGGCATGGCACGGCATGGCACCGGCATGGCACGGCATGGCACGGCATGGCACGGCATGGCACGGCATGGCACGGCATGGCACGGCATGGCACGGCATGGCACGGCATGGCACGGCATGGCACGGCATTGAATGGCATGGAATGGCATGGAATGGCATGGAATGGCATGGAATGGCATGGAATGGCATGGAATGGCATGGCACCGGCATGGCACGGCATGGCACCGGCATGGCACCGGCATGGCACGGCATGGCACCGGCATGGCACGGCATGGCACCGGCATGGCACGGCATGGCACCGCATTGAGTGGCATGGAATGGCATGGAATGGCATGGACTGGCATGGACTGGCATGGAATGGCATGGAATGGCATGGAATGGCATGAAATGGCATGGAATGGCATGGAATGGCATGGAATGGCATGGAATGGCATGGAATGGCATGGAATGGCATGGAATGGCATGGAATGGCATGGAATGGCATGGAATGGCATGGAATGGCATGGAATGGCATGGAATGGCATGGAATGGCATGGAATGGCATGGAATGGCATGGAATGGCATGGAATGGCATGGAATGGCATGGAATGGCATGGAATGGCATGGAATGGCATGGAATGGCATGGAATGGCATGGCACCGCATGGCACGGCATGGCACGGCATGGCACCGGCATGGCACCGGCATGGCACGGCATGGCACGGCATGGCACCGGCATGGCACGGCATGGCACCGGCATGGCACGGCATGGCACCGGCATGGAATGGCATGGAATGGCATGGAATGGCATGGAATGGCATGGAATGGCATGGAATGGCATGGAATGGCATGGAATGGCATGGCACCGGCATGGCACGGCATGGCACCGGCATGGCACGGCATGGCACCGGCATGGCACCGGCATGGCACGGCATGGCACCGGCATGGCACGGCATGGCACCGGCATGGCACGGCATGGCACCGGCATGGCACGGCATGGCACCGCATTGAGTGGCATGGAATGGCATGGAATGGCATGGACTGGCATGGACTGGCATGGAATGGCATGAAATGGCATGGAATGGCATGGAATGGCATGGAATGGCATGGAATGGCATGGAATGGCATGGAATGGCATGGAATGGCATGGAATGGCATGGAATGGCATGGAATGGCATGGAATGGCATGGAATGGCATGGAATGGCATGGAATGGCATGGAATGGCATGGAATGGCATGGAATGGCATGGAATGGCATGGAATGGCATGGAATGGCATGGAATGGCATGGAATGGCATGGAATGGCATGGAATGGCATGGAATGGCATGGAATGGCATGGAATGGCATGGAATGGCATGGAATGGCATGGCACCGCATGGCACGGCATGGCACGGCATGGCACGGCATGGCACGGCATGGCACCGGCATGGCACGGCATGGCACCGGCATGGCACGGCATGGCACGGCATGGCACGGCATGGCACGGCATGGCACGGCATGGCACGGCATGGCACGGCATGGCACGGCATGGCACGGCATGGCACGGCATGGCACGGCATGGCACGGCATTGAATGGCATGGAATGGCATGGAATGGCATGGAATGGCATGGAATGGCATGGAATGGCATGGAATGGCATGGAATGGCATGGAATGGCATGGAATGGCATGGCACCGGCATGGCACGGCATGGCACCGGCATGGCACCGGCATGGCACGGCATGGCACCGGCATGGCACGGCATGGCACCGGCATGGCACGGCATGGCACCGGCATGGCACGGCATGGCACCGCATTGAGTGGCATGGAATGGCATGGAATGGCATGGACTGGCATGGACTGGCATGGAATGGCATGGAATGGCATGGAATGGCATGAAATGGCATGGAATGGCATGGAATGGCATGGAATGGCATGGAATGGCATGGAATGGCATGGAATGGCATGGAATGGCATGGAATGGCATGGAATGGCATGGAATGGCATGGAATGGCATGGAATGGCATGGAATGGCATGGAATGGCATGGAATGGCATGGAATGGCATGGAATGGCATGGAATGGCATGGAATGGCATGGAATGGCATGGAATGGCATGGAATGGCATGGAATGGCATGGAATGGCATGGAATGGCATGGAATGGCATGGAATGGCATGGCACCGCATGGCACGGCATGGCACGGCATGGCACCGGCATGGCACGGCATGGCACCGGCATGGCACGGCATGGCACGGCATGGCACCGGCATGGCACGGCATGGCACGGCATGGAATGGCATGGAATGGCATGGAATGGCATGGAATGGCATGGAATGGCATGGAATGGCATGGAATGGCATGGAATGGCATGGAATGGCATGGAATGGCATGGAATGGCATGGAATGGCATGGAATGGCATGGAATGGCATGGAATGGCATGGAATGGCATGGAATGGCATGGAATGGCATGGAATGGCATGGAATGGCATGGCACCGCATGGCACGGCATGGCACGGCATGGCACGGCATGGCACGGCATGGCACCGGCATGGCACGGCATGGCACCGGCATGGCACGGCATGGCACGGCATGGCACGGCATGGCACGGCATGGCACGGCATGGCACCGGCATGGCACGGCATGGCACCGGCATGGCACGGCATGGCACCGGCATGGCACGGCATGGCACGGCATGGCACCGGCATGGCACGGCATGGAATGGCATGGAATGGCATGGAATGGCATGGAATGGCATGGAATGGCATGGAATGGCATGGAATGGCATGGAATGGCATGGAATGGCATGGAATGGCATGGAATGGCATGGAATGGCATGGAATGGCATGGAATGGCATGGAATGGCATGGAATGGCATGGAATGGCATGGAATGGCATGGAATGGCATGGAATGGCATGGAATGGCATGGAATGGCATGGAATGGCATGGAATGGCATGGAATGGCATGGCACCGGCATGGCACGGCATGGCACCGGCATGGCACGGCATGGCACCGGCATGGCACGGCATGGCACCGGCATGGCACGGCATGGCACGGCATGGCACCGGCATGGCACGGCATGGCACGGCATGGCACGGCATGGCACGGCATGGCACGGCATGGCACGGCATGGCACGGCATGGCACGGCATGGCACGGCATGGCACGGCATGGCACGGCATGGCACGGCATGGCACGGCATGGCACGGCATGGCACGGCATTGAATGGCATGGAATGGCATGGAATGGCATGGAATGGCATGGAATGGCATGGAATGGCATGGAATGGCATGGAATGGCATGGAATGGCATGGAATGGCATGGAATGGCATGGAATGGCATGGAATGGCATGGAATGGCATGGAATGGCATGGAATGGCATGGAATGGCATGGAATGGCATGGAATGGCATGGAATGGCATGGAATGGCATGGAATGGCATGGAATGGCATGGAATGGCATGGAATGGCATGGAATGGCATGGAATGGCATGGAATGGCATGGAATGGCATGGAATGGCATGGAATGGCATGGAATGGCATGGAATGGCATGGAATGGCATGGAATGGCATGGAATGGCATGGAATGGCATGGAATGGCATGGAATGGCATGGAATGGCATGGAATGGCATGGAATGGCATGGAATGGCATGGAATGGCATGGAATGGCATGGAATGGCATGGAATGGCATGGAATGGCATGGAATGGCATGGAATGGCATGGAATGGCATGGAATGGCATGGAATGGCATGGAATGGCATGGAATGGCATGGAATGGCATGGAATGGCATGGAATGGCATGGCACGGCATGGCACGGCATGGCACCGGCATGGCACGGCATGGCACCGGCATGGCACGGCATGGCACGGCATGGCACCGGCATGGCACGGCATGGCACGGCATGGCACCGGCATGGCACGGCATGGCACGGCATTGAATGGCATGGAATGGCATTGAATGGCATGGAATGGCATGGAATGGCATGGAATGGCATGGAATGGCATGGAATGGCATGGAATGGCATGGCACCGCATGGAATGGCATGGCACCGCATGGAATGGCATGGCACCGCATGGAATGGCATGGCACCGCATGGCACGGCATGGAATGGCATGGCACCGCATGGAATGGCATGGCACCGCATGGCACGGCATGGAATGGCATGGCACCGGCATGGCACGGCATGGCACCGCATGGCACCGGCATGGCACGGCATGGCACCGCATGGAATGGCATGGCACCGGCATGGCACCGGCATGGCATGGCATGGCACGGCATGGCACCGGCATGGCACGGCATGGCACCGCATTGAGTGGCATGGAATGGCATGGAATGGCATGGAATGGCATGGAATGGCATGGAATGGCATGGAATGGCATGGCACCGGCATGGCACGGCATGGCACCGGCATGGCACGGCATGGCACCGGCATGGCACGGCATGGCACCGGCATGGCACGGCATGGCACCGGCATGGCACGGCATGGCACCGGCATGGCACGGCATGGCACCGGCATGGCACGGCATGGCACCGGCATGGCACGGCATGGCACCGGCATGGCACGGCATGGCACCGGCATGGCACGGCATGGCACCGGCATGGCACGGCATGGCACCGGCATGGCACGGCATGGCACCGGCATGGCACGGCCTGGCACCGGCATGGCACGGCATGGAATGGCATGGAATGGCATGGAATGGCATGGAATGGCATGGAATGGCATGGAATGGCATGGAATGGCATGGAATGGCATGGAATGGCATGGAATGGCATGGAATGGCATGGAATGGCATGGAATGGCATGGAATGGCATGGAATGGCATGGAATGGCATGGAATGGCATGGAATGGCATGGAATGGCATGGAATGGCATGGAATGGCATGGAATGGCATGGAATGGCATGGAATGGCATGGAATGGCATGGAATGGCATGGAATGGCATGGAATGGCATGGAATGGCATGGAATGGCATGGAATGGCATGGAATGGCATGGAATGGCATGGAATGGCATGGAATGGCATGGAATGGCATGGAATGGCATGGAATGGCATGGAATGGCATGGAATGGCATGGAATGGCATGGAATGGCATGGCACCGCATGGCACGGCATGGCACGGCATGGCACCGGCATGGCACGGCATGGCACGGCATGGCACCGGCATGGCACGGCATGGCACCGGCATGGCACGGCATGGCACGGCATTGAATGGCATGGAATGGCATGGAATGGCATGGAATGGCATGGAATGGCATGGAATGGCATGGAATGGCATGGAATGGCATGGAATGACATGGAATGGCATGGAATGGCATGGAATGGCATGGAATGGCATGGAATGGCATGGCACCGCATGGCACGGCATGGCACGGCATGGCACGGCATGGCACGGCATGGCACGGCATGGCACGGCATGGCACGGCATGGCACGGCATGGCACGGCATGGCACGGCATGGCACGGCATGGCACGGCATGGCACCGGCATGGCACGGCATGGCACGGCATGGCACGGCATGGCACCGGCATGGCACGGCATGGCACGGCATGGCACCAGCATGGCACGGCATGGCACGGCATGGCACCGGCATGGCACCGGCATGGCACGGCATGGCACCGGCATGGCACGGCATGGCACCGGCATGGCACGGCATGGCACCGGCATGGCACGGCATGGCACCGCATGGCACGGCATGGCACGGCATGGCACCGGCATGGCACGGCATGGCACGGCATGGCACGGCATGGCACCGGCATGGCACGGCATGGCACCGGCATGCCACGGCATGGCACCGGCATGGCACGGCATGGCACCGGCATGGCACGGCATGGCACCGGCATGGCACGGCATGGCACCGGCATGACACGGCATGGCACCGGCATGGCACGGCATGGCACCGGCATGGCACGGCATGGCACCGGCATGGCACGGCATGGCACCGGCATGGCACGGCATGGCACCGGCATGGCACGGCATGGCACCGGCATGGCACGGCATGGCACCGGCATGGCACGGCATGGCACCGGCATGGCACGGCATGGCACGGCATGGCACCGGCATGGCACGGCATGGCACGGCCTGGCACCGGCATGGCACCGGCATGGCACGGCATGGCACCGGCATGGCACGGCATGGCACGGCATGGCACCGGCATGGCACGGCATGGCACGGCATGGCACCGGCATGGCACGGCATGGAATGGCATGGCACCGGCATGGCACGGCATGGAATGGCATGGAATGGCATGGAATGGCATGGAATGGCATGGCACCGGCATGGCACGACATGGCACCGGCATGGCACGGCATGGCAGGGCATGGCACGGCATGGCACGGCATGGCACGGCATGGCACCGGCATGGCACGGCATGGCACGGCATGGCACGGCATGGCACGGCATGGCACCGGCATGGCACGGCATGGCACGGCATGGCACCAGCATGGCACGGCATGGCACGGCATGGCACCGGCATGGCACCGGCATGGCACGGCATGGCACCGGCATGGCACGGCATGGCACCGGCATGGCACGGCATGGCACCGGCATGGCACGGCATGGCACCGCATGGCACGGCATGGCACGGCATGGCACCGGCATGGCACGGCATGGCACGGCATGGCACGGCATGGCACCGGCATGGCACGGCATGGCACCGGCATGCCACGGCATGGCACCGGCATGGCACGGCATGGCACCGGCATGGCACGGCATGGCACCGGCATGGCACGGCATGGCACCGGCATGGCACGGCATGGCACCGGCATGGCACGGCATGGCACCGGCATGGCACGGCATGGCACCGGCATGGCACGGCATGGCACCGGCATGGCACGGCATGGCACCGGCATGGCACGGCATGGCACCGGCATGGCACGGCATGGCACCGGCATGGCACGGCATGGCACGGCATGGCACCGGCATGGCACGGCATGGCACGGCCTGGCACCGGCATGGCACGGCATGGAATGGCATGGAATGGCATGGAATGGCATGGAATGGCATGGAATGGCATGGAATGGCATGGAATGGCATGGAATGGCATGGAATGGCATGGAATGGCATGGAATGGCATGGAATGGCATGGAATGGCATGGAATGGCATGGAATGGCATGGAATGGCATGGAATGGCATGGAATGGCATGGAATGGCATGGAATGGCATGGAATGGCATGGAATGGCATGGAATGGCATGGAATGGCATGGAATGGCATGGAATGGCATGGAATGGCATGGCACCGGCATGGCACGGCATGGCACCGGCATGGCACGGCATGGCACCGGCATGGCACGGCATGGCACCGGCATGGCACGGCATGGCACCGGCATGGCACGGCATGGCACCGGCATGGCACGGCATGGCACCGGCATGGCACGGCATGGCACCGGCATGGCACGGCATGGCACCGGCATGGCACGGCATGGCACCGGCATGGCACGGCATGGCACCGGCATGGCACGGCATGGCACCGGCATGGCACGGCATGGCACCGGCATGGCACGGCATGGCACCGGCATGGCACCGGCATGGCACGGCATGGCACCGGCATGGCACGGCATGGCACCGGCATGGCACGGCATGGCACGGCATGGCACCGGCATGGCACGGCATGGCACGGCATGGCACCGGCATGGCACGGCATGGAATGGCATGGCACCGGCATGGCACGGCATGGAATGGCATGGAATGGCATGGAATGGCATGGCACCGGCATGGCACGACATGGCACCGGCATGGCACGGCATGGCAGGGCATGGCACGGCATGGCACGGCATGGCACGGCATTGAATGGCATGGAGTGGCATGGAATGGCATGGAATGGCATGGAATGGCATGGAATGGCATGGAATGGCATGGAATGGCATGGCACGGCATGGCACGGCATGGCACCGGCATGGCACGGCATGGCACCGGCATGGCACGGCATGGCACGGCAAGGCACCGGCATGGCACGGCATGGCACCGGCATGGCACGGCATGGCACCGGCATGGCACCGGCATGGCACGGCATGGCACCGGCATGGCACGGCATGGCACGGCATGGCACCGGCATGGCACGGCATGGAATGGCATGGCACCGGCATGGCACGGCATGGAATGGCATGGAATGGCATGGAATGGCATGGAATGGCATGGCACCGGCATGGCACGACATGGCACCGGCATGGCACGACATGGCACCGGCATGGCACGGCATGGCACCGGCATGGCACGGCATGGCACCGGCATGGCACGGCATGGCACCGGCATGGCACGGCATGGCACCGGCATGGCACGGCATGGCACCGGCATGGCACGGCATGGCACCGGCATGGCACGGCATGGCACCGGCATGGCACGGCATGGCACCGGCATGGCACGGCATGGCACCGGCATGGCACGGCATGGCACCGGCATGGCACGGCATGGCACCGGCATGGCACGGCATGGCACCGGCATGGCACGGCATGGCACCGGCATGGCACGGCATGGCACCGGCATGGCACGGCATGGCACCGGCATGGCACGGCATGGCACCGGCATGGCACGGCATGGCACCGGCATGGCACGGCATGGCACCGGCATGGCACGGCATGGCACCGGCATGGCACGGCATGGCACCGGCATGGCACGGCATGGCACCGGCATGGCACGGCATGGCACCGGCATGGCACGGCATGGCACCGGCATGGCACGGCATGGCACGGCATGGCACCGGCATGGCACGGCATGGAATGGCATGGAATGGCATGGAATGGCATGGAATGGCATGGAATGCCATGGAATGGCATGGAATGGCATGGAATGGCATGGAATGGCATGGAACGGCATGGAATGGCATGGAATGGCATGGAATGGCATGGAATGGCATGGAATGGCATGGAATGGCATGGAATGGCATGGAATGGCATGGAATGGCATGGAATGGCATGGAATGGCATGGAATGGCATGGAATGGCATGGAATGGCATGGAATGGCATGGAATGGCATGGAATGGCATGGAATGGCATGGAATGGCATGGAATGGCATGGAATGGCATGGAATGGCATGGAATGGCATGGAATGGCATGGAATGGCATGGAATGGCATGGAATGGCATGGAATGGCATGGCACCGCATGGCACGGCATGGCACGGCATGGCACGGCATGGCACGGCACGGCACCGGCATGGCACGGCATGGCACCGGCATGGCACGGCATGGCACCGGCATGGCACGGCATGGCACCGGCATGGCACGGCATGGCACCGGCATGGCACGGCATGGCACCGGCATGGCACAGCATGGCACGGCATGGCACCGGCATGGCACAGCATGGCACGGCATGGCACCGGCATGGCACGGCATGGAATGGCATGGAATGGCATGGAATGGCATGGAATGGCATGGAATGGCATAGAATGGCATGGAATGGCATGGAATGGCATGGAATGGCATGGAATGGCATGGAATGGCATGGAATGGCATGGAATGGCATGGAATGGCATGGAATGGCATGGAATGGCATGGAATGGCATGGAATGGCATGGAATGGCATGGAATGGCATGGAATGGCATGGAATGGCATGGAATGGCATGGAATGGCATGGAATGGCATGGAATGGCATGGAATGGCATGGAATGGCATGGAATGGCATGGAATGGCATGGAATGGCATGGAATGGCATGGCACCGCATGGCACGGCATGGCACGGCATGGCACCGGCATGGCACGGCATGGCACCGGCATGGCACGGCATGGCACGGCATGGCACCGGCATGGCACGGCATGGCACCGGCATGGCACGGCATGGCACCGGCATGGAATGGCATGGAATGGCATGGAATGGCATGGAATGGCATGGAATGGCATGGCACCGCATGGCACGGCATGGCACGGCATGGCACGGCATGGCACGGCATGGCACGGCATGGCACGGCATGGCAGGGCATGGCACGGCATGGCACGGCATGGCACGGCATTGAATGGCATGGAATGGCATGGAATGGCATGGAATGGCATGGAATGGCATGGAATGGCATGGAATGGCATGGAATGGCATGGCACGGCATGGCACGGCATGGCACCGGCATGGCACGGCATGGCACCGGCATGGCACGGCATGGCACGGCAAGGCACCGGCATGGCACGGCATGGCACCGGCATGGCACGGCATGGCACCGGCATGGCACCGGCATGGCACGGCATGGCACCGGCATGGCACGGCATGGCACGGCATGGCACCGGCATGGCACGGCATGGAATGGCATGGCACGGCATGGCACCGGCATGGCACGGCATGGAATGGCATGGAATGGCATGGCACCGGCATGGCACGACATGGCACCGGCATGGCACGACATGGCACCGGCATGGCACGGCATGGCACCGGCATGGCACGGCATGGCACCGGCATGGCACGGCATGGCACCGGCATGGCACGGCATGGCACCGGCATGGCAGGGCATGGCACCGGCATGGCACGGCATGGCACCGGCATGGCACGGCATGGCACCGGCATGGCACGGCATGGCACCGGCATGGCACGGCATGGCACCGGCATGGCACGGCATGGCACCGGCATGGCACGGCATGGCACCGGCATGGCACGGCATGGCACGGCATGGCACCGGCATGGCACGGCATGGAATGGCATGGAATGGCATGGAATGGCATGGAATGGCATGGAATGGCATGGAATGGCATGGAATGGCATGGAATGGCATGGAATGGCATGGAATGGCATGGAATGGCATGGAATGGCATGGAATGGCATGGAATGGCATGGAATGGCATGGAATGGCATGGAATGGCATGGAATGGCATGGAATGGCATGGAATGGCATGGAATGGCATGGAATGGCATGGAATGGCATGGAATGGCATGGAATGGCATGGAATGGCATGGAATGGCATGGAATGGCATGGAATGGCATGGAATGGCATGGAATGGCATGGAATGGCATGGAATGGCATGGAATGGCATGGAATGGCATGGAATGGCATGGAATGGCATGGAATGGCATGGAATGGCATGGCACCGCATGGCACGGCATGGCACGGCATGGCACGGCATGGCACCGGCATGGCACGGCATGGCACCGGCATGGCACGGCATGGCACCGGCATGGCACGGCATGGCACCGGCATGGCACGGCATGGCACCGGCATGGCACGGCATGGCACCGGCATGGCACGGCATGGCACCGGCATGGCACAGCATGGCACGGCATGGCACCGGCATGGCACAGCATGGCACGGCATGGCACCGGCATGGCACGGCATGGAATGGCATGGAATGGCATGGAATGGCATGGAATGGCATGGAATGGCATGGAATGGCATGGAATGGCATGGAATGGCATGGAATGGCATGGAATGGCATGGAATGGCATGGAATGGCATGGAATGGCATGGAATGGCATGGAATGGCATGGAATGGCATGGAATGGCATGGAATGGCATGGAATGGCATGGAATGGCATGGAATGGCATGGAATGGCATGGCACCGGCATGGCACGGCATGGCACCGGCATGGCACGGCATGGCACCGGCATGGCACCGGCATGGCACGGCATGGCACCGGCATGGCACGGCATGGCACCGGCATGGCACGGCATGGCACCGGCATGGCACGGCATGGCACCGCATTGAGTGGCATGGAATGGCATGGAATGGCATGGACTGGCATGGACTGGCATGGAATGGCATGGAATGGCATGGAATGGCATGGAATGGCATGAAATGGCATGGAATGGCATGGAATGGCATGGAATGGCATGGAATGGCATGGAATGGCATGGAATGGCATGGAATGGCATGGAATGGCATGGAATGGCATGGAATGGCATGGAATGGCATGGAATGGCATGGAATGGCATGGAATGGCATGGAATGGCATGGAATGGCATGGAATGGCATGGAATGGCATGGAATGGCATGGAATGGCATGGAATGGCATGGAATGGCATGGAATGGCATGGAATGGCATGGAATGGCATGGAATGGCATGGAATGGCATGGAATGGCATGGAATGGCATGGCACCGCATGGCACGGCATGGCACGGCATGGCACCGGCATGGCACGGCATGGCACCGGCATGGCACGGCATGGCACGGCATGGCACCGGCATGGCACGGCATGGCACCGGCATGGCACGGCATGGCACCGGCATGGAATGGCATGGAATGGCATGGAATGGCATGGAATGGCATGGAATGGCATGGAATGGCATGGAATGGCATGGAATGGCATGGAATGGCATGGAATGGCATGGAATGGCATGGAATGGCATGGAATGGCATGGAATGGCATGGAATGGCATGGAATGGCATGGAATGGCATGGAATGGCATGGAATGGCATGGAATGGCATGGAATGGCATGGAATGGCATGGAATGGCATGGAATGGCATGGAATGGCATGGAATGGCATGGAATGGCATGGAATGGCATGGAATGGCATGGAATGGCATGGAATGGCATGGCACCGCATGGCACGGCATGGCACGGCATGGCACGGCATGGCACGGCATGGCACCGGCATGGCACGGCATGGCACGGCATGGCACCGGCATGGCACGGCATGGCACGGCATGGCACGGCATGGCACGGCATGGCACGGCATGGCACGGCATGGCACGGCATGGCACGGCATGGCACGGCATTGAATGGCATGGAATGGCATGGAATGGCATGGAATGGCATGGAATGGCATGGAATGGCATGGAATGGCATGGAATGGCATGGCACCGGCATGGCACGGCATGGCACCGGCATGGCACCGGCATGGCACGGCATGGCACCGGCATGGCACGGCATGGCACCGGCATGGCACCGGCATGGCACGGCATGGCACCGGCATGGCACGGCATGGCACCGCATTGAGTGGCATGGAATGGCATGGAATGGCATGGACTGGCATGGACTGGCATGGAATGGCATGGAATGGCATGGAATGGCATGAAATGGCATGGAATGGCATGGAATGGCATGGAATGGCATGGAATGGCATGGAATGGCATGGAATGGCATGGAATGGCATGGAATGGCATGGAATGGCATGGAATGGCATGGAATGGCATGGAATGGCATGGAATGGCATGGAATGGCATGGAATGGCATGGAATGGCATGGAATGGCATGGAATGGCATGGAATGGCATGGCACCGCATGGCACGGCATGGCACGGCATGGCACCGGCATGGCACGGCATGGCACGGCATGGCACCGGCATGGCACGGCATGGCACCGGCATGGAATGGCATGGAATGGCATGGAATGGCATGGAATGGCATGGAATGGCATGGAATGGCATGGAATGGCATGGAATGGCATGGAATGGCATGGAATGGCATGGAATGGCATGGAATGGCATGGAATGGCATGGAATGGCATGGAATGGCATGGCACCGGCATGGCACGGCATGGCACCGGCATGGCACGGCATGGCACCGGCATGGCACCGGCATGGCACGGCATGGCACCGGCATGGCACGGCATGGCACCGGCATGGCACGGCATGGCACCGGCATGGCACGGCATGGCACCGCATTGAGTGGCATGGAATGGCATGGAATGGCATGGACTGGCATGGACTGGCATGGAATGGCATGGAATGGCATGGAATGGCATGAAATGGCATGGAATGGCATGGAATGGCATGGAATGGCATGGAATGGCATGGAATGGCATGGAATGGCATGGAATGGCATGGAATGGCATGGAATGGCATGGAATGGCATGGAATGGCATGGAATGGCATGGAATGGCATGGAATGGCATGGAATGGCATGGAATGGCATGGAATGGCATGGAATGGCATGGAATGGCATGGAATGGCATGGAATGGCATGGAATGGCATGGAATGGCATGGAATGGCATGGAATGGCATGGAATGGCATGGAATGGCATGGAATGGCATGGAATGGCATGGCACCGCATGGCACGGCATGGCACGGCATGGCACCGGCATGGCACGGCATGGCACCGGCATGGCACGGCATGGCACGGCATGGCACCGGCATGGCACGGCATGGCACCGGCATGGCACGGCATGGCACCGGCATGGAATGGCATGGAATGGCATGGAATGGCATGGAATGGCATGGAATGGCATGGAATGGCATGGAATGGCATGGAATGGCATGGAATGGCATGGAATGGCATGGAATGGCATGGAATGGCATGGAATGGCATGGAATGGCATGGAATGGCATGGAATGGCATGGAATGGCATGGAATGGCATGGAATGGCATGGAATGGCATGGAATGGCATGGAATGGCATGGAATGGCATGGAATGGCATGGAATGGCATGGAATGGCATGGAATGGCATGGAATGGCATGGAATGGCATGGAATGGCATGGAATGGCATGGAATGGCATGGAATGGCATGGAATGGCATGGCACCGCATGGCACGGCATGGCACGGCATGGCACGGCATGGCACGGCATGGCACCGGCATGGCACGGCATGGCACCGGCATGGCACGGCATGGCACGGCATGGCACGGCATGGCACGGCATGGCACGGCATGGCACGGCATGGCACGGCATGGCACGGCATGGCACGGCATGGCACGGCATGGCACGGCATGGCACGGCATTGAATGGCATGGAATGGCATGGAATGGCATGGAATGGCATGGAATGGCATGGAATGGCATGGAATGGCATGGCACCGGCATGGCACGGCATGGCACCGGCATGGCACCGGCATGGCACGGCATGGCACCGGCATGGCACGGCATGGCACCGGCATGGCACGGCATGGCACCGGCATGGCACCGCATTGAGTGGCATGGAATGGCATGGAATGGCATGGAATGGCATGGACTGGCATGGACTGGCATGGAATGGCATGGAATGGCATGGAATGGCATGAAATGGCATGGAATGGCATGGAATGGCATGGAATGGCATGGAATGGCATGGAATGGCATGGAATGGCATGGAATGGCATGGAATGGCATGGAATGGCATGGAATGGCATGGAATGGCATGGAATGGCATGGAATGGCATGGAATGGCATGGAATGGCATGGAATGGCATGGAATGGCATGGAATGG
The DNA here is from genome assembly GCA_963971235.1 of Cryptus armator. Lineage (NCBI taxonomy): Eukaryota > Metazoa > Arthropoda > Insecta > Hymenoptera > Ichneumonidae > Cryptus > Cryptus armator. The sequence continues at coordinate 1,433,106 of CAXARG010000333.1, forward strand.
CATGGAATGGCATGGAATGGCATGGAATGGCATGGAATGGCATGGAATGGCATGGAATGGCATGGAATGGCATGGAATGGCATGGAATGGCATGGAATGGCATGGAATGGCATGGAATGGCATGGAATGGCATGGAATGGCATGGCACCGCATGGCACGGCATGGCACGGCATGGCACCGGCATGGCACGGCATGGCACCGGCATGGCACGGCATGGCACGGCATGGCACCGGCATGGCACGGCATGGCACCGGCATGGAATGGCATGGAATGGCATGGAATGGCATGGAATGGCATGGAATGGCATGGAATGGCATGGAATGGCATGGAATGGCATGGAATGGCATGGAATGGCATGGAATGGCATGGAATGGCATGGAATGGCATGGAATGGCATGGAATGGCATGGAATGGCATGGAATGGCATGGAATGGCATGGAATGGCATGGAATGGCATGGAATGGCATGGAATGGCATGGAATGGCATGGAATGGCATGGAATGGCATGGAATGGCATGGAATGGCATGGAATGGCATGGAATGGCATGGAATGGCATGGCACCGCATGGCACGGCATGGCACGGCATGGCACGGCATGGCACCGGCATGGCACGGCATGGCACCGGCATGGCACGGCATGGCACGGCATGGCACGGCATGGCACGGCATGGCACGGCATGGCACGGCATGGCACGGCATGGCACGGCATGGCACGGCATGGCACGGCATGGCACGGCATGGCACGGCATTGAATGGCATGGAATGGCATGGAATGGCATGGAATGGCATGGAATGGCATGGAATGGCATGGAATGGCATGGAATGGCATGGAATGGCATGGCACCGGCATGGCACGGCATGGCACCGGCATGGCACCGGCATGGCACGGCATGGCACCGGCATGGCACGGCATGGCACCGGCATGGCACGGCATGGCACCGGCATGGCACCGCATTGAGTGGCATGGAATGGCATGGAATGGCATGGAATGGCATGGACTGGCATGGACTGGCATGGAATGGCATGGAATGGCATGGAATGGCATGAAATGGCATGGAATGGCATGGAATGGCATGGAATGGCATGGAATGGCATGGAATGGCATGGAATGGCATGGAATGGCATGGAATGGCATGGAATGGCATGGAATGGCATGGAATGGCATGGAATGGCATGGAATGGCATGGAATGGCATGGAATGGCATGGAATGGCATGGAATGGCATGGAATGGCATGGAATGGCATGGAATGGCATGGCACCGCATGGCACGGCATGGCACGGCATGGCACCGGCATGGCACGGCATGGCACCGGCATGGCACGGCATGGCACGGCATGGCACCGGCATGGCACGGCATGGCACCGGCATGGCACGGCATGGCACCGGCATGGAATGGCATGGAATGGCATGGAATGGCATGGAATGGCATGGAATGGCATGGAATGGCATGGAATGGCATGGAATGGCATGGAATGGCATGGAATGGCATGGAATGGCATGGAATGGCATGGAATGGCATGGAATGGCATGGAATGGCATGGAATGGCATGGAATGGCATGGAATGGCATGGAATGGCATGGAATGGCATGGAATGGCATGGAATGGCATGGAATGGCATGGAATGGCATGGAATGGCATGGAATGGCATGGAATGGCATGGAATGGCATGGAATGGCATGGAATGGCATGGAATGGCATGGAATGGCATGGAATGGCATGGAATGGCATGGAATGGCATGGCACCGCATGGCACGGCATGGCACGGCATGGCACGGCATGGCACGGCATGGCACCGGCATGGCACGGCATGGCACGGCATGGCACCGGCATGGCACCGCATGGCACGGCATGGCACGGCATGGCACGGCATGGCACGGCATGGCACCGGCATGGCACGGCATGGCACCGGCATGGCACGGCATGGCACCGGCATGGCACGGCATGGCACCGGCATGGCACGGCATGGCACCGGCATGGCACAGCATGGCACGGCATGGCACCGGCATGGCACAGCATGGCACGGCATGGCACCGGCATGGCACGGCATGGAATGGCATGGAATGGCATGGAATGGCATGGAATGGCATGGAATGGCATGGAATGGCATGGAATGGCATGGAATGGCATGGAATGGCATGGAATGGCATGGAATGGCATGGAATGGCATGGAATGGCATGGAATGGCATGGAATGGCATGGAATGGCATGGAATGGCATGGAATGGCATGGAATGGCATGGAATGGCATGGAATGGCATGGAATGGCATGGAATGGCATGGAATGGCATGGCACCGGCATGGCACGGCATGGCACCGGCATGGCACGGCATGGCACCGGCATGGCACCGGCATGGCACGGCATGGCACCGGCATGGCACGGCATGGCACCGGCATGGCACGGCATGGCACCGGCATGGCACGGCATGGCACCGCATTGAGTGGCATGGAATGGCATGGAATGGCATGGACTGGCATGGACTGGCATGGAATGGCATGGAATGGCATGGAATGGCATGGAATGGCATGAAATGGCATGGAATGGCATGGAATGGCATGGAATGGCATGGAATGGCATGGAATGGCATGGAATGGCATGGAATGGCATGGAATGGCATGGAATGGCATGGAATGGCATGGAATGGCATGGAATGGCATGGAATGGCATGGAATGGCATGGAATGGCATGGAATGGCATGGAATGGCATGGAATGGCATGGAATGGCATGGAATGGCATGGAATGGCATGGAATGGCATGGAATGGCATGGCACCGCATGGCACGGCATGGCACGGCATGGCACCGGCATGGCACGGCATGGCACCGGCATGGCACGGCATGGCACGGCATGGCACCGGCATGGCACGGCATGGCACCGGCATGGCACGGCATGGCACCGGCATGGAATGGCATGGAATGGCATGGAATGGCATGGAATGGCATGGAATGGCATGGAATGGCATGGAATGGCATGGAATGGCATGGAATGGCATGGAATGGCATGGAATGGCATGGAATGGCATGGAATGGCATGGAATGGCATGGAATGGCATGGAATGGCATGGAATGGCATGGAATGGCATGGAATGGCATGGAATGGCATGGAATGGCATGGAATGGCATGGAATGGCATGGAATGGCATGGAATGGCATGGCACCGCATGGCACGGCATGGCACGGCATGGCACGGCATGGCACGGCATGGCACCGGCATGGCACGGCATGGCACGGCATGGCACCGGCATGGCACGGCATGGCACGGCATGGCACGGCATGGCACGGCATGGCACGGCATGGCACGGCATGGCACGGCATGGCACGGCATGGCACGGCATGGCACGGCATTGAATGGCATGGAATGGCATGGAATGGCATGGAATGGCATGGAATGGCATGGAATGGCATGGAATGGCATGGCACCGGCATGGCACGGCATGGCACCGGCATGGCACCGGCATGGCACGGCATGGCACCGGCATGGCACGGCATGGCACCGGCATGGCACGGCATGGCACCGGCATGGCACGGCATGGCACCGCATTGAGTGGCATGGAATGGCATGGAATGGCATGGACTGGCATGGACTGGCATGGAATGGCATGGAATGGCATGGAATGGCATGAAATGGCATGGAATGGCATGGAATGGCATGGAATGGCATGGAATGGCATGGAATGGCATGGAATGGCATGGAATGGCATGGAATGGCATGGAATGGCATGGAATGGCATGGAATGGCATGGAATGGCATGGAATGGCATGGAATGGCATGGAATGGCATGGAATGGCATGGAATGGCATGGAATGGCATGGAATGGCATGGCACCGCATGGCACGGCATGGCACGGCATGGCACCGGCATGGCACGGCATGGCACCGGCATGGCACGGCATGGCACGGCATGGCACCGGCATGGCACGGCATGGCACCGGCATGGCACGGCATGGCACCGGCATGGAATGGCATGGAATGGCATGGAATGGCATGGAATGGCATGGAATGGCATGGCACCGGCATGGCACGGCATGGCACCGGCATGGCACGGCATGGCACCGGCATGGCACCGGCATGGCACGGCATGGCACCGGCATGGCACGGCATGGCACCGGCATGGCACGGCATGGCACCGGCATGGCACGGCATGGCACCGCATTGAGTGGCATGGAATGGCATGGAATGGCATGGACTGGCATGGACTGGCATGGAATGGCATGGAATGGCATGGAATGGCATGAAATGGCATGGAATGGCATGGAATGGCATGAATGGCATGGAATGGCATGGAATGGCATGGAATGGCATGGAATGGCATGGAATGGCATGGAATGGCATGGAATGGCATGGAATGGCATGGAATGGCATGGAATGGCATGGAATGGCATGGAATGGCATGGAATGGCATGGAATGGCATGGAATGGCATGGAATGGCATGGAATGGCATGGAATGGCATGGAATGGCATGGAATGGCATGGAATGGCATGGAATGGCATGGAATGGCATGGAATGGCATGGAATGGCATGGAATGGCATGGAATGGCATGGAATGGCATGGAATGGCATGGAATGGCATGGAATGGCATGGAATGGCATGGAATGGCATGGAATGGCATGGAATGGCATGGAATGGCATGGAATGGCATGGAATGGCATGGAATGGCATGGCACCGCATGGCACGGCATGGCACGGCATGGCACCGGCATGGCACGGCATGGCACCGGCATGGCACGGCATGGCACGGCATGGCACCGGCATGGCACGGCATGGCACCGGCATGGCACGGCATGGCACCGGCATGGAATGGCATGGAATGGCATGGAATGGCATGGAATGGCATGGAATGGCATGGAATGGCATGGAATGGCATGGAATGGCATGGAATGGCATGGAATGGCATGGAATGGCATGGAATGGCATGGAATGGCATGGAATGGCATGGAATGGCATGGAATGGCATGGAATGGCATGGAATGGCATGGAATGGCATGGAATGGCATGGAATGGCATGGAATGGCATGGAATGGCATGGAATGGCATGGCACCGCATGGCACGGCATGGCACGGCATGGCACGGCATGGCACGGCATGGCACCGGCATGGCACGGCATGGCACCGGCATGGCACGGCATGGCACGGCATGGCACGGCATGGCACGGCATGGCACGGCATGGCACGGCATGGCACGGCATGGCACGGCATGGCACGGCATTGAATGGCATGGAATGGCATGGAATGGCATGGAATGGCATGGAATGGCATGGAATGGCATGGAATGGCATGGCACCGGCATGGCACGGCATGGCACCGGCATGGCACCGGCATGGCACGGCATGGCACCGGCATGGCACGGCATGGCACCGGCATGGCACGGCATGGCACCGGCATGGCACCGCATTGAGTGGCATGGAATGGCATGGAATGGCATGGAATGGCATGGACTGGCATGGAATGGCATGGAATGGCATGGAATGGCATGGAATGGCATGGAATGGCATGGAATGGCATGGAATGGCATGGAATGGCATGGAATGGCATGGAATGGCATGGAATGGCATGGAATGGCATGGAATGGCATGGAATGGCATGGAATGGCATGGAATGGCATGGAATGGCATGGAATGGCATGGAATGGCATGGAATGGCATGGAATGGCATGGAATGGCATGGAATGGCATGGAATGGCATGGAATGGCATGGAATGGCATGGAATGGCATGGAATGGCATGGAATGGCATGGAATGGCATGGGAATGGCATGGAATGGCATGGAATGGCATGGAATGGCATGGAATGGCATGGAATGGCATGGCACCGCATGGCACGGCATGGCACGGCATGGCACCGGCATGGCACGGCATGGCACCGGCATGGCACGGCATGGCACGGCATTGCACCGGCATGGCACGGCATGGCACCGGCATGGAATGGCATGGAATGGCATGGAATGGCATGGAATGGCATGGAATGGCATGGAATGGCATGGAATGGCATGGAATGGCATGGAATGGCATGGAATGGCATGGAATGGCATGGAATGGCATGGAATGGCATGGAATGGCATGGAATGGCATGGAATGGCATGGAATGGCATGGAATGGCATGGAATGGCATGGAATGGCATGGAATGGCATGGAATGGCATGGAATGGCATGGAATGGCATGGAATGGCATGGCACCGCATGGCACGGCATGGCACGGCATGGCACGGCATGGCACCGGCATGGCACGGCATGGCACCGGCATGGCACGGCATGGCACGGCATGGCACGGCATGGCACGGCATGGCACGGCATGGCACGGCATGGCACGGCATGGCACGGCATGGCACGGCATTGAATGGCATGGAATGGCATGGAATGGCATGGAATGGCATGGAATGGCATGGAATGGCATGGAATGGCATGGAATGGCATGGAATGGCATGGCACCGGCATGGCACGGCATGGCACCGGCATGGCACCGGCATGGCACGGCATGGCACCGGCATGGCACGGCATGGCACCGGCATGGCACGGCATGGCACCGGCATGGCACCGCATTGAGTGGCATGGAATGGCATGGAATGGCATGGAATGGCATGGACTGGCATGGACTGGCATGGAATGGCATGGAATGGCATGGAATGGCATGAAATGGCATGGAATGGCATGGAATGGCATGGAATGGCATGGAATGGCATGGAATGGCATGGAATGGCATGGAATGGCATGGAATGGCATGGAATGGCATGGAATGGCATGGAATGGCATGGAATGGCATGGAATGGCATGGAATGGCATGGAATGGCATGGAATGGCATGGAATGGCATGGAATGGCATGGAATGGCATGGCACCGCATGGCACGGCATGGCACGGCATGGCACCGGCATGGCACGGCATGGCACCGGCATGGCACGGCATGGCACGGCATGGCACCGGCATGGCACGGCATGGCACCGGCATGGCACGGCATGGCACCGGCATGGAATGGCATGGAATGGCATGGAATGGCATGGAATGGCATGGAATGGCATGGAATGGCATGGAATGGCATGGAATGGCATGGAATGGCATGGAATGGCATGGAATGGCATGGAATGGCATGGAATGGCATGGAATGGCATGGAATGGCATGGAATGGCATGGAATGGCATGGAATGGCATGGAATGGCATGGAATGGCATGGAATGGCATGGCACGGCATGGCACGGCATGGCACCGGCATGGCACGGCATGGCACCGGCATGGCACGGCATGGCACCGGCATGGCACGGCATGGCACGGCATGGCACGGCATGGCACGGCATGGCACCGGCATGGCACGGCATGGCACGGCATGGCACCGGCATGGCACCGCATGGCACGGCATGGCACGGCATGGCACGGCATGGCACGGCATGGCACCGGCATGGCACGGCATGGCACCGGCATGGCACCGGCATGGCACGGCATGGCACCGGCATGGCACGGCATGGCACGGCATGGCACCGGCATGGCACGGCATGGCACCGGCATGGCACCGGCATGGCACGGCATGGCACGGCATTGAATGGCATGGAATGGCACGGCATGGCACGGCATGGCACGGCATGGCACCGCATTGAGTGGCATGGAATGGCATGGAATGGCATGGACTGGCATGGACTGGCATGGAATGGCATGGAATGGCATGGCCCGGCATGGCACGGCATGGCACGGCATGGCACCGGCATGGCACGGCATGGCACCGGCATGGCACGGCATGGCACCGGCATGGCACGGCATGGCACGGCATGGCACGGCATGGCACGGCATGGCACGGCATGGCACGGCATGGCACGGCATGGCACGGCATGGCACGGCATGGCAGGGCATGGCACGGCATGGCACGGCATGGCACGGCATTGAATGGCATGGAATGGCATGGAATGGCATGGAATGGCATGGAATGGCATGGAATGGCATGGAATGGCATGGAATGGCATGGAATGGCATGGAATGGCATGGAATGGCATGGAATGGCATGGAATGGCATGGAATGGCATGGAATGGCATGGCACGGCATGGCACGGCATGGCACCGGCATGGCACGGCATGGCACCGGCATGGCACGGCATGGCACCGGCATGGCACGGCATGGCACGGCAAGGCACCGGCATGGCACGGCATGGCACCGGCATGGCACGGCATGGCACCGGCATGGCACCGGCATGGCACGGCATGGCACGGCATGGCACCGGCATGGCACGGCATGGAATGGCATGGCACCGGCATGGCACGGCATGGAATGGCATGGAATGGCATGGAATGGCATGGCACCGGCATGGCACGACATGGCACCGGCATGGCACGACATGGCACCGGCATGGCACGGCATGGCACCGGCATGGCACGGCATGGCACCGGCATGGCACGGCATGGCACCGGCATGGCACGGCATGGCACCGGCATGGCACGGCATGGCACCGGCATGGCACGGCATGGCACCGGCATGGCACGGCATGGCACCGGCATGGCACGGCATGGCACCGGCATGGCACGGCATGGCACCGGCATGGCACGGCATGGCACCGGCATGGCACGGCATGGCACCGGCATGGCACCGGCATGGCACGGCATGGAATGGCATGGAATGGCATGGAATGGCATGGAATGGCATGGAATGGCATGGAATGGCATGGAATGGCATGGAATGGCATGGAATGGCATGGAATGGCATGGAATGGCATGGAATGGCATGGAATGGCATGGAATGGCATGGAATGGCATGGAATGGCATGGAATGGCATGGAATGGCATGGAATGGCATGGAATGGCATGGCACCGCATGGCACGGCATGGCACGGCATGGCACGGCATGGCACGGCATGGCACGGCATGGCACCGGCATGGCACGGCATGGCACCGGCATGGCACGGCATGGCACCGGCATGGCACGGCATGGCACCGGCATGGCACGGCATGGCACCGGCATGGCACGGCATGGCACCGGCATGGCACGGCATGGCACGGCATGGCACCGGCATGGCACAGCATGGCACGGCATGGCACCGGCATGGCACGGCATGGAATGGCATGGAATGGCATGGAATGGCATGGAATGGCATGGAATGGCATGGAATGGCATGGAATGGCATGGAATGGCATGGAATGGCATGGAATGGCATGGAATGGCATGGAATGGCATGGAATGGCATGGAATGGCATGGAATGGCATGGAATGGCATGGAATGGCATGGAATGGCATGGAATGGCATGGAATGGCATGGAATGGCATGGCACCGCATGGCACGGCATGGCACGGCATGGCACCGGCATGGCACGGCATGGCACCGGCATGGCACGGCATGGCACGGCATGGCACCGGCATGGCACGGCATGGCACCGGCATGGCACGGCATGGCACCGGCATGGAATGGCATGGAATGGCATGGAATGGCATGGAATGGCATGGAATGGCATGGAATGGCATGGAATGGCATGGAATGGCATGGAATGGCATGGAATGGCATGGAATGGCATGGAATGGCATGGAATGGCATGGAATGGCATGGAATGGCATGGAATGGCATGGAATGGCATGGAATGGCATGGAATGGCATGGAATGGCATGGAATGGCATGGAATGGCATGGAATGGCATGGCACCGCATGGCACGGCATGGCACGGCATGGCACGGCATGGCACGGCATGGCACGGCATGGCACCGGCATGGCACGGCATGGCACCGGCATGGCACGGCATGGCACGGCATGGCACGGCATGGCACCGGCATGGCACGGCATGGCACCGGCATGGCACGGCATGGCACCGGCATGGCACGGCATGGCACGGCATGGCACCGGCATGGCACGGCATGGCACCGGCATGGCACGGCATGGCACGGCATGGCACCGGCATGGCACGGCATGGCACCGGCATGGCACGGCATGGCACCGGCATGGCACGGCCTGGCACCGGCATGGAATGGCATGGAATGGCATGGAATGGCATGGAATGGCATGGAATGGCATGGAATGGCATGGAATGGCATGGAATGGCATGGAATGGCATGGAATGGCATGGAATGGCATGGAATGGCATGGAATGGCATGGAATGGCATGGAATGGCATGGAATGGCATGGAATGGCATGGAATGGCATGGAATGGCATGGAATGGCATGGCACCGGCATGGCACGGCATGGCACCGGCATGGCACGGCATGGCACCGGCATGGCACGGCATGGCACCGGCATGGCACGGCATGGCACCGGCATGGCACGGCATGGCACCGGCATGGCACGGCATGGCACCGGCATGGCACGGCATGGCACCGGCATGGCACGGCATGGCACCGGCATGGCACGGCATGGCACCGGCATGGCACGGCATGGCACGGCATGGCACCGGCATGGCACGGCATGGCACCGGCATGGCACGGCATGGCACCGGCATGGCACGGCATGGCTCCGGCATGGCACGGCATGGCACCGGCATGGCACGGCATGGCACCGGCATGGCACGGCATGGCACCGGCATGGCACGGCATGGCACCGGCATGGCACGGCATGGCACGGCATTGAATGGCATGGAATGGCATGGAATGGCATGGAATGGCATGGAATGGCATGGAATGGCATGGAATGGCATGGAATGGCATGGAATGGCATGGCACCGCATGGCACGGCATGGCATGGCACGGCATGGCACGGCATGGCACCGGCATGGCACCGGCATGGCACGGCATGGCACCGGCATGGCACGGCATAGCACGGCATGGCACCGGCATGGCACGGCATGGCACCGGCATGGCACGGCATGGCACCGGCATGGCACGGCATGGCACCGGCATGGCACGGCATGGCACCGGCATGGCACGGCATGGCACCGGCATGGCACGGCATGGCACCGGCATGGCACGGCATGGCACCGGCATGGCACGGCATGGCACCGGCATGGCACGGCATGGCACCGGCATGGCACGGCATGGCACCGGCATGGCACGGCATGGCACCGGCATGGCACGGCATGGCACCGGCATGGCACGGCATGGCACCGGCATGGCACGGCATGGCACCGGCATGGCACGGCATGGCACCGGCATGGCACGGCATGGCACCGGCATGGCACGGCATGGCACCGGCATGGCACGGCATGGCACCGGCATGGCACGGCATGGCACCGGCATGGCACGGCATGGCACCGGCATGGCACGGCATGGCACCGGCATGGCACAGCATGGCACGGCATGGCACCGGCATGGCACGGCATGGAATGGCATGGAATGGCATGGAATGGCATGGAATGGCATGGAATGGCATGGAATGGCATGGAATGGCATGGAATGGCATGGAATGGCATGGAATGGCATGGAATGGCATGGAATGGCATGGAATGGCATGGAATGGCATGGAATGGCATGGAATGGCATGGAATGGCATGGAATGGCATGGAATGGCATGGAATGGCATGGAATGGCATGGAATGGCATGGAATGGCATGGAATGGCATGGAATGGCATGGAATGGCATGGAATGGCATGGAATGGCATGGAATGGCATGGAATGGCATGGAATGGCATGGAATGGCATGGAATGGCATGGAATGGCATGGAATGGCATGGAATGGCATGGCACCGCATGGCACGGCATGGCACGGCATGGCACGGCATGGCACGGCATGGCACCGGCATGGCACGGCATGGCACCGGCATGGCACGGCATGGCACGGCATGGCACGGCATGGCACCGGCATGGCACGGCATGGCACGGCATGGCACGGCATGGCACGGCATGGCACCGGCATGGCACGGCATGGCACCGGCATGGCACGGCATGGCACGGCATGGCACCGGCATGGAATGGCATGGAATGGCATGGAATGGCATGGAATGGCATGGAATGGCATGGAATGGCATGGCACCGCATGGCACGGCATGGCATGGCACGGCATGGCACGGCATGGCACCGGCATGGCACGGCATGGCACCGGCATGGCACGGCATGGCACCGCATTGAGTGGCATGGAATGGCATGGAATGGCATGGAATGGCATGGAATGGCATGGAATGGCATGGCACCGCATGGCACGGCATGGCACGGCATGGCACGGCATGGCACGGCATGGCACCGGCATGGCACGGCATGGCACCGGCATGGCACGGCATGGCACGGCATGGCACCGGCATGGCACGGCATGGCACGGCATGGCACCGGCATGGCACGGCATGGCACGGCATGGCACGGCATGGAATGGCATGGAATGGCATGGAATGGCATGGAATGGCATGGAATGGCATGGAATGGCATGGAATGGCATGGAATGGCATGGAATGGCATGGCACCGGCATGGCACGGCATGGCACCGGCATGGCACGGCATGGCACCGGCATGGCACGGCATGGCACCGGCATGGCACGGCATGGCACGGCATGGCACCGGCATGGCACGGCATGGCACCGGCATGGCACGGCATGGCACGGCATGGCACCGGCATGGCACGGCATGGCACGGCATGGCACGGCATGGAATGGCATGGAATGGCATGGAATGGCATGGAATGGCATGGAATGGCATGGAATGGCATGGAATGGCATGGAATGGCATGGAATGGCATGGAATGGCATGGAATGGCATGGCACCGCATGGCACGGCATGGCACGGCATGGCACGGCATGGCACGGCATGGCACCGGCATGGCACGGCATGGCACCGGCATGGCACGGCATGGCACGGCATGGCACCGGCATGGCACGGCATGGCACGGCATGGCACGGCATGGAATGGCATGGAATGGCATGGAATGGCATGGAATGGCATGGAATGGCATGGAATGGCATGGAATGGCATGGAATGGCATGGAATGGCATGGAATGGCATGGAATGGCATGGAATGGCATGGCACCGGCATGGCACGGCATGGCACCGGCATGGCACGGCATGGCACCGGCATGGCACGGCATGGCACCGGCATGGCACGGCATGGCACGGCATGGCACCGGCATGGCACGGCATGGCACGGCATGGCACCGGCATGGCACGGCATGGCACGGCATGGCACGGCATGGAATGGCATGGAATGGCATGGAATGGCATGGAATGGCATGGAATGGCATGGAATGGCATGGCACCGGCATGGCACGGCATGGCACCGGCATGGCACGGCATGGCACCGGCATGGCACGGCATGGCACCGGCATGGCACGGCATGGCACCGGCATGGCACCGGCATGGCACGGCATGGCACGGCATGGCACCGGCATGGCACGGCATGGCACGGCATGGCACCGGCATGGCACGGCATGGCACCGGCATGGCACGGCATGGCACCGGCATGGCACGGCATGGCACGGCATGGCACCGGCATGGCACGGCATGGCACCGGCATGGCACGGCATGGCACGGCATGGCACCGGCATGGCACGGCATGGCACGGCATTGAATGGCATGGAATGGCACGGCATGGCACGGCATGGCACGGCATGGCACGGCATGGCACCGCATTGAGTGGCATGGAATGGCATGGAATGGCATGGACTGGCATGGACTGGCATGGAATGGCATGGAATGGCATGGCCCGGCATGGCACGGCATGGCACGGCATGGCACCGGCATGGCACGGCATGGCACCGGCATGGCACGGCATGGCACCGGCATGGCACGGCATGGCACGGCATGGCACGGCATGGCACGGCATGGCACGGCATGGCACGGCATGGCACGGCATGGCAGGGCATGGCACGGCATGGCACGGCATGGCACGGCATTGAATGGCATGGAATGGCATGGAATGGCATGGAATGGCATGGAATGGCATGGAATGGCATGGAATGGCATGGAATGGCATGGCACGGCATGGCACGGCATGGCACCGGCATGGCACGGCATGGCACCGGCATGGCACGGCATGGCACGGCAAGGCACCGGCATGGCACGGCATGGCACCGGCATGGCACGGCATGGCACCGGCATGGCACCGGCATGGCACGGCATGGCACCGGCATGGCACGGCATGGCACGGCATGGCACCGGCATGGCACGGCATGGAATGGCATGGCACCGGCATGGCACGGCATGGAATGGCATGGAATGGCATGGAAAGGCATGGCACCGGCATGGCACGACATGGCACCGGCATGGCACGACATGGCACCGGCATGGCACGGCATGGCACCGGCATGGCACGGCATGGCACCGGCATGGCACGGCATGGCACCGGCATGGCACGGCATGGCACCGGCATGGCACGGCATGGCACCGGCATGGCACGGCATGGCACCGGCATGGCACGGCATGGCACCGGCATGGCACGGCATGGCACCGGCATGGCACGGCATGGCACCGGCATGGCACGGCATGGCACCGGCATGGCACGGCATGGCACCGGCATGGCACGGCATGGCACCGGCATGGCACGGCATGGCACCGGCATGGCACCGGCATGGCACGGCATGGCACCGGCATGGCACGGCATGGCACCGGCATGGCACGGCATGGCACCGGCATGGCACGGCATGGCACCGGCATGGCACGGCATGGCACCGGCATGGCACGGCATGGCACCGGCATGGCACGGCATGGCACCGGCATGGCACGGCATGGCACCGGCATGGCACGGCATGGCACCGGCATGGCACGGCATGGCACCGGCATGGCACGGCATGGCACCGGCATGGCACGGCATGGCACCGGCATGGCACGGCATGGCACCGGCATGGCACGGCATGGCACCGGCATGGCACGGCATGGCACCGGCATGGCACGGCATGGCACCGGCATGGCACGGCATGGCACCGGCATGGCACGGCATGGCACCGGCATGGCACGGCATGGCACCGGCATGGCACGGCATGGCACCGGCATGGCACGGCATGGCACCGGCATGGCACGGCATGGCACCGGCATGGCACGGCATGGCACCGGCATGGCACGGCATGGCACCGGCATGGCACGGCATGGCACCGGCATGGCACGGCATGGCACCGGCATGGCACGGCATGGCACGGCATGGCACCGGCATGGCACGGCATGGAATGGCATGGAATGGCATGGAATGGCATGGAATGGCATGGAATGGCATGGAATGGCATGGAATGGCATGGAATGGCATGGAATGGCATGGAATGGCATGGAATGGCATGGAATGGCATGGAATGGCATGGAATGGCATGGAATGGCATGGAATGGCATGGAATGGCATGGAATGGCATGGAATGGCATGAAATGGCATGGAATGGCATGGAATGGCATGGAATGGCATGGAATGGCATGGAATGGCATGGAATGGCATGGAATGGCATGGAATGGCATGGAATGGCATGGAATGGCATGGAATGGCATGGAATGGCATGGAATGGCATGGAATGGCATGGAATGGCATGGCACCGCATGGCACGGCATGGCACGGCATGGCACCGGCATGGCACGGCATGGCACCGGCATGGCACGGCATGGCACGGCATGGCACCGGCATGGCACGGCATGGCACCGGCATGGCACGGCATGGCACCGGCATGGAATGGCATGGAATGGCATGGAATGGCATGGAATGGCATGGAATGGCATGGAATGGCATGGAATGGCATGGAAAGGCATGGAATGGCATGGAATGGCATGGAATGGCATGGAATGGCATGGAATGGCATGGAATGGCATGGAATGGCATGGAATGGCATGGAATGGCATGGAATGGCATGGAATGGCATGGAATGGCATGGAATGGCATGGAATGGCATGGAATGGCATGGAATGGCATGGAATGGCATGGAATGGCATGGAATGGCATGGAATGGCATGGAATGGCATGGAATGGCATGGAATGGCATGGAATGGCATGGAATGGCATGGAATGGCATGGCACCGCATGGCACGGCATGGCACGGCATGGCACGGCATGGCACGGCATGGCACCGGCATGGCACGGCATGGCACCGGCATGGCACGGCATGGCACGGCATGGCACGGCATGGCACGGCATGGCACGGCATGGCACGGCATGGAATGGCATGGAATGGCATGGAATGGCATGGAATGGCATGGAATGGCATGGAATGGCATGGAATGGCATGGAATGGCATGGAATGGCATGGAATGGCATGGAATGGCATGGAATGGCATGGAATGGCATGGAATGGCATGGAATGGCATGGAATGGCATGGAATGGCATGGAATGGCATGGAATGGCATGGAATGGCATGGAATGGCATGGAATGGCATGGAATGGCATGGAATGGCATGGCACCGGCATGGCACGGCATGGCACCGGCATGGCACGGCATGGCACGGCATGGCACCGGCATGGCACGGCATGGCACCGGCATGGCACGGCATGGCACCGGCATGGCACGGCATGGCACCGGCATGGCACGGCATGGCACCGGCATGGCACGGCATGGCACGGCATGGCACCGGCATGGCACGGCATGGCACGGCATGGCACCGGCATGGCACGGCATGGCACCGGCATGGCACGGCATGGCACCGGCATGGCACGGCATGGCACCGGCATGGCACGGCATGGCACCGGCATGGCACGGCATGGCACGGCATGGCACCGGCATGGCACGGCATGGCACCGGCATGGCACGGCATGGCACCGGCATGGCACGGCATGGCACCGGCATGGCACGGCATGGCACCGGCATGGCACGGCATGGCTCCGGCATGGCACGGCATGGCACCGGCATGGCACGGCATGGCACCGGCATGGCACGGCATGGCACCGGCATGGCACGGCATGGCACCGGCATGGCACGGCATGGCACGGCATTGAATGGCATGGAATGGCATGGAATGGCATGGAATGGCATGGAATGGCATGGCATGGCACGGCATGGCACGGCATGGCACCGGCATGGCACGGCATGGCACCGGCATGGCACGGCATAGCACGGCATGGCACCGGCATGGCACGGCATGGCACCGGCATGGCACGGCATGGCACCGGCATGGCACGGCATGGCACCGGCATGGCACGGCATGGCACGGCATGGCACCGGCATGGCACGGCATGGCACCGGCATGGCACGGCATGGCACCGGCATGGCACGGCATGGCACCGGCATGGCACGGCATGGCACCGGCATGGCACGGCATGGCACCGGCATGGCACGGCATGGCACGGCATGGCACCGGCATGGCACGGCATGGAATGGCATGGAATGGCATGGAATGGCATGGAATGGCATGGAATGGCATGGAATGGCATGGAATGGCATGGAATGGCATGGAATGGCATGGAATGGCATGGAATGGCATGGAATGGCATGGAATGGCATGGAATGGCATGGAATGGCATGGAATGGCATGGAATGGCATGGAATGGCATGGAATGGCATGGAATGGCATGGAATGGCATGGAATGGCATGGAATGGCATGGAATGGCATGGAATGGCATGGAATGGCATGGAATGGCATGGAATGGCATGGAATGGCATGGAATGGCATGGAATGGCATGGAATGGCATGGAATGGCATGGAATGGCATGGAATGGCATGGAATGGCATGGAATGGCATGGAATGGCATGGAATGGCATGGAATGGCATGGAATGGCATGGAATGGCATGGAATGGCATGGAATGGCATGGAATGGCATGGAATGGCATGGAATGGCATGGAATGGCATGGAATGGCATGGAATGGCATGGAATGGCATGGAATGGCATGGAATGGCATGGAATGGCATGGAATGGCATGGAATGGCATGGAATGGCATGGAATGGCATGGAATGGCATGGAATGGCATGGAATGGCATGGAATGGCATGGAATGGCATGGAATGGCATGGAATGGCATGGAATGGCATGGAATGGCATGGAATGGCATGGAATGGCATGGAATGGCATGGAATGGCATGGCACCGCATGGCACGGCATGGAATGGCATGGAATGGCATGGAATGGCATGGAATGGCATGGAATGGCATGGAATGGCATGGCACCGCATGGCACGGCATGGCACGGCATGGCACGGCATGGCACTGCATGGCACCGGCATGGCACGGCATGGCACCGGCATGGCACGGCATGGCACCGGCATGGCACGGCATGGCACCGCATTGAGTGGCATGGAATGGCATGGACTGGCATGGAATGGCATGGAATGGCATGGAATGGCATGGAATGGCATGGAATGGCATGGAATGGCATGGAATGGCATGGAATGGCATGGAATGGCATGGAATGGCATGGAATGGCATGGAATGGCATGGAATGGCATGGAATGGCATGGAATGGCATGGAATGGCATGGAATGGCATGGAATGGCATGGAATGGCATGGAATGGCATGGAATGGCATGGAATGGCATGGAATGGCATGGAATGGCATGGAATGGCATGGCACCGCATGGCACGGCATGGCACGGCATGGCACGGCATGGCACGGCATGGCACCGGCATGGCACGGCATGGCACCGGCATGGCACGGCATGGCACGGCATGGCACCGGCATGGCACGGCATGGCACGGCATGGCACGGCATGGAATGGCATGGAATGGCATGGAATGGCATGGAATGGCATGGAATGGCATGGAATGGCATGGAATGGCATGGAATGGCATGGAATGGCATGGAATGGCATGGAATGGCATGGAATGGCATGGCACCGGCATGGCACGGCATGGCACCGGCATGGCACGGCATGGCACCGGCATGGCACGGCATGGCACCGGCATGGCACGGCATGGCACGGCATGGCACCGGCATGGCACGGCATGGCACGGCATGGCACCGGCATGGCACGGCATGGCACGGCATGGCACGGCATGGAATGGCATGGAATGGCATGGAATGGCATGGAATGGCATGGAATGGCATGGAATGGCATGGCACCGGCATGGCACGGCATGGCACCGGCATGGCACGGCATGGCACCGGCATGGCACGGCATGGCACCGGCATGGCACGGCATGGCACCGGCATGGCACCGGCATGGCACGGCATGGCACGGCATGGCACCGGCATGGCACGGCATGGCACGGCATGGCACCGGCATGGCACGGCATGGCACCGGCATGGCACGGCATGGCACCGGCATGGCACGGCATGGCACGGCATGGCACCGGCATGGCACGGCATGGCACCGGCATGGCACGGCATGGCACGGCATGGCACCGGCATGGCACGGCATGGCACGGCATTGAATGGCATGGAATGGCACGGCATGGCACGGCATGGCACGGCATGGCACGGCATGGCACCGCATTGAGTGGCATGGAATGGCATGGAATGGCATGGACTGGCATGGACTGGCATGGAATGGCATGGAATGGCATGGCCCGGCATGGCACGGCATGGCACGGCATGGCACCGGCATGGCACGGCATGGCACCGGCATGGCACGGCATGGCACCGGCATGGCACGGCATGGCACGGCATGGCACGGCATGGCACGGCATGGCACGGCATGGCACGGCATGGCACGGCATGGCACGGCATGGCAGGGCATGGCACGGCATGGCACGGCATGGCACGGCATTGAATGGCATGGAATGGCATGGAATGGCATGGAATGGCATGGAATGGCATGGAATGGCATGGAATGGCATGGAATGGCATGGCACGGCATGGCACGGCATGGCACCGGCATGGCACGGCATGGCACCGGCATGGCACGGCATGGCACGGCAAGGCACCGGCATGGCACGGCATGGCACCGGCATGGCACGGCATGGCACCGGCATGGCACCGGCATGGCACGGCATGGCACCGGCATGGCACGGCATGGCACGGCATGGCACCGGCATGGCACGGCATGGAATGGCATGGCACCGGCATGGCACGGCATGGAATGGCATGGAATGGCATGGAAAGGCATGGCACCGGCATGGCACGACATGGCACCGGCATGGCACGACATGGCACCGGCATGGCACGGCATGGCACCGGCATGGCACGGCATGGCACCGGCATGGCACGGCATGGCACCGGCATGGCACGGCATGGCACCGGCATGGCACGGCATGGCACCGGCATGGCACGGCATGGCACCGGCATGGCACGGCATGGCACCGGCATGGCACGGCATGGCACCGGCATGGCACGGCATGGCACCGGCATGGCACGGCATGGCACCGGCATGGCACGGCATGGCACCGGCATGGCACGGCATGGCACCGGCATGGCACCGGCATGGCACGGCATGGCACCGGCATGGCACGGCATGGCACCGGCATGGCACGGCATGGCACCGGCATGGCACGGCATGGCACCGGCATGGCACGGCATGGCACCGGCATGGCACGGCATGGCACCGGCATGGCACGGCATGGCACCGGCATGGCACGGCATGGCACCGGCATGGCACGGCATGGCACCGGCATGGCACGGCATGGCACCGGCATGGCACGGCATGGCACCGGCATGGCACGGCATGGCACCGGCATGGCACGGCATGGCACCGGCATGGCACGGCATGGCACCGGCATGGCACGGCATGGCACCGGCATGGCACGGCATGGCACCGGCATGGCACGGCATGGCACCGGCATGGCACGGCATGGCACCGGCATGGCACGGCATGGCACCGGCATGGCACGGCATGGCACCGGCATGGCACGGCATGGCACCGGCATGGCACGGCATGGCACCGGCATGGCACGGCATGGCACCGGCATGGCACGGCATGGCACCGGCATGGCACGGCATGGCACCGGCATGGCACGGCATGGCACGGCATGGCACCGGCATGGCACGGCATGGAATGGCATGGAATGGCATGGAATGGCATGGAATGGCATGGAATGGCATGGAATGGCATGGAATGGCATGGAATGGCATGGAATGGCATGGAATGGCATGGAATGGCATGGAATGGCATGGAATGGCATGGAATGGCATGGAATGGCATGGAATGGCATGGAATGGCATGGAATGGCATGGAATGGCATGGAATGGCATGGAATGGCATGAAATGGCATGGAATGGCATGGAATGGCATGGAATGGCATGGAATGGCATGGAATGGCATGGAATGGCATGGAATGGCATGGAATGGCATGGAATGGCATGGAATGGCATGGAATGGCATGGAATGGCATGGAATGGCATGGAATGGCATGGAATGGCATGGAATGGCATGGAATGGCATGGCACCGCATGGCACGGCATGGCACGGCATGGCACCGGCATGGCACGGCATGGCACCGGCATGGCACGGCATGGCACGGCATGGCACCGGCATGGCACGGCATGGCACCGGCATGGCACGGCATGGCACCGGCATGGAATGGCATGGAATGGCATGGAATGGCATGGAATGGCATGGAATGGCATGGAATGGCATGGAATGGCATGGAATGGCATGGAATGGCATGGAATGGCATGGAATGGCATGGAATGGCATGGAATGGCATGGAATGGCATGGAATGGCATGGAATGGCATGGAATGGCATGGAATGGCATGGAATGGCATGGAATGGCATGGAATGGCATGGAATGGCATGGAATGGCATGGAATGGCATGGAATGGCATGGAATGGCATGGAATGGCATGGAATGGCATGGAATGGCATGGAATGGCATGGCACCGCATGGCACGGCATGGCACGGCATGGCACGGCATGGCACGGCATGGCACGGCATGGCACCGGCATGGCACGGCATGGCACCGCATTGAGTGGCATGGAATGGCATGGAATGGCATGGACTGGGATGGAATGGCATGGAATGGCATGGAATGGCATGGAATGGCATGGAATGGCATGGAATGGCATGGAATGGCATGGCACCGCATGGCACGGCATGGCACGGCATGGCACGGCATGGCACGGCATGGCACGGCATGGCACGGCATGGCACGGCATGGCACGGCATGGCACGGCATGGCACGGCATGGCACGGCATGGCACGGCATGGCACCGGCATGGCACGGCATGGCACGGCATGGCACCGGCATGGCACGGCATGGCACCGGCATGGCACGGCATGGCACCAGCATGGCACGGCATGGCACGGCATGGCACCGGCATGGCACGGCATGGCACCGGCATGGCACGGCATGGAATGGCATGGAATGGCATGGAATGGCATGGAATGGCATGGAATGGCATGGAATGGCATGGAATGGCATGGAATGGCATGGAATGGCATGGAATGGCATGGAATGGCATGGAATGGCATGGAATGGCATGGAATGGCATGGAATGGCATGGAATGGCATGGAATGGCATGGAATGGCATGGAATGGCATGGAATGGCATGGAATGGCATGGAATGGCATGGAATGGCATGGAATGGCATGGAATGGCATGGAATGGCATGGAATGGCATGGAATGGCATGGAATGGCATGGAATGGCATGGAATGGCATGGAATGGCATGGAATGGCATGGAATGGCATGGAATGGCATGGAATGGCATGGAATGGCATGGAATGGCATGGAATGGCATGGAATGGCATGGAATGGCATGGAATGGCATGGAATGGCATGGAATGGCATGGAATGGCATGGAATGGCATGGAATGGCATGGAATGGCATGGAATGGCATGGAATGGCATGGAATGGCATGGAATGGCATGGAATGGCATGGAATGGCATGGAATGGCATGGAATGGCATGGAATGGCATGGAATGGCATGGAATGGCATGGAATGGCATGGAATGGCATGGAATGGCATGGAATGGCATGGAATGGCATGGAATGGCATGGAATGGCATGGAATGGCATGGAATGGCATGGAATGGCATGGAATGGCATGGAATGGCATGGAATGGCATGGCACGGCATGGCACGGCATGGCACGGCATGGCACGGCATGGCACCGGCATGGCACGGCATGGCACCGGCATGGCACGGCATGGCACCGGCATGGCACGGCATGGCACCGCATTGAGTGGCATGGAATGGCATGGACTGGCATGGAATGGCATGGAATGGCATGGAATGGCATGGAATGGCATGGAATGGCATGGAATGGCATGGAATGGCATGGAATGGCATGGAATGGCATGGAATGGCATGGAATGGCATGGAATGGCATGGAATGGCATGGAATGGCATGGAATGGCATGGAATGGCATGGAATGGCATGGAATGGCATGGAATGGCATGGAATGGCATGGAATGGCATGGAATGGCATGGAATGGCATGGAATGGCATGGAATGGCATGGAATGGCATGGAATGGCATGGAATGGCATGGAATGGCATGGAATGGCATGGAATGGCATGGAATGGCATGGAATGGCATGGAATGGCATGGCACCGCATGGCACGGCATTGAATGGCATGGAATGGCATGGAATGGCATGGAATGGCATGGAATGGCATGGAATGGCATGGAATGGCATGGAATGGCATGGAATGGCATGGAATGGCATGGAATGGCATGGAATGGCATGGAATGGCATGGAATGGCATGGAATGGCATGGAATGGCATGGAATGGCATGGAATGGCATGGAATGGCATGGAATGGCATGGAATGGCATGGAATGGCATGGAATGGCATGGAATGGCATGGAATGGCATGGAATGTCATGGAATGGCATGGAATGGCATGGAATGGCATGGAATGGCATGGAATGGCATGGAATGGCATGGAATGGCATGGAATGGCATGGAATGGCATGGAATGGCATGGAATGGCATGGAATGGCATGGAATGGCATGGAATGGCATGGAATGGCATGGAATGGCATGGAATGGCATGGAATGGCATGGAATGGCATGGAATGGCATGGAATGGCATGGAATGGCATGGAATGGCATGGAATGGCATGGAATGGCATGGAATGGCATGGAATGGCATGGAATGGCATGGAATGGCATGGAATGGCATGGAATGGCATGGAATGGCATGGAATGGCATGGAATGGCATGGAATGGCATGGAATGGCATGGAATGGCATGGAATGGCATGGAATGGCATGGAATGGCATGGAATGGCATGGAATGGCATGGAATGGCATGGAATGGCATGGAATGGCATGGAATGGCATGGAATGGCATGGAATGGCATGGAATGGCATGGAATGGCATGGAATGGCATGGAATGGCATGGAATGGCATGGAATGGCATGGAATGGCATGGAATGGCATGGAATGGCATGGAATGGCATGGAATGGCATGGAATGGCATGGAATGGCATGGAATGGCATGGAATGGCATGGAATGGCATGGAATGGCATGGAATGGCATGGAATGGCATGGAATGGCATGGAATGGCATGGAATGGCATGGAATGGCATGGAATGGCATGGAATGGCATGGAATGGCATGGAATGGCATGGAATGGCATGGAATGGCATGGAATGGCATGGAATGGCATGGAATGGCATGGAATGGCATGGAATGGCATGGAATGGCATGGAATGGCATGGCACCGCATGGCACGGCATGGAATGGCATGGAATGGCATGGAATGGCATGGAATGGCATGGAATGGCATGGAATGGCATGGCACCGCATGGCACGGCATGGCACGGCATGGCACGGCATGGCACGGCATGGCACTGCATGGCACCGGCATGGCACGGCATGGCACCGGCATGGCACGGCATGGCACCGGCATGGCACGGCATGGCACCGCATTGAGTGGCATGGAATGGCATGGACTGGCATGGAATGGCATGGAATGGCATGGAATGGCATGGAATGGCATGGAATGGCATGGAATGGCATGGAATGGCATGGAATGGCATGGAATGGCATGGAATGGCATGGAATGGCATGGAATGGCATGGAATGGCATGGAATGGCATGGAATGGCATGGAATGGCATGGAATGGCATGGAATGGCATGGAATGGCATGGAATGGCATGGAATGGCATGGAATGGCATGGAATGGCATGGAATGGCATGGAATGGCATGGAATGGCATGGAATGGCATGGAATGGCATGGAATGGCATGGAATGGCATGGAATGGCATGGAATGGCATGGAATGGCATGGCACCGCATGGCACGGCATGGCACGGCATTGAATGGCATGGAATGGCATGGAATGGCATGGAATGGCATGGAATGGCATGGAATGGCATGGAATGGCATGGAATGGCATGGAATGGCATGGAATGGCATGGAATGGCATGGAATGGCATGGAATGGCATGGAATGGCATGGAATGGCATGGAATGGCATGGAATGGCATGGAATGGCATGGAATGGCATGGAATGGCATGGAATGGCATGGAATGGCATGGAATGGCATGGAATGGCATGGAATGGCATGGAATGGCATGGAATGGCATGGAATGGCATGGAATGGCATGGAATGGCATGGAATGGCATGGAATGGCATGGAATGGCATGGAATGGCATGGAATGGCATGGAATGGCATGGAATGGCATGGAATGGCATGGAATGGCATGGAATGGCATGGAATGGCATGGAATGTCATGGAATGTCATGGAATGGCATGGAATGGCATGGAATGGCATGGAATGGCATGGAATGGCATGGAATGGCATGGAATGGCATGGAATGGCATGGAATGGCATGGAATGGCATGGAATGGCATGGAATGGCATGGAATGGCATGGAATGGCATGGAATGGCATGGAATGGCATGGAATGGCATGGAATGGCATGGAATGGCATGGAATGGCATGGAATGGCATGGAATGGCATGGAATGGCATGGAATGGCATGGAATGGCATGGAATGGCATGGAATGGCATGGAATGGCATGGAATGGCATGGTATGGCATGGAATGGCATGGAATGGCATGGAATGGCATGGAATGGCATGGAATGGCATGGAATGGCATGGAATGGCATGGAATGGCATGGAATGGCATGGAATGGCATGGAATGGCATGGAATGGCATGGAATGGCATGGAATGGCATGGAATGGCATGGAATGGCATGGAATGGCATGGAATGGCATGGAATGGCATGGAATGGCATGGAATGGCATGGAATGGCATGGAATGGCATGGAATGGCATGGCACCGCATGGCACGGCATGGCACGGCATTGAATGGCATGGAATGGCATGGAATGGCATGGAATGGCATGGAATGGCATGGAATGGCATGGAATGGCATGGAATGGCATGGAATGGCATGGAATGGCATGGAATGGCATGGAATGGCATGGAATGGCATGGAATGGCATGGAATGGCATGGAATGGCATGGAATGGCATGGAATGGCATGGAATGGCATGGAATGGCATGGAATGGCATGGAATGGCATGGAATGGCATGGAATGGCATGGAATGGCATGGAATGGCATGGAATGGCATGGAATGGCATGGAATGGCATGGAATGGCATGGAATGGCATGGAATGGCATGGAATGGCATGGAATGGCATGGAATGGCATGGAATGGCATGGAATGGCATGGTATGGCATGGAATGGCATGGAATGGCATGGAATGGCATGGAATGGCATGGAATGGCATGGAATGGCATGGAATGGCATGGAATGGCATGGAATGGCATGGAATGGCATGGAATGGCATGGAATGGCATGGAATGGCATGGAATGGCATGGAATGGCATGGAATGGCATGGAATGGCATGGAATGGCATGGAATGGCATGGAATGGCATGGAATGGCATGGAATGGCATGGAATGGCATGGAATGGCATGGAATGGCATGGAATGGCATGGAATGGCATGGCACCGCATGGCACGGCATGGCACGGCATGGCACGGCATGGCACGGCATGGCACGGCATGGCACCGGCATGGCACGGCATGGCACCGGCATGACACGGCATGGCACCGGCATGGCACGGCATGGCACCGGCATGGCACGGCATGGCACCGGCATGGCACGGCATGGCACCGGCATGGCACGGCATGGCACCGGCATGGCACAGCATGGCACGGCATGGCACCGGCATGGCACCGGCATGGCACGGCATGGCACCGGCATGGCACGGCATGGCACCGGCATGGAATGGCATGGAATGGCATGGAATGGCATGGAATGGCATGGAATGGCATGGAATGGCATGGAATGGCATGGAATGGCATGGAATGGCATGGAATGGCATGGAATGGCATGGAATGGCATGGAATGGCATGGAATGGCATGGAATGGCATGGAATGGCATGGAATGGCATGGAATGGTATGGAATGGCATGGAATGGCATGGAATGGCATGGAATGGCATGGAATGGCATGGAATGGCATGGCACCGCATGGCACGGCATGGCACGGCATGGCACGGCATGGCACGGCATGGCACCGGCATGGCACGGCATGGCACCGGCATGGCACGGCATGGCACGGCATGGCACGGCATGGCACGGCATGGCACGGCATGGCACGGCATGGAATGGCATGGAATGGCATGGAATGGCATGGAATGGCATGGAATGGCATGGAATGGCATGGAATGGCATGGAATGGCATGGAATGGCATGGAATGGCATGGAATGGCATGGAATGGCATGGATTGGCATGGAATGGCATGGAATGGCATGGAATGGCATGGAATGGCTTGGCACCGGCATGGCACGGCATGGCACCGGCATGGCACGGCATGGCACCGGCATGGCACGGCATGGCACCGGCATGGCACGGCATGGCACCGGCATGGCACGGCATGGCACCGGCATGGCACGGCATGGCACCGGCATGGCACGGCATGGCACCGGCATGGCACGGCATGGCACCGGCATGGCACGGCATGGCACGGCATGGCACCGGCATGGCACGGCATGGCACCGGCATGGCACGGCATGGCACCGGCATGGCACGGCATGGCACCGGCATGGCACGGCATGGCACCGGCATGGCACGGCATGGCTCCGGCATGGCACGGCATGGCACCGGCATGGCACGGCATGGCACCGGCATGGCACGGCATGGCACCGGCATGGCACGGCATGGCACGGCATTGAATGGCATGGAATGGCATGGAATGGCATGGAATGGCATGGAATGGCATGGCACCGGCATGGCACGGCATGGCACCGGCATGGCACGGCATAGCACGGCATGGCACCGGCATGGCACGGCATGGCACCGGCATGGCACGGCATGGCACCGGCATGGCACGGCATGGCACCGGCATGGCACGGCATGGCACCGGCATGGCACGGCATGGCACCGGCATGGCACGGCATGGCACCGGCATGGCACGGCATGGCACCGGCATGGCACGGCATGGCACCGGCATGGCACGGCATGGCACCGGCATGGCACGGCATGGCACCGGCATGGCACGGCATGGCACCGGCATGGCACGGCATGGCACGGCATGGCACCGGCATGGCACGGCATGGAATGGCATGGAATGGCATGGAATGGCATGGAATGGCATGGAATGGCATGGAATGGCATGGAATGGCATGGAATGGCATGGAATGGCATGGAATGGCATGGAATGGCATGGAATGGCATGGAATGGCATGGAATGGCATGGAATGGCATGGAATGGCATGGAATGGCATGGAATGGCATGGAATGGCATGGAATGGCATGGAATGGCATGGAATGGCATGGAATGGCATGGAATGGCATGGAATGGCATGGAATGGCATGGAATGGCATGGAATGGCATGGAATGGCATGGAATGGCATGGAATGGCATGGAATGGCATGGAATGGCATGGAATGGCATGGAATGGCATGGAATGGCATGGAATGGCATGGAATGGCATGGAATGGCATGGAATGGCATGGAATGGCATGGAATGGCATGGAATGGCATGGAATGGCATGGAATGGCATGGAATGGCATGGAATGGCATGGAATGGCATGGAATGGCATGGAATGGCATGGAATGGCATGGAATGTCATGGAATGGCATGGAATGGCATGCAATGGCATGGAATGGCATGGAATGGCATGGAATGGCATGGAATGGCATGGAATGGCATGGAATGGCATGGAATGGCATGGAATGGCATGGAATGGCATGGAATGGCATGGAATGGCATGGTATGGCATGGAATGGCATGGAATGGCATGGAATGGCATGGAATGGCATGGAATGGCATGGAATGGCATGGAATGGCATGGAATGGCATGGAATGGCATGGAATGGCATGGAATGGCATGGAATGGCATGGCACGGCATGGCACGGCATGGCACCGGCATGGCACGGCATGGCACCGGCATGGCACGGCATGGCACCGGCATGGCACGGCATGGCACCGGCATGGCACGGCATGGCACCGGCATGGCACGGCATGGCACCGGCATGGCACGGCATGGCACCGGCATGGCACGGCATGGCACCGGCATGGCACGGCATGGCACCGGCATGGCACGGCATGGCACCGCATTGAGTGGCATGGAATGGCATGGAATGGCATGGACTGGGATGGACTGGCATGGAATGGCATGGAATGGCATGGAATGGCATGGAATGGCATGGAATGGCATGGAATGGCATGGAATGGCATGGAATGGCATGGAATGGCATGGAATGGCATGGAATGGCATGGAATGGCATGGAATGGCATGGAATGGCATGGAATGGCATGGAATGGCATGGAATGGCATGGAATGGCATGGAATGGCATGGAATGGCATGGAATGGCATGGAATGGCATGGAATGGCATGGAATGGCATGGAATGGCATGGAATGGCATGGAATGGCATGGAATGGCATGGAATGGCATGGAATGGCATGGAATGGCATGGAATGGCATGGAATGGCATGGAATGGCATGGAATGGCATGGAATGGCATGGAATGGCATGGAATGGCATGGAATGGCATGGAATGGCATGGAATGGCATGGAATGGCATGGAATGGCATGGAATGGCATGGAATGGCATGGAATGGCATGGAATGGCATGGAATGGCATGGAATGGCATGGAATGGCATGGAATGGCATGGAATGGCATGGAATGGCATGGAATGGCATGGAATGGCATGGAATGGCATGGAATGGCATGGAATGGCATGGAATGGCATGGAATGGCATGGAATGGCATGGAATGGCATGGAATGGCATGGAATGGCATGGAATGGCATGGAATGGCATGGAATGGCATGGAATGGCATGGAATGGCATGGAATGGCATGGCACCGCATGGCACGGCATGGAATGGCATGGAATGGCATGGAATGGCATGGAATGGCATGGAATGGCATGGAATGGCATGGCACCGCATGGCACGGCATGGCACGGCATGGCACGGCATGGCACTGCATGGCACCGGCATGGCACGGCATGGCACCGGCATGGCACGGCATGGCACCGGCATGGCACGGCATGGCACCGCATTGAGTGGCATGGAATGGCATGGACTGGCATGGAATGGCATGGAATGGCATGGAATGGCATGGAATGGCATGGAATGGCATGGAATGGCATGGAATGGCATGGAATGGCATGGAATGGCATGGAATGGCATGGAATGGCATGGAATGGCATGGAATGGCATGGAATGGCATGGAATGGCATGGAATGGCATGGAATGGCATGGAATGGCATGGAATGGCATGGAATGGCATGGAATGGCATGGAATGGCATGGAATGGCATGGAATGGCATGGAATGGCATGGAATGGCATGGAATGGCATGGAATGGCATGGAATGGCATGGAATGGCATGGAATGGCATGGAATGGCATGGAATGGCATGGAATGGCATGGAATGGCATGGAATGGCATGGAATGGCATGGAATGGCATGGAATGGCATGGCACCGCATGGCACGGCATGGCACGGCATTGAATGGCATGGAATGGCATGGAATGGCATGGAATGGCATGGAATGGCATGGAATGGCATGGAATGGCATGGAATGGCATGGAATGGCATGGAATGGCATGGAATGGCATGGAATGGCATGGAATGGCATGGAATGGCATGGAATGGCATGGAATGGCATGGAATGGCATGGAATGGCATGGAATGGCATGGAATGGCATGGAATGGCATGGAATGGCATGGAATGGCATGGAATGGCATGGAATGGCATGGAATGGCATGGAATGGCATGGAATGGCATGGAATGGCATGGAATGGCATGGAATGGCATGGAATGGCATGGAATGTCATGGAATGTCATGGAATGGCATGGAATGGCATGCAATGGCATGGAATGGCATGGAATGGCATGGAATGGCATGGAATGGCATGGAATGGCATGGAATGGCATGGAATGGCATGGAATGGCATGGAATGGCATGGAATGGCATGGAATGGCATGGAATGGCATGGAATGGCATGGAATGGCATGGAATGGCATGGAATGGCATGGAATGGCATGGAATGGCATGGAATGGCATGGAATGGCATGGAATGGCATGGAATGGCATGGAATGGCATGGAATGGCATGGCACGGCATGGCACGGCATGGCACCGGCATGGCACGGCATGGCACCGGCATGGCACGGCATGGCACCGGCATGGCACGGCATGGCACCGGCATGGCACGGCATGGCACCGGCATGGCACGGCATGGCACCGGCATGGCACGGCATGGCACCGGCATGGCACGGCATGGCACCGGCATGGCACGGCATGGCACCGGCATGGCACGGCATGGCACCGCATTGAGTGGCATGGAATGGCATGGAATGGCATGGACTGGGATGGACTGGCATGGAATGGCATGGAATGGCATGGAATGGCATGGAATGGCATGGAATGGCATGGAATGGCATGGAATGGCATGGAATGGCATGGAATGGCATGGAATGGCATGGAATGGCATGGAATGGCATGGAATGGCATGGAATGGCATGGAATGGCATGGAATGGCATGGAATGGCATGGAATGGCATGGAATGGCATGGAATGGCATGGAATGGCATGGAATGGCATGGAATGGCATGGAATGGCATGGAATGGCATGGCACCGCATGGCACGGCATGGCACGGCATGGCACGGCATGGCACGGCATGGCACGGCATGGCACGGCATGGCACGGCATGGCACGGCATGGCACGGCATGGCACGGCATGGCACGGCATGGCACGGCATGGCACGGCATGGCACCGGCATGGCACGGCATGGCACGGCATGGCACCGGCATGGCACGGCATGGCACCGGCATGGCACGGCATGGCACCAGCATGGCACGGCATGGCACGGCATGGCACCGGCATGGCACGGCATGGCAACGGCATGGCACGGCATGGAATGGCATGGAATGGCATGGAATGGCATGGAATGGCATGGAATGGCATGGAATGGCATGGAATGGCATGGAATGGCATGGAATGGCATGGAATGGCATGGAATGGCATGGAATGGCATGGAATGGCATGGAATGGCATGGAATGGCATGGAATGGCATGGAATGGCATGGAATGGCATGGAATGGCATGGAATGGCATGGAATGGCATGGAATGGCATGGAATGGCATGGAATGGCATGGAATGGCATGGAATGGCATGGAATGGCATGGAATGGCATGGAATGGCATGGAATGGCATGGAATGGCATGGAATGGCATGGAATGGCATGGAATGGCATGGAATGGCATGGAATGGCATGGAATGGCATGGAATGGCATGGAATGGCATGGAATGGCATGGAATGGCATGGAATGGCATGGAATGGCATGGAATGGCATGGAATGGCATGGAATGGCATGGAATGGCATGGAATGGCATGGAATGGCATGGAATGGCATGGAATGGCATGGAATGGCATGGAATGGCATGGAATGGCATGGAATGGCATGGCACGGCATGGCACGGCATGGCACGGCATGGCACGGCATGGCACGGCATGGCACGGCATGGCACCGGCATGGCACGGCATGGCACCGGCATGGCACGGCATGGCACCGGCATGGCACGGCATGGCACCGGCATGGCACGGCATGGCACCGGCATGGCACGGCATGGCACCGCATTGAGTGGCATGGAATGGCATGGACTGGCATGGAATGGCATGGAATGGCATGGAATGGCATGGAATGGCATGGAATGGCATGGAATGGCATGGAATGGCATGGAATGGCATGGAATGGCATGGAATGGCATGGAATGGCATGGAATGGCATGGAATGGCATGGCACCGCATGGCACGGCATGGCACGGCATGGCACGGCATGGCACGGCATGGCACGGCATGGCACGGCATGGCACGGCATGGCACGGCATGGCACGGCATGGCACGGCATGGCACGGCATGGCACGGCATGGCACGGCATGGCACCGGCATGGCACGGCATGGCACGGCATGGCACGGCATGGCACGGCATGGCACCGGCATGGCACGGCATGGCACCGGCATGGCACGGCATGGCACCGGCATGGCACGGCATGGCACCGCATTGAGTGGCATGGAATGGCATGGACTGGCATGGAATGGCATGGAATGGCATGGAATGGCATGGAATGGCATGGAATGGCATGGAATGGCATGGAATGGCATGGAATGGCATGGAATGGCATGGAATGGCATGGAATGGCATGGAATGGCATGGAATGGCATGGAATGGCATGGAATGGCATGGAATGGCATGGAATGGCATGGAATGGCATGGAATGGCATGGAATGGCATGGAATGGCATGGAATGGCATGGAATGGCATGGAATGGCATGGAATGGCATGGAATGGCATGGAATGGCATGGAATGGCATGGAATGGCATGGAATGGCATGGAATGGCATGGAATGGCATGGAATGGCATGGAATGGCATGGAATGGCATGGAATGGCATGGCACCGCATGGCACGGCATTGAATGGCATGGAATGGCATGGAATGGCATGGAATGGCATGGAATGGCATGGAATGGCATGGAATGGCATGGAATGGCATGGAATGGCATGGAATGGCATGGAATGGCATGGAATGGCATGGAATGGCATGGAATGGCATGGAATGGCATGGAATGGCATGGAATGGCATGGAATGGCATGGAATGGCATGGAATGGCATGGAATGGCATGGAATGGCATGGAATGGCATGGAATGGCATGGAATGGCATGGAATGTCATGGAATGGCATGGAATGGCATGGAATGGCATGGAATGGCATGGAATGGCATGGAATGGCATGGAATGGCATGGAATGGCATGGAATGGCATGGAATGGCATGGAATGGCATGGAATGGCATGGAATGGCATGGAATGGCATGGAATGGCATGGAATGGCATGGAATGGCATGGAATGGCATGGAATGGCATGGAATGGCATGGAATGGCATGGAATGGCATGGAATGGCATGGAATGGCATGGAATGGCATGGAATGGCATGGAATGGCATGGAATGGCATGGAATGGCATGGAATGGCATGGAATGGCATGGAATGGCATGGAATGGCATGGAATGGCATGGAATGGCATGGAATGGCATGGAATGGCATGGAATGGCATGGAATGGCATGGAATGGCATGGAATGGCATGGAATGGCATGGAATGGCATGGAATGGCATGGAATGGCATGGAATGGCATGGAATGGCATGGAATGGCATGGAATGGCATGGAATGGCATGGAATGGCATGGAATGGCATGGAATGGCATGGAATGGCATGGAATGGCATGGAATGGCATGGAATGGCATGGAATGGCATGGAATGGCATGGAATGGCATGGAATGGCATGGAATGGCATGGAATGGCATGGAATGGCATGGAATGGCATGGAATGGCATGGAATGGCATGGAATGGCATGGAATGGCATGGAATGGCATGGAATGGCATGGAATGGCATGGAATGGCATGGAATGGCATGGAATGGCATGGAATGGCATGGAATGGCATGGAATGGCATGGAATGGCATGGAATGGCATGGAATGGCATGGAATGGCATGGAATGGCATGGCACCGCATGGCACGGCATGGAATGGCATGGAATGGCATGGAATGGCATGGAATGGCATGGAATGGCATGGAATGGCATGGCACCGCATGGCACGGCATGGCACGGCATGGCACGGCATGGCACGGCATGGCACTGCATGGCACCGGCATGGCACGGCATGGCACCGGCATGGCACGGCATGGCACCGGCATGGCACGGCATGGCACCGCATTGAGTGGCATGGAATGGCATGGACTGGCATGGAATGGCATGGAATGGCATGGAATGGCATGGAATGGCATGGAATGGCATGGAATGGCATGGAATGGCATGGAATGGCATGGAATGGCATGGAATGGCATGGAATGGCATGGAATGGCATGGAATGGCATGGAATGGCATGGAATGGCATGGAATGGCATGGAATGGCATGGAATGGCATGGAATGGCATGGAATGGCATGGAATGGCATGGAATGGCATGGAATGGCATGGAATGGCATGGAATGGCATGGAATGGCATGGAATGGCATGGAATGGCATGGAATGGCATGGAATGGCATGGAATGGCATGGAATGGCATGGAATGGCATGGCACCGCATGGCACGGCATGGCACGGCATTGAATGGCATGGAATGGCATGGAATGGCATGGAATGGCATGGAATGGCATGGAATGGCATGGAATGGCATGGAATGGCATGGAATGGCATGGAATGGCATGGAATGGCATGGAATGGCATGGAATGGCATGGAATGGCATGGAATGGCATGGAATGGCATGGAATGGCATGGAATGGCATGGAATGGCATGGAATGGCATGGAATGGCATGGAATGGCATGGAATGGCATGGAATGGCATGGAATGGCATGGAATGGCATGGAATGGCATGGAATGGCATGGAATGGCATGGAATGGCATGGAATGGCATGGAATGGCATGGAATGGCATGGAATGGCATGGAATGGCATGGAATGGCATGGAATGGCATGGAATGGCATGGAATGGCATGGAATGGCATGGAATGGCATGGAATGTCATGGAATGTCATGGAATGGCATGGAATGGCATGGAATGGCATGGAATGGCATGGAATGGCATGGAATGGCATGGAATGGCATGGAATGGCATGGAATGGCATGGAATGGCATGGAATGGCATGGAATGGCATGGAATGGCATGGAATGGCATGGAATGGCATGGAATGGCATGGAATGGCATGGAATGGCATGGAATGGCATGGAATGGCATGGAATGGCATGGAATGGCATGGAATGGCATGGAATGGCATGGAATGGCATGGAATGGCATGGAATGGCATGGAATGGCATGGAATGGCATGGTATGGCATGGAATGGCATGGAATGGCATGGAATGGCATGGAATGGCATGGAATGGCATGGAATGGCATGGAATGGCATGGAATGGCATGGAATGGCATGGAATGGCATGGAATGGCATGGAATGGCATGGAATGGCATGGAATGGCATGGAATGGCATGGAATGGCATGGAATGGCATGGAATGGCATGGAATGGCATGGAATGGCATGGAATGGCATGGAATGGCATGGAATGGCATGGAATGGCATGGCACCGCATGGCACGGCATGGCACGGCATTGAATGGCATGGAATGGCATGGAATGGCATGGAATGGCATGGAATGGCATGGAATGGCATGGAATGGCATGGAATGGCATGGAATGGCATGGAATGGCATGGAATGGCATGGAATGGCATGGAATGGCATGGAATGGCATGGAATGGCATGGAATGGCATGGAATGGCATGGAATGGCATGGAATGGCATGGAATGGCATGGAATGGCATGGAATGGCATGGAATGGCATGGAATGGCATGGAATGGCATGGAATGGCATGGAATGGCATGGAATGGCATGGAATGGCATGGAATGGCATGGAATGGCATGGAATGGCATGGAATGGCATGGAATGGCATGGAATGGCATGGAATGGCATGGAATGGCATGGAATGGCATGGAATGGCATGGAATGGCATGGAATGGCATGGAATGGCATGGAATGGCATGGAATGGCATGGTATGGCATGGAATGGCATGGAATGGCATGGAATGGCATGGAATGGCATGGAATGGCATGGAATGGCATGGAATGGCATGGAATGGCATGGAATGGCATGGAATGGCATGGAATGGCATGGAATGGCATGGAATGGCATGGAATGGCATGGAATGGCATGGAATGGCATGGAATGGCATGGAATGGCATGGAATGGCATGGAATGGCATGGAATGGCATGGAATGGCATGGAATGGCATGGAATGGCATGGAATGGCATGGCACCGCATGGCACGGCATGGCACGGCATGGCACGGCATGGCACGGCATGGCACGGCATGGCACCGGCATGGCACGGCATGGCACCGGCATGACACGGCATGGCACCGGCATGGCACGGCATGGCACCGGCATGGCACGGCATGGCACCGGCATGGCACGGCATGGCACCGGCATGGCACGGCATGGCACCGGCATGGCACAGCATGGCACGGCATGGCACCGGCATGGCACAGCATGGCACGGCATGGCACCGGCATGGCACGGCATGGAATGGCATGGAATGGCATGGAATGGCATGGAATGGCATGGAATGGCATGGAATGGCATGGAATGGCATGGAATGGCATGGAATGGCATGGAATGGCATGGAATGGCATGGAATGGCATGGAATGGCATGGAATGGCATGGAATGGCATGGAATGGCATGGAATGGCATGGAATGGCATGGAATGGCATGGAATGGCATGGAATGGCATGGAATGGCATGGCACTGGCATGGCACGGCATAGCACCGGCATGGCACGGCATGGCACCGGCATGGCACCGGCATGGCACGGCATGGCACCGGCATGGCACGGCATGGCACCGGCATGGCACGGCATGGCACCGGCATGGCACCGGCATGGCACGGCATGGCACCGCATTGAGTGGCATGGAATGGCATGGAATGGCATGGACTGGCATGGACTGGCATGGAATGGCATGGAATGGCATGGAATGGCATGAAATGGCATGGAATGGCATGGAATGGCATGGAATGGCATGGAATGGCATGGAATGGCATGGAATGGCATGGAATGGCATGGAATGGCATGGAATGGCATGGAATGGCATGGCACCGCATGGCACGGCATGGCACGGCATGGCACCGGCATGGCACGGCATGGCACCGGCATGGCACGGCATGGCACGGCATGGCACCGGCATGGCACGGCATGGCACCGGCATGGCACGGCATGGCACCGGCATGGAATGGCATGGAATGGCATGGAATGGCATGGAATGGCATGGAATGGCATGGAATGGCATGGAATGGCATGGAATGGCATGGAATGGCATGGAATGGCATGGAATGGCATGGAATGGCATGGAATGGCATGGAATGGCATGGAATGGCATGGAATGGCATGGAATGGCATGGAATGGCATGGAATGGTATGGAATGGCATGGAATGGCATGGAATGGCATGGAATGGCATGGAATGGCATGGAATGGCATGGCACCGCATGGCACGGCATGGCACGGCATGGCACGGCATGGCACGGCATGGCACCGGCATGGCACGGCATGGCACCGGCATGGCACGGCATGGCACGGCATGGCACGGCATGGCACGGCATGGCACGGCATGGCACGGCATGGAATGGCATGGAATGGCATGGAATGGCATGGAATGGCATGGAATGGCATGGAATGGCATGGAATGGCATGGAATGGCATGGAATGGCATGGAATGGCATGGAATGGCATGGAATGGCATGGAATGGCATGGAATGGCATGGAATGGCATGGATTGGCATGGAATGGCATGGAATGGCATGGAATGGCATGGAATGGCTTGGCACCGGCATGGCACGGCATGGCACCGGCATGGCACGGCATGGCACCGGCATGGCACGGCATGGCACCGGCATGGCACGGCATGGCACCGGCATGGCACGGCATGGCACCGGCATGGCACGGCATGGCACCGGCATGGCACGGCATGGCACCGGCATGGCACGGCATGGCACCGGCATGGCACGGCATGGCACGGCATGGCACCGGCATGGCACGGCATGGCACCGGCATGGCACGGCATGGCACCGGCATGGCACGGCATGGCACCGGCATGGCACGGCATGGCACCGGCATGGCACGGCATGGCTCCGGCATGGCACGGCATGGCACCGGCATGGCACGGCATGGCACCGGCATGGCACGGCATGGCACCGGCATGGCACGGCATGGCACGGCATTGAATGGCATGGAATGGCATGGAATGGCATGGAATGGCATGGAATGGCATGGCACCGGCATGGCACGGCATGGCACCGGCATGGCACGGCATAGCACGGCATGGCACCGGCATGGCACGGCATGGCACCGGCATGGCACGGCATGGCACCGGCATGGCACGGCATGGCACCGGCATGGCACGGCATGGCACCGGCATGGCACGGCATGGCACCGGCATGGCACGGCATGGCACCGGCATGGCACGGCATGGCACCGGCATGGCACGGCATGGCACCGGCATGGCACGGCATGGCACCGGCATGGCACGGCATGGCACCGGCATGGCACGGCATGGCACCGGCATGGCACGGCATGGCACGGCATGGCACCGGCATGGCACGGCATGGAATGGCATGGAATGGCATGGAATGGCATGGAATGGCATGGAATGGCATGGAATGGCATGGAATGGCATGGAATGGCATGGAATGGCATGGAATGGCATGGAATGGCATGGAATGGCATGGAATGGCATGGAATGGCATGGAATGGCATGGAATGGCATGGAATGGCATGGAATGGCATGGAATGGCATGGAATGGCATGGAATGGCATGGAATGGCATGGAATGGCATGGAATGGCATGGAATGGCATGGAATGGCATGGAATGGCATGGAATGGCATGGAATGGCATGGAATGGCATGGAATGGCATGGAATGGCATGGAATGGCATGGAATGGCATGGAATGGCATGGAA
This sequence comes from Cryptus armator, assembly GCA_963971235.1. Lineage (NCBI taxonomy): Eukaryota > Metazoa > Arthropoda > Insecta > Hymenoptera > Ichneumonidae > Cryptus > Cryptus armator. Next base: position 1,472,717 of record CAXARG010000333.1, read on the forward strand.
TGGCATGGAATGGCATGGAATGGCATGGAATGGCATGGAATGGCATGGAATGGCATGGAATGGCATGGAATGGCATGGAATGGCATGGAATGGCATGGAATGGCATGGAATGGCATGGAATGGCATGGAATGGCATGGAATGGCATGGAATGGCATGGAATGGCATGGAATGGCATGGAATGGCATGGAATGGCATGGAATGGCATGGAATGTCATGGAATGGCATGGAATGGCATGCAATGGCATGGAATGGCATGGAATGGCATGGAATGGCATGGAATGGCATGGAATGGCATGGAATGGCATGGAATGGCATGGAATGGCATGGAATGGCATGGAATGGCATGGAATGGCATGGTATGGCATGGAATGGCATGGAATGGCATGGAATGGCATGGAATGGCATGGAATGGCATGGAATGGCATGGAATGGCATGGAATGGCATGGAATGGCATGGAATGGCATGGAATGGCATGGAATGGCATGGCACGGCATGGCACGGCATGGCACCGGCATGGCACGGCATGGCACCGGCATGGCACGGCATGGCACCGGCATGGCACGGCATGGCACCGGCATGGCACGGCATGGCACCGGCATGGCACGGCATGGCACCGGCATGGCACGGCATGGCACCGGCATGGCACGGCATGGCACCGGCATGGCACGGCATGGCACCGGCATGGCACGGCATGGCACCGCATTGAGTGGCATGGAATGGCATGGAATGGCATGGACTGGGATGGACTGGCATGGAATGGCATGGAATGGCATGGAATGGCATGGAATGGCATGGAATGGCATGGAATGGCATGGAATGGCATGGAATGGCATGGAATGGCATGGAATGGCATGGAATGGCATGGAATGGCATGGAATGGCATGGAATGGCATGGAATGGCATGGAATGGCATGGAATGGCATGGAATGGCATGGAATGGCATGGAATGGCATGGAATGGCATGGAATGGCATGGAATGGCATGGAATGGCATGGAATGGCATGGAATGGCATGGAATGGCATGGAATGGCATGGAATGGCATGGAATGGCATGGAATGGCATGGAATGGCATGGAATGGCATGGAATGGCATGGAATGGCATGGAATGGCATGGAATGGCATGGAATGGCATGGAATGGCATGGAATGGCATGGAATGGCATGGAATGGCATGGAATGGCATGGAATGGCATGGAATGGCATGGAATGGCATGGAATGGCATGGAATGGCATGGAATGGCATGGAATGGCATGGAATGGCATGGAATGGCATGGAATGGCATGGAATGGCATGGAATGGCATGGAATGGCATGGAATGGCATGGAATGGCATGGAATGGCATGGAATGGCATGGAATGGCATGGAATGGCATGGAATGGCATGGAATGGCATGGAATGGCATGGAATGGCATGGAATGGCATGGAATGGCATGGAATGGCATGGAATGGCATGGCACCGCATGGCACGGCATGGAATGGCATGGAATGGCATGGAATGGCATGGAATGGCATGGAATGGCATGGAATGGCATGGCACCGCATGGCACGGCATGGCACGGCATGGCACGGCATGGCACTGCATGGCACCGGCATGGCACGGCATGGCACCGGCATGGCACGGCATGGCACCGGCATGGCACGGCATGGCACCGCATTGAGTGGCATGGAATGGCATGGACTGGCATGGAATGGCATGGAATGGCATGGAATGGCATGGAATGGCATGGAATGGCATGGAATGGCATGGAATGGCATGGAATGGCATGGAATGGCATGGAATGGCATGGAATGGCATGGAATGGCATGGAATGGCATGGAATGGCATGGAATGGCATGGAATGGCATGGAATGGCATGGAATGGCATGGAATGGCATGGAATGGCATGGAATGGCATGGAATGGCATGGAATGGCATGGAATGGCATGGAATGGCATGGAATGGCATGGAATGGCATGGAATGGCATGGAATGGCATGGAATGGCATGGAATGGCATGGAATGGCATGGAATGGCATGGAATGGCATGGAATGGCATGGCACCGCATGGCACGGCATGGCACGGCATTGAATGGCATGGAATGGCATGGAATGGCATGGAATGGCATGGAATGGCATGGAATGGCATGGAATGGCATGGAATGGCATGGAATGGCATGGAATGGCATGGAATGGCATGGAATGGCATGGAATGGCATGGAATGGCATGGAATGGCATGGAATGGCATGGAATGGCATGGAATGGCATGGAATGGCATGGAATGGCATGGAATGGCATGGAATGGCATGGAATGGCATGGAATGGCATGGAATGGCATGGAATGGCATGGAATGGCATGGAATGGCATGGAATGGCATGGAATGGCATGGAATGGCATGGAATGGCATGGAATGGCATGGAATGGCATGGAATGTCATGGAATGTCATGGAATGGCATGGAATGGCATGCAATGGCATGGAATGGCATGGAATGGCATGGAATGGCATGGAATGGCATGGAATGGCATGGAATGGCATGGAATGGCATGGAATGGCATGGAATGGCATGGAATGGCATGGAATGGCATGGAATGGCATGGAATGGCATGGTATGGCATGGAATGGCATGGAATGGCATGGAATGGCATGGAATGGCATGGAATGGCATGGAATGGCATGGAATGGCATGGAATGGCATGGAATGGCATGGAATGGCATGGAATGGCATGGCACGGCATGGCACGGCATGGCACCGGCATGGCACGGCATGGCACCGGCATGGCACGGCATGGCACCGGCATGGCACGGCATGGCACCGGCATGGCACGGCATGGCACCGGCATGGCACGGCATGGCACCGGCATGGCACGGCATGGCACCGGCATGGCACGGCATGGCACCGGCATGGCACGGCATGGCACCGGCATGGCACGGCATGGCACCGCATTGAGTGGCATGGAATGGCATGGAATGGCATGGACTGGGATGGACTGGCATGGAATGGCATGGAATGGCATGGAATGGCATGGAATGGCATGGAATGGCATGGAATGGCATGGAATGGCATGGAATGGCATGGAATGGCATGGAATGGCATGGAATGGCATGGAATGGCATGGAATGGCATGGAATGGCATGGAATGGCATGGAATGGCATGGAATGGCATGGAATGGCATGGAATGGCATGGAATGGCATGGAATGGCATGGAATGGCATGGAATGGCATGGAATGGCATGGAATGGCATGGAATGGCATGGCACCGCATGGCACGGCATGGCACGGCATGGCACGGCATGGCACGGCATGGCACGGCATGGCACGGCATGGCACGGCATGGCACGGCATGGCACGGCATGGCACGGCATGGCACGGCATGGCACGGCATGGCACGGCATGGCACCGGCATGGCACGGCATGGCACGGCATGGCACCGGCATGGCACGGCATGGCACCGGCATGGCACGGCATGGCACCAGCATGGCACGGCATGGCACGGCATGGCACCGGCATGGCACGGCATGGCAACGGCATGGCACGGCATGGAATGGCATGGAATGGCATGGAATGGCATGGAATGGCATGGAATGGCATGGAATGGCATGGAATGGCATGGAATGGCATGGAATGGCATGGAATGGCATGGAATGGCATGGAATGGCATGGAATGGCATGGAATGGCATGGAATGGCATGGAATGGCATGGAATGGCATGGAATGGCATGGAATGGCATGGAATGGCATGGAATGGCATGGAATGGCATGGAATGGCATGGAATGGCATGGAATGGCATGGAATGGCATGGAATGGCATGGAATGGCATGGAATGGCATGGAATGGCATGGAATGGCATGGAATGGCATGGAATGGCATGGAATGGCATGGAATGGCATGGAATGGCATGGAATGGCATGGAATGGCATGGAATGGCATGGAATGGCATGGAATGGCATGGAATGGCATGGAATGGCATGGAATGGCATGGAATGGCATGGAATGGCATGGAATGGCATGGAATGGCATGGAATGGCATGGAATGGCATGGAATGGCATGGAATGGCATGGAATGGCATGGCACGGCATGGCACGGCATGGCACGGCATGGCACGGCATGGCACGGCATGGCACGGCATGGCACCGGCATGGCACGGCATGGCACCGGCATGGCACGGCATGGCACCGGCATGGCACGGCATGGCACCGGCATGGCACGGCATGGCACCGGCATGGCACGGCATGGCACCGCATTGAGTGGCATGGAATGGCATGGACTGGCATGGAATGGCATGGAATGGCATGGAATGGCATGGAATGGCATGGAATGGCATGGAATGGCATGGAATGCATGGAATGGCATGGAATGGCATGGAATGGCATGGAATGGCATGGAATGGCATGGAATGGCATGGAATGGCATGGAATGGCATGGAATGGCATGGAATGGCATGGAATGGCATGGAATGGCATGGAATGGCATGGAATGGCATGGAATGGCATGGAATGGCATGGAATGGCATGGAATGGCATGGAATGGCATGGAATGGCATGGAATGGCATGGAATGGCATGGAATGGCATGGCACCGCATGGCACGGCATGGCACGGCATTGAATGGCATGGAATGGCATGGAATGGCATGGAATGGCATGGAATGGCATGGAATGGCATGGAATGGCATGGAATGGCATGGAATGGCATGGAATGGCATGGAATGGCATGGAATGGCATGGAATGGCATGGAATGGCATGGAATGGCATGGAATGGCATGGAATGGCATGGAATGGCATGGAATGGCATGGAATGGCATGGAATGGCATGGAATGGCATGGAATGGCATGGAATGGCATGGAATGGCATGGAATGGCATGGAATGGCATGGAATGGCATGGAATGGCATGGAATGTCATGGAATGTCATGGAATGGCATGGAATGGCATGGAATGGCATGGAATGGCATGGAATGGCATGGAATGGCATGGAATGGCATGGAATGGCATGGAATGGCATGGAATGGCATGGAATGGCATGGAATGGCATGGAATGGCATGGAATGGCATGGAATGGCATGGAATGGCATGGAATGGCATGGAATGGCATGGAATGGCATGGAATGGCATGGAATGGCATGGAATGGCATGGAATGGCATGGAATGGCATGGAATGGCATGGAATGGCATGGAATGGCATGGAATGGCATGGAATGGCATGGAATGGCATGGAATGGCATGGAATGGCATGGAATGGCATGGAATGGCATGGAATGGCATGGAATGGCATGGAATGGCATGGAATGGCATGGAATGGCATGGAATGGCATGGAATGGCATGGAATGGCATGGAATGGCATGGAATGGCATGGAATGGCATGGAATGGCATGGAATGGCATGGAATGGCATGGAATGGCATGGAATGGCATGGAATGGCATGGAATGGCATGGAATGGCATGGAATGGCATGGAATGGCATGGAATGGCATGGAATGGCATGGAATGGCATGGAATGGCATGGAATGGCATGGAATGGCATGGAATGGCATGGAATGGCATGGAATGGCATGGAATGGCATGGAATGGCATGGAATGGCATGGAATGCATGGAATGGCATGGAATGGCATGGAATGGCATGGAATGGCATGGCACCGCATGGCACGGCATGGAATGGCATGGAATGGCATGGAATGGCATGGAATGGCATGGAATGGCATGGAATGGCATGGCACCGCATGGCACGGCATGGCACGGCATGGCACGGCATGGCACGGCATGGCACTGCATGGCACCGGCATGGCACGGCATGGCACCGGCATGGCACGGCATGGCACCGGCATGGCACGGCATGGCACCGCATTGAGTGGCATGGAATGGCATGGACTGGCATGGAATGGCATGGAATGGCATGGAATGGCATGGAATGGCATGGAATGGCATGGAATGGCATGGAATGGCATGGAATGGCATGGAATGGCATGGAATGGCATGGAATGGCATGGAATGGCATGGAATGGCATGGAATGGCATGGAATGGCATGGAATGGCATGGAATGGCATGGAATGGCATGGAATGGCATGGAATGGCATGGAATGGCATGGAATGGCATGGAATGGCATGGAATGGCATGGAATGGCATGGAATGGCATGGAATGGCATGGAATGGCATGGAATGGCATGGAATGGCATGGAATGGCATGGAATGGCATGGAATGGCATGGCACCGCATGGCACGGCATGGCACGGCATTGAATGGCATGGAATGGCATGGAATGGCATGGAATGGCATGGAATGGCATGGAATGGCATGGAATGGCATGGAATGGCATGGAATGGCATGGAATGGCATGGAATGGCATGGAATGGCATGGAATGGCATGGAATGGCATGGAATGGCATGGAATGGCATGGAATGGCATGGAATGGCATGGAATGGCATGGAATGGCATGGAATGGCATGGAATGGCATGGAATGGCATGGAATGGCATGGAATGGCATGGAATGGCATGGAATGGCATGGAATGGCATGGAATGGCATGGAATGGCATGGAATGGCATGGAATGGCATGGAATGGCATGGAATGGCATGGAATGGCATGGAATGGCATGGAATGGCATGGAATGGCATGGAATGCATGGAATGGCATGGAATGGCATGGAATGGCATGGAATGGCATGGAATGGCATGGAATGGCATGGAATGGCATGGAATGTCATGGAATGTCATGGAATGGCATGGAATGGCATGGAATGGCATGGAATGGCATGGAATGGCATGGAATGGCATGGAATGGCATGGAATGGCATGGAATGGCATGGAATGGCATGGAATGGCATGGAATGGCATGGAATGGCATGGAATGGCATGGAATGGCATGGAATGGCATGGAATGGCATGGAATGGCATGGAATGGCATGGAATGGCATGGAATGGCATGGAATGGCATGGAATGGCATGGAATGGCATGGAATGGCATGGAATGGCATGGAATGGCATGGTATGGCATGGAATGGCATGGAATGGCATGGAATGGCATGGAATGGCATGGAATGGCATGGATGGCATGATGGCATGGAATGGCATGGAATGGCATGGAATGGCATGGAATGGCATGGAATGGCATGGAATGGCATGGAATGGCATGGAATGGCATGGAATGCATGGAATGGCATGGAATGGCATGGAATGGCATGGAATGGCATGGAATGGCATGGAATGGCATGGAATGGCATGGAATGGCATGGAATGGCATGGAATGGCATGGATGGCATGGCACCGCATGGCACGGCATGGCACGGCATTGAATGGCATGGAATGGCATGGAATGGCATGGAATGGCATGGAATGGCATGGAATGGCATGGAATGGCATGGAATGGCATGGAATGGCATGGAATGGCATGGAATGGCCTGGAATGGCATGGAATGGCATGGAATGGCATGGAATGGCATGGAATGGCATGGAATGGCATGGAATGGCATGGAATGGCATGGAATGGCATGGAATGGCATGGAATGGCATGGAATGGCATGGAATGGCATGGAATGGCATGGAATGGCATGGAATGGCATGGAATGGCATGGAATGGCATGGAATGGCATGGAATGGCATGGAATGGCATGGAATGGCATGGAATGGCATGGAATGGCATGGAATGGCATGGAATGGCATGGAATGGCATGGAATGGCATGGAATGGCATGGAATGGCATGGAATGGCATGGAATGGCATGGAATGGCATGGTATGGCATGGAATGGCATGGAATGGCATGGAATGGCATGGAATGGCATGGAATGGCATGGAATGGCATGGAATGGCATGGAATGGCATGGAATGGCATGGAATGGCATGGAATGGCATGGAATGGCATGGAATGGCATGGAATGGCATGGAATGGCATGGAATGGCATGGAATGGCATGGAATGGCATGGAATGGCATGGAATGGCATGGAATGGCATGGAATGGCATGGAATGCATGGAATGGCATGGAATGGCATGGAATGGCATGGAATGGCATGGAATGGCATGGAATGGCATGGCACCGCATGGCACGGCATGGCACGGCATGGCACGGCATGGCACGGCATGGCACCGGCATGGCACGGCATGGCACCGGCATGACACGGCATGGCACCGGCATGGCACGGCATGGCACCGGCATGGCACGGCATGGCACCGGCATGGCACGGCATGGCACCGGCATGGCACGGCATGGCACCGGCATGGCACAGCATGGCACGGCATGGCACCGGCATGGCACAGCATGGCACGGCATGGCACCGGCATGGCACGGCATGGAATGGCATGGAATGGCATGGAATGGCATGGAATGGCATGGAATGGCATGGAATGGCATGGAATGGCATGGAATGGCATGGAATGGCATGGAATGGCATGGAATGGCATGGAATGGCATGGAATGGCATGGAATGGCATGGAATGGCATGGAATGGCATGGAATGGCATGGAATGGCATGGAATGGCATGGAATGGCATGGAATGGCATGGAATGGCATGGAATGGCATGGAATGGCATGGAATGGCATGGAATGGCATGGAATGGCATGGAATGGCATGGAATGGCATGGAATGGCATGGAATGGCATGGAATGGCATGGCACCGGCATGGCACGGCATGGCACCGGCATGGCACGGCATGGCACCGGCATGGCACCGGCATGGCACCGGCATGGCACGGCATGGCACCGGCATGGCACGGCATGGCACCGGCATGGCACGGCATGGCACCGGCATGGCACCGGCATGGCACGGCATGGCACCGCATTGAGTGGCATGGAATGGCATGGAATGGCATGGACTGGCATGGACTGGCATGGAATGGCATGGAATGGCATGGAATGGCATGAAATGGCATGGAATGGCATGGAATGGCATGGAATGGCATGGAATGGCATGGAATGGCATGGAATGGCATGGAATGGCATGGAATGGCATGGAATGGCATGGAATGGCATGGAATGGCATGGAATGGCATGGAATGGCATGGAATGGCATGGAATGGCATGGAATGGCATGGAATGGCATGGAATGGCATGGAATGGCATGGAATGGCATGGAATGGCATGGAATGGCATGGAATGGCATGGAATGGCATGGAATGGCATGGAATGGCATGGAATGGCATGGAATGGCATGGAATGGCATGGAATGGCATGGAATGGCATGGAATGGCATGGAATGGCATGGCACCGCATGGCACGGCATGGCACGGCATGGCACCGGCATGGCACGGCATGGCACCGGCATGGCACGGCATGGCACGGCATGGCACCGGCATGGCACGGCATGGCACCGGCATGGCACGGCATGGCACCGGCATGGAATGGCATGGAATGGCATGGAATGGCATGGAATGGCATGGAATGGCATGGAATGGCATGGAATGGCATGGAATGGCATGGAATGGCATGGAATGGCATGGAATGGCATGGAATGGCATGGAATGGCATGGAATGGCATGGAATGGCATGGAATGGCATGGAATGGCATGGAATGGCATGGAATGGCATGGAATGGCATGGAATGGCATGGAATGGCATGGAATGGCATGGAATGGCATGGAATGGCATGGAATGGCATGGAATGGCATGGAATGGCATGGCACCGCATGGCACGGCATGGCACGGCATGGCACGGCATGGCACGGCATGGCACCGGCATGGCACGGCATGGCACCGGCATGGCACGGCATGGCACGGCATGGCACGGCATGGCACGGCATGGCACGGCATGGCACGGCATGGAATGGCATGGAATGGCATGGAATGGCATGGAATGGCATGGAATGGCATGGAATGGCATGGAATGGCATGGAATGGCATGGAATGGCATGGAATGGCATGGATTGGCATGGAATGGCATGGAATGGCATGGAATGGCATGGAATGGCATGGCACCGGCATGGCACGGCATGGCACCGGCATGGCACGGCATGGCACCGGCATGGCACGGCATGGCACCGGCATGGCACGGCATGGCACCGGCATGGCACGGCATGGCACCGGCATGGCACGGCATGGCACCGGCATGGCACGGCATGGCACCGGCATGGCACGGCATGGCACCGGCATGGCACGGCATGGCACCGGCATGGCACGGCATGGCACGGCATGGCACCGGCATGGCACGGCATGGCACCGGCATGGCACGGCATGGCACCGGCATGGCACGGCATGGCACCGGCATGGCACGGCATGGCACCGGCATGGCACGGCATGGCACCGGCATGGCACGGCATGGCTCCGGCATGGCACGGCATGGCACCGGCATGGCACGGCATGGCACAGCATGGCACGGCATGGCACCGGCATGGCACAGCATGGCACGGCATGGCACCGGCATGGCACGGCATGGAATGGCATGGAATGGCATGGAATGGCATGGAATGGCATGGAATGGCATGGAATGGCATGGAATGGCATGGAATGGCATGGAATGGCATGGAATGGCATGGAATGGCATGGAATGGCATGGAATGGCATGGAATGGCATGGAATGGCATGGAATGGCATGGAATGGCATGGAATGGCATGGAATGGCATGGAATGGCATGGAATGGCATGGAATGGCATGGAATGGCATGGAATGGCATGGAATGGCATGGAATGGCATGGAATGGCATGGCACCGGCATGGCACGGCATGGCACCGGCATGGCACGGCATGGCACCGGCATGGCACCGGCATGGCACGGCATGGCACCGGCATGGCACGGCATGGCACCGGCATGGCACGGCATGGCACCGGCATGGCACCGGCATGGCACGGCATGGCACCGCATTGAGTGGCATGGAATGGCATGGAATGGCATGGACTGGCATGGACTGGCATGGAATGGCATGGAATGGCATGGAATGGCATGAAATGGCATGGAATGGCATGGAATGGCATGGAATGGCATGGAATGGCATGGAATGGCATGGAATGGCATGGAATGGCATGGAATGGCATGGAATGGCATGGAATGGCATGGAATGGCATGGAATGGCATGGAATGGCATGGAATGGCATGGAATGGCATGGAATGGCATGGAATGGCATGGAATGGCATGGAATGGCATGGAATGGCATGGAATGGCATGGAATGGCATGGAATGGCATGGAATGGCATGGAATGGCATGGAATGGCATGGAATGGCATGGAATGGCATGGAATGGCATGGAATGGCATGGAATGTCATGGAATGGCATGGAATGGCATGGAATGGCATGGAATGGCATGGAATGGCATGGAATGGCATGGAATGGCATGGAATGGCATGGAATGGCATGGAATGGCATGGAATGGCATGGAATGGCATGGAATGGCATGGAATGGCATGGAATGGCATGGAATGGCATGGAATGGCATGGAATGGCATGGAATGGCATGGAATGGCATGGAATGGCATGGAATGGCATGGAATGGCATGGAATGGCATGGAATGGCATGGAATGGCATGGAATGGCATGGAATGGCATGGAATGGCATGGAATGGCATGGAATGGCATGGAATGGCATGGAATGGCATGGAATGGCATGGAATGGCATGGAATGGCATGGAATGGCATGGAATGGCATGGAATGGCATGGAATGGCATGGAATGGCATGGAATGGCATGGAATGGCATGGAATGGCATGGAATGGCATGGAATGGCATGGAATGGCATGGAATGGCATGGAATGGCATGGAATGGCATGGAATGGCATGGAATGGCATGGCACCGCATGGCACGGCATGGAATGGCATGGAATGGCATGGAATGGCATGGAATGGCATGGAATGGCATGGCACCGCATGGCACGGCATGGCACGGCATGGCACGGCATGGCACTGCATGGCACCGGCATGGCACGGCATGGCACCGGCATGGCACGGCATGGCACCGGCATGGCACGGCATGGCACCGCATTGAGTGGCATGGAATGGCATGGACTGGCATGGAATGGCATGGAATGGCATGGAATGGCATGGAATGGCATGGAATGGCATGGAATGGCATGGAATGGCATGGAATGGCATGGAATGGCATGGAATGGCATGGAATGGCATGGAATGGCATGGAATGGCATGGAATGGCATGGAATGGCATGGAATGGCATGGAATGGCATGGAATGGCATGGAATGGCATGGAATGGCATGGAATGGCATGGAATGGCATGGAATGGCATGGAATGGCATGGAATGGCATGGAATGGCATGGAATGGCATGGAATGGCATGGAATGGCATGGAATGGCATGGAATGGCATGGAATGGCATGGAATGGCATGGAATGGCATGGAATGGCATGGAATGGCATGGAATGGCATGGAATGGCATGGAATGGCATGGAATGGCATGGAATGGCATGGCACCGCATGGCACGGCATGGCACGGCATTGAATGGCATGGAATGGCATGGAATGGCATGGAATGGCATGGAATGGCATGGAATGGCATGGAATGGCATGGAATGGCATGGAATGGCATGGAATGGCATGGAATGGCATGGAATGGCATGGAATGGCATGGAATGGCATGGAATGGCATGGAATGGCATGGAATGGCATGGAATGGCATGGAATGGCATGGAATGGCATGGAATGGCATGGAATGGCATGGAATGGCATGGAATGGCATGGAATGGCATGGAATGGCATGGAATGGCATGGAATGGCATGGAATGGCATGGAATGGCATGGAATGGCATGGAATGGCATGGAATGGCATGGAATGGCATGGAATGGCATGGAATGGCATGGAATGGCATGGAATGGCATGGAATGGCATGGAATGGCATGGAATGTCATGGAATGTCATGGAATGGCATGGAATGGCATGGAATGGCATGGAATGGCATGGAATGGCATGGAATGGCATGGAATGGCATGGAATGGCATGGAATGGCATGGAATGGCATGGAATGGCATGGAATGGCATGGAATGGCATGGAATGGCATGGAATGGCATGGAATGGAATGGCATGGAATGGCATGGAATGGCATGGAATGGCATGGAATGGCATGGAATGGCATGGAATGGCATGGTATGGCATGGAATGGCATGGAATGGCATGGAATGGCATGGAATGGCATGGAATGGCATGGAATGGCATGGAATGGCATGGAATGGCATGGAATGGCATGGAATGGCATGGAATGGCATGGAATGGCATGGAATGGCATGGAATGGCATGGAATGGCATGGAATGGCATGGAATGGCATGGAATGGCATGGAATGGCATGGAATGGCATGGCACCGCATGGCACGGCATGGCACGGCATTGAATGGCATGGAATGGCATGGAATGGCATGGAATGGCATGGAATGGCATGGAATGGCATGGAATGGCATGGAATGGCATGGAATGGCATGGAATGGCATGGAATGGCATGGAATGGCATGGAATGGCATGGAATGGCATGGAATGGCATGGAATGGCATGGAATGGCATGGAATGGCATGGAATGGCATGGAATGGCATGGAATGGCATGGAATGGCATGGAATGGCATGGAATGGCATGGAATGGCATGGAATGGCATGGAATGGCATGGAATGGCATGGAATGGCATGGAATGGCATGGAATGGCATGGAATGGCATGGAATGGCATGGAATGGCATGGAATGGCATGGAATGGCATGGAATGGCATGGAATGGCATGGAATGGCATGGAATGGCATGGAATGGCATGGCACCGCATGGCACGGCATGGCACGGCATGGCACGGCATGGCACGGCATGGCACCGGCATGGCACGGCATGGCACCGGCATGACACGGCATGGCACCGGCATGGCACGGCATGGCACCGGCATGGCACGGCATGGCACCGGCATGGCACGGCATGGCACCGGCATGGCACGGCATGGCACCGGCATGGCACAGCATGGCACGGCATGGCACCGGCATGGCACAGCATGGCACGGCATGGCACCGGCATGGCACGGCATGGAATGGCATGGAATGGCATGGAATGGCATGGAATGGCATGGAATGGCATGGAATGGCATGGAATGGCATGGAATGGCATGGAATGGCATGGAATGGCATGGAATGGCATGGAATGGCATGGAATGGCATGGAATGGCATGGAATGGCATGGAATGGCATGGAATGGCATGGAATGGCATGGAATGGCATGGAATGGCATGGAATGGCATGGAATGGCATGGCACCGGCATGGCACGGCATGGCACCGGCATGGCACGGCATGGCACCGGCATGGCACCGGCATGGCACGGCATGGCACCGGCATGGCACGGCATGGCACCGGCATGGCACGGCATGGCACCGGCATGGCACCGGCATGGCACGGCATGGCACCGCATTGAGTGGCATGGAATGGCATGGAATGGCATGGACTGGCATGGACTGGCATGGAATGGCATGGAATGGCATGGAATGGCATGAAATGGCATGGAATGGCATGGAATGGCATGGAATGGCATGGAATGGCATGGAATGGCATGGAATGGCATGGAATGGCATGGAATGGCATGGAATGGCATGGAATGGCATGGAATGGCATGGAATGGCATGGAATGGCATGGAATGGCATGGAATGGCATGGAATGGCATGGAATGGCATGGAATGGCATGGAATGGCATGGAATGGCATGGAATGGCATGGAATGGCATGGAATGGCATGGAATGGCATGGAATGGCATGGAATGGCATGGAATGGCATGGAATGGCATGGAATGGCATGGAATGGCATGGAATGGCATGGAATGGCATGGAATGGCATGGCACCGCATGGCACGGCATGGCACGGCATGGCACCGGCATGGCACGGCATGGCACCGGCATGGAATGGCATGGAATGGCATGGAATGGCATGGAATGGCATGGAATGGCATGGAATGGCATGGAATGGCATGGAATGGCATGGAATGGCATGGAATGGCATGGAATGGCATGGAATGGCATGGAATGGCATGGAATGGCATGGCACCGCATGGCACGGCATGGCACCGGCATGGCACGGCATGGCACCGGCATGGCACGGCATGGCACCGGCATGGCACGGCATGGCACCGGCATGGCACGGCATGGCACGGCATGGCACCGGCATGGCACGGCATGGCACCGGCATGGCACGGCATGGCACCGGCATGGCACCGGCATGGCACGGCATGGCACCGGCATGGCACGGCATGGAATGGCATGGAATGGCATGGAATGGCATGGAATGGCATGGCACCGGCATGGCACGGCATGGCACCGGCATGGCACGGCATGGCACCGGCATGGCACGGCATGGCACCGGCATGGCACCGGCATGGCACGGCATGGCACCGGCATGGCACGGCATGGCACCGGCATGGCACGGCATGGCACCGGCATGGCACGGCATGGCACCGGCATGGCACGGCATGGCACGGCATGGCACCGGCATGGCACGGCATGGAATGGCATGGAATGGCATGGAATGGCATGGAATGGCATGGAATGGCATGGAATGGCATGGAATGGCATGGAATGGCATGGAATGGCATGGAATGGCATGGAATGGCATGGAATGGCATGGAATGGCATGGAATGGCATGGAATGGCATGGAATGGCATGGAATGGCATGGAATGGCATGGAATGGCATGGAATGGCATGGAATGGCATGGAATGGCATGGAATGGCATGGAATGGCATGGAATGGCATGGAATGGCATGGAATGGCATGGAATGGCATGGAATGGCATGGAATGGCATGGAATGGCATGGAATGGCATGGAATGGCATGGAATGGCATGGAATGGCATGGAATGGCATGGAATGGCATGGAATGGCATGGAATGGCATGGAATGGCATGGAATGGCATGGAATGGCATGGAATGGCATGGAATGGCATGGAATGGCATGGCACCGCATGGCACGGCATGGCACGGCATGGCACGGCATGGCACGGCATGGCACCGGCATGGCACGGCATGGCACCGGCATGACACGGCATGGCACCGGCATGGCACGGCATGGCACCGGCATGGCACGGCATGGCACCGGCATGGCACGGCATGGCACCGGCATGGCACGGCATGGCACCGGCATGGCACAGCATGGCACGGCATGGCACCGGCATGGCACAGCATGGCACGGCATGGCACCGGCATGGCACGGCATGGAATGGCATGGAATGGCATGGAATGGCATGGAATGGCATGGAATGGCATGGAATGGCATGGAATGGCATGGAATGGCATGGAATGGCATGGAATGGCATGGAATGGCATGGAATGGCATGGAATGGCATGGAATGGCATGGAATGGCATGGAATGGCATGGAATGGCATGGAATGGCATGGAATGGCATGGAATGGCATGGAATGGCATGGAATGGCATGGAATGGCATGGAATGGCATGGAATGGCATGGAATGGCATGGAATGGCATGGAATGGCATGGAATGGCATGGAATGGCATGGAATGGCATGGAATGGCATGGAATGGCATGGCACCGGCATGGCACGGCATGGCACCGGCATGGCACGGCATGGCACCGGCATGGCACCGGCATGGCACGGCATGGCACCGGCATGGCACGGCATGGCACCGGCATGGCACGGCATGGCACCGGCATGGCACCGGCATGGCACGGCATGGCACCGCATTGAGTGGCATGGAATGGCATGGAATGGCATGGACTGGCATGGACTGGCATGGAATGGCATGGAATGGCATGGAATGGCATGAAATGGCATGGAATGGCATGGAATGGCATGGAATGGCATGGAATGGCATGGAATGGCATGGAATGGCATGGAATGGCATGGAATGGCATGGAATGGCATGGAATGGCATGGAATGGCATGGAATGGCATGGAATGGCATGGAATGGCATGGAATGGCATGGAATGGCATGGAATGGCATGGAATGGCATGGAATGGCATGGAATGGCATGGAATGGCATGGAATGGCATGGAATGGCATGGCACCGCATGGCACGGCATGGCACGGCATGGCACCGGCATGGCACGGCATGGCACCGGCATGGCACGGCATGGCACGGCATGGCACCGGCATGGCACGGCATGGCACCGGCATGGCACGGCATGGCACCGGCATGGCACGGCATGGCACCGGCATGGAATGGCATGGAATGGCATGGAATGGCATGGAATGGCATGGAATGGCATGGAATGGCATGGAATGGCATGGAATGGCATGGAATGGCATGGAATGGCATGGAATGGCATGGAATGGCATGGAATGGCATGGAATGGCATGGAATGGCATGGAATGGTATGGAATGGCATGGAATGGCATGGAATGGCATGGAATGGCATGGAATGGCATGGAATGGCATGGCACCGCATGGCACGGCATGGCACGGCATGGCACGGCATGGCACGGCATGGCACCGGCATGGCACGGCATGGCACCGGCATGGCACGGCATGGCACGGCATGGCACGGCATGGCACGGCATGGCACGGCATGGCACGGCATGGCACGGCATGGAATGGCATGGAATGGCATGGAATGGCATGGAATGGCATGGAATGGCATGGAATGGCATGGAATGGCATGGAATGGCATGGAATGGCATGGAATGGCATGGAATGGCATGGAATGGCATGGAATGGCATGGAATGGCATGGATTGGCATGGAATGGCATGGAATGGCATGGAATGGCATGGAATGGCATGGCACCGGCATGGCACGGCATGGCACCGGCATGGCACGGCATGGCACCGGCATGGCACGGCATGGCACCGGCATGGCACGGCATGGCACCGGCATGGCACGGCATGGCACCGGCATGGCACGGCATGGCACCGGCATGGCACGGCATGGCACCGGCATGGCACGGCATGGCACGGCATGGCACCGGCATGGCACGGCATGGCACCGGCATGGCACGGCATGGCACCGGCATGGCACGGCATGGCACCGGCATGGCACGGCATGGCACCGGCATGGCACGGCATGGCACGGCATGGCACCGGCATGGCACGGCATGGCACGGCATGGCACCGGCATGGCACGGCATGGCACCGGCATGGCACGGCATGGAATGGCATGGAATGGCATGGAATGGCATGGCACGGCATGGCACGGCATGGCACCGGCATGGCACGGCATGGCACCGGCATGGCACGGCATGGCACCGGCATGGCACGGCATGGCACCGGCATGGCACGGCATGGCACCGGCATGGCACGGCATGGCACGGCATGGCACCGGCATGGCACGGCATGGCACGGCATGGCACCGGCATGGCACGGCATGGCACCGGCATGGCACGGCATGGAATGGCATGGAATGGCATGGAATGGCATGGAATGGCATGGAATGGCATGGAATGGCATGGAATGGCATGGAATGGCATGGAATGGCATGGAATGGCATGGAATGGCATGGAATGGCATGGAATGGCATGGAATGGCATGGAATGGCATGGAATGGCATGGAATGGCATGGAATGGCATGGAATGGCATGGAATGGCATGGAATGGCATGGAATGGCATGGAATGGCATGGAATGGCATGGAATGGCATGGAATGGCATGGAATGGCATGGAATGGCATGGAATGGCATGGCACGGCATGGCACGGCATGGCACGGCATGGCACGGCATGGCACCGGCATGGCACGGCATGGCACCGGCATGGCACGGCATGGCACCGGCATGGCACGGCATGGCACCGGCATGGCACGGCATGGCACCGCATTGAGTGGCATGGAATGGCATGGACTGGCATGGAATGGCATGGAATGGCATGGAATGGCATGGAATGGCATGGAATGGCATGGAATGGCATGGAATGGCATGGAATGGCATGGAATGGCATGGAATGGCATGGAATGGCATGGAATGGCATGGAATGGCATGGAATGGCATGGAATGGCATGGAATGGCATGGAATGGCATGGAATGGCATGGAATGGCATGGAATGGCATGGAATGGCATGGAATGGCATGGAATGGCATGGAATGGCATGGAATGGCATGGAATGGCATGGAATGGCA